>JALAZF010000174.1:0-1255000 GCA_022829125.1 Lathyrus tuberosus | reverse complement strand
CGAAACCAACCTAAAACAACTTGTTACTTTAAAGTTTGAAAAGTTACGACTGTAGAACGACTGCGATATCACCGAACAATCCCTGTGGATCGATAACAAAACCCTAACTCTATTTGTATTTCAACACATGGCAAACTATAAGGTGACAAATGTAGTACCAGAAGAATACACTTGGCAGCAAAGAAAACGCTTCTATAAAGAATCAAATTTTTATTTGTTGGATGATCCATACTTGTTTAAGAGAAGTCCTAATGATTTACTTCGTAGGTGTGTTGTAGGTAAAGAAGCATACAACATATGTGGCACTGCCATAGCTCAGCATATGGAGGACACCATAGTGGCGAGAGAACTGCAGCTAAAATATTGCAGAGTGGTGTAGCACCCCAAAATTTGCCCTTTTGTTCCTAATTCTAACTGGCTTATGCTTTATTTCATTTTGCATCATTGCGCATATTATTGCATCGATTCTGAGACATGGGATCAAGGTATTTTCCAGTAGCTCATGGTATCATCAGTTCAGAGGATATTTTCAGCAGTACTCAGAGCCTAACTAATAGCTTTCAAAGTCTTTTCGAGCATTTATTTTGCTCATTGGATGATTTGATTATCAGAACTCTGACAATTATTTTTGCTCAGCGATTCGGCACCGGACAGTATTATCTTAGCGGAATATTTCGAGTGCGGAAAGAAGTTCACAGCATATTTCAGGCACAATTTAGTAGCAACATCAAAAGACAAGTTTCATTGGCCTAACGTGGCTCAGAACAGGCAGAACGGGTGATTTGCCAAGATTCCCTCCAAAAGGCGCCAAATTTGAAAATTTGAAGGCGTTAACCGGTTACCCTGTGCGAATTTTGCCTACATGCTTCAATTTTTCAGCATTGCAGAATTTTGAGCCAAATGTAATCATGTGTTATCCATGTGCATTATGAGAAGGATCTAGAATTGCTTCATTTTCACAAATTAATTCCCTCCAAATTTCAAATTTCCATTCCTAACTCCACTCCTAATTTCTATTCCTCTTACTAATCCACACTCCAAACCACAATTGGATTCCAAAAATAAGCCATATTTAAATCAATTTTCCCCAAACCTCACTCATTCATTCTCATTTACACCAGAATTTTCAGAATTTGCTCTGATTTTTTTCTCACTTTTTCACTCTTAATCTTCGTCTTCAACCTCACTCTAAAGCTCTTCCCTAAGAGTTAACAAATTCTTCATTGGAATTTGTTAATCCTTGAGCTCAAGCCTCTCATTACCATGCTATTACTTGATTCCATTTTTTATTTTCGTTTGGATCTAGATCTGGAATTTTGGAAGTGATTATTTGAAGTGATTTTGAAGCATTTCTAGCTTATTGCTTGGATTTCCAGCTTTTTCTTGCAAGGAGATCTTAGATTTATGGTTTTCTAGCTTGGATTCATTGATTGCAGCTTAACAACACTTACCAAAGCAATCCTCAGCTTTGTAGGTTGGTTAAATTCAGATCTAAACCTGTTTTAGCTTATTTTCAGCTTTTACAATGTAGATCATTAATTTGCTGTTGTGGATCTATTCATTGTTTGTTTTGATCTTTAATTTGGTTGTTTGATTGCTGTAATTGATGTTTAATGGTTGTGATTTAATGTGAATTTCGTGTACTATTGAAGACATGATCATTTGGATGCTTGAACAAGGGTTTTGCTGCTGAAAAGTGATTTTGGAAACTGTTTTTTTGGTTCTGTTACAGTGGTAACCGGTTAACCACATTTGGTTAACCAGTTAACCAGTCTGCTTTTCACGTGTTTTATGAACTTTTCGCATGGATAACCGGTTAACCATAGGGTGTTAACCGATTAACACTGTAACCGAATGTGAATTTTGGGCGTTTTTAAGCATGTTTCAATTCCGTTCCGCATTTAAACTTCATGGATTGATATGATGCATATATGTGGCTGTTCTTGAGCTGTTTTACCTTACATGATGGCTTGAATGTGATTCTTCGACACGCGACTTTTGGTTTTCGTTGATGAACGTCTATGGTTGTTGTGTTGCATTCTTGGTGATGATCATGTTGCATAATTCTTTGTGCCACTGTGATTGCTTGTTATTAATGTTTACATTGTTGGATGTATGATTCGTGTTCATGTTTTGCTTGCGATTCCATGATTGCGTGTTCATTTCAAGCAATTAATTGTTAATTCAATGAATTGTTCGTGGTGCTTTTGTTGAACATTTAAGCATGCAATGTCGTTGAAATCTGTTCATGCCTAATTGTTTGGTGTTTTATTGTACGTCCATGTGTAGCAAATGCTCTTGCTTAATGATTGTTCTTGTTTGCATGCGTATTCGTTTATTCGTGAAAACATGTTTATGTTCGATTCTTTTGATGCATAATTATGTTTGAATATAGGACATGCTATGTTGAATTGCTTAATCTTTGATGCATGCTCAACTTGATGTTGTGTTGTCACATGATTATCAATGCTTGATGCCTATTCGTGAGCATTTGTCTTGACGCATTGTATGCTGCCTTGGTGAATACATGACTGTTGTGCAGAATAGTAGCTGTTATATGCTATCTTGTTTGACTTGCTGCCTTTTACACCTGTTATGTGCTGAATACATTGAGCTGTTAAATGTTGTTTGGGTGTATTTGCTGGATTTTATAGATGTGCATTGCTGGAGCGCTGTTACTTGCTACTGTTTTGAACTTATTACCTTGTCTTTTGTTTTCTTTTGAAGAATAGAGAGTCACTCAACTTCCTTATAGTTGAGATCACGACACCGTTCTTTTCTTGTTGACGAAGAGTCACTCAACTTCCTTGGTTGAGATCACGACATCATTCTTTTTGTGATTGTTTAGTATAATGTTTACTTGTGTTTGTTCACATGATACCTTAGGATTCCTAGCTCGACTTAATTTCCAATTAAGCTTGAGGTATGAGAGACATTAGGTTTTCAATCCATGCATGATAACAATTAGGATAACCCCTTTTAAACCTTAACCTCAGGTCTATCTCTTTTGCATGCTAACATTAGGTAGAATTCCCTTCTATCTCAACCTTAGGACCATTGTGTATGACAATATTAGGATCTAGTCTCCCTTAGTTATTTTCTTTTCACCCTTTGAGTCCTTTCTCTTCTAATCTCTAAACAAGTTCAAAACACTAAATAAATACAACGAGTGTTGTGCGCCACAAGCCTTAAGTACATGGGAAATGAGGAATGAGGGGTCTCCTTTCACTTTTCTAGAGTGTCTAGCATACGTCCCGTTTGGGAGCGACCATGCGACACATTCGCTCCTATGTCATAGACTTTAGTGCAATACAAGTTTCAAACTAACTTAATCCACTTCTGTCTAAAAAATACAAACAAAGTTCAAATCTTTTTATCCTTCGGGATGGGTTTCAAATCATTTTCAGAAAAGAGCATGTTAATTCCGTTCTGTCGCAAACAGACATCGACCCTAACTGCCGAATGTGAACCTAACATCACTCATAAAAAACACTTACCGACCCGTAGGTCGAACTACGACTGCTCTGATTTCCTCTCTCTCTCTCTCTCGTCCGATTGAGTATACGTAGGCACGAGAAGGCAATGTCTTGGCGAGCAACCTTCCCCCCGTCACCCGTAGTCTTCCGAACTATGTTGACTCTGACTTTCCCATTGCACGAGGGAATACGTATGCCTAGGACGGCGAAGTCCTATCGAGTCTCCTCTTCTCCTTTTTGTATTTTTCCTTTCCGTTTTTGTTTAGCAGTAGGCTTTAGATAACTCACCATTTGATTAGACAATAAGCATGGATCCCATCGAGTACGATGGACGTGAGGGGTTGCTAATACCTTCCTCTCACGTAACCGACTCCTGAACCCGGACTATGAGTGCGACGACCATGTCTTTCCCTTCTTCAGGTTTTCTTGTTTCCTTTCCCTTCGTCGGGATAAATAAAGTTCGGTGGTGACTCTTCTGTCTTTTCCGCCGGTTGTTTTTCGCAGTTGCGACAAGTGGGTTTTATTGGCCTACTCTATTTAACGAATGTATGTTATATGTGTCTACATGCCCTGAATGCAACATAACTGGTAACATCTCAAAACAAGACAAGATGTCGTTAAATATTATGCTTGAGGTAGAACCATTTGATTGTTGGGGAATTGATTTCATGGATCTATTCCCCCGATTAAACTCGTATTTTTATATTCTTGTATATGTTGATTATGTTACCAAATGGGTGGGAGCAATTGCTTGGAGTGCTAATGACGCTCGAACTGTTATTAATTTTTTGAAAAAGAATATTTTTGCCAAGTTTAGTGTAACCAGAATATTAATCAGTGATGGAATGACACATTTTTGTAACATGTATTTGGAAACACTGCTAGAAAAATATAATGTTAAACATAACGTGTCAACTCCATATCATCCTCAGACCTGTGGTCAAGTCAAAGTATCGAACATACAACTGAAGCAAAAATTTGGAGAAAACAGTGGCAACGTCACGGAAAGATTGGTCAAAAAAATTGGATGACGCTCGGTGGGCATATATAATGGATTTCAAAACACATCTAGGCTTCTCTCTGTATCAACTGGTTTAGGGTAAAACATGGCATCTCCCCGTAGAACTGGAGCATAAAGCTTATTGGGAAGTAAAATTCCTAAATTTTAACGAAAAACTTGCTGGGAGAAAAAGATTACTGAAGTTGGATGAATGGGAGGAGATGCGATTGTCTGTGTAAGAGAATGCATTAATTTACAAGGAAAGGACCAAAGATATCATGAAAAAAAGCTCGTAAGGCGAAACTTTCAAGTCGGTCAACAAGTCTTACTGTTTAATTCAAGATTATGACTGTTTCCGGGAAAATTGAAATCAAATTGGTTAGGACCGTTTGTTACCACAGAAGTTTGCCAAAGCGGTGCCATTGAAATTCAAGATCTTGGTGATATGAGGTGATTTAAAGTGAATTGACAACAATTAAAGCATTATTATTGAGAGGAGTACCCAAATGAAAAAGTTTCCCTAATACTTTTGGACCCCTAGTTCCAACTGTCAAGCTAATGACACAAAGCGAGATCTTCATGGGAGTCAACCCATGTGTTATAACCGACTTCCTTGTTGTTCAGGATTTATTTTATGATAGTAGCGAGATTCAACAGGAAGAATTAGCCACTCGTGTATGCCTTTAAATCACTATCTATGGTTGTCTTTAATGAACAAGTTTGTAGTTGTTATTTCTTTCAGACTTACAAGTTTGCAAGTATAGCATTGAAGAAACGAACCAACAAGAAACTTGATCATCAGGAAAGTAACTTAAAACTTGAAGGAAAAGGATGAAAAACTAATCAAGGGACTTGTACTCAACCTTCAGATACCTCAACTAGTAAGGTTTGAGCAAAATAAATACTATTATTTACTAATCCTTTTTATTGAGTGCATCCATGCATTATTGTTTTATCAGGTTTGAACTATTTCAGATTAAATATGTCTGGTTTGATTGACACACACTGAGGCAGTTGTTTACTTTAAACTTTGAGCCTTATTAACCACCCTGTAGTAATAGTTACATCCATTGCTAACCACTTCTAGCTTGGCCTTTCTTTCAGTGTCTTAGCCTTAACTTTTAGTTGTATGACTTGAAAGATCCTATCTTTCCACCCTCTATTTGGAGTTAGGTAGAATGGTAGTTCTTATGTGGTATGAAAAAGATTAAATTTGGGGTTGCTCTTGGTAGAGAGCAAAGTTTTAAGTTTAGGGTTGGGGTACTAGAGAAAAATGGTCAAAATTTCAAAAATTTGTGAAAATAAGAAGTGGAAAAAGAAAAAAAAAAGAGATTAAAAAAATGCAAAGTTCAAAATAAGGACTACGATAGTAATATCTGTAGTACCATCAAGAAGGACAAATGGGTATTGTCATACCCTGGTTTTTACCCCTAGATCCCACCTTCATTTGCATCATTTTCATAGCATCAAACACTTTTTATGCGTTGCTAATCCCATGAAAATACAAAAAAATATGCTCTGCTTGCTTTGTTTACAATTTAGGGTTTTGCATCAAGGAGTTCAATTGGTTGATCAATTAGGGTTTAGTGTGATCCTCAATATCTCTAGCTCATCAATTCATGCATAGTGATCAAGATATTCCCTCCATCAATAATCAAGTTTAAGTTGGCATCAATTCAAGATCATTAAGTTTCAATCCATCATGTGCTCCAAATTAGGGTTTTGGTTAAAGTCAGCTTAATGTTGACTTTTCAACCAAAACATGATCTCATAGCTTGAAATGTGATTCAAAGGATTCGAATGCATCATTATGGTCCATTCATGTGATTAAATTGGCTCAAGAATTTGGATATATGGATAGTTGAAGAATTTTGATTCAACTGAGGAAAAGTCAACAGATACTCAAAGTCAAAGTTTGACTTTTAACATTTCTGGTCAACCATGGAATTCTCAAGTCAAGAATCATGAAAATGTGGAAAAAAAAATGATAAAATCAAGAAAAATATCAAGAATTGTAAAAATTAGGGTTTTGGAAATTTCACTATGTACCAAAATCCATGATCAAGTGACCAACTTTCCAAGGTTGTAACTTCCTCCTCAAGCATCCACTTAAAACACTTGAGGACTACGATTAAAGATGACATTTTATACTACAAGTTGATAAAAATATGAAGCCAAAAGCTTTCTTGAAGTTTAAGAAATTGATGGCTAAAGTTGAGGTTTCAAGTTGTTGCAAAATTCAAAACACTTGGAAAATTTTCTAAGTTTTTGATCTTTTCAAGGGCATGACTTTATGGACAATTTTTGAACAATCTAAGAGTCCAATTGAAGCACTTGAGGGCTGCATTTAAGGATCATACTTACTACTTCATCATGGTGGAAAATTTGAAGCCAAAAGCTTTCTTGAGATGGAAGAAATGGATGACCAAAGTTGAGATTTCACATTGTGGAGAAATAACATGATGAACCAGAATTTCACTAAGTGTGATTCAGTTTATTTTACACGAGTTATAGGCCAATTTTGGGCATTTTCCAAGTCTTTCCTCAGCTTGTCATGAACACCAAACTTGTTCCTTTACAAGTTAACTTTACAAAGATGCCATTTTTGTGCAATTTGACATGGGCAAATGAGGACAAAACGTGTCCAAACTGACCATGCTGACCTAGTTTTTTGGCATCATGTGAAATTTTCTTTTTGGTTAAAACTTGTTGAGCAAGTGTAAACTCTGATACCAACTGATCTTTGATGCCATGAGCAAGTTGTCCTAACCTAAAATGAATCGTTAGAATGTTCATCAAGCCAAAAATTCAAACCTTAGCATATGTACTATTTTTGCGACTATTATGAAATTGATCCATTCAAACCAAGTTCCTAACCATACATCTGATTACACCTAGCTCCTAACCTAATTTGAACCTCTATAAAATGCAAGCTAACCTCAGTATCTCTACACTCAAGCATTGAGCAAAGAGAACACATAGAAAAAAACTCAAAAATCACCATTTAGGCTTAAATTCAAGTTTCATAATCCTTGCACTTTCCTTCAATTTTTCTTCCACAAACACATTCCATACAACTCATATAAGCTTCTGTATGCATCAAAACTCATCTGAAACACCCCAAACACCATAACCAAATCTCATTTTTTCACACTTACAAGTGGATTTGGATAGAGCATTCTAGAAGGTCTCAAGCAATTCTAATCACATCATTGCATTCCTGGGAACTCATGGAAGGTATGAGGATCATCATTTCATTTTTGGGAGTGCATTTGGAGGGTCCACGAATTCACTAAATTAGGTACCATTCCCACCTTCTCATTCTCATACTTTAGAGCATCTTTTTAACTCATTATTGTTACCATTATGTTTGTTATGATGTTATGATCGAAACCCCTAAGTTACTGATCATTGATAAATGACAAATGCCATTTAATTGCATTTTGAAAAGTTAGGGTTTTTTTTTGTTTTCAATCAAATTCTTGAAATAGAGTTAAAATAAATAAAAACTAAGGCCAAGGTTGAATTCTGAGCAAGATAGTGTATCCACTTGTTTCATTTGGTTCGTATTTGGCAAAGTCGCGATTTTGATTCATGGAGGGCTACAGGTTGAAGATGACCATGGTTGCGGGCGTTTTTTCATTTTCAAACTTTACTTTTAATATTTTTTTAGTGAAGCGTGTTAATGGACAACCGACCTTGGCGCAGTGGTGTGGGTGTTTTGCTGGTAACCACAAGGGCATGGTTCAACACCCAGCGCCCCCTCCTTCTCTTTTTACCACCCTTTTCTCTCTTTTTCTCTCCCTTTCTTTCCTTCTTCCTTCTTCCTTTTTTTATTTTTTATTTTTATTATTTTTTATCTATTTTCTTTTATTTTCTCTAATTTATTTATTTTATAACTTTCATATTATAACCAAAAATATTCATTTGATTATTTATTTTATCATTTTAAATTTAAAAACCCAAAAATATATTTTATTTTCATTAGGTTATCTTATTTTATCATTTATATTTTTTGTATCTAAAAAGCCTAAAAAATATTTTTATTTTCATTAGTTTTATTTTGTTGTTCATTTTATGATCACCTTTATGTTTAATAATTATTATTACTTCTTGTTAAGATTTTTTGCTATGCTTTGATGTATGTCTTGATAATTTTGTGGAGTGATTCTTGAACCATTTATGTGGGTATGACTTATGTGTTGATGAATGGTTATCCTTGGTTAGGTCTTAGGATTATTGCCTTGATGAATATGACTTTGTTGCTTGATACTTGACTTCAATGTTTATGTGCTTCTCTTGATTTTGAACTTCTTGCCATGATTAGGTTGACTTTAGAGTTTGATTAAATTGAATGTTCATATGCTTTAAAACCCTAATGACTTGAGTTACTTGCTTGAATGATAACCTTTGTCATGTGTTGATGTATTACCTTAATGATTTGATATTTCCATGGTGCATTTAAGATATTCATTCATGATGCATGATTAGGGTTCTCACTTGAAGTTACTTGATGATGTTTCTTTTTGTGAGGTTGTGTTGATTATTTGCTTTGATGCTTACCTTGTGCATGAATTGTTATCTTGTAGTTTATGTTTCTTATTTTAGATAGAAGTAATATATTAAAATAAAACCAACAAAAAATTAAAATCAATCTTTCAAAAAAAAAAAGACTAGGTCAACGCCAAGTTCCATTTGCAAAAACATTGGTCAACACCAACTGATCACCATCCAACTTTACTCCATCACCCAATTCGTAAGTCGATTGCTTCACGCATCGTCATCAACCTCATCATTTCACTTCTAAACCTTTCGCGATCATGAATAAACCTCGATCAACATCGAGTGCATTTTCTAAATCAAAACCTCAAAATACCTAAAAATATTCAAACACTTTTCATTAATAAAGATGAAAAAGGAGTGAGGTGTAGTCAACGTCTCCCAGGGTGGAGGACACGAGATATAGTTCTCGACTGTCCGAGCTGTCTCATCAATTCAAAACACTTTAACACATCAAAATATTTTTCTCGCCGCTGTGGGATTAATCCTAAAAACCTTTTCATAAACGTGAGATATTATGTCTTGAGACGACGCAAAACATTGCTTCATCCACAAACTATTTTAGCTGAGATAAGTTGCATTTCCCAAAAATGTTGATCTGTAAATCCATTTTGTTGTGATGCAAATGTCCACTCCTCACCTTTTTTGGGTAAAGAAATGTTTTATGTCGAATGCAACTAAATATATTTCACTAAAATTGACCAACAAACAAACATTTGTTAGCCCGAACTACGAAGGCTTTGAGTTCCTAGTAATAAAACCTTTAGGTTCCCTTTCTCTTTTCTTTCCCCTTTTAATAAGTTGAGAAGCGTAACATCTTTTAGAAAACACTAACACACACAACTAACCTAACGGTTCCATTGAGTACAACGGACGTGAGGGGGTGTTAATACCTTACCCTTGCGTAACCGACTCTCGAACCCAGATATTGGTTGCGATGACCATATAATTTCCTTTCTTTTAGGGGTTTATTCGATATTTTCCCTTTCCCTCTATGGGAATAAATAAAGATCGGTGACGACTCTGTTAAGTCCATCCCGCAAGCGTGCGATTATGCTTTGCGAGGTCGTTCTCATTTTTTGAGGTACGACAGATGGCGACTCTGCTGGGGATTTTCCCATCCCTAAGTGAGTCAAGACTAGTAAGGTTTTTTTTGTGTGTTTATGTTTGTTTATTTGTTTGGCTTTTCTTTTATCTTATGTTTTATTGTTGTTATATTATTATATTGTTATATTGTGATTGAATCTTTGGTACTTAGATTTATGATTACAAAACCTCGTGGGAAAGGCTCTATACTCGAACTTTGAGTAAAAACATAAGATAGGACGATGGTTGAGTAGTGTGGGCCCGCGAGATTTAGATATCGTTAGGGTCGACATGATAACCTCACTTAGAGTGGATCCTTTGAGAATATTGGAGCCCGACATGTAGTTGTCGTTGGCCTCGATGTTTGCATAAGGATCTATAACTCTAAGAACCTTTGTAGAACCTTAAACCCTTGGCCTACTAGGAATGATGGTCGCGTAGTGCGGTCCCTTGAGAGGTAGATCTCGAGTGGTCGGTATGAAGATCTCGCTCAGAATAGATTCTCTCGAAAGAGTTGAAGCTCGGCATGTAGTTGTCATCGGTAACAACCATTCGTTTGAATTTATGACTCTGAGAACCTTGTATAGAACCAAAGTTGGTGGTCGCGTAGTGCAGCAGCCCCGAGAGGTAGATCTCGAGTGGTCGGTACGAAGATCTCATCTAGAATAGATTTATTTGATGGAGTGGACGTCTGACATGTAGTTTCCATAGATGGAAAACATTCATATGAACACATGACTCTGGGGTCCCTTTTAAACCCTATATCATACCTAGTGAGAACCCTGTTTTGGTTTAGCAATCAGATTCATCTGTTACCTCAAACCTTTGAACCTGCATACAAAATCTTGCATTCATCTACATATATTGCATATGCATAGAAAAAGAAAACAAAGCTCTTAGGTACTTGTTGTTTATCTCAGGAATTTAAGACATCTTGCAAGCAAAAGATAAATCCAAAAAGGAGACTTACATGCACCTTCAAGTACAAGAATCTAAAGCTTGACGTTTTGAAGGCATTGAGCTCCAAGTTTACTCATCCCATGCGTGCTGATTTCAAGAAAGAACATGGAATTGGTTGAGGATCCTAAATGAGACAGTGGACCCTTTTGCCATTATCACTTTGGTTCATTTATATGATCATCCGTTGCGTTGTTTCACATTTTATTATTTCCAATCGGCTCCCACATTGGAAAAATTTGAGAGGATATTGGGTCGAAGTTTGAAGAAGCGCAATCCTTTTCCCAAGCTTGAAGAAGATGTCACTCCTCAAAAGATAGCTTCAACTCTGAACATCAGTGTCCCAGACGTAATTTCCAATTGGCATACGAAAGGAGGTTTCAAGGGGTTTCATATAGAGTTTCTGGAAGGTATAGCCTTGGAGTTTGAGAAATTGGACAACTGGGATGCTTTCTATGCTGTTTTTGCTATCTTGATTTATGGGATAGTTCTTTTCCCAAATATGGAGAACTTTTTGGACCAAGAAGCTGTGGAAATCTTTCTTGCTGGCAATCCAGTCCCCTTTTTTACTAGCAGATGTTTACTTATCCATCTATGATCGTCATGAGAAAAAAGGAGGAACTCTCTTGTGTTATGCTCCCCTCTTGCATGCTTGGTTAATGGTACATCTGAAGAAGGAAGGTCCAATAGTGTCCAAGAAGATGAAGTGGTCAGAAAAGCTAGGATCTCTTACCTCTAACAACATTAAGTGGTATATAAGGGATTGGGAGACTGAAGATATTATTGTGAGTTGTGGAGAGTTCCCTAATGTTCCATTATGGAGAACTAGGGGTTGCATTAACTACAACCCTGGTCTATCTCTGAAACAACATGGTTATGCTATGAGCCTCCCTCTAGAAGTTAAGGCCTTATAACCATTCATCTTGTATGATATGGGAGTGAAAAATTCAGATATGAAGAAGGCCAGAAGAGCTTGGAATACGAATGTTAGAAAAGGGAAAGAATTTGGAAAGAGGAATGTAATTGCCAAGGAGCCTTACATCTGGTGGGTGAAGGAAAGGGTTCAAATAATTAAGCTTCCATACTCTTTTGATCCTTTTCTTTTCCCTCTAGTTCCCGAGCCAGAACCTATATTGCTTGAGGACGTTGAAAAACTTAATGCTAAGATTAAGGAGCTCGAATTGGAAAATACTGAGTTGAGGGTTAAGATGAACCAATTTTCTTTGGAGAATGAAAATCTGAAGGATGAACATAAGGGGAAAGCCAAGGAACTTGAGGACATCAACAAGAGTGTCAGGCTATTTGAAGATCAAAAGGACGATCTTGATCATATCCTCATGGGTTCCACATCTGTAGTTTAGACCAAAAATGAAAAGATCAAGAAAACTGAATACAAAATTCATGAGTTGGAAAAAATGCTGGATCGGTCCCTTGTGGAGAAGAGTGAAATTAAGCGCGACTATGGAGCTCAAATCTGTGAACTTAAGGATATTCTCCAGAAGTGCAAGAATAAGTTATCTTGTGAGGTCCTTAAAAAGGAGGGAGCTATGAGAAGATGTTTTCACTTTGAGAACCAGTTAAGGAAGGCTAATAGGGGGATCTTTACTTTGGAAAATCAAGAGAGTGATGCAGCCTACATGCTCTTGAAGAACGAATGTGTGTACTTGAGGAAGTTATATGAAGAAGCCAGAGGAGTCCTAGATGAAGATGAGCACGTCATCAAGAAGCTTCAAGGTCTTTATGTTGGATGGAAATGCAAGTTCCATAACTTGGCGAGGTTTGCTAATCTCCACATGATGGAGCTCCCAGAAAATCTTCAAGAAGTCGATTGGTCCATGTGTCTAGAGAACACTCCACCTCAGATCTTCAACTTTGTCAAGTATTGCAAGAAGATGGTGAAGGAACTTTCCATAGATCTCATAACCATCATAAAGGGCGAGTTGGAGCATAAGACTGTTCGTACTTGAGTTTGATTCAATTTGTATTCTGAATGTAGCTTGGAACTCTTGTACTTGTACTTGAATATTTGAATTAATGAAAGTTCTTTATTTTGGATTTCATCTATTAGTCTTTCCCTTTTATTCTTATTTAAATTTAAACATTCTTGCAAATAAAATGTTATAATATTGCAGAAATAAATAAAAAGAATAACTAAGAGCTTTGAAAAATGCATCCACACATGCATCCATATTCATCCATGACATTCTTCAAATAAAAAGCTCATTCCGCCATCTTCCTCCAGCTCCACACTGAGTCCTCAACCCCGATACAACACCAGAGCCCAAGCTCGTCAAAGAATGGCAAAACAAGAGCAAGAGTTGAAGCAAGTCAGTTTAGAACTTGAAGAACTTCGAGGGAGCATGGGTCAGATGATGGAAATGCTGAAATTCATCAAGGCCAAGATGGACTCGCAACCAACGGTCGTCTCAGAGATTGCTGGTCTAACGCTTGAACCCCAACCCACAAGGACAATACCTTCTACATGGCCTTCTTATGGTCTACAACCAGGTTTCACACCTCAAGCTCAGGTACCATTTGATGTAGTATAATCCACTCAACAAGTTGTTTCTCTACCAGTAGCCACTAAGGCTTACTCTTTGGTCCATGCTTCTGCACCTCCAGTTGGTCATACACGCATACCACCATACTTTGAAGATCCGCAACATGGTCAAGAGTTGTCTGATGATGAAGATGGGAGACATGAAGAAATTAGGGGCATCAAGGAGGACGTTCATACTATTGAGAAGAAACTTAGAGCAATGGAGGGAGATCAGGTTTTTGGTGCTTCTAGAGAGATGTGTCTTGTATCCGGTCTTGTAATTCCTGCAAAATTCAAGACCCCTGACTTTGACAGATACGAAGGCCACACTTTTCCTAAGAGCCATCTTGTCATGTACTACCAAAAAATAGTTGCTCATGTTGAGAACGAGAAACTCGTGATCCACTGCTTCCAGGATAGCTTGAAGGGTGCCCCTCTAAGTGGTACCTAAGTCTTAACCAAAGTTGCATTCATTATTTTCATGACTTGTCTGATGCTTTCATATAGCATTACAAGTACAACATAGACATGGCTCCAGATAGAAGACAATTGCTGAATATGTCACAGAAAGAAAATGAGTCGTTCAAAGAGTATGCCCAATGCTGGAGGGAGATGGCATCTCAGGTTAAACCACCATTGGCGGAGAAAGAGCTGGAAGATTGGTTTATAGACACTGTACAGCCAATGTTCTATGAAAGGATGGAAGGTAGCGTGTCAGTAAGTTCTTCTGACTTGGTCGCCATGTGTATAAAAGTCAATCTAGGCTTAAAGAATGGAAAAATGGTCAGTACGGCTGGAACTTCCAACAATAATGCTAAGAAGTTTTCTGGAAATTTCCAAAAAAAGAAGGAAGGAGAAACAAATGTTGTTTCATCTAGTCGAGGGAGGAGTCATTCATGGAGGGGACGACACGTCTGTACACTCAGCAACAACTAGCATATCCTACACAATACGTTTAACAACCGTATGTGGCATCTGTCACACCAACATTTAATCAGCCTTAAATCCTTGTCTATTAACCCACTCAGGCTACTTCTATATATCAACCAGCGCCTGCAGTTCCAGTGTATCAGCAACTGAGAGCTCAAGATCCATGTCAGAATGCGCCTGCACAGGATATAAGGCAAGATGGTAAAGCTCCATTCATTCCTATTCCAATAACGTATACTGAGTTATACCCCTCTTTGTTGCAAAAGGGATTGGTGGTCCTAGACCTTTGGGCCCCCATTGGTATAACCCAAATGCCCGTTGCCCTTTCCATGAAGGCGCGCCTGGACACGATTTGGAGGGATGTTATGCTCTGAAGAACATAGTGAGTGCTTTGATAGAGAAAAAGATTCTTTCGTTCAAGGACTCAGGACCGAATGTCAAAAATAATCCTTTACCCGCACATGGAACTGTTAATGCGGTGGATGGGGCTTTTAATGATGTTCTGATTAGAGATGTGGCGAAAATCAAGACCCCTCTGCTAGCATTCCATACAAAATTGGTAGAGGATGGACTAGTAAAGTTTGTCATAAAGATTGTGCAGATTGTGCCATCCATTCAGGAGGATGTGAGATGGTACAAAGGGATGTACAAGATTTAATTGATCATGGATTACTACAAGTCAGTAGTCGTGCAAAAAGAGATGAAGTGGAAGTGATTGAGACGATTTTCAATGTGCCAGAGCCAGTCTTTAATTTTTCAGAACTTGTTTTCAACTTGCCAGAGCCGGTCTTCAATTTGGCGGAACAGGTCTTCAATTTATCAGAACCAGTTTTCAACTTATCAGAACGTGTTTCAACCTGTCAGAGTCGGTTGTTATAAGTTACTAAAGCAAAGACACTATTAAGACATTTGATCATCCCACGCCTGTGGTTGTCTGCATGTCCAGTCCTTTCCCTTTTGAAAGTACCAAGGCAGTGTCGTGGAAGTACGATGTTACAGTGATTGACAAGGAGTCTGAGGAGGTGGGGCAAGAGAATAGTTCGAAGGATGATGGTGTCAATGTCACCAATATTGGAGGAATAAGCAAGAGGACCTGCAGTGGTCGGATTTACACTCCTCAATTTACCGTGACCTCTCAAATGCCACCTAAAGAAACCACAACTGCAGTTTCTCCCCAAGAACAAAATGTGGTCCATTCCAATGAAGATACAGAGTTCTTAAAGATCATAAAGAAGAGTGTATATAAAATAGTGGATCAGCTGCACCATACACCGTCCAAAATTTCTATTCTGTCTCTGCTAATGTGTTCTCCTGCCCACAGGAACGCATTACTGAAAGTGCTTGCACATGCCCACGTTACTCAGGACATAACGCTAGGCCAATTTAATGGAGTGGCCGCCAATATCACTGCTTGTAAAAATTTGAGCTTTAGCGGTGGAGAGCTCCCTAAAGAAGGACAGAATCATAATCGTGTGTTGCACGTATCGGTTAAGTGCCAAGAAGATATCTTTGAATGAGTCCTTGTAGACACAGGGTCCTCTCTCAATGTTCTACCTAAGAGGAAACTTGTCAAGTTAGCCTTTCAAAGATCAGAAATGAGACCTAGTGCACTGGTGGTCAAAGGATTTAATGGGTCACAAAGAACCGTCATGGTGAAATGGAGTTACCTATTTTAATTGGTCCGCATGTTTTCAATATTACATTCCAGGTCATGGATATTAATCTTGCCTATAGTTGTTTACTGGGGCGACCAAGGATACATGCTGATGGGGCCGTAACTTCCATTTTGCATCAAAAAATGAAGTTTGTCTTAGACAACAAGCTAGTAATTGTCTCTGGTGAAGAAGATCTTATGGTTAGCCACCTCTCCTCTTTACATTACATTGACGCTGATGAAGACGCTTTGGAAACTTCTTTCCAAGCTCTAGAGATAGCCAATGCCGTTTTTGTGGAAGTAAAGAAATCTGTAAAGAAGGTCAGACCGTCGTTTGCATCTGTGAACAGTACAAAGTCAACTATTGAGAATGGTAGTCCTGAAGTTTAGGGACAAGTTATCGATATCAGCATGAAGAAGGACCGTTTTGGTTTGGGGTACAAGCCATCTATCAAAGAAGGAGCCCCGGTCCTTGCAAAGGACCGAATACGAAGCATTCAAGAAGTATTCATCAGCACAGGTTGTGTCTATGGAGATCAAGTCAGCGTAATTGAAGAATTCACTGAAGATGAAGACATGTCAAATCTGGTGTATTAGTGTGAAGCAACTTTGACCAATTGGGAGCAATTGAGATTCCTGAAATCATTCCCATGTCAAAGTAATTGTTGTTTTCCTTTGTTTTCTAAATCGTTAGCTCTGCCCAAGGCTAATGGATCATGTTGTAGGGACACTTTTCATTTTCAAAATCATCATGATGAATAAAAGACATTTTGTTAAATTCTTGTCGTTCATTTTATTTGTGTTTTTCAGTTTTTAAGAAAATAACAATCTTTTCAAAACTACTAAAAAACAACATTTTTCCTTTTTCATTTTTAATTTCCACTTTTAATAAAAAGCAAGCATTCCAAACATGCAGAATCAATAAACCCGTTGAATCCAATGACTTAACTCCCCCTCCTAACTTTGAGTTCCCCATCTACCAAACGGAAGAAGAGGGTGAGGAAGGTTGTGATATCCCCGATGAATTGGCAAGGATGCTCGAGCATGAGTCCAAAGTCCTCCAGCCACATCAAGAGTCGGTGGAGATAATCAACCTTGGCACAGAGGAAGAGAAGAAAGGGATCAAGATTGGAGCCACGCTTGGGACGAGTATCAAAGAGAGACTGGTCAAGCTGCTACAAGAATTTGTGGATGTGTTTGCATGGTCATATTAGGATATGCCAAGCCTGGATACCGACATTGTTGTCTACAAGTTACCACTTCAACCAGAATGCCCACTGGTGAAGCAGAAACTCCGAAGAACAAAACTAGACATGGCTTTGAAGATTCATGAAGAGGTCAAGAGACAATTTGATGCTGGTTTCCTAGCAGTTTCGAAGTATCCTCAATGGATAACCAACATTGTGCCCGTGCCTAAAAAGAATGGAAAAGTCAGGATGTGTGTCGATTATATGGATTTGAACAAAGCTAAAATGAAATAAGATAGAATACCTAAATTAAATAAGATAGAATACCAAAATATAAATAATACAACATATTTTATTAAACAACAAAAAATCGAATTTGAGTTGAACTACGACAAACAAATCTTAATTGACAACAAAAAACAATATTGACTTGAACGGCAATCTATAGAGTTGGACATCGTGACAATGTTTAAAAGAGACGACATGATGATGGTGGAGTGTGGTTGAAAGAAAAACTATAATAAAGTGACAAAACATAGAATTTTGTATGGTTGTAAAAAACACACGGAAGTCTTTTTTGTGATTGGGAAATGTATGTTAAGTTTTGATATTAACATATTAAAAGTTTAAAAAAAATGTGAAAAATGGTCAGTTTGAGGAATTTTTTTTGAACCCGGGGGTTTTACAAAACCGGCTCCAGTTCTTTGGTTCGAATAGTTTTGGACGATTCAATCCAATTTTTCCGGCTTAACTCTAGTTTTGACCCACTAGCGCTTTTAAAAGATTGACCAACCAGATTCATCTCCGGTTCTTCGTCCAACCGGTTAAACCAGACGGTTCGGTCCAGTTTTTAAAACATTAGTTGTACCAGAAACGACTCAAGAAGGCGTTTGATAAGAAATTCCATCTTCGGGAATTCAGAGAAGGAGATCTCATGCTCAAGAAGCTTTTGCATGTACACAAAGATTTACGTAGGAAGTTGACTCCTAACTATAAAGGCCCATATGTGGTAAAGAAAGCTTTTTTAGGAGGTGCCCTGATTCTTACCACTATGGATGATGAAAAGCTCTCACACCCTGTAAATTGTGATGTAGTCAAAAAATATTATGCCTAAAAAGAGCCCGCTAAGTCAAAAACCTAAAAAATGCGACTTAGGTAAGAATGGGTATCCTGGTGGATTGAAAACCTGAAAGGGCGATCCAGGAAAAAGTCAGGGATAAAATAAATAAATAAAAAAGAGAAGATAACTCGCTAAGTTGAAAACCTGAAAAGGCAACTTAGGCAAAAAAAAAGAGCGTCCCGGTGGATTGAAAACCCGAAAGGGAGATCCAGGCAAAAATTAGGGACAAAAGGCAAAGACGACATCAGATGGTGTTTATCAACATTAGAAGAGCTGAAAGCGGAAGATCAATCTAACTGATCCCTTCAGAAGCTAGGTTTTGTGGAGTCATGGTTATTAGGGCTATGTAGTGGTTATTGGATTTAATGCAATCCTTTTCCCCATTGCCATTTTCAAAATTGTAATGTTCCATGGAGCACCGCCATTTGCGTGTTACCATTCTTCAATAAATACAAACTTTGCCTATCAATTCTTGTCATTTTTGTTTTTCTCTGCTTTTCTTTTTTATGCAAAATGTCATTTATTTGTTAATAATGAGATTTCGAACTTGAAAAGATTTTTAATACATATTAAAAAAAAACAATTTTTCTTTGACATATGGGAAGATTAAAAGGAAATCATTTGTTTTTTCGGAAAGTCTTAAGGTTACAAAAGCACTCCTAGATCATCACAACAAAGATCTCTATGGGACATAACCTGTCAATCCTCTGGAATGATCCTTTGGTCAAATACAACTATCTAGTTTGATAAATTCTCCCTTATCAATGTCCATCACATGACATTTGGTCAAATTATTAGTGTTGAGGAATCAGAACCTCCATAAGAATCTCCACAAACTCTCTGTCTGCATGGATTCAACATTTGTATCTCATGGACATTTATGTGTTATGCATAGCCCGAAAGGTGTTTCATGCTCATTTTGCATTAACCCATGTCCCGTTATTTATTGTTATCCCTTGACCCAGGTCTTGTCGTTACCAGTACCTTTTGAAGTCCAGTTATCACTGGCAATCTTTTCCAAAGCCCAACTGTTACTAGCACTCCTTTTAAAGTCTAATTATCATTGGAACCTTTTGAAGTCCAATTATCACCGACACTCTTTTTAAAGTCCAATTGTCATTGGCATCTTTCAAAGTCTACTTGTCACTGGCATTTCCTTTTGTAATCCAATTGTCATTGGCATCTTTCTAAGTCTAGTTGTCACTGACATTTCCTTTCAAAGCCCAATTGTCATTGGCATCTCCTAAAATCCAGTTGTTATTGGTATCATTTTTGAAGCCCAGTTGTCACTGGTGCTTTGTCCAAATCCAATTGTTATTGGTATTCAAATCCCAGTTGTCACTGGCACCCTTTTCCAAGTCTGGTTGTTACTGACATTATTCTCAAGTCCAATCGTTATTGGCACTCATTACAAAACTCGATTGTTATTGGTACCCCAAAGTCCAGTTGTTACTGGTATCATTTACAAAGTCCAGTTATCACTAACATTCTTTTAAAGTCCAATTGTCATTGGGGTTCACTTTCCTTAAAAGTCCAGTTGTTACTGGCATCGTTTGCAAGTCCAATTGTTATTGGCATCTTCGGAACCTAATTGTTATTGGTATATTTGAAAGTCTAGTTGTAACTGGCATCGACCTACTAGAAGCTGGTTGTAACCAATGCTTGAGGTCTAAGTTCAATTGTCATTGGCACATACAGAGAGTTTGATTACCATGTCTGTTTTTCTTGATGGCTCCTAGAAGGTCATATATGAACCTTCACTTCAGAGAGTTTCCTGAAGCTTGGATGTTATTCTTGTCAGAAAACTCCAATGATGTTTGTTTCGATTGATTTCTTTGTAAATAGTCATCATATACCTTGTTTTATGTGGATGATCTTCTTGTAAGAAGACTTTTAATCTTGTCTTGTTTTGTTTGGATGATCTTCTTGTAAGAAGATTCCAATTTTGTAAACTATATGCTAATTTTCTTCAGGTCATATCTGAGCCTGTTTGATAAATCACTTTGAATTTTCTCCAGTGCCTATTCCCTAGCAATTAGTTATCCCCAGTGAGTTTTCACCCTTTTTCTTTGAGTTTTCCTGTGGATCACAACTGCCATGTGCCTCCGAATTTCTCCACATGTCTGTCCATCATCCATCATATCATCGTGCTAGGGTTCATTTTATTTGATTTCATACGCCTAGCAAACCGAAAGAAGAGAAGTCTGTTTGTCCATAGCATAGCATACCATGGTATCTAGGGGCAAAATTTGCAGGTCTTCTATATTTAAATACCTTTCACCTTGATCTCATGTGAATTATCATCACTCATGCTATATGGTAAAGATATTTAAATAAGGGAAACTGTTATACCCCAATTTTTACCCCTATATCCCACCTTTATTTGCATCATTTGCATAACATCAATCACTTTTTATGCCTTGTTAATCCCATGAAAATACAAAAAAATATGCTCTGCTTGCTTTGTTTACAAGTTAGGGTTTTGCAACAAGGAGTTCAAGTGGTTGATCAATTAGGGTTTAGTGTGATCCTCAACATCTCAAGCTCCTCAATTCATGCATAGTGATCAAGAGATTCCCTCCATCAATAATCAAGCTTAAGTTGGCATCAATTCAAGATCATCAAGTTTCAATCCATCATGTGCTCCAAATTAGGGTTTTGGTCAAAGTTAGCTTGATGTTGACTTTTCGACCAAAACATGATCTCATGGCTTGAAATGTGATTCAAGGGTTTCAAATGCATAATTGTGGTCCATTCATGTGATTAAATTGGCTCAAGAAGTTGGATATATGGTTAGTTTAAGAATTTTGATTCAACTGAGGAAAAGTCAACAGATGCTCAACGTCAAAGTTTGACTTTTGACATTTCTAGTCAACCATGGACTTCTCAAGTCAAGGATCATGAAAATGTGGGAAAAATTTAGAAAATTAAGAAAAAATCAAGAATTGTCAAAATTAGGGTTTTTAAAATTTCACTAAGTAAAAAATCCCATGATCAAGTGACCAACTTTCCAAGGTCGTAACTTCCTCCTCAAGCATCCACTTGAAACACTTGAGGGCTACAATTAAATATGGAATTTGATACTACAAGTCGATAAAAATTTAAAGCCAAAAGCTTTATTGAAATGGAAGAAATTGATGGCTAAAGTTGATGTTTCAAGTTGTTGCAAAATTCAAAACACTTAGAAATATTTCTAAGTTTTTTACCTTTTCAAAGGCATGACTTTACGCCCAATTTGTGAACAATATAAGAGTCCAATTGAAACACTTGAGGGCTGCATTTAAAGAGCATACTTCCTACTTCATCATGGTGGAAAATTTGAAGCCAAAATCTTTCTTGAGATGGAAGAAATGGATGACCAAAGTTGAGATTTCACAGTGTGGAGAAATAACATGATGAACCAAAATTTCATTAAGTGTGATTCAGTTTGTTTTAAACGAGTTAGAGGCCAATTTTTGGCACTTTCCAAGTCTTTCCTCAGCTTGTCATGAACACAAAACTTGTTCCTTTACAAGTTAACTTTATAAATATGTAATTTTTGTGCAATTTGACATGAGCAAATGAGGACAAAACATGTCCAAACTAACCATGCTGGCCTAGTTTTTGGCATCATGTGAAATTTACTTTTATGTCAAAACTTGTTGAGCAAGTGTAAACCCTGATACCAACTGATCTTTGATGCCATGAGCAAGTTTTCCTAATATAAAATGAATGCTTAGAATGTTCATCAATCCAAAAATCTAAACCTTAGCATACGTACTATTTATGCCACTTTTGTGAAATTGATCCATACAAACCAAGTTCCTAACCTTACATCTGCTCACACCTAGCTCCTAACCTAATTTAAACCTCTACAAAATCCAAGCTAACCCCAGTATCTCTATACACAAGCATTGAGCAGAGAGAACACATAAAAAAACTGAAAAAATCACCATTGAAGCTTAAATTCGAGTTTCATAATCCTTGCACTTTCCTTCCATTTTTATTCCACAAACACATTCCATACAACTCATATAAGCTTCTGTATACATCAAAACACATCTGAAACACCCCAAACACCATAACCAAATCTAATTTTTTTTCACACTTGCAAGTGGAATTGGACAAAGCATTCTAGAAGGTCTCAAGCAATTCTAATCACACCATTGCATTCCTAGAAACTCAAGGAAGTTAGGAGGACCATCATTTCATTGTTGGGAGTGCATTTGAAGGGTCCGAGAATTCACTCAATTAGGTACCATTCTCACCTTCTCGTTCTCATACTTTAGAGCACCTTTTCAACTCTTTCTTGTTACCATTATGTTTGTTTCGATGTTATGATTGAAACACCTAAGCTACTAATCATTGACCATTGACATATGTGATTTAATTTCATTTTGAAAAGTTAGGGCTTTTCTGGTTTTCAATCAAATTCTTGAGATAGAGTTAAAATAAATAAAAACCAAGGCCATGGTTGAATTCTTGGTTGAATTCTGAGCAAGATTGTGTATCCACTTGTTTCATTTGGTTCGTATTTGGCAAAGTCGTGATTTTGAATCATGGAGGGCTAGAAGTTGAAGACGACCATGGTGTCGCGGTGAGAATCAGATACCATAGCTATTAAGTTAACCAGGTTCATAAATCTTAAGGTTCACCACCGTCTTTGATTTATCCAAAGGAAAGGTTCAAGAACGAAAAAAACCCTAAGAGATCTAAGGTTCGGGCGTTGGTTACGCCTAGGGAAGGTATTAGCATCCTAAACGTCTGTAGTACTCTACATGAACCTCTTGTTATTATTTATGTTATTTATTGCTTGCTTGCTAAAGTTAATGTGCTAAGTTAATGTGCTCGCCAAGACATCGCATCTTGTGCCTACGTATCCTGACGGGAGTGGAATCAGAGTATTCGTAGTTCCCCTCAAAGAGGATGAGGAACTCTTGACTATGGTCAAGGTTCCAGGGGGAGGTAGTGTCTATGGCAAGACGCTACATAGAGTGCGGTGACTCTAAAGTTAAAGTTAAGTTGAAAGGGAGCATTAAAACTAAATCTAAAAAAAAACTAATTCTAAAAAATATTTAAGAATTAAAAATGAAATTAACTCTTTTTGAATTATTTTCCTTTTAGATTAATAATCTTGAAGAAAAAAGTAAAATTAAAACCAAATCTAAAAATTAAACCAATTCATAGAATTAAAACTAAATTTAAGACTAAATCTAAAATCAACTTGTTTAATTCTTTTAACTAATTTTTTTTTATAAAAGAAATTCTTATTCCTAAAAAATCTAAACATAACATGCACATGGTTGTTAATTTCTAAAACCTAAATTGAAATTTAAATCTGAAAACTAGTGATTTAATTCTAAACTAACGAGGGATTATCATTATTATTTTTTAAGTAGACTAATGGATATTGATGTCTAACTAAAACTGCTAATTAGATTTTAAGCTAAAGTATATATTTATTAAACTTACTGATAGTACACAGATTTTAAACTAATCTAATGTTTATACTTATTAAACTAACTGATAGTGATTTTCCCAAGTATGTCTATCTAAACTATCATATATTTATATTAGCTAATGGATAAAAAATACTAAGTGACTTATAAAACGAAAATAAAGCATAATAGTGACTAAAAAAACAAGAGTTATTAAAAGAAATAAAAAGAAAAACTTAGGTGACACACAGTAGAACCATTCCACTCAGTAACACTATTGTGAAGAAAATAACAAAAAGCAGAATCTCAGTTCCTCATTTTTAGCTTATTTCAAAACGTGATTCCTCATAATTTTCAATCAACATCAACGCTCAAAATTACTTTGGATTCCTCAATCGGTTTTGATTCGTGCGTTTCATCCTTTGGCTCAGCTGTATGCTTTGAATTTGCTTTCAGATCGATAACGAGGCTTCGGTTTTGGTTTGTATGGGTTCAGGATTGAAATCCCTAAGTTCGCGTCGAAGCATGGAATTGGGACGGGAGAGCGGTGAAGGTTGCGTTCAGAAGTTGGGTAAATTAATAATTTAAGCAAAAATTGCAGAAACGTACCCAAATCCGGCGCAGTGGCTCGAAGGCAGCGACTTCGCAGGTACCTTGTTCTCTCACTTTCCTTCTGCTTCTCTCACCTTCCTTCAAATTAGTGTTGCTACGCGGTGTGTTATTACCTCTATTTTTTCTTCGATTTCACTCTGGGTGTATTCCTCTGTTGTGATTACCTCTCTATTTTCTGAGTGTGTTGGTATTGTGTGATATTTTCTGGGATTTTTTCACTGATGTTTTTTTGCTCTGTATGCGTTGCTTTTATAGGCTCTATGATTTGAATGCGTACGATTCTTTCATTGAATGTGCCACTGCTCCTTTTGGAAAGAAAATGAATTGCTGAGATTTTCCCTTTCTTGTTCTGAATACATGATTGTGCCATGAATGTTTTTCCGTTCTCGTATTGGCATGTATGGAATTGTTTTGAACATCATTGGTGACCCTTCCATTTGTGAATTATTATGCTTGATTGTCTTCCTTTTTAGTGCAACAGGTCTGATTCTGAAATTGAATATGAGATCATGTTGATTCTGGTTTCTCTGTTTCCTGAATTTCCATATTTGTTTGATCTTGTTGGACACCTATTTTGGAAATTAAAATTCTGATCTTGGAAAGGAATGAATTGATGACTTTCTCTTTTGAATTGGATCAGGTTTATAATCAAGGATAATGGTGGGCGGTGATAATTTTGGAATGCTAGGAAGTTTATGATGGCTTGGATACACGTCATGAGCTTGGAGGCTTGGGAGCAGCTTGGCTTCTTTGGAATTAATTGCAACTTGAATTTTGGCTCATGGCTTTTTGGCAATGTATAATAGGCTTACTGCATTTTTTTTTTTAATTTTAATTCATGAGCCCAAATAATTTGTAGCATGGACTTGAACTTTTGAATTTTGGTACATTTTGACTTTACCTGAACTTGAACTTGTAACTCTTCAAAAATCAAACCTTCATGATATATTAAATAATTAAATCCCATGATGACATTAATTTGAATTTGAATACTTGAATTATTAGTGACTTTTATGCTCAATCTTTGTAACCTTGAAAGCATTCTTGATAACAACTAAAAGAATAATAAGAAACCAAGGCCCACATAAGATATAGCCAAGAACAATCCAACCACGTCATCTTTAAGATCTTGATCCAAGAATGGCCCATGAACGGGAAATAATTGGAGGAGTGGGGCCCAGATCAAGTAGAAACCTTAGGACTTTTGAGTCAGAATTTATCGGTCACCCCTTGAAATGCTTGACTGTGTGAACAAATACCATCCATCAATGCACCTGCGCAAGCTGGTTAGTCACAATAAACATACGCAAAGATCTATGACTTGAAGATGCTATGCAGTATGATACACAAAGAGGGTGGGGATCTTATGGTAAAAAATTAGGGTGTGACAGATGCCCCTATTTAAGTTTCTTCTATCCGGAGATATGGAGATTGAAATCTTCGTCTCAACGAGATAGGAGGGGCTTAAATACAAACATGCACAATTTTTGGCCATAAGATGCCACAGCATGCTTATGATATGATATGATATGAAATGAATGCAAAGACAGAGATCCTTGAGGAATGGTGCTACAGGGGAAAAATGTTACAGTTGTGTCAGAAACGAATTGAAGATATATCTGGAGGAAAAGCAATGTTATTCCGGAAAAACATCAGAATAAACAAAGCGAAATATCTGGAAAAACCTCATCCAAGAATGGCATTGGATGAACAAGACGCCAAACATCCAATAATGGCTTTGAACGAAAGGCAAACTCATAATATCTGAGAAGGCATCAAATGAGAATGAGATAAAATAATGTAATCCGAGAAGGCATCGGACACAAAGAAACCAATCATCCAATAATGTCTCTGAATGAAAGGTATAATCACAATATCTAATAATGGCTTTAGATGATTGGGAGCAAAAGACTCGATCTGGAAGAACATCGGAAAGAGGGACACATCAGGCAATGCGTCAGATGGTCAAGAAACCAGACATCCAATAATGGCTTTGAATGAAAGGTATAATCACAATATCTAATAATGGCTTTAGATGAATGTGAGCAAAAACTACATTCAAGAATGGCATTGAATGCAGAGAAACCAGTCATCCAATAATAGCTTTGAATGAAAGGTATAATCACAATATATAATAATGGCTTTAGATGAATGTGAATAAAGTAGAGATCCAAGAAAGCATTGGACACAGAAACTAGTCATCCAATAATGTCTTTGAACGAAATGTATAATCACAATATCTAATAATGGCTTTAGATTATGTGAGCAAAAACTACATTCAAGAATGGCATTGAATGCGGAGAAACCAGTCATCCAATAATAGCTTTGAATGAAAGGTATAATCACAATATCTAATAATGGCTTTAGATGAATGTGAACAAAGACTACATTCAAGAATGACATTGAATGCAAAGAAACCAGTCATCCAATAATGGCTTTGAATGAATGGTACACTCCTAATATCTGATAATGGCTTCAGATAACAGTGAACAAGGTAAAGAAACCAGACATCCAATAATGGCTTTGAATGAGAGGTATAATCACAGTATCTAATAATGGCTTTAGACGAATGTGAACAAAGACTACGATCTGAAAGAACATCAGAAAGAGAGACCCATCCTGCAAAGCATCAGATGGTAAAGAAACCAAACATCCAATAATGGCCTTGAATGAAAGGTACAATCACAATATCTAATAATGGCTTTAGATGAATGTGAACAAAAAATCTACATTCAAGAATGGCATTGAATGCAGAGAAACCACAACGTCCAAGAAAGCATTGAACGAATATGAATAAGGAGATATCCAAGAAAGCATTGGATAGACGTGACAATATCTGTTTGGTAGGTGCCAAGTGAGTTGGACTTTGACCACAAGGTAAGACGTGAATGACAACACGACCTATGGAGAATGCAAATGAGTGCAAATGAGGATGACACTCATGCCTTGCATATGTATATGAATTATGCCATGATATATGATCAAATGCAAATGTAAATATAATGCAGACGTCGATGACACGGTTCGACTCTTTTAATGGAGAAGACAAGACTGGAAGACTGATTCCTCAACACAGAGATCAATGCCATTCCGCTTTGGGGACTAAAGATGCTACTGCTGAACACAATCTCTGCCACACTGGTAAATTGTATCTGTTTGCTGATCCCTGTAGGAAGGATGGAAAGCTGCATAGGGATTCTTCAAGTAAACTGCCTCAGATTAGCTTACTGTTGTAGATGAACTGATAATTGCTTCAACCGGATTGATGCAGGAAATGATTTCTTTAATGTGCTTGGAAAGCTTGCCCCAGTCCGAGTCTTGAAAAATCTTCTAAATAAACTAATTCTGAGAAGGACTTGCACTGTAACAAATATTGAACTGATTCTTCAACAGGATCTGGAAAGCACTTGCCCATGATTGAATCATCGACCAAGTTTCTCAAATGTTTGAAAATTCCTTAAGAGGGAGCCAGTTTTCAAACAAAAGTGTTCATACAAACATAGTAAATGCAAAGTTCATGCCACTTTTGAAATCAAAATCATTTTCGGGAAGATGCAAAAACATATGAGTCATTAGTCTGAACACGGTGGTTCGAGATATTTAAAGTTGAAAGCTAAAGCAAAAGGCGTGATGCCAAAACGATTGATTTGCAAAAATATTTAGGAGTCAGTTTACGCAACCTTGCTGTAGTATGCTTTCAAAATAACCTTGCTTCAATTAGGTCTTTTGAGGGTTATAACGTGGCCTGGTTCACAGTTTAAGAAACAAAAGATAAAGGCTCAAAGTTTATTTGTACCACCCAATCTTCGTGATGATCTTCAGTCCTATGCTCAGTTAACTTAGATTATGCACTCAAGTTCCCATAGTTTAGGAATTGTACTGATGGTAATGATGATGGTTCAGAAATCAATGAACTTGAGATGGTAGTCACTTCTTCCTTACAACATTTGGTTGTCATACAAGCTTGTTCTGATTTCTCTATGTATAAGGTAAGGTCATGAGCTTCCCATCTTTCTTAGCTTTTGCCTCGAAAGGGACTCGGCTCATTCTTTGAGTAAGGACTTCTGGGCGATCCTTCTTCATTTATCAGCTTGGGAACAACTTGTACAACTTTTATTCATTTAATTTGGAAGAGTTGAAAGGTTGTGAATTACTAAATTAATGATTACGGTGAACCATCATTGGCTTCTGACTTGAAAACATCTTCAACACTTGATTTTTGTTTGAGAACGCAACCTTTATGTGAAAGGTGTCTTGCACGAAACTCTCGTATTTGAATGCACAATCAATTTAACTGAGAACTACCTTGCCCTAGGTTAAGATTGTGGGTTTTTATTTGTAAAGAAAAGAAACTCCTACTTCAAGGCTCAAAGGGGTTGATGAGAGATTATCTTCCTTATTTCTCCAGTGTTTGGGAATTGAAACAATGCCTTACATCTTCAGCAAAGTTTTAATTTGAAAGAATACCAACAGCAATTATGAGTATAACATTTTCATCATCCTCCCTCCCATCTTTGCATAATCAGAAGGAAAGTGGAAAAGGGAATTTTTTTTTAATGTTTTTTGTGTTTTTTGTGTTTTTTTTTTGTCGAAAGGAAAAGCGTAAAGATGTAAATAGCAAACACAAATGAATTGAATTAAAAGTTGCAATGCTCATTTTATTAATTATGAAAGTACAAACATAAATTGAAAGCAAACAACCAATACAAATAAGGAAAATGCAAACGATAAGAAACATGGTCTAGTGACTAATCAGAAACAAGAGTGAGCTGTCCTGTCTAAAACACTGGCTCTTAAGAGGATAGCTGGCTGAGGTCGACCGAAGCTTCACTTAGCGTGCTCTGGCAACATTGTGATCCCAAAGAGGATTCTCAAAGGGAGCTCGAGTAGTCTGGGAAACAGTATGAACCACAGGTCTAGGCTCGGCGAAAACTGGAGCTTGAAACACTGGTCTGGAATTCTGACCAATCATAGATGTAGATGCAAGAAGTGGAGAGTAGTTGTGAAGTAACCCAAACTCTGGCGAAGTTGAAGGTGCCACCTAAACAGACTGAGGATCTGCATCTGAAACTTCCTGGATAACAGTTCTTTGAGGTTACTCTCCCCTAGCAATCAAGACTTGGAGCATCTCTGTGAGCTTGGTCATACTTGACTTAAGATCATCAATCTCCATTCGGATTTCTGCATTATGTGCTTCTTGCTCTGCCATTATGCGTCTGTAGTTAGCTCTAGTCTGGTATCGATGTCGAGGAATTAGCTTGACAACTCACAGGTGACACTGAAGATAAAGATATCTGAAAATGAGTTGCTGGACAAACGGACGCATGCAAAGATGCAAATGATATGCAATGCGATGCAATGGTTTCAAGGAACTCAAAAGTAGGTTGCAAACATTTCGAAAAAAAAAAGTTTCATTTTATAATCCATGATTTTTTATTGATTTTGTAAGGGAAGAACAATTGAGTTTCTTGAAACCGAATGGTGATTCATGAATGCATGAATGGATGCATAAACACGGGTATATACATATACACATATACAGGTAAACAAGCAAGGCTTAGGTTTGAAGATCACGAGCATGGAGCCATGGTCTACCCTTCCCACGGTATGTACTAGAGTTTCAAATGTACCTGCCGAACGGGTTCTACAAAGTTCCTAGAGTCTACAACCCATCTTTCGGATATTATCAATTTTCTAGATCACTTGGTAGTCAATAATATCCTCAAGAGAATCTTGTCTGAGTGTAGTATCGCGTAGCGACTATTGCAGAAATAGACTCCTGCATAGTCCCCGCACTACGCCCTAATAGGCCAAGTTGGTTTAAAGGTAACTACGGTCCCCAGTCCCGACGACCTTTAGATCGAAACCATATCGTCTTCACGAATTAACTCGTAGGACAAATATTTTATTCGAGAGGGCCTAGACTGAGTGGTGAAGTCTCAATTCACTTTTTCAGGAATCCACTCCCTCAAAGTATCCTTGAATTCTCACCGTTTTCCTATCTTAATTTCACTCTAGTCCAGGTGTAGGACTTTGTCTCACCACACTAAGTACCAAACCTGCACAAAAAAGAAAACCAAGCAAGCAAATAATATATATAATAACATAAATAAACAAGTTAGGGGAAACCCTCAATAAAAATAAAATGTCCCCAGTGAAGTCGCCATTTCTGTCGCGGTGAGAATCAGATACCATAGCTATTAAGTTAACCAGGTTCACAAATCTTAAGGTTCACCACCGTCTTTGATTTATCCAAAGGAAAGGTTCTAGAACGAAAAAAAAACCCTAAGAGATCTAAGGTTCGGGGGTTGGTTACGCCTAGGGAAGGTATTAGCATCCTAAACGTCTGTAGTACTCTACAGGAACCTCTTGTTATTATTTATGTTATTTATTACTTGCTTGCTAAAGTTAATGTGCTAAGGGAAAAACCTAGGGGTTAATTTCTAAGTATACTCGCCAAGACATCACATCTTGTGCCTACGTATCCTGACGGCAGTGGAATCAGAGTATTCGTAGTTCCCCTCAAAGAGGGTGAGAAACTCTTGACTGTGGTCAAGGTTCCAGGGGGAGGTAGTGTCTATGGCAAGACGCTACATAGAGTGCAGTGACTCTAAAGTTACAGTTAAGTTGAAAGGGAGCATTAAAACTAAATCTAAAAAAAAACTAATTCTAAAAAATATTTAAGAATTAAAAATGAAATTAACTCTTTTTGAATTATTTTCCTTTTAGATTAATAATCTTGAAGAAAAAAGTAAAATTAAAACCAAATCTAAAAATTAAACCAATTCCTAGAATTAAAACTAAATTTAAGACTAAATCTAAAATCAACTTGTTTAATTCTTTTAACTAATTTTTTTTTATAAAAGAAATTCTTATTCCTAAAAAATCTAAATATAACATGCACATGGTTGTTAATTTCTAAAACCTAAATTGAAATTTAAATCTGAAAACTAGTGATTTAATTCTAAACTAACGAGGGATTATCATTATTATTTTTTTTAAGTAGACTAATGGATATTGATGTCTAACTAAAACTGCTAATTAGATTTTAAGCTAAAGTATATATCTATTAAACTTACTGATAGTACACAAATTTTAAACTAATCTAATGTTTATACTTATTAAACTAACTGATAGTGATTTTCCCAAGTATGTCTATCTAAACTATCATATATTTATATTAGCTAATGGATAAAAAATACTGAGTGACTTATAAAACGAAAATAAAGCATAATAGTGACTAAAAACACAAGAGTTATTAAAAGAAATAAAAAGAAAAACTTAGGTGACACACAGTAGAACCATTCCACTCAGTAACACTATTGTGAAGCAAATAACAAAAAGCAGAATCTCAATTCCTCACTTTTAGCTTATTTCAAAACGTGATTCCTCATAATTTTCAATCAACATCAACGTTTCATCCTTTGGCTCAGCTGTATGCTTTGAATTTACGATTTCAGATCGATAACGAGGCTTCGGTTTCGGTTTGTATGGGTTCAGGATTGAAATCCCTAAGTTCGCGTCGAAGCATGGAATTGGGACGGGAGAGCGGTGAAGGGTGCGTTCAGAAGTGGGGTAAATTAATAATTTAAGCAAAAATTGCAGAAACGTACCAAAATCCGGCGCAGTGGCTCGACGGCAGCGACTTCGCAAGTACCTTGTTCTCTCACTTTCCTTCTGCTTCTCTCACCTTCCTTCAAATTAGTGTTGTTGCGCGCTGTGTTATTACCTCTGTTTTTCTTCGATCTCACTCCGGGTGTATTCCTCTGTTGTGATTACCTCTCTATTTTCTGAGTGTGTTGGTATTGTGTGATATTTTCTGGGATTTTTTCACTGATGTTTTTTTGCTCTGTATGCGTTGCTTTTATAGGCTCTATGATTTGAATGCGTACGATCCTTTCATTGAATGTGCCACTGCTCCTTTTGGAAAGAAAATGACTTGCTGAGATTTTCCCTTTCTTGTTCTGAATACATGATTGTGCCATGAATGTTTTTCCGTTCTCGTATTGGCATGTTTGGAATTGTTTTGAACATCATTGGTGACCCTTCCATTTGTGAATTATTATGCTTGATTGTCTTCCTTTTTAGTGCAACAGGTCTGATTCTGAAATTGAATATGAGATCATGTTGATTCTGGTTTCTCTGTTTCCTGAATTTCCATATTTGTTTGATCTTGTTGGACACCTATTTTGGAAATTAAAATTCTGATCTTGGAAAGGAATGAATTGATGACTTTCTCTTTTGAATTGGATCAGGTTTATAATCAAGGATAATGGTGGGCGGTGATAATTTTGGAATGCTAGGAAGTTTATGACGGCTTGGATACAGGTCATGAGCTTGGAGGCTTGGGAGCAGCTTGGCTTCTTTGGAATTAATTGCAACTTGAATTTTGGCTCATGGCTTTTTGGCAATGAATAATGGGCTTGCTGCATTTTTTTTTTAATTTTAATTCATGAGCCCAAATAATTTGTAGCATGGACTTGAACTTTTGAATTTTGGTACATTTTGACTTTACCTGAACTTGAACTTGTAACTCTTCAAAAATCAAACCTTCATGATATATTAAATAATTAAATCCCATGATGACATTAATTTGAATTTGAATACTTGAATTATTAGTGACTTTTATGCTCAATCTTTGTAACCTTGAAAGCATTCTTGATAACAACTAAAAGAATAATAAGAAACCAAGGCCCACATAAGATATAGCCAGGAACAATCCAACCACGTCATCTTTAAGATCTTGATCAAAGAATGGCCCATGAACGGGAAATAATTGTAGGAGTGAGGCCCAGGTCAAGTAGAAACCTTAGGACTTTTGAGTCAGAATTAATCGGCCACCCCTTGAAATGCTTGTCTGTGTGAACAAATACCATCCATCAATGCACCTGGGCAAGCTGGTTAGTCACAATAAACATACGCAAAGACCTATGACTTGAAGATGCTATGCAGTATGATACACGAAGAGGGTGGGGATCTTATGGTAAAAAATTAGGGTGTGACACATGGCTGTGCGGGTTTTTTCATTTTCAAACTTTGTTTTTAATATTTTTTTTTTAGTGAAACATGTTAATGGCCAACCGGCCTTGGTGCAGTGGTGTGGGTGTTTTACTGGTAACCACAAGGGCGTGTGTGTTTTGCTGGTAACCACAAGGGCGTGGGTTCAACACCCAACGCCCCCTCCTTCTCTTTTACCACCATTTTCTCTCCTTTTTTCTCCCTTTCTTTCCTTTTTCCTTTTTATTATTGTTATCTATTTTCTTTTATTTTCTCTAATTTATTTATTTTATTACTTTCATATTAAAACCAAAAATATTCATTTGATTATTTATTTGGGTTAAATATGTTTTTAGTCCCTATAAAATTTGAAATTTCATTTTTAGTCCCTCCTGGGTTTTGGCAACGGTTTTAGCTGGTTTTGGCAACGGTTTTTTTGTAAAAACCGTTGCCAAAAGGTAGGGAAGGACTAAAAATGAAATTTCAAACTTTATAGGGACTAAAAACATATTTAACCCTATTTATTTTATCATTTTTATATTTAAAAACCTAAAAATATATTTTATTTTGATTAGGTTATTTTATTTTATCATTTATAATATTTTTTATATCTAAAAAACCTAAAAAATATTTTTATTTTCATTAATTTTATTTTGTTGTTCATTTTATGATCACCTTTATGTTTAATAATTATTGTTACTTCTTGTTGAGATTTTTTGCGATGCTTTGATGTATATCTTGATAATTTTGTGGAGTGATTCTTGAACCATTTATGAGGGTATGACTTATGAGTTGATGAATGGTTATCCTTGGTTAGGTCTTAGGATTATTGCCTTGATAAATATGACTTTGGTGCTTGATACTTGACTTCAATGTTTATGTGCTTCTTTTGATGATGAACTTCTTGCCATGATTAGGTTGATTTTAGAGTTTGATTACATTGAATGTTCATATGCTTTAAAACCCTAATGACTTGAGTTACTTGCTTGAATGATAACCTTTGTCATGTGTTGATGTCTTGCCTTAATGATTTGATGTTTCCATGGTGCATTTAAGATATTCATTCATGATGCATGATTAGGGTTCTCACTTGAAGTTACTTGATGATGATTCTTTTTGTGAGGTTGTGTTGATTATTTGCTTTGATGCTTACCTTATGCATGAATTGTTATCTTGTGGTTTGTGTTTCTCATTTTAGATAGAAGTTAACATATTAAAATAAAACCAAAAAAACTAAAATCAATCTTTCAAAAATAAAAAAAAGACTTGGTCAACACCAAGTTCCATTTTAAAAAACATTGGTCAACACCAATCGATCACCATCCAACTTCACTCCATCACCCAATTTGTAAGTCGATTGCTTCACGCATTGCCATCATCCTCATCATTTCACTTCTAAAACTTTCACAATCATGAATAAACCTCCATCAACATCGAGTGCATTTTCTCAATCAAAACCTTAAAATACCTAAAAATATTCAAACATTTTTAATAAATAAAGATGAAAAAGGAGCGGGGTGTAGTCAACGTCTCCCGAGAAGGAGGTCACGAGATGTTGTTCTCGACTGTCTGAGCTCTCTAATAAATTCAAAACACTTTAACACATCAAACTCTTTTTTCTTGCCTCCGTACGATTAATCCTAAAAACCTTTTCATAAACGTGAGATATTGTGTCTTGAGACGACGCAAAACATTGCTTCGTCCACAAACTATTTGAGTTGAGATAAGAGGTGTTTCCCGCAAATGTTGATTTCTAAATCCATTATGTTGTGATGCAAACGTCCACTCCTCACCTGTTTTGGGTAAAGCAATATTTTATGTCGAATGCGACTAAATATCTTTCGGTAAAATAGACCAACAAACAAACATTTATTAGCCCGAACTTCGAAGGCTTTGAGTTCCTCATTGCACTATGAGGATACTTAGGCACAAGATTACGAAGTCTTGTCAAGCCCCGAGTAATAAAACCTTTAGGTTCCCTTTCTCTTTTCTTTCCCGCTTTTTAATAAGTTAAGAAGCCTAACATCTTTTAGCAAACACTAACACGCACAACTAATCTAACGGTTCCCGTTGAGTACAACGGACGTGAGAGGGTGCTAATACCTTCCTCTTGCATAACTGACTCCCGAACCCAGATATTGGTTGCGATGACTATATCCTTTCCTTTCTTTTAGGGGTTTTATTTGAAATTTTCCCTTTCCCTCTATGGGAATAAATAAAGATCGGTGGCGACTCTGTTAAGTCCATCCCGTGACCGTGCGATTGTGCTTCGCGAGGTCGTTCTTATTTTTCGAGGTACAATAGGTATGACAATAGAAAGTGAACTAGGCACCTAACTCCAAAGGTTCAAACCTACTTTCTCAAAAATATCCTACCCGAACATAAGCCAAGATACAATTGAAAAAGCCCTCAAATGTGTGTGTTTTGATTTCATTGATGAATTATATTAAAACATGATCAAGCTAAGTGTAAACTATTTTTCACGTTGATTGAGAGACTTCTTTATCCATTGACTGAGTCAAGGTGAGATATGAGACAGGTTGCGTACTTGTTTAAGTTTAAGGACATTTTCTGAATTTTCCAAATGGAAGTTGAAAGAAGGAACGATGGTCCGGTAAAGAAAAATTTATATGGTGATGTTCAATTTGTTATTGTGCAACTTGTTTTCTGTTTGGAATTGGCAGTGCAGGTAACTTACTTGAGTACAAACAATGATTTAAGTTTGGGGTTGTGATGACACTATGTCATTGCATAATTTTGGTCGAAGAAATAGATCAAAATAAGTTAAAGAGGAGCAAAAATGAAGAACAAAGGCTAAAGAAAGATGAAAAATATGAATAAGTGTGGATAAATAGGGACTTAGTGATAATTAGGTGATAAAGGGAGCAAAAGCGTGCAACTAATGGAATATTCACGCGTATCATTGCTTAGCATTGCATGCGCGATAGGAAAGTAAAAGCTGCATTGTGGCACGTTGAAAGTTATCACACGCGCGATGACCCTTTTTTTGGGCTTTTTCTGAGGCTTTATGATTCATTATGAAGGCTTTAAAAGGGGAAAGTTGGTATTTTTCAAGGGTTCTGAATTTTTACTCGTGAAGGAAGAGTTTACAGTACCAGAGGGCATATTTAGAGAACATTTAAAGCCATTGGAGGCCAATTCTTCAAGGGATTTCTTATGCATCATTCTTATTTGATTTTGGTATTGTAATTTGCACTTAGTAGCTAATTCTCTCTAGGATAGGTTGTGTTTGATGAACCTATTTTGATGTTGTTGGGATATATGTTTGATTTGCTATTGCAGGAATACTTTGATCTATAATTCTATTCAATTGCACATTGTTCTTAATGCTTTTTATGTGAGATACTTTTTTAATCTGATTTTGTATACATAGGGAATACTGACCATTAGTCTATGAGTTGGACCTAAAGCAGTTGTTGTGCTTACACTGGTGGACTAGGGATAGAAAATTCTGAGTAGGCGACTTTGGAATTAACGTTCTTTTGCATTGCCTAATCTTGCTTATGTTGGAATTAATTTAATATTAATTATACAAACATGCTCAATAATAAAGATTAAAACTATAATCTTACTTTAGTGGAGATACCATATGAGTATATATATATATATATATATATATATATATATATAAACTAGGATCTATGACATGTTAGTATATGAGAGAAGAAATTACAGGAATACCTAAATCTATTGAGAAAGTTTTATTGGCGGTAATCCTGAAAGGTAGAAGACAAACAACTAATACCTGGTGGCTTGTATGGTTCTTCCTCAACTGCTACTCCTAATGCCTTGAATACTCTTCAGATGAGGAGAAGAGATAAATTGCTTATATACGGTATATTGGGGACCATAGCCTATATATAGTGTGATGGCCAATTAGGGTTCCCATTATTCCCAAATGGGTCATCCTGACATCCACTCATATTTGACCTCATATCCAATTAATTAATTAATTACTAAATAGAAATATAAATAGGCTTTTAAATTTATTTGACCACTTAATCAATTAAGGCTCTTAATTTGATAAATAACTAATATAATTAAAATATATATGCCCACAAAATAATTATTGGAATTAAATAATATTAATATTATAAAATATTCCAACAATCTCCCACTTGGACAATATACTTTTAATAATTATATCACAATTCTTGAGGCGCCCATCCGAATGCTATTTATCTTTAGATTTCAACTTTACAATCTGGTCCACCTCATACATCAATAATCGGACCACCGCGGCTGTTGTCACTAAAGTATAACCTGACAAAACCCCGACGACCACGAAATCAATGTACTTGATGACATAGATCGATATGGATGAGTGGCATGGAAATTTCATGCAATGTGATCTCTGAATCATGCATATTTCCAACTGGTCCATCTGAATTCTTTATTGAGATCAAATTGAAGTTTGCAAATTCAATATTTTCACAAACGATACAGAAATTGTTATAACAATAATAACCTCATTAACTTTATTTTTGCAGATAATCTTAACAAAAAGTGTGTATCGATATCAAAACAATATTATAAAATATAAAGAAGGAGTGCCCCCCACTAATCTAGGACATCCTTAGTGACAACAATCATATAAAATACCTTATATGACAAGTCTTTGATTAGTAAGTCAGCTAGCATAAAAATTTCTATCTATATGTTCTATCCTTCAACAACAATAACTTACAAGTCAATGAACTTTATAAAGCAGTTGTTGAAATATTATCCGACTGACTTATGTCACAATATAGCTCGAGTTGTCTTTCAAAACCTTTTACTATATGCAACCAAGTGACATAAATATTTATAGTCATTTCTTGAGTTAGGGTGATCATTATATATAGTCATTTCTTTATTAAAGAAGGAATCAAGTGCCACATGAAAAATATCATACGACTTTTCCTACCATATTCAAATGGATGACTCCACTGAATTTAAATAATGGAAAAGATAAACATATTTTTAACTCATTGGTCTTGATAAAGGGTTGTTGAAGGTCTATAGAATATCCTTGAAAATGGTATTACTATAGAAGTTGATGGTGTTAAAGATGATCATCTAGAAAATCTCTTTCACGAACTCATAAGATGCATATTGAATATCTTTAGAGGTAGTTGCATTCTGGTAGATGCTCTATCTTACTTCTGAGTATATCAACATCATTGATATGTATGATGCTTAGACTATCTTTGAATTCTTGTGCTCAGATTTGTGGGGATCAGTTTTTGAAGCTTGAAGTAGTTACACTTCATCTAACCTTTTCAAGCAAATTTTAAGAAGATTGCTCTTTGACTTAAATCTAAAGTCACATTTTTTTATGTTTACATCTTGAATCTCCTGTGTTCTGAAGATTTTTCTTGCAATCTTCATGGGAAAGAAATGAAGTTAGATGATGAAAAACTATTCAACAGATCACCTTCTCATTTTGGCTCAGTTCCTTGGAATGGATGATGATGAGAGACTTAGGTTTCTTGTCAGAAGAACTTCCATACTGACTGAATGGATTGTGATATCTGTTGTTAGAAGAGTAACTTCAGAAGCTTTTAAAATACCTATATTTCAACTGATCTCCCAGATCTGAAAGCAAGAAGAAACACTACCAGAACCTAATATCAGATGCTCTTCAATGTCTAGTCTTTTGAAGCTGATATTAGTGCAGGATATAGGTGAAAACAAGCATCTGCGTTCTAAAATAAAAATTAAGTATTGAAGAGTAAGAGATGTTGTTAAAGCTATCTTACTTCAAAATATTTGATAATGTGCAGTTTGTTCTTTAAGGTGATATCTTAAGAAACTCCATTGCTTCTGGGTTAAGGATCATCATGGAAGTTATTTTAAAAGACATTTCTAAGAGAAATATTTAACTTCTCTTTGAGTTCTGTCAGCCATACTAAGACAGTACTTTGATGGGCTTTATGTCAATTTCTGATAGCTAACACCATCTGGTTCTTAGCTTGTCAATGATTTCAGAGTCAAAAGATTTAATCCCAGATAAAGAGATTAGTGACATTGCTTAGAACAAAATTTTGTTCCTATCATATCTCATCCTAGACTTATACTTTGGAATGACTTATGATTTTTCTATTAGATTGAGATGTAAGGTAAAGAAGAGTTTGTTTGTACTTACATGTATGGTCTTATAGAAATATGAGTATCATAATGTATCTGCAACAGATATCAAGGAAAGAAGCAGAGGAATCTTCTATAAGGTTGTTTACAACATTTATTGGAGGAAGAGCCAATAGCCCAGATTCAAGTACTAGTGGTACTGAATTTGGTGAGAGTGGTGGAATCAATGGTCAGACAACCATTGTATTAGAATCCACTCAAATTTGTGTTCAAACTCTATTGGTCAAGTTTGAATACTTAATTGAGTCTGGAAAAAAAAAAGAGGTATGCTTGTTCTTTTCTAGTTTATCTTTTGATTCAATAAAACATTAGCATAGATATAAATACAAAGTTTCTGTTAAACTTCTAGAGAAGATCTTTTGAAAATAAGAACTTCAGAAATCTTTAAGAGGAAACTCTGTTATGTTTGTCTATACTGAATGTCGTATTAAGCCAGATGATGATAATATTTATGGAAATGGTTTTCTCACTTTTGTGTTGATACTATTGCTTATTAGCTGTCTAAAGAAGAAAATTCAATATTCATCTATCACTCATGACTCTTATTTCAAGATAAAGTGCTAGTTCTGAATAGAACCTTAGAGACTTGTGACTGACAGATGATATCTCTGTCTAAGTCTAGATCTAATAGACTCTAATGGATGATAGCTTCTGAGAGTTATCAGTTTCTGAGATTCAGAAGAATATTCTTTTTAACTGTTATAACAATTTAAGTAAAAAGTTTTTCAAAAACTTTTATAGTACTTAACTTTTCATAAAGGTGAAACTCATCTAGTGGAATTGAAATATTTGTTGGATAAAGAACCTTTGGGTAATGATGTTTTCTCTTTTGGTACTTGCTATTACTATTCCCTGTCTTGTGAAACATCATTGTGTCCTTCTTTCGACAAGATTCTTATTCTTGTAAGATTCTTGTTCAGTTCTTCTTCTTCTTCTTCTTCTTCTTCTTCTTCTTCTTCTTTTCTTCTTGGTGATGTGATGATCAAACCAAACCTGAGATAAGTTCTTTAGTTAATTCTCCTTTGAATCAGGTGGTTGTCATCAATGAAAAGTTTGTGAATTTTGATGAGTTGCTTAAGATTGGTTTCAACTTCTGGAAAACTGTGTCTAAACAAGATTGGAATGACTACTTTGAGATGCTCTATGGTTTCACTTATCCAAGTCTTGTCAAAGAGTTTTGGATCAATGCCTCCATTGTTGAGCTAAATTCTGAGTATGCTATTCTATCTAGAGTAACTGGTGTTTCTATTACAGTAATCTCTAAAGCGATTGCAAAAGTGATCAATTGTGAGGAGGTTGGAGAAATCCTAGGAACTCTTGTTTGTGAACGCTATCTTCCTAAGTGGCATATCTTTGTGGACCCATCTAATACATCAGAGGTCTCAAATATTCTTCCTGATGCTGTTGTTTGGAATCAGATTCTAAATTCAAACATACATCCTAAGGATTAGGATTTATACCAAATGGACCCTATTGAAACAGATCTGCTTCTACTTCTTAATTCAGATTTGAAGATTGATCTTCCTCAAGTTATGTTTGACCATCTGAAGAGGTCTCTTTCTTCTTTTCAAAAGGGAAAGATCTTTTCCATTCCTTCTGGATGAGTTATTTCTGAAATACTTGTTCAGCAAGGGGTTAACATAAGTTCTGAGGCTAGTTCTTCCAAGATTTGGAGAGACAAGTTTGAAGATATCTATGAAAGATTGTGATGTTAGAATTCTGCATAGTTATGCTTTGTAAGTTATTGAAATCTTTGAATTGAGTATCTTATTAATAAATTCAGAGTTTGTTCATGCTTGTGTTCAGTTTTATCTAATTAATATTTATTCTTGTTGTTCAATGAGAATCTGAAATAGATAAAAGAACTCAAATGTTTGCAACTTATTTTATTAATAAAAAGGAAGCTATTACAAGACAATTATATTTTCTAGTCTAATGGATGAGCCTTAAGGAATTCCCTAGGATCGTCTGACATGTCCAGATTATCTAAGAAATCTTGCCATTCTTCCTTATCAAACACCAAACCCTCATTTCTCAGTTTTTTTCTGCACTTGGATCCAGAAGATCTTCTTCTTTTGTGAGTCTTCACAAAGGATGCTGAAGAGGAGAAAACTTATGAAGTTGTCTGCTTGCTTGCAGATCCTTCACCTGTTGCCTTGCATTGGTTTGCTTGAGTTGCTGCATTCAGTAGTGTTGCCTCTTTGAAATCTCTCTTTGGAACCCAAATTTGCTTTTTCTTATACATCTTTGTGTTGTAGGGATTAAGTGATGATGGAAGAAAGCTTACTAGAGTCCTTTTTATAGATGTGTTACATACATTGTCTTGAGTTTAATATTATTTGAGTACTAATTAAATCTTATTAGTATTCTAATAATGACTCTTAGAAATGTGATCTAGCAGTCTAACCTATTAAGATTCTCAGAATAACTATAATTTTATGTTTGATCTGTTTTAACTATTGTTTCTTTTCAGTTTCACTTTGTTAAGGTACCTTCAGAAAATCAAAGAAATTATTGGAATTTACTCGCATGCTAAATTAGTATTGGTCAGAAAAACTATTTCACTAATATTAAACTGATGGATTATAATTTGTTTTTTAAAATGGAACAAGGTGATTATAGAAGAGATCCCTAGCTAATGCATCTCGTGCCCAACGGCGTCCACTGTTGAAATAGTCCACCTCTTCATCTTCAGAATCAATCACTTCTTCCTCTTCTATGACTAGGAGAGAGCGGTAAAACTGCCTGTTGACCCTCCTTTTCTTTATTGACCTCTTTATACTTTTTCTCTTTGGCTTCAAAGTAGCTACTGTTGAACCTCTTTCTGAAGTTCGTTCAGGTACTGCGGAAGTTGCCTCTTCTGTAGAAAGTATTGCTGAGGGCAAAGGCTCTGTAGAGGACTTAGAAGCAGCTCGCCTCTGAGGGGATTGGATTGCCATGCTTGTAGAGCTCTCGGTTACATCTGTTACAACAGATGTATTATGACTCTCGGTTGATGATTCCATATCTCTAGATTATTGATTGATGAAAATGACTTAGGAGCTTGATGCTTTTATAATGGCTTCTATGGATACCAAGAGTCTAAAATTAATCTTTGTTTAATTCTTGGAATAGTAACGACCACTAAGACTTCAAAGCATGCACTTTACAAACCTTAATGACTCTTATTACTTGATTATTCTTCCTCTTTGGAAACTGATCCTGTAATGATGATCTGAGATACATTTATTAGTGATATTATTTCTCTTTCCTTTCTTTTCCTTTTATTCTTTTTGATGTGACAAAAGGGGGAGAAATAATAGTAATTATTTAAGTGGAAATAGAACCAATTGAATACACGTCCTATACATATAGGTCATTTATTTTCTTGTCATTTATTTTCTGCTTTTATGGTTACCTTGCCCTGGGAGTATTTTTAATTTTCTTGTACATAGGTCTAAGGAAATGCTTACAAACCTCAGACTTAGCCTATCAGACCCAGAAGGAGCTTACAAACCTCATATTCTGGTGTTGCCAATGAAAGTTAAAAAGGGCAACATATTTTAACTCTCTTGTAAATAATGTTAAGTAAGAGCTTACAAACCTCTGACTTTGCCTATTAGACTAATAAGGAGCTTACAAACATTGTATTCTGATGTTGCCAAAGGAAGTTAAAATGTTGCTATTTTAATTTTCTTAAATATAGAACTAAGGGGGAGCTTACAAACCTCAACCTTGGAACTGTTTAACTCAAGAGGAGGTTGCAAACCTCAGACCATGATGTTACTAAGAAGACTAATTTATTTTTTCTTGAAAAATAGTTCTTGGTGTTAGAGTCAATAGAAGTCAGCTGTGGACTATCAAACTCAGGGGGAGCTTTCAAACCTCATACCCTGTTGTTGCAGAGAAAATGAAATTCCCAACATTGTCCTTTAAATACTTGTGTTTGTCATCATAAAAAAGGGGGAGATTGTTAGAAGAAGATTTGTTCATGACATATTCTCTTTTAGTTTTGATGATAACAAAGGTTTTAAAAGAACAACGGTTTATTTGATGTGTGTTTTATTTATGCAGGTTCTGGTTCTAATACCTAAATAATCAGAATTCGTTTTACTTAGACACACTTGAGAGTTTCTTCATTGCTAGCTTCTGGTGGCAGAATCTGAAGAACAATTGCTAGTGTGGTTTGGCGGAGACTCTGTGCTGAAGGCCTCAGCATTCAGACGAGCTACTACACTTGGTAATTGTATATCAGCATATGGTATCATTCAGAGTTGGTGATAAAGTGGTGGATTGTCCGCACTGCACAATGCAAGTTGTATTCTCTTATCAACTTTTCAGCTCGAGTATACAATATTGTAAGGCTCAAGAAAGGCTGGCACGTTCTACAGATGTCTGCTCCCTAAGGCTCTATCAGTACAAAACCTCTTGAAGACTCAAAGGTTAAACGCATTACACGCTGGATTCAGAACCTGTTGTGCATCCATCTTCAACGTGTCTTATACTATGGAGTAAAGGTAAAAACACTTGATCAAGTCACTTCCTCAACGACTAGTTTCTGTAAAGGCTATATATATGGCTGAAGATTTGAGTTTGAATCTTAACAAGGATTCTTGTAATTAAGGAGTTGCAAGATCAAGCAATTATCAACTCTAATGTAATATGCAGAGTTTTTGTTTTAGGTTTTAATTGTAAAAGCCTTAAGATTTCTTACCATTAAATATCTTAGAAATCTTAAGAGTTTTAGGTCTTTGTTACGGTGATTTCTTGTACCTCTGATGCTTGCATCATGTACACCTTGTTCTCTATTCTATTGAGCCTTCAGTACTTTAGATTAAGTTTCTTGCTATGTGCATGAGAAAAATTCTTGTCTCATTAGGATTCAAGCAACTAGTCTTGAGCCAAGATGCTTAAGCCACGTAAGTCTCATTGCTTAAGTGCTTGAGCTGTGAAAGTCTTATTCAGCTAGTCTGATTGAGCAGAGGGAAAGACTCCGTGTGAGGGGCGTGAGCAAGAAGTCTCAAGAGAGCTTGAGCAAGGGGAAGTCTCAGTCAGATGACCTGAAGAACAAGTGGCTCGGTCAGAGGGCGTAAGCAAGAGAAGTCTTAGACGTGTGCTCTAAGCAAGGGGAAGTCTCAACGTGAAGACCTTGGAGCAGGTGGCTCGGTTAGAAGGTGTGAGCACGGGAAAGTCTTAGACATGTGCTCTAAGCAAAGGAAGTCTCAGACAATTGGTCTGAGCAGGTGTAAAAGTGTTATGTAGAAGCATAAGCAATTGTAATCATGAAGTGGTTATAATTAAAATCTCTTGAGAGGCAAGGGGACTGGAGTAATCTCAGTTAGGGGAGGAACCAGGATAAATCTATTGTGTCTTTTGCTGTTATTTTATTTACTTCTGTTATATCCCCTGGTAATGAATTAAAATAGAATCTGAACACCAGTTCTGATTCTGAAACTATGATCATAAGTTAAATTAAAGAAGACACGAAACACAATTCAACCCCCCTTCTTGTGTACTTTTCACACCTTCAATTGGTATCAGAGAATGATTTGTGCTTAACACTTAACAGTGGCGAAAATAATGATCCAATAACAAAATTATATTTCTTCTTAATGAAGGAATTAAGTGCCACATGAAAAATATCATACGGCTTTTCCTACCATATTCAAATGGATGACTCCACTGAATTTAAATGATGGAAAAGCTAAACATATTTTAAACTCATTGGTCTTGATAAATGGTTGTTGATGGTTTATAGAATATCCTTGAAAGAGGTATTACTATAGAAGTTAATGGTGTTAAAGATGATCATCTTGAAAATCTCTTTCACGAATTCAGAAGATGCATATTGAATATCTTCAGAGGTAGTTGCATTCTGGTAGATGCTCTATCTCACTTCTGAGTATATCAACATCATTGATATATCTGATGCTTGGACTAGCTTTAAATTCTTGTGCTCAGATTTGTGGGGATCAGTTTTTGAAGCTTGAAGTAGTTACATTTCATCTAATCTTTTCAAGCAAATTCTGAGAAGATTGCTATTTGACTTAAATCTAAAGTCACATATTTTTATGTTTACTTCTTGAATCTGCTGTGTTCTGAAGATTTGTCTTGCAATCTTCAAGGGAAAGAAATGAAGTTAGATGATAAAAAACTATTCAACATATCACCTTCTCATTTTGGCTCAGTTCCTTGGAATGACTGATGATGAGAGACTTAGTTTTCTTGTCAGAAGAACTTCCATACTGACTGAATGGATTGTGATATCTGTTGTTAGAAGATTAATTTCATAAGCTTCTGAAATATCTTTATTTCTACTGATCTCCCAAAACTGAAAGCTAGAAGAAACACTACTAGAACCTAATATCAGATGCTCTTCAATGTCTAGTCTTTTGAAGCTGATATTAGTGCAGGATACACGTGAAAAGAAGCATCTGTGTTCTGAAATAAAAATCAAGTATTGAAGAGCAAGAGATGTTGTTAAAGCTATTTTGCTTTAAAATATTTGATAATGTGGAGTTTGTTCTTTAAGGTGATATCTTAAGAAACTCCATTGCTTCTTAGTTAAGGATCATCATGGAAGTTGTTTTAAAATACATTTCTATGAGAAATCTTTAACTTCTCTTTGAGTTATGTCAGTCGTACTAAGATAGTACTTTGATGTGCTTTATGTCAATTTCTGATAGCTAACACCATATGGTTCTTAGCTTGTCAATGATTTCAAAGTCAAAAGATTTAATCCCTGATAATGAGATTAGTGACATAGCTTAGATCAAGATTTTGTTCCTATCATATCGCATCCTAGACTTATACTCTAGAGTGACTTATGATTATGCTATTAGATTGAGATGTAAGGTAAAGAAGAGTCTGTTTGTACTTATATGTATGGTCTTAAAGAAATATGAGTATCATAATGTATCTGTTACATATATCAAGGGAAGAAGCAGAGGCTTCTTCCATAAGGTTGTTTACAACATTTATTGGAGGAAGAGCCAACAACCCAGATTCAAGTCTGAATATTGAATCAAATCTGGCCAAACAAAAAGAAGAGGTATGCTTGTTCTTTTCTAGTTTATCTTTTGATTCAATAAAACATTTGCATAGATATAAATACAAATTTTCAGTTACAATTCTAGAGAAGTTCCTTTGAAAAGAAGAACTTCAGAAATATTTAAGAGGAAACTCTATTGTGTTTGTCTATACTGAATGTCTTATTAACCCAGATAATGATCATATTTATGGAAATGGTTTTCTCACTCTTGTTTTGATACTCTTGCTTGTTAGCTGTCTAAAGAAGACAATTCAATATTCATCTATCTCTCATGACTCTTGTTTCAAGATAAAGTGCTAGTTCTGAATAGAACCTTAGAGACTTGTGACTGACAGATGATATCTCTGTCTAAGACTAGATCTACTAGACTCTAATGGATGATAGCTTCTGAAAGATGTCAATTCCTGAGATTCAGAAGAAGGTTCTATTTTACTGTTATAACAGTTTAAGTAAAAAGTTTTTAAAAAACTTTTATAATACTTATCTGTTCATAAAGGTGAAACTCATCTAGTGGAATTGAAATATTTGTTGGATAAAGAACCTTTGGGTAGTGATGTTTTCTCTTTTGGTACTTGTTGTTACTATTCCCTGTCTTGTGAAACATCATTGTGTCCTTTCTCTGACAAGATTCTTATTCTTGTAAGATTCTTGTTTAGTTCTTCTTCTTCTTCTTCTTCTTCTTCTTCTTCTTCTTGGTGATGTGCTAATCAAACCAAACCTGAGACGAGATCTTCATTTAATTCTCCTTTGAATTAGCTGGTTATCATCAATGAAAAGTTTGTGAATTTTGATGAGTTTCTTAAGATTGGTTTCAACTTCTGGAAGATTGTGTCTAAACAAGGTTGGAATGACTATTTTGAGATGCTCTGTGGTTTCACTTATCCAAGTCTTGTCAAAGAGTTTTGGATGAATACCTCCATTGTTGAGCTGAATTCTGAGTATGCTATTCTATCTAGAGTAACTGGTGTTTCTATTACAGTAACCTCTAAAGCGATTGCAAATGTGATCAATTGTGAGGAGATTGGAGAAATCCCAGGAACTCTTTGTTTGGGAACACTATCTTTCTACGTGGCGTATCTTTGTAGACCCATATAATACATCAGAGGTCTCAAATCTTCTTCCTGATGCTGTTCTTTGGAATCAGATTCTAAATTCAAACTTACATCCTAAGGATAAGGATTTAGACAAAATGGACCCTATTGAAAATTATCTACTTCAACTTCTTAATTCAGATTTAAAGATTGATATTCCTCAAGTTATGTTTGGCCATCTGAAGAGGTCTCATTCTTATTTTCAAATGGGAAAGATCTTCTCCATTCCTTATGGACGAGTTATTTCTAAAATACTTGTTCAACAAGGGGTTAACATAAGTTCCGAGGCTAGTTCTTCCAAGATTTGGAGAGACAGGTTTGAAGTTATCTATGAAAGATTGTGATGTTAGAATTCTGCATAGTTATGCTTCGTATGTTGTTGAAATCTTTGAATTGAGCATCTTATTAATAAATTAAGAGTTTGTTCATGCTTGTGTTTAGTTTTAACTGATTAATATTTATTCTTGTTGTTTAATGAGAATCTGAAATAGATAAAAGAACTCAAATGTTTGCAACTTATTTTATTAATAAAAAGGAAGCTATTACAAGACAATTAGATTTTCTAGTCTAATGGACGAGCCTTAATAAATTCCCTAGGATAATATGACATGTCCAGATTATCTAAGAAATCTTGCCATTCTTCCTTAGCAAACTCCAAAGCCTCATTTCTCAGTTTGTTTCTGTGTCTAGATCCAGAAGATCCTCTTCTTCTGTGAGTCTTCACAAAGGATGCTGAAAAGGAGAGCACTTCTGAAGATGTCTGCTTTCTTGCAGATCCTTCAGCTGCCACCTTGCCTTGGTTTGCTTGAGTTACTGCATTCAATAGTGCTGCCTTTCTGAAATCTCTCTTTGGAACCCAGATTTGTTTTTGCTTATACATCTTTGTGTTTTAGCGATTAAATGATGATGGAAGAAAGCTTACTAGAGTCTTTTGTATAAACGTGTTACATATATTGTCTTGAGTTTAATATCATTTGATTAGTGATTAAATCTTATAATGACTCTTGGAAATGTGATCTAGCAGTCTAACCTATTAAGATTATCTGAATAACTATGATTTTATGTTTGATTTGTTTTAACTATCGTTTCTTTTCAGTTTCACTTTGTTAGTGTACCTTTAGAAAATCAAAGAAAATACTGGAATGTACTTGCATGCTAAAGTAGTATTGGTCAGAAAAACTATTTCATTAATATTAAACTGATGGATTACAATTTTTTTTAAAAAGGGAACAAGGTGATTATAGAAGAGATCCCTAGCTAATACATCACGTGCCCAACGGCGTCCACTGTTGCCATAGTCCACCTCTTCATCTTCAGAATCAATCACTTCTTCCTCTTCTATGACTGGGAGAGAGCGGTAGAACTGCTTGTTGACCCTCATTTTCTTCTATGACCTCTTCATGATTTTTCTCTTTGGCTTCAAAGCAGCTACTGGTGAACCTCCTTCTGAAGGTCGTTCAGGTACTGCTGAAGTTTCCTCTTTTGTAGAAAGTATTCCTGAGGGTAAAGGCCCATTTGTAGAGGATTTAGAAGCATCTCGCCTCTGAGTGGATTGGATTGCCATGCTTGTAGAGCTCTCGGTTACATCAATTATGACAGATGTATTATGACTCTCAGTTGATGATTCCATATCTCTAAATTGTTTATTGATGAAAATGACTTAGGAGCTGGATGCTTTTTAATGGCTTCTGTGGATACCAAGAGTCTAAAATTAATCCTTGTTTAATTCTTGGAATAGTAACGACCACTAAGACTTCAAAGCATTCAATTTACAAGCCTTAATGACTCTTATTACTTGATTATTATTCCACTTTGGAAACTGATTCTGTAATGATGATCTGAGATACATTTATTAGTGATATTCTTTCTCTTTTTGATGTGACAAAAGGGGGAGAAATAATAGTAAGTATTTAAGTGGAAACTGAACCCATTGGATACATGTCCTATACATATTTGTCAATTATTTTCTTGTCATTTATTTTCTGTTTTTATGGTTACCTCGCCCAGGGAATATTTTTAACTATCTTGTACATAGGTCTAAGGAAAAGCTTACAAACCTTAGACTTAGCCTATCAGACCCAGAAGGAGCTTATAAACCTCATATTCTGGTGTTGCCAAAGAAAGTTAAAAATGGCAACATATTTTAACTCACTTGTACATACTGCTAAGTAAGAGCTTACAAACCTCTGACTTAGCCTATTAGACTCAGAAGGAGCTTACAAACCTCGTATTCTGAGCTTACAAACCACAACCTTGGAATTGTTTGACTCAGGAGGAGCTTGCAAACCTTAGACCCTGTTGTTACTAAGAAGACTAATTTATTTTTCTTGAAAAATAGCTCTTGGTGTTAGAGTCAATAAAACTCAGTTGTGGACTATCAAACTCAGGGGGAGCTTTCAAACCTCATACCCTGTTGTTGTCAAGAAAATTAAATGCCCAACATTGTCTTTTAAATACTTGTGTTTTTCATCATAAAAAAGGGGGAGATTGTTAGAACAAGATTTAATTATAACATATTCTCTTTTAGTTTTGATTATAAGAAAAGTATTAAATTAATAATTGAAATTCTGGTACCAGATATGTGATGTTACGTGTGATGTCACAACAACACACTCTGCAATGGACAAAGTAAAATAACAGAAGAGTACACAAAGTATTGTTCACCCAGTTCAGTTAAACAACTTACTCTGGGGGCTACCAACCAGGAAGGAATTTCACTATCAGTAGAATTAATTTACAGACTCAACAACCCAATTGACATCTTCTAAACTTAATCTCTACCTAATGAACTTTCTACCTAAGAGACAACTTAGGTATGAGAACACTTCTCACTTCCTAAAACACCTCAAAGATCACACTTTGAGAAACACCTTGATCCTACTTACAAGCTTTGATCAAGTAACAACACTCTTTTGCTTCATAGCTCTAAGAGAGGACAGCTTACAACTCACCAATTCAACCTTGATTGGTTTACACAATACTCGTACTAAGGTAATGATTGACACTCAGTCTATGCTCTCTATCTTCTGTGTTTTCTTCAAAGGATTGATACGCTTTATATAGCAATTTGATTTGATCTTGGACCTGCTACAAAATCTGACCTGATTTGTTATTTAAACCTGAATCTTCAACAAATTTTCTCTCTCAAAATATTCTTAAATCTTCAGCCTTTAAACACTCCTACAAATCTGCATCAAATCTGATTGTAACATAAAATATATCCTCCAAGATATTCGCATCCAATTACTCTACCAGCTCTCCCAAATTCCAGCTAAAACGCTTAACCCTAAAAACATCTCAGACCTGATGTTTTTAAGATCGGCATATCTGATGTCATGGCATCGCATGTGACATTAGACTTTACAACTTCAACAAGCTAAACACTTAACATAAACCAATGTTAAGACTCAATGTTAAGACATCACCCATGTGACATCAACAAAACACAACTTTGTTTTACCAAAATTCTAGCCAATCCAAGAGCTAACAATCTCCCCCTTTGGCTAATTTTGGCTAAAACAATCTCTGCAACATCAGAGACTTCAGCAGCGGATAAAAATGAAAAAAGTTAAAGACTCCTAGCAGTTAGCAGCACTCCTTCAAAATAGTTCCTACTTCAAAATGTTGCACATACTTCATCAGCTCAGCAAAGGGTCAAGCTCCCCCTCAAAACCAGAATCATCTTCCAGCTGCACACAGCTGCACAAACAAACTCCCCCTCAACTTCTGCATCACATATTGGCTTGGCTAACTCTCCCCCTTTTTAGCCATAATTGGACAACCACCTACTAACTACCAGTTAGTCCTAAGCTAGCTCTCATTGTCAGTCTAAAGTCAGCATTCAAGACAAGACAAATCATAGAACATAAAAAGTGCTTAAAAAGCCACAATATTCAAATTACATAATTAAGCACATCAAGTGCAGAACAAAACAACAAAAGAAAAAAAAACTATTGTCTAGTAGAAACAACTAAAGAAATTTAATCTTCATCTGAGCTAGACCCATCTTCACCATCAGTGCTAGGGCCACCTTCTTCAGAACCTGGTCCTTCAACATCATCATCATTTTGGCTAGCATTGACTGCTTCATCTTCTTTTTCTGCCAATCTCAGAGTCATGAGAAGTTTTTCAAATTTTAGCTTTCTTTCAGTACTCACTCTGATGACTTCATCCAACTCCTTGCAAGCCTCCTCCAATTCTGAAATCAACCCAGTTTGGCAGGTGGCTGTTGTGATGTTGAAGCTGATGTCTTGACAATGTCAGGGACATGCTTCCCTTCAAACAGCTTATAGTGGATTGACAAGGCAGATTCTCTCTTACACACCACATCAGATTGATGAAGAATCTCAGGATGTTGTGACAAGATGATCCCACAAATGAGAGAGGGAAAGGCAATAGGCATCTTCACTGCATTTGTAGCAGCATGCTTGATAGTTTGATCATATATATAAGCCCCATAATCAAACAACCTCTTTGTCCCAACAGCATAAATGAATTTTCCCAATCCAGTAGAGATAGTTGTCTTGTGATTGGTAGGGACCCAATTAGCTGCTCCTATTCTGTGCAGAATAACATATTTGACACTTAACAAACTGGCAGACAATTTTCCTTTCAGAGGCCAGACTTTCACTTGCCCTGCTGTGATTTCCTTGCACACAGCATTGTCTGTTTCTTCTAACTCTCTATACTCCTGCTCATCCCTTCCTAGATAAGTGTTAATTACCTCAGGAGAAAAGTTTACACATTGGCCTCTCACATAAACCTTCCTAAAATCCATATTTCTGCTGTCATTAATAGCCATAGGAATGTTGATAATAAATTCCTTGACTAATCCATCATAGCACTTGGACAGTCCAGACACACTCTTCATTAACCCAGCAAATCTAATCAATTCAATGACTTCCTTAAGATCCAAGGCATCTCCACCAAGTTCTCTCTCCAGTGCTAGTCTCCTCTAACAGACAAATTTCCACATGGATGCACTGCTAGCATAGTGGAATGAAATATTGTCAACAGGGATATTAGGGATCTTGTCAGCAATTCTCTTTAATATAGACCTTCTCACAGGTGTGATGTCTTGAATATCATCCTCAACATCAAATTCAGACTCTGAATCCTCCCTCACCTTTCTCTTTTTGGATTTCACAGCCACTTTGCTCCATGACTTGGTTGGACCAACCACAGAAGCCTTTTTCTTCTTCCCTTCAGCTGACTTCTTAGGAGAAGCTTCCACATTCTTTCCTTTCCTTGTTTTCAATCTATTGGCAATCCCAGGGACAGCTCTTCCAATCACTTCATTATCAGACAGATCAATTACATCCACCTTATCAGTATTCTTCTTTTCACTAGGGCTAGCTCCAACATTCCTGTCAGGCGATGTTCTGACATTTGTTTCAACATCAGCTTCCTCCTGAACACCTTCTTCTTCACCACCCACTTCAGCATCTTCAATAATAAACATAGCCAATCTGTGAAGATTTGTAGCAGCACTTTGCATGTCTTCCTTTTCCGCAGGCATTTTTCTAAGGGGAATAGAAATTCATTTTACAGATAAACCCTTATCCAAAATCTTGGTGGCAATCTGATTAAGACTGCGATCAACATCAAACCTCTCCTCAACAGCTTGAGAGGTGGAAGACCTAGATGCAGATTTATCGCTAAAGAGTACACTAGTGACTAGCCTCTTAGTTTCATTATCATTAAATTTTGTTCCAGCCCTTTTTGGTTGAAGTTTGGAAGGTCTTGACTTACCAGATTCATGAACCATCATGGAGATAGGTGCTATATTCAAAGCTTCTTCTGTAGAGCACTCTTCTGTAGAAACCCTAGCTTTATCTCGTGACGAACTTTGTGAAGCAGATTTCTTAGATGGAGATGATATATGTTTTGACATTGTTCCTGTGAAGCACTTGAGGATCAGGGAAGGATTGCTACTTCTGTTGATGGAGAAGGAGACGACAGTCTAGGGGTATGATTTTTGATGAAGCGTGTGATAGCTACAATAGGAAATGATGGCCTAAAGTGTGGAGCCTGATTTTGTGGATCACTTAAACGCCCATCAATGAGTTTCTCCCTCCAAAATAACCTTCCTTTTAAATTTTTAAAAGAATTCACACCATAAGTTATTACCCCTAATTGACCTTTCACAATGTTCAGACTTTCACACTCAATGTTACAGTCTGATGTCACAACATCAACCTTAACATCATTAGATGAGCAGACCTCTTGAGGTATCCATTGATAACAATTATCTCTGGATCTGACTCCTTTCATAACTACCTCATTTTCCTCATTATTTATCAAACACTCATCTTTAGTGTAGCTGACCTTATATCCATCATCACAGAGCTAACTAATGCTAATCAAGTTAGCACTCAAACCTTTGACAAGAAGCACATTGTCAAGATCAGGTCCATCATGACACTTCACTTTTCCAACACCTTTTACCACCCCTTTCTCTCCATTTCCAAAAGTAACATCAATTGAGGAGCAAGAATTGACATCCACCAATTGGTTTTTGAATCCAGTCATGTGCTTTGAACAGTCACTGTCAAAGTACCATCCATCCTTAGCAGAGTGTCTATCTGAAAAGTGAGCCAATAGACATTTAACCTCATCTTTAGGAACCCACTGCTTAACAACCTTGGGCCTGTTATCCTTCTGTCTAGGTTGAGGGATAGACTTTGGATAACCATGAAGCTTGAAGCAAGAAAATTGCATATGGCCAAATCTTCCACAATAGAAGCACCTTACTCTTTCTTCTCTGAAGTTGTTAAACTTCCTGCCACCTTGATGATGAAACTGCTGTGGCTGCCATCCATAGTACTGGTGCTATTTTCTTCCATAGTTTTCCTGTCTCCTGTAGTGAGGATTCTGTCTCTTAGGTTGTCTTCTATGGTGATGTTGCTTCCTTCTTCCATAATAATGAGGCACAACATTATTATATTCAAAGCCATACATGTTCCCCTGATGTTGAGACATCTGATGGAACATGTTGAACCTAGGAGCCTGCATACTCCTATGGTATTGAGGAGGCATATACTGCCTAGCTCCATAAGTGTGTACCTTCCCTTGATGAGGACCATGAGCATCCCTTATCCCAACATTCTGAGGCTGTTGGTGAGCAACCTGCTTGGGTTTAGGATTATGTCTCTTTTTGTTATGTTGAGACATTGGTTGAGACATGTCCTTTTTGGTTCCTGAAGTACTAGCTTCAGCAGAAACCTCCTCCTCAACAAATCCTAAGCCAGATTTGTCTCCTGCTACTTTTTCTGCCTGAAGGATCTTATCAAGAGTATCAAATCCACTGTTCAACATTATAACAGATTTTTTCATTTGATCAAGTTGAGATTTAACCAACACGACTTCATTTTCAAGATCAGCTTTGACAGTCTCAAGCTGAACAATTTGTTTCTTTTGTTTCTCACTTTCTTGACATACCTCTGCACTCTTCAGACATAACTCATGATAGGAGGCTGCTAACGCCTCAAAAGTCAGTTCCTCATCACTTGATTCTCCATCAGAAACACATGTCCCTGTCAAAGCTCTGACATGCTTGGCTGACTCTTCTTCACTTTCACTGTCAGTATCAGACCAGGAAACTGTCATGCCCTTCTTCTGCTTCTTAAGGAATGTAGGACATTCTTTCTTGACATGTCCATATCCTTCACACTCAAAGCATTGAATCCCTTTGTCTTGAGCAGTCTTCTCTTCATCCTTCTCTTTTGACTTGCTGATGTCAGAGGAGATGTTCTTAACATTAGGTTTGTAGTTCTTATTCATCCTCTTGAAAACCTTGTTAAACTATCTTCCCAGCATAGCAATGGCCTGAGACAGCTCCTCCTGAGATTCAACACCATTCCCTTTCTTCTCTTCTTGAGTATTAGATACCAAGGCTATACTCTTGGGCTTCTTTTCAGGTTCCTCTTCATTCAACCCTAACTCAAAGGTTTGAAGAGATCCAATTAGCTCATCAACTCTCATTTTGCTGATGTCTTGAACTTCCTCAATAGCAGTCACCTTCATCTTATATCTCTTGGGAAGGGACCTAAGGATTTTCCTCACCAGCTTTTCTTCAGTCATCTTTTCTCTAAGAGCACTAGAGGCATTAGACAGCTCAAGAATGCTCATATGAAAGTCATGAATAGTTTCATCTTCCTTCATCTTTAGACTTTCAAACTTTGATGTCAGAAGTTGAAGTCTTGACATCTTAACCTTTGAAGTTCCTTCATGAGTAGTCTTCAATATGTCCCAAGCTTCCTTAGCAACTTCACAAGTATTTATCAACCTGAATATGTTCTTATCCACTCCATTGAAAATAGCATTTAAAGCTTTGGAATTACCAAGGGCAAGCTCATCTTCTTCCTTGGTCCATTCTTCAGGTTTCAGTTTTGAGCTGCCTTCTTTTTCTTTCCCAGCATCATCTTTCTCAACAACAACAGGTGCTTTCCATTCTTTTATGATAGCCTTCCATGCCCTGTTGTCCAAGGATTTAAAAAAGGTAATCATCCTTGGCTTCCAATAATCATAATTAGAGCCATCCAAAATAAGGGGTCTATTCACAAATCCACCAACCTCCTTGTCCATCTTTACCAGAAAGTATCAGCCCTAGATCTCACCCAGATTCAGAGCAGGATGCCTGCTCTGATACCAATTGAAATTCTGGTACCAGATATGTGATGTTACGTGTGATGTCACAACAACACACTCTGCAATGGACAAAGTAAAATAACAGAAGAGTACACAAAGTATTGTTCACCCAGTTCAGTTAAATAACTTACTCTGGGGGCTACCAAGCCAGGAAGGAATTTCACTATCAGTAGAATTAATTTATAGACTCAACAACCCAGTTGACATCTCCTAAACTTAATGTCTACCTAATGAACTTTCTACCTAAGAGACCACTTAGGTATGAGAACACTACTCACTTCCTAAAACACCTCAAAGATCACACTTTGAGAAATGTAACACCCCCAATCTATACCCCTAATTAATAATAAAACAATAAACACTTAATAAAAATTTTGTCAGAGTATATTCAAATTATCATGGCATAGACAGGGAGAATCACATTATATTGAAACAAAACATACAACACCTGCTCATAAAGATATGCAACAGTGGGGTAGCAATCAACAGAGGAACTCAGTTCCTTACACCCACATTTCAGATTTTAGAATAAAAGCGGAAAATCTAAAACTGAATATCATATATATATATATATATATATATATATATATATATATATATATATATATATATATATATATATATATCACATAAAGGTTTATCTGTTATCAATAGAATCATGTATATATACAACTCCAAAAGATAAAGATGCATATACACAACATCACAAAATAATCCTAATCGATCTCCCGACTACCCGGTGCTGCATATCAGAGCCGACCGACAAAAGAATGAAGACATAAGCTTCACAAAAGACCTCCAACATCTAATCTGCAATGTCTCATAGAGCATTATAAAACAGCAGAAGGGTGAGAAACACAATTATAATATAAATGCATATAATTATATATATCGACATAAAAATACACATATCAAGTATTCTCACCACAATTATCACATGCCAACACATAAAGCATATATAGATTATATTCACATAATCACATATTTACACATAATGCATATGTTTTTACACAAAACATATCATTCATAATTCAATGCATTTAACACGAATGCACATCAATTCACAAATGCTATCACAAGCTCAATCACATAATTACTCCATTCCCAATTGCATATTAATCATGCACAATACATTTATCACAAATGCATATCACAATATCTCGCACATAATCAATTAAATCATGATTTTCTACCTATAAACAATGCAATCATAATTCATGCAGATGCAAAGAGACCGACGCAACGACTCTATGCAAATGCATATGCGGTACCGACTCCATCATTACCAGTCCACTCAGGAACTATTGGAACCATCGCTTGTTACTAACACCCCGTCGGGCCAACGATGTTCACCCGTCGCTTTCGGTCCTCTTATTTTTTTAAGGCTCACGGCGTTTATGGATTGCTTTTGGTCCTCTTTGTATAAGGTTCACAATCCGATCGCTTTCGGTCCTCTTTGTATAAGGCTCACGATCGTCTATAACCATCGCTTTCGGTCATCTTATTTTTAAGGCTCACAATCCAATCAGATCGCTTTCAGTCCTCTTATTTTTAAGGCTCGCGATGTTATAGCAGATTCTCTCAGGAATCAATATGTCGCTCCCACCTCTTTGTATAAGGCATACGACTTCACAAAATGCATATCATGATACTTGACACACAAGAACTCATGACAACCAATGCATCTTCACACATATATGGAACCATAAACATGCATATATAACCAAATACAACACATTGCATTTATTTGCCTTTCGGCCACAATTCATCACCACAACATGTCATCACATGCATTCACATCATATAACATCACACAAGTCATACGATATGCATATTAAAAGCACATTACATGATACACATCAATTACACTTAATTAATACGGTAAAAGTCGACAAAATGACACTATTCCCAATACCGACACAATTTAATCGGCTAACAACTTCCAAATCATCATAATCATATAGTACAACTCAATAGCTTTCCAACGATACCAAGAATGTAAAAATCGGATAAACGGAACCCAAGTTACGAAAGAAAAACGAAAACGATATTTTGAAAAGTCCCATTTTTACACTTCTCCTACCCATACGCGTATGGCCCCTGTCATACGCGTATGGCAAAACCCTCGTTCGCGTACAATACGCATCTCACCAGATGGCCGGGAAAAGAGACATCCCATACGCGTATTGGCCCCAAAACTCGCCCATGATACGCGTATTGCCAAGGCCCATACACATATGAACATGCCCCATACGCGTATGACCTTGGCTGAACCAGAATTCTGCAGGCTTCTTGCTGTTACGGGTTTTACACCCAAAACCCTTCCAAATCATCATCCAAATTCAGAAAAACACCAATTTAAGGTATATCAATACATACCCAACATGCATAAATAACAAGGAACACAACAACATGAGTTTAGACACATTTGGATCAAATTCTACCAATTTCTAAATATTATGAATTTTGCTCTAAATTCTCATACATTCCAAAATCAACAACACAAACACATACATAATCATACACATGCATAGAATAATTGAATTTCACACCCTTACCCGATTAAATCGATTCTAGAAGTTGATTTGATCCAACCTAACTTTTCCTCTTTTTTTTCTCCCTTTTTCTCTTCTCTTCTTTTTCCTTCTTCTCTTTTTCCTCTTCCTATTTCTTTCTCTCTATTTTTCTCTCCTTTCTATTTCTATCTCTTTTCTTCTCTTTTTCTTTCTAAGTTATAAAAAATATAATATAAAATGACTAAAATGCCCCTACTCTCAAATACCCCGCAAACGCTCTCAAAATGCTATAAAACATAATCACGATGTAAAATAACATATTATCACAAATAAAATAATATAATACTCAAAATAATTAAATCGACTCGATTAAATAAAATGATCAAAACTGGGGCGTTACAACTCTCCCCCACTTAGAAATTTTCGTCCTCGAAAATATAACCAATACCAACAACTCTGGACACGACTCTCGCATCCGACCAACAAACATTAGACCAACCAAAAGCACACCACGAATAACACAACTGACAAACCACCTTGCTAACAGCAGCAACAACAACGACAAGACGCAAAGCCCATACAATGCACTTGATGACCAACTCACAACTCAAAGAATACACAAGCACAAACTCACAGGTTCACTCTCAAATACAAAATGTGCCACATCACGCTTCCGTTGCGCACTCTGATTACCCGAAACCATCAAGAATATCAATCTCACGTCCAAAACCTAACTCTTTCTCATATCCACCAAAATCACTGATCACTGCCAATATATCCAACCACACTCTCTACTGTGTCCTCTCCCACACTAGACACAAGCCTCTGAACTGCTCAAATAATTCCAAATCGCTGACCATCAAAACAAACATGCATAAAGATTTTCGACTTACACATTAGGCACAACAACAACCTTTCCCCAAGGATAACCCCAAACCAATTCATAACTCGCCACGAATCCTAATCATCCTCGTTGTCTCTATTCCTTCAGACCAAACACTACAAGAAAATTGGCAAATTGCGACGGTTTATTTTGGCATATTACGACGGTTAGAACCGTCGCAATTTGCAAGTTACGACGGTTTTAGAACTGTCGCAGAAACATGCGTCGCGAGGCCATATTGCGACGGTTGTGAAAACTGGCGTGCAAACCGTCGTTATTTTCACAACGGATAGTTAACTGACATAATCTCAAATTTGTGACGGATAGTTATTTGCGAAGGTATATTGTGGCGGTTTGTACCGCCGCACGTTGCAAATATTAAAAAAAAAATCTAGGGTATATTGTGGCGGTTTGAACCGCCGCAAGTTGAAAATATTTAAAAAAAAATCTGCACTCAATTTTTTTGTTATTATAGTAACAGTTGAACTACAGTAACAATTACAAGTAAATGGCACCTTATTCATGACAAAAAGACTCATAAATCAATCTACAAATGGCAATCAAATTCAATTTGCATACATTTTCATTCAAAAGAACGAATGACGGAAACAAAGTGAAAACAATGTGACAATTTGGTAACATTGATGAAATAAACTAAACACCTAAATGTATAACTTTTAGCAAAGCAATGGAACATCTAAATCTCACAAACCGAGAGAACCACACTATTTTACTACAGCACCGCTATGTTATTTGCCAACGCTTTGCACTAAATGAGGATTTGTTTAAAATCTGCTACGCGGCATCCGCTATTTGACAACACAGGTTAAAACCTAGCTGCTAACATAATCACATACCAAAAGTACTATTAATTGATCAAACTGAAATGGGAGGCCAACACTAAGAGAGCCACACTGATTCTACTTTTAGAACATCAGCAGCTTGAAAAAATTACTCTAATTCTGCGCTATACTGATTAAATTAAAACATAAACATTTGTGTTTAAGATGTGATTCAATTGAGCTCTTCTAAAACATAACATGAGATGCAAACTAATAATACTTCAAACTGTTGACAAAAGATTTACATTCTACATGCGTGACTTTGGTATCTCATTGATGTCTTCCAAATAATCTCGAATAATATTGGTTTTCTGCAATCTCAAAAGGTTAACTGGAATTTAAGTATATATTTGTAAGCATATTGCTTTTCTATATATTACTTTCATGGTACCTGAAGAAACAAACCCATTGAATTTGAAAGGTCGTCTGTAGCCAAATCTTCTGTACCAGAGGCATAGAAAAGTTTTGATAAACCAAGCCCAACAAGTCCTGCCACATAGTGGCAATATTCATCGTAGTCATCAGTTGTCTCTACCTGCAAATTAGTATAGTATCAAAGTATTACAAAAATGTTAATTTTATAGTAACACTAGTCTGCATGACTATTTGTTCACAGTTCTCACGACCTTCACTATATTTCCCTCCCCTTAAATCATTAAAAATCAAACTACCAGAAACCACGTCATCAAAAAGAATAATAAACATTATAGCAGTTCATCAATCACAGAGGTTAACCACATCAAATGTAACAAACATTAATAAAAGGAATATATGCAGAACAGAATACATGTATAACTTACCTCCTTGCAAATAAATTTGGCCATTCCAGCACCCATTCTTTTGGTAATGTCTTCAATAGCATCCTGATAGCTGCAAAATTGATTGGCCAACATTTAACTTTTCATCATAAACTGCAAAGCCAAAACTCTAATCACATACACCTAAGAAAAGCTACTAAAGGGAATGAATTTATAATCCACAACCCACATAGCACATCTCAAAGACCCAGACCAGATCAGCTGTTAAATACCTTTAATTTGAAAAACATAAAAACCCAGACAAATAAGAGAACAAAACTTTTGAATCTTAGGTTTATTTTACATGAAATCCTATCAAAGACCCAGAGGAATAGTATTAGAGTAGTAAGCAATTGTAAACTGAAGACTGACAAGTGTCAGTCTGAGTATTGGGAATTACCTGCTACTGCAGGTCAGTATGTAGTTAGAACCTGCTAGTGCAGGTCAGTTCTACCAAGTGTATATAAGCTACACTGATGTAATTCTTGTAATCAATGAAAACAGAAATGACACCTCGAACCGAGTTTTTTCTTTGATAGACAGCTTCCAAAGTCCACCACGCCAACTAGAGTCAACAGCAATAGCAGCAAGTCTTACGTCAGTAGCTTTCTTCTCTTCCAAAGGTCTTGTAAGGTAGCCATCACCATCATCATCATTACCTTGAACATCTTCATGACACTAAAGAGAAATGAAAGAAATCAACTTATTTCGTTCGGTATGCAAATGTAAACTTATGGAATAAATTTTTTAAAACAAACATTCTGACAAATATATCAGCACAATGATGTGTGTGTGTGTGTGTGCTACTCCCTTGGGAGAAACACATAGAATTAGCATTTGCAACATTTGTATGAAACAATAGTAGCATTAGTGGTATATTTATACCAAACAAGACAAGGTAATGCCAAAATGGTATTGGACTTACATATTCAAAAAGATTCCATTCATGATTGGTAAGAATTAGGAACACACAAAGTACTAATAGTCTAATATCATGAAATTAGGACCACTTATAACGTAGAGGACCCACCTCAAGGTATTGATTGATATGAATTCAAATAATATTATAATAATCTTTGAATGAAGTTTAATAACATTCTTCACTCAAATGGGAAATAAGAACTGAGTTTACATTCTAACAACTTATTTTATATGAATATGACAATGACATTATTGTTGTTGGACAACTGTACACAAGTATGTTGTTTGTAAATAGTATTATTTTTAAAATCTTGATATTCACCTTTGTAATAAGATAGAAATTCGTACTTGATTAAGATAGTGCCTTAGATGAAGTTTATATAGTAGAAGCACTGATGTAACATAATTCCAAAAGCTACATATTATTTTAGAAAAAAAATCCAGAAACAAATAATACTCAAAATAAAGTTTTTTCCATCAACTTAATAGCATACGTGCATAGTAATGATCTAAAACATGAGTCTCAAAATTAGAAGGGAGAAAACATCTACAAAAATTTATCAATAGCAGAAAGTATTGAAACTATACCTCACATCTTTCCTTCCAGAAGCAATCATCGGGATGAATAATTACAAACTCATCATCTTTGGTCCTGTTCATAGTTATTACAACCAAATTCTCCTCCCATTCATCAAGCATGCCACTAGATCCAATTTGAAGCTATAAAGAAATAATAAAGGCATAAACTTCCATGTAGAGTAACAAACTATAGCTTTTGCAACTATTTAAACTTAAAACCATAATGTATGCAAAGGTGACCCTGCAGCACCACTCCATAAAGGCTTTGAGTCCAGGCACAGGCAAGCTCTGCATGTTTGACAGGAGAAACAGTACTCAAGCCAAGCATATTTGTTTGCCGCAGGGTAACAAGATCAGTGACAGCTGAACCACTTAATGCGTGAGATGAATCCAAAAACTTGAAATATAAAGAACTTCCTATGAGAGGAAACAGTAAAGGCCAACTTTATCTGAAAGCCTAAAAAATTCAGAATAGTCAGTTTTTACACCAAAACTCAAAAGATTGCAAAAAATCCAAAAGGGAAATTCTAATTAACAATTGAGTTAGACAATATTATGAATTTACGACAATATTTCAAGCCACATGTTTCATGTAGAGCACACTTAACAAAAAGAAAGGATAAATATGATAAGGTTGAAAACAGTACCCTTCATGACCAAGAAGATTTCCCATATTCTGCAAATCAGACTATGCTAACTGCAAGAAGATATTGTACATATTTAGATTCTTTTTCCATTGGAAGTACGTGCTGTTGTATCAGTATACTTATCTTGTTGAGTTGATTCTAACTCCACTAAAGGGTCCTTCTCAGCTTCATTAATTGACAAATTTTGAGTGTCTGCTATTGCTTTTTCAGATTTAGATTGACTTTCTAGTTTTGATGCAGCAGTATCAACTACAACTTGAATCAAACCCATGTCATGCTCAAGATAATTTTCTTATGCAGAAATACTACATCCATCCCAATAACTTTGATTAAATCAAAACCATAATACAATAATAAACCATATTAAAAATCTTATCTTTACTATATTTTTCACCAAATATCATACACCCTCTGCAAAAACATTCCACTTCAAATTTCAAAATCCTAAACTAGACCATCCTTTTAGAACAAATGGAGTATAATTTCAGTTATTAAACAACCAGTTACACCATACAGGGAGGGCAAGAATCGCACAAGAAGTCAACCAAAAATACACTAGTGCATCCTCTGAGAATTCTAGTTCACAGTTCATTATCTTCAAAGCCTTTTCTACTATTAATCATCTTCCTAAGACTCTTAATATTAGATATGTTATTAATTTACAATCCTGCTCCTTTTCAAGACATTTCAACTCCAAAAATACTTCAATCTAGTCATGGACAACTAACTTAAAAAAGAGAAAACACTAGTAGTATTTTCCATGATATGGATGTGCACTAGATTTAAACCACTACCTATCAAAATAGTCCAAAACAGAATATGTCAAATATAGCAAATACTCATCATAGTTCACAAGCTTGCTCTCTAAATCCTCATCCCAATCCTTATGGACACTTATTTTAAATTTTTTACTGCTCTGTATTGAATTGCTCGTTGATTCAGAAACGGAAAAGTCACCAATTTACCTATATTGGCTTTCGCACAGACCAGGAAAACACATAGGAAAAGAATGGACAACATATAAAATCTAACATTGTAACTCTGATTTAGGGTTTACAACTTCATAAATCAAGAGAAAGAGAATATGAATCAGGGTCATGGATAACTGTTTTTTGAACTGACCTGTTAAAATTGGTTTGGGATTGGTCATGAACGGTTGTTGCAGTGGCGTTCCGACAACGGTAGCAGTGTTGCAGTGGCGTTCCGACAACGGTAGCGGTGTTCCAGTGGAGTTCCGACAGCGGCGTTGTCTGCTTTAGGTCGTGAACGGTTGCAATGTTGTGAAGAAGAGAAAAGAAGAGCAACCGACTAGAAATGTTAATTGGGTTTTTTTTTTTAATTTTTTTTGGAGGCGGTTTATGCCCGTCTCAAAATTGAGAGCTTTTTTTAATTTGTTTTGGAGGTGTTTAATTTGGTTTGGGCCAAAAGTGAGGGCGGTTGGGTCAACCGTCGTAGGCCACAAAACAGAGGGTTTAAGGCGGTTATAACTGTCGCAAAGAGATATTTGCGGCGGTTGAAGTTATAACCGTCGTTATTTGTATTTTTTTTTTTTTAAATTAACGACAGTTTCATAAAACCGTCGTAATAACCGCCGTAATGTTTAAATAACGACGATTTTCAATGAACCGTCGCAACATAAGTGTCGTAAAATGGCATTTTTCTTGTAGTGAAACCAGTACTCAATATTCTTGTAATTACCAAACACTTCGAATCTAGAATCATAAAGATAATACTTCCAATATTCCAACATAATACAACTGCAACCAATTCCAATTTCACAATAGTACTGATCCTTTCACGAATCCTCAAATGTCGAAAAAACATAAGCCACGACTTTACTCTCTTGCATTAACACACAGACTAAACTCATCAGAGACACATCTCAATACCTCACAACCGATTTATTAGGATCACACAGAATCAAAACTGAAACCGTAGACAACTTCTACTTCAGGTCACCAAAACTTACTCACAACGAACATCCAAAACAAACGACTCGCCCTTTGCAAGTCAACTGAGATAACAGAAGTACAAACTCAACAAAGTCTCCCATAGCTTGCAGTAACAACCAACTAAGCCCAAAAATTTCTAATCTCCTTAACCAACTTCGGAACCTCTCAATGTAGAACTGCATCTACTTCCGATGGATCCATAACCATACTCTCATCTGAAATAACATATCCAAGAAAACTAACCTTTTTCAACCCAAAATTCTCACTCGAATAACGTAGCATAAAACTTCGTCTCTTTTCAACACTTGTAATTCAAATCTCAAACACTTTACTCGTTCTTCCTCTGAGTTTATAACAGATCTGAATATCCTCAATTAAAACCACTACGAACTTATCCAAATAAATATGGAAGATACGATTCCTCTACTCCGTAGACATTAGAGACGCATTACTAACACCAAATACCATCACTGTACGTTGCAATTCCCAACCAAAATCCAAAAGATATAAATCCTTAAAGCTTTTGCAAAACTTTCCACTGGGTAACTGGTTACTCACATACAAGCTTAACCGAGTAAATAACAACCTATTCCGAGGATAACAAACCTAACCAGTCACATTAAATCGATCAAAGCGTCAACTCACACAATTTACCACTCTTATCAAACATTCCAGCCAATTGCAATTCTAATCAAACTCAACCAAACCATTCCAGTTACCTAATCCTGAAAGTGAACACTTATTCTCAATCGTCACCCTATACAACTGTCCGTAATCCATACACAATTTCTTCTCTTGACAATCTAAATTCCAACCTATCGCAACAACCAACCAAAAAGAACTCTCAATGACTTCCCAACTTAACCATCATACAAAAATCTTGATTCCTCATCACCGTCAGATATAAAATCTTCCTCAACTTGACAAAATAATCCGCAATCATTTCCTTAAATTTCAAGTAATCCATTCCGCACCACTATCAAAGCCAGAAAGACACGTCCATTCCATCCAACATAATTCCCATCTGCTATCAACAAGAGATTAAGGGTGATCAGTTCCTCAATTTGTCAATAGACAACCGACAATCATGATGGGGCATAAACCGTCTTTACCAAACTATAATAGAATTCCTTACATCTCATGCATAAAACTACCTAAGGCACAAATCCTTAGTTGACGTAAACCTTACTTCTGCATCCCGTCTTGAACCGGGAACCACACTTATAATCTTGCAATTCACAACACACTGAGCCAACGCTCTACACCTGAAGCAACATGGAGAAGTACCAGCTTCTCCCCAACTCATCTCATTCTAACCCCTCCAACTGTAAACACACCAAATCCATCACAAGTCTTTATCATAAATGGTCAAAGAACAATTTAAACAAACCAAAGAAGTAATTACCGACCCCTAAGCAGAAGTATCGATAACCATCTCACCACCCCAAGAGACAACAACAAATTCAAACGCCTCGCGCACTCATACGAAATAAACGAATGAGTCGCTCCAGTACCAATAATAGCAACTAAAGGCGTACTATTAATAAAACAAGTACCTTTAATCAAATGATCCGCACTAGTAGTCTCAGTTCCTGCCAATGCAAAAACCTTCCCACCAGCCTGAGCTTGCTTTGGTTTCGTACACCTCGTACTAATATAACCTGTTTTACCACAGTTGAAACACTTCGCCACATTGTTCTTACAATCAGCTGTGACATGTCCCGAACCTCCACAATTGGAACATTTCAGTTTATTCTTCCCACAATCAAACTGAAGATGTCCTACTTCACCACACTTGTAACATCTCGGAGGATTAGACATTCCTCCCCCACTTACCTTCTTTTCAAAGTTACCCCTATGCTTACCATTGTCAGCGGGTGTCACATAAGGACCACTATGAGACTGTTGTTTCCCTTTCCTGTCATTCACACTCTTATAGTGAGTAGCACGCGCCTTACTATCCTCTTCGTAAATCCTATAACAATCCACCAAATCAGAAAACTTTCTAATCCTCTGATAACCGATTGCCTGCTTAATCTCAGGACGCAATTCGTTCTCATACTTCACACACTTAGAAAACTCAGCAGTTATCGCAGCATAATGAGGATAGAACTGCACAAGTTCCACAAACTTTGCAGTGTAATCCACAACAGACATATTACCCTGTTTCAACTCCAAGAACTCAATCTCTTTCTTTTCCTTCACATCTTCAGGATAATACTTCCTCATATACTCTCGGCTAAACAAATCCCAAGTAACCTCTTCATCATCCATTTCCAACACTTGGCGCAAACTAACCCACCAATCATCAGCTTCTTCCTTCAGCATGTGAGTACCCAGTCTCACCTTATTCTCTTCAGTACAATCGATCACACGGAGGATTCTTTCAATCTCCTTAAGCCAAATTTGTGCACCATCAGGATCATATCTTCCCTTGAAGACAGGCGCTTGATTCTCCCTGAACTCATCATTCGCACTAACATTAGGTGCACCTTGCACAGCCCTAGCCATTGCCTCCATAGCAGCAGCTATAGCAGCGTCATTTCTACCAAGTTCAACCACACACCAACAACAAAGACAGACACAGACTGACACAAACTGGCTCTGATACCACTTAATGTAACACCCCCAATCTATACCCCCAATTAATAATAAAACAATAAACACTTAATAAAAATTTCGTCAGAGTATATTCAAATTATCATGGCATAGACAGGGAGAATCACATTATATTGAAACAAAACATACAACACCTGCTCATAAAGATATGCAACAGTGGGGTAGCAATCAACAGAGGAACTCAGTTCCTTACACCCACATTTCAGATTTTAGAATAAAAGCGGAAAATCTAAAACTGAATATCATATATATATATATATATATATATATATATATATATATATATATATATATATATATATATCACATAAAGGTTTATTTGTTATCAACAGAATCATGTATATATACAACTCCAAAAGATAAAGATGCATATACACAACATCACAAAATAATCCTAATCGATCTCCCGACTACCCGGTGCTACATATCAGAGCTGACCGACAAAAGAATGAAGACATAAGCTTCACAAAAGACCTCCAGCATCTAATCTGCAATGCCTCATAGAGCATTATAAAACAGCAGAAGGGTGTGAAACACAATTATAATATAAATGCATATAATTATATATATATCGACATAAAAATACACATATCAAGTATTCTCACCACAATTATCACATGCCAACACATAAAGCATATATAGATTATATTCACATAATCACATATTCACACATAATGCATATGTTTATACACAAAACATATCATTCATAATTCAATTCATTTAACACGAATGCACATCAATTCACAAATGCTATCACAAGCTCAATCACATAATTACTCCATTCCCAATTGCATATTAATCTTGCACAATACATTTATCACAAATGTATATCACAATGTCTCGCACATAATCAATTAAATCATGATTTTCCACCTATAAACAATGCAATCATAATTCATGCAGATGCAAAGAGACCGACACAACGACTCTATGCAAATGCATATGCGGTACCGACTCCATCATTACCAGTCCACTCAGGAACTATTGGAACCATCGCTTGTTACTACAAGTAACACCCCGTCGGGCCAACGATGTTCACCCGTCGCTTTCAGTCCTCTTATTTTTTTAAGGCTCACGACGTTTATGGATTGCTTTCGGTCCTCTTTGTATAAGGCTCACGATCGTCTATAACCATCGCTTTCGGTCCTCTTATTTTTAAGGCTCACGATCCAATCAGATCGCTTTCAGTCCTCTTATTTTTAAGGCTCACGATGTTATAGCAGATTCTCTCAGGAATCAATCTGTCGCTCCCACCTCTTTGTATAAGGCATACGATTTCACAAAATGAATATCATGATACTTGACACATAAGAACTCATGACAACCAATGCATCTTCGCACATATATGCAACCATAAACATGCATATATAACCAAATACAACGCATTGCATTTATTTGCCTTTCGGCCACTATTCATCACCACAACATGTCATCACATGCATTCACATCATATAACATCACACAAGTCATACGATATCCATATTAAAAGCACATTACATGATACATCTCAATTACACTTAATTAATACGGTAAAAGTCGACAAAACGATACTATTCCAAATACCGACACAATTTAATCGGCTAACAACTTCCAAATCATCATGATCATATAGTACAACTCAATAGCTTTCCAACGATACCAAGAATGTAAAAATCGGATAAACAGAACCCAAGTTACGAAAGAAAAACGAAAACGTTATTTTGAAAAGTCCCATTTTTACACTTCTCCTACCCATACGCGTATGGCCCCTGTCATACGCGTATGGCAAAACCCTCGTACGCGTACAATATGCATCTCACCAGATTGCCGGGAAAAGAGACATCCCATACGCGTATTGGTCCCAAAACTCGCCCATGATACGCGTATTGCCAAGGCCCATACGCGTATGAACATGCCCCATACGCGTATGACCTTGGCTGAACCAAAATTCTGCAGGCTTCTTGCTGTTACGGGTTTTACACCCAAAACCCTTCCAAATCATCATCCAAATTCAGAAAAACACCAATTTGAGGTAAATCAATACATACCCAACATGCATAAATAACAAGGAACACAACAACATGAGTTTAGACACATTTGGATCAAATTCTACCAATTTCTAAACATTATAATTTTTGCTCTAAATTTTCATACATTCCAAAATCAATAATACAAACACATACATAATCATACACATGCATATAATAATTGAATTTCACGCCCTTACCCGATTAAATCGATTCTAGAAGTTGATTTGATCCAACCTAGCTTTTCCTCTTTTTTTCTCTCTTTTTCTCGTCTCTTCTTTTTCCTTCTTCTCTTTTTCCTCTTCCTATTTCTTTCTCTCTATTTTTCTCTCCTTTCTATTTCTATCTCTTTTCTTCTCTTTTTCTTTCTAAGTTATAATAAATATAATATAAAATGACTAAAATGCCCCTACTCTCAAATACCCCGCAAACGCTCTCAAAATGCTATAAAACATAATCACGATGTAAAATAGCATATTATCACAAATAAAATAATATAATACTCAAAATAATTAAATCGACTCGATTAAACACTCTCTTGCTTCACAGCTCTAAGAGAGGACAACTTACAACTCACCAATTCAACCTTGATTGGTTTACACAATACTCATACTAAGGCAATGATTGACACTCAGTCTATGCTCTCTATCTTCTGTGTTTTCTTCAAAGGATTGATACGCTTTATATAGCAATTTGATTTGATCTTGGACCTGCTGCAAAATCTATCCTGATTTTTTATTTAAAACTGAATCTTCAACAGATTTTCTCTCTCAAAATCTTCTTAAATCTTCAGCCTTTAAACACCCCTACAAATCTGCATCAAATCTGATTGTAACAGAAAATATCCCCTCCAAGATATTCGCATCTAATTACTCTACCAGCTCTCCCAAATTCCAGCTAAAACGCTTAACCCTAAAAACATCTCAGACCTGATGTTTTAAAGATCTTCATATCTGATGTCATGACATCGGATGTGACATCAGACTTTACAACTTCAACAAGCTAAACACTTAACATAAACCAATGTTAAGACTCAATGTTAAGACATCACCCATGTGACATCAACAAAACACAACTTTGTTTTACCAAAATTCTAGCCAATCCAAGAGCTAACAATAATGGTTTATTCGATGTGCGTTTTATTTATGTAGGTTCATGTACATAAATAATCAGAATCTGTTTTACTTCGACTCACATGGGAGTTGCTTCATTGCTAGCTTCTGGTGGATGAGTCTGAAGAACAATTGCTAGTGTGGCTTGGCGGAGACTCTGAGCTGAAGGCCTCAGCATTCAAACGAGTTACTATGCTTGGTAATTGTATATCAGCATCTAGTACCATTCAGAGTTGGTGATAAAGTTGTGGATTATCCGTACTGCAGAAAGCAAGATGTATTATCTTATCAACTTTTCAGCTCAAGTCTACAAGAATGCAAGGCTCAAGAAAGGCTGGCACATTCTACGGATGTATGCTCCCAACGGCTCTATCAGTACAAAACCTCTTGAAGACTCAAAGGGTAAACGCATTACACGCTGGATTCAGAACCTGTTGTTCATCCATCTTCAACGTGTCTTATACTATGGAGTAAAGGCAAAGACACTTGATCAAGTCACTTCCTCAATGACTAGTTTCTGCAAAGGCTATATATATGGCTGAAGATTCAAGTTTAAATCTTAACAAGGATTCTTCTAATAAAGGAGTAGCAAGATCAGGCAATTATCAACTCTAATCTAATATGCAGAGTTTTCTGTTTTAGGTTGTAATTGTAAAAGCCTTAAGATTTCTTACCATTAAATATTTTAGAAATCTTAAGAGCTTTAGGTCTTTGTTATGGTGATTTCCCGTACCTCTGATGCTTGCATCATGTACACCTTGTTCTCTATTCTGCTGAGCCTTCAGTAGTTTAGATTAATTCTCTTGCTATGTGCTTGAGCAAAAGTCTTGTCTCATTGGGATTCAAGCAACATGTCTTGAGCCAAGATGATTTAGACACGTAAGTCTCATTGCTTAAGTGTTTGAGCTATGAAAGTCTTATTCAGTTATTCTGATTGGGCAGAGGGGAAGACTGCGTTTGAGGGGCGTGAGCAAGAAGTTTCAAAAGAGGTTGAGCAAGGGGAAGTCTCAGTCTGATGACTAGAAGAGCAGGTGGCTCGGTCAGAGGGCGTGAGCAAGAGAAGTCTTAGACATGTGATTTAAGCAAGGGGAAGTCTCAACCTAAAGACCTTGGAGCAGGTGGCTTGGTCAGAAGGTGTGAGCAAGGGAAAGTATAAGACATGTGCTCTAAGCAAAGGAAGTCTCAGACAGTTGGTCTGAGTAGGTGTAAAAGTCTTATGCAGAAGCATAAACGATTGTAATCATGAAGTGGTTATAATGAAAATCTCTTGTGAGGCAAGGGGACTGAAGTACTCTCAGTTAGGGGTGGAACCAGGATAAATCTTTTGTGTCTTCTGTTGTTATTTTATTTACTTCTGTTATATCTGTTGCTAATGAATTAAAACAGAATTTGAACTCCAATTCTGATTATGAAACTCTGATCAAAAGTTAAATTAAAGAAAATGTGAATCACAATTCAACCCCCCTTCTTGTGTGCTTTTCACACCTTTAATTATGCCTTCCACCGTTGTAATATCGCAAAATGGAAGCGCCAAATGCTTATTTATTTTTTTTGAAAGTTATTAAATCATTGTTGATATAAACAACTATGGTGATAAAGTGAGTGGTACAAGGTTCGAATCTTGGAAACTACATTTTTTCCGTTGTAATATGAACTGTACAACCTTTGCTCTTCCTAAAAGAGAGAAACGACTATAATGATGATTGAAATTTTTCTTCATTTCTCAAGACGGTCACGAGCCATTCAAGAATATAAACCATTAGAAGTAATTATTGCAAGGATTAAATCATCATATGTTTCATCTTCAACCTCTTCTATAAATGCATAGTTTCATATGATGAATTTCCTTCTCTTCAAAACTATTCTTCTTCACTTTCTATAGCAACATGAGTTTTCCATCTGAGAATGCTAATAAAAATATACCAACTGAAGTCACCAGAGTCCTACAACATCATCAGTCAACTGAGGAAGTCCAGCCATCTGGATTGACTACTGTCAGGGATACACAAAGGGTGAGGAAGGCCAAGAAGAAGAAGAAGATGATGATGAAGAAGAAGAAAAAGGTGCCGAGGAAGATTTTTTAATATGATTTTGATTAGGGTAGTGAGGAACGAGTCATAGATTATGAAGATTAGTGCTAGGGGATATTGTTCCGATCTTGACAAAATTATGTAATGAAAAATTTATGTTTTGTATACTCTTCCCATTTGGGCTTCTTAATAAACTTATTTATTAGTATTGTTTTATATACTCTTTCCTCTTTACAAAAAAATAGTACAAGCCAACAAAAATAACAACAACAATAACAACAGTAATGAAGAATAACAATAACAACAATTAATAACTCTCTCACCGGCTATTGCGTTTATAAATAAATAAAAAATTCAAAGTTATTTAACCACGGTTTTACAATACAAACGTTGTAAAATTTGAAAATTGCATCACGGTTTTTCTTTCTAACTGTGATGAAATGTGATATTTTTTAGTATATAAGCGAAAGTATCTATCGGTCAGTACATAACAGCCGTTTCTCTCAAAAGAAAACTCTAACATATTTCACTATTCTCTCTCATAACATAACCCTAACATCCATGTCACTATTTAAACATAATTCAACCTTCAAATTCATCTTCAGATTTGTCTTCACCAATCGCTAACTTGAGGTTCGTTCATTAAACTTATGATTCGATTTCGTTTATGTTTTTTGTTAAAAATGGGTTCTCATTTTTTCATATTCGTCTTCACCACCTTAACAAAGCGCATACTTTGGCTATGATACATATGGTTTGTGTAGCTATGAAGAAAAATACAGGAAGTATGAAGTTGTTTTGTAAACTTCATTCACCTTGTACTTCTTCTTCATAGCTTCATAAACTAGATGAACTTCATATTTATTCCATATCCACGATTAGTTTAAAAAAAGGCGCGTTCTTGAAAAATTACATAATATTTTGTGTTGTTGTATGTTGTTGTATATTGTTGTTGTTGATTAATGTTCTCAGAACTTCATAATTTGTTGTTGTTTTTGTTTATTATATCTTGCGTTCTTGAATCTTATTTTTTTATATTTTGTTGTATGTTGTTGTGTTGTCGATAAATGTTGTTGTTTGTTGTTGTTGTTGATTAATGTTTTCAGAATAAGAACAAAACATTGCTAAGTCACAAGAAAGAAGCTTCTTGCGACTTAGCAATGTTTTGTTCTTGTTCTGAAAACAATGATAAATGTTGTTGTATGTTGTTGTTGTTGATTAACATTTTTAGAACAAGAACAAAACATTTCTAGGTCACAAGAAAGAAGCTTCTTATGGCTTAACAATGTTTTGTTCTTTGAATTCTTATATGTTATGTAGATGAAGTTGAGTTTATTATATGCTACATGCTATGTAGATTGTTTGTTTCACTAACCCTTAACTGAAAATACATTTTATTTAAATTGACATAGAAACTTATAATCTGAAAATTAAGTTGTATTTGAAAACCAACTTATATCAATCAATATTTTCTGAATTGTATTCGTCTCATCATTCATCTCACGCTCTTTAACATATAAGATGTGGTTCAATGACCTGATTCCTTCATCACATCCATATCTTCTCTTATAGTTTAAATTGAATAACAACAATTTATTGATATTATTCAAATTAAACTAGAATAGAAGGGATTGATGTCATGAAGGACTTAAACCATTGAGTCAGATTCTATATGTTAAAGAGCGGGAAATGAATGATGAGACGCATGCAATTCGGAAAATATTGATTGATATAAGTTGATTTTAAAAAATAGTTTAATTTTCAGATTATATACTTCTTCATCAATTTATATGGTTGTATATTGTTGTGAGGTTTATTGAAAAACAAGCAATCTACATATTTAATAATAAACATGGGTACTTTCAACAATGATTATTTATTTTAACTGTGATAAAATCTTATTTTCATAAATGTATATACCATAACGGTTGATACTAGTAACTGTTGTGGTAGGTAGCGTGCGCCTTGCCTTTCTATCACAGTCTCGCGACCGTGGTAGAAAGCATCAGACATACAATCACCCTTTATCTCACAATGGATGATCAGACATTGCGGTATCTCTTTTTCAACCGTTGTTGTATACCTTTTCCATAGTAGTGTCGACATTTTTCAAATCTTCGTTATTTAGTAGGTATTCGTTCATCATTCGAGGCAAGTGGTTGGTTTACTTTATGTTTAATATATGAAACTTATCTTTGAAAATTGGTGGTTGTATAAATCATTATAGTTTTTTTTTGGTAAACATTAAACCATTATAGTTTTTTTTCAATAAGAAATTGATTGAAATAGAGCACAAAAAAGTGCTCGAAACAAACTACAAAGTCAACGTAATTTGAGATAATCCACGCGATTTCTCCACCAATTGTAAAAATACAACACCATTTTACTACTAAATCCTAGAGCAATCCACTTCCAAGACAGAAATTTGATGTGATAACACGTTTCGTCTAGATTCAAACCACCCTTTTCGAAAATAATATTATTCCTCCGGATCCACAAGCTCCAATAGGTTGCCATCCAAATCAATAATCGTTTTTTCTTGATCGTTTTCTTCCTCATTTGCTGATAAAATTTCTCAGCATGATTTGAGACAGAATTTTCAATGATATGATCCAACTCTAACCAATCTCCTACCATTTTCCAAATACGCTTTGCAAACGGACAATCAAAAAATAAATGATATACGTTTTCGTCAGGATAGAAACAGGAAACGCACATCAATTCCACAGGTTTATGAAGGACTCCCTTCTTCTCAAGTTCTACCTTAGTTGGAAGTCTGTTGATGATCAATATCCAGCCAAAAAAATGATAACTCGACTGGATCTTGGTCTCCCATAAAAGCCTAAGACAGCCAGCCACATCCCCTGCACTCCTACTGCTGTCCTGATTAGTCATCAAAAAAGCGTAATGTAACACCCCATTTCTACCCAGCAAATATTATTAAAAATCAGAGTTACAAAATTTCAACAAACAAATGAGATGCTACACTTACTTCTTAAAATCATCTTCATTTAATCTCATGTAACACAATTACATAACACTTTGATCGGATGAACCGATAACAACAAAATTCATATATATCTTCTTTTCAAAACAAAACCACTTCAAGATATAAATATTCAACTTTGATTCACTTAACATTTTTGTTCGACTAAAACAACTTCAAAACAACATAATACTTAATAAATTCAACTTAAAAATTCAACAACATAAAACATATTCAACAATAAACAACAAGCGTCCATCCCCCGAGTGTTACGTATCAGAGCAAGACCCTTTTTGACTTGCCATAGAGCACAAAAGACTTCATAAAGTTACTTCGAACTTCCACTGCAAATCTTGAGTACCTGCCCATTTCCCATGGTAGGGGAAATATCAGCATAAGGGGTGAGAGATCTAACAATATAATAAGATGTATGATAAATAATATGTTAGATCGAATCATATAAAATCACCACTTCACAGCTTTATAACAACGTTTAATTACAACACAATCATCAACACGATATAACAACCATTTTATCATCATAACAAAATCATCAACATGGTATAACAACTTCTTCACAGCTTTTAGGCAAATAGATCAACAACATAGTGACAATATCTCAATCAACATAAATCAGCAACATAACAACCTTGAAATCAATATTAATCCGCACCACAACAACAACTTAGAAATCACATTCAATTAACAACACAACAACAACGATGCAACATGAAATGCGACTCAAAATGCACATGCATGTGGTACCATTGGAGCAGAACTCCCCGCTTAAAAATTTTCCAATTAATATTGACTTCAACAAGGCATAAGCCTTCCGCTTAATATTTTTTCCAATCCAGGCCCGCTTAATATTTTTCCAATCCAGGCCAGCTTAGTATGTTATGCCATGTGACTCAAATATGAACATCATAATCACAGCACTAATAATTATCAATCCGCACAACAACAGCACAATTCAACATATTCCACAGCTTTATACTTCTCAACAACAATCATTCATCGCAAAGGCATAAGCCTATATCACCATTGTTACCAATAAATAGAGGCAACTCATCACAATTCAACACTGGCCATAGGCCTACAACTTAGTATTTTAACCACAACAATTCATCAATAATAATTCGACAACATCAATAACAAAACAACATTGGCCATAAGCCTAACAATTCACCACCACCTGCAAATTCATATTTTTCAGCAAGTATACAACCAAAACAAGTTACAAACGTTCCGTAATTATTCAGACAGTTTTCGACTAAAAACCGATTAATTAATTATCGGCTAAAACTACTAATATTTCCATTATTTACTACTCTGCTACTTTAATTAATCCTGCCACTAAATTACCTTCACTGTTAATATTGATTTCTGTTAAAAACCACTAGCCCTGCTACTTCACTGCTACTAAAATATATATACTGCTACTAAATTAATTAAACTAGTAACTCTGCTAAACTACTTGAACAAACTTTGTTTAACCACAAATTATTTCTGGGACACCATTGCTACTAAATATGCTACTACTAATTATAATCGTTACCTTATAGTCTCATTTTTCTACTACATATATACTACCAGTCATTTAATTATTAAGACTAATTCTTAGACTAGTAGAATACCTCTAATTCTAAAACTCCCAAAATTATCTTATTAATAATACCAAACCATTATTATCATTACTAATATATAGTTCATATGTGCTACTAACATGTATATATACTAGTATATAATTCATATGCTACTGATGTATATATATATATATATATATATATATATATATATATATATATATATATATATATATATATATATATATATATATATATTCTCCAAAGTTCCACAACCCAGAATTTGCCCGCGTGACGGTTGTCACAAGAGTGTGACGGTCGTCATAACCCCATCACGGTCGTCACACGACCAAAACCCTTCGTCCCAGATTTTGTTCACAAGTTCCAGAACGGTTCCAAATTCCTTCGTTGTACACCAGAAACACCCTTAAAATTATTCTTTGAAACAACATATACTCATTTCATTCCAAACATTACATAGACAACAACCGTAATTCAACATCCGCGACAACAATTCCATATAAGTTCCAAATTCATCATCACAGTGCAACAGAAAAACATAATACAATTATACCTTAACACATCATAGGCTAATTTTCTACAACCAATTCATTAACAGAAAACGTGATTCAATATTCACGACCACCATTTCAACATAAACAGAGGAGTATTCTACAAAACCAACCCCACATATTATTCATCAATTAACCCATTATAGAGTCAGAACCCCACCCTTACCTTGGATTGATAATCGCTCTATTTTTCCGATGGGATTCTCGCTCTTGCCGTTTCTACGTGTTCTCCATCAACCCTTGTGCCTCTTCTCTCCAACTTCTCTTTTTCTTTCTCAACTTGTCTGTACGTGAAAATTACTCTGTTTTGGTTAACCTCTCACTAAATCCACACTTAACCTATTGTTCCTTCTTTTTCTCTCCCTAACAACTTGACTAACACGTAGTCTTCCTTACTTTTCTCTCTTCCACCCAATTCATAATAATATTGGGAATAATAATAATAATAATAATAATAATAATAATATTTACTATAATAATTATAATAATAATAATAATTACTATAATAATAATAATAATAATAATTACTATAGTAATTTCCATCGGGCCTAATTTCTACACCCCCCACTCTTACTACTAGCCACTTAAATAAGCCCATGAATCTTTTATAATCTTAATATAATAACAACATACAACTCATATCAGCTTAATTAATTCAACCAACCACAACACGACTTAAATCAGCTTAATCAGATTAATTCGGCTAAAACCAACTTAGCAACTCAACACCACACAATTCCGATAATCAACACCAAATATACGAATATATTTAATTAAATAAATAATTAAATAACCGGGCGTTACAACTCTCCTCCACTTAGGATATTTTCGTCCTCGAAAATTTACTCGATGCACCACACTCCAGATACGTTATCTCATCTGACAATTCAACTTCCCTGCCATTAAGGCAACCCCACTTCTAACACCAAACAACAATACATCATATCACGACAACAACAACACGAAACAATGCTCACGCAACGCACCCAACGACTAACTCAAACCACAGAAATCACCAAAATAAGAACACACAGGTTCACTGCGGACCAGAACACAACACGATCGTTACCATCGCCATAGGCAACACTCCCCTAATTCCCCATCATAGGAATTAGCTACTCGCACTCGAACCGTCACCCTAGGTAACGAGGCAACAACAAAATACAAAATCCCATATCACAACTTCAACGTAATCAAACCACCAACATCGTTGTTACCCACATAAGAACGACTGTGCTACACCATGCTTTCGTTGCGCACTCTAAGTACTTGCAACCATCAAATCTACCAAGTTCACATCAACTTCCGACTATCAAAACAACCATAAGAAAAGATTTTCGACTTAATTCTCCAGAAATTACGACCAACAGGTATTCTACACTTTGATTACTGACTACTTCGAACTTAGATCCATAAATAATACCTCCGAATATCCCACACAACTACAACTGCGGCTAATCCCAAATCTTGAATAGGATAGATACTTTCAAGAATTCCCAATTATCGTCAACATAAGCTACAACTTCACCATCTTGTATTAACACATCGTCAGAACTCATCTCAACGCATAACAACATTACAACAGCATAAGGATACAAGAGTCCAATGAACCTCAACAAGAAAATCATCTTCCAAACAGTGCTTAACACCCAATAGCCATAGATTTAGCCTCAATAACCCACACTTAACATGGCATAGTAACCCAACCAATCAAACAAACTAATTCATCAAGTCCTACTCATACTAGCACAATTCTTCATAAAATTTCATCTGAATTAACACAACCAAGTAAACTCATCTTTACTAACCAAAAATCCCACTTCGATAAATTAACATACATTTTTGCTTCTTTCAATACTTGTAACTCAACTCTTAAATACCCTACGCGCGCTCCTTCTGATTACATGGCATATCAGAACATCCACAACGAACACCAGTTATAACATTATCTGAACAAGTATGGAAAATACAATTCATATTTCCTATATACACGTTAAGACATACCAGCCACCATCATTCTTTATCCGACCTCCTTGGTCAAATCATGGTCTTACATTTCCATTTACTTCCTCCTTGGATCACCTCTACAATTCTTCAAGTCTCATGTCAATCGAATTCTCGATCCACCACAAATCAAAACCCAAGTTATCCAGAACACAACCGTGAGTTTCCAAACTACTCACCGATCAACCCGCAACCTCATACTAACATCTTCAAGTCCGCCTCATTTCCCTATATAGGAATCTGCACTGACAACTCAAACAATTCATAAGCACTTGGCTCAACTCCAAACAATTCACTATACATATTATTCTAGTTGGTAAGACACGTCTATTTCATCCACATGATTCCGTCTACTATCAACAAGAGATTAAGGGTGATCAGTTCCTCAATTTGTCAATAGACGGCCGGCAACCATAATGGTGGCATAAATCAACATTACTCAACTGCAATAGCATCCTTTACCTTGCTCAAGATTACCTAAGCATACTGCTCCACCATTCTCCTAAGGCTTACAAACGTTTTCTTAATTTCTTTATTTCCAACTTCGTCAGTGATATCCAACGTCCAAAAATCTAGCACATATTCTCTTATACAAGTCAGTTGCACAACACATTCGTTAAATATCCTTCAAATACCAGAATCGCTACCACATCAAGTACCATCCAAATCGGTCCACTCCCACCGAAACATTTATCCAAGTTAAGGGTTTTAACAACACTAACAAATCCTTCGTCTCTCCTCTTAATCTCATAACTTGAATGACCCATATAGTTTCACACTTGACTCTCATTCCAATCACAATCTCAACAATACCATCTCATCATCTGGTTGGTGATAGAACTTCCAAAAATTTCCGACTCATGTCGACACATCTCGTCACTAACGCACAATCCACTTTACTATTTAACCTTTCTCAAAGCTTTCAATACTTTAATCATTTTCAACTATTATACGCCGCACTTCCGTGTGCTCCTCCGATACTCTTACCTTCTTCCCATTACCAACGTTTTTATACTTGACTTCATCTTACTATTTCCAGCAAGAATTGTCCAACTTCAAACACGATTATCTTCTTCAATACAGACCTTCCAGACACAAAATTATATTCCAAAATGAAGGGAATTTCATGTAGATTCCAGAACTTCCAGAATTGCTTAAATCCGAGTTACGAGTAAAAAGTTACCGTCCTCGCAATGGGACTGGTCAAGAGATCCCGTATGCAGAATTTTCCCAGAGTCAGCACCAGACCCAAATATTCAAACGTGTTTTTATCCCTCTTCAAAAACTTGCTGAAGACAAAGCTTATATACAAACTGTAGGGAATTTCGTAAGCTTTCCAAAAAGTCCAGAATCGCTTCAAGCAGAGTAACGAGTAAAAAGTTATGCCCTTTTTTCTGAAGGCTGCTCCATAATTACGAAAATTAAAATTAAAATTGATGAACATGAGTTCCACCTCTCTCTCTCTCGCTTCCAAGATTCTCCAACTATCCTTGCTTCTAACCCAACTCTGAAAATCGTCCGAATTTAATCCAATTATACTCAAGACATACTAGTCTACCAAATTGATCTATCAACTTATCCTTTCCTTTGGAATAGATCCTTATTCTCAATCATCTCTTTAATTCACCATCCGTAGTCTACGCACATCCCAAACTCGACCGGCCGATAAGAATCCTGAGTCCATACTTTCGCCGGTTCGCAACAACACAGTTCCAATAGCATTTGCACTCTTGCAATCAATATCACCTTGATCCAACTTCACACACCATTAACATTTTCGGGAAGTAAGCTTCTCCCCCACTTATTTCAAACCTACTCCTGCATACAATCGATTAGAAAAGCAAGAAAGCACCGACAGTGTTCCACACACTTGTCGCGTACTAAGGGACAAACAACATTAGACAACTTGGCCGGACAGACCGACTAGGCTCTGATACCACTGATGTAACACCCCATTTCTACCCAGCGAATATTATTAAAAATCAGAGTTACAAAATTTCAACAAACAAATGAGATGCTACACTTACTTCTTAAAATCAACTTCATTTAATCTCATGTAACACAGATACATAACACTTTGATCGGATGAACCGATAACAACAAAATTCATATATATCTTCTTTTCAAAACAAAACCACTTCAAGATATAAATATTCAACTTTGATTCACTTAACATTTTTGTTCGACTAAAACAACTTCAAAACAACATAATACTTAATAAATTCAACTTAAAAATTCAACAACATAAAACATATTCAACAATAAACAACAAGCGTCCATCCCCCGAGTGTTACGTATCAGAGCAAGACCCTTTTTGACTTGCCATAGAGCACAAAAGACTTCATAAAGTTACTTTGAACTTCCACTACAAATCTTGAGTACCTGCCCATTTCCCATGGTAGGGGAAATATCAGCAGAAGGGGTGAGAGATCTAACAATATAATAAGATGTATGATAAATAATATGTTAGATCGAATCATATAAAATCACCACTTCACAGCTTTATAACAACGTTTAATTACAACACAATCATCAACACGATATAACAACCATTTTATCATCATAACAAAATCATCAACATGGTATAACAACTTCTTCACATCTTTTAGGCAAATAGATCAACAACATAGTGACAATATCTCAATCAACATAAATCAGCAACATAACAACCTTGAAATCAATATTAATCCGCACCACAACAACAACTTAGAAATCACATTCAATTAACAACACAACAACAACGATGCAACATGAAATGTGACTCAAAATGCACATGCATGTGGTACCATTGGAGCAGAACTCCCCGCTTAAAAATTTGCCAATTAATATTGACTTCAACAAGGCATAAGCCTTCCGCTTAATATTTTTTCCAATCCAGGCCCGCTTAATATTTTTCCAATCCAGGCCAGCTTAGTATGTTATGCCATGTGACTCAAATATGAACATCATAATCACAGCACTAATAATTATCAATCCGCACAACAACAGCTCAACATTGACCATAGGCCTACAGCTTAATTCTTGCCAATAATTAGAGGCAATTCAACATATTCCACAACTTTATACTTCTCAACAACAATCATTCATCGCAAAGGCATAAGCCTATATCACCATTGTTACCAATAAATAGAGGCAACTCATCACAATTCTACACTGGCCATAGGCCTACAACTTAGTATTTTAACCACAACAATTCATCAATAATAATTCGACAACATCAATAACAAAACAACATTGGTCATAAGCCTAACAATTCACCACCACCTGCAAATTCATATTTTTCAGCAAGTATACAACCATAACAAGTTACAAACGTTCCGTAATTATTCGAACAATTTTCAACTAAAAACCGGTTAAATAATTATCGGCTAAAACTACTAATATTTCCATTATTTTCTACTCTGCTACTTTAATTAATCCTGCCACTAAATTACCTTCACTGTTAATATTGATTTCTGTTAAAAACCACTAGCCCTGCTACTTCACTGCTACTAAAATATATATACTGCTACTAAATTAATTAAACTAGTAACTCTGCTAAACTACTTGAACAAACTTTGTTTAACCACAAATTATTTCTGGGACACCATTGCTACTAAATATGCTACTGCTAATTATAATCTTTACCTTATAGTCTCATTTTTCTAATACATATATACTACCTGTCATTTAATTATTAAGACTAATTCTTAGACTAGTAGAATACCTCTAATTCTAAAACTCCCAAAATTATCTTATTAATAATACCAAACCATTATTATCATTACTAATATATAGTTCATATGTGCTACTAACATGTATATATACTAGTATATAATTCATATGCTACTGATGTATATATATATATATTCTCCAAAGTTCCACAACCCAGAATTTGCCTGCGTCATAACCCCATCACGGTCGTCATAACCCCATTACGGTCGTCACACGACCAAAACCCTTCGTCCCAGATTTTGTTCACAAGTTCCAGAACGGTTCCAAATTCCTTCGTTGTACACCAGAAACACCCTTAAAATTATTCTTTGAAACAACATATACTCATTTCCTTCCAAACATTACATCGACAACAACCGTAATTCAACATCCGCGACAACAATTCCATATAAGTTCCAAATTCATCATCACAGTGCAACAGAAAAACATAATACAATTATACCTTAACACATCATAGGCTAATTTTCTACAACCAATTCATTAACAGAAAACGTGATTCAATATTCACGACCACCATTTCAACATAAACAGAGGAGAATTCTACAAAACCAACCCCACATATTATTCATCAATTAACCCATTATAGAGTCAGAACCCCACCCTTACCTTGGATTGATGATCGCTCTATTTTTCCGATGGGATTCTCGCTCTTGCCGTTTCTACGTGTTCGCCATCAACCCTTGTGCCTCTTCTCTCCAACTTCTCTTTTTCTTTCTCAACTTGTCTGTACGTGAAAATTACTCTGTTTTGGTTAACCTCTCACTAAATCCACACTTAACCTATTGTTCCTTCTTTTTCTCTCCCTAACAACTTGACTAACACGTAGTCTTCCTTACTTTTCTCTCTTCCACCCAATTCATAATAATATTGGGAATAATAATAATAATAATAATAATAATAATAATATTTACTATAATAATTATAATAATAATAATAATTACTATAATAATAATAATAATAATAATAATAATAATAATAATTACTATAATAATTTCCATCGGGCCTAATTTCTACACCCCCCACTCTTACTACTAGCCACTTAAATAAGCCCATGAATCTTTTATAATCTTAATATAATGACAACATACAACTCAAATCAGCTTAATTAATTCAACCAACCACAACACGACTTAAATCAGCTTAATCAAATTAATTCGGCTAAAACCAACTTAGCAACTCAACACCACACAATTCCGATAATCATCACCAAATATACGAATATATTTAATTAAATAATTAATTAAATAACCGGGCGTTACACGTAACACGTTTTCATCGAAAAGACACCAGACGAGTCCCCCTTCCACTCAAAAGAGTCCTTCACATCTCTATTAAAAAAATCGACGACACTAATGAACGGAAGGCAGACATCATCTCCTTAAGATGAGGAACCTCTTCAGCACACAACTCCCAATTCCTAACCCACACTCCTTCCTCCCATCTTCCGAACTGATGCACTGGCCAATAATTAGTCGAATGGTTTGCGAAAAGCTCAGGAAACAAAACACTCAGTGACTGGGAACCACACCAAGAACTCCTCCAAAAATCCAAAACCTGACCGTCGCCAACTTTATCGTGGATGATGTTCGAGAACCAATTAGCGGCATTACCGTTACAGACCCCTAACGATAGCAGGTCTCTCCACCAGAGGGACAAGTTTTTGACAGATCTGACAGTTTCAGGGAACAAAACCACATTAGCAAGATTTCCATATCTAAATTCCAGAAACTTTCTCCAAATTGCCTTGTGATCAGTGAGAAATCTCCATTTCCATTTCGCAAGCAACGCCAAGTTGAAAGTTGAGATATCCTTCACCCCCAATCCTCCTTCTTCTTTCGATTTGCAGATGGTTTTCCAGCTAACCCAATTAATCCCCTTTTCTCTTTATTTCCGTGCCACCGATATTTGGATTGAACCGAAATAATCGTTCGCAAGACAACCTTAGGGGCTTTAAAGAATGATAACATATATAACGGAATGCTATTAAGCGTAGAATTCAACAACGTGGCCCTTCCTCCAAACGAAAGAAATTTACCTTTTCACCTACTAAGTTTCACCTTCAGGAATGCTATGACTTCTTTCCATGAATCCACCCTCCGAGGGTTAACACCAACTCTAATTCCAAGAAATTTGAACGGAACAGAATCCACACCACAACACAGAAAATCAACAGCAGCTGTTATTTCAGATTCTGCCAAATTTATGCCGTAAACCTTGCTTTTACCAAAGTTAACTCTAAGACCAGAAACCAATTTGAATCCTCTAAAGATAGCCTTCAAAGCCCATAAATTCTTATAGCTGTATTCCCCCATGACCAAAGTGTCATCCGAAAATTGTAATATGTCGTACCCGCGACCCTCCCCGCATTTTACTCCGTCGAACAAATTGCTCGAAACTGCTTTTGAAACCATACCCGCTAGCCCCTCAGCTACAAGAGCGAAAAGGAAAGGAGAGAGCGGATCACCTTGTCTAATACCCTTGGATCCAATAAAGTCTTTCGTAGGACTACCGCTCACCAACACAGAAAAAGACGTGTCAAAAACGCAGGCTTCCATCCACATTTGCCATCTATAACCAAAACCAAAACTAGAAAACATGTTCCTAAGAAAATTCCATGAGACATAGTCATAAGCTTTCTCAAAATCAACCTTCAAAGTTAAACACTGCTTCTTGAATCTCGAGGCGTAATCAAAGACTTTGTTCACCACCACTATACCATCGAAAATCTGACGACCCGGAATAAAATCCGTTTGAGTATTCGAAATGATCCTACCAATCACCTGCTTCAATCTTCCCGCCAGGATCTTAGAGAGAATTTTTTAAAGGCTGGAAATTAGACATATAGGACGATATTCACCGAGATTTTAAGGAATTTCCACCTTCAGAAACAGAGCAATAAAAGAAGGTGACATAGCTTTAGGAAGTTTACCAAACACATAGAATTCATTCAGGAACTCCATCAAATCCTTCTTCACAAAATCCCAACTTCTTTTGTAGAATTCAAGAGAAAATCCATTCGGACCCGGAGTCATGTCTCCATCGCAATCCCAAATCGCTTCTTTAAATTCTTTAAGAGAGAAAGGATTCTCCAAGAAGCTACTATCTTCAACAGATAAGGAATTGAACTCCAATCTGCTCAACACAGGCCTATGAACAAGGTTCTCTTTGAAGCTCCTTTCAAAAAATTTCAAAATACATTCTTTAATTTGAGAAACCCCTTCCCTAATTCCTTCCTCTGTTTCGATTTGCACAATATTTCTCTTAATATTACGAGAAGACATCATCCTATGAAAAAACCGCGTATTCGAATCTCCTTCTTTTAACCATTTAATCCTAGACTTTTGATACAATAAGCTCTCCCTTCTACAGAGCAGGTTCCAAAGAGTATTATTCAACACTTTATGATTTGCCATCTCCACTTCATTATCGCCTCTAATGCCCATATCTCATCTGTCTTCCAAACAATTAAGATCTGTCATAGTCTGATCGAGATTCAAATCCACCCAACCATAAACTTCTTTGTTCAACCATCTAAGCCTTCCCTTCAGCAATTTGAGTTTCTCTTTTAGGATAAACGCTTTTTTGCCTTCATTCTGAATGCTGCCCCACTCCTTCTTAACAAACTCTGCAAAGTCAACATGCTCAAGCCAACCACGAATAAATCTGAAGGGTTTAGAACCCCAATTCTGAGATTCACATTTCAGCCAAACCGGAAAGTGATCCGAAATGTCACGATGACCCATTAATAAACCTATGATATTCCAATCTGCAACTAAATTACTAGACACCGGAATTCTATCTAGCCTACTGCTAACACTACCATTAGTCTTCCTCCAAGTAAATTTACTGCCAACAACTGGTAATTCCTCCAACTCTAATCTATCCAAGAAAACAGAAAATTCCTCCATCTCTTTCGAAGGATTCACTCCAACTCTGTTACTTCTTTCATTTGAGTTCTTGACTGAATTAAAGTTGGTCACCCTTTTACATTTGGCCATCTTATCTCTATTTTCCATCTCGCAAAGTTTCCCTTTGTAAATTTCATCCCTTTCCAACCCTTCCACACCTAATTCCTTGATAGTGAGCCACAATTTGCCAATGATATCATCCTCCTCGAGAGCTAAAAATCTCTTATTGCCTTGTCTCATATCAGAGTCTGTCGTCTCTTCACAACAGAGTACAGAACCTCCCAAAAAAATCGAATCCGAATCTGATGAACTGATGGGTTTGAATTTGGTTGCTACAGGTAGAGACAAAGCCATTAGCAATTTAGGAATTTTCTTCTGAGGAAAAAGCAAAGGAACTGAAAGCTTCGATTGTTTGTCGTACACCCCCTTCTTAGTCTTACTACGTTCAAACCCAGCCAATCTTTTAGAAGAACCTTTGGGCCTCAACTCTAAGACCAATCCTCTCAGATCCTTCTTTTTTGAAAGAAACTTAGGTTGGGCCTTTTTGTAACTTTTTCCACTCTTCTGCACAAGAGACAAAGAAAGATTATGCTCTGCCTCAATAGAAACACAACCACTCACAATGGACTTTGACTGCTCGTCTTCTGCTGAATCATCCAGAGATGACCACCTGTCAATCCTACCCACCTCCAACCTTTCCATAAATCTAGGTACTACCTTATCACACATAGGTTCACTATGAAAAGACCCGTCCTTTTCAAAGAAAATATCCTCTAAAATCTTCTCAGACAAGTCTTCATTGTCAGAAAAAGTTACGCCTCCTTTGATGCCAAAATCTGCTGCCTCCGTACATAAATTCTGCGTCCTCTCAACCCACGAACACCTTCCTTCCTCTACCTCGCTGTCTTCTCTGTAACCTACTGCTTTTGAGTCTATAGACTCCGCCTGAGTCTCCTCCTCCCCAGAACTACTATCGGAATCCGTAACAACAATCTGCACCCCCACCTCCTCCACCTTCTTCTCCGGGGAACCCATTTTCAAAGAACCGTAACTATCCTCTAAAATTTTGATATGAAACTCCACTCCGTTGATAATGACTCTCAACACCTCATTAATCACCATAGCACATCTGGATCTGACCATAATCCTGGCGACATCAAAAGAATTCTCTCTCAACGTCTCAACATCAAGTCTGACAAAAGACCCAAAAGGCTTAACCAAGTATTCAAAAAACTCCGCATTCCATGCTAAACAAGGAACGCCAAAACACCTCAGCCAAGTTATTCTCTCACTATCAACAACTACTTCCTTCCATGGCTTTATATCTTTGAACCATTGAATCAACCATTTACCTCCATCTTCAAGTAGAGCTTGAATCTCCCCTACATCCAGTTCTTTGAGAAGACACAACTTACCCCCTAGCGGAGTAGCTTTCAAAGAAAAGTAACCTTCCATGTTGAGATATTGCTGGATGTTATACGTCGTTCCTGGATTCCACACCTGCCTAACGTAAGCCTTTTTGAACCTATCCAATTTCTCTTCCTCCACCATGAACTTCAAGGGAATAGCTGGCCCCTTAACAACCTTCTGATCAAGGTTCTCTTTAGACTACACCACCTGAGCATACGATACAAACTTGTTACCACCACCCGAACGACCTTCTTTCCGCTCTTTCCTCTCTCCTACATTCCTTGCCATTCCCTTATCCTCGACGATTCTCTCCTTAATCCTCGACGAAGGATCATGATTAGAACCCTTCTTCCAAGATCTCTGAAATCTGGGCAAGTTAGCATGAAGTTTTTTTGATCCAAAGAAGATGTTATCCAACTTTCTACCCAAAACCCTAGCTTCCTGTACTTTACTGAATCTTACAAACCCATATCTTCTACCCCTTTTATCTCTTTTAGAAGGAATGAAGACTTCCTCCACCTCGCCGTATTCATCAAACTTCTCGAATAGGTCTTTCGCCTTCAGATTTTCGGGGAACTCCGTAATGAAAAAAGAAACGATATACTTTGTCGCGTTAACTTCCTCCCTGTCTCTAGCCTTTGCTCCCTCCTTGTCCCATTTGAACCCTTGTTTGCTAAAAAACCTTGCCTTTAAACCTGTCTTCGATCTCTTCTTTTAAATGGTAGTCCATCCTTCCTTCCCTTTGTTGTTGCTGGAAAACCTCTCTTCTTCTGACATCATCCTTGATTCTCATAAAGCCATAGATTCTATAAATAAAATTTTTGTTGACTTCCTTCTTGTCAATTGGATTTTTGTAATACTTAATATAGCAATGGAATCTTGTACTATCCATTAAACCATTATAGTTAACCGTGAGATGAAAGGCCGAGGCAACTAAAATACATTAATTTACACTCTAGAATATATAAAAAGTTTTATGTTTTAATACATTTCATATCATTATTATAAATAAAATATTATTTTTTTAAGTTCGTTGACTAACCAAAATATATTTATTTCATAGTCTAAATACATTATTAATAAAGAATGCAAACATAAATTTTTATTTATAATAAAGATAAAAAAAAGTATAGCATAAATACTTTAATTTAGATATCAGAGTTTGTTATAAATAAAATTTAGATAATTTAAATTAAAAATATATATAGTTGACCCATTTTTTGACTCGATTATTAGAAAATGTAAAAATGTTGAATTTTCTTATATTTATACAATACTCTGCCATTTTGGTATATTTCTTACAATTTTTTTTTCAAAAAGATGCATTGATTATCTGATGCATTTAAAAAATTATTTTTTTACAATAAAAATTAGAGAAATATTACTAAATTTATTATAACATTTTCAAAAAAATTGGTTTCATTTTTAGAAGAAGACCATAAATTTTTATTTTTCAGTGTTATGTAATTTAAAATAATTAATTTTTTTTTAATATATATAAATTAAATATATTAGTTATTCAATTATTTTAAAAAGGGAAGTTTTGTTTATAATTGTAACATGAAAAAGTAGTATACAAATATTCCGAGATATCGTTATTAAGACAAGTTAGGTATGAGTTTGTTATGAAGAGAATGTAAATAATTTTATTGGAAATATATATATTTGGCCAACTTATTTTTGACACAATTGACTAATTTAAAAAAAAAAAATTGATAGGTTGAATTTCCTTATACTGTCATATCCTTCTACGATGCTATGCCTTTTGGTTTATTTCTTCCAAATACATAATTTAATCAATGTAAACTAAAATATATATTTTTAATTTTATTGTGTAAATCAAATTAATTAATTTTGTTGAATTAAATTGACATCGACTATTTATTTAAATAAATAAATATAAAGTTATAAAGTTTAATATAAAAAGAACATTATTGTTCATAAAATGGATGAAAATAAAATTTCCACATAAATAGAATAGTTGACTAAGAAAAAAAATAAATTTACTTTAAAATTAATTTTACTTTAAAAGATAGATATTATAGATAAGCATATCCTCATGCGATACTATGCACTTTTGGTTTACTATAAGTTCAAAATTTTTTTTTCTTTTCCATTTATTTCTTCCTATAAATACCTCACCAGTCCATTGAATCCATTTCATAATCAGCACACTCACTCAAACCCATTAAAACCTCACTAACTCATTTGAGAATTACATCAATAAAAAAAATGGAGTCCAAAGGGTCAGTTTTAATTAAGCTTCTCTTGCTTCTTCAATTATCAGTTCTATGTCTCTCACAGCAACAAGATTTTGATTTCTTCTACCTTGTTCAACAGGTAACATATAGAACTCATTTCAATCATCGTCAACATGAATTTAGTCAGGGTGTGTATTTGAATTAATAATATGGTTTTTAATATTTGTAGTGGCCAGGATCATTCTGTGACTCAAAGAAGAGTTGTTGCTATCCAACAACCGGCAAACCTGCTGCTGACTTTGGTATTCATGGATTATGGCCTAATTACAAAGATGGTACTTATCCATCTAACTGTGATCCCAATAGTCCTTTTGAGGAATCTGAGGTATTTTTCATCCTTCACTAATTGCATTTTTTATTTTCATTCTACTAACTTGTGTTAGTTTGTATGGTTATTATTGTTATTACAGATATCAGATCTCACTAGTAGCTTACAAAAGAACTGGTCCACACTTGCATGCCCAAGTGGAGATGGAATAGAATTTTGGACACATGAATGGGAGAAACATGGAACTTGCTCAGAATCAGTCCTTAAACAACATGATTATTTTGAAACAACTCTCAACTTGAAACAAAAATCAAACCTCCTCGATGCTCTTACGAGTGCCGGAATACAAGCCGATGGAAATTCATACAGCTTGAGCAGTATCAAAGAAGCTATAGAAAAGGGAGTTGGTTTTACTCCATTCATTGAATGCAATGTGGATTCATCTGGTAACAGCCAGCTATACCAAGTTTACCTGTGTGTGGACACTTCTGGATCAAACTTCATTGAATGTCCTGTTTTCCCCCATGGAAAATGTGGATCTGAGATTGAGTTCCCAACTTTTTAAGTATCACTCTTTTTACGACAATAATAGTATATCTTATGGATGAAAGAAATAAACCTAAGAAAAGACTAAGAGCATGTATCTAATGGATGAAAGATCAAAATTGCATTGCAAAACATTATTATTATTCAAATCCAAACATCACAAGTATTTTCTTCATTGTATATATGATGTATATAGGTGAGATCTTAAAATAAATTTTTTTAATTAAATAAAGACACTTAAATCATCTACACCAACTGGTTACTGTTATAAACAACAAAAACTTTTTTACGTACATTGAATAATTAATGTATCTAACATATAATAATGTTCAATTATATAATAGTAATCAGAGGGTGTATTTTTGCAGCTTCCATGGAACAAATTTTCAATTATATAGTTTGATAAACATATATAGAATGGCATTCTAACAATGTTTTGTCACAAACAATCTCAATGAATAGCATTACAACCATCAATTCCACTTTAAAAAGAGTTGAAATAACATAGATAAATGGAAAAGCTCTAATAAATGAGCTCTAAAATCTCTAGATTCAATGTTAGTGTTGTATTTAATTCAATACTTAAGGAGATGCAATCTAATTAACTTAACTGATTTTCGTAGCAGCTAAATCGTGATAAGTAGTTCAAAAACTTAATAATTTTATATTTTTGAATACAAGAATGTATATATTTCTTAGATAAATATTGTGAGTGCATTTTTCAATTTAGTCAAATGATGTTAAAACTAAGAGTGAGATTCATCGTTTTGTCCATTGGAGGGTATCAACTTAAATTATAGATGTGCATGTGTCATTTTAGCCTTAGGATGCATACACATAGTATTTGAACAAGTTTGATCCGTCTTAGACATGTTATATACATCAAAAATCGAGTTTTGTGTGTCAACATAACTGCACACGCCGACCTATACGTGATCAGTTCGACCTATGGAAGCTTTTGCTTTAGTACAGGTCGGCACATCCAAGTTTCAGGTCGGCCTCACGCTAGAAGAATGAAGTCTGTAGGTTTTGCCCACAGGTCGCCTCATAGACTGACCTAAACACCTTCATAGGTTGGCCTATACAATTTCAAACTTAAAAAATTCTTTTTGCATCCTCTTTACCTATTTCCACATACACACATATATATACTCATACATGCACATTTTTCTATAACGGTTTCTAGAGAGTAAAACCTAAACGAAACTAGATTACAAAGTTGCCCATCATCTTCATCCATTTATCTATGCATACACACAATTGAACTACACATGATCATTTTTCGATTGAGTGACCATCTAGATTAGGGTTGATAACGTCCAATTATGTTTGGTGTAACCGAGAATATTGGGTTGAGAACTTTCTGTGTTTCAAATAAGAAAAATAAGATGAAGTTTTCTTTTAAGATCAGCGTTATTTGAAGGTTTTGGACAAGATCACGTCAACACATATTCGACTGAGTGAAGGCCTTGGGACAAGGTGGTTTCCTTGCAATGGAGTAGTGCGAGATGGTTATCTGTGTTCGAGAATCTTGGGGTTTAACAAGTTGCGTGCTCAGTAAAATCGGTGGATTGGAGTCGCATTGTTGGTCACTTGATCAAGCATTGATCAAGGTTTTGGAGGTGCAAGAATCAACACAAATCATAGGGATTTTGGGGTTTGAGTTCTTCATCTCTTGTATAAACGAGATTTTGCAAAGTTAAGGCTAATTGCAACTATCTCAATTCGATTTCGGATTTAAGGAAGACGTACCCATAGCGAGGCCGATTAGGGAACTGTATAAACAAATCTTTGTGTCTCTTTATCGCTTTAATTTTCTTCAATTGTTGTTCTTGCAAATTATTGATTTCGTTGTTGTTTCGATAAATTCGATTGGAAACTGTTTTCAACTTTCTTTTAAATTGTTGTTGTTGATATAATCACAATCACTTTGGTTGTGATTAGCTTTCTACATCAACAAAATAAATCGAATTACCAAACGTGACCATTCGCACACAAAGTGTTCGATAAATTGTTTATGTGTATTTTTATCGCTTTGTGTTAATTGAAAATAAGCATTACGAATAGCGTTGCATTTGATTGATCTGTGACGTGATAATTGTTGAACAATTTGTATTCATCATCATTACAAAAGATTTACGTTGCACATATAGCTTTTCGATAGTAAGTTCGGTTAGACGATTCGATCCAGGTCGTTTTTTCGCTGTGCCATATTTTTGAAAATAGATTTTTACCAAAGTTTTTTGTTGTAAAAATTGTGATCTATTCACCCCCTCTAGATCGAAGGCTATCATCTAACAAATATGTGAATAAAAAAATATCTCATTTGATTTTGTTCAACACAGTAGTCAGATTATTATGCATATTGTCGAACCATGTCTTGTTCTTGTAAAACTAAATGTGGCAAATAATGCCAGTAATTATTGATATAATTAAATCTTTAAGGCTTTGTTTGAGCGTTTGGAAGGAAAAGGAGAGAAAGACTTTGATAAAAGAGAAGGATTGCTAAAAAGAATAAAAAAATTTAGGTTTAGAGGGTTTTTTAGGGATTTATTTTTATTAAAAAACAAAAACTCCTCTAATTTTGTGAGCTAAAAAATTGTTTGGGAGGAAGAGTTTGAAGAGTTTTAAAGGTTTAGATAAATTGATCAAATATAATCTATATTGTTATAGTATTTAAAAAAAAAAAAGTTAATGATAAATTATTTTTTATCATTCTATACAAAAGTAATTTAAAAAAAATATTAAATATTTTTTGAATATTAAAAAAAAAAAAAAGTCTTTCTCTGAGACACTCCAAACTTCTAAACAAACTCTAAGTTGTGATCTCCAATTTCTTTTCATTATAGAAAAAAGATTATGCATCTAGGTGAAGTCCAATGGCCTCTTCATAATAATTGAGAACCAATTTCAAATTTTCAAAGATAAAGAGCACTTGAAAAAGAGATGATAATTGTCTTCAATGGCGTTGTTGCAATAGATAATAGGACACCAATCTCTATTTTTGATATTATCGTTAGTAGGTCGTACATTTTGAAGAAATTTTCATATTACCAAGGTTTTGGCAAGATAAATCACATTAGACTAAATTTTCTTCCCTTTAAACAAGTTTATTAGGAGTTACATTGAGAACATAAACATATTTAAAAGAGAGATATTCAAAGATAGAGTGATTCCATACGAGATGGTCTTTTTCAGATGTGAAAGAAATTATACAATCTTTAATTCTATTGAGGAGAGTAAGTTGATCATTAATTAACCAATAAGAAAATAACCAGGAATCATTATGAATGAAATCACAAATCTTGGCAATCAAGTTAGATAGTACATTATTAGAAAAACATCCAAACAAATAAGCAATATCATACCGCGACTTCATTTTCAATCCCCCTTTTGATATTTGACAAATTTAAAATATTATTTTTGATCAATCATTTAAAGAGTTATTTGCAATTTTATGGATGAAATGAATCCAGTGATCTAGTATACAATACTTCGCTTTAGTTGTAAAAGTTGTAATGTTCACATGCATTAAACACTTAATGTGCACTTAATGCGCATGAATGTCGATAATATCTTGATATCTTCTTCCCTTTGACAAATATCAAAAAGAGAGAAAATATAGAGAGAAAGCCCATGCAACCATCTGAATCCAAAATACAACAAAAGCTAAAAAAAAAATAGAATGTCATACTTAGTGAGCTAAACAAACACCATACAAATCACATACGAAATTAATTATTGCAAATATACAATTTTAAGAAATATATCAGGAAAAAGAATAACATAAGGAGAATCATAAAAATATCATATATATACATGACAAAAAGACTTTTCACGCAATACATATCCAAAATGTAGCCAAAGATCACAAAATAAACATACAATCAAAATAACATAAATATCCATCTGCTAATGATATGCTATGCATGCTAAAAAAACATCATGGAATGGTAGTCGCATCATCAGAAGGTGGTGCAGTAGTTGTGACATATGGATCTGCATTAATATCAGATGAACCATTATTAAGGATGACATTAGATATACCTAGGTGGTCAACAACAACTCTCCCAGAGTATACTTGAGTAATACTCGAACTTCGGAATTTTGCATCTCAGCCTTCAATTCACTATTCAGTTTTTCCCAGCTTTCTTCACTATCCTTGGCCACACTGTCAATGTGTGCCATTTATCCTTTCTTCCCTTATCTGGTTGTCAGTAAAAAATCCTCCCAACCAACTCATCAATGTAAGATTTCAAATCAGTAGAAAGTGAACTAGAAGAAGAAAAACCAGCAGCCTTAACAGATGGATCCTTAGTAAGCTCCATAACCTTGTCGTTGTATACCTTTAAGCCAAATTCCTCAAGGTAGTAGTAGTCTCCATCATTGTCCCTATAGTATCTTATCTTAGAGACAACAGACTCATCTAGAATCTTAGGAGCCTCAACCAGGCCTTCCTTCATAGAAACAATTCCATTTACCTCAAGGATCAATTGAGAAAAAGAAGGGAAAAATCGAGGTCTCTTCGGATTATCCCTACAGTGAAGCATCCATTTAATGATGAAACCTACCCAATCAAAAGCATAATTTGTGAGAAGTTCCCATATAAGGTAGAGGTCAAAGTCATCAACCCTGCCTCAATTCTTGGGTTTCTTGTAGAACACTTTAACAGTTATCTAGTGCAGAATACGCATGTCAAACTTCACTTGACTAATTGGAGAGTTTAACATGCCAAGATTCTCAGCCATAAACTTTAAAGATAAGACAAAACGAACTTAATCTTACTCAGTCAATTTAACACCAGTCACATTCAAATCATGGGAGGTTAAACCAAGGTATTTAGTAAAACCCGTGTAATGGAATCTAATTACATTGTCCTTAAATCTGCTTTCAATGCCACCAGGGCTACATACAAGATTGTAGTAAAATACTTTGACATAGTCAGGATTATACTTCTTGTTCAGCCTAATAAATTTCAATAGTTCGTGATCAGCAAAAGGTTTCAAAAACATAGTTCTTAATTGTAATACCCTGTATAATATATACCTAGAATAATACAATACAAGCATTTTATTTGGCACTGACACCATCATAAGTGCCTATTGGCATAATTCACATACTTGACCATTTCTAATACATAATACAATCTATGGTACAAGACATGGAAATTAGCCAAAACAAAAATCTAAGATCAATATACAATATTCTCAATTGTATACTACAAATACACGGCGGAATGAGCTCAACTAACATTCTCTTGAAACATCCAAGCATAGCTCCACTTGTAAATCAAACCTGCAAATACCTCCTAAAAATAATCAACAATAGTGGGGTGAGATACATCAAATCTCAGTGAGTTCCCTATCTTATAGATTCTCTCGGCTTTACAGGGTTCTAGCCAATCATAACTCAAGTCAAGGGGAAGGGAAATAACCTTGAGTTCACAATCTCACACTATATGGAAACATGTCATGAGTCTGTTAACTCACAATTTATCACTAATCGATAACCGTACCAAGGCATCCCTCTTGCCCATCCGCTTCTACGTCTAGAAGTCGACCCGAGTCATGGATCCTTGTAGTTACTTGGCATACGAAATGGATTCGAAATTAAGGGACGCATTATCTCCTTAATTCGTCACTTCACATGGCCTCTCTTCCATCACAAGTCTCTACCTGTAGGTTCCATTCGTACTATAACATTGGGAATCAAACCTGCCAAGTAAATGTGCCTGCATTTCAGAGGAGCTCGAGACTCATGAATGCCTCTTAAGGGCAATGTTTACGATTTCGTGATCATAAACACAACACGGTTGTATTCGACAATCACAAGGCCACGTTAGCCTTTTAGGCCTCTCATGCCTTTAGGCCTCTTTTGCCTTTAACAATAAAACATATCAATTACACATGTTCCATACTAGTGTCATATTCTGTCTATATCATTCGGTAATGGACACACGCTTCGGCCTCTTCTGCACGAGCGTTGTCATTAAGTTATTCATCAATTACCTAGCCATCACTAGGTTCCACTATCTTAAACTATGCCATTTATTTTGGGGGTAAAGTTTCCTCACTCTTCCTAATTCATATTTTAAGCATGCATATACTCTCATTCATACTTCACAATAGTTAGATAGATATGGCATAACATAATTATTACAAGTAAACACATATAATAAACATCACATAAAACATCACTTTCGGGTTCCCTCCGATTCATTTAATCAAGTATCGAAAATCAGTACTTTTCACTTTTATCTCGTAAGATATTTTCACAGCTTTACATCGGCTATCATTATGCCGCAATCGGACTTATGATCCGAAAGATATCAATTTCTAAACATATCACATAACATTACTTTCCTTCATTTTACACTATATAATTAATCTCACATCAAGAACGCCTCGATCCGAGTTACGGATCAAAAGTTATGAATTTTTAAAGAAAAAGAAAAATATTTGAAACTCTCAGGAGCGCCCGGCGGTGCCCCATGCGCCTATGCCTCGCCCGACGAAGCAGCGACGTAAGTCCCAATTCCACAAAATCATAAGTTCCAGTAGCGTTCCATGCTACGCCTCTCCACTTTCACCCGGCGCAAGCCCGCTTCGCCCGGCGGTGCGTATCATAAGCATAATTTCTTTGCTGCGTTTTTAGGGTTCCAACCACCCAAAATCCATCCTTTCCACACCCAATCATTTCCAAACACCAAAACAAGTATTAACAACTAATCACATGCATATTACAACTACTCTACGCAATTTATATCGAATTTCGTCCGTTAGATTTCATTGATTTATCCGTTTAATCATTTTCTCTCAAATTTAACCCAAGTTCAAATCATAGATTTCTAGAACTTAGAGTTTCTAACTAGAACCCACCTGATAAACGAAGAGGAGTTTGAAGAAGATGATAATGATCCATGAACTTCTCTTCTTCATCTTTCTCCACTTTCTCTCTTCTTCTCTTCCTTTCTCTTCTTCCCTTACTATCTTTTTTCTTTCTCTTATAACAAATATATATATATATATATATATATATAAACCAATATTATATAATATAATCCAACAGGGTAAAATATCTCCAATTGATATTTCATCGTCTAACACCAATTGATCAATTATTAGGGTTACCATAAAATTCTCTCTTGAACTAATAATTATTGATCTGTCTCTTTCATAAAATAATTGATCTCTTTAGAGTTCATCAGTTGCTCTATTGATCCTAAATGTCAATACTTAAATTACTTAAAGGATTCTATAAATCCAATTATCCAAAGATAGAGTACACAAAAATTCATCTCATCTCATCTGATATCCAATTGAGCATTTAACTAATATGGGGTATTACATTAATTCAACTTCAGTAGATGTATCAACAGAATACTCAGGACCAATTGGCTTATTCATAAATTTTTCTTGCTACAGCTTTCCACTGTCCTAAAGAAGAAGATGCTTTACCTTATGACACAAATCAGTAGCTGTTTGGCTTTTTGAAGATTTATTCTTTGGGACCCTTGCATAAGAAGAATACTTGCTTTCTCAAATTTTTGGGTCCTTGCTTTTTTGGAAATTGAGGAGGAGAGATGTTTGAAGATGACATAGGTCTCTTGCCATGTTGTTTGTCAGATAAGCTCTTTTGAGGGAGATGAGAAGCCATTGATGTGTTGAGAGGATAGGTTTTGGGTGATGAAGTAAAAATGATGATGATTAATGTAGATGAAATGATTAGATGAATTCTTGATGATGATTTAGCTTGATGAAGATGATTTCTTCGCAAAAAGGTTTTGATGGTTTGAAAACTAAATGAAAGAAAATAAAAAGAAAAGAGTGAAAATGAATGAAATTTAAAAGTAAACGTGACTTTTCAGTTTGTGATTCGAATCTTGTGTAAAAGATTATTCGAATCACAAGTTTTAATTTTTAAGATAAAAGCACTTTGATTCAAATAAAGTGAATTTTTTGATTCGAATCAAATCGAACAGCCCCAAATGGTTTCAAGTCTCTGTATTTTGATTCAAATCAAATTCAAAAGCAAAAAGTCCTGATTCAAATCAGGTGGTTCAATTTTGAAAAAAAAAACTTGATAAATTGAAAATTTTCAAATTGAATTCATTTTAATGATGAAAAATGTCTTTAATGCAAATGAAGAATAAATTTTAATGTTATGAATGAATGTAATGAAAAATGAGCAATTTTAATGTAAATATTCAAAATAATTTTTTTAATGCAGAGTGCATTTGATTTGAATGCTAAAATACTTTTAATGCACAAAGAAAATCAAATGATGATGCATGAATGCATGAATAATGCAATGATTAGACAAAATAAAAATTACACCGATGCATTAAATATTTGAATGATTAAGGTATAGAATGCACAAACATATAACATACACAAACATGTTTCAAACATATAACTCATTTTGCCAATTGAATAAATACAATCATGTATACTCAAAAGGAAATTAAAGAGGGTTGAAAAGATCATACCAATTTAGAAGGTCTAGGTTTAACTTGCTGCATAAGAGAACGATAAGTAATTTAACAACAAAAATATCATAAGCTTTGATATACTAACAAATGTATACTAATTAGACACAATCTCCTTTTGCACGTCTGATGAATACTATCAGACTTTCCTTCATAAGGCTTTAGATAAACTTTGAACGAAGATAGTTTGATTATCATTGATTGACACAACTTATCAATCTCGAGTAAATAATTTAACTATTTGACGATCGATAGCACTTCAAGGAGTATATTGTATCCTTGAATATTTTGTAATTATTGAAACATCGGAGAATCATTTCCAATAATCATAAAACTGCATTCATTTTCTTTTTACGATAACCTTAAAAGAATATGTCACTTAGAAGATTCTTTTTGTTCCTTTCCTTTTATCTCACAAAATTTCCAGAATGTTGTAGTGTGAATGCATGTTCATCTATGAATAGGATCAATCCAGAGAAAAATTCAAGACATTTTGTCAAGTTTTCGGTCACACTGCACATACCTTAAAACATTGTTAGTTTAATCTTGGATGAATCATAACTTAGAGAATATCTTAAGTGCAATTACTGTTTGAAGAACTTACAAGTAAATTTTTACTTTAAGTTAATCTATGTAATGCACCCAATGAATAATAATACATTAGTAAATTAATGTAGATTCATTGGAGTTCATTGAGTTGCATAGGCTTCCAAATAATTAGAAAAACTCGTCTAGGATAAAAGGAACCATATCCTCACTTTTTGGAGTCGCAAGACATTGACAAAATGTCTGCTCTGATATCAATTGTTGGGTGAGAATATGGACACAAAGAGGTCTAGAAGGGGGAGGGGGTTGAATAGACATTTTTCACTTTAGACAATTTAAAAAACATTTTAGGTCCCATAAATGAAATTAGAGGTTTTAAGAAGCGCGTAAGCAGAACACAAAAACAAGAGAGCTTAGAAGCATCTCAATGAATTGCACCAAATGAAATAATACATGATGTTGCTAAGTGCTTGATTGCTTCTAATGCAAGTCAATTACAAGACAACCAAAGCCACTTTAAACAAAGTGATTTAAAAATTCTTCACATTGTTATTCAGTGAAGCCACAATTGAATTCATGATAATTCTCTAAGATTGATACACCACAAACCTAAGCTTATACGTAAAATCTCTATAAGAAAATTCTATTTTATGTGGCATAAAATAAGTGAAATTATGTAATATATGCAATAGCGATATCAATGCGTGCTAGTAAAATAAAGGAGTTAAAGGAAGAAGAAAAGATACACATAAATATAAAGTGGTTCAACGTTCGTCCTTGCTTTTCCTACTCCACTTTTCAATGGTGTTAATTAACCACTAGAAAATAATCACGATATTTCACTATTTTAATAAGTTTGATAAAAGCATTTTGGTTACAACAAACTATCACACCATAATTCCCTCTGATGATGCATATACTCAAACTGCTAACATAAACAAGATCCCACAAGATCTTGATCCAATAACCTCGTTATGCATAATAACCTGCTCCAATTATTCGTGTGTGGAGATCCCTCTGGTCCTATCGATATTTTGTTTGAGCGATTGTTATTAATTTAGTGTATATTGGATAACTCCCAACTTTGTATGTGACCTATCTTTGTCGAACGCCACCAAAGAAGGACAACTTCCAATTCCTTCTTACAGATTGTTGATACTTGATCTCGAAAAAGCTTCCTTGGAGTATATTGAAAATCTCTCCTTGATAAACAACAATCAAGACCAAACTGCATTCAAGAAATGATACATGCAGCTATTACAAACAATAAACTTTACACAAAAACATTAGACACCCTAATGTACCACTAGTCTCCTTCAACACTCAATCTTTAGAGATGAAGGTTGTAACGCCCCAAACTAATTTCAAGATTATCGACTGACCCCACAAACCAACACATGTCTTTTTTCAGCATGCTTTATTGTCACTCACATGCTTTTCGCGAAACGTCTTAGAAGGTCACCCATCCAAATACTACCCAAAGTAAACAACGCTTAACTATGAAGTTCTTATTTTTTAAGTTATTGAAAAGAAGATGAATCTTGTTTTCGGTATCCTAAAAAAATAAGAACTCTAGTGTTAAGTGTGCTTGACTTTGAGTAATATCCCGGAAAGTGTTTGAGTAAGGACAAAGTTTGGTGAAAAGACCTGTGTTAATTTTTTAGGCCTGTCGGGAATTTCAAAAGTAGTATGAGCGTTACAAATAGTATTAGAGCAGGTCGGTCCATTCAAACTTAGGTGTTGATAATCTGTAGTACCCTTGCGCACGACATGGGTAGTAGCCTTGTCACTGTTATTTTTCCCGGTATTCACCATCTCCTTTACTGTTGTGACTGGTTAACTTTTTATGGTTGGTTGTGCAGGAAGAAATGGTTGGCAGAAACTATCACGCTATTGCTGATGCTCTCGAAGAGATGGCTCATATGATGGCCTAAGCCAATGAAGTGTTGGATGCTAATCAGAATAAAAACAAAGAAGCAGATGAGTTCCGTGGCTTTGGGAAATTCCAGAAGAAAAACTCACCTAATTACAAGGGAAGGTACAATCCTGAAGGTGCCCAGACTTGGGTTAAGGAGATTGAGAATATTTTCAGAGTCATGGCGTGTAGTGATGCACTAAAAGTGTTGTTCGAACTTCATATGTTGATTGAACAAGTTAAATTGTAGTGGGATAATACCCGCTAAAGATTGGAAGTTGCTGGAATTGTTATCACTTGGAATAATTTCAATAGAGAATTTTTGGACAAGTACTTCCCAGCTAATGTTCGCAACCGAAAGAAGATTAAGTTCCTATAGAAAAAGTAGGAGAACGTGTTTGTGGCTGACTATGCGTCTAAATTTGAGGAGATATCCAAACATTGTCTGCACTATAATGGTGTGAACGCTGAAAGGTCTAAATGTGTGAAGATTGAGAATGGGTTGCTTCTGGAGATCAAACAATTTATTCGTTATCAAGAGTTTCGCTATTTCTCAGTGCTTGTTAACAAGTTCATGATCTACGATGAAGACAATAGAGTTAGATCTACTCATTATAAGATTGTGAGTGAGGACAAAGCATTATAAAAAGACATGTGTTGGTTTGTGGGGCCAGTCGATAATCCACATCTTCATTTGTTTGATACTTTTCTTAGGTCAAAAATAAATTTTAAGTGTGTATTGGATGATATATTTCACAAGTCGGGTTCTACCTATCATGGAAAAAGGTGTATTTTCCAAGAAAATAACAGCTTTTATTTTTTCAGCTATTGGCTGCAGATGGATGTACTTTGATTTACCTTTAAAACTAGTGACACCAAGATAATTAAAAGGGAGACAAGTTGTAGTGAGCCAAAAGATGTAAGTAATATCAAAAAGTATGGAGGAAGGGATAATGCGAGCATACACCTTACATTCATTAGTACTGAATCTTTAACATGAAGTATTTTCTTAGGTATCTAAAAACTCCTTGCACTACTATAAATAATATATTTCATGACAAATATTTCACCTCACCCAACAAAAAACTTTGTTTAGTTCCATAACGCACTATGTTTTATTTTATTTTTAAAAAAATACCATCTATTCTCTCGATTTCTAAAATAACCAAGAGGAAAATTAATTCAGGACATGCTTCGAATCCTATCAAATGCGGTTTATATTTTTATTTTTTAAAAGTGGTGCCTTTTTTATTTTATTATTTATTTTTAAATTAAATGATATTTTCCTTCGGTTTCTTTAATAACCGAGGGGTTAGATATTCAGGTTTTATTATAAAAGCACTCGTAAATTCTAATTCTAACTCATCTATAGCCACTACAAAATCGTACACATCATTGTTGTTTCCACCTCTTGTAAGACGATTGTTATATTTTGGAATAACCTTCCTATGTTGTCAATCAAAGAAAACACTCCATAATTCATTGCTTTCCTCGGTTGACAACATTGAAAAATTTATTCCTAAACATATTGTAAATTGTAACATATAATCCCCTTTGATGTTTCTTGTTTTTGGAAATAATAATATCAACTAATACATCTTTGAACACGTAATCTATTAAATTGTTTTTGGAAATAATAATATGAACAATTATGTTGTGTTTGAAAAATATCTTACACTAATCAATATTTTTTTTAGCATTTTGCAACTCATCACTCATCTCATATTCTTTAATCGTTAAAATCTCTCAAATGCTTCTAGTTTTTGTTCAACTTTCTTCCATATTGTTGAATGAACAAGTATAGAAGAAATTTGAACGAAAACTAGAAGCATTGGAGAGATTTTAACAATTAAACAAAGTGAGATGAATAATGAGTTTCAAAATGCCCGAAAAATATTAAGTAGCGTAATTTGTTCTTCAAATATAATTGTTCAAATAAATATTTTGTAAACCAATCTGAAAAGTTAAATGTTCAACAAGGGCTAAATTATACAAGTAATCCACGTTAGATATAATAAACTCAAACTTGTTTTACAAGTCGTTTATATTTCAAAATCGAGTGGATAAGTTTTTCGCTATTTAAAATTTCCTTAAAGAATCTCACTGGGGATCGAACTCATGACCATTTCAACTATCCCCTCGATTATTCAGAATCCGAGGGGTAAAGTGGCAATTTTTTATGTCGCCTTTCATTACCTCACAAGTTTAACCGAGGTAAAATCTACTTCTCGTCCGAAGTAAGATGTGTTTTTTATAGTATTTTTGATTGCTCTCACATATTTAAGGGTTCATTGGTAAAATACCAAGATATTATCTATAAAGAGGACATGAAACTACTACAAAACGCATAAACAACAACGCCAGGTGTACAACAGATTCATATACACCGTTGTAATAGGTTAAAATTTCTGCGCCCAGTGAGTAGATGAATTTATAAACAGAAATTTAATGACGGTTGCCTCAAAACACTGTAGTAATAAATGAAGTGTAGCAAGCTTCGATTCCCAGCAACTACATTTTTTCCATTTTTTAGAGTACATTAAGCATGTGTCACTTAAGTCCATTATTTAAAAAATAAATTGTAAATGATTTTACAACGGTTAAGTCAACCAACCGTTGTTAGAGGACTTATTTAACCAAGTTATTTAACCACTGTTATACAATACAACCGTTGTAAAATATGTAAATTGCATCACGAATTTTCTTTCTAACCCTGATGAAAAGTGATATTTTTTAGTATATAAGCGAAAGTATCTATCGTTCAGTACATAACAATCGTTTCTCTCAAAAGAAAACCTTAGCATATTTCACTCTTCTCTATCATAACATAACCCTAACATCCTTCAACCTTCAGATACGTCTTCAGATTCTTCTTCACCAATTACTAACTTGAGGTTCATTCATTTAACTTATGCTTCGACTTCGTTTATGTTTCTTGTTAAAAATGGGTTCTCATTTTTTCATTTGGTGAATGTTCTCTTTTTTTCAGATTCGTCTTCACCATCTTAACAAAGCATATACTTTGGCTATGATACATATGGTTTATGTAGCTATGGAGAAAAATACAAGAAGTATGCAGCTATTGTGTAAACTTTATTCACCTTGTACTTTTTCTTCATAGCTTCATAAACTAGTTGAAAGTCATAATTTCCATCAAATCCTTTTGATTTGTTTTTCGTCTTCTTTTCCCCCAGTCACTGTTCGTCTACTTCTCACCCAATTTCTTCAAGTTTCCATCAAATCCTTCCATTAAAATGTATCAGCACTCTGTTTGTAGCCATGTAAGCAGGTCCTCAAGTTGTTCAAGGTACGTATGCAAGTGTGGTCTCGACGCTCCGTTGATGACTGCATTGACCGATTCGAACCTAGGCCGCCGTTTCTATGGTTGTGGGATGTATAAGATTCAAGGATACAAAAAAAATCTCTCACATTGCTTGGTTGGATGAGGAGATAGATCCTAGGACAAAACAAATAATTTCTTCACTGGTAAAGAACTTGAATGAGGAGAAAGAGATGGTTAACACCTTCAAAGCCAAGGAGGATGAATTAAAGTTGAAGGTGAAGATCCTGAAGAAACAGTTAAAGATTACCTGGATTTTTTTTTATTTGTAGTGTTCATTGCATTTGTTGTAACAACAATGACGAAATAGGTTATAGTCGACTAGGTTTGTATGTTGACTGATTGTGTATTGAATATGATACAATTATGTGATATTATGAATATGATACAATTAATATTATTATGATAACTTTATCACAAATGTGCGTTGTATTTTCTGTTGTGATATGGTGAACAATAATATAGGTTAAAAAATGGAATTAATTATAAAAATACGATAATATATGTTAATTCTGCAGAAAATGTAACAACGGTTATATAACATAACCGTTATAATATCTCGCGCGCTATGTTTATCACAACGGTCGTTTAGAAAATCCGTTGTGATAGGGTGCGCGTTTTCCAGTATATTACAACGGTTACTGCGCCGTGATTGTAAGTATCATATATACAATCACACTTTACATAACAACTCTTGTGCCCACATGATTATTTATCTTTCCCAACCATTGTTAAATGGGTTTTCCGTAGTAGTGTGATTAGAAAAGATGATATGTGTAGGACTTGTTTTACAATCAAGAAATACAAGTAGATAAAATATTTTTTATAAATGATTTGAAGTCTATACATACTTAATTTTAAGGAAATTATTTTTGATGGAAATTGAATAGAAAATATGGTGGCAAATTAAGGAATAAGAGTAGATAATTTTTTTAAAAAATGTTTTCAAGTTTATGTAATTTTTAATTCATTATTTTTTGTCTTTATTTCATTATTTTAATATTAAAATTTTTAATACAATTATGTTTACTAAATAATAATAATAATAATAATCATAATAATAATAATAATAATAATTCCAGTGTGGAACTCAAGATAGATGACATGTTGATGTGAAACTCTTTGCTATGACGACGTGAGCCTCTGGTATGATTAGGGGGTGTGCCTACAAGCTTATCACTTCAACACTCAAATAAATGAGGTAAAAGAGGTACAACTTTTCAAAAGTAAGTGAAATTGCACATGTTATAGCGCATATGAGTTTATATGTGGTTTCCGGTTAAAATAACTCTCGGATGGCATGACCTAAATTGCGGGAGGTCATTGGATTGGATCCGAGGGTGGAATATGATAAAGTGGCTCGACTATGATGTGTTTTCTCCTATATATGGCAGACTTTTCCATAGATATTGAGTGAGGGAGTTTTGAGTTGGGCTTCTGGTGTTAGGCTAGTCTTATTAGTCCGTTTGGTTGTCTCGAGACAATTACCTTCCAAGTCCTTATTGTCGGGGGTGTGTTGTTAGGAGTGTGACAAAATTGTTAAGATTACCCTCCTGGAAGACCCATATGGGGGAGGAGGGAAGAGGGAGGGTGTTGAATGGGAGCAGGTGTTTTTTTTGGGAATATATGCATTAAATACTCGTTTTGTAAATGAATTGTTTTATATGATAATCTCTACATGTGGCCATAGATATCTAGGATGAGGGGATAGAGAAAAGATATTATAATACTTGAGTTCATTAAATTTATGTTCCACATGGAGAAAGTCATAAACACCTTGGAAGCAAAATAAATCATGAAACATTAAACCAACCTCGGAATAAATAGCATCATTATAATAATACTAAGTGTATACCTTCTTTCTATAAAATTATTTGACATAGCGATCCACGTCACAGTCATACAATAAATAGAAAAATGTTTGTGATATCTAAAGATTTGGGTTTATAGACTTGGTGAAAGTTAGGGTTTTGAGAGGTTTGGATGACATGAGTATGATTTCGTGTAAGGACTGTGAAATAGATGGTAACAATAATCTTAGATGGAAGACATCTAAAGGTTTTCGGTAATGCAAATTTTGGAGTTGATTAGGTTATAGGATATTTGTGCCTTTTAAAAAAAGATGAATAAATGGAGAAATGAGAGATAGAAAACACGTTATGCGAAAATCAGTGTATTATGGCTGTTAATTGAGGACTCTGTGTGATATGATGGGTGGGAGGCAATGATTTTATGAAATAGGGCTCATATAACTTTGATAAAAATGTGTGTGAATCAAATCAATAAATTCTAGAACCTATTATTATAGACAATAAGTCTTAGTTTTTAAAAATCTGATGAGAGAAGATTCAAAATAAGGGTAAAATTGATTCATTTTAAAGAATACTTGATTTGATTAATTTGAAATTGAATTGTATGTATGTTACAAAGAAGATACTTTTTTTGGTAAAAAAATTATTGGATTAATGGAGTACTAGGGGTACTCAAACCCAACATACAAAACCACCTTACAAAGGGAAGAAGAAAAAAAGAAAATCATGACCAACTAAGCACTAAGCCTAACCGTCGAACAGATGCTGACAGAAAGTGAAGAAGTTACAATTGGATTGAGGATTTTCTCCAGCTAAGCACCACTTCCAAGCCATACTTTTGATTTAGCATAACAGATCGAAAATAACAAAATGAGAACCCTTAAAAATAATCTGATTCCTACAAAGCCAAATCCACCAGATAACGGCTAACCAAATGATTCCGACTCTAACATAGTTTTTCTTGCATGGTTTAACAGAATTGGCCCACTCCAAATAACAATCCCAAAAATTTTCTTTTTCGTTAACTGATACGCATATCCACTCCTTTACTTTCTTCCAAACCAGGGAAGACTAAGAGCATCCGAAAAACAAGTGAAAAGAGTCTTCAGTGCCAACAGAGCAGAAAGAACATAACGAATTGGAAGATAAAGGGATTATGCCTCTCCTTAACAGCTGATCAATCGGAGGTATACCTGTAGCGCGATTTTTGTGGTCTTGAATCACGATCTCTTGGGTACTACAGTTTGATTCATTTTTTTATCCAATTGAGCTGATTAAGGAAGGGAAATAGATGTCTCCAATTAACCCTGCTTGCATATAGAGTTTAAACAGCTGACTGTTAGTTTACAGATGCTATTGAGATGTGGGCCCCTCTTCGGTTATTTTGTTAAGATTAAAATGTTTGGACTATTTGCGAGGTTTTTTGTAAGATGTTAGGATTTGGTGCTTTTGGGTGATATATGGGGGTACTGGATTCTGGGTTTTTGATTAGTATGCTCGCTAAGATTTTTCAATCTTATGCCTACGTATTCCCGAGACAGGGAAATCAGAGCAATCATAGTTCCTCCTATTCTATGGGAGGAAAAAGGTTGTTTTGGTGTCTTGTTCAAAGCCCAAGACATGAAGCTAAAGGTGGTATGTATCTTGTTCAAAGCCCAAGATGTGAAGCTAAAATGTTTAGGATTAGAGAGAATTTGTCATCTCTAAAGAGGAGTTGTTGATGTTTGTATACTGTGAGCAAGGCACAGATTTGATGCTAAAAGGTTGATTGACTCAACCGAGGTTTCCTTATACAAAGCCTAAGAGGAGATGATTGACCCAACAAGAGGGTGTCTTTTGTTGTCTCGTACGAAGCCCGAGATAGAGGCTAAAAGGGTTGACTCAACGAGAGAGTACTAAAAAGTGACTGACTCAACAAGAGAGTGTTTTTTATGTGTCTTGTATGAAGCCCAAGGTGGAGGCTAAAGGGTTTGACTCAACAAGAGAGTACTTTTGTTTGTCTTGTATAAAGCCCAGGGCGGAGGCTAAAAGGTTGACTCAATAAGAGAGCCTTTGAACAAGTGATTGATTCAACAAGAGAGTCAGTTTGACTCAACAAAATAGTCTTTTATACTCAACAAGAGAGTGTTTTAGTGTCTCGTATGAAGCCCGAGATAGAGGCTAAAAAGAGATTGACTCAACAAGAGAGTCTTTTATACTCAACAAGAGAGTGATTTGTTGTCTCGTACGAAGCCCGAGATAAAGGCAAAAAGGGGATTGACTCAACAAGAGAGTCTTTTATACTCAACAAGAGAGTGTTTTATATGTGTCTTGTATGAAGCCCAAGACGGAGGCTAAAAAGAGATTGACTCAACAAGAGAGTATTTTATCTGTCTTATACGAAGCCTAAGACGGAGGCTAAAAAGAGATTGACTCAACAAGAGAGTCTTTTATCTGTCTTATACGAAGCCTAAGACGGAGGCTAAAAAGAGATTGACTCAACAAGAGAGTCTTTTATCTGTCTTATACGAAGCCTAAGACGGAGGCTAAAAAGAGATTGACTCAACAAGAGAGTATTTTATCTGTCTTATACAAAGCCTAAGACGGAGCTAAAAAGGGGTTTGCTGAGGATTAGCTCCATAGGCATGACCAAGTGGGAGAGCCCTCATGAGAGAGGCCGGGTTTCTGAGTGATCAGTGTTTTTTCCTATGTTTGAAAGGAACTTGAGAATGTCTTTGAGACTCAAGGGGTTTAGACTGTCCAAGTCTGGAGTTTTATCTATTGTACAATGCCCAAGAGGAGGCACGGGCATTAAGGGATGAGTATCAACCCTAAAGTGGCCAGAGGTTTGACACTGGAAAGACTGCTCTAGCAAAGGATGACTAAGTTCTGGCTTATACCTTTAAGAGGTTGTTAGGGTCCTTGTATTAAGCCCAAGAGAAGGCATGAGAACTTCTAAGAAGCCGAAGGGTCCTTGTACAACGCCCAAGAGGAGGCGGGGATGCTTTTAGGAAGCCTGTGGGTCCCCAAACCAAGAGAAGGTCAAGAAATGCAATTCACAGAGAAGAGATCATTCCAGGAAAGTTCGAGAATTTGGAAGAAACTCAAGAGATGCTATTCACGGAGAATAGATCAACTTTGGGGAGTAGAGTCTCTTTGACAATTTCTAAGGGTGACAGTCTGAGAAAAGGTTCACTGAGAATACTACCTTTCTCTTTGTTCCATATAGTTTAACCCCAAGAGAAGGGAAGACTATATCTAGAATCCTACGGGGGATCTAGTTTTGTTTGTATTTAAGAGTGACCAACAAGGCTTTACCTAGTGCTAGACGTAGTTGCCGGGGAAAACTCGAAATAGCTATACTAGTATTACACAGTGGATATCTGACAAGTATATAAAGGATGTGAAAGAAGACTTACAGTGAAGCAGCCCCACAATACAGTTATATATATATATATATATATATATATATATATATATATGTAAGCGGATAAACACTTACCCGTTGTAGAGCTTCCATGTTGTTTTGTTAGTTGTTCAACAAAGAAAACTTTGATAACAATATTATATTCAAAATCAAAGGAGAAATTGCTTTGAAAAGTTGTTGGGGCTTACAGCTCAAGGAGAGGCCCAGTTGAAAACAACGATTGCACTGTTATTTTGAAAACTGTACTGGGATTTATACAATGACTGAGGCCCAAATTTATTTATGTACAAAGGGGGGTTGGGTCTTACACTCTATTAGAGGTCCGAAGTGTTTTAAAGAAAGGAAATGGTGCTTATAACACGAGGTTAGGCTCAGATGATTTTCGTTTTGAAATGGCGATCGCGTCGAGATTTTTGAAAACGCAGTGGGTCTTATACAATGACTGAGGCCCAAAAATGTTTTGGTTTTCAAAGGGGATTGCGTCTTACACTCTATTAAAGGCCCAAAAGTGTTTGAATAGAGATGGGTCTTATAGCTCAAGGAGAAGCCCAGTTGGTTTCGTTACAAAGGCGACGACCGCGCCGTACTTTTGAAAATATACAGAGGGACTTATACAATGTGTGAGGCCCTAAAACGATATTTACAAAAGGATTGGGTCTTACACTATACCAAGAGGCCCAAAGAGTTTTAAAATGATTGATGAGGGTTGAATTAAGCAAAACCCTAATTTTGTTAAAAAATTAATAAAAAGTGATGAAAACATGTGAAAAATGAGTGGTGATCTAGGATCAATGTTTCAAAAATCATGTTTATATCCACAAAATAATTGGAAACCCATTAAATTTGGAAAATCAAGGGGGAAAAATATTTCAAATGTTAAAAACAAATAAATCATTAATTCCTTGTAAAAATATCAAATATATGAAATAAATAATATTATTGGGATTTTTTCGTAAAATAAAATATTTTAACATTTTTCTGAATTATTAAAAAAAGAATCAACTCAAAATCATTAAAACTCAGAGAGAAATTAATTTTTGAATCAATTAAACAAAATCACAAAATTCAAATATTTGAATTTTCAAAAAGGGCGCCAAGAACATGGCAAGAACACGCGCGTGTTCTGAGATTTGCCTAGATATGCATTTTCTATCCAATCTCACTGAATACTTGATGAAATCACACAATCCACCTATCAATCTGCTCGTTTTCACCTCATGGTCATGTCTATGGTCTTTAATTTCATTTATTTTAAGCATGTAATAAAAAATCAAGAAAAAACCTCAAGAACCCTAAAATTGGCATGAAGGATGAGGATTTTGATACACGATTCAAACAAATTAAGTAATTGAGGAGAAACATTCTATGCATGATTACGAACATTTAGCAAAAGTATTGTGCGAGGAAATATGCATAGATTAAGAGATGACCAAGTTTAGGCTTACTTGAAGGTCGTGACAGCAAGAGCAATGTGATTTTTGAGTTGGAGGTGTTACAGATGAGTTGTGATGATCTGAACAACTTCCCTACACCATATGGAGTGTGTTTGATTGCTTGGAGTTGATTGGAAATGGCTGGATCACATCATGGTATCTCAGCTGCAACTTGGTTAAAACCTTGAGCAACTGGATGGTGATTCTGAGAAATCAGGAGCTTGGATCACTTCTATATGATGTTTATGAGGTGTGTGTGTGTGATTGGTTTGGTTGGAATAGCTCTCAAACTCAAAACCCAATAGTGACTTGCCATAGAAGGCAAAATTGGAAGTGAGAAGGAGATTTTGAGGAAAACATATGTTTGATGGCTTTGGTGTACTCAAACTAATCACAAATGAGCTCTATTTATAGTAGAGCAAGTTTGTTTTGGCTGCAATAGTGAATGGCAACTACAACAGAGGTTTGGCCAATGTTGATCAATAGGAATCCAAGTCTCGTCTAGCCATTGACTAGAGGTTAGAGCACAGAGTTGTGGTTCCCTAGTTCAGATCTTATCCTTGACTCATTTAGTTAGAAATGGTTCAGTTCATGCCACCTTGGTGCATCCATTGAATGCTCCAAAACAAAATTGGAGTCTTGTCCCCTCTTTAGGCATTTCTAGGTTTAGCATACTACTTTTGGTTCCAAAGACTTGGGAGGCTTGTGGATCAGTGCTTGTCCCTCCTTGGTCTCCCCCTGAGGTGTTTAGATGGATAAACTTGTTTGTCATTTGCAAAATTTGCTTAAATCGAGCAAAATGCACAAATCTGCCTAGTTATGACAGTTGCAGCAAGGCATTTTGCCACTATCATAACTCTTAGCTCAAATGGAATTTGATGGAGTTCTTGGCCATTTTGGAAAGCTCTCATATGATACAACACATGTGTGATCATAGTTTGTCTTGATACCTTTTGGATCCAAGTGAAAAATCCCTCTACTTTTGGAAAAAAAGCAAGATAGATTCTGACTTAGTGAAAATTTCACTAAGTGTTGGAAAAAAGTGACATTTTCACTTTTTGTCATTTTGGTCATTCCATAACTTAAAATCCATGGAGAATTGGAATGAGGTGTAGTTGACACTTTTAAAGTATGCCATGAGAGCTACAAATCCATCTTTGGATCAGCCCAAATGGTTGCTTGGATCTCAAGTTATGATCCTTGGAAGTTGGCACCCTAGCCACTTTGTTCCATAACTTAGAAAAATTTCTAAGTTTTTATGGTTACCCCTTTTACAAGTTATCCCACTTTCTGTGGTTTTTCTTGATGAATGTTGATTCAAACCACACATTGACATCATTTTAGGGTTAGGGGACCATAATTGATCAAAAAATCAAAAAGTCAAACTTTGACTTTTGGGCACAGTTGACTTTTTATCAAATGAATTCCAAACTGTGCGATCCTATATGAAATCAAGTCCTTGACCTAAATCAAACTTGATGGATTAATTTCATAGGTGTTATAGGGTGTATTGAATCATGTCCCAGAGTTTGGGAGGATGCCTGGGTCAAAAGCCAAAGGTACAGTAAACTTTTTCCGCGAAACCCTAACTGTGGTTCTGATGAACTTGAAACTTAGGAATCAAGCTTCGTGGATCAATCTATTATTGCAAATGGATCAATGTGGTGTGTTAGAGACCCTCAAATCATGTCTTGATGTCTTGTCTCATGATTTGTCCCAAAAGTCAACTTAGGGGTGAATTAGGTCAAGAAACCCTAATTTATGATTTTTTAGTGAATGCATCCCCTGAGGCTAAATTGACTTGATGATTGGGTTCATGAGGTCCCTTGGAGTATATTAGGATATTCTTTGAAGCATTGGCTCATGCCTAGAGGAAAATTTCCATCTGCAGACCCAGGTCGACCAAAACCCTATTTTGGTGACACCGTTATTTTGAAATCTGTACAGCGAATTATACAATGACTGAGGCCCAAAGTGTTTTAAAGAAAAGAAATGGGGCTTATAACACGAGGGTAAGCCCAGATGATTTTCGTTTTGAAATGGCGATCGCGCCGAGATTTTTGAAAACGTAGTGGGTCTTATACAATGACTGAGGCCTAAAAATGTTTTGGTTTTCAAAGGGGATTGGGTCTTACACTCTATTAGAGGCCCAAAAGTGTTTGAATAGAGATGGGTCTTATAGCTCAAGGAGAAGCCCAGTTGGTTTCATTACAAAGGCGACGACCGCGCTGTACTTTTGAAAATATACAGAGGGACTTATACAATGTGTGAGGCCCTAAAAGGTTTATTTATAAAAGGATTGAGTCTTACACTCTACCAAGAGGTCCAAAGAGTTTTAAAATGATTGATGAGGGTTGAATTAATCAACACCCTAATTTTGTTTAAAAAGGCATTAATTTTGTTAAAAAATTAATAAAAAGTGATGAAAACATGTGAAAAATGAGTGGTGATCTTGGATCAATGTTTCCAAAATCATGTTTATATCCATTAAATGATTGGAAACCAATTAAGTTTGGAAAATCAAGGGGGGGAAAATATTTCAAATGTTAAAAACAAATAAAACATTAATTCCTTGCAAAAATATCAAATATATGAAATAAATAATATTTTTGGGATTTTTTGGTAAAATAAAATATTTTAACATTTTTGTGAATTATTAAAAAAAGAATCAACTCAAAATCATTAAAACTCAGAGAGAAATTAATTTTTGAATCAATTAAATAAAATCACAAAATTCAAATATTTGAATTTTCAAAAAGGGTGCCAAGAACATGGCAAGAACACGCGCGTGTTCTGAGTTTTGCCCATATTTTCATTTTCTATCCAATCTCACTGAATACTTGATGAAATCACACAATCCACTTATCAATCTGCTCGTTTTCACCTCACGATCATGTCTATGGTCTTTAATTTCATTTATTTTAAGCATGTAATAAGAAATCAAGACAAAACCACACGAACCCTAAAATTTGCATGAAGGCTGAGGATTTTGACACACGATTCAAACAAAGCAAGTAATTGAGGGGAAACATTCTATGCATGATTATGAACATTTGGGAAAAGTATTGTGTGAGGAAATATGCATAGATTAAGAGATGACCAAGTTTAGGCTTACTTGAAGGTCGTGACAGCAAAAGCAATGTGATTTTTGAGTTGGAGGTGTTACAGATGAGTTGTGATGATCTGAACAGCTTCCTTACACCATATGGAGTGTGTTTGATTGCTTGGACTTGATTGGAAATGGCTGGATCACTTCATGGCATCTCGGCTGCAACTTGGTTAAAACCTTGAGCAACTGACTGGTGATTCTGAGAAATCAGGGTTACAGTTGTTGTTTAAGTGCTTGGATCACTTCTATATGATGTTTATGAGGTATGTGTGTGTGATTGGTTTGGTTGGAATAACTCTCAAACTTAAAACCCGATAGTGACTTGCCTTAGAAGGCAAAATTGGAAGTGAGAAGGAGATTTTGAGGAAAGCATCTGTTTGATGGCTTTGGTGTACTCAAACTGATCACAAATGAGCTCTATTTATAGTAGAGCAAGTTTGTTTTGGCTGCAATAGTGAATGGAAACTGCAGCAGAGGTTTGGCCAATGTTGATCAATAGGAATCCAAGTCTCCTCTAGCTATTGACTAAAGGTTAGAGAACAGACCTGTGGTTCCCTAGTTCAGATCTTATCCTTGACTCATTTAGTTGGAAATGGTTCAGTTCATGCCACCTTGGTGCATCCATTGAATGCTCGAAAACAAAATTGGAGTCTTGTCCCCTCTTTAGGCATTTCTAGGTTTAGTATACTACTTTTGGTTCCAAAGACTTATGAGGCTTATGGATCAGTGTTTGTCCCTCCTTGGTCTCCCCCTGAGGTGTTCAGATGGATAAACTTGTTTGTCATTTGCAAAATTTGCTTAAATCGAGCAAAATACACAAATCTGCCTAGTTATGACAGTTGCAGCAAGGCATTTTGCCACTATCATAACTCTTAGCTCAAATGGAATTTGATGGAGTTCTTGGCCATTTTGGAAAGCTCTCATATGACACAACAAATATATGATCATAGTTTGTCTTGATACCTTTTGGATCCAAGTGAAAAATCCCTCTACTATTGGAAAAAAAGCAAGATAGATTCTGACTTAGTGAAAATTTCACTAATTGTTGGAAAAAGGTGACATTTTCACTTTTTGTCATTTTGGTCATTCCATAACTTAAAATCCATGGAGAATTGGAATGAGGTGTAGTTGACACTTTTAAAGTATGCCATGAGAGCTACAAATCCATCTTTGGATCAGCCCAAATGGTTGCTTGGATCTCAAGTTATGATCCTTGGAAGTTGGCACCCTAGCCACTTTGTTCCATAACATAGAAATTTTTTTAAGTTTTTATGGTTACCCCTTTTACATGTTATCCCACTTTCTGTGGTTTTTCTTGATGAATGTTAATTCAAATCACACATTAACATCATTTTAGGGTTAGGGGACCATAATTGATCAAAAAATCAAAAAGTCAAACTTTGACTTTTGGTCACAGTTGACTTTTTATCAGATGAATTCCAAACTGTGCGATCCTATATGAAATCAAGTCCTTGACCTAAATCAAACTTGATGGATTAATTTCATAGGTGTTATAGGGTGTATTGAATCATGTCCCAGAGTTTGGGAGGACGCCTGGGTCAAAAGCCAAAGGTACAGTTAACTTTTTCCGCGAAACCCGAACTGTGGTTCTGATGAACTTGAAACTTAGGAATCAAGCTTCTTGGATCAATCTATTGATGCAAATGGATCAATGTGGTGTGTTAGAGACCCTCAAATCATATCTTGATGTCTTGTCTCATGATTTGTCCCAAAAGTCAACTTAGGGGTGAATTTGGTCAAGAAACCCTAATTTCTGATTTTTTAGTGAATGCATACCCTGAGGCTAAATTGACCTGATGATTGGGTTCATGAGGTCCCTTGGAGTATATTAGGATATTCTTTGAAGCATTGGCTCATGCCTAGAGGAAAATTTCCATCTGCAGACCCTGGTGGACCAAAACCCTATTTTGGTGACACCGTTATTTTGAAATCTGTACAGCGACTTATACAATGACTGAGGCCCAAAGTGTTTTAAAGAAATGAAATGGGGCTTATAACACGAGGGTAGGCCCAGATGATTTTCGTTTTGAAATGGCGATCTCGCCGAGATTTTTGAAAACGCAGTGGGTCTTATACAATGACTGAGGCCTAAAAATGTTTTGGTTTTCAAAGGGGATTGGGTCTTACACTCTATTAGAGGCCCAAAAGTGTTTGAATAGAGATGGGTCTTATAGCTCAAGGAGAAGCCCAGTTAGTTTCATTACAAAGGCGACGACCGCGCCGTACTTTTGAAAATATACAGAGGGACTTATACAATGTGTGAGGCCCTAAAAGGTTTATTTATAAAAGGATTGTGTCTTACACTCTACCAAGAGGTCCAAAGAGTTTTAAAATGATTGATGAGGGTTGAATTAATCAACACCCTAATTTTGTTTAAAAAGGCATTAATTTTGTTAAAAAATTAATAAAAAGTGATGAAAACATGTGAAAAATGAGTGGTGATCTTGGATCAATGTTTCAAAAATCATGTTTATATCCATAAAATGATTGGAAACCAATTAAGTTTGGAAAATCAAGGGGGGTAAAATATTTCAAATGTTAAAAACAAATAAAACATTAATTCCTTGCAAAAATATCAAATATATGAAATAAATAATATTTTTGGTATTTTTTGGTAAAATAAAATATTTTAACATTTTTGTGAATTATTAAAAAAAGAATCAACTCAAAATCATTAAAACTCAGAGAGAAATTAATTTTTGAATCAATTAAATAAAATCACAAAATTCAAATATTTGAATTTTCAAAAAGGGTGCCAAGAACATGGCAAGAACACGCGCGTGTTCTGAGTTTTGCCCATATTTTCATTTTCTATCCAATCTCACTGAATACTTGTTGAAATTACACAATCCACTTATCAATCTGCTCGTTTTCACCTCACGATCATGTCTATGGTCTTTAATTTCATTTATTTTAAACATGTAATAAGAAATCAAGACAAAACCTCACGAACCCTAAAATTTGCATGAAGGCTGAGGATTTTGATACACGATTCAAACAAAGCAAGTAATTGAGGGGAAACATTCTATGCATGATTATGAACATTTGGGAAAAGTATTGTGCGAGGAAATATGCATAGATTAAGAGATGACCAAGTTTAGGCTTACTTGAAGGTCGTGACAGCAAGAGCAATGTGATTTTTGAGTTGAAGGTGTTACAGATAAGTTGTGATGATCTGAACAGCTTCCCTACACCATATGGAGTGTGTTGGATTGCTTGGACTTGATTGGAAATGGCTGGATCACTTCATGGCATCTCGGCTGCAACTTGGTTAAAACCTTGAGCAACTGACTGGTGATTCTGAGAAATCAGGGTTACAGTTGTTGTTTAAGTGCTTGGATCACTTCTATATGATGTTTATGAGAGGTATGTGTGTGTGATTGGTTTGGTTGGAATAACTCTCAAACTCAAAACCCGATAGTGACTTGCCTTAGAAGGCAAAATTGGAAGTAAGAAGGAGATTTTGAGGAAAGCATCTGTTTGATGGCTTTGGTGTACTCAAACTGATCACAAATGAGCTCTATTTATAGTAGAGCAAGATTGTTTTGGCTGCAATAGTGAATGGAAATTGCAGCAGAGGTTTGGCCAATGTTGATCAATAGGAATCCAAGTCTCCTCTAGCCATTGACTAGAGGTTAGAGAACAGACATGTGGTTCCCTAGTTCAGATCTTATCCTTGACTCATTTAGTTGGAAATGGTTCAGTTCATGCCACCTTGGTGCATCCATTGAATGCTCGAAAACAAAATTGGAGTCTTGTCCCCTCTTTAGGAATTTCTAGGTTTAGCATACTACTTTTGGTTCCAAAGACTTGGGAGGCTTATGGATCAGTGCTTGTCCCTCCTTGGTCTCCCCCTGAGGTGTTCAGATGGATAAACTTGTTTGTCATTTGCAAAATTTGCTTAAATCGAGCAAAATGCACAAATCTGCCTAGTTATGACAGTTGCAGCAAGGCATTTTGCCACTATCATAACTCTTAGCTCAAATGGAATTTGATGGAGTTCTTGGCCATTTTGGAAAGCTCTCATATGATAAAACACATGTGTGATCATAGTTTGTCTTGATACCTTTTGGATCCAAGTAAAAAATCCCTCTACTTTTGGAAAAAAAGCAAGATAGATTCTGACTTAGTGAAAATTTCACTAAGTGTTGGAAAAAAGTGACATTTTCACTTTTTGTCATTTTGGTCATTCCATAACTTAAAATCCATGGAGAATTGGAATGAGTTGTAGTTGACACTTTTAAAGTATGCCATGAGAGCTACAAATCCATCTTTGGATCAGCCCAAATGGTTGCTTGGATCTCAAGTTATGATCCTTGGAAGTTGGCACCCTAGCCACTTTGTTCCATAACATAGAAATTTTTTTAAGTTTTTATGGTTACCCCTTTTACAAGTTATCCCACTTTCTGTGGTTTTTCTTGATGAATGTTGATTCAAATCACACATTAACATCATTTTAGGGTAAGGGGACCATAATTGATCAAAAAATCAAAAAGTCAAACTTTGACTTTTGGGCACAGTTGACTTTTTATCAGATGAATTCCAAACTGTGCGATCCTATACGAAATCAAGTCCTTGACCTAAATCAAACTTGATGGATTAATTTCATAGGTGTTATAGGGTGTATTGAATCATGTCCCAGAGTTTGGGAGGACGCCTGGGTCAAAAGCCAAAGGTACAGTTAACTTTTTCCGCGAAACCCGAACTGTGGTTCTGATGAACTTGAAACTTAGGAATCAAGCTTCTTGGATCAATCTATTGATGCAAATGGATCAATGTGGTGTGTTAGAGACCCTCAAATCATATCTTGATGTCTTGTCTCATGATTTGTCCCAAAAGTCAACTTAGGGGTGAATTTGGTCAAGAAACCCTAATTTCTGATTTTTTAGTGAATGCATACCCTGAGGCTAAATTGACCTGATGATTGGGTTCATGAGGTCCCTTGGAGTATATTAGGATATTCTTTGAAGCATTGGCTCATGCCTAGAGGAAAATTTCCATCTGCAGACCCTGGTGGACCAAAACCCTATTTTGGTGACACCGTTATTTTGAAATCTGTACAGCGACTTATACAATGACTGAGGCCCAAAGTGTTTTAAAGAAATGAAATGGGGCTTATAACACGAGGGTAGGCCCAGATGATTTTCGTTTTGAAATGGCGATCTCGCCGAGATTTTTGAAAACGCAGTGGGTCTTATACAATGACTGAGGCCTAAAAATGTTTTGGTTTTCAAAGGGGATTGGGTCTTACACTCTATTAGAGGCCCAAAAGTGTTTGAATAGAGATGGGTCTTATAGCTCAAGGAGAAGCCCAGTTAGTTTCATTACAAAGGCGACGACCGCGCCGTACTTTTGAAAATATACAGAGGGACTTATACAATGTGTGAGGCCCTAAAAGGTTTATTTATAAAAGGATTGTGTCTTACACTCTACCAAGAGGTCCAAAGAGTTTTAAAATGATTGATGAGGGTTGAATTAATCAACACCCTAATTTTGTTTAAAAAGGCATTAATTTTGTTAAAAAATTAATAAAAAGTGATGAAAACATGTGAAAAATGAGTGGTGATCTTGGATCAATGTTTCAAAAATCATGTTTATATCCATAAAATGATTGGAAACCAATTAAGTTTGGAAAATCAAGGGGGGTAAAATATTTCAAATGTTAAAAACAAATAAAACATTAATTCCTTGCAAAAATATCAAATATATGAAATAAATAATATTTTTGGTATTTTTTGGTAAAATAAAATATTTTAACATTTTTGTGAATTATTAAAAAAAGAATCAACTCAAAATCATTAAAACTCAGAGAGAAATTAATTTTTGAATCAATTAAATAAAATCACAAAATTCAAATATTTGAATTTTCAAAAAGGGTGCCAAGAACATGGCAAGAACACGCGCGTGTTCTGAGTTTTGCCCATATTTTCATTTTCTATCCAATCTCACTGAATACTTGTTGAAATTACACAATCCACTTATCAATCTGCTCGTTTTCACCTCACGATCATGTCTATGGTCTTTAATTTCATTTATTTTAAACATGTAATAAGAAATCAAGACAAAACCTCACGAACCCTAAAATTTGCATGAAGGCTGAGGATTTTGATACACGATTCAAACAAAGCAAGTAATTGAGGGGAAACATTCTATGCATGATTATGAACATTTGGGAAAAGTATTGTGCGAGGAAATATGCATAGATTAAGAGATGACCAAGTTTAGGCTTACTTGAAGGTCGTGACAGCAAGAGCAATGTGATTTTTGAGTTGAAGGTGTTACAGATAAGTTGTGATGATCTGAACAGCTTCCCTACACCATATGGAGTGTGTTGGATTGCTTGGACTTGATTGGAAATGGCTGGATCACTTCATGGCATCTCGGCTGCAACTTGGTTAAAACCTTGAGCAACTGACTGGTGATTCTGAGAAATCAGGGTTACAGTTGTTGTTTAAGTGCTTGGATCACTTCTATATGATGTTTATGAGAGGTATGTGTGTGTGATTGGTTTGGTTGGAATAACTCTCAAACTCAAAACCCGATAGTGACTTGCCTTAGAAGGCAAAATTGGAAGTAAGAAGGAGATTTTGAGGAAAGCATCTGTTTGATGGCTTTGGTGTACTCAAACTGATCACAAATGAGCTCTATTTATAGTAGAGCAAGATTGTTTTGGCTGCAATAGTGAATGGAAATTGCAGCAGAGGTTTGGCCAATGTTGATCAATAGGAATCCAAGTCTCCTCTAGCCATTGACTAGAGGTTAGAGAACAGACATGTGGTTCCCTAGTTCAGATCTTATCCTTGACTCATTTAGTTGGAAATGGTTCAGTTCATGCCACCTTGGTGCATCCATTGAATGCTCGAAAACAAAATTGGAGTCTTGTCCCCTCTTTAGGAATTTCTAGGTTTAGCATACTACTTTTGGTTCCAAAGACTTGGGAGGCTTATGGATCAGTGCTTGTCCCTCCTTGGTCTCCCCCTGAGGTGTTCAGATGGATAAACTTGTTTGTCATTTGCAAAATTTGCTTAAATCGAGCAAAATGCACAAATCTGCCTAGTTATGACAGTTGCAGCAAGGCATTTTGCCACTATCATAACTCTTAGCTCAAATGGAATTTGATGGAGTTCTTGGCCATTTTGGAAAGCTCTCATATGATAAAACACATGTGTGATCATAGTTTGTCTTGATACCTTTTGGATCCAAGTAAAAAATCCCTCTACTTTTGGAAAAAAAGCAAGATAGATTCTGACTTAGTGAAAATTTCACTAAGTGTTGGAAAAAAGTGACATTTTCACTTTTTGTCATTTTGGTCATTCCATAACTTAAAATCCATGGAGAATTGGAATGAGTTGTAGTTGACACTTTTAAAGTATGCCATGAGAGCTACAAATCCATCTTTGGATCAGCCCAAATGGTTGCTTGGATCTCAAGTTATGATCCTTGGAAGTTGGCACCCTAGCCACTTTGTTCCATAACATAGAAATTTTTTTAAGTTTTTATGGTTACCCCTTTTACAAGTTATCCCACTTTCTGTGGTTTTTCTTGATGAATGTTGATTCAAATCACACATTAACATCATTTTAGGGTAAGGGGACCATAATTGATCAAAAAATCAAAAAGTCAAACTTTGACTTTTGGGCACAGTTGACTTTTTATCAGATGATTTCCAAACTGTGCGATCCTATATGAAATCAAGTCCTTGACCTAAATCAAACTTGATGGATTAATTTCATAGGTGTTATAGGGTGTATTGAATCATGTCCCAGAGTTTGGGAGGACGCCTGGGTCAAAAGCCAAAGGTACAGTTAACTTTTTCCGCGAAACCCGAACTGTGGTTCTGATGAACTTGAAACTTAGGAATCAAGCTTCTTGGATCAATCTATTATTGCAAATGGATCAATGTGGTGTGTTAGAGACCCTCAAATCATGTCTTGATGTCTTGTCGCATGATTTGTCCCAAAACTCAACTTAGGGGTGAATTAGGTCAAGAAACCCTAATTTCTGATTTTTTAGTGAATGCATCCCCTGAGGCTAAATTGACTTGATGATTGGGTTCATGAGGTCCCTTGGAGTATATTAGGATATTCTTTGAAGCATTGGCTCATGCCTAGAGGAAAATTTCCATCTGCAGACCCTGGTCGACCAAAACCCTATTTTGGTGACACCGTTATTTTGAAATCTGTACAGCGACTTATACAATGACTGAGGCCCAAAGTGTTTTAAAGAAATGAAATGGGGCTTATAACACGAGGGTAGGCCCAGATGATTTTCGTTTTGAAATGGCGATCTCGCCGAGATTTTTGAAAACGCAGTGGGTCTTATACAATGATTGAGGCCTAAAAATATTTTGGTTTTCAAAGGGGATTGGGTCTTACACTCTATTGGAGGCCCAAAAGTGTTTGAATAGATATGGGTCTTATAGCTCAAGGAGAAGCCCAGTTGGTTTCATTACAAAGGCGACGACCGCGCCGTACTTTTGAAAATATACAGAGGGACTTATACAATGTGTGAGGCCCTAAAAGGTTTATTTATAAAAGGATTGGGTCTTACACTCTACCAAGAGGTCCAAAGAGTTTTAAAATGATTGATGAGGGTTGAATTAATCAACACCCTAATTTTGTTTAAAAAGGCATTAATTTTGTTAAAAAATTAATAAAAAGTGATGAAAACATGTGAAAAATGAGTGGTGATCTTGGATCAATGTTTCAAAAATCATGTTTATATCCATAAAATGATTGGAAACCAATTAAGTATGGAAAATCAAGGGGGGGGGGGATTATTTCAAATGTTAAAAACAAATAAAACATTAATTCCTTGCAAAAATATCAAATATATGAAATAAATAATATTTTTGGGATTTTTTGGTAAAATAAAATATTTTAACATTTTTGTGAATTATTAAAAAAAGAATCAACTCAAAATCATTAAAACTCAGAGAGAAATTAATTTTTGAATCAATTAAATAAAATCACAAAATTCAAATATTTGAATTTTCAAAAAGGGTGCCAAGAACACGCGCGTGTTCTGAGTTTTGCCCATATTTTCATTTTCTATCCAATCTCACTGAATACTTGATGAAATCACACAATCCACTTATCAATCTGCTCGTTTTCACCTCACGATCATGTCTATGGTCTTTAATTTCATTTATTTTAAGCATGTAATAAGAAATCAAGACAAAACCTCACGAACCCTAAAATTTGCATGAAGGCTGAGGATTTTGATACACGATTCAAACAAAGCAAGTAATTGAGGTGAAACATTCTATGCATGATTATGAACATTTGGGAAAAGTATTGTGCGAGGAAATATGCATTGATTAAGAGATGACCAAGTTTAGGCTTACTTGAAGGTCGTGACAGCAAGAGCAATGTGATTTTTGAGTTGGAGGTGTTACAGATAAGTTGTGATGATCTGAACCGCTTCCCTACACCATATGGAGTGTGTTTGATTGCTTGGACTTGATTGGAAATGGTTTGATCACTTCATGGCATCTCGGCTGCAACTTGGTTAAAACCTTGAGCAACTGACTGGTGATTCTGAGAAATCAGGGTTACAGTTGTTGTTTAAGTGCTTGGATCACTTCTATATGATATTTATGAGGTGTGTGTGTGATTGGTTTGGTTGGAATAACTCTCAAACTCAAAACCCGATAGTGACTTGCCTTAGAAGGCAAAATTGGAAGTGAGAAGGAGATTTTGAGGAAAGCATCTGTTTCATGGCTTTGGTGTACTCAAACTGATCACAAATGAGCTCTATTTATAGTAGAGCAAGTTTGTTTTGGCTGCAATGGTGAATGGCAACTGCAGCAGAGGTTTGGCCAATGTTGATCAATAGGAATCCAAGTCTCCTCTAGCCATTGACTAGAGGTTAGAGCACAGACCTGTGGTTCCCTAGTTTAGATCTTATCCTTGACTCATTTAGTTGGAAATGGTTCAGTTCATGCCACCTTGGTGCATCCATTGAATGCTCCAAAACAAAATTGGAGTCTTGTCCCCTCTTTAGGCATTTCTATGTTTAGCATACTACTTTTGGTTCCAAAGACTTGGGAGGCTTTTGGATCAGTGCTTGTCCCTCCTTGGTCTCCCCCTGAGGTGTTCAGATGGATAAACTTGTTTGTCATTTGCAAAATTTGCTTAAATCGAGCAAAATGCACAAATCTGCCTAGTTATGACAGTTGCAGCAAGGCATTTTGCCACTATCATAACTCTTAGCTCAAATGGAATTTGATGGAGTTCTTGGCCATTTTGGAAAGCTCTCATATGACACAACAAATATATGATCATAGTTTGTCTTGATACCTTTTGGATCCAAGTGAAAAATCCCTCTACTATTGGAAAAAAAGCAAGATAGATTCTGACTTAGTGAAAATTTCACTAATTGTTGGAAAAAGGTGACATTTTCACTTTTTGTCATTTTGGTCATTCCATAACTTAAAATCCATGGAGAATTGGAATGAGGTGTAGTTGACACTTTTAAAGTATGCCATGAGAGCTACAAATCCATCTTTGGATCAGCCCAAATGGTTGCTTGGATCTCAAGTTATGATCCTTGGAAGTTGGCACCCTAGCCACTTTGTTCCATAACTTAGAAAAATTTCTATGTTTTTATGGTTATCCCTTTTACAAGTTATCCCGCTTTCTGTGGTTTTTCTTGATGAATGTTGATTCAAATCACACATTAACATCATTTTAGGGTTAGGGGACCATAATTGATCAAAAAATCAAAAAGTCAAACTTTGACTTTTGGGCACAGTTGACTTTTTATCAGATGAATTCCAAACTGTGCGATCCTATATGAAATCAAGTCCTTGACCTAAATCAAACTTGATGGATTAATTTCATAGGTGTTATAGGGTGTATTGAATCATGTCCCAGAGTTTGGGAGGATGCCTGGGTCAAAAGCCAAAGGTACAGTTAACTTTTTCCGCGAAACCCGAAATGTGGTTCTGATGAACTTGAAACTTAGGAATCAAGCTTCTTGGATCAATCTATTATTGCCAATGGATCAATGTGGTGTGTTAGAGACCCTCAAATCATGTCTTGATGTCTTGTCTCATGATTTGTCCCAAAACTCAACTTAGGGGTGAATTAGGTCAAGAAAACCTAATTTCTGATTTTTTAGTGAATGCATCCCCTGAGGCTAAATTGACTTGATGATTGGGTTCATGAGGTCCCTTGGAGTATATTAGGATATTCTTTGAAGCATTGGCTCATGCCTAGAGGAAAATTTCCATCTGCAGACCCTAGTCGACCAAAACCCTATTTTGGTGACACCGTTATTTTGAAATCTATATAGCGACTAATACAATGACTGAGGCCCAAAGTGTTTTAAAGAAATGAAATGGGGCTTATAACACGAGGGTTGGCCCAGATGCTTTTCGTTTTGAAATGGCGATCTCGCCAAGATTTTTGAAAACGCAGTGGGTCTTATACAATGACTGGGGCCTAAAAATGTTTTGGTTTTCAAAGGGGATTGGGTCTTACACTCTATTAGAGGCCCAAAAGTGTTTGAATAGAGATGGGTCTTATAGCTCAAGGAGAAGCCCAGTTGGTTTCATTACAAAGGCGACGACCGCGCCGTACTTTTGAAAATATACAGAGGGACTTATACAATGTGTGAGGCCCTAAAAGGTTTATTTATAAAAGGATTGGGTCTTACACTCTACCAAGAGGTCCAAAGAGTTTTAAAATGATTGATGAGGGTTGAATTAATCAACACCTTATTTTGCTTAAAAAGGCATTAATTTTGTTAAAAAATTAATAAAAAGTGATGAAAACATGTGAAAAATGAGTGGTGATCTTAGATCAATGTTTCAAAAATCATGTTTATATCCATAAAATGATTGGAAACCAATTAAGTTTGGAAAATCAAGGGGGGGAAAATATTTCAAATGTTAAAAACAAATAAAACATTAATTCCTTGCAAAAATATCAAATATATGAAATAAATAATATTTTTTGGATTTTTTGGTAAAATAAAATAATTTAACATTTTTGTGAATTATTAAAAAAAGAATCAACTCAAAATCATTAAAACTCAGAGAGAAATTAATTTTTGAATCAATTAAATAAAATCACAAAACTCAAATATTTGAATTTTCAAAAAGGGTGCCAAGAACATGGCAAGAACACGCGCGTGTTCTGAGTTTTGCCCAGATTTTCATTTTCTATCCAATCTCACTGAATACTTGATGAAATCACACAATCCACTTATCAATCTGCTTGTTTTCACCTCACGATCATGTCTATGGTCTTTAATTTCATTTATTTTAAGCATGTAATAAGAAATCAAGACAAAACCTCACGAACCCTAAAATTTGCATGAAGGCTGAGGATTTTGATACACGATTCAAACAAAGCAAGTAATAGAGGGGAAACATTCTATGCATGATTATGAACATTTGGGAAAAGTATTGTGCGAGGAAATATGCATAGATTAAGAGATGACCAAGTTTAGGCTTACTTGAAGGTCGTGACAGCAAGAGCAATGTGATTTTTGAGTTGGAGGTGTTACAGATAAGTTGTGATGATCTGAACAGCTTCCCTACACCATATGGAGTGTGTTTGATTGCTTGGACTTGATTGGAAATGGTTTGATCACTTCATGGCATCTCGGCTGCAACTTGGTTAAAACCTTGAGCAACTGGCTGGTGATTCTGAGAAATCAGGGTTACAGTTGTTGTTTAAGTGCTTGGATCACTTCTATATGATGTTTATGAGGTGTGTGTGTGATTGGTTTGGTTGGTATAACTCTCAAACTCAAAACCCGATAGTGACTTGCCTTAGAAGGCAAAAATGGAAGTGAGAAGGAGATTTTGAGGAAAGCATCTGTTTGATGGCTTTGGTGTACTCAAACTGATCACAAATGAGCTCTATTTATAGTAGAGCAAGTTTGTTTTGGCTGCAATGGTGAATGACAATTGCAGCAGAGGTTTGGCCAATGTTGATGAATAGGAATCCAAGTCTCCTCTAGCCATTGACTAGAGGTTAGAGCACAGACCTGTGGTTCCCTAGTTTAGATCTTATCCTTGACTCATTTAGTTGGAAATGGTTCAGTTCATGCCACCTTGGTGCATCCATTGAATGCTCCAAAACAAAATTGGAGTCTTGTCCCCTCTTTAGGCATTTCTATGTTTAGCATACTACTTTTGGTTCCAAAGACTTGGGAGGCTTTTGGATCAGTGCTTGTCCCTCCTTGGTCTCCCCCTGAGGTGTTCAGATGGATAAACTTGTTTGTCATTTGCAAAATTTGCTTAAATCGAGCAAAATGCACAAATCTGCCTAGTTATGACAGTTGCAGCAAGGCATTTTGCCACTATCATAACTCTTAGCTCAAATGGAATTTGATGGAGTTCTTGGCCATTTTGGAAAGCTCTCATATGACACAACAAATATGTGATCATAGTTTGTCTTGATACCTTTTGGATCCAAGTGAAAAATCCCTCTACTATTGGAAAAAAAGCAAGATAGATTCTGACTTAGTGAAAATTTCACTAATTGTTGGAAAAAGGTGACATTTTCACTTTTTGTCATTTTGGTCATTCCATAACTTAAAATCCATGGAGAATTGGAATGAGGTGTAGTTGACACTTTTAAAGTATGCCATGAGAGCTACAAATCCATCCTTGGATCAGCCCAAATGGTTGCTTGGATCTCAAGTTATGATCCTTGGAAGTTGGCACCCTAGCCACTTTGTTCCATAACTTAGAAAAATTTCTATGTTTTTATGGTTACCCCTTTTACAAGTTATCCCGCTTTCTGTGGTTTTTCTTGATGAATGTTGATTCAAATCACACATTAACATCATTTTAGGGTTAGGGGACCATAATTGATCAAAAAATCAAAAAGTCAAACTTTGACTTTTGGGCACAGTTGACTTTTTATCAGATGAATTCCAAACTGTGCGATCCTATATGAAATCAAGTCCTTGACCTAAATCAAACTTGATGGATTAATTTCATAGGTGTTATAGGGTGTATTGAATCATGTCCCAGAGTTTGGGAGGATGCCTGGGTCAAAAGCCAAAGGTACAGTTAACTTTTTCCGCGAAACCCGAAATGTGGTTCTGATGAACTTGAAACTTAGGAATCAAGCTTCTTGGATCAATCTATTATTGCCAATGGATCAATGTGGTGTGTTAGAGACCCTCAAATCATGTCTTGATGTCTTGTCTCATGATTTGTCCCAAAACTCAACTTAGGGGTGAATTAGGTCAAGAAAACCTAATTTCTGATTTTTTAGTGAATGCATCCCCTGAGGCTAAATTGACTTGATGATTGGGTTCATGAGGTCCCTTGGAGTATATTAGGATATTCTTTGAAGCATTGGCTCATGCCTAGAGGAAAATTTCCATCTGCAGACCCTAGTCGACCAAAACCCTATTTTGGTGACACCGTTATTTTGAAATCTATACAGCGACTAATACAATGACTGAGGCCCAAAGTGTTTTAAAGAAATGAAATGGGGCTTATAACACGAGGGTAGGCCCAGATGCTTTTCGTTTTGAAATGGCGATCTCGCCAAGATTTTTGAAAACGCAGTGGGTCTTATACAATGACTGGGGCCTAAAAATGTTTTGGTTTTCAAAGGGGATTGGGTCTTACACTCTATTAGAGGCCCAAAAGTGTTTGAATAGAGATGGGTCTTATAGCTCAAGGAGAAGCCCAGTTGGTTTCATTACAAAGGCGACGACCGCGCCGTACTTTTGAAAATATACAGAGGGACTTATACAATGTGTGAGGCCCTAAAAGGTTTATTTATAAAAGGATTGGGTCTTACACTCTACCAAGAGGTCCAAAGAGTTTTAAAATGATTGATGAGGGTTGAATTAATCAACACCTTATTTTGCTTAAAAAGGCATTAATTTTGTTAAAAAATTAATAAAAAGTGATGAAAACATGTGAAAAATGAGTGGTGATCTTAGATCAATGTTTCAAAAATCATGTTTATATCCATAAAATGATTGGAAACCAATTAAGTTTGGAAAATCAAGGGGGGGAAAATATTTCAAATGTTAAAAACAAATAAAACATTAATTCCTTGCAAAAATATCAAATATATGAAATAAATAATATTTTTTGGATTTTTTGGTAAAATAAAATAATTTAACATTTTTGTGAATTATTAAAAAAAGAATCAACTCAAAATCATTAAAACTCAGAGAGAAATTAATTTTTGAATCAATTAAATAAAATCACAAAACTCAAATATTTGAATTTTCAAAAAGGGTGCCAAGAACATGGCAAGAACACGCGCGTGTTCTGAGTTTTGCCCAGATTTTCATTTTCTATCCAATCTCACTGAATACTTGATGAAATCACACAATCCATTTATCAATCTGCTTGTTTTCACCTCACGATCATGTCTATGGTCTTTAATTTCATTTATTTTAAGCATGTAATAAGAAATCAAGACAAAACCTCACGAACCCTAAAATTTGCATGAAGGCTGAGGATTTTGATACACGATTCAAACAAAGCAAGTAATAGAGGGGAAACATTCTATGCATGATTATGAACATTTGGGAAAAGTATTGTGCGAGGAAATATGCATAGATTAAGAGATGACCAAGTTTAGGCTTACTTGAAGGTCGTGACAGCAAGAGCAATGTGATTTTTGAGTTGGAGGTGTTACAGATAAGTTGTGATGATCTGAACAGCTTCCCTACACCATATGGAGTGTGTTTGATTGCTTGGACTTGATTGGAAATGGTTTGATCACTTCATGGCATCTCGGCTGCAACTTGGTTAAAACCTTGAGCAACTGGCTGGTGATTCTGAGAAATCAGGGTTACAGTTGTTGTTTAAGTGCTTGGATCACTTCTATATGATGTTTATGAGGTGTGTGTGTGTGATTGGTTTGGTTGGTATAACTCTCAAACTCAAAACCCGATAGTGACTTGCCTTAGAAGGCAAAAATGGAAGTGAGAAGGAGATTTTGAGGAAAGCATCTGTTTGATGGCTTTGGTGTACTCAAACTGATCACAAATGAGCTCTATTTATAGTAGAGCAAGTTTGTTTTGGCTGCAATGGTGAATGGCAACTGCAGCAGAGGTTTGGCCAATGTTGATCAATAGGAATCCAAGTCTCCTCTAGCCATTGACGAGAGGTTAGAGCACAGACCTGTGGTTCCCTAGTTCAGATCTTATCCTTGACTCATTTAGTTGGAAATGGTTCAGTTCATGCCACCTTGGTGCATCCATTGAATGCTCCAAAAAAAATTGGAGTCTTGTCCCCTCTTTAGGCATTTCTATGTTTAGCATACTACTTTTGGTTCCAAAGACTTGGGAGGCTTTTGGATCAGTGCTTGTCCCTCCTTGGTCTCCCCCTGAGGTGTCCAGATGGATAAACTTGTTTGTCATTTGCAAAATTTGCTTAAATCGAGCAAAATGCACAAATCTGCCTAGTTATGACAGTTGCAGCAAGGCATTTGGCCACTATCATAACTCTTAGCTCAAATGGAATTTGATGGAGTTCTTGGCCATTTTGGAAAGCTCTCATATGACACAACAAATATGTGATCATAGTTTGTCTTGATACCTTTTGGATCCAAGTGAAAAATCCCTCTACTATTGGAAAAAAAGCAAGATAGATTCTGACTTAGTGAAAATTTCACTAATTGTTGGAAAAAAGTGACATTTTCACTTTTTGTCATTTTGGTCATTCCATAACTTAAAATCCATGGAGAATTGGAATGAGGTGTAGTTGACACTTTTAAAGTATGCCATGAGAGCTACAAATCCATCTTTGGATCAGCCCAAATGGTTGTTTGGATCTCAAGTTATGATCCTTGGAAGTTGGCACCCTAGCCACTTTGTTCCATAACTTAGAAAAATTTCTGAGTTTTTATGGTTACCCCTTTTACAAGTTATCCCGCTTTCTGTGGTTTTTCTTGATGAATGTTGATTCAAATCACACATTAACATCATTTTAGGGTTAGGGGACCATAATTGATCAAAAAATCAAAAAGTCAAACTTTGACTTTTGGGCACAGTTGACTTTTTATCAGATGAATTCCAAACTGTGCGATCCTATATGAAATCAAGTCCTTGACCTAAATCAAACTTGATGGATTAATTTCATAGGTGTTATAGGGTGTATTGAATCATGTCCCAGAGTTTGGGAGGATGCCTGGGTCAAAAGCCAAAGGTACAGTTAACTTTTTCCGCGAAACCCTAACTGTGGTTCTGATGAACTTGAAACTTAGGAATCAAGCTTCTTGGATCAATCTATTGTTGCAAATGGATCAATGTGGTGTGTTAGAGACCCTCAAATCATGTCTTGATGTCTTGTCTCATGATTTTTCCCAAAAGTCAACTTAGGGGTGAATTAGGTCAAGAAACCCTAATTTCTGATTTTTTAGTGAATGCATCCCCTGAGGCTAAATTGACTTGATGATTGGGTTCATGAGGTCCCTTGGATTATATTAGGATATTCTTTGAAGCATTGGCTCATGCCTAGAGGAAAATTTCCATCTGCAGACCCTGGTCGACCAAAACCCTATTTTGGTGACACCGTTATTTTGAAATCTGTACAGCGACTTATACAATGACTAAGGCCCAAAGTGTTTTAAAGAAATGAAATGGGGCTTATAACACGAGGGTAGGCCCAGATGATTTTCGTTTTGAAATGGCGATCGCGCCGAGATTTTTGAAAACGCAGTGCGTCTTATACAATGACTGAGGCCTAAAAATGTTTTGGTTTTCAAAGGGCATTGGGTCTTACACTCTATTAGAGGCCCAAAAGTGTTTGAATAGAGATGGGCCTTATAGCTCAAGGAGAAGCCCAGTTGGTTTCATTGTAAAGGCGACGACCGCGCCGTACTTTTGAAAATATGCAGAGGGACTTATACAATTTGTGAGGCCCTAAAAGGTTTATTTATAAAAGGATTGGGTCTTACACTCTACCAAGAGGTCCAAAGAGTTTTAAAATGATTGATGAGGGTTGAATTAATCAACACCCTAATTTTGTTTAAAAAGGCATTAGTTTTGTTAAAAAATTAATAAAAAGTGATGAAAACATGTGAAAAATGAGTGGTGATCTTGGATCAATGTTTCAAAGATCATGTTTATATCCATAAAATGATTGGAAACCAATTAAGTTTGGAAAATCAAGGGGGGGAAAATATTTCAAATGTTAAAAACAAATAAAACATTAATTCCTTGCAAAAATATCAAATATATGAAATAAATAATATTTTTGGGATTTTTTGGTAAAATAAAATATTTTAACATTTTTGTGAATTATTAAAAAAAGAATCAACTCAAAATCATTAAAACTCAGAGAGAAATTAATTTTTGAATAAATTAAATAAAATCACAAAATTCAAATATTTGAATTTTCAAAAAGGGTGCCAAGAACATGGCAAGAACACGCGCGTGTTCTGAGTTTTGCCCATATTTTCATTTTCTATCCAATCTCACTGAATACTTGATGAAATCACACAATCCACTTATCAATCTGCTCGTTTTCACCTCACGATCATGCCTATGGTCTTTAATTTCATTTATTTTAAGCATGTAATAAGAAATCAAGACAAAACCTCACGAACCCTAAAATTTGCATGAAGACTGAGGATTTTGATACACGATTCAAACAAAGCAAGTAATTGAGGGGAAACATTCTATGCATGATTATGAACATTTGGGAAAAGTATTGTGCGAGGAAATATGCATAGATTAAGAGATGACCAAGTTTAGGGTTACTTGAAGGTCGTGACAGCAAGAGCAATGTGATTTTTGAGTTGGAGGTGTTACAGATGAGTTGTGATGATCTGAACAACTTCCCTACACCATATGGAGTGTGTTTGATTGCTTGGACTTGATTGGAAATGGCTGGATCACTTCATGGCATCTCGGCTGCAACTTGGTTAAAACCTTGAGCAACTGACTGGTGATTCTGAGAAATCAGGGTTACAGTTGTTGTTTAAGTGCTTGGATCACTTCTATATGATGTTTATGAGGGGTGTGTGTGTGATTGGTTTGGTTGGAATAACTCTCAAACTCAAAACCCGATAGTGACTTGCCTTAGAAGGCAAAAATGGAAGTGAGAAGGAGATTTTGAGGAAAGCATCTGTTTGATGGCTTTGGTGTACTCAAACTGATCACAAATGAGCTCTATTTATAGTAGAGCAAGTTTGTTTTGGCTGCAATGGTGAATGGCAACTGCAGCAGAGGTTTGGCCAATGTTGATCAATAGGAATCCAAGTCTCCTCTAGCCATTGACTAGAGGTTAGAGCACAGACCTGTGGTTCCCTAGTTCAGATCTTATCCTTGACTCATTTAGTTGGAAATGGTTCAGTTCATGCCACCTTGGTGCATCCATTGAATGCTCCAAAAAAAATTGGAGTCTTGTCCCCTCTTTAGGCATTTCTATGTTTAGCATACTACTTTTGGTTCCAAAGACTTGGGAGGCTTTTGGATCAGTGCTTGTCCCTCCTTGGTCTCCCCCTGAGGTGTTCAGATGGATAAACTTGTTTGTCATTTGCAAAATTTGCTTAAATCGAGCAAAATGCACAAATCTGCCTAGTTATGACAGTTGCAGCAAGGCATTTGGCCACTATCATAACTCTTAGCTCAAATGGAATTTGATGGAGTTCTTGGCCATTTTGGAAAGCTCTCATATGACACAACACATATGTGATCATTGTTTGTCTTGATACCTTTTGGATCCAAGTGAAAAATCCCTCTACTATTGGAAAAAAAGCAAGATAGATTCTGACTTAGTGAAAATTTCACTAATTGTTGGAAAAAAGTGACATTTTCACTTTTTGTCATTTTGGTCATTCCATAACTTAAAATCCATGAAGAATTGGAATGAGGTGTAGTTGACACTTTTAAAGTATGCCATGAGAGCTACAAATCCATCTTTGGATCAGCCCAAATGGTTGCTTGGATCTCAAGTTATGATCCTTGGAAGTTGGCACCCTAGCCACTTTGTTCCATAACTTAGAAAAATTTCTAAGTTTTTATGGTTACCCCTTTTACAAGTTATCCCGCTTTCTGTGGTTTTTCTTGATGAATGTTGATTCAAATCACACATTAACATCATTTTAGGGTTAGGGGACCATAATTGATCAAAAAATCAAAAAGTCAAACTTTGACTTTTGGGCACAGTTGACTTTTTATCAGATGAATTCCAAACTGTGCGATCCTATATGAAATCAAGTCCTTGACCTAAATCAAACTTGATGGATTAATTTCATAGGTGTTATAGGGTGTATTGAATCATGTCCCAGAGTTTGGGATGATGCTTGGGTCAAAAGCCAAAGGTACAGTTAACTTTTTCCGCGAAACCCTAACTGTGGTTCTGATGAACTTGAAACTTAGGAATCAAGCTTCTTGGATCAATCTATTGTTGCAAATGGATCAATTTGGTGTGTTAGAGACCCTCAAATCATGTCTTGATGTCTTGTCTCATGATTTTTCCCAAAAGTCAACTTAGGGGTGAATTAGGTCAAGAAACCCTAATTTCTGATTTTTTAGTGAATGCATCCCCTGAGGCTAAATTGACTTGATGATTGGGTTCATGAGGTCCCTTGGATTATATTAGGATATTCTTTGAAGCATTGGCTCATGCCTAGAGGAAAATTTCCATCTGCAGACCTTGGTCGACCAAAACCCTATTTTGGTGACACCGTTATTTTGAAATCTGTAGAGCGACTTATACAATGACTAAGGCCCAAAGTGTTTTAAAGAAATGAAATGGGGCTTATAACACGAGGGTAGGCCCAGATGATTTTCGTTTTGAAATGGCGATCGCGCCGAGATTTTTGAAAACGCAGTGCGTCTTATACAATGACTGAGGCCTAAAAATGTTTTGATTTTCAAAGGGCATTGGGTCTTACACTCTATTAGAGGCCCAAAAGTGTTTGAATAGAGATGGGCCTTATAGCTCAAGGAGAAGCCCAGTTGGTTTCATTGTAAAGGCGACGACCGCGCCGTACTTTTGAAAATATACAGAGGGACTTATACAATGTGTGAGGCCCTAAAAGGTTTATTTATAAAAGGATTGGGTCTTACACTCTACCAAGAGGTCCAAAGAGTTTTAAAATGATTGATGAGGGTTGAATTAATCAACACCCTAATTTTGTTTAAAAAGGCATTAGTTTTGTTAAAAAATTAATAAAAAGTGATGAAAACATGTGAAAAATGAGTGGTGATCTTGGATCAATGTTTCAAAGATCATGTTTATATCCATAAAATGATTGGAAACCAATTAAGTTTGGAAAATCAAGGGGGGGAAAATATTTCAAATGTTAAAAACAAATAAAACATTAATTCCTTGCAAAAATATCAAATATATGAAATAAATAATATTTTTGGGATTTTTTGGTAAAATAAAATATTTTAACATTTTTGTAAATTATTAAAAAAAGAATCAACTCAAAATCATTAAAACTCAGAGAGAAATAAATTTTTGAATAAATTAAATAAAATCACAAAATTCAAATATTTGAATTTTCAAAAAGGGTGCCAAGAACATGGCAAGAACACGCGCGTGTTCTGAGTTTTGCCCATATTTTCATTTTCTATCCAATCTCACTGAATACTTGATGAAATCACACAATCCACTTATCAATCTGCTCGTTTTCACCTCACGATCATGCCTATGGTCTTTAATTTCATTTATTTTAAGCATGTAATAAGAAATCAAGACAAAACCTCACGAACCCTAAAATTTGCATGAAGACTGAGGATTTTGATACACGATTCAAACAAAGCAAGTAATTGAGGGGAAACATTCTATGCATGATTATGAACATTTGGGAAAAGTATTGTGCGAGGAAATATGCATAGATTAAGAGATGACCAAGTTTAGGGTTACTTGAAGGTCGTGACAGCAAGAGCAATGTGATTTTTGAGTTGGAGGTGTTACAGATGAGTTGTGATGATCTGAACAACTTCCCTACACCATATGGAGTGTGTTTGATTGCTTGGACTTGATTGGAAATGGCTGGATCACTTCATGGCATCTCGGCTGCAACTTGGTTAAAACCTTGAGCAACTGACTGGTGATTCTGAGAAATCAGGGTTACAGTTGTTGTTTAAGTGCTTGGATCACTTCTATATGATGTTTATGAGGTGTGTGTGTGTGTGATTGGTTTGGTTGGAATAACTCTCAAACTCAAAACCCGATAGTGACTTGCCTTAGAAGGCAAAATTGGAAGTGAGAAGGAGATTTTGAGGAAAGCATCTGTTTGATGGCTTTGGTGTACTCAAACTGATCACAAATGAGCTCTATTTATAGTAGAGCAAGTTTGTTTTGGCTGAAATAGTGAATGGCAACTGCAGCAGAGGTTTGGCCAATGTTGATCAATAGGAATCCAAGTCTCCTCTAGCCATTGACTAGAGGTTAGAGCACAGACCTGTCGTTCCCTAGTTCAGATCTTATCCTTGACTCATTTAGTTGGAAATGGTTCAGTTCATGCCACCTTGGTGCATCCATTGAATGCTCCAAAAAAAATTGGAGTCTTGTCCCCTCTTTAGGCATTTCTAGGTATAGCATACTACTTTTGGTTCCAAAGACTTAGGAGGCTTATGGATCAGTGCTTGTCCCTCCTTGGTCTCCCCCTGAGGTGTTCAGATGGATAAACTTGTTTGTCATTTGAAAAATTTGCTTAAATCGAGCAAAATGCACAAATCTGCCTAGTTATGACAGTTGCAGCAAGGCATTTTGCCACTATCATAACTCTTAGCTCAAATGGAATTTGATGGAGTTCTTGGCCATTTTGGAAAGCTCTCATATGACACAACACATATGTGATCATAGTTTGTCTTGATACCTTTTGGATCCAAGTGAAAAATCCCTCTACTTTTGGAAAAAAAGCAAGATAGATTCTGACTTAGTGAAAATTTCACTAAGTGTTGGAAAAAAGTGACATTTTCAATTTTTGTCATATTGGCCATTCCATAACTTAAAATCCATGGAGAATTGGAATGATGTGTAGTTGATACTTTTAAAGTATGCAATGAGAGCTACAAATCCATCTTTGGATCAGCCCAAATGGTTGCTTGGATCTCAAGTTATGATCCTTGGAAGTTGGCACCCTAGCCACTTTGTTCCATAACTTAGAAAAATTTCTATGTTTTTATGGTTACCCCTTTTACAAGTTATCCCACTTTCTGTGGTTTTTCTTGATGAATGTTGATTCAAATCACACATTAACATCATTTTAGGGTTAGGGGGCCATAATTGATCAAAAAATCAAAAAGTCAAACTTTGACTTTTGGGCACAGTTAACTTTTTATCAGATGAATTCCAAACTGTGCGATCCTATATGAAATCAAGTCCTTGGCCTAAATCAAACTTGATGGATTAATTTCATAGGTGTTATAGGGTGTATTGAATCATGTCCCAGAGTTTGGGAGGATGTCTGGGTCAAAAGCCAAAGGTACAGTTAACTTTTTCCGCGAAACCCTAACTGTGGTTCTGATGAACTTGAAACTTAGGAATCAAGCTTCTTGGATCAATCTATTGTTACAAATGGATCAATGTGGTGTGTTAGAGACCCTCAAATCATGTCTTGATGTCTTGTCTCATGATTTGTACCAAAAGTCAACTTAGGGGTGAATTAGGTCAAGAAACCCTAATTTCTGATTTTTTAGTGAATGCATCCCCTGAGGCTAAATTGACTTGATGATTGGGTTAATGAGGTCCCTTGGAGTATATTAGGATATTCTTTGAAGAATTGGCTCATGCCTAGAGGAAAATTTCCATCTGCAGACGTTGGTCGACCAAAACCCTATTTTGGTGACACCGTTATTTTGAAATCTGTACAGCGACTTATACAATGACTAAGGCCCAAAGTGTTTTAAAGAAATGAAATGGGGCTTATAACATGAGGGTAGGCCCAGATGATTTTCGTTTTGAAATGGCGATCGCGCCGAGATTTTTGAAAACGCAGTGCGTCTTATACAATGACTGAGGCCTAAAAATGTTTTGGTTTTCAAAGGGCATTGGGTCTTACACTCTATTAGAGGCCCAAAAGTGTTTGAATAGAGATGGGCCTTATAGCTCAAGGAGAAGCCCAGTTGGTTTCATTGCAAAGGCGACGACCGCGCCGTACTTTTGAAAATATACAGAGGGACTTATACAATGTGTGAGGCCCTAAAAGGTTTATTTATAAAAGGATTGGGTCTTACACTCTACCAAGAGGTCCAAAGAGTTTTAAAATGATTGATGAGGGTTGAATTAATCAACACCCTAATTTTGTTTAAAAAGGCATTAGTTTTGTTAAAAAATTAATAAAAAGTGATGAAAACATGTGAAAAATGAGTGGTGATCTTGGGTCAATGTTTCAAAGATCATGTTTATATCCATAAAATGATTGGAAACCAATTAAGTTTGGAAAATCAAGGGGGGGAAAATATTTCAAATGTTAAAAACAAATAAAACATTAATTCCTTGCAAAAATATCAAATATATGAAATAAATAATATTTTTGGGATTTTTTGGTAAAATAAAATATTTTAACATTTTTGTGAATTATTAAAAAAAGAATCAACTCAAAATCATTAAAACTCAGAGAGAAATAAATTTTTGAATAAATTAAATAAAATCACAAAATTCAAATATTTGAATTTTCAAAAAGGGTGCCAAGAACATGGCAAGAACACGCGCGTGTTCTGAGTTTTGCCCATATTTTCATTTTCTATCCAATCTCACTGAATACTTGATGAAATCACACAATCCACTTATCAATCTGCTCGTTTTCACCTCACGATCATGCCTATGGTCTTTAATTTCATTTATTTTAAGCATGTAATAAGAAATCAAGACAAAACCTCACGAACCCTAAAATTTGCATGAAGACTGAGGATTTTGATACACGATTCAAACAAAGCAAGTAATTGAGGGGAAACATTCTATGCATGATTATGAACATTTGGGAAAAGTATTGTGCGAGGAAATATGCATAGATTAAGAGATGACCAAGTTTAGGGTTACTTGAAGGTCGTGACAGCAAGAGCAATGTGATTTTTGAGTTGGAGGTGTTACAGATGAGTTGTGATGATCTGAACAGCTTCCCTACACCATATGGAGTGTGTTTGATTGCTTGGACTTGATTGGAAATGGCTGGATCACTTCATGGCATCTCGGCTGCAACTTGGTTAAAACCTTGAGCAACTGACTGGTGATTCTGAGAAATCAGGGTTACAGTTGTTGTTTAAGTGCTTGGATCACTTCTATATGATGTTTATGAGGTGTGTGTGTGTGTGATTGGTTTGGTTGGAATAACTCTCAAACTCAAAACCCGATAGTGACTTGCCTTAGAAGGCAAAATTGGAAGTGAGAAGGAGATTTTGAGGAAAGCATCTGTTTGATGGCTTTGGTGTACTCAAACTGATCACAAATGAGCTCTATTTATAGTAGAGCAAGTTTGTTTTGGCTGAAATAGTGAATGGCAACTGCAGCAGAGGTTTGGCCAATGTTGATCAATAGGAATCCAAGTCTCCTCTTGCCATTGACTTGAGGTTAGAGCACAGACCTGTCGTTCCCTAGTTCAGATCTTATCCTTGACTCATTTAGTTGGAAATGGTTCAGTTCATGCCACCTTGGTGCATCCATTGAATGCTCCAAAAAAAAATTGGAGTCTTGTCCCCTCTTTAGGCATTTCTAGGTTTAGCATACCACTTTTGGTTCCAAAGACTTAGGAGGCTTATGGATCAGTGCTTGTCCCTCCTTGGTCTCCCCCTGAGGTGTTCAGATGGATAAACTTGTTTGTCATTTGAAAAATTTGCTTAAATCGTGCAAAATGCACAAATCTGCCTAGTTATGACAGTTGCAGCAAGGCATTTTGCCACTATCATAACTCTTAGCTCAAATGGAATTTGATGGAGTTCTTGGCCATTTTGGAAACCTCTCATATGACACAACACATGTGTGATCATAGTTTGTCTTGATACCTTTTGGATCCAAGTGAAAAATCCCTCTACTTTTGGAAAAAAAGCAAGAAAGATTCTGACTTAGTGAAAATTTCACTAATTGTTGGAAAAAAGTGACATTTTCACTTTTTGTCATTTTGGTCATTCCATAACTTAAAATCCATGGAGAATTGGAATGAGGTGTAGTTGACACTTTTAAAGTATGCCATGAGAACTACAAATCCATCTTTGGATAAGCCCAAATGGTTGCTTGGATCTCAAGTTATGATCCTTGGAAGTTGGCACCCTAGCCACTTTGTTCCATAACTTAGAAAAATTTCTAAGTTTTTATGGTTACCCCTTTTACAAGTTATCCCGCTTTCTGTGGTTTTTCTTGATGAATGTTGATTCAAATCACACATTAACATCATTTTAGGGTTAGGGGACCATAATTGATCAAAAAATCAAAAAGTCAAACTTTGACTTTTGGGCACAGTTGACTTTTTATCAGATGAATTCCAAACTGTGCGATCCTATATGAAATCAAGTCCTTGGCCTAAATCAAACTTGATGGATTAATTTCATAGGTGTTATAGGGTGTATTGAATCATGTCCCAGAGTTTGGGAGGATGCTTGGGTCAAAAGCCAAAGGTACAGTTAACTTTTTCCGCGAAACCCTAACTGTGGTTCTGATGAACTTGAAACTTAGGAATCAAGCTTCTTGGATCAATCTATTGTTGCAAATGGATCAATGTGGTGTGTTAGAGACCCTCAAATCATGTCTTGATGTCTTGTCTCATGATTTTTCCCAAAAGTCAACTTAGGGGTGAATTAGTTCAAGAAACCCTAATTTCTGATTTTTTAGTGAATGCATCCCCTGAGGCTAAATTGATTTGATGATTGGGTTCATGAGGTCCCTTGGAGTATATTAGGATATTCTTTGAAGCATTGGCTCATGCCTAGAGGAAAATTTCCATCTGCAGACCTTGGTCGACCAAAACCCTATTTTGGTGACACCGTTATTTTGAAATCTGTACAGCGACTTATACAATGACTAAGGCCCAAAGTGTTTTAAAGAAATGAAATGGGGCTTATAACACGAGGATAGGCCTAGATGATTTTCGTTTTGAAATGGCGATCGCGCCGAGTTTTTTGAAAACGCAGTGCGTCTTATACAATGACTGAGGCCTAAAAATGTTTTGGTTTTCAAAGGGCATTGGGTCTTACACTCTATTAGAGGCCCAAAAGTGTTTGAATAGAGATGGGCCTTATAGCTCAAGGAGAAGCCTAGTTGGTTTCATTGCAAAGGCGACGACCGCGCCGTACTTTTGAAAATATACAGAGGGACTTATACAATGTGTGAGGCCCTAAAAGATTTATTTATAAAAGGATTGGGTCTTACACTCTACCAAGAGGTCCAAAGAGTTTTAAAATAATTGATGAGGGTTGAATTAATCAACACCCTAATTTTGTTTAAAATGGCATTAGTTTTGTTAAAAAAATTAATAAAAAGTGATGAAAACATGTGAAAAATGAGTGGTGATCTTGGATCAATGTTTCAAAGATCATGTTTATATCCATAAAATGATTGGAAACCAATTAAGTTTGGAAAATCAAGGGGGGGGGGGGGGGGGGGGAATATTTCAAATGTTAAAAACAAATAAAACATTAATTCCTTGCAAAAATATCAAATATATGAAATAAATAATATTTTTGGGATTTTTTGATAAAATAAAATATTTTAACATTTTTGTGAATTATTAAAAAAAGAATCAACTCAAAATCATTAAAACTCAGAGAGAAATTAATTTTTGAATAAATTAAATAAAATCACAAAATTCAAATATTTGAATTTTCAAAAAGGGTGCCAAGAACATGGCAAGAACACGCGCGTGTTCTGAGTTTTGCCCATATTTTCATTTTCTATCCAATCTCACTGAATACTTGATGAAATCACATAATCCACTTATCAATCTGCTCGTTTTCACCTCACGATCATGCCTATGGTCTTTAATTTCATTTATTTTAAGCATGTAATAAGAAATCAAGACAAAACCTCACGAACCCTAAAATTTGCATGAAGACTGAGGATTTTGATACACGATTCAAACAAAGCAAGTAATTGAGGGGAAACATTCTATGCATGATTATGAACATTTGGGAAAAGTATTGTGCGAGGAAATATGCATAGATTAAGAGATGACCAAGTTTAGGGTTACTTGAAGGTCGTGACAGCAAGAGCAATGTGATTTTTGAGTTGGAGGTGTTACAGATGAGTTGTGATGATCTGAACAACTTCCCTACACCATATGGAGTGTGTTTGATTGCTTGGACTTGATTGGAAATGGCTGGATCACTTCATGGCATCTCGGCTGCAACTTGGTTAAAACCTTGAGCAACTGACTGGTGATTCTGAGAAATCAGGGTTACAGTTGTTGTTTAAGTGCTTGGATCACTTCTATATGATGTTTATGAGGTGTGTGTGTGTGTGATTGGTTTGGTTGGAATAACTCTCAAACTCAAAACCCGATAGTGACTTGCCTTAGAAGGCAAAATTGGAAGTGAGAAGGAGATTTTGAGGAAAGCATCTGTTTGATGGCTTTGGTGTACTCAAACTGATCACAAATGAGCTCTATTTATAGTAGAGCAAGTTTGTTTTGGCTGAAATAGTGAATGGCAACTGCAGCAGAGGTTTGGCCAATGTTGATCAATAGGAATCCAAGTCTCCTCTAGCCATTGACTAGAGGTTAGAGCACAGACCTGTCGTTCCCTAGTTCAGATCTTATCCTTGACTCATTTAGTTGGAAATGGTTCAGTTCATGCCACCTTGGTGCATCCATTGAATGCTCCAAAAAAAATTGGAGTCTTGTCCCCTCTTTAGGCATTTCTAGGTATAGCATACTACTTTTGGTTCCAAAGACTTAGGAGGCTTATGGATCAGTGCTTGTCCCTCCTTGGTCTCCCCCTGAGGTGTTCAGATGGATAAACTTGTTTGTCATTTGAAAAATTTGCTTAAATCGAGCAAAATGCACAAATCTGCCTAGTTATGACAGTTGCAGCAAGGCATTTTGCCACTATCATAACTCTTAGCTCAAATGGAATTTGATGGAGTTCTTGGCCATTTTGGAAACCTCTCATATGACACAACACATGTGTGATCATAGTTTGTCTTGATACCTTTTGGATCCAAGTGAAAAATCCCTCTACTTTTGGAAAAAAAGCAAGAAAGATTCTGACTTAGTGAAAATTTCACTAATTGTTGGAAAAAAGTGACATTTTCACTTTTTGTCATTTTGGTCATTCCATAACTTAAAATCCATGGAGAATTGGAATGAGGTGTAGTTGACACTTTTAAAGTATGCCATGAGAACTACAAATCCATCTTTGGATAAGCCCAAATGGTTGCTTGGATCTCAAGTTATGATCCTTGGAAGTTGGCACCCTAGCCACTTTGTTCCATAACTTAGAAAAATTTCTAAGTTTTTATGGTTACCCCTTTTACAAGTTATCCCGCTTTCTGTGGTTTTTCTTGATGAATGTTGATTCAAATCACACATTAACATCATTTTAGGGTTAGGGGACCATAATTGATCAAAAAATCAAAAAGTCAAACTTTGACTTTTGGGCACAGTTGACTTTTTATCAGATGAATTCCAAACTGTGCGATCCTATATGAAATCAAGTCCTTGGCCTAAATCAAACTTGATGGATTAATTTCATAGGTGTTATAGGGTGTATTGAATCATGTCCCAGAGTTTGGGAGGATGCTTGGGTCAAAAGCCAAAGGTACAGTTAACTTTTTCCGCGAAACCCTAACTGTGGTTCTGATGAACTTGAAACTTAGGAATCAAGCTTCTTGGATCAATCTATTGTTGCAAATGGATCAATGTGGTGTGTTAGAGACCCTCAAATCATGTCTTGATGTCTTGTCTCATGATTTTTCCCAAAAGTCAACTTAGGGGTGAATTAGTTCAAGAAACCCTAATTTCTGATTTTTTAGTGAATGCATCCCCTGAGGCTAAATTGATTTGATGATTGGGTTCATGAGGTCCCTTGGAGTATATTAGGATATTCTTTGAAGCATTGGCTCATGCCTAGAGGAAAATTTCCATCTGCAGACCTTGGTCGACCAAAACCCTATTTTGGTGACACCGTTATTTTGAAATCTGTACAGCGACTTATACAATGACTAAGGCCCAAAGTGTTTTAAAGAAATGAAATGGGGCTTATAACACGAGGATAGGCCTAGATGATTTTCGTTTTGAAATGGCGATCGCGCCGAGTTTTTTGAAAACGCAGTGCGTCTTATACAATGACTGAGGCCTAAAAATGTTTTGGTTTTCAAAGGGCATTGGGTCTTACACTCTATTAGAGGCCCAAAAGTGTTTGAATAGAGATGGGCCTTATAGCTCAAGGAGAAGCCTAGTTGGTTTCATTGCAAAGGCGACGACCGCGCCGTACTTTTGAAAATATACAGAGGGACTTATACAATGTGTGAGGCCCTAAAAGATTTATTTATAAAAGGATTGGGTCTTACACTCTACCAAGAGGTCCAAAGAGTTTTAAAATAATTGATGAGGGTTGAATTAATCAACACCCTAATTTTGTTTAAAATGGCATTAGTTTTGTTAAAAAAATTAATAAAAAGTGATGAAAACATGTGAAAAATGAGTGGTGATCTTGGATCAATGTTTCAAAGATCATGTTTATATCCATAAAATGATTGGAAACCAATTAAGTTTGGAAAATCAAGGGGGGGGGGGGGGGGGGGGAATATTTCAAATGTTAAAAACAAATAAAACATTAATTCCTTGCAAAAATATCAAATATATGAAATAAATAATATTTTTGGGATTTTTTGATAAAATAAAATATTTTAACATTTTTGTGAATTATTAAAAAAAGAATCAACTCAAAATCATTAAAACTCAGAGAGAAATTAATTTTTGAATAAATTAAATAAAATCACAAAATTCAAATATTTGAATTTTCAAAAAGGGTGCCAAGAACATGGCAAGAACACGCGCGTGTTCTGAGTTTTGCCCATATTTTCATTTTCTATCCAATCTCACTGAATACTTGATGAAATCACATAATCCACTTATCAATCTGCTCGTTTTCACCTCACGATCATGCCTATGGTCTTTAATTTCATTTATTTTAAGCATGTAATAAGAAATCAAGACAAAACCTCACGAACCCTAAAATTTGCATGAAGACTGAGGATTTTGATACACGATTCAAACAAAGCAAGTAATTGAGGGGAAACATTCTATGCATGATTATGAACATTTGGGAAAAGTATTGTGCGAGGAAATATGCATAGATTAAGAGATGACCAAGTTTAGGGTTACTTGAAGGTCGTGACAGCAAGAGCAATGTGATTTTTGAGTTGGAGGTGTTACAGATGAGTTGTGATGATCTGAACAACTTCCCTACACCATATGGAGTGTGTTTGATTGCTTGGACTTGATTGGAAATGGCTGGATCACTTCATGGCATCTCGGCTGCAACTTGGTTAAAACCTTGAGCAACTGACTGGTGATTCTGAGAAATCAGGGTTACAGTTGTTGTTTAAGTGCTTGGATCACTTCTATATGATGTTTATGAGGTGTGTGTGTGTGTGATTGGTTTGGTTGGAATAACTCTCAAACTCAAAACCCGATAGTGACTTGCCTTAGAAGGCAAAATTGGAAGTGAGAAGGAGATTTTGAGGAAAGCATCTGTTTGATGGCTTTGGTGTACTCAAACTGATCACAAATGAGCTCTATTTATAGTAGAGCAAGTTTGTTTTGGCTGAAATAGTGAATGGCAACTGCAGCAGAGGTTTGGCCAATGTTGATCAATAGGAATCCAAGTCTCCTCTAGCCATTGACTAGAGGTTAGAGCACAGACCTGTCGTTCCCTAGTTCAGATCTTATCCTTGACTCATTTAGTTGGAAATGGTTCAGTTCATGCCACCTTGGTGCATCCATTGAATGCTCCAAAAAAAATTGGAGTCTTGTCCCCTCTTTAGGCATTTCTAGGTATAGCATACTACTTTTGGTTCCAAAGACTTAGGAGGCTTATGGATCAGTGCTTGTCCCTCCTTGGTCTCCCCCTGAGGTGTTCAGATGGATAAACTTGTTTGTCATTTGAAAAATTTGCTTAAATCGAGCAAAATGCACAAATCTGCCTAGTTATGACAGTTGCAGCAAGGCATTTTGCCACTATCATAACTCTTAGCTCAAATGGAATTTGATGGAGTTCTTGGCCATTTTGGAAAGCTCTCATATGATACAACACATGTGTGATCATAGTTTGTCTTGATACCTTTTGGATCCAAGTGAAAAATCCCTCTACTTTTGGATAAAAAGCAAGATAGATTCTGACTTAGTGAAAATTTCACTAAGTGTTGGAAAAAAGTGACATTTTCAATTTTTGTCATTTTGGCCATTCCATAACTTAAAATCCATGGAGAATTGGAATGAGGTGTAGTTGATACTTTTAAAGTATGCAATGAGAGCTACAAATCCATCTTTGGATCAGCCCAAATGGTTGCTTGGATCTCAAGTTATGATCCTTGGAAGTTGGCACCCTAGCCACTTTGTTCCATAACTTAGAAAAATTTCTATGTTTTTATGGTTACCCCTTTTACAAGTTATCCCACTTTCTGTGGTTTTTCTTGATGAATGTTGATTCAAATCACACATTAACATCATTTTAGGGTTAGGGGGCCATAATTGATCAAAAAATAAAAAAGTCAAACTTTGACTTTTGGGCACAGTTAACTTTTTATCAGATGAATTCCAAACTGTGCGATCCTATATGAAATCAAGTCCTTGGCCTAAATAAAACTTGATGGATTAATTTCATAGGTGTTATAGGGTGTATTGAATCATGTCCCAGAGTTTGGGAGGATGCCTGGGTCAAAAGCCAAAGGTACAGTTAACTTTTTCCGCGAAACCCTAACTGTGGTTCTGATGAACTTGAAACTTAGGAATCAAGCTTCTTTGATCAATCTATTGTTACAAATGGATCAATGTGGTGTGTTAGAGACCCTCAAATCATGTCTTGATGTCTTGTCTCATGATTTGTACCAAAAGTCAACTTAGGGGTGAATTAGGTCAAGAAACCCTAATTTCTGATTTTTTAGTGAATGCATCCCCTGAGGCTAAATTGACTTGATGATTGGGTTCATGAGGTCCCTTGGAGTATATTAGGATATTCTTTGAAGCATTGGCTCATGCATAGAGGAAAATTTCCATCTGCAGACCTTGGTCGACCAAAACCCTATTTTGGTGACACCGTTATTTTGAAATCTGTACAGCGACTTATACAATGACTAAGGCCCAAAGTGTTTTAAAGAAATGAAATGGGGCATATAACACGAGGGTAGGCCCAGATGATTTTCGTTTTGAAATGGCGATCGCGCCGAGATTTTTGAAAACGCAGTGCGTCTTATACAATGACTGAGGCCTAAAAATGTTTTGGTTTTCAAAGGGCATTGGGTCTTACACTCTATTAGAGGCCCAAAAGTGTTTGACTAGAGATGGGCCTTATAGCTCAAGGAGAAGCCCAGTTGGTTTCATTGCAAAGGCGACGACCGCGCCGTACTTTTGAAAATATACAGAGGGACTTATACAATGTGTGAGGCCCTAAAAGGTTTATTTATAAAAGGATTGGGTCTTACACTCTACCAAGAGGTCCAAAGAGTTTTAAAATAATTGATGAGGGTTGAATTAATCAACACCCTAATTTTGTTTAAAATGGCATTAGTTTTGTTAAAAAATTAATAAAAAGTGATGAAAACATGTGAAAAATGAGTGGTGATCTTGGATCAATGTTTCAAAGATCATGTTTATATCCATAAAATGATTGGAAACCAATTAAGTTTGGAAAATCAAGGGGGGGGGGGAATATTTCAAATGTTAAAAACAAATAAAACATTAATTCCTTGCAAAAATATCAAATATATGAAATAAATAATATTTTTGGGATTTTTTGGTAAAATAAAATATTTTAACATTTTTGTGAATTATTAAAAAAAGAATCAACTCAAAATCATTAAAACTCAGAGAGAAATTAATTTTTGAATAAATTAAATAAAATCACAAAATTCAAATATTTGAATTTTCAAAAAGGGTGCCAAGAACATGGCAAGAACACGCGCGTGTTCTGAGTTTTGCCCATATTTTCATTTTCTATCCAATCTCACTGAATACTTGATGAAATCACACAATCCACTTATCAATCTGCTCGTTTTCACCTCACGATCATGCCTATGGTCTTTAATTTCATTTATTTTAAGCATGTAATAAGAAATCAAGACAAAACCTCACGAACCCTAAAATTTGCATGAAGACTGAGGATTTTGATACACGATTCAAACAAAGCAAGTAATTGAGGGGAAACATTCTATGCATGATTATGAACATTTGGGAAAAGTATTGTGCGAGGAAATATGCATAGATTAAGAGATGACCAAGTTTAGGGTTACTTGAAGGTCGTGACAGCAAGAGCAATGTGATTTTTGAGTTGGAGGTGTTACAGATGAGTTGTGATGATCTGAACAACTTCCCTACACCATATGGAGTGTGTTTGATTGCTTGGACTTGATTGGAAATGGCTGGATCACTTCATGGCATCTCGGCTGCAACTTGGTTAAAACCTTGAGCAACTGACTGGTGATTCTGAGAAATCAGGGTTACAGTTGTTGTTTAAGTGCTTGGATCACTTCTATATGATGTTTATGAGGTGTGTGTGTGTGTGATTGGTTTGGTTGGAATAACTCTCAAACTCAAAACCCGATAGTGACTTGCCTTAGAAGGCAAAATTGGAAGTGAGAAGGAGATTTTGAGGAAAGCATCTGTTTGATGGCTTTGGTGTACTCAAACTGATCACAAATGAGCTCTATTTATAGTAGAGCAAGTTTGTTTTGGCTGCAATAGTGAATGGCAACTGCAGCAGAGGTTTGGCCAATGTTGATCAATAGGAATCCAAGTCTCCTCTAGCCATTGACTTGAGGTTAGAGCACAGATCTGTCGTTCCCTAGTTCAGATCTTATCCTTGACTCATTTAGTTGGAAATGGTTCAGTTCATGCCACCTTGGTGCATCCATTGAATGCTCCAAAAAAAAATTGGAGTCTTGTCCCCTCTTTAGGCATTTCTAGGTTTAGCATACTACTTTTGGTTCCAAAGACTTAGGAGGCTTATGGATCAGTGCTTGTCCCTCCTTGGTCTCCCCCTGAGGTGTTCAGATGGATAAACTTGTTTGTCATTTGCAAAATTTGCTTAAATCGAGCAAAATGCACAAATCTGCCTAGTTATGACAGTTGCAACAAGGCATTTTGCCACTATCATAACTCTTAGCTCAAATGGAATTTGATGGAGTTCTTGGCCATTTTGGAAAGCTCTCATATGATACAACACATGTGTGATCATAGTTTGTCTTGATACCTTTTGGATCCAAGTGAAAAATCCCTCTACTTTTGGATAAAAAGCAAGATAGATTCTGACTTAGTGAAAATTTCACTAAGTGTTGGAAAAAAGTGACATTTTCAATTTTTGTCATTTTGGCCATTCCATAACTTAAAATCCATGGAGAATTGGAATGAGGTGTAGTTGATACTTTTAAAGTATGCAATGAGAGCTACAAATCCATCTTTGGATCAGCCCAAATGGTTGCTTGGATCTCAAGTTATGATCCTTGGAAGTTGGCACCCTAGCCACTTTGTTCCATAACTTAGAAAAATTTCTAAGTTTTTATGGTTACCCCTTTTACAAGTTATCCCACTTTCTGTGGTTTTTCTTGATGAATGTTGATTCAAATCACACATTAACATCATTTTAGGGTTAGGGGGCCATAATTGATCAAAAAATCAAAAAGTCAAACTTTGACTTTTGGGCACAGTTAACTTTTTATCAGATGAATTCCAAACTGTGCGATCCTATATGAAATCAAGTCCTTGGCCTAAATCAAACTTGATGGATTAATTTCATAGGTGTTATAGGGTGTATTGAATCATGTCCCAGAGTTTGGGAGGATGCCTGGGTCAAAAGCCAAAGGTACAGTTAACTTTTTCCGCGAAACCCTAACTGTGGTTCTGATGAACTTGAAACTTAGGAATCAAGCTTCTTTGATCAATCTATTGTTACAAATGGATCAATGTGGTGTGTTAGAGACCCTCAAATCATGTCTTGATGTCTTGTCTCATGATTTGTACCAAAAGTCAACTTAGGGGTGAATTAGGTCAAGAAACCCTAATTTCTGATTTTTTAGTGAATGCATCCCCTGAGGCTAAATTGACTTGATGATTGGGTTCATGAGGTCCCTTGGAGTATATTAGGATATTCTTTGAAGCATTGGCTCATGCATAGAGGAAAATTTCCATCTGCAGACCTTGGTCGACCAAAACCCTATTTTGGTGACACCGTTATTTTGAAATCTGTACAGCGACTTATACAATGACTAAGGCCCAAAGTGTTTTAAAGAAATGAAATGGGGCATATAACACGAGGGTAGGCCCAGATGATTTTCGTTTTGAAATGGCGATCGCGCCGAGATTTTTGAAAACGCAGTGCGTCTTATACAATGACTGAGGCCTAAAAATGTTTTGGTTTTCAAAGGGCATTGGGTCTTACACTCTATTAGAGGCCCAAAAGTGTTTGACTAGAGATGGGCCTTATAGCTCAAGGAGAAGCCCAGTTGGTTTCATTGCAAAGGCGACGACCGCGCCGTACTTTTGAAAATATACAGAGGGACTTATACAATGTGTGAGGCCCTAAAAGGTTTATTTATAAAAGGATTGGGTCTTACACTCTACCAAGAGGTCCAAAGAGTTTTAAAATAATTGATGAGGGTTGAATTAATCAACACCCTAATTTTGTTTAAAATGGCATTAGTTTTGTTAAAAAATTAATAAAAAGTGATGAAAACATGTGAAAAATGAGTGGTGATCTTGGATCAATGTTTCAAAGATCATGTTTATATCCATAAAATGATTGGAAACCAATTAAGTTTGGAAAATCAAGGGGGGGGGGGGGGGGGAATATTTCAAATGTTAAAAACAAATAAAACATTAATTCCTTGCAAAAATATCAAATATATGAAATAAATAATATTTTTGGGATTTTTTGGTAAAATAAAATATTTTAACATTTTTGTGAATTATTAAAAAAAGAATCAACTCAAAATCATTAAAACTCAGAGAGAAATTAATTTTTGAATAAATTAAATAAAATCACAAAATTCAAATATTTGAATTTTCAAAAAGGGTGCCAAGAACATGGCAAGAACACGCGCGTGTTCTGAGTTTTGCCCATATTTTCATTTTCTATCCAATCTCACTGAATACTTGATGAAATCACACAATCCACTTATCAATCTGCTCGTTTTCACCTCACGATCATGCCTATGGTCTTTAATTTCATTTATTTTAAGCATGTAATAAGAAATCAAGACAAAACCTCACGAACCCTAAAATTTGCATGAAGACTGAGGATTTTGATACACGATTCAAACAAAGCAAGTAATTGAGGGGAAACATTCTATGCATGATTATGAACATTTGGGAAAAGTATTGTGCGAGGAAATATGCATAGATTAAGAGATGACCAAGTTTAGGGTTACTTGAAGGTCGTGACAGCAAGAGCAATGTGATTTTTGAGTTGGAGGTGTTACAGATGAGTTGTGATGATCTGAACAACTTCCCTACACCATATGGAGCGTGTTTGATTGCTTGGACTTGATTGGAAATGGCTGGATCACTTCATGGCATCTCGGCTGCAACTTGGTTAAAACCTTGAGCAACTGACTGGTGATTCTGAGAAATCAGGGTTACAGTTGTTGTTTAAGTGCTTGGATCACTTCTATATGATGTTTATGAGGTGTGTGTGTGTGTGATTGGTTTGGTTGGAATAACTCTCAAACTCAAAACCCGATAGTGACTTGCCTTAGAAGGCAAAATTGGAAGTGAGAAGGAGATTTTGAGGAAAGCATCTGTTTGATGGCTTTGGTGTACTCAAACTGATCACAAATGAGCTCTATTTATAGTAGAGCAAGTTTGTTTTGGCTGCAATAGTGAATGGCAACTGCAGCAGAGGTTTGGCCAATGTTGATCAATAGGAATCCAAGTCTCCTCTAGCCATTGACTTGAGGTTAGAGCACAGATCTGCCGTTCCCTAGTTCAGATCTTATCCTTGACTCATTTAGTTGGAAATGGTTCAGTTCATGCCACCTTGGTGCATCCATTGAATGCTCCAAAAAAAAATTGGAGTCTTGTCCCCTCTTTAGGCATTTCTAGGTTTAGCATACTACTTTTGGTTCCAAAGACTTAGGAGGCTTATGGATCAGTGCTTGTCCCTCCTTGGTCTCCCCCTGAGGTGTTCAGATGGATAAACTTGTTTGTCATTTGCAAAATTTGCTTAAATCGAGCAAAATGCACAAATCTGCCTAGTTATGACAGTTGCAACAAGGCATTTTGCCACTATCATAACTCTTAGCTCAAATGGAATTTGATGGAGTTCTTGGCCATTTTGGAAAGCTCTCATATGATACAACACATGTGTGATCATAGTTTGTCTTGATACCTTTTGGATCCAAGTGAAAAATCCCTCTACTTTTGGATAAAAAGCAAGATAGATTCTGACTTAGTGAAAATTTCACTAAGTGTTGGAAAAAAGTGACATTTTCAATTTTTGTCATTTTGGCCATTCCATAACTTAAAATCCATGGAGAATTGGAATGAGGTGTAGTTGATACTTTTAAAGTATGCAATGAGAGCTACAAATCCATCTTTGGATCAGCCCAAATGGTTGCTTGGATCTCAAGTTATGATCCTTGGAAGTTGGCACCCTAGCCACTTTGTTCCATAACTTAGAAAAATTTCTAAGTTTTTATGGTTACCCCTTTTACAAGTTATCCAACTTTCTGTGGTTTTTCTTGATGAATGTTGATTCAAATCACACATTAACATCATTTTAGGGTTAGGGGGCCATAATTGATCAAAAAATCAAAAAGTCAAACTTTGACTTTTGGGCACAGTTAACTTTTTATCAGATGAATTCCAAACTGTGAGATCCTATATGAAATCAAGTCCTTGGCCTAAATCAAACTTGATGGATTAATTTCATAGGTGTTATAGGGTGTATTGAATCATGTCCCAGAGTTTGGGAGGATGCTTGGGTCAAAAGCCAAAGGTACAGTTAACTTTTTCCGCGAAACCCTAACTGTGGTTCTGATGAACTTGAAACTTAGGAATCAAGCTTCTTTGATCAATCTATTGTTACAAATGGATCAATGTGGTGTGTTAGAGACCCTCAAATCATGTCTTGATGTCTTGTCTCATGATTTGTACCAAAAGTCAACTTAGGGGTGAATTAGGTCAAGAAACCCTAATTTCTGATTTTTTAGTGAATGCATCCCCTGAGGCTAAATTGACTTGATGATTGGGTTCATGAGGTCCCTTGGAGTATATTAGGATATTCTTTGAAGCATTGGCTCATGCCTAGAGGAAAATTTCCATCTGCAGACCTTGGTCGACCAAAACCCTATTTTGGTGACACCGTTATTTTGAAATCTGTACAGCGACTTATACAATGACTAAGGCCCAAAGTGTTTTAAAGAAATGAAATGGGGCTTATAACCCGAGGGTAGGCCCAGATGATTTTCGTTTTGAAATGGCGATCGCGCCGAGATTTTTGAAAACGCAGTGCGTCTTATACAATGACTGAGGCCTAAAAATGTTTTGGTTTTCAAAGGGCATTGGGTCTTACACTCTATTAGAGGCCCAAAAGTGTTTGAATAGAGATGGGCCTTATAGCTCAAGGAGAAGCCCAGTTGGTTTCATTGCAAAGGCGACGACCGCGCCGTACTTTTGAAAATATACAGAGGGACTTATACAATGTGTGAGGCCCTAAAAGGTTTATTTATAAAAGGATTGGGTCTTACACTCTACCAAGAGGTCCAAAGAGTTTTAAAATAATTGATGAGGGTTGAATTAATCAACACCCTAATTTTGTTTAAAATGGCATTAGTTTTGTTAAAAAATTAATAAAAAGTGATGAAAACATGTGAAAAATGAGTGGTGATCTTGGATCAATGTTTCAAAGATCATGTTTATATCCATAAAATGATTGGAAACCAATTAAGTTTGGAAAATCAAGGGGGGGGGAAATATTTCAAATGTTAAAAACAAATAAAACATTAATTCCTTGCAAAAATATCAAATATATGAAATAAATAATATTTTTGGGATTTTTTGGTAAAATAAAATATTTTAACATTTTTGTGAATTATTAAAAAAAGAATCAACTCAAAATCATTAAAACTCAGAGAGAAATTAATTTTTGAATAAATTAAATAAAATCACAAAATTCAAATATTTGAATTTTCAAAAAGGGTGCCAAGAACATGGCAAGAACACACGCGTGTTCTGAGTTTTGCCCATATTTTCATTTTCTATCCAATCTCACTGAATACTTGATGAAATCACACAATCCACTTATCAATCTGCTCGTTTTCACCTCACGATCATGCCTATGGTCTTTAATTTCATTTATTTTAAGCATGTAATAAGAAATCAAGACAAAACCTCACGAACCCTAAAATTTGCATGAAGACTGAGGATTTTGATACACGATTCAAACAAAGCAAGTAATTGAGGGGAAACATTCTATGCATGATTATGAACATTTGGGAAAAGTATTGTGCGAGGAAATATGCATAGATTAAGAGATGACCAAGTTTAGGGTTACTTGAAGGTCGTGACAGCAAGAGCAATGTGATTTTTGAGTTGGAGGTGTTACAGATGAGTTGTGATGATCTGAACAACTTCCCTACACCATATGGAGTGTGTTTGATTGCTTGGACTTGATTGGAAATGGCTGGATCACTTCATGGCATCTCGGCTGCAACTTGGTTAAAACCTTGAGCAACTGACTGGTGATTCTGAGAAATCAGGGTTACAGTTGTTGTTTAAGTGCTTGGATCACTTCTATATGATGTTTATGAGGTGTGTGTGTGTGTGATTGGTTTGGTTGGAATAACTCTCAAACTCAAAACCCGATAGTGACTTGCCTTAGAAGGCAAAATTGGAAGTGAGAAGGAGATTTTGAGGAAAGCATCTGTTTGATGGCTTTGGTGTACTCAAACTGATCACAAATGAGCTCTATTTATAGTAGAGCAAGTTTGTTTTGGCTGCAATAGTGAATGGCAACTGCAGCAGAGGTTTGGCCAATGTTGATCAATACGAATCCAAGTCTCCTCTAGCCATTGACTTGAGGTTAGAGCACATACCTGTCGTTCCCTAGTTCAGATCTTATCCTTGACTCATTTAGTTGGAAATGGTTCAGTTCATGCCACCTTGGTGCATCCATTGAATGCTCCAAAAAAAAATTGGAGTCTTGTCCCCTCTTTAGGCATTTCTAGGTTTAGCATACTACTTTTGGTTCCAAAGACTTAGGAGGCTTATGGATCAGTGCTTGTCCCTCCTTGGTCTCCCCCTGAGGTGTTCAGATGGATAAACTTGTTTGTCATTTGCAAAATTTGCTTAAATCGAGCAAAATGCACAAATCTGCCTAGTTATGACAGTTGCAGCAAGGCATTTTGCCACTATCATAACTCTTAGCTCAAATGGAATTTGATGGAGTTCTTGGCCATTTTGGAAAGCTCTCATATGATACAACACATGTGTGATCATAGTTTGTCTTGATACCTTTTGGATCCAAGTGAAAAATCCCACTACTTTTGGATAAAAAGCAAGATAGATTCTGACTTAGTGAAAATTTCACTAAGTGTTGGAAAAAAGTGACATTTTCAATTTTTGTCATTTTGGCCATTCCATAACTTAAAATCCATGGAGAATTGGAATGAGGTGTAGTTGATACTTTTAAAGTATGCAATGAGAGCTACAAATCCATCTTTGGATCAGCCCAAATGGTTGCTTGGATCTCAAGTTATGATCCTTGGAAGTTGGCACCCTAGCCACTTTGTTCCATAACTTAGAAAAATTTCTAAGTTTTTATGGTTACCCCTTTTACAAGTTATCCCACTTTCTGTGGTTTTTCTTGATGAATGTTGATTCAAATCACACATTAACATCATTTTAGGGTTAGGGGGCCATAATTGATCAAAAAATCAAAAAGTCAAACTTTGACTTTTGGGCACAGTTAACTTTTTATCAGATGAATTCCAAACTGTGCGATCCTATATGAAATCAAGTCCTTGGCCTAAATCAAACTTGATGGATTAATTTCATAGGTGTTATAGGGTGTATTGAATCATGTCCCAGAGTTTGGGAGGATGCCTGGGTCAAAAGCCAAAGGTACAGTTAACTTTTTCCGCGAAACCCTAACTGTGGTTCTGATGAACTTGAAACTTAGGAATCAAGCTTCTTGGATCAATCTATTGTTACAAATGGATCAATGTGGTGTGTTAGAGACCCTCAAATCATGTCTTGATGTCTTGTCTCATGATTTGTACCAAAAGTCAACTTAGGGGTGAATTAGGTCAAGAAACCCTAATTTCTGATTTTTTAGTGAATGCATCCCCTGAGGCTAAATTGACTTGATGATTGGGTTCATGAGGTCCCTTGGAGTATATTAGGATATTCTTTGAAGCATTGGCTCATGCCTAGAGGAAAATTTCCATCTGCAGACCTTGGTCGACCAAAACCCTATTTTGGTGACACCGTTATTTTGAAATCTGTACAGCGACTTATACAATGACTAAGGCCCAAAGTGTTTTAAAGAAATGAAATGGGGCTTATAACCCGAGGGTAGGTCCAGATGATTTTCGTTTTGAAATGGCGATCGCGCCGAGATTTTTGAAAACGCAGTGCGTCTTATACAATGACTGAGGCCTAAAAATGTTTTGGTTTTCAAAGGGCATTGGGTCTTACACTCTATTAGAGGCCCAAAAGTGTTTGAATAGAGATGGGCCTTATAGCTCAAGGAGAAGCCCAGTTGGTTTCATTGCAAAGGCGACGACCGCGCCGTACTTTTGAAAATATACAGAGGGACTTATACAATGTGTGAGGCCCTAAAAGGTTTATTTATAAAAGGATTGGGTCTTACACTCTACCAAGAGGTCCAAAGAGTTTTAAAATAATTGATGAGGGTTGAATTAATCAACACCCTAATTTTGTTTAAAATGGCATTAGTTTTGTTAAAAAATTAATAAAAAGTGATGAAAACATGTGAAAAATGAGTGGTGATCTTGGATCAATGTTTCAAAGATCATGTTTATATCCATAAAATGATTGGAAACCAATTAAGTTTGGAAAATCAAGGGGGGGAAAATATTTCAAATGTTAAAAACAAATAAAACATTAATTCCTTGCAAAAATATCAAATATATGAAATAAATAATATTTTTGGGATTTTTTGGTAAAATAAAATATTTTAACATTTTTGTGAATTATTAAAAAAAGAATCAACCCAAAATCATTAAAACTCAGAGAGAAATTAATTTTTGAATAAATTAAATAAAATCACAAAATTCAAATATTTGAATTTTCAAAAAGGGTGCCAAGAACATGGCAAGAACACGCGCGTGTTCTGAGTTTTGCCCATATTTTCATTTTCTATCCAATCTCACTGAATACTTGATGAAATCACACAATCCACTTATCAATCTGCTCGTTTTCACCTCACGATCATGCCTATGGTCTTTAATTTCATTTATTTTAAGCATGTAATAAGAAATCAAGACAAAACCTCACGAACCCTAAAATTTGCATGAAGACTGAGGATTTTGATACACGATTCAAACAAAGCAAGTAATTGAGGGGAAACATTCTATGCATGATTATGAACATTTGGGAAAAGTATTGTGCGAGGAAATATGCATAGATTAAGAGATGACCAAGTTTAGGGTTACTTGAAGGTCGTGACAGCAAGAGCAATGTGATTTTTGAGTTGGAGGTGTTACAGATGAGTTGTGATGATCTGAACAACTTCCCTACACCATATGGAGTGTGTTTGATTGCTTGGACTTGATTGGAAATGGCTGGATCACTTCATGGCATCTCGGCTGCAACTTGGTTAAAACCTTGAGCAACTGACTGGTGATTCTGAGAAATCAGGGTTACAGTTGTTGTTTAAGTGCTTGGATCACTTCTATATGATGTTTATGAGGTGTGTGTGTGTGATTGGTTTGGTTGGAATAACTCTCAAACTCAAAACCCGATAGTGACTTGCCTTAGAAGGCAAAATTGGAAGTGAGAGGAGATTTTGAGGAAAGCATCTGTTTGATGGCTTTGGTGTACTCAAACTGATCACAAATGAGCTCTATTTATAGTAGAGCAAGTTTGTTTTGGCTGCAATAGTGAATGGCAACTGCAGCAGAGGTTTGGCCAATGTTGATCAATAGGAATCCAAGTCTCCTCTAGCCATGGACTTGAGGTTAGAGCACAGACCTGTCGTTCCCTAGTTCAGATCTTATCCTTGACTCATTTAGTTGGAAATGGTTCAGTTCATGCCACCTTGGTGCATCCATTGAATGCTCCAAAAAAAAATTGGAGTCTTGTCCCCTCTTTAGGCATTTCTAGGTTTAGCATACTACTTTTGGTTCCAAAGACTTAGGAGGCTTATGGATCAGTGCTTGTCCCTCCTTGGTCTCCCCCTGAGGTGTTCAGATGGATAAACTTGTTTGTCATTTGCAAAATTTGCTTAAATCGAGCAAAATGCACAAATCTGCCTAGTTATGACAGTTGCAGCAAGGCATTTTGCCACTATCATAACTCTTAGCTCAAATGGAATTTGATGGAGTTCTTGGCCATTTTGGAAAGCTCTCATATGACACAACACATATTTGATCATAGTTTGTCTTGATACCTTTTGGATCCAAGTGAAAAATCCCTCTACTTTTGGAAAAAAAGCAAGATAGATTCTGACTTAGTGAAAATTTCACTAATTGTTGGAAAAAAGTGACATTTTCACTTTTTGTCATTTTGGTCATTCCATAACTTAAAATCCATGGAGAATTGGAATGAGGTGTAGTTGACACTTTTAAAGTATGCCATGAGAGCTACAAATCCATCTTTGGATCAGCCCAAATGGTTGCTTGGATCTCAAGTTATGATCCTTGAAAGTTGGCACCCTAGCCACTTTGTTCCATAACTTAGAAAAATTTCTAAGTTTTTATGGTTACCCCTTTTACAAGTTATCCCGCTTTCTGTGGTTTTTCTTGATGAATGTTGATTCAAATCACACATTAACATCATTTTAGGGTTAGGGGACCATAATTGATCAAAAAATCAAAAAGTCAAACTTTGACTTTTGGGCACAGTTGACTTTTTATCAGATGAATTCCAAACTGTGCGATCCTATATGAAATCAAGTCCTTGACCTAAATCAAACTTGATGGATTAATTTCATAGGTGTTATAGGGTGTATTGAATCATGTCCCAGAGTTTGGGAGGATGCTTGGGTCAAAAGCCAAAGGTACAGTTAACTTTTTCCGCGAAACCCTAACTGTGGTTCTGATGAACTTGAAACTTAGGAATCAAGCTTCTTGGATCAATCTATTGTTGCAAATGGATCAATGTGGTGTGTTAGAGACCCTCAAATCATGTCTTGATGTCTTGTCTCATGATTTTTCACAAAAGTCAACTTAGGGGTGAATTAGGTCAAGAAACCCTAATTTCTGATTTTTTAGTGAATGCATCCCCTGAGGCTAAATTGACTTGATGATTGGGTTCATGAGGTCCCTTGGAGTATATTAGGATATTCTTTGAAGCATTGGCTCATGCCTAGAGGAAAATTTCCATCTGCAGACCTTGGTCGACCAAAACCCTATTTTGGTGACACCGTTATTTTGAAATCTGTACAGCGACTTATACAATGACTAAGGCCCAAAGTGTTTTAAAGAAATGAAATGGGGCTTATAACACGAGGGTAGGCCCAGATGATTTTCGTTTTGAAATGGCGATCGCGCCGAAATTTTTGAAAACGCAGTGCGTCTTATACAATGACTGAGGCCTAAAAATGTTTTGGTTTTCAAAGGGCATTGGGTCTTACACTCTATTAGAGGCCCAAAAGTGTTTGAATAGAGATGGGCCTTATAGCTCAAGGAGAAGCCCAGTTGGTTTCATTGCAAAGGCGACGACCGCGCCGTACTTTTGAAAATATACAGAGGGACTTATACAATGTGTGAGGCCCTAAAAGGTTTATTTATAAAAGGATTGGGTCTTACACTCTACCAAGAGGTCCAAAGAGTTTTAAAATAATTGATGAGGGTTGAATTAATCAACACCCTAATTTTGTTTAAAATGGCATTAGTTTTGTTAAAAAATTAATAAAAAGTGATGAAAACATGTGAAAAATGAGTGGTGATCTTGGATCAATGTTTCAAAGATCATGTTTATATCCATAAAATGATTGGAAACTAATTAAGTTTGGAAAATCAAGGGGGGGAAAATATTTCAAATGTTAAAAACAAATAAAACATTAATTCCTTGCAAAAATATCAAATATATGAAATAAATAATATTTTTGGGATTTTTTGGTAAAATAAAATATTTTAACATTTTTGTGAATTATTAAAAAAAGAATCAACTCAAAATCATTAAAACTCAGAGAGAAATTAATTTTTGAATAAATTAAATAAAATCACAAAATTCAAATATTTGAATTTTCAAAAAGGGTGCCAAGAACATGGCAAGAACACGCGCGTGTTCTGAGTTTTGCCCATATTTTCATTTTCTATCCAATCTCACTGAATACTTGATGAAATCACACAATCCACTTATCAATCTGCTCGTTTTCACCTCACGATCATGCATATGGTCTTTAATTTCATTTATTTTAAGCATGTAATAAGAAATCAAGACAAAACCTCACGAACCCTAAAATTTGCATGAAGGCTGAGGATTTTGATACACGATTCAAACAAAGCAAGTAATTGAGGGGAAACATTCTATGCATGATTATGAACATTTGGGAAAAGTATTGTGCGAGGAAATATGTATAGATTAAGAGATGACCAAGTTTAGGCTTACTTGAAGGTCGTGACAGCAAGAGCAATGTGATTTTTGAGTTGGAGGTGTTACAGATGAGTTGTGCTGATCTGAACAGCTTTCCTACACCATATGGAGTGTGTTTATTGCTTGGACTTGATTGGAAATGGCTGGATCACTTCATGGCATCTCGGCTGCAACTTGGTTAAAACCTTGAGCAACTGACTGGTGATTCTGAGAAATCAGGGTTACAGTTGTTGTTTAAGTGCTTGGATCACTTCTATATGATGTTTATGAGGTGTGTGTGTGTGATTGGTTTGGTTGGAATAACTCTCAAACTCAAAACCCGATAGTGACTTGCCTTAGAAGGCAAAATTGGAAGTGAGAAGGAGATTTTGAGGAAAGCATCTGTTTGATGGCTTTGGTGTACTCAAACTGGTCGCAAATGAGCTCTATTTATAGTAGAGCAAGTTTGTTTTGGCTGCAATAGTGAATGGAAACTGCAGCAGAGGTTTGGCCAATGTTGATCAATAGGAATCCAAGTCTCCTCTAGCCATTGACTAGAGGTTAGAGCACAGACCTGTGGTTCCCTAGTTCAGATCTTATCCTTCACTCATTTAGTTGGAAATGGTTCAGTTCATGCCACCTTGGTGCATCCATTGAATGCTCCAAAAAAAAATTGGAGTCTTGTCCCCTCTTTAGGCATTTCTAGGTTTAACATACTACTTTTGGTTCCAAAGACTTGGGAGGCTTATGGATCAGTGCTTGTCCCTCCTTGGTCTCCCCCTGAGGTGTTCAGATGGATAAACTTGTTTGTCATTTGCAAAATTTGCTTAAATCGAGCAAAATGCACAAATCTGCCTAGTTATGACAGTTGCAGCAAGGCATTTTGCCACTATCATAACTCTTACCTCAAATGGAATTTGATGGAGTTCTTGGCCATTTTGGAAAGCTCTCATATGATACAACACATGTGTGATCATAGTTTGTCTTGATACCTTTTGGATCCAAGTGAAAAATCCCTCTACTTTTAGAAAAAAAGCAAGATAGATTCTGACTTAGTGAAAATTTCACTAAGTGTTGGAAAAAAGTGACATTTTCACTTTTTGTCATTTTGGTCATTCCATAACTTAAAATCCATGGAGAATTGGAATGAGGTGTAGTTGACACTTTTAAAGTATGCCATGAGAGCTACAAATCCATCTTTGGATCAGCCCAAATGGTTGCTTGGATCTCAAGTTATGATCCTTGGAAGTTGGCACCCTAGCCACTTTGTTCCATAACTTAGAAAAATTTCTAAGTTTTTATGGTTACCCCTTTTACAAGTTATCCCACTTTCTGTGGTTTTTCTTGATGAATGTTGATTCAAATCACACATTAACATCATTTTAGGGTTAGGGGACCATAATTGATCAAAAAATCAAAAATTCAAACTTTGACTTTTGGGCACAGTTGACTTTTTATCAGATGAATTCCAAACTGTGCGATCCTATATGAAATCAAGTCCTTGACCTAAATCAAACTTGATGGATTAATTTCATAGGTGTTATAGGGTGTATTGAATCATGTCCCAGAGTTTGGGAGGATGCATGGGTCAAAAGCCAAAGGTACAGTTAACTTTTTCCGCGAAACCCTAACTGTGGTTCTGATGAACTTGAAACTTAGGAATCAAGCTTCTTGGATCAATCTATTGTTACAAATGGATCAATGTGGTGTGTTAGAGACCCTCAAATCATGTCTTGATGTCTTGTCTCATGATTTGTACCAAAAGTCAACTTAGGGGTGAATTAGGTCAAGAAACCCTAATTTCTGATTTTTTAGTGAATGCATCCCCTGAGGCTAAATTGACTTGATGATTGGGTTCATGAGGTCCCTTGGAGTATATTAGGATATTCTTTGAAGCATTGACTCATGCCTAGAGGAAAATTTCCATCTGCAGACCTTGGTCGACCAAAACCCTATTTTGGTGACACCGTTATTTTGAAATGTGTACAGCGACTTATACAATGACTAAGGCCCAAAGTGTTTAAAAGAAATGAAATGGGGCTTATAACACGAGGGTAGGCCCAGATGATTTTCGTTTTGAAATGGCGATCGCGCCGAGATTTTTGAAAACGCAGTGGGTCTAATACAATGACTGAGGCCTAAAAATGTTTTGGTTTTCAAAGGGGATTGGGTCTTACATTCTATTAGAGGCCCAAAAATGTTTGAATAGAGATGGGTCTTATAGCTCAAGGAGAAGCCCAGTTGGTTTCATTACAAAGGCGAAGACTGCGCCGTACTTTTGAAAATATATAGAGGGACTTATACAATGTGTGAGGCCCTAAAAGGTTTATTTATAAAAGGATTGGGTCTTACACTCTACCAAGAGGTCCAAAGAGTTTTAAAATGATTGATGAGGGTTGAATTAATCAACACCCTAATTTTGTTTAAAAAGGCATTAATTTTGTTAAAAAATTAATAAAAAGTGATGAAAACATGTGAAAAATGAGTGGTGATCTTGGATCAATGTTTCAAAAATCATGTTTATATCCATAAAATGATTGGAAACCAATTACGTTTGGAAAATCAAGGGGGGGAAAATATTTCAAATGTTAAAAACAAATAAAACATTAATTCCTTGCAAAAATATCAAATATATGAAATAAATAATATTTTTGAAATTTTTTGGTAAAATAAAATATTTTAACATTTTTGTGAATTATTAAAAAAAGAATCAACTCAAAATCATTAAAACTCAGAGAGAAATTAATTTTTGAATCAATTAAATAAAATCACAAAATTCAAATATTTGAATTTTCAAAAAGGGTGCCAAGAACATGGCAAGAACACGCGCCTGTTCAGAGTTTTGCCCAGATTTTCATTTTCTATCCAATCTCACTGAATACTTGATGAAATCACACAATCCACTTATCAATCTGCTCGTTTTCACCTCACGATCATGTCAATGGTCTTTAATTTCATTTATTTTAAGCATGTAATAAGAAATCAAGACAAAACCTCACGAACCCTAAAATTTGCATGAAGGCTGAGGATTTTGATACACGATTCAAACAAAGCAAGTAATTGAGGGGAAACATTCTATGCATGATTATGAACATTTGGGAAAAGTATTGTGCGAAGAAATATGCATAGATTAAGAGATGACCAAGTTTAGGCTTACTTGAAGGTCGTGACAGCAAGAGCAATGTGATTTTTGAGTTGGAGGTGTTACAGATGACTTGTGATGATCTGAACAGCTTCCCTACACCATATGGAGTGTGTTTGATTGCTTGGACTTGATTGGAAATGGTTGGATCACTTCATGGCATCTCGGCTGCAACTTGGTTAAAACCTTGAGCAACTGACTGGTGATTCTGAGAAATCAGGGTTACAGTTGTTGTTTAAGTGCTTGGATCACTTCTATATGATGTTTATGAGGTGTGTGTGTGTGATTGGTTTGGTTGGAATAACTCTCAAACTCAAAACCCGATAGTGACTTGCCTTAGAAGGCAAAATTAGAAGTGAGAAGGAGATTTTGAGGAAAGCATCTGTTTGATGGCTTTCGTGTACTCAAACTGGTCACAAATGAGCTCTATTTATAGTAGAGCAAGTTTGTTTTGGCTGCAATAGTGAATGGAAACTACAGCAGAGGTTTGGCCAATGTTGATCAATAGGAATCCAAGTCTCCTCTAGCCATTGACTAGAGGTTAGAGCACAGACCTGTGGTTCCCTAGTTCAGATCTTATCCTTCACTCATTTAGTTGGAAATGGTTCAGTTCATGCCACCTTGGTGCATCCATTGAATGCTCCAAAACAAAATTGGAGTCTTGTCCCCTCTTTAGGCATTTCTAGGTTTAACATACTACTTTTGGTTCCAAAGACTTGGGAGGCTTATGGATCAGTGCTTGTCCCTCCTTGGTCTCCCCCTGAGGTGTTCAGATGGATAAACTTGTTTGTCATTTGCAAAATTTGCTTAAATCGAGCAAAATGCACAAATCTGCCTAGTTATGACAGTTGCAGCAAGGCATTTTGCCACTATCATAACTCTTACCTCAAATGGAATTTGATGGAGTTCTTGGCCATTTTGGAAAGCTCTCATATGATACAACACATGTGTGATCATAGTTTGTCTTGATACCTTTTGGATCCAAGTGAAAAATCCCTCTACTTTTGGAAAAAAAGCAAGATAGATTCTGACTTAGTGAAAATTTCACTAAGTGTTGGAAAAAAGTGACATTTTCACTTTTTGTCATTTTGGTCATTCCATAACTTAAAATCCATGGAGAATTGGAATGAGGTGTAGTTGACACTTTTAAAGTATGCCATGAGAGCTACAAATCCATCTTTGGATCAGCCCAAATGGTTGCTTGGATCTCAAGTTATGATCCTTGGAAGTTGGCACCCTAGCCACTTTGTTCCATAACTTAGAAAAATTTCTAAGTTTTTATGGTTACCCCTTTTACAAGTTATCCCACTTTCTGTGGTTTTTCTTGATGAATGTTGATTCAAATCACACATTAACATCATTTTAGGGTTAGGGGACCATAATTGATCAAAAAATCAAAAATTCAAACTTTGAATTTTGGGCACAGTTGACTTTTTATCAGATGAATTCCAAACTGTGCGATCCTATATGAAATCAAGTCCTTGACCTAAATCAAACTTGATGGATTAATTTCATAGGTGTTATAGGGTGTATTGAATCATGTCCCAGAGTTTGGGAGGATGCATGGGTCAAAAGCCAAAGGTACAGTTAACTTTTTCCGCGAAACCCTAACTGTGGTTCTGATGAACTTGAAACTTAGGAATCAAGCTTCTTGGATCAATCTATTGTTACAAATGGATCAATGTGGTGTGTTAGAGACCCTCAAATCATGTCTTGATGTCTTGTCTCGTGATTTGTACCAAAAGTCAACTTAGGGGTGAATTAGGTCAAGAAACCCTAATTTCTGATTTTTTAGTGAATGCATCCCCTGAGGCTAAATTGACTTGATGATTGGGTTCATGAGGTCCCTTGGAGTATATTAGGATATTCTTTGAAGCATTGACTCATGCCTAGAGGAAAATTTCCATCTGCAGACCTTGGTCGACCAAAACCCTATTTTGGTGACACCGTTATTTTGAAATGTGTACAGCGACTTATACAATGACTAAGGCCCAAAGTGTTTAAAAGAAATGAAATGGGGCTTATAACACGAGGGTAGGCCCAGATGATTTTCGTTTTGAAATGGCGATCGCGCCGAGATTTTTGAAAACGCAGTGGGTCTAATACAATGACTGAGGCCTAAAAATGTTTTGGTTTTCAAAGGGGATTGGGTCTTACATTCTATTAGAGGCCCAAAAATGTTTGAATAGAGATGGGTCTTATAGCTCAAGGAGAAGCCCAGTTGGTTTCATTACAAAGGCGAAGACTGCGCCGTACTTTTGAAAATATATAGAGGGACTTATACAATGTGTGAGGCCCTAAAAGGTTTATTTATAAAAGGATTGGGTCTTACACTCTACCAAGAGGTCCAAAGAGTTTTAAAATGATTGATGAGGGTTGAATTAATCAACACCCTAATTTTCTTTAAAAAGGCATTAATTTTGTTAAAAAATTAATAAAAAGTGATGAAAACATGTGAAAAATGAGTGGTGATCTTGGATCAATGTTTCAAAAATCATGTTTATATCCATAAAATGATTGGAAACCAATTACGTTTGGAAAATCAAGGGGGGGGGAAAATATTTCAAATGTTAAAAACAAATAAAACATTAATTCCTTGCAAAAATATCAAATATATGAAATAAATAATATTTTTGAAATTTTTTGGTAAAATAAAATATTTTAACATTTTTGTGAATTATTAAAAAAAGAATCAACTCAAAATCATTAAAACTCAGAGAGAAATTAATTTTTGAATCAATTAAATAAAATCACAAAATTCAAATATTTGAATTTTCAAAAAGGGTGCCAAGAACATGGCAAGAACACGCGCCTGTTCTGAGTTTTGCCCAGATTTTCATTTTCTATCCAATCTCACTGAATACTTGATGAAATCACACAATCCACTTATCAATCTGCTCGTTTTCACCTCACGATCATGTCAATGGTCTTTAATTTCATTTATTTTAAGCATGTAATAAGAAATCAAGACAAAACCTCACGAACCCTAAAATTTGCATGAAGGCTGAGGATTTTGATACACGATTCAAACAAAGCAAGTAATTGAGGGGAAACATTCTATGCATGATTATGAACATTTGGGAAAAGTATTGTGCGAAGAAATATGCATAGATTAAGAGATGACCAAGTTTAGGCTTACTTGAAGGTCGTGACAGCAAGAGCAATGTGATTTTTGAGTTGGAGGTGTTACAGATGACTTGTGATGATCTGAACAGCTTCCCTACACCATATGGAGTGTGTTTGATTGCTTGGACTTGATTGGAAATGGTTGGATCACTTCATGGCATCTCGGCTGCAACTTGGTTAAAACCTTGAGCAACTGACTGGTGATTCTGAGAAATCAGGGTTACAGTTGTTGTTTAAGTGCTTGGATCACTTCTATATGATGTTTATGAGGTGTGTGTGTGTGTGTGATTGGTTTGGTTGGAATAACTCTCAAACTCAAAACCCGATAGTGACTTGCCTTAGAAGGCAAAATTAGAAGTGAGAAGGAGATTTTGAGGAAAGCATCTGTTTGATGGCTTTGGTGTACTCAAACTGGTCACAAATGAGCTCTATTTATAGTAGAGCAAGTTTGTTTTGGCTGCAATAGTGAATGGAAACTGCAGGAGAGGTATGTTGATCAATAGGAATCCAAGTCTCCTCTAGCCATTGACTAGAGGTTAGAGCACAGACCTGTGGTTCCCTAGTTCAGATCTTATCCTTCACTCATTTAGTTGGAAATGGTTCAGTTCATGCCACCTTGGTGCATCCATTGAATGCTCCAAAACAAAATTGGAGTCTTGTCCCCTCTTTAGGCATTTCTAGGTTTAGCATACTACTTTTGGTTCCAAAGACTTGGGAGGCTTATGGATCAGTGCTTGTCCCTCTTTGGTCTCCCCCTGAGGTGTTCAGATGGATAAACTTGTTTGTCATTTGCAAAATTTGCTTAAATCGAGCAAAATGCACAAATCTGCCTAGTTATGACAGTTGCAGCAAGGCATTTTGCCACTATCATAACTCTTAGCTCAAATGGAATTTGATGGAGTTCTTGGCCATTTTAGAAAGCTCTCATATGATACAACACATGTGTGATCATAGTTTGTCTTGATACCTTTTGGATCCAAGTGAAAAATCCCTCTACTTTTGGAAAAAAAGCAAGATAGATTCTGACTTAGTGAAAATTTCACTAAGTGTTGGAAAAAAGTGACATTTTCACTTTTTGTCATTTTGGTCATTCCATAACTTAAAATCCATGGAGAATTGGAATGAGGTGTAGTTAACACTTTTAAAGTATGCCATGAGAGCTACAAATCCATCTTTGGATCAGCCCAAATGGTTGCTTGGATCTCAAGTTATGGTTACCCCTTTTACAAGTTATCCCACTTTCTGTGGTTTTTCTTGATGAATGTTGATTCAAATCACACATTACCATCATTTTAGGGTTAGGGGACCATAATTGATCAAAAAATCAAAAAGTCAAACTTTGACTTTTGGGCACAGTTGACTTTTTATCAGATGAATTCTAAACAGTGCGATCCTATATGAAATTAAGTCCTTGACCTAAATCAAACTTGATGGATTAATTTCATAGGTGTTATAGGGTGTATTGAATCATGTCCCAGAGTTTGGGAGGATGCCTGGGTCAAAAGCCAAAGGTACAGTTAACTTTTTCCGCGAAACCCTAACTGTGGTTCTGATGAACTTGAAACTTAGGAATCAAGCTTCTTGGATCAATCTATTGTTGCAAATGGATCAATGTGGTGTGTTAGAGACCCTCAAATCATGTCTTGATGTCTTGTCTCATGATTTGTCCCAAAAGTCAACTTAGGGGTGAATTAGGTCAAGAAACCCTAATTCCTGATTTTTTTAGTGAATGCATCCCCTGAGGCTAAATTAACTTGATGATTGGGTTCATGAGGTCCCTTGGAGTATATTAGGATATGCTTTGAAGCATTGGATCATGCCCAGAGGAAAATTTCCATTTGGAGACCCTAGTCTACCAAAACCCTAATTTGGTGACACTATCGATTTTGAGGCTTGATCCAGCTGGAATGCTGCAACATTGTGCTTGATTCTTGAGGTGGGAGTCCTCTTGATCCATTATGGATGTTGGAGAGGTTAGACAAGTTGAAGATCATGTCATTCCTTGATTGATCCTTTGTCTAAAGCTCAGAGAGGGCTTGAAACCCTAATTATTGTTTGTGGTGAAGGCTCACCCATCTTTGGGGAGACTGATGAGGCATGATGATTCATCCATATTGTGATGATGATTTGCACAATGATGGGAAATCTTAGTGGTCAAAATTTGGGGTATGACAATACCGTTAAAGCAGCACCTCCACGCGAAAGCTCGAACTTTCAAACGAACGACAACTTTCCAATTAGATATGCAGGCCTTAGACTTGCTGCTAGCTATTTCAACTACCTCACAGTTTTCCTGCATACAGACATAACCTGGTCTAGCGAAGTACCCAGCAGCTGGATTCTATACCTGCAACCAAAGAAGCTTTAACCAACGCAACTTTCAAATCAAAGCCCCGTTAGCACAGTCGACATCCTGAGAATGACCCAATCCAAGGTTTCCCCAACACTAATTACCGTCAAGCCAATTGCCCATACTGCCAACAGCTGCTCCCTTGAGAGAGCTAAAGAAGTAACTAGAAGGAAACCTATTCCACATCATCGAGTTACCATTCCACTTACCTATCCAAAAGGGGACTGTCAAACCGTCACCAATTATAACACTAATATTACTCAAAAAACCAGAATCAGTATAAGGGTCTCTAGTAGTTAAGTGTATCAAGTCTTTTCACCAATTTGAACTGGATTTGAAAGGATCAGATACAACATCACCCAATACACCAAGTTTGATGTTACCATACCTATAAGCTAGAACATCCATCCATAGAGAAGAATTTCCAGTTAAAATCCTCCACTTTCATTTCTGAAGTTGAGATATGTTGAAAGAATCCATCTTCTTTAACCCAAGGCCTCCAAGTTCCGTATGTCGGCAAACTTTTTTCCATCTAATCTAAACAGTTTTAAGATAATCCAGAGAACCACCCCAAAGAAGCCTATTAAATAACCTTTTAATCTGAATCGATACTGTTTCGGCATTTTGAAGAACGACATAAAGAAAATTGTGAGGTTGCTGAGGACTGATTTCAACAACGTGATTCTTCCACCAAATGTTAGCATCTTACCATTCCAACCTGCCAACTGAAAATGAACAATATTTATAACTTTAGACTAGGTACTGATACATATTGGGTTTGAACCTATGGGGATGCCCAGGAAGGTGAACGACATTTCTTCGATCCTGCAAGCCAAGATAGAAGCAACAACTTGTAGAAAGTGAGGGTTCAAGTTGATCCCAATGACCCTACTCTTAGAGTAGTTAACTCCAAGACCTGACAGTAATTCAAAACCCTTCAAAGTAGCTTTGATTGACCAAACGTTCTTCCAATTACCGTTGCCAATAATAAGGGTGTCATCCGCAAACTGCAGAATGTCCACTTGACAAGAGTCACTGAACGAGAAACCTTTATAAACACCTATCTCAGCATCCTTGCTAAAGAGCCTTGTTAAGGCTTTATTAACGAGAATAAAAAGGAAGGGTGACAGAGGATCACCCTGACGCAATCTTCATTCGACAAAAACATCCTTTGTAGGGCACCCGTTCACAAGGACCGACATGTGTCTGGAAAACAGGACAACTTCCATCCAATTGACCCACCACTTACCATATCCCATAGCCTTAAAAAGGAATAGACGAAATTCCCAATTAACCTTGACGTATGCTTTCTCTAGGTCGACCTTGAACAAAATGTACTTCCTTTTTTCTCTAGAAGCAAAATCAACAACCTCGTTTGCAATAAGAACTCCGTCTAACATCTGCCTACCAGGGACGAACACCGATTAATTTTTTGAAATCAATTTATCCAGCACTTTCTTCAACCGACCGGCCAGTAACTAATATAATATTTTGTGAAGGCATCCCACCAGACATATAGGGCGGTAGTCATCCAGGCTAAGAGGGTTTGCTTTCTTAGGAACTAGGGTTAAGAAGCTATAAGTGATGGCCTCGATTAACTTTGCTTTGCTGTGAAAGTCCTTGACAAAGCAATGAATGTCTTTCTTCATGAAATGCCAGCAATTCCTAATGAAAGTGAAGTTGTAACCGTCAGGGCCAGGACTTTTCGTACCTTCGCAATCCAAAACTGCCTCCTTGATTTCCAAGTTAGTAAACTCAGCCTCCAAAGAATAAACCTCCGCCGAAGATAAAGACTTAAAGAGACAATATTCCATCACAGGCCTATCAATAACGGGTTCTAAAAACTTGTTTCTGAAGTGGGACTGCATTTCCTCTTTGATTTCCCTAACCCCTTCCAACATACCGTGATCAGACATAATAGAGAAAATAGAGTTTCTTCTTCTCCTACCTTTGATAATGTTGTGAAAATAAGATGAGTTGTTATCTCCATCCCTAATCCATCTCACTCTAGCCTTCTGGAGCAAAATTCTCTCTTGAGAAACCAAATTAGCCCACATAGATGAAGCGACTTTACTACGAGAAGTCACCAACTCTTCAATCTCTTCATCCCTACAATATCCAAGTAAACCATCAATCTCATTTAAGGTTGTAATATTCACCTTCAGATCAAGATTAACCTTACTGAAAACTTCCATGTTCCACCTCCTAAGACTGCCTTTCAAAAGTTTAAGTTTTTCTTTAATGATGACGTCACTTCTACCTTCCATGTGGATATTCTTCCATTCTCTCTCGACGAAGCTTAAGAAATTCTCACTCTCGAACCAAGCATTAACCACTCTAAAAGGTTTGGGACCCCAATTAGAGTTATTGCAGATAAGCCGAATCAGACAATGGTCCGAGGCGTCTCTATTCCCAATATACCGTGATCAAAAAGCAAGAATCGATCAATTCTGCTCATTGATCTACCATCACCATTGAACCAGGAAAACCTTCCTCCCTTACAAGGAACATCAATCAGCTTGGCGTCATTGATAAAACCACTGAATTCCCTCATTTCAATTTCTCTACTAACACAACTTCTACCCTTCCTCTCTTTACTATAAATTATAGAGTTGAAATCCCCACCCAAACACCAATCCCCATCACAATACTTCGATTTCAATGCAATCAGATCCCTCCAAAGAAGTCTCTTAAGGTGTAATTGGCACAGAGAATATATGTTAACCAAGTAATAAAAGATACCCTTCCATCTAACCTTCACACCTAGAAAACCATTGCCTATAAAGGAAAACAAAGTTTCAAAGAAGCCAAATTTTCCCAAAATTAATAATCCTCCTGACTGACCTGAAGACGCAGAGTAAGACCACTCAATAGACTGCTGAGACCAGAAACTAGTTGTAACCTGAGCCTGGATCTCAAGAAGTTTAGTTTCTTGAATCAAGAAAACATCTTCCTTCCCATATTCGATTTCCAACCCAATCCTCTTTCTTTTGATTTTGCCGCCCCCTCATTTGATATTTAAAGAGCCTATGATCATTTTGACTTCTTGTTTGACGCCTTCTTTGCAACCTTGTTCTTCTTGTCTATGTCTTCTGAATTTCCGATCTTCTTCCTTAAATCTCTACCTATAAGTATTGAAGAGATGCCCAAGTTGGAGATGGAATTCCTCAAAATTTCTCCCACGTTTAACTCCATGTTGCCCCAAAACCTCGAGTTACCTTGTCTGATATCTGAGTCATTCGTAGAGTTGCAGCAAAGTATATCGCCCCCCGAGAAGGTAGGTTCAGTCTCAGGAACTAGAGTGCAAGCCACAAAATTCGAGTGAAGACCATCAACAAGAATTTTGGGAATGTTTAGTTTCTTCTTTGATTGTTTCTTCATAGATTTTCTATCTATGGGACTATTTTTGTGCTCCATAGGGAATTCCCTAAGGCCCATATCTCCCAAAGAGGGGCTAATAATAGGCCCAATAACACCAAGATCAGAGTCCAACTGGTTTAAAAAGGAGGGTCCACGTCAGCTAAGTTCAAGTCTACAGCTTAAAACTTCCCTCTCACATGTGTGGCCCCCTCAACTTCAAGATTAAGGTTGTAACTATCCTCCTCGTCCAGGTCAGAAAATCTGACACCTCCCAGTAAAGCTTCACGATAAGAAACCGTCTTCTTTACACCTACTCTTTCTAGTTCAGCAGATGCAGAGATAGCCTTTTCAACCGCCGAATCGAAAAAGGCAAAATTCTCTGAGTTGTGACTTTCCAACTACTTATTGACATGACAACTCTTTTTATCCATGGTACACAAAATCCTAAGGTCATACCTACAGGAGGTATATCTCATAATTTCTCCCTCTTCGAGACCCATGTCAACCAAAATCTGACTAGGTTGACGGCCGCTGCGTTCCTCCAAGGACCAAGCTTCAACATCTTCAGTACACCCTTCAGTGTCACCAGCCCAGAGGCACTCCGCTTCAGAAGTCGAATCTGAAGGAACCACATAAGGCACCGCTTCCCTAACATCTATCCTCAGAGGGGCGTGAGAATCTTCCATTAACTTGATCTGGAAAACCTCACCGTCAATCTTCAATCTAAATGTCTCGTTAAGAACCACTGCGCATCTTGTCCTTACCAATATTCTGGCCACGTCCATACAAGCTGGCTTCATCGTGTTGTCATCGGTGCAAACAAATGTACCCACCATTTTCGCCAGAAACATAAAGAACTAAGAATTCCACGAGTAACAGGGAATTCCAAAGCACCTAATCCATGTTACTCTTTCGTGGTCGACGTCCGTCTCTCTCCATTTCTTGATTTCGGATAACCACTGCTTCCACCAAGATTCTCCTTCTCTGATCAAGTCAAGAATTTCACCGTCCTCCATTTCTTCAAGAAGATAGAAATTAGCTCCTAACGGCGTCACTTTTATGGAGAAGAAGCCTTCCGTTTCAAAATGGCTCTGAATGTTTTAAGTGGAACTTGGGACCACCACCTTAGCAATAAACGCCTTTCTAAATCGCAACGAGTCTTCCTCCCTAGTGTTGTACTCCATAAATCTGACCTTCTTCCTCCTATCTTCCTGGGCGTCTCCATCAGACCTTAGAACATCTGCAAAGGATCTTTTGCCTTCCCTAAGACGAAAGCCACCATGAACAGAGTAATTAATCACTAGAGGTTTATAGTAACCAGAAGCAACCCTATTCAAGATCGAAAGTTCTGTGCCGGAGAGTTGTTTCCTCCGAAACCTATGGAGATTAGCATAAATCTTCTTGTTCTTCAGAAAAATATTATCAACGGTAATCGTTAGCTTTCTAGAGTCACCCACTCCAATAAACCTAGCAAAGCCAAACCTCTTCCCAAATTTATTTCTTTTGGGTGGAATAACAATTTCCACTAGATCCCCATACGATCGAAAAGTATCAAACATCTCCACCGCCCCGAAAGAATCAGGAAATTCAGAGAAGTATAATGTTATACATTCCGAAGCTCCGCAAGAACCACCATGCACCTTAGAATGATAGACATCCCACCTACCATCAGGTTTCTTACCACCATTGAAGACATTCCTCTTAACTTTTTTCCAACTCTCTTCTCCTCAGTCATTTTTTCTTGTTGGACAATATTTGTTAGTATATCAAACCCACAGAGAAGATACTTAAATATGTTGGGACTTAAAATGATTACAATGATGCATGAAACAATGATCATATGACAAAAGTGTGTCAATTATTAAAAATGCCCTACAAACACCAATATCATTAGAAGATGCAATAACTAACATAATATGCAATACATCAAAGAAAAAAGTGCAATAACAAATGAACAAAAGAACTAATTAAACATACAAAGGTCAAGAGATCAAACCAACAAGTTATGATGAATAAAGAAGTTTTGAGATATATTTCAAGCCACCCATGTAGAAAAATTTAAAGAATACTTATCTCAATGGGGTGGTATGTTAGTACCATCAAGTATTTTTTACTAAATTAACTATGTTATGAATAACACCTATTCATACTGGAGTTTGGTGGATATTGATGTGTTTAATTAAATGTCTAAAGTGTTTTTCAACTACAAACATGTACACTTTTGAAGCTCATAAACATTTCTACAACATGACTTATTTGAATATTTTAGGTCCTAAAATAAGGTTGGAATCTTGAGATTAGTTTCACAAAAGATACATTTAAGAACTCACATTACTGACCCTTTAGTAACTATAACTTTTTTGTTGTAGTAGTAAGGCACGGTGTGTCCAGCCTCGCAAAAATAATGACATCTTATTTTGAATTTATAGTGTTTGTTAATTCTTATTAACTAAGGATTTTTCTTATAGACCCTATTATCATTGGATTCCATAGAAAAGTTTATTTTAACTTTTAAAACTTTGAGCCTGTTTGTTTTAACTTTAAAAAAAATGGATTTTTTCTGTCTTTTTAAAAATGGATTTTGTAAAACCGTTTTTCAAAATATTACAAGTTTTTCTATATTAATTTTTTTTTAAGTTGCAAGACTAATTTTGATATCATACAACATAAACATACATTATTGAAGATCAAAACATTGTCAAAATCTTAATTTTTGAAAAAAGTTGTATCTCAAAAATGATTTTTATGAAAAGCTATTTGAAATAGCTTCAAAATTAAGTGATTTTTTGAAATTTTGATATACAAAAAAATTTTCGATAAAATGTTGATATATCTAAAATAACATTTTAAGAATAACTATTCAAACCAAATTTTCATTTGAAGCTTTTATGAAAAGTTTCTTTGTAAATTTTTTTTTCACAAAATTTTGTTACATTATAAAAATCATTTTTTTTAAAAAAATCAAAACAAACGGGCCCTTTATCTAATTGTTCTTTCAGATATTTGATCTCTTCAAACAAGTTAAGACATTCCTAACTGTTCTTAATTTCCAAAAAACTTTCAACCATGAAATATTCATATTGTTCATTTACAAATGAAGCATGCTTATTTATAAAAGATTTTAAGGCATCTTTCAACTTATAAACTTTGTTTTCCAATTTTTACATAATTTACTTTTGGGAAGCTAATTTCTTGAATGCTTGTAAATCCTCAACATGCATTTTAAAACATATAATGTAATTCATCATAATAAGGCGATGAGTTAAAATGATAACCAGATTTACTTACTGTTCTGGACTGGGTCGGGGTTTGCCCCTCAATCGAGTAGGCCCAACCCATACGTCTTGGGATGGCCCAACAAAGGCCTCTTAGCACGACCAATGTCGGGCACATGCCTTCTCAACATTGTCGGATACATGCATGGTATAGAGCGTCGGGCAGAGCGCCAAGCCTCCCCGGCCTCGCTCCTCCCTGACACTCAGGCTCTCCTTCCCCCGAGGAGTCTTCTCCTCCTGCACATAAGTCCTTCCCCGCGAGGATACGTCTCTCCCCGACACGCAAGACTCCTCCCCGCGAGGACACGTTCTCATGTAACCGCTCACTCCAGATGGAATCGGTCTGCCCTAATTTCGGAGATCTAGGAGCGGTTACCCCAGGGCGAAGACCACGTGCTGGTCTTCACTACGCCACGTAAGCCCTGGCAGTTACTTGGATTGGGTCTGGCAATGCAGTCCAGTGCTAGTGACCGTTGGCCCCGCGCTGGGGGATCTCTATAAATACCCTCTCACTTGGGAGGGTCAGGTTACACAATCTCATACACTCTAACCTTTTTCTGTACATGATTTTACTTGTGAACCTTGCCTTACTTGAGCGTCGGAGTACCTTGCATGTACACCCCCCCCCCCCCCCCCCCCCGCCGTCTTTCAACCTCACCGGAGCTGAAGTCCACAAGACGTTGCTGGCCACCAAATACTGTCTGATCCAGGTACGATCAGTGGCGCCGTCTGTGGGAACCCTTGCTTCCCCCGTTTTTCCTCTGATAAACCAAAGTAATCCTCTCGTTCATCACCAGCATGGCCGGCAACCCGCCTGCTACCAAAGGTCTGGACACCGTCCTCGCGCAACTCGAGTACAGAAGCCACCATAAGGACGATGCCGCCCTCATCGTCGAAGAAGGTGACGTCAGGGACGGGCAGACCGCCTCCCCGGACTCCCAAGACACGGCTTACGATGCCGCCCGCCAGGACGACCAGCAAGCAATCTTCCAGCCAGTTGCTCCTCCGCCCAATGCAGATTCGAGCACCGTGGCCCTATTTGCTTTGATCAATCAGACCAATCAGCTGATCGCACACCAGAACACCAGAATTGAAGCACTAGAGCGAGGGCGGACACGACGATCTTCCCCGCGAAGACATCGTCATCCACCCTCACCTTGCCGTTCTCCTTCCCCGCGAAGGACTCCTTCCGAAGAATCTCGAACCCCCTCACCGGTGCGCGAGGGCTGTCGGTCACGCCTTGAACGCCCCCAGCCGGCGATCTCCCAGAAGTGCCATCGTTCCCCGCCTAGGAAGGAACCCAGACCCTCAACTACCAAGAAGTCCAAAACCACCGAGGAGAGACCGAGGAACCGTTCGAGGAATTCCCCTCCACGGCATCATCGATCCCCTTCGAGGTCCCCGGCCGAAAGCGACGACGACGACCAGAGGACCCCTCTGCCATGGGAGATCATGAACGTCCCAATTCCTGCGGGCATGGAGAAACCCCCGCCACTGGGGACCTACGATGGTCTGGCCGACCCTGACGATCACGTCAAAAGTTTCGAAGCCATGCTCGACTTCAGAAACGTCAGGGGAGCCATTAAGTGCAGGCTTTTCCCCACCACCTTGCGGAAGGGCACCATGACTTGGTACAAGGTTTTGGCACCCGGGTCGATCACATACTGGAAGCAGCTCAGACAACGCTTCACCAAACACTTTACTGCGTCTCGTCGACACCCGAAGACGGAGGCTGCCCTAGAAAGCATCTTCCAGGGGAAGAACGAATCTCTCCAGAACTACATTGAGAGATTCAACAGAGAAGCCGTCGAGGTTCATACGACCAACGACATGAAGAAGTACTTAATCATCCATGGAATACGTTTTGGATCCAATTTTTCCAAGTCTATGGGCCTCCGCAGACCCCGCAGTCTGGAGGACCTCCTCCAACGAGCTCAGTCGTACATCGAGCTCGAGGAGTCGGAGGCGGCGCAGATCACCCTTGAGTCGAGACGCAAGGAAGGCCCCCGCGGCCACAAAGATGAAGACTCTCCCCCCCGACGAGGAGGGGAAAGAAAGAAATAAAATTGCCCCCGTGATCCTCGTGAACCGCACAGACCAGCTAGCCGGTTCACGGAATACAGTCCGCTCAACGCTCCCCGCGCGCGAATCCTCCCCGAGTGCCAGAAATCGGAATTTCTAAAAGGAGGCGTCCGCTTTCCGAAGCCGACTGCCCCCAAATCGAACACGGACAAGTCGAAGTACTGCAGGTTCCAACGGAGCCACAGACATGTCACAGAAGACTGCATCCATCTCAAAGATGCAATAGAGATCCTGATCAAGGAAGGGCACTTAAAGAAGTACGCCCAGAAGAATGATGCTCCTCCCCCCAGCTCTCGGGAAGCCCAGAACGTCGAGGAGACGACACCTCCTCCCGACGAGAGTCAGCTTCAGGCCGCCCTCAGCGCCACCCGACCCGAAGACTTCTTCGTCCCCGTAATCATTGAGGGCCAAGAAGCAATTCGCAACATGTAGGCGACCTTCCCCCACGAGGACCCCGTCGCTGCCCGTAGCACCTAGGAAGGCTTCCCCAAAGCAACGGTCATCTCCAGGGGTGGTTACGAGAAGTTGTCCGTCGGATCGATCAAGCGGAAATTTGACGAACTGGAGTCCGCAACGTCGGCAAAGACAACTACTCTCGAGAAGGTGCAAGGGAGATCAAACCCTATCACCTTCTACCTCGAAGAACTCCCCGGCAGAGCGCCCAACGCCACTATCCCCCTCCTGGTCAGGGCTCAGATGGCAAATTTTGACGTTCGAAGGATCCTCGTCGACCAGGGAAGTTTGGTCAATATCATGTATGCCCATCTGTTCGGGACCCTTCAGCTCGACGAGAGACATCTGACCCCGTACGTCGGCTCAGATCTGCAGGGGTTCAACGGTACCACCACCAGACCATGGGGCTATGTTGAGATGATGGTCACATTCGGGGCCGAAGACACTGCCCGGCAAGTGAAGACCCGCTTCCTGGTGGTCGAATGTCCATCCCTCTACAACTACATCCTCGGGAGGACCACCTTGGCCGAACTCACAGCAGTGCCATCAATGTTCCACCTCAAGATGAAGTACTACACGACCCGAGGACGTGGGGTTACGATGCACGGGGACATAGACGTGGCCAGGAGGTGCTTCGACGCTGCGATCAAAGGCATGAGTTCCATCGGCACCAAGCCCAAGACCGGAGCGAAGCCATCCACGGACACCGTACAGAGACCTCTCCCGTCCGTCAATGCGGTCGACCTAGACAGCAGGTTCATAGACGAGCACGAAGAGGACGGAGCAGAGGACCTCGACCCCCAAGCAGAAAACAACGGGCGGCCTCTCCACCCAAAGCGCCCCATCCCCGACGGAGACTTTGAGCTCGCGGTCCTCGGGGACGACCCAGACCGTAACGTGAAGATTGGCATCGGGATCCCCGGCCTGGCGAAGGAACAGTTGAAAGCATGTCTCCAGGAGAACGCTGATTTGTTCGCGTGGAGCGCCTCCGAGATGCCTGGCCTTGACCCCGAGGTGGCTTGCCATCAGCTTGCAATAGATCCGGCCGCTAGGGCCATAGCTCAACGTAGGCGTAAGTAGTCCCCCGAAAAGGCGGAGGCTGTTGAAAAAGCTGTAAAAGACCTTCTAGAGGCAAATTTTATTTCAGAGGCCAGGTACACAACCTGGCTGTCCAATGTTGTACTCGTCAAAAAGAATAATGGAAAATGGAGGATGTGTGTTGATTATACTGATCTTAACCGGGCTTGCCCGAAAGACAGCTATCCTTTGCCTAACATCGACCACCTGGTCGACAATTCTGCAGGTTACAAACTATTATCCTTCATGGACGCCTACTCAGGATACAACCAAATTCCTATGGATAAGGCCGACAAATAGCACACGGCTTTCATGACCGAGTCGGGCAATTACTACTACAACGTAATGCCCTTCGGCCTGAAGAACGTCGGTGCGACCTACCAACGGATGATGAACAAGGTTTTCCGGGCTGAAATCGGCGAAATGCTTGAGGTCTACATGGATGACATGATCGTCAAATCCGCGGAAGAAGTCGACCATGCCACACACCTCAAGAAGGTGTTCGACACGGCGAGGAGGTGCCGCATGAGGTTCAATCCCGACAAATGCACCTTCGGCGTTCGGGCAGGTAAGTTCCTCGGCTTCTACCTCACAGAGCGAGGAATCGAAGCCAACCCCGACAAGTGTAGAGCTTTTTCCGAGATCCTTACTCCGGACTCAAATAAGTCAATACAATCATTGAACGGGATGTTCACTGCCCTCTCCCGCTTCGTCGCCAAGTCTGCGCAGTACGCACTCCCATTTTTCAAACTTCTTCGACAAAAAGCAGAGTTTGAATGGTGCGAAGAATGCGAGCAGGCGCTCTTCCACCTAAAACATGTCTTATCGCAACCCCCGGTCCTCTCACGGCCTGAGATCAGGGAGACACTTTTCTTATATCTCGCAATCACGAGTGAAGCAGTCAGCACCGTCCTCATTCGAGAAACCCCGGACGGACAGAAACCAATTTACTTCACAAGCAAAGCCTTCCAAGGCCCCGAGCTCAGGTATCAGCAGATAAAGAAAGTCGCCCTGGCCCTCGTCACCGCGGCCAGGAGGCTACGCCACTACTTCCTCGCCCACACTGTCGTCGTAAGGATCGAACAGCCCATAAGGCAACTCCTTGGACGATCGGATATGGCAAGGAGGATGCTCAGGTGATCGCTCGAACTCGCCGAGTTTGACATCCAATACGAGGGAAGGAAAGCCCTGAAGGCTCAGGTATTGGCCGACTTTGTGGCAGAGATGACCGTCCCGGAACCTTCAACCAACGGATCCCAAAAATGGACGATCTATGTCGACAGAGCATCCAGCCCGAAGGGAAGCGGGGCGGGCGTCATCCTCGAAAACGAGGAAGGCATCCTGATCGAGGTATCCCTCGAACTATCCTTCCCGACGTCGAACAACCAAGCGGAGTACGAGGCTTTCCTCACCGGACTTCGACTGGCTGAGGACCTCGGCGCCAAGGAGGTAAAAATCTTCACCGACTCCCAGCTCGTGGCCTCGCAAGTTCGAGGAGAATACTAGGCCAAGAATGACAACCTCATCGAATACTTGACCTTGGTGAAAGAAAAGATGAAAAAGTGCACCTCCACGGAAGTAACTCACATCCCCCGCGAGCACAATGCCCGAGCAGATGTCTTGTCCAAATTGGCAAGCACAAAGAAGAAAGGCGGGAACAAATCCGTCATACAAGAAGTGCTTTCCCGGCCGAGCATCGACAAACTCACTCCAGTGGCAGACGTAAACGCCATTGGTGACAGCAATTGCTGGATGACCCCCGTGTACGAGTACCTCACGACGGGCAAACTGCATGAAGATCCCAAGGAAGCCAGAATGGTCAAGCGGAAGACATGCTCATACACGATAGTCGAGGACAAGCTATACCGGCGAGGGTTCTCTATCCCCCTCCTCAGGTGCGTCGAGGAGACCAAGGTCCCCGGCATCCTCCAGGAAATCCACGAAGGAATCAATGCACAGCACCTCGGCGGGCGATCGTTAGCCCGTAAGGCGCTTCGAGCAGGGTATTACTGGCCCATCATGCAACAGGACACCAAGGAATACGTCAATAAGTGCGATAGATGCCAACGACACGGGGACATGCACCTCGCTCCTCCTAACGAGCTCAAAACACTGTCCTCCCCGTGGCCGTTTGCATGGTGGGGGATGGATATCCTCGGACCTTTCGTCTAGGGGTCGTATCAAAACAAATACCTCATTGTCGGGGTGGACTACTTCACGAAGTGGATTGAGGCGGAAGCATTGGCCAAAATCACGGCTTTCAATATACTACGTTTTTATAAAAGGAACGTCCTTGCCCGATTCGGCGTGCCTCAAGCTATTGTCACCGACAACGGAACACAGTTCACCGACAAGAACTTCCAAGACTTCGTCTCCAAACTAGGCACGAAGCAGCACTTCACGTCGGTCGAGCACCCTCAAACGAACGGAAAATCTGAGGTGGCGAACAGAGTAATCCTACGAGGATTGAAACATCGATTAGGCGACGTCAAACAACGGTGGGTCGAGGAGCTACACAGCGTCCTCTGGGCCTTCCGAACGACCCCACATTCCACGACTGGGAAGACCCCCTTTCGTCTGACCTACGGAACGGAAGCGGTGATCCCTGTGGAAATCAGGGAACCCTCGAGGAGGACAGAAGCCCCCCTCGACGGGGACAGGAATGACGAAGCCCTGAGGGAAGAACTCGATTTCATCGAGGAGATACGTTCGGGCGCTTCTCTCCGAGAAGCTTCACTTAAGTAGAAAATAACACTATGTTATAACGACAAAGTTATCAAACGTGATTTTCAGGTGGGCACCCTCGTCCTACGAAGGAACCAGAAAGACTCGCGAGAAGGCAAACTCATCGCGAACTGGGAGGGCCCGTACCACGTCCGCGCGAAAACGGGGACAGAAACCTACTTCCTCGAAAATTTGCACGGGAAAGAACTTGCTCGACCATGGAACGCTGAGAAGCTCAAACAGTACTACAATTAAGCACTGCCCTCAACTCGCTAGAACTTCGCTTTGCTTAGATCTTGTTTGCTTCGCTTGATTAGAACTTCGCTTTGCTTAGATTTTGTTTGCTTCGCTTGATTAGAACTTCGCTCAGATGCTTCTATATCAGAACTTCTTTTCATTAGAACTTCCCTACATAATTAAAAAGAATGAATTAAGAAGCAGCAAGTTCTAACTAATATAGTGTTTGTTATCATCAAAACTATTTGTAATGTAGAATCAATTCTTGTTCTAACAAGAGGTACTTGAAAGGACGCGCGAGGAATCCTCTAGGGCCACGTGTCAGAAGCAATAAATGTCTAGGGCTGCTAGGCGTAGGGGTACTTAGTACCTAGTGACGCTTCGCTTCCCGTGCCAGGGTTTATAAATAGAGGGAGTCTGCTTCATTTGCACTCTCCCCTTTATTCTGACTCAGAATTTCTCTCAAGTTTCTCAAGGCATCCTCTACTCCCTAAAGCAAGTTCGTCGTCGCCTCTGCCATCAACCTTCTTCCACCGTCTAGAGTTCTCCCCCCTTCAAGTAAGTTCATTGTCCCCTTCTCCAAGTTCTATGCACTTTATGGGTTTTCCGAGAGCTCTCTTGAATCTGAGATGAGTTTTTCGGGGACTGGTGGGGTTTCCAGCGGCTTTTCTGGAAAACCCATGAATTTTCCGGTGGTTTCATAAAGTTTCCAATGGGGACTATGAAGTTTTTGATGAGGTTTTCGGGAACGTCATGAAGGTTCTGGAAAATGGATGAGGGTTTCTGATGAAGGCTGCGAGCACCCACGAGGTCCCGACGTTGGGGACACATCTCCCCGTGGCGCGAGCGTACCGAGGGGGCGTCTTTCGTCGAGGATGACTCGTTTCGAGGGGACTCCTCCCCGCTGGGGAACTTGCACCCCGTGACGAAGGGGTTTTCGCCGCGACTACGCGCTTGTCGGCAAGGGGTTCGGGCGAGGACGTGTGTCGAACATATCCTCACCCTTTCACTTGATTTGCGGTGGAAGGGTGGATTTGATCTTATCGTCGAATTCACTGTTCCTTTATGCTTTTTCAGGTTAAATGGATCCCAAGTACGAGGACATTGTCATGCTCGTCGAAGAGGCCGTCAACACTATTGTTACTGTCAAGGACGTTAAAAACAGTGTTGGGGATGTCAACGATGAGTCTCCCTCTGTTGTGAACAATGAGCCACCTTTCTCCTGTGTCAGGCTGGAACCGTTGTCCTTGGTCTTGCGGTTTTTCCACGACGACTCAGAAGTCATTGCTATCATTAAGAATCGGGCTGAGGGGGCTCCGACCATTTGAAAGGTTATTCAGCCTAAAGAAACCAACAGTATCTTCTCGAGATATGAAGGCAGACATTTTCCCATGTACAAGTTCGTCTTCCGGGGAGCGAGTCTCCGCCTGCCTTTCACCGACTTTCAAGTTACAGTTTTCCAGTGGCTGGAATTGGCACCTTCGCAACTTCACCCCAATGCCATCGCGTTTATGCGGGCATATGAGCTCGTTTGTCGACATCTCAGCGTCGGGGCCACGCTCCTTTTGTTCTTCTGCCTCTTCCATTTGCAGCGGCAAACTCGACATGGTCGACACAGCTGGGTGTCTCTAAAGCAACCAAGGAGGTTGTTCAACGTGTACTTGGACTCTGTCTGTTCCTTTAAGAACAGTTTTTTGTTGTGATGCCAGTGAGTTATGCTGTCGTCGACTCCTTGTTCGAGCGCGTGGAGACGATCGTTGACGGGAAGCCGGAATTAACCTTGGAGGCTAAGTTTCCTCTGGAATGGCATAACAACCACTTCAAGAAGAAAACTGAGAGCTATATCGGGAAGCCCCAAGACTTAGACAAGATTTCCTACGACAAGATTGTGGGTTTCGTCAACAGCTTCACCCTTGCTAAGTTCGTGCATAAAGACGGGAATTTCATTAGGGAGGCCAACGGGGAGATCGCCGTCGAGGCCCGTTTAATAATTACCAAGGTGCTCCTCGAGTATGGTTCGAACGAGGAGACTTTGAGGCTCTTAGGTAGTGCCCATTTTTACCTGCCCAACTTCTCGTTTATCATTGTTATTCTGACTTAAACTTTCTGTGTTGCAGGTCAGATGTCGAACCTTCAAGAGCGCGTGCTGAGGCTTGCGGCGACGAAGTTCGGGAAGAAGGCTACCCCCAAGGGTCGTGTCTCTCAGATCTTGCAGGCCGCGAATGCTGATCAACAACACAAGGGCTCTATTTCCTCTCCTTATGGGAGTCAGTCCTCGGGCTCTCATGAACATCCAGCTAAGAAGTAACGTACCGAGGAGTCTGGTCCCATCGACCTTTTAATGGGGGTTGTCGGGGACAGATTCGTGCTTCCGCCTGCCATCTTCATCGGGAGCTCTTCAGCAGAGACAAGTCTCTGATCGTACCTGCGACAGAGTCTAAGCCGATCATGGGGGTCGACAAGGTGAGCCGGAGCAAAGCCTTGTGCGAGGATATGGCGGCCATGCTGGGGAGTTTTCCAAGGTGTGCTGTTGTATGGCGAGTACTGCTTATTTTTCCTCATTAATACGCGCGCTGCCTGTTTTTATGAAGTAATTGGGGCCTTTGCTCGACGTGATTATTCCTCGACCATGTAGGGAACTGGTCGAGGGGTCAGAGTCAGATTCCGACCTTCAACGAAGCTAAGAGCTCGATCGAAGTCTTTGCTTCGGGCGTGAACTTCCCATCGCAAGCTAGGCGTTCTTCCTAATCAGTACGACAACGACGGAGCTCGGTTGAGGCGTCTGTCATACCCCAAATTTTGACCACTAAGATTTCCCATCATTGGGAAAATCATCATCACAATATGGGTAAACCATCATACCTCATCAATCTCCCCAAAGATGGGTGAGCATTCACTACTATCAAAAATTAGGGTTTCAAGCCCTCTCGGAGCCTTAGACAAATGATCAATCAAGAATTGACATGATCTTCAACTTGTCTAACCTCTCAAACATCCACAATGGATCAAGAGGACTCCCACAACAAGAATCAAGCACAAGTTTGCAGCATTCTGAGTGGATTAAGCCTCAAGATCGCCAGTGTCACGAAATTAGGGTTTTGGTCGACCAAGGCCTCCAGATAGAAATTTTCATCTGGGCATGAGCTAATGCTTCAAAGCATAACCCAAAATACTCTAAGGGACATCATAAACCCAATCATCAAGTCAATTTTGCCTCAGGGGATGCATTTATCAAAAATCAGGAATTATGGTTTCTTGACCTAATTCACCCATAAGTTGACTTTTGGGACAAATCATGAGCCAAGACCTCAAGACATGATTTGAGGGTCTCTAATAAACCACATTGGTCCATTGGCCACAATGGATTGACCCAAGAAGTTTGATCAAGAAGTTTCAAGCTCATCAGAACCACAATTAGGGTTTCGCGGAAAAAGTCAATTGTACCTTTGACTTTTGACCCAGGCATGCTCCCAAACTTTGGGACATGATTCAATACACCCTATAACACCTATGAAATAAATCCATCAAGTTTTCTTTAGGTCAAGGACTTGATTTCATAGAGGATCGCACAGTTTGGAATTCATCTGACAAAAAAACAACTGTGCACAAAAGTCAACTTTGACTTTTTGAGATTTTTCACAATTATGGTTCTTTGACCCTAAAATGATGTTAATGTGTGATTTGGGTCATCATTCATCAAGAAAAATCAAGAAAAGTTGGATAACTTGTAAAAGGGGTAACCATAAAAACTTAGAAAATTTTCTAAGTTATGGAACAAAGTGGCTAGGGTACCAACTTTGGAGGATCATAACTCCTAAACCACAAGGCCATTTTTCCCCATTCAAAGCTGGATTTGTAGCTCTCATGGCACTCTACAAAAGCTTCAAACACAACTCATTCCAATACCTCATGGATTTTAAGTTATGGAATGATCAAAATCACAAAAAGTAAGAATGTCACTTTTTTCCAACACTTAGTGAAATTTTCACTAAGTCAGGATCTGCCTTCACTTTTTTCCAAATGTAGGGGCATTTTTCACTTGGATCCCAAAAGTATCAAAACCAACTATGATCAAACAGTTGTTGTATCATATGAGGGCTTTCCAAAATGGCCAAGAACTCCATCAAATTCCACTTGAGCCATGTGATATGATAATGGCAATATGCCTTGCTGAAAACTGTCAAAGCAAGGCAGATTTGTGCATTTTGTTCGATTTTCCAAATTTGTACAAATGACAAACACACTTATCCATCTGAACACCTCAGGGGGAGACCAAGGAGGGACAAACACTGATCCATAAGCCTCCCAAGTCTTTGGAACCAAAAGTAGCATGTCAAACCTAGAAATGCCTAAAAGAGGGACAAGACTCCAATTTTGGTTTGGAGCATTTAATGGATGCACCAAGGTGACATGGACTGAGCCCTTCCCAACTGAATTCAGTCAAGACTTATCCAAGACCAAGGGAACCAGCAGCCTGTGCCCTAACCTCTAGTCAGTGGCTAGAGGAGACTTGGATTCTCATTGATCAACATTGGCCAAACCTTTGCAGCAGTTGCCATTCACTATTACTTGTAAAACAAACTTGCTCCACTATAAATAGAGCTCATTTGTGATCACTTTGAGTAAACCAAAGCCATCAAACAAATGTTTTTCTCAATATCTCCTTCTCACTTCCAAATTTGCCTTCCAAAGCAAGTCACTATCGGGTTTTGAGTTTGAGAGCAATTCCAATCAAACCAATCACACACATACCTCATAAACACCATATAGAAGTGATCCAAACACTTAAACAACATCTGGAACACTGATTTCACAAAATCACCAGCCAACTGCTCAAGGTTTTAACCAAGTTGCGTTGAGATACCATCTTCAGTTCCAACTTGTTTCAAACCACTCCAAGCACTCAGGCACATCAATTGGCACCTAGGGAAGCTATCCACATCATTGGAACCTAGCTGTAACACCTCTAACATAAAACACGATCACCAGCTGCAAGAGGTAAGCATGAGCTCTTCTAACTCTATGATCCATGCATTTTTTGTTGCACAATAATTTGGCCATATGTTCATAATCATGCATGGAGTGTTTTCCCTCAATCAATTGCTTTGTTTGAATCGTGTATGGAATTTCTGAGCCTTCATGCAAATTTTAGGGTTCTTGAGGTTTCTCTTTGATTTCTTATTCCATGCTTAAAATAAATGAAATTAAAGACCATAGACATGGTCGTGAGGTGAAAACGATTAAATTGATATGTGGATTGTGTGATTTCATCAAGTATTCAGTGAGATTGATGAGAAAACGCAAATCTGGGCAAAACAGAGCACGGGGGCAAGGCCAAGATGTTCTTGGCGCCCTTTTTCAAATATTTGAATATTTGAATTTTTGTGATTTTATTTAATTGATTCAAAAATTATTTTCTCTCTGAGTTTTAATGATTTTGAGTTGATTCTTTTTTTAATAATTCACAAAAATGTTAAAATATTTAATTTTACCAAAAAAATCCCAAAAATATTACTTATTTCATATATTTGATATTTTTGCAAAGAATTAATGTTTTATTTATTTTTAACATTTGAAATATTTTTTCTCCCTTGATCTTCTAAACTTAATTGATTTCCAATTATTTTGTGGGTATAAACATGATTTTTCAAACATTAATCCAATACCACAACTTGTTTTTCACACATGTTTAACAATTTTGATCATTTTAATTGAATTTTTATTCAATTAAAATATATTTTGAAAGCAAATTAGGGTTTTGATCAATTCAACCCTCATCAAGTTTTTTTAAACACTTTTGGGCCTCTAATAGAGTGTAAGACCCATCCCTTTGTAAATAAAAACTTTTTGGGCCTCAGTGCATTGTATAAGTCCCGATACGCTAATGAAATCTCGGCGCGATCGTTATTTTTCAAACAAAACTTTTTGGGCCTCTCCTTGAGTTGTAAGCCCCATCTTGTCTTTTAAAATCATTTTTGGGCCTCTAATAGAGTGTAATACCCAACCTCCTTTTAACCAAAACTTTTTGGGCCTCAGACATTGTATAAGTCCCTCCGCGTTAAAAGAAAAATCTCGGCACAATCGCTAGTTCAAAAATCAAACCATCTGGGCCTACCCTCATGTTATAAGCCCCATTCATTTTCTTTAATCACCTTTGGGCCTCTAAGAGATTTTAAAACCCATCCCTTTGTACGGAAAACATTTTGGGCCTCAGTCACTTGTATAAGTCCCCATAAAATTTCAACAGTGCAATCACTAATAAAACTTCGGGCCTCTCCTTGAGCTGTAAGCCCCAACAATCTTCTCAAATTACTTTCTCCTTTGATTTAGAATATAATATTGTTATCAAAGCTTTCTTTGTTGAACAACTAACAAAACAGCATGGAAGCTCTACAATCGAGTAAGTGTTTACCCGCTTTCATTATCCGCTTTCATATATATATAACTGTATTGTGGGGCTGCTCACTGTAAGTCTTCTTTCACAAACTTTTATATACTTGTAAAATATCAACGGTGTAATACTAGTATAGATATTTAGAATTTTCCCCGACAACTACGTCTAGAACTAGGTAAAGCCTTGTTGGTCACTCTTAAATACAAACAAAACTAGATCCCCATAGGATTTCTAGATACAGTCTTCCCTCATCTTGGGGTTAAACAATATGGAGACGTGAAAGGTAGCATTCTCGGTGAACCCTTTCTCACACTATCACTCTTAGAAATTATCAAAGTGTTGCGGTGAAAATCGGATAACAAGCTATTAATTAACTTGCATCATTTTCTTTTACAACCGACTTTGATTTATCCAAAGGAAAGGTTCAAGATCGAGAAAGACCTAAAGGGGGGAGTTCTAAGGTTCGGGGTTTGGTTATACTAAGGGAAGGTATTAGCACCCTAAGTATCTGTAGTACTCTACAGGAACCTCTTGCTAAGTTTGTGTTATGTTATGTTTGCTTGCTAAAGAATTGGCTAAAGGTAAAAGGTAAAGACCTAAGAGTATATACACTAAGTTTGCTCGCCAAGACATCACATCTTGTGCCTACGTATCTGACTAAAGAATCAGAGCAACCGTAGTTCACCTAACTAAGGGTGAAAGAGGAACCATTGACTATGGTCAAAGTTCTAAAAGGGAATGAGTATGAGCTCATTTAGAGTTCACGATAACTATCTAAGTCTAAGTTAAAGGGGGGAAGTGAGTTCTCATGATGGTGAGAATCACATAGAGTTCACGATAACTCTATAAGTCTAAGGAAAGGGAAAAAGTGAGTTCTCATGATGGTGAGAATCACATAGAGTTCACGATAACTCTATAAGTCTAAGTAAAGGGAAAAAGTGAGTTCTCATGATGGTGAGAATCACATAGAGTTCACGATAACTCTATAAGTCTAAGTAAAGGGAAAGTGAGTTCTCATGATGGTGAGAATCACATAGAGTTCACGATAACTCTATAAGTCTAAGTAAAGGGAAAGTGAGTTCTCATGATAGTGAGAATCACATAGAGTTCACGATAACACTATCCTATTACTAAACTATGAGGAAAATTGCTCTTATGAGGCCAAGGTGAAATGGGAGGTGTTTATTGACTTAGGAGTCAACTTAGGAGGAACTTTCCTTTGGAAGGGGAAAATGAGTCAAGTATGAATATACAGTGAACAATATGAGTATGAACAAGTATAATAATCAAGATAAAATGAACGAGAATAAATCAAGATATATTGACTGAAAGTAAATTTAGTGGTTAGTGATTAATTTATCGGATCGAAGAATCGGGTCGAATGTAGTGCTAAATCATCGTAGCGCGATCTATAAGGAATACCACACTATAGGAGGATGTACAATTTGATCTTTGTGTTAAGACACGATAGAGAAATGATATCGAGGATCATTCTCTAATAAAATCGTGCCACACGAAAAGAAAAGGTGGAGATCTCGTCTTAATCACAAACTTTAGTTAATTACTCGAAGGTAACCTATCACGATCCCAAAGTATAGAAAGAGATCTCGATGATCACTCACTACAGATTTGAAATAATGAAGGTTGGTCGCTTCGATAAACAACATTCGTGAATAGAAAGACTGCATCGATCGAAAATGAAAATGAAGATAAGAGAAAAATGCGAACTGAAGTGAAAGTCAAAATGGTCTCGTCTTAATCATGATTTAATCGCGAAATCGATAATCCTTTGATTCTTTACGTTCATTGACCAACAAACTAAAAAAATAGAATAGCCCCATATTTATCAAGACTTTAGTGATTTTGAATAAATTAACCAAGTCATGATTTTTGTGATATCATCGGCCAAAAATAAAGAAAACAAAATGACAATAAAGGTGGTCTCGTCTAAAATCAAGATTTAAATCGATAGATCGATAATCTTAGATTTTTAACTTTCATTGACCAACCGAAAAAGAAAAATATGGTCTCATACTAATCAAAACTTATTGATTTGAAATAACCAACAAAGTTAAGATTGTTTTATATGTCATTGGCCTAAAAATAAAGGAAATGGAATTGAAGTAAACAAAGGTCGAAATCAACATCTAATATTCATTAGAAAAAGGATTGTAACCAAAATCAATACTTAATAAAAAAATTAATATAAAGTTAAGAGGGAAAGTTAATAGAACTATGGTTAAGACCTAAAACTAAATAAGTTTAAAAACTAATTGCTGATAAAACAACTAAATTAAAATAGGATTAGTAGAGAAATCAGATGGGCCTTGAGCCCACTCTTCCAAAAAAAAACTCAGTGGAACCCAAAAAAACAAAGGAACGGGCCATGAACATGGTCCACCATAAGCATCATCAGTATGACAACAAAGGTCAAACAACACGCTCTATATTAAAGACAAAAAAACAATTGACACCGAATCAGAAACCCAAACGGCTTCATCATCTTCTTAGGGTCTCACGCGATGTCGGTACCATTCACAACGGCGAGCTCATCAGCGGAGGAACGACGAGGTTCAGCCTTCATATGGTTCCGATCGAAATCAAGAGCCAAACGCGACAGTACAAACCACTTCGATGCGAAGACGCGAAATCCATCCAATATACTTTCAATACTCAGGTAAATGTTTACTTGAATCTTCTTGTTTCTTATGATTTTTTCTTTATTCTCGATCTACCTTCTGAGTTTTGGGTCTATCTTCTTTTTCGTTGATTTCGGGTTATGGGGTTTTGGTCGGAGGATTTGTGGTTGTTGTTGATGTTTGGAGGGTTTGATGTTGTTTGCAGGTTGAAAGGTGATTGAAGATTGAAAGAGGTTTATTGTTGTGTTTGAGTTGTTGGGGATGATATGAGGTTGATGACGTTGGGAGGAGGTGAGTCGTGAAGGGTGGTTTCGAGTGGTTTTTTTAGAGAAAACTTGGAAGAAGAAGATGCGTTTGAGGTTCGGGAAGGTGGTGGTAGAAAGTGAGGTTTACGGTTGAGGCGGGTTGAATGAGAAGGGTATTTGGTTGAAGTGTTGAGAGTTGTTGTTGTAGCTGTTTGGAAAGAGGAAACCTGGTGGGCGATGGAAAAGTTTTTCGAAGAAGGTCGAAGAGTTTACAGAGAGGGTTGTTTTGGGTGTGGCTGAGTTTTTGTGAAAACATCATGGAGTTATAGATTGAAGCTTTTTTTCAATGAGAAAGACTGTGTGACCCGTTTAGTTGTACGTGAGGGATGATGGGTTTCTTACAGTGAGAAGGTTGGGCTGGGAAACGAAAGTCCCCGCTCTTTTATTTGAAAACCACAAAACTTTCTCATTAAGTTTTTGGTACAATGTGTTTGTCTTGTTATTCTTGACATATCACTCTCATAGCAGTTTGTGTTGCAGGTTATATGGTGTATTGTAGCTGTAGCAGAGCAGGTATTGGCAAGGTCAGCGGTGATTGCAGGAAGTGCTTTTGGGCTGTGGCAGGTGTACGGTTTGGGAAGAGGCTTTTGGCTTTTGTATGCAGGTTGCTTTTGATTGTATGCGCAAGGTTTATGGCAATGTTGTAGCTGGTTTAACCAAAGCAGGATGTACACATGCTGTATGATGGGTAAGGCGTAAGGAAGTGGCAAAAAGTTTGGTTTGTTGGAAAGTGGAAGCATGGTCTTGAAGATAAATCGTGGGCCTACCTTTCTCTTTTCTATTATTTTGTATTTTGGTCTATGATTGTAATAGTTTGTAAAAAAAGTAATGGAATTTGAATTGAATTTTTGGTGTAGTTTTATGGTCTTGGAAATGGGGACACGTATTAAATTTGGCTTAGAAATTTTTGTGAAGTGTTGTAACAAGAACAATGGACAACTGATATCAAAAAATGATTAGAAAAAAAAGCACATGGATATTAAAATGGGTAATGAACATTATCTTAGAAGAAAGAAAAATTTGGATAAAAAGAAATGGAGAATGAATAATTGAATGGGATATTTGAAACGAAATTTGAACAATAGTTAAAACGAATGTGGGGTGAAATTGGATTAAAATTGAAACTGAATATGAAAAAAAATGGAGTAAGGGTGAATTTTGCAACTAGACTGGAAGATGAATTAAAAAGAAATGGGCAATTGGATAAAAGAATTGGATAATGGGTGAATATAGAAAATGGTTACGGGAATGGATATGGGTAAAGGTAACACGCCTCCACAACACTTAAGAACTCCACAAATGCACTTGACCGCCATAGATCCTGAACAACATCACAAACTCGAATTTGTCTTGAAACAATCTTGATTAAACAACGACCTGACAAATCCTCATGCCAATAGCGAAAACCCTAACCATCCAAACGGTACTTACACACAACCCAATCTACTAGCCTCAAGAGACTCAACTAAACGACACTTGTCAATCATAAACACCAGGGATGAGAAACACGGATCTTACAGAAACCTGATCCATAATTTCTCCATTCAATCCACTGATGAATCCTTAAACAACGACATCCTTGTGGCGATTTAGAGAGCTGATGTCATCCCTTGATATACCTCTGATGAGAACTGCTCATGACAATCGAAAACCCAACATCTCAAGCGAAAACCTCTGACTCCACGGCTTAGGAGCTTAAATGGTGGATGATCTATTCAAACCCTGATTTGTCGACCCTGATGAAATCACAAACCTTGATTCACAAGTGAAATAAAATAACAGCAAAGGCTGATAAAATGGTCAGTTATGCCGTATGATTGATTCTAAATTTCAATGCCAGATGTTATGACATCTAAGGGTAAAATTTGGGGTACAACAGTTGTCCCTATTTAAAAATCTTTACCGGATGGCTCGAGGGATGGAAATCCTCGGGACATCAAGGTGAAAGGTATTTAAATATAGCAAACTGAAAAGTTTTCCCTTAGATGGAATGCAGATGCTAAGGACAGGCAACGGACATGCAAATGCTGACATGCCATGAACTTCTAGTATGATGATATGATGTCATGATAGTACAAAGATGCAGAAAAACAAGACACAAAAGGTAAAGCGCAAACAACCACAGATAAGCTTCACTGGGGAAGGATGAAGGTTAGTATCCACGAGGAAGACTCATTGGGGATGCAGACTAGCCAACAAATTAGACTCACTGGGGAGACTCTGAGGAAACAGTGGGGAAAAAAAAAAGACAATCTCCACTGGGGAAAGATCCGGGGAGATAGACTACTGGGAATAAAGCAACACACTCTTTCTGGGCATGAAACCAGAAAGAAGACATGAACTCCACTGGGGATCAGTCTGAAAGAAAAGGGGTAGACATATTACAAAAGAGTTTCCGGGGGATTTCTTATATTGAAGAGTTCAAACGGGATCTTCAAGAAAAGCCGAAAAAGACAGAGATAAACTCTGCGCATCAGATGATGAAAGGTGACTGGACCTTTAGCTGAGGATAAGGTTAATGAACCAATGGGTACCAAAGTTGGCTGAGATAACAATATGATTTGGTTTATGAAGAATACCAGTGTGAGCTGGACTTTGGAAAAGGTTCAAGCAACGGGTTCATGATAAACTGGAGTTTAAACTATGTTTGACTCGATTCAAACAAAGAATGGTCCACAATATCTGGAAAGTTAAGTTCAGGTTTGACTCGATTCAAACAAGGACGTTTTACAACAACAGACTGAAGTTAAGACAATGCTTGACTTGATTCAAACAAAGACGGTGCCAACGATAATTGGACTTTTGGTTCAAGCTTGACTCGATTCAAGCAGGAACAAACTTAAATAAAAGCAATGTTTGACTCGATTCAAACAAAGACTGTGCCAATGATAATTGGACTTTTGGTTCAAGTTCGACTCGATTCGACAGGAAAAGTTTAAAACAAAAGGCTCAATGATGGTCAGTGTTTGACACGATTCAAACAAAGACTCAGTTCAGGTTCGACTCGATTCAAACAAGAACGGTTTAAAACAAAAACTCAAAAATGGACAGTGTTTGACTCGATTCAAACAAAGACTCGGTTCAGGTTCGAATCGATTCGAACAAGAACGGTTTAAACAAAAGACTCAGAGATGGTCAGTGTTTGACTCGATTCAAACAAAGACTCAGTTCAGGTTCGACTCGATTCGAACAAGAACGGTTTAAAACAAAAACTCAAAGATGGCCAGTGTTTGACTCGATTCAAACAAAGACTCGGTTCAGGTAAGACTCGATTCGAACAAGAACGGTTTAAACAAAAAACTCAGAGATGGTCAGTGTTTGACTTGATTCAAAGAAAGACTCGGTTCAGGTTCGACTCAATTCGAACAAGAACGGTTTAAACAAAAGACTCTAAGATGGTCAGTGTTTGACTCGATTCAAACAAAGACTCGGTTCAGGTTCGACTCGATTCGAACAAGAACGGTTTAAACAAAAGACTCAGAGATGGTCAGTGTTTGACTCGATTCAAACAAAGACTCGGTTTAGGTTTGACTCGAATCGAACAAGAACGGTTTAAAACAAAATACTCACAGATGGTCAGTGTTTGACTCGATTGAAACAAAGACTCGGTTCAGGTTCGACTCGATTCGAACAAGAACGTTTAAAAGTTAACAATGCCAGCAGTTACTGGACTTTTAGGTATCCAAATGAGATGATTAAGTACCATATAAGTCAGTACCAGGGTTGCAGGTTAGACTTCCTGGGGAATATTGCACCAAAAGTCAAAATCTGGCATACGAGGGTAAAGACGGACGTAAGCCTAACTTAGACAAAGGTTTTTAGAGATAAGTCGGGGATGTCTTTACTTTACTGGGGAAATAAAGACACATTCTTTTTAGGCGTGAAACCAGAAAGAAAACATGATATCCACTTGGGAATCAGTGTGAAACAAAAGGATAAGCATCCAACAACAGATTTCCTGGGATTTTCTTATAATGAAGAGTTTAAACGGGATCTTCAAGAAAAGCCAGTAAAGACAGAGACGAACTCTGGGTACTAGTATGAGCTGGATTTTTGAATTCCGCATCAAACATATTGACGGCAAGGAAACTTCTCAAATAGGGATCACATCAAACGGGTTGATGGAAGATGACTGATTGTAACACCACTGGTAACTGTGGAAGTATGGATAAAACCACAGACGGATAAAATTCTCAGGAGAGAGATTGCCACTTATCGTTGTAGAGGTAATGATAGCAAAACAAGCTTCTCAAGGTGATTGCCACTTGTTGTTGGGTATAGATTCCAACGAGATGTTGATATTACAACACTGCTGGAGAAATAAGTTTGTCCTCAATGGGAATTTGCAAAAGATTCTTCCGGCGAGACACATTGCAAAATAAATGCACGTTCCAAGATAAGTTTGAAAACCACACCTGCCAGGGACCAAAGTTCAATCTAGGAACAAGCTAGAAAGAAACGGCCAAACAACACTCCAATTATTGAGGAATGAACTCAAATGGTGATTTACCTTATCCAACTGTGGAAAAGATAACTGAACCAACCATCATCCATGAGAATCAAACTTTGTGGGGAATTCAGAAGAGATGGGCACTTTATGCCTAGGGCTGACTTTCTATTGGAGTGAATAGACAAACCCAATCACTTGGGGAGATAAACGCCAAAGTGAACGACAGGTAAACACCAGGAGGGAAGCAAAAAATGCTAAGATGTTATGCATATGAATGCTTATGCCATGCTTATGCTGACAAAACAGACAAAATGAAGCGAGACTGGAGATGAAATAAACATCTCGACAAGGATACTCAGCCAAACTCATCAGATTGGACCATTACTGGGGATGAACTTGCAGATGAAGCATCTCTACTTCAAGGTTATGACCTTCTCTGAGGAAAGAGTACTCCACTTGGTATAACATCATGACTTCACTAGGATTGTCTACAAGAGCTTGATTTCTTCACTGGAGATAAGAGATCCATTGAGAATTGCCAAGATTAGCTAAAGAGACAACTTTCTGGGGAGCTAGTAGAGACGCCACAAAAGCTGAGTAATTCTGGATGACTCATCTGCCCCAGAGTACATGGTCTATCAGAAGAATACATCAAGAGGATTTTACAGAAGAATTGGCATACAAGGTGTTTCAATATCTTCAAACTCTTGGAGAGATTCATGAACTTCAGCCTGACTGCCCCTGATTGACTGCACTTACACAACATAGTTCTTGAACTTGTGCCTCAGACTGGTTGTTGACAACTGGGGAACAAACTTGTCCCTGTCAGCTTGGTTTGTGAAGGAGATGTCCTAGACTAGTTGACCTTTGAGAGATTTGCCGAATCTCGACCTGACTGCTTCTGATTAACTGGTCTTTGAGGATAAGTTATCAAAAGGATTTTACAGAAGAATTGAAATACTAGATGCTTCAATATCTTCAAACTTTTGAAAAGATCCATGAGTCTTGACGTAACTGCCCCAGTTCAACTGTATTTGCGATACCAAGCACTCGAACTGTGGTAGAAACAAATGGGGAACAAAGTTACCCCTGTTGGTGGCTTACTAGAGTCTAAACTTGTCATAAGATGACCTCAAGAAGACTTGCCCCAATATTCTGAACTTTGAAGAGTTCTGCCCCTGATTCTTGGCTATTGGGATGATTGATTGGAGAATCTTCATACTTGGTTGCCTCTGACTGAGCTTCCTTTATCAAGTCAAATTCCCTAGCTGGCTGCATTTTTTAGGATTCCTTCGACATTGAATCAGTTTTGCAAACAAGTATTGTTCATTTAAAATTGGCAATTTCAATGCAAAGTTAATGCAAGCTTTTGAAAACGAATTTTATTAATGAAACACACACAGTGGAATGATTAAATAATAAAAAACAAAGGTGGATCTAGTCATTTACAGAACACATGCAATTAGCAAAGATCATTAGGAGTCAGGTTAATCAACCTTGTTGTAGTATGCTTTCAAAACAACCTTACCTCAATTAGGTCTTTTAAGGTTGTAACGTGGCCTGGTTCACAGTTTATGAAATAAAAGATAAAGGCTCAAAGTTTATTTGTGCCCACCCACTCTTCGTGATGAACTTTAGTCCTATGCTCAGTTAACTCAAGCTATACATTCAGGTTCCTCTGGGTTAGGAATGAATTGTTGATAGTTGATGATTCAGACACCTTGGTAGTCATTACTCCCTTGCAGAATTTGGTTATCCTTTATTGCTGAGATTTTGAGACCTTTTCTTGTCTTGAGGTTTTGAGACCTCTTTTCTTTGTCTTTGTTTGAGGTTATGAGACCTCTTCTTTGCTTTTGTTTGAGGTTTTGAAACCTCTTATTTGTCTTTATGAGACCTCCTCTTTGCTTGATTGAGGTTATGAGATCTTTTTCTTTTCTCGATTGTTGTACGAACCTCCTTGTATAAGGCGAAGTTTTGGGCTTCCCATCTTTCTTGGCTTTTGCCTTGAAAGGGACTCGGCTCATTCTTTGATTAAGGATTTTTTCAACGATCCTTCGTTATTTGCTGTTTGGGGGAACAACTCATTTGATCTGAGAGAGCTGACTAGTGTCTTGCATGAAGCGCTTGTATTAGGATGCATCACCAAGTAAAACTGAGAACTACCCACCCCAAGGTTGAGATTTAAGGGTTTTTTGTGTAAGGAAAGAAAACTCCTACTTCTAGGCTCGAAGGGTTAATGAGGGATTATCTTCCTTATTTCTCCAGTGTTTGGGAATTGAAACAATGCCTTACATCCTCGGCAGGGTTTAATCGAAAGCATACCACAGCTATTAGGGATGTAATGTTTTCGTCATCCTCCCCAATCTTTGCTTGAACAAACAATTTGATAAGTGGGAAGAAACAAGATAAAGATACTTTTTTCACAAAAATAAAAGGAAATGAGTGAAACGAATGGACTTAATCAAAAGATGCATAAACTCTTCATTAATCTTGCCAATTTGAAAGCATAACAATGCTTATAAGCAAAAACAAATTCAAACATGCAAAGAAAATACAACAAAATGCTAAACAGCCTAAAGATTACCAGCTTCGGGGAACTGGAATTTCCTTCATTGATCTGCCAAGCTAAGATAGTCATCTTCAAAGTTGGTTGTCGAGATCCGTCTGAGAATCATCTCCACATTCACTCTCGGCAATTTCTTCCATTTCGGAGTCTGATGAACCTACCTGATTAAGTGAAAGATTGTTGATTTGGATGCCTCGAGGTGTGAATGAAACCATCTCAGAGTCAAACAAAGTCTGAACCTTGTTTCCGAGCGTCTTACAATCTTCAGTTGAGTGCCCCTGTGCCCCAGCGTGGTAGTCACAACGGACGAGTCTGGAAAAGACAACTTCAACAGCTACTTCAAGACCAATGATGGCTTCGAGAAGTCATCTGGGTTACAGATGAAGGACGGAGGAGACTCGAGGCTGAGAAATGAAAATGAAATGAAAATGCGCATGCAATGCTAATGCAAGCCGAATGGTTTCAAGGAACTCGAAGGCAAGTTGCAAAAAATTTTCGAAAACTGAAAAGTTTTGTTTTAAAAATCCGTGATCTCTAAGGATCTTTGCAAAGAAAAGAACGTCTGAGTTCCTTGAAACCATCAATGGATGCGATGAGATGTATGGAATGTACAAAACACGGGCACACAAAAACATAGATATATGTACACACAACAGCACACAAGCCCTAGATTTAGGGGTCTCATGCATGGATGAACGTATGCATAAACACACATATACAGATATTCACAGATATGCACACACAAACAAGAGAGGGCCTAGGTTTGAAGATCACGAGCATGGAGCCATGGTCTACCCATCCCAGAAGGTATGTACTATGGGTTTGCATCTGTAGAAAAGGGTTCTAAAAAGGTTCCCAGAGTCGACAATCCATCTTTCGGATATTATCGACTTCCCAATTAACTTGGTAATCAATAATATTCTCAAGAGAATCTCGTCTGAGTGTAGTATCGCGTGACAACCATTTCAGAAATAGACTCCCTCATGGTCACCGCACTACATCCTAAAAGGCCAAGTGGGGGTAAGGGTAACTAAAGGTCATCAGTATCCCTGGCACCAAGGTCGAAGTGGCAACGCCTTCACGATTGCTCGTTCAACATATACCAACTCCGAGAGGGCCTCAACTGAGTGTGGAATCTCAAGTCAACTCTTTTGGGATTCGACTCCCTCAAAGTCTCCTTGACTATATCCACTATCCTATCATAAGTGCACTCAAGTCCGGGTTAGGACTTATCTCACCACTCAATAGTAGCACCCTGCACACAGAAGAACCCAAACAAAATAGGTATACAGATATATACAGATATATGTACAAGTATAGCAAGCAATCATAAATAACATAAACGAAACAAGGTGGGCTTAACCCTTAAAAAGAATTATTGTCCCCAGTGAAATCGCCATTTCTGTTGCGGTGAAAATCGGATAACAAGCTATTAATTAACTTGCATCATTTTCTTTTACAACCGACTTTGATTTATCCAAAGGAATGGTTCAAGATCGAGAAAGACCTAAAGGGGGGAGATCTAAGATTCGGGGGTTGGTTATACTAAGGGAAGGTATTAGCACCCTAAGTATCTGTAGTACTCTACAGGAAACTCTTGCTAAGTTTGTGTTATGTTATGTTTGCTTGCTAAAGAATCTGCTAAAGGTAAAAGGTAAAGACATAAAGGTAAAGGTAAAGACCTAAGAGTATATACACTAAGTTTGCTCGCCAAGACGCCGCATCTTGTGCCTACGTATCTGACTAAATAATCAGAGTAACCGTAGTTCACCTAACTAAGGGTGAAAGAGGAACCATTGACTATGGCCAAAGTTCTAAAAAGGAATGAGAACGAGCTCATTTAGAGTTCACGATAACTCTCTAAGTCTAAGTTAAAGGGGGAAAATGAGTTCTCATGATGGTGAGAATCACATAGAGTTCACGATAACTCTATAAGTCTAAGTAAAGGGAAAAAGTGTGTTCTCATGATGGTGAGAATCACATAGAGTTCACGATAACTCTATAAGTATAAGTAAAGGGAAAAAGTGAGTTCTCATGATGGTGAGAATCACATAGAGTTCACGATAACTCTATAAGTCTAAGTAAAGGGAAAGTGAGTTCTCATGATGGTGAGAATCACATAGAGTTCACGATAACTCTATAAGTCTAAGTAAAGGGAAAGTGAGTTCTCATGATAGTGAGAATCACATAGAGTTCACGATAACTCTATCCTATCACTAAACTATGAGGAAAATGGCTCTTATGAGGCCAAGGTGAAATGGGAGGTGTTTATTGACTTAGGAGTCAACTTAGGAGGAACTTTCCTTTGGAAGGGGAAAATGAGTCAAGTGTGAATATACAGTGAACAATATGAATATGAACAAGTATAATAATCAAGATAAAATGAACGATAATAAATCAAGATATATTGACTGAAAGTAAATTTAGTGGTTAGTGATTAATTCATCGAATCGAAGAATCGGGTCCAATGTAGTGCTAAATCATCGTAGCGCGATCTATAAGGAAGACCACACTATAGTGTAATACCCCAAAATTTGCTCTCCCCTTTTGGCATCATAGCATGGCATTATCATTTATCATATCATATCCATCTCATTAACATTACATTGCATTTAACATAGAAAATTAAAGCATGGCATCCTTCTTACCATCAGGGCATGTGATCAGGTGGAAGGTGGGCAATCAAGAGATCATTCAAAGCACAAAAAGGTCAATCAAGTTGCCTTAAGGCAAGCCAAGAAGCCTTTCATGTCTCATACTATCTCAATTGATCATCCACAACCTCAAGGATAAGAGATACAATGGGAGATTGAAGCATTACATCTTTCACTATGCAAGAGGTTCAAAAAACTGAAGGAAAACCCTCAAAAGAGATAGCTCATTGATCCAAAATCATCCTCAAAAGGCATATATCATCATCCTTTAAGAAGGTACACAACATACTCTGAGGAATTTGAAATTGAAGACTGCACATTTTTCTCCTAGGAGGTGGGCACCAAAACTAGGGTTTCCCATTAAATCAGGGAATCTTTGATGTTTTGAACAAAACTTGATGACATGGTATTCCATATGTCCTTAAGTGTATGTATGTGGAAAATTACATCTCAATTGGTTTTAGAAGTGGTTCAATTGGAAGAAAGATCAAGAATTAGAGAAATTGGGGCAAAGTCAAATAATCAGAGGAAAAAGTCAACTCTTGACTTTTTGAGCCCAAAATCATGAAATTCATGTTACATATGTCCAATGTACAAAATTTGGTCAAGAAATTCCAAAGGAATCATGAAAAAATCAAGATGTGGAAAGTTGCCATTTTTGGGTGAAGTAGGGTTACTAAAAATAGCAAGTTTTGGCCATTTTGCATCAGAGTTTGAACCAAGGCCATTTAAAATTGAAGCACCAAATGAAAATTCCACCAAGCCACAACAAAAGGTCTTGCTTTAAGCTTCAAATCCATGTGTAGAACATCTCCATTGGATAAAAATTGAGGGAGATATGATTGATCAAAGTTTGAGCAAAGTAGGTTCAAAACTAGGTCATGACCAAGATTTTCAGGTCACGCGCGCAGTCATTTTAACAAACATGTGGTGGGCCAAATGTCCACTCATTTTTCTCATGGTTAAAGGCTTCAAGTGAAAAACTTTTCAACATCAAAGTTGTTCCTTGTAGTGTCATCTTCAATACTCATGTTGGACAAAATTCCATTTGATCAAGTTATAGTGGAGATATATTGGTTCAAAGTCATGTTGATTGTGCTGAAATTTTGTGTGCCAAGTCGCCATGCCATGACTTGCTTGCCACGCCCCATAACCAGTTCCCAAACTTGTGTATTTTAAGTTATTTTGCAACTTATTCCAACCTCATTTCACTTCAATTTTCACATCAGCATTGTGCTCCAATGTACTCTCTTTCAAATGAACCCATGAGCTCACCAAATCATTCACCTTACATGGAATAATTCATCCTCAAATCACCCTATCTCTATTGTTCTCACTGTCACATAAAACCAGAAAAAAAACAAGTGAAGGTTATTGTTGATTGTATCAGCTTGCCCATGTATTGCTCACTCTCCCAACAATTGCTTCATTTAGCCAAACATGTACCTCAGTCACCATATCACGTGCTATACATGATCATAAAAAGGGAAAGGAGCGGAAACTTGTATAACAAGTTTTGCTTGCTACAGCTTCACATTTCACCTCCACCATAGTTTGTTATGGACCAGCCACACCATATCATGGCTCTCCCTAACTAACTTGACTCAGTTAGTTAGGGATGACTCACTCAAACCATTGTGACTCAGTTAACCTCACTCAGTTTAACCTTGGTTAACTCACACTATAAAACCAAATCTTACCACACAAATTCATTTTCAACTTCACTTTTCATTTCCACTCTCAAGAACACTCTCACTCTCTCAATCTTCCCTAAGCTTTTTCTCTCTCTCTGTGCACGAATCATTCATCTTCATCCACCTCAATTCATCATCATCAATGGCATTGGATTGAAGGAGATTTCAGCACAGTCCTCAACATTGCTGCAAGCATTGTTCAACATTGGATCTCCCTGCTTTCAAGACAACGAGTTATAGAATTTATTTTGCTTAGTTTGTGAAGCTTCAAGGTTGAAGGAGAAGCTAGGATCTCTGGTTTTCTGAAGAGCACTCCGAAGCCTCATCAATTTCAGGTTTATTTCACTCAATTTTAATGCATTGTATTCTTGTGATTTAAGCTTGTTTTATGATGTTTGGAGCTTATTAGGAGCTATGCGTGAGTTCTGTCTAGTTGATAGGCTCTTTAGGAGTTTAGATGTGATTTTAGGGCAATTTGTTTTGGATCGGTTTGTGTTATACGTGTATGTTATGTGAAAAATAGTGTTAGATTCATGATGTACATGAGCTCAGCTTTCGATTGGTGTACGTATTGTGAATTTCTGGAGGAATTGGAGTTTGCAGGTGGTGGCTGTTGGCCGGAGAAGGTGACCGGAGGTCCTCTCCGACCGGTGACTGTTAGAGCTAGGGTTTTTGCCATGTTTTAATCCTGTTCGTTGTTTTTTCTCATCGTGTGGCTAAGAGCATGACAACGCATTAAAACGCATGTGCAAGGCATGTGCCATTTTTCTGATTTCAATTAAACATGGTGTGGTGTGGTGTATGGTATGGAACGTGGACATGCGTGTGTGAGCGTTTGATCTGATTACTTTGACTGTGTGTATGACTTGACTTCATCCAATGGTTGTAATGGTTTTGACTTGTGTTGACTGGGAGTGTATGGTTGTTATGGTGTTATGCGTGCTTAATGGACTTAGTCAGATTTGATATCCACACCCCCATGCCTTAAGCCCAAACCATTCTTGAACTGAGTAATTGCTATGCTTGCACCCCCTTTCTTTATTTCCATTTTATTTTATTTTTCATTTTTATACACGTTTGCTTTTTATTTTTTAAAAATATCAAACATCATCATAAAATTCCACAAAAATTCATGAGCATCATTAAAACATTTAGAAAATTTTTCATGATTTTATTTTCTGATTTTATGACCTTTTTGCCCCTGCTCCATAATTTTCTTTGAATTTCTTTGATGTGCATTCTTAATATGGTACATGATCTTGTTTAATTTTGTTCTTGATCATTAAAAATTGTTTTGATGCTCTTCTTTTTGCATTGAGTCATTATCATCTTGAGGTATGTTAAGTGATTTTTATTTGATTTTTTAGGTCAGTTTTAGGGCATGTTTGGTGTTCACTTTTGTGCTACTTTGTATGATATGTCTATGTGACCTAAGTGCATTGCTTGACATCATTTTGCCTTGGTTCCTTGCATGCTACTTTGATATGTGATTCATCTCTGATTAGTGAACTTCAATACCATGTTTTCATAATTTTCATGAGGCCATTTGATTTTTGTTTGATGCATTTCATTTAAAGCATTATAACATGTCATATCATTGTAATCTTTTGTGCATGTTTACATGTTTTTTTGTGTATAATGGCATGATCATTTGCATATTTGGTGAATCATTCACTTGACATTATAGGTCATTGGTACATATTATGTGTCATCCTTGCATGTTGACTTTCATTTAAACCTTGTGCACCTTTAACATGTGGTGTTTGTGCTTGTGTTTTCTTTTGAACTTCCATTTCAATTCTACTTCTTCTATTACTTCTTAAATGCTTTGATGTGTCATGCATGAATACTTGTGAGATGTTTGTGAATCATTTTTCATTTCATTTCAATTCTAATCCATGGATTACATGTTCCATTTGTGCATATTTCTTCTTTTCTCTTTCATCTTTCATTCTTCCTTTTCTTATGATATCATGTTCTAATGTCATGGAGGATGTTTGTTGCCTATCCACTTGAGTTTGATTGATAATGACCATTTGTTCTCATATGATGTACATTCTGGTTGTGGCTCTAGGATTTGGTTTCTCATTTAATTCTTTTGAGTTTTATGATGCATTACATGTTCTTTTACTTCTTATACTTCTTATACATGTTTATTGACCATGTAGGGGCTTTGGTAAGTTTCAATTGAGTGTGGATAAGGAATCCACATTCAACTTCTATCCTTTCTCTTTTACAATTCCATTTTATGTTTTGTTAAGCACTTATGTGCTTTCTTTTAATAACTCATTACTTTCCCTTTTTGAATTACAATTCATCTTCTACTTTAGAAGTGAATTGTTTAATTCTTTCTTTCTTTAGCCTTTAGGTTGAAACCTCACAAGCCTTAGGATCACTCCCTTAACTAATCAATTAGGATTGAGTCTTAGTCCATATAGATTTTTACCTTTATCCTCTCTTGAGTCTCTTCTCATCTCAAAGAAAAATGCAAAATACTTAATAAAGGTAGGCATTTATTGCATTTTGGCCTTTCATATAAAGAAGAGATTATAAAGGGGTCTTCTCTTATAATCTTAGAATGTGTAGCATATAGCCCATCTTGGGTCAATGTGTTAAACATTTGATCTTGTATGAGGGACTTAAATGCAATACTTGTTGAAGGTACAAATAAAAAAACACTTCTTCATTTCTTAATCAACAAAAATACTTAATAAACACAAGTATGCTAGTGTGTTTGAACCTTGACAATTGGAACTAAGTGTGGGGGTCTTCTTCACTCTTAGTGTGCATTCTTACCCATTCCATCTTGGAATGTGAGAATGTACACATTCCAATGACTAAGATCCAGATACACTGTCATATGCAAACAAATGAAAAGACTCTTAAAAGACAAAAACCAACAATAACGTCTTTCCTTCGGGAATTCTTTTCTCACCTCACTCATTCTCAAAGCATGAACGCGCTCCTTCTCGTTCTCTTGCAAGATGGTAACGCACTCGGACCAGCGAGCCTGCAACACCTGAGCTAGAACGTCAGCCGTTCCTTAAAAAAACACAAACAATCCACTCTCAGTGAGGGGAACTACGTCGCTCTGATTCTCATGCTCCCGATGAGATACGTAGGCAGTGGGGTAGGGCCCATGCGAGCACTTCTTTTATTTTCCCTACATTTGTTTCTCTTTCTCTCTCCTTTCCTTTTCCATTCCTTTTTCAGTTTCTTTCTCAGTATTCTTTTCTTACACCCTTTGATCGAGCAAGCAAGCGTGGATCCCATCGGGTACGATGGACGTGAGGGGTGCTAATACCTTCCTCTCGCGTAACCGACTCCCGAACCCATTTCTTTTGGTCGTAAGACCATGCTCTATCCTTTCCTTCAGGTTTATGCGGTGTTTCCTTTCCCTCTCTTGGGATAAATACACATTGCTGGCGACTCTGTTTGGTGCCACTTTCGCGTTTGTACTAGGATGAAAATCCCGGGAGCGACAGCTGGCGACTCTGCTGGGGACAGACAAAACCTCTTGCTGGTCCATCCTAAGCGAGTCAGTCCTAGCGCTTGTTTGCTTTTCTTTCATTGGGTGTTTACTGTTGTGCTTTATTTTGCTATTTATTTACTCTACTGTATTTACTGCATTTTAGCATTACATATCATATTGTTACTGTTGTGCTGGACTGGTTTTCTGTTTGGCGGGAGGGGATTTCTGAGAGATAAGCCCATTACACAGGCTTGAGTATACACTTAGGATTAGAGTGGAGAGTAGTGGGACCTACGTGCCGTCTGGAGTGCGTTGGGTATTCACGAAATTCACAGCTAGACGAGGCTATCTTGGGACTCATCATGGCATGCGCATCTTGCGTATTCCAGGATGTCGATCTAGAGAGTTGTCGACTCTAGTGACCGATCATGAGGACCTTAGTGGAAACATCCCTCTTTAGTGGTGACAGTGGCAGACCACATTCTGTGGCAAACCCATTCGCACCCGAGGGCCCACTTTGGAACTTGCATAGGATTTCCTTTTTGAAAGAGAATCAGTGGAGGCACTCCTCGTTTGGCGATAGTACTGTACCCCGAGGGATGAATGTACTATTACTTCTCGACCTCAGTGCCAGAAGCTGAGGACCTTTCGTTTTGGAGAATCAGTTGAGGCCTCCTCGATTGATGATGATGCCAAACCAAAAATGGTGAACGTATCATCATTTCTCGACCTGAGAGCCCGGGATACTGAACATCCTAGTACCCACATGTGAGAGGGGCGGGTTGTTTACAGGTTTGCAGGTAACCTTGACTTTCATCCTACCTGGTATTTTGGTTCTCTTATCAGTGTGGACTCATCAGCTTGGTATTATTGTATTCTGATTATCCCGGCACTCTGATTATGCCGATATTCTGGCATCACTGTATTCTGATCACGCCGGTGTTCTGTTTATTCTGGTATTCTGATTATGCCGATATTCTGGCATCACTGTATTCTGATCACGTCGGTGTTCTGTTTATTCTGGTATTCTGATTATGTCGATATCCCGGCATCCTGGTATTCTGATTAGCCGGTATTTTGGTATTCCGGTATTCTCTTCAGAGCCGACTTATGAGCTTATTCAGCCAGCAGCACAACAGTTATCCAGATTATATGGAACCTTTGATCCCATGTCTGTTGCATTTGCATCATCATTTTCGCATACATGTTATTGTATTTCCAAGGGATACTAACTTTGAGACTTGCTAGTGAGCATTTTCATCCATTTCTTATGTTTTTCAAAAAAAAAAATTCGAATCAAAGCATAATGATCCCCTGGAAATATTCGGACATGGCATTTTGCATGGCATTCTCATACTCATATGCATAACAGGTGTTCCGGAGCGGATTCATCATTCTGACTGGGTATTCTCTTCAGAAACGACCAACATGACTTCTTCCAACTACTCAATTCACCACAGTCAAGGTTCAGATATGGAACAACTCCGAGCGGAGGTGACTGAGATGAAGGTCCAACTGGGGCATTTTGTGGTGGATATTCAGGCGTTGTCCCACGGTCAGAAACTGCTGAGAGAAGAAGTTAACCGGGTGAAGAATCAGATGGGCCTGCTTACAGAAATCCAGAATGCGGTGTTAAGGAAACAAAGCAATCCTCACTCTCAGTGAGGGGAACTACGTCGCTCTGATTCTTCATTAGTCAATGGAGATACGTAGGCAGGAGATCGTGTGAGATCTTTGCGAGCAACCTTATCTATCAACACTAATTATCAATTTCTTTCCTGAAGATACCTCTTGTCAGCTTCCGACTCCATCTCCCCAAGAGAGTCCTAGGGGCAGAGCATATGGGCAAAGGCCAGAACAACTTGAGAAGAAGTTTGATCCTATTTCGATGTCGTAAGTGCAACGGGTTTCCTCATTTGCTCAAATTCAAACTGGTTGAGCTAGTCGCATCAGGATCATCTCCGACAAAGCTTCCTTTGGGGTTTCAATGCCAAATGCCAGGTATGACTACCATCCTGGGGCACCTGACCATTTAATTGAAGATTGCAAGTCTTTCAGAGGTAAAGGTAAAGACAAGGTGCAGAACTTGATTGACTCAAAGGTTATCACACCAGACGGGTGGCCCATAAATTGAACTTTCTTCATCAGATTGAGCACCCAGTTTGCAAAAACATCATCAGAAGCAACAAGTCCAGACGGAGTCAAGCCTCCTCAACAAGGACAATCATTTAGCTTCTTTACTGCATTCTCATGTGTAGCTTTTTATGTTTGTCAAAACATTTGTATGCATGCATGAAATCTGTTTTTCTTTTTATGTTAATCATAATACAATAAGCATGTTTTTCTTGAAGTGATCCATTCGTATTCACTCATAAGTTTGTATATGTGCATTGCAATACCAACTGTCGTGCTTAAACTCTTGAAGGAGGATGATGAGTTGGAAACGCAAAAATCTCTAATTGTGTGCTTTTGGATAAAACCCTGTTGAGGATGTACAGGCATTGATTCAAATCCCCAAACACTGGAGATATAAGGGAGATAGACCCTCGTTAACCCCTTTGAGCCTTGAAGTAGGAGTTTCTTTTCGTATGAAAAAACCCTCACATTTAACCTAGGGGCAGGGTAGGCGTCAGTTAATTTGACCGAGCGTTCAAATTTCAAAAGGAGTGTGCACCTGAGGATCCATTACCTTCTATTCCACCGCCAAGAGGTCAAGAGATGTGAAACCACAATGGTTATCCATCAACAATCAAAGAGTGAGGCAGTCACAACCCTTTCAACAAAGTCAAGATAAGCTAGTGTCACACGATTTGTTCCGCGAAAAAAAAGAAAAAAGAAAGAAAAAGCCCGCTAAGTTGAAACTTGAAAACAAGCAACTTAGGCAAAAGTTAGGGCATCCCGCTGGACTCCGAAATCAAAGATTCAATAGAATCAGTCCAGGCAAAAGTTAGGGATAAAAAAAAAGGAGGGCAAAAGAATGCGAAAGCGAAAAACAAAAGGATTACAAAAGAAAATCCTCAAAAGAAAGAACAAAGTCGTGTGACTACGAACAAAAGACAAAGGGGTGACTGTCACTCCAAAGCCTCATTGGGTGTCAAACCATCAGACGCATGGGTTCCTTAAGGATCACAAAATCTTTTTGAGAGGCGAACGCTTGTGCAAATTAGCTGAATGTAGGACTGGAGAATATCACGAAGAGTGGGTGGGCACCAATAAACTTTGAGCCTTAAAACCATTTTTCTCAAAAACCGTGAACCAGGCCACGATACAACCCTCAAAAGTCCTAATTGAAACAGGGTTATTTCAAAAGCATACTACCAAGAGATAGTGTTCCTGACTCCCATGAGTTATGCTAAAAGATCTTTTTTGGTGTTGCATGTGCATTGCATTCTTTCATTCAAAAATTAATGTCATATCCTAACCCGTGATCCGCTCACAAAGGGTTTGCGACATCTTTTCAGTAAAACTTCGAGATTAACATGTGTGTTGTATTAGAATTTTCATTCCCAGAATAAAACATTTTTTTGCTTGCATACATTTGTTTGTCATCAAAGGAAGTTTACATATGGCAGTCCAGTCCAGAAGTTTAATCTTGCCGAGTTGAGAGTCCGAAAACTCCCGAAGGGCAGTCACGCCCAGTGGCACCTCCTCAGGAAACTTTGTTGAGCAGGAGCTTTCCCAACAAGTTGTGCTAAGACGTAGTCGATCTGGGGCAATCACGTCGAACCATCTCTTTAAGGTGTAGCTCATCTGAGCCAATCACGTTGAGAAATCTCTTCAAAGTTCAACCAAACTGGGGCAATTATTGCGAGATTCAAATCCCTACAAATGCAAGCATTTTTGGTTTTCCTTCGAAGATCAGTAGTCAGGGGCAAAACCACTTCAAGGGTCATACTGGGGCAGGTCATCCCAAGAGCACGAGAATTGGTCCATCCAGACGACTGGTCAGCCTATCCAGGATTCAGAATGCTGGGACAGAATATCTCACGAGATTGTTCATGAATCTTCTCGGGGCGAAATCCTCTGAAAACCATATGGTCCGGGGCAGTTACGTCGAGATTCGACGAATCTCTACAAGAGTTTGAGGACATTGAGGTGTTTTGAATGTCAAGTCTTCTTTAAAATCCTCTTGGGACAATTTCTTCCGGTGGACCATGTTGGTCTGGGGCAAGTGAAGAAAAACGGTTGGTCACGCATATGCAGCTAGTCAGTCAAAAGGATTGAAACCAAGGGGCATTTCAACTCAAGGTATTTGTGGTCCCCTGTCTTCAGCAGGCTTCATTAATCATGGTCCCTAGCAAGAGATTGCGTACAAATCTTTCTCCCCAACAAGGGATGGTTCAGAGTTAGATCTTCTCAGTTGCAGAGGTTATATCCAACTCAGGGCATACGTGTACATCCTTTGCTTACAGGTAGCAGCCTCATATTAGGCTCAAAAGCAAGATGTAAGCCTTTTCGAGATTATGGATCGTTTCTTCCTAGACGAGTGATCACTTATTCCCATGCAGAATACTGGGGCAGGCTGTTCAGGAAAGGGTTCGCATGCCACCCTTTTGTCATGACGTTTACTGATTAAGTCCCTCCTTCGGTTGGCGGTCGTTCACGATGTCTCGATATCAGTGAATTAAGTTCAACTGGGTACCGTCGTATCTCATTAAGTCGATTCTCTCATACAGTACTTCCAACAGCTACAAGCTTTCCTGCGTCGATAACGGTCGCAAATTCCCCAGAAGAGTGGTCTCGCCGATACCGAAGCTAATGGTCATTATCCCCAGCGAAGTCGCAAGAGTTTGAAGAGGCTAAATCTTCTGTAAAATCCTCTTATGACATCCTCTTCGGGGACAAATTGTTTGTTTCCCCGGCATGAAGTGTGGATCATCCCCAGTAGAGTTTGAGGACGATTGGTCTTCTGTAAAATCCTCTCAAAAGGCATTCCCCAGCACGAGGCGCTTTAAAGCAGTTTTCTCCAGCAGAGTTTGTTATAAACTCGTCATCCCTAACGGAATTGTCTAAAGGGAAGCTCGCCTAACATGGGGCACTGTGGTACTTATCCTAAGCTCGACAGTCATATTCTTCAGCAGACTACTGTGGATTTGCTTTGGGTTTCCCCAACAGATCTCTAAGGACTCTTTCTAGCAAGCCGCAGTGGAATGTTCTAACCAGGATTTGCATATCCCTGGCAGAGTAGCCATGATCCCCAGTAAGATTGTATCTCTGGTCATTGTATTCCCCACAGAGTTCAGTGTTGAGTCCTGTCAGCAATACTTCCCAGCTGAGTTGTTGTTCTCCCCGCAGAGGTTTATAAGACCGGCAGAATCTATTCCTCCACACGGATGGTACAGTCTTTCCCCAGCCGGGTCAGAAGGTGGATAACCCCTACAAAGGGTCTTGGATTGGATAGATCCTCAAGCAGAGTTTTTTATGACTTTTCTTCCTTAGCAAGATGCCATGCAAAGAAATTCTCGTCCCCAGCGGAGTCGCTGTGACCAGAATTCATGCCCCAGCAGATGAAGTGATTACTGGCAGATCTATTATTCTTCAAGTCCAATTTATTTTTGGCAAACTTGACAATTCGAAGCAGACGGATTATTCAATTATTCTCCAGCAGAGATACTATCCTCTCAGGAACCTCTGAAGTCAAGTCATTGATCATTGTTCCTCAGCAAAGTCGGCAGAGATGTCTGACACGGATGCAGAGTGCAATCCGTATTGATATTCTAAAAGTCCAACAGTGGATTGGCAAAAGTCCGTCTTCGGGTGGCAAAAGTCCAACAGTGGATTGGCGAAAGGTCCATCTAAGGGTGGCGAATTCCAAAAGTCCAACAGTGGATTGGCAAAAGTCCGTCTTCGGGTGGCAAAAGTCCAACAGTGGATTGGCGAAAGGTCCATCTAAGGGTGGAAATTTCCAAAAGTCCAACAGTGGATTGGCAAAAGTCCGTCTTCGGGTGGCAAAAGTCCAACAGTGGATTGGCAAAAGTCCGTCTTCGGGTGGCAAAAGTCCAACAGTGGATTGGCAAAAGTCCATCTAAGGGTGGCGAATTCCAAAAGTCCAACAGTGGATTGGCAAAAGTCCGTCTTCGGGTGGCAAAAGTCCAACAGTGGATTGGCGAAAGGTCCATCTAAGGGTGGCAAATTCCAAAAGTCCAACAGTGGATTGGCAAAAGTCCGTCTTCGGGTGGCAAAAGTCCAACAGTGGATTGGCAAAAGTCCGTCTTCGGGTGGCAAAAGTCCAACAGTGGATTGGCAAAAGTCCATCTAAGGGTGGCAAATTCCAAAAGTCCAACAGTGGATTGGCAAAAGTCCATCTTCGGGTGGCACGAAGCTGCAAAGTCCACCAGTAGCGTGGCAGGCCAGTAGTCATCTGGAATTGCATAAAAGACATTATTAAAGTCCACCAGTAGCGTGGCAGGCCAGTAGTCGTCTGGAATTGCATAAAAGACATTATTAAAGTCCACCAGCAGCGTGGCAAGCCAGTAGTCGTCTGGCGTCGTTCAAAAGACGTTATCAAAGTCCACCAGTAGCGTGGCAGGCCAGTAGTCTTCTGGAGTTGCATAAAAGACATTATTAAAGTCCACCAGCAGCGTGGCAAGCCAGTAGTCGTCTGGCGTCGTTCAAAAGACAGATCTCTCCGACGTTTCATCGAAGATTCAATCCAGCAGTCTCGTTGGGTTTATATCCCTTTTATTCTTCATCATCCAGAGCAAATTTTTGGTTATATTTGGTATTCAATCACTATATACCTTGAAAGTCCGAAAGCAATTGCTTTCAGGCATTCAGGTCTACAGCGCTTGAATAGGGGCAGCTGTAATACCCCAAAATTTGCTCTCCCCTTTTGGTATCATAGCATGGCATTATCATTTATCATATCATATCCATCTCATTAACATTACATTGCATTTAACATAGAAAATTGAAGCATGGCATCCTTCTTACCATCAGGGCATGTGATCAGGTGGAAGGTGGGCAATCAAGAGATCATTCAAAGCACAAAAAGGTCAATCAAGTTGCCTTAAGGTAAGCCAAGAAGCCTTTCATGTCTCATACTATCTCAATTGATCATCCACAACCTCAAGGATAAGAGATACAATGGGAGATTGAAGCATTACATCTTTCACTATGCAAGAGGTTCAAAAAACTGAAGGAAAACCCTCAAAAGAGATAGCTCATTGATCCAAAATCATCCTCAAAAGGCATATATCATCATCCTTTAAGAAGGTACACAACATACTCTGAGGAATTTGAAATTGAAGACTGCACATTTTTCTCCTAGGAGGTGGGCACCAAAACTAGGGTTTCCCATTAAATCAGGGAATCTTTGATTTTTTGAACAAAACTTGATGTCATGGTATTCCATATGTCCTTAAGTGTATGTATGTGGAAAATTACATCTCAATTGGTTTTAGAAGTGGTTCAATTGGAAGAAAGATCAAGAATCAGAGAAATTGGGGCAAAGTCAAATAATCAGAGGAAAAAGTCAACTCTTGACTTTTTGAGCCCAAAATCATGAAATTCATGTTACATATGTCCAATGTACAAAATTTGGTCAAGAAATTCCAAAGGAATCATGAAAAAATCAAGATGTGGAAAGTTGCCATTTTTGGGTGAAGTAGGGTTACTAAAAATAGCAAGTTTTGGCCATTTTGCATCAGAGTTTGAACCAAGGCCATTTAAAATTGAAGCACCAAATGAAAATTCCACCAGGCCACAACAAAAGGTCTTGCTTTAAGCTTCAAATCCATGTGTAGAACATCTCCATTGGATAAAAATTGAGGGAGATATGATTGATCAAAGTTTGAGCAAAGTAGGTTCAAAACTAGGTCATGACCAAGATTTTCAGGTCACGCGCGCAGTCATTTTAACAAACATGTGGTGGGCCAAATGTCCACTCATTTTTCTCATGGTTAAAGGCTTCAAGTGAAAAACTTTTCAACATCAAAGTTGTTCCTTGTAGTGTCATCTTCAATACTCATGTTGGACAAAATGCCATTTGATCAAGTTATAGTGGAGATATATTGGTTCAAAGTCATGTTGATTGTGCTGAAATTTTGTGTGCCAAGTCGCCATGCCATGACTTGCTTGCCACGCCCCATAACCAGTTCCCAAACTTGTGTATTTTAAGTTATTTTGCAACTTATTCCAACCTCATTTCACTTCAATTTTCACATCAGCATTGTGCTCCAATGTACTCTCTTTCAAATGAACCCATGAGCTCACCAAATCATTCACCTTACATGGAATAATTCATCCTCAAATCACCCTATCTCTATTGTTCTCACTGTCACATAAAACCAGAAAAAAAACAAGTGAAGGTTATTGTTGATTGTATCAGCTTGCCCATGTATTGCTCACTCTCCCAACAATTGCTTCATTTAGCCAAACATGTACCTCAGTCACCATATCACGTGCTATACATGATCATAAAAAGGGAAAGGAGCGGAAACTTGTATAACAAGTTTTGCTTGCTACAGCTTCACATTTCACCTCCACCATAGTTTGTTATGGACCAGCCACACCATATCATGGCTCTCCCTAACTAACTTGACTCAGTTAGTTAGGGATGACTCACTCAAACCATTGTGACTCAGTTAACCTCACTCAGTTTAACCTTGGTTAACTCACACTATAAAACCAAATCTTACCACACAAATTCATTTTCAACTTCACTTTTCATTTCCACTCTCAAGAACACTCTCACTCTCTCAATCTTCCCTAAGCTTTTTCTCTCTCTCTGTGCACGAATCATTCATCTTCATCCACCTCAATTCATCATCATCAATGGCATTGGATTGAAGGAGATTTCAGCACAGTCCTCAAGATTGCTGCAAGCATTGTTCAACATTGGATCTCCCTGCTTTCAAGACAACGAGTTATAGCATTTATTTTGCTTAGTTTGTGAAGCTTCAAGGATGAAGGAGAAGCTAGGATCTCTGGTTTTCTGAAGAGCACTCCGAAGCCTCATCAATTTCAGGTTTATTTCACTCAATTTTAATGCATTGTATTCTTGTGATTTAAGCTTGTTTTATGATGTTTGGAGCTTATTAGGAGCTATGCGTGAGTTCTGTCTAGTTGATAGGCTCTTTAGGAGTTTAGATGTGATTTTAGGGCAATTTGTTTTGGATCGGTTTGTGTTATACGTGTATGTTATGTGAAAAATAGTGTTAGATTCATGATGTACATGAGCTCAGCTTTCGATTGGTGTACGTATTGTGAATTTCTGGAGGAATTGGAGTTTGCATGTGGTGGCTGTTGGCCGGAGAAGGTGACCGGAGGTCCTCTCCGACCGGTGACTGTTAGAGCTAGGGTTTTTGCCATGTTTTAATCCTGTCCGTTGTTTTTTCTCATCGTGTGGCTAAGAGCATGACAACGCATTAAAACGCATGTGCAAGGCATGTGCCATTTTTCTGATTTCAATTAAACATGGTGTGGTGTGGTGTATGGTATGGAACGTGGACATGCGTGTGTGAGCGTTTGATCTGATTACTTTGACTGTGTGTATGACTTGACTTCATCCAATGGTTGTAATGGTTTTGACTTGTGTTGACTGGGAGTGTATGGTTGTTATGGTGTTATGCGTGCTTAATGGACTTAGTCAGATTTGATATCCACACCCCCATGCCTTAAGCCCAAACCATTCTTGAACTGAGTAATTGCTATGCTTGCACCCCCTTTCTTTATTTCCATTTTATTTTATTTTTCATTTTTATACACGTTTGCTTTTTATTTTTTAAAAATATCAAACATCATCATAAAATTCCACAAAAATTCATGAGCATCATTAAAACATTTAGAAAATTTTTCATGATTTTATTTTCTGATTTTATGACCTTTTTGCCCCTGCTCCATAATTTTCTTTGAATTTCTTTGATGTGCATTCTTAATATGGTACATGATCTTGTTTAATTTTGTTCTTGATCATTAAAAATTGTTTTGATGCTCTTCTTTTTGCATTGAGTCATTATCATCTTGAGGTATGTTAAGTGATTTTTATTTGATTTTTTAGGTCAGTTTTAGGGCATGTTTGGTGTTCACTTTTGTGCTACTTTGTATGATATGTCTATGTGACCTAAGTGCATTGCTTGACATCATTTTGCCTTGGTTCCTTGCATGCTACTTTGATATGTGATTCATCTCTGATTAGTGAACTTCAATACCATGTTTTCATAATTTTCATGAGGCCATTTGATTTTTGTTTGATGCATTTCATTTAAAGCATTATAACATGTCATATCATTGTAATCTTTTGTGCATGTTTACATGTTTTTTTGTGTATAATGGCATGATCATTTGCATATTTGGTGAATCATTCACTTGACATTATAGGTCATTGGTACATATTATGTGTCATCCTTGCATGTTGACTTTCATTTAAACCTTGTGCACCTTTAACATGTGGTGTTTGTGCTTGTGTTTTCTTTTGAACTTCCATTTCAATTCTACTTCTTCTATTACTTCTTAAATGCTTTGATGTGTCATGCATGAATACTTGTGAGATGTTTGTGAATCATTTTTCATTTCATTTCAATTCTAATCCATGGATTACATGTTCCATTTGTGCATATTTCTTCTTTTCTCTTTCATCTTTCATTCTTCCTTTTCTTATGATATCATGTTCTAATGTCATGGAGGATGTTTGTTGCCTATCCACTTGAGTTTGATTGATAATGACCATTTGTTCTCATATGATGTACATTCTGGTTGTGGCTCTAGGATTTGGTTTCTCATTTAATTCTTTTGAGTTTTATGATGCATTACATGTTCTTTTACTTCTTATACTTCTTATACATGTTTATTGACCATGTAGGGGCTTTGGTAAGTTTCAATTGAGTGTGGATAAGGAATCCACATTCAACTTCTATCCTTTCTCTTTTACAATTCCATTTTATGTTTTGTTAAGCACTTATGTGCTTTCTTTTAATAACTCATTACTTTCCCTTTTTGAATTACAATTCATCTTCTACTTTAGAAGTGAATTGTTTAATTCTTTCTTTCTTTAGCCTTTAGGTTGAAACCTCACAAGCCTTAGGATCACTCCCTTAACTAATCAATTAGGATTGAGTCTTAGTCCATATAGATTTTTACCTTTATCCTCTCTTGAGTCTCTTCTCATCTCAAAGAAAAATGCAAAATACTTAATAAAGGTAGGCATTTATTGCATTTTGGCCTTTCATATAAAGAAGAGATTATAAAGGGGTCTTCTCTTATAATCTTAGAATGTGTAGCATATAGCCCATCTTGGGTCAATGTGTTAAACATTTGATCTTGTATGAGGGACTTAAATGCAATACTTGTTGAAGGTACAAATAAAAAAACACTTCTTCATTTCTTAATCAACAAAAATACTTAATAAACACAAGTATGCTAGTGTGTTTGAACCTTGACAATTGGAACTAAGTGTGGGGGTCTTCTTCACTCTTAGTGTGCATTCTTACCCATTCCATCTTGGAATGTGAGAATGTACACATTCCAATGACTAAGATCCAGATACACTGTCATATGCAAACAAATGAAAAGACTCTTAAAAGACAAAAACCAACAATAACGTCTTTCCTTCGGGAATTCTTTTCTCACCTCACTCATTCTCAAAGCATGAACGCGCTCCTTCTCGTTCTCTTGCAAGATGGTAACGCACTCGGACCAGCGAGCCTGCAACACCTGAGCTAGAACGTCAGCCGTTCCTTAAAAAAACACAAACAATCCACTCTCAGTGAGGGGAACTACGTCGCTCTGATTCTCATGCTCCCGATGAGATACGTAGGCAGTGGGGTAGGGCCCATGCGAGCACTTCTTTTATTTTCCCTACATTTGTTTCTCTTTCTCTCTCCTTTCCTTTTCCATTCCTTTTTCAGTTTCTTTCTCAGTATTCTTTTCTTACACCCTTTGATCGAGCAAGCAAGCGTGGATCCCATCGGGTACGATGGACGTGAGGGGTGCTAATACCTTCCTCTCGCGTAACCGACTCCCGAACCCATTTCTTTTGGTCGTAAGACCATGCTCTATCCTTTCCTTCAGGTTTATGCGGTGTTTCCTTTCCCTCTCTTGGGATAAATACACATTGCTGGCGACTCTGTTTGGTGCCACTTTCGCGTTTGTACTAGGATGAAAATCCCGGGAGCGACATATAGGAGGATGCACAATTTGATCTTTGTGTTAAGACACGATAGATAAATGATATCGAGGATCATTCTCTAATAAAATCATGCCACACGAAATGAAAAGGTGGAGATCTCGTCTTAATCACAAACTTTAGTTAATTACTCGAAGGTAACCTATCACGATCCCAAAGTATAGAAAGAGATCTCGATGATCACTCACTACAGATTTGAAATAATGAAGGTTGGTCGCTTCGATAAACAACATTCGTGAATAGAAAGACTTCATTGATCGAAAATGAAAATGAAGATAAGAGAAAAATGCGAACTGAAGTGAAAGTCAAAATGGTCTCGTCTTAATCATGATTTAATCGCGAAATCGATAATCCTTTGATTTTTGACTTTCATTGACCAATAAACTAAAAAAATAGAATAGCCTCATATTTATCAAGACTTTAGTGATTTTGAATAAATTAACCAAGTCGTGATTTTTGTGATATCATCGGCCAAAAATAAAGAAAACGAAATGACAATAAAGGTGGTCTCGTCTTAAATCAAGATTTAAATCGATAGATCGATAATCTTAGATTTTTAACTTTCATTAACCAACCGAAAAAGAAAAATATGGCCTCATACTAATCAAAACTTATTGATTTGAAATAACCAACAAAGTTAAGATTTTTTAATATTTCATTGGCCTAAAAATAAAGGAAATGGAATTGAAGTAAACAAAGGTCGAAATCAACGTCTAATATTCATTAGAAAAAGGATTGTAACCAAAATCAATACTTAATAAAAAAATTAATATAAAGTTAAGAGGGAAAGTTAATAGAACTATGGTTAAGACCTAAAACTAAATAAGTTTAAAAACTAATTGCTGATAAAACAACTAAATTAAAATAGGATTGGTAGAGAAATCAGATGGGCCTTGAGCCCACTCTTCCAAAAAAAAACTCGGTGGAACCCAAAAAAACAAAGGAACGGGCCATGAACATGGTCCACCATAAGCATCATCAGTATGACAACAAAGTTCAAATAACACGCTCTATATTAAAGACAAAAAAACAATTGACGCCGAATCAGAAACCCAAACGGCTTCATCATCTTCATATGGTTCCGATCGAAATCAAGAGCCAAACGCGATGGTACAAACCACTTCGAAGCGAAGACACGAAATCCATCCAATATACTTTCAATACTCAGGTAAATGTTAAATTGAATCTTCTTGTTTCTTATGATTTTTTCTTTCTTCTCGATCTACCTTCTGAGTTTTGGGTCTATCTTCTTTTTCGGTGATTTCGGGTTATGGGGTTTTGGTCGGAGGATTTGCGGTTGTTGTTGATGTTTGGAGGGTTTGATGTTGTTTGCAGGTTGAAAGGTGATTGAAGATTGAAAGAGGTTTATTGTTGTGTTTGAGTTGTTGGGGATGATATAAGGTTGATGACGTTAGGAGGAGGTGAGTCGTGAAGGGTGGTTTCGAGTGGTTTTTTGAGAGAAAACTTGGAAGAAGAAGGTGCATTTGAGGTTCGCGAAGGTGGTGGTTGAAAGTGAGGTTTACGATTGAGGCGAGTTGAATGAGAAGGGAATTTGGTTGAAGTTTTGAGAGCTGTTGTTGTAGCTGTTTGGAAAGAGGAATCCTGGTGGGCGATGGAAAAGTTTTTCGAAGAAGGTCGAAGAGTTTACGGAGAGGGTTGTTTTGGGTGTGGCTGAGTTTTTGTGAAAACATCATGGAGTTATAGAGTGAATCTTTTTTTCAATGAGAAAGACTGTGTGAGCCGTGTATTTGTACGTGAGGGATGATGGGTTTCATGCAGTGAGAAGGTTGGGCTGGGAAACGAAAGTCCCCGCTCTTTTATTTGAAAACCACAAAACTTTCTCATTAAGTTTTTGGTACAATGTATTTGTCTTGTTATTCTTGACATATCACTCTCATAGCAGTTTGTGTTGCAGGTTATGTGGTGTATTGTAGCTGTAGAAGAGCAGGTTTTGGCAAGGTCAGCGGTGATTGCAGAAAGTGCTTTTGGGCCGTGGTAGGTGTACGGTTTGGGGAGAGGCTTTTGGGTTTTGATTGTATACGCAAGGTTTATGGCAATGTTGTAGCTGGTTTAACCAAAGCAGGATGTACACATGCTGTACGATGGGTAAGGCGTAAGGAAGTGGCAAAAAGTTTGGTTTGTTGGAAAGTGGAAGCATCGTCTTGAAGATAAATCGTGGGCCTACCTTTCTCTTTTCTATTATTTTGTATTTTGGTCTATGATTGTAATAGTTTGTAAAAAAAGTAATGGTATTTGAATTGAATTTTTGGTGTAGTTTTATGGTCTTGGAAATGGGGACACGTATTAAATTTGGCTTAGAAATTTTTGTGAAGTGTTGTAACAAGAACAATGGACAACTGATATCAAAAAATGATTAGAAAAAAAAGCACATGGATATTAAAATGGGTAATGGACATGATCTTTGAAGAAAGAAAAATTTGGATAAAAAGAAATGGAGAATGAATAATTGAATGGGATATTTGAAACGAAATTTGAACAATGGTTAAAACGAATGTGGGATGAAATTGGATTAAAATTGAAACTGAATATGAAAAAAAAATGGAGTAGGGGTGAATTTTGCAACTAGACTGGAAGATGAATTAAAAAGAAATGGGCAATTGGATAAAAGAATTGGATAATGGGTGAATATAGAAAATGGTTACGGGAATGGATATGGGTAAAGGTAACACGCCTCCACAACACTTAAGAACTCCACAAATGCACTTGACCGCCATAGATCCTGAACAACATCACAAACTCGAATTTGTCTTGAAACAATCTTGATTAAACAACGACCTGACAAATCCTCATGCCAATAGCGAAAACCCTAACCATCTAAACGGTACTTACACACAACCCAACCTACTAGCCTCAAGAGACTCAACTAAACGACACTTGTCAATCATAAACACCAGGGATGAGAAACACGGATCTTACAGAAACCTGATCCATAATTTCTCCATTCAATCCACTGATGAATCCTTAAACAATGACATCCTTGTGGCGATTCAGAGAGCTGATGTCGTGCCTTGATATACCTCTGATGAGAACTGCTCATGACAATCGAAAACCCAACATCTCAACCGAAAACCTCTGACTCCACAGCTTAGGAGCTTAAATGGTGGATGATCTATTCAAACCCTGATTTGCCGACCCTGATGAAATCACAAACCTTGATTCCCAAGTGAAATAAAATAACAGCCAAGGCTGATAAAAAGGTTAGTTATGCAGTATGATTGATCCTAAATGTCAATACCAGATGTTATGACATCTAAGGGTAAAATTTAGGGTACAACACAAAGAAACTCTACTCCCCAGAGTTGATCTATTCTCCGTGAATAACATCTCTTGAGTTTCTTCTAAATTCTCGGACTTTCCTGGCTTGATCTATTCCCATTAAATAGTATGTCTTGAACTTCTCAGGGTTTGGGGACCCACAGGCTTCCTAAAAGCATCCCCGCCTCCTCTTGGGCATTGTACAAGGACCCTTCGGCTTCTTAAAAGCTCTCATGCCTTCTCTTGGGCTTAGTACAAGGACCCAGAGACCTCTACAGGTATAGGAACAGAACCTAGTCATCGATTTGCTAGAGCTGCCTTTCTGAGTCAAGTGTCAGACCAGTTAATGGGTTGACCTTCATCCCTTAACATACTAGCCTTCTCTTGGGCATCATACAAAGATCACTCACTATCTGGGAATCGATTTCTCAAAACACCAGTAGACTTGGACAGCGTCAATACCCTTTGGATTTTCCATTTCCTTAAAGAACAAGAAATAACCCTGATCCTCTAATTAATACCAAAGCACCAACAATACCTTTAATCTTTCCTTCATAAGAACTGATTTTCTCTTTTATCCAACATACTGGACCTGTCACTAAACTGAAACAGTCACCAACACAGTTAGCCTCCTCTTGGGCTTTGTACAATGATTCTCCCTAGTGGAGCTAACCTTTTCAGACTCCCTTGTTGAGTCAAACTTTAGCCTCCATCTCGGGCTTCGTACGAGATATAAAACACTCTCTTGTTGAGTATAAAAGACTCTCTTGTTGAGTCAAACACTTTTAGCCACCATCTCGGGCTTCGTACGAGATATAAAACACTCTCTTGTTGAGTATAAAAGACTCTCTTGTTGAGTCAATCACCTATCAAGCAGACTCTCTTGTTGAGTCACTTCCCTTTAGCCTCCATCTCGGGCTTCGTACAAGATATATAAAAATACCCTCTTGTTGGGTCACTAGCCTCCTCTTAGGCTTTGTATAAAGAAAACCCCGTTTGAGTCAATCAACCTTTTGGCATCAAATATGTGCCTTGCTCACAGCATACAAACATCAACAACTCTTTTCCCTTCATCTAATTGCTGTAAGCGGTAAGCCTCTAGATTATTTACATCCAAGCCACTGTCCCTCTTTTAGCATGAGAAATTCCTAAGGAAAGTTGGCATTGCTCTAAACTGAGTTAAAGTCTTCTCCTTCAGGTTAAAAATCCCCTATAAAGGAAATTATGGCATTGTTGGATTCACATATCCCAGTTAAAGTAATTCTCCTTTATAATCGGTCACCCAACAATTTTGATAAACAAACCAAATATCCCTCTTTAGAGATGACAAATTCTCTCTAATCCTAAACCTTTTAGCTTCACACCTTGGGCTTTGAACAAGATACAAACCACCTTTAGCTTCACGTCTTGGGCTTTGAACAAGACACCAAAACAACCTTTTTCTTCCCATAGAATAAGAGGAACTACGATCGCTCTGATTTCCCTGTTTCATTAAACGGGAATACGTAGGCATAAGATTGGAAAAATCTTAGCGAGCATACTAATCAAAAAACCCAAAATCCAATAGTTTCACCGAATCAACCCAAAAGCATCAAATTTAAACACACCACCAAAAACCTCACAAATAATCCAGACACTGTGTTCTTAGCATAATAACCAAAGATTGGGCCCCATATCCACATAACATCTGTAACCTAACAAATCGCTGTTCAAACTCAGTATGCAAGCAGGGTTAATTGGAGACATCTATTTCCCTTCCTTAATCAGCTTAATAGGATAAAAAATGAATCAAACTGTAGTACCCGTGATCGTGACTCAGGACCACAAAAATCGCGCTACAGCATCCCCGTCGGATCAAGGGTTCGCTTGCACACAGAGTAGTGGGCCCTTGTCATCTTGTCCGGAGCTTAAGAGTCTCACTTATACCTTAGCGCGCTCCCGTGGTCGGGATGCCCTTCGTCGTGGTCGAACCAGGTCCATCTCGGGCAGTATCTAACTGTAGTATTGTTTAAGCTTCTCAGCGTTCCATGGTCGAGCAAGTTCCTCCCCGTGCAGGTTTTCTAGGTAGTAGGCACTGGTCACCGTTTTCGCGCGGACGCGATAGGAGCCCTCCTAGTTCGCGTGAGCTTTTCCTCACGTGAATCTTTTTGGTTCCTTCACAAGACTTGGCTACCTACCTGGAATTCGTGTTTGATGATTTTGCTGTCATGTCGTAAAGTTATCCTCAGCATGAGTGAGGCCTCGCAGAGGGATGCCCCCGAGCGGATCTCCTCAACTAGGTCGAGCTCCTCCCTTAGGGCCTCATCGCTTGTCTCCTCGTCAAGGGGGACTCAGTCCTCCTAGAGTGTTCCCTTATTTCTACCGGAATCATTGCCTCGGTTTTGTAGGTCAGTCCGAACAGCGTCTCCCTGGCGGTCGAGTGTGGGGTCATTCTGTAGGCCAAGAGCACGCTGTGTAGCTCCTCAACCCACCTCTTATTGGCTTCACCCAGTCTCCATTTCAAGCCTCGCAGGATCATTCTGTTCGTAGCTTCGGCTTGCCGGTTGGTTTGCGGGTGCTCGACAGATGTGAAGTGTTGCTTCGTGCCTAGCTTGGTGATGAAGTCCTGGAAATTCTTGTCAGTGAACTGCGTCCTGTTGTCGGTGACTATAGGCTGGGGTACGCCGAACCGGGAAAGTATGTTCCTTTTATAGAAACAGAGTATGTTGTGCGCAGTGATTTTGGCGAGGGCTTCGGCCTCTATCCACATGGTGAAGTAGTCGACACCGACTATTAGATATTTGTTCTGGTACGACCCTATGGTGGAGGGCCCGATGATGTCCATCCCCCACCAGGTGAAAGGCCACAGGGACAAGAGCATTTTGAGCAGATTGGGCGGGGCCAGGTGCATATCCCCGTGTCGCTGGCACTTGTCACAGTTCTTGATGTGCTCCTTGGCGTCATGTTGCATGGTGGGCCAGTAGTATCCTGCTCGCAATTCCTTACGAGCGATGGATCGTCCACCGAGGTGTTGTGCATTGATCCCTTCATGGATCTCCTGGAGTATGCTAGGGACCTTGGACTCCTCGACGCATTTGAGGAGTGTAACACTCTTTTCTACCCCCAATAATGTTGCAGCAGAAATAACCTAAATAATCAGAGTAAGGCATAAAAATCACCTCAAAGGGTGCACATTTCTCATTAAATCAAAATAACATAAATTACTCTGTAAACAATAGGTTTCCTCAAAGTTTCACAAAAAAGCCTTCAATGGCAGCGGAACTCAAATTCTCAAATAAAAGGTTTTTCAACAACCGTCATAATAATCAAAATAAAACCATATCATCAAATGACAACAAAAATAAGGAGAAAACATAGTTCGACTCAAAGGACCCCAACCCGATGTTACACTATCAGAGCAAGACCCTCTAAATTGACCAAAAGCAAATAAACTTCAAGGTCCTCGAAGCATCCACGACTAAACCTGATCACCTGCATGTTACCCACGTGGAGGCAACATTCAAATAGGCAGGGTGAGTAATCACAATTCATAATAATCATTATAAAACAAGATATACATAAAATGGCGTCATCATCATAAATACAACATCAATAGGGAAAACATCAGGGAACACTATATCACAATTCATCAATGTCACGTAAAATGCAATGCACAATAAGACTCATGCATGTGGTACCAATCGTCATAAAGGATGGACACCGGGCCATCAACCCTCCAAAGATCCCCGTCAATAGGATCGATCCTGAAATCGGAACCGGAGCACGCCATAATTACCTCATATCCGCACAATGGGAATGAAGCGTCGTCATAGAGTATGCATATGAATGTATGATACACAACGTCACAAATCATCATCATCAAAACATCATTATGTGCATCATCATTCTCCAAAACATCAAATAATCATGTCATTGAAAATTCATGAAAACACCACCAATCATCATCATCAATATCATCAATAACATGATAGTAATCATCAAAATATCACAGCACCAAAATCTCAGAACATCACAGCATCATAGCAAAATTTCACAAAACTGCAGCAGTTCGCTGTGCGAACACCTTCGTTGGGACCTTCGCTTTGCGAAGCTCTAGCGAATCCCAGAATCTCAAAACATCCCACATTCTGCCCCTCCTCGCCTCTACCTTTGTTGTGCGAAGCCCTTCGGTGGGACCTTCGCTTTGCGAACCCACGACCCCATACCTCAGAAAAACCCTCAGTGTCATACCCCAAATTTTGACCACTAAGATTTCCCATCATTGTGCAAATCATCATCACATTATGGATGAATCATTATGCTTCATTAGTCTCCCCAAAGATGGGTGAGCATTCACTACTATCAAATTTAGGGTTTCAAGCCCTCTCATAGCTCTTAGACAAATGATCAATCAAGAAATGACATGATCTTCAACTTGTCTAACCTCTCAAACATCCACAATGGATCAAGAGGACTCCCACATCAAGGATTAAGCACAAGGTTGCTCCCTTCTAGGTGAATCAAGCCTCAAGATCGCTAGTGTCACCAAATTAGGGTTTTGGTCGACCAGGGCCTCCAGTTGGAAATTTTCCTCTGGGCATGAGCCAATACTTCAAAGCATATCCTAATATGCTCCATGGAACCTCATGGACCCAATTATCAAGTCAATTTTGCCTCAAGGGATGCATTAATCCAAAATCAGGAATTAGGGTTTCTTGACCTAATTCACCCCTAAGTTGACTTTTGGGAAAAATCATGAGCCAAGACCTCAAGAGAGGATTTGAGGGTCTCCAACATACCACATTGATCCATTTGCAACAATGGATTGATCCAGGAAGCTTGAGCAACAAGTCTCAATTTCATCTGAACCACGGTTAGGGTTTCTCGAGAAAAGTCAACAGTAATTTTGACTTTTGACCAGGACATGCTCCCAAGCCCTAATACATGATTCAATACACCCTAAAACACCCATGGAACATGTCCATCAAGTTTGATTTAGGTCAAGGACATGATTTACTAAAGGATTGCACAGTTTGGAATTCATCGGATAAAAAGTCAACTGTGCACAAAAGTCAACTTTGACTTTTTGAGATTTTTCACAAAAATGGATTTTTAGCCCTAAAATGATATTAATGTATGATTTGAATCATCATTCATCAAGAAAAATCAAAGAAAGTGGGATAACTTGTAAAAGGGGTAACCATAAAAACTTAGAAAATTTTCTAAGTTATGAACAAAGTGGCAAGAGTACCAACTTTGGAGGATCATAACTCCTAAACCAAAAAGCCATTTTTCCCCATCCAAAGCTTGATTTGTAGATTTCATGGCCCTCTACAAAAACTTCAACTAGACCTCATTCCAATTCGTCATGGATTTTGAGTTATGGATTGATCAAAATCACAAAAAGTGAAAATGTCACTTTTTTCAAACACACAGTGAAATTTTCACTAAGTCAGAATCTGCCGTCACTTTTTTCCAAATGTAGGGGGATTTTTCACTTGGATCCAAAAGGTATCAAAACCAAATATGATCAAACAGTTGTTGTATCATATATGGGCTTTCCAAAATGGCCAAGAACATCACCAAATTCAATTTGAGCTAAGAGTTATGGTAGTGGCAAAGTGTCTTGCTGAAAACTGCCAAGGCAAGGCAAAATTTTGCATTTTTGGTCGATTTGCAAAAATCAGCCAATTCCAAGCCTTGTCATCATCTTGGACGCATCTGAGGATCAAATCTAAAGGGGACAATCACTGAGCCAAGCCTCCAAAGTCCTTGGAACAAGAAGTAGCATGCCAAACCTAGAATTGCCTAAAAGAGGGACAAAACTCCAATTTTGGATTGAAGCATTTAATAGATACTTAGAGGTGGCATGGACTGACACATTTGTAACTGAATTCAGTCAAGATTCCTCCAACAAGTAGGGTACCAAAGCTCTGTGCTCTAACCTCTAGTCAATGGCTAGAGGAGACTTGGATTTTCATTTGCCAACATTGGCCAAACCTCTGCTGCAGTTGACATTCACTATTCCTTGCAAAACAAACTTGCTCTACTATAAATAGAGCTCATTTGTGATCAGTTTGAGTACACCAAAGCCATCAAACAGATGCTTTCCTTAAAATCTCTTCTTTCACTCCAATTTTGCCTTCTAAGGCAAGTCACTATCGGGTTTTGAGTTTGAGAGCTTTTCCAATCAAACCAATCACACACACACACCTCATAAACATCATATAGAAGTGATCCAAACACTTAAACAACATCTGGAACACTGATTTCTCAGAATCACCAGCCAGTTGCTCAAGGTTTTAACCAAGTTGCAGCTGAGATGCCATGAAGTGATCTAACCATTTCCAATCAATATCAAGCATTCAAACACACTCCATAGGGTGTAGCGAAGCTGTTCAGATCATCACAACTCATCTGTAACACCTCCAACTCAAAAATCACATTGCTCTTGCTGCCACGACCTTCAAGTAAGCCTAAACTTGGTCATCTCTTAATCTATGCATATTTCCTCGCACAATAATTTTGCCAAATGTTCATAATCATGCATGAAATGTTTCTCCTCAATTAACTGCTTTGTTTGAATCGTGTATCAAAATTCTTAGCCTTCATGCAAATTTTAGGGTTCTTGAGGTTTTGTCTTGATTTCTTATTCCATGTTAAAAATAAATAAAATTAAAGACCATAGACATGATCGTGAGGTTGAAATGAGCAGATCGATATGTGGATTGCATGATATAATCAAGTATTCAGTGAGATTGGAGAGAAAATGCAAATCTGGGCAAAACTCAGAACACGCGCGTGTTCTTGACGCCCTTTTTTGAAAATTCAAATATTTGAATTTTGTGATTTCATTTAATTGATTCAAAAATTAATTTCTCTCTGAGTTTTAATGATTTTGAGTTGATTCTTTTTTTAAAATATTTTATTGAAATATAATTGATATTATTTATTTCAAAAATGTTAAAATATTTTATTTTCCCAAAAAATCCCAAAAAATATTATTTATTTCATATAATTGATATTTTTGCAAAGAATTAATATTTTAATTGTTTTTGACATTTAAAATATTTTTTCCTTCTTGATTTTACAAGTTTTTATGATTTCTAATCATTTTGTAGGTCAAAACATGATTGTAGAAACATTAATCCAAGATCACAATTTGTTTTCCACATGTTAAACAATTTTGATCATCTTAATTGAATTTTTTATTCAATTAAAATACATTTTGGAAACAAATTAGGGTTTTGATTAATTCAACCGTCATCAAACTTTTTCAAACACTTTTGGGCCTCTAATAGAGTGTAAAACCCAATCCTTTGTAAATACAAACCTATTTTGGACCTCACTTATTGTATAAGTCCCGTTGTATTTCAAAAAGTTCGACGCGATCATCGTCCGTTGAAAAAAAAACCCTGGGCCTCTCCTCAAGCTATAAGACCCATTCAAAATCTTTTGGGCCTCTATTAGAGTGTAAGACCCAACCCCATTTGAAAACCAAACCATTTTGGGCCTCAGTCATTGTATAAGGCCCACTGCATTTTCAAAAAATCTCGGCGTAATCGCCATTTTAAACGAAAAAATCATTTGGGCCTACCCTCGTGCTATAAGCCCCACTCTTTTTCTTTAAATCTTTTGGGCCTCTTGAGAGAGTGTAAGACCGATCCCTTTGTACAGAAAATCTTTCTCGGGCCTCAGTCACTTGTATAAGTCCCTCTGTACAAAACGACAGTGCGATCACTGATAAAAACCTTGGGCCTCTCCTTGAGCTGTAAGCCCCAATCTTTCATTTCAAAGCACTTTCTCCTTTGATTTTGAATATACTGTTGTTTTCAATCTTTCTTTGTTGAACAACTAACCAAACAACATGGAACTCTACAACCGAATAAGTGGTTATATGCTTTCTTTATCCGCTTTCATATACATATAACTGTATTGTGGGGCTGTTTCACTGTAAGTCTTCTTTCATAAACTCATACCGACTGTGTAATAATAGTATATATATTTAGAGTTTCCCTGGCAACTACGTCTAGTACTAAGCCCTGTTGATTACTCTTAAAGTAGATAAAACTAGATCCCCATAGGATTACCAGATATAGTCTTCCCTCCTCTTGGGGTTAAACAATATGGAGACGTGAAAGATAGCATTCTCGGTGAACCCTTTCACAGACTGTAACCTTTAGAAATCGTCAAAGAAACTCTATTCCCCAGAGATGGTCTTTTCTTCGTGAATGGCATCTCTTGAGTTTCTTCCAGATTCTCGAACTTTCCTGGCTTGATCTATTCTCTGTGAATAGTCTGTCTTGAATTTATCGGGGTTTGGGGACCCACATGCTTCTTAAAAGCATCCTCGCCTCCTCTTGGGCGTTGTACAAGGACCCGTCGGCTTCTTAGAAGTATTCACAGCCTCCTCTTAGGCTTCGTATAAATGATTTCTCCCTCTTGGAATGATAGTCTCCTCTTGGGCTTCGTACAAATTGTCCCTCGGCTTCTTAAAACTTTCCAGCCTCCTCTTGGGCTTCGTACAAATTGTCCCGACGACCTCCTAGAGGTATAGGAACAGAAATTAGTCATCTTAATAGAACAGTCTTTCAAAAAGTCTAGATCTTGCTACTGCTGTTTCTGAAACGTAGTACAAAAGATGAAACTCTAGACTTGGACAGTCTAATTCCCTTGAGTCTCAAAGACATTCTCAAGTTCCTCTCAAAGCTAGGAGATGAAAACCGTAGACTTGGACAGTCTCAATACCCTTTGGATTTCCCATTTCGTTAAAGAACAGGAATAACCCTGATCCTCGAATCAAATCCCTGAGTGCAAACAGTACTCATATAAGAACTGATTTTCTCTTTAAATCAGCATACTGGACCTGTCACTCAACTGAAACAGTAACCCTAGCCTCCTCTTGGGATTTGTACAATGATTATCCCCCAACGGAGTTAACCTTTTCAAACTCTCTTGCTGAGTCAAAAACCTTTCAGCCTCCATCTCGGGCTTTGTATGAGATACAAACACTCTCTTGTTGAGTATAAAAGACTCTCTTGCTGAGTCCAACCTTTAGCCTCCGTCTTGGGCTTTGTACAAGACACATAAAAAAGTTTCTCCTGTAGAGTCAACCCTTTTAGCCTCTCTCTCGGGCTTCGTACGAGACACACAAAAACCACTCTCTTGTTGGGTCGATAGCCTCCTCTTAGGCTTTGTATAAGGAAACCCCGGTTGAACCAATCAACCTTTTAGCATCAAAACTGTGCCTCGTTCACAGCATTCAAACATCAACAACTCCTTTCATCTAATTGCTGTAAGCGGCAAGCCTCTGGATTATTTACATCCATGCCACTGTCCCTTTTTTAGCATGAGAAGTTCCTAAGGAAAGATGGCATTGCTCTAAACTGAGTTAAAGTCTTATCCTTCAGGTTAAAAATCCCCTATAAAGGAAATTATGGCATTGCTAGGATTCACATATCCCGGTTAAAGTAATCCTCCTTTGTAGTCAGTCACCCAACAGTTGTGACAAACAGACCCCCTTTAGAGATGACAAATTCTCTCTAAAGACGAAACCTTTAGCTTCACATCTTGGGTTTCGAACAAGATACAAATAGACCCTTCAGCTTCACATCTTGGGCTTTGAGCAAGATACAAACCACCTTTAGCTTCACGTCTTGGGCTTTGAACAAGACACCAAAACACCATTTCCTCCCATAGAATAGGAAGAACTACGATCGCTCTGATTTCCCTGTTTCGGTAAACGAGAATACTTAGGCAAAAGATTGAAAGAAAAATCTTAGCGAGCACACTAATCCAAAACTCAAATCCCGTACCCTCACATGTCAAAAGCATCAGTCCTAACTCCCACCAATCGCCCTAGCACTATTTTAACAAAATAACCTAAGAGAGACCCACAATCTTTGTAGCATCTGTAAACCTACAGTTATCTGTTCAAACTCAATTCGCAAGCAGGGTTAATTGGAGACATCTATTTCCCTTCCTTCATCAGCTTCAATAGGATAAAAAATGAATCGAACTGTAGTACCAAAGCGATAGTGCTTCGCAACCACGTCCAAAATCACTCGCTACAGAAGAATGGCGACTTCACTGGGGATGCTCGAGATCTTGTTTTCTTCCCATCTCTTAGGTGGAAATCTTAAAAAGTGCCACAGAAAAATGGCGCCCACCGTGGGGCCTGTTTTCTTTCCTTGGAATTTCATTGGGATAGGACTTTTTGTTGACTTCACTAGGATCTTAAGTCAAAACCTTTAAATTGGGAAGGAACCACAGAGTGGCGCCTCCGCCTGGGAGCCATTTTCTTTCAGGAACATAGGATTCATAGCTCTTAAAAGTCTAGGACATTAGGAAAAATATATATACTGCTTTTTCTAATTGATATATGTGTTTATTTTTCTGCTAATGGGAATGCGTGTGATGCCGCATGTGGAAAGATTGAGTATACACCTAGGAAAAACCCCTTTAGTGGTGCTGAAGCTATCAGAAATAGTTGTCACGCGATACCGCCCTCTTTTGAGGACTCTTCGAAAAAACATCACCTAGCACGGTTCCTGGCCCGCTGGTGTTTTTCTCGACAAGAGTTGATGATGTTGAGAGACAGGTACAAAAGTCACTAGTATAAACCTTTGGGACGGGTAGAGCCTTGACTCCATGACACCGACCCTTTGACCCCATGTTTTTTCTATGTTTTTGTGTGTTTCATTCATACATTCATTTAAAAAACATTACATCAAAGAAAATCTTCTCTTCTAGTCTCTTCTTTTTTCAAATTAAACTAAGACAATGATTGCAAATGTCAGAAAAAAAAAGATTGCGCTCATGGATTTCGGTAGGAGGAGAACTCATCAGTACACTTTCAAGGTTCCAAAGTTAGAGGATTTAAGAGATTTGGCGAGAATGGTCACTAACCCTGAAGCTTTCAGAGCCAAGTACAGAGGACTACTACCTCTGCTAAGGGTTCAAGTAATTGAAAGAATCATGGATGCACTCGTTCAGTTTTACGATCCGGTTTATCACTGTTTCACATTCCCGGATTATCAACTAGCACCAACGCTGGAGGAATATTCTCATTTGATTGATTTACACATTACTGATCGAGCTCCTTTTTCTGGACTTGAAGAAATTCCAAAGGATCAGACCATTGCAAGAGCAATATATTTGGACGAGTCAGAGGTCATGACTCACATGACCACTAAGGGTGGCATACAAGGTTTACCGGCCCAGTTCTTGACTAAGAAGGCCCTATACTTTGCTAGTATAGGGAACATGACTGCTTTTGAAAGCATCTTTGTCTTACTCACTTACGGGTTATTTCTGTTTCCCAACATTAATAACTTCGTTGATATCAACTCCATTAGGGTTTTTCTCATTGGAAACCCTATGTCGACTTTGCTCGCAGATGCATATCATTCTGTACACTTAGGGAATTTATACAGCGGAGGGGAGATCACATGTTGAGTACCTCTGCTATACAAATGGTTTATCTCCCATTGCCTAAGTCTGCTGCTTTTTGGGATCAAAAGAATACTTTACGTTGGTCGCAGAGAATCATGTCTCTTACCAACTCTGACATAGATTGGTGCAATAGGATTTATGAGGGAATCAGGATCATCGACCGTTGTGGAAACTTCCCCAACGTACCCCTCATAGGAACTAAGTGAGGAATCCATTATCATCCAGTATTGGTTCGTCGTCAATTTGGATACCCGATGAGGCATGTCCCGCGGAATCCTCATCTGGAAGGTCTTTTCTTCAAAGAAGGGGAAAATGACAGAGCAGTAAAGATGGAAATAGTGCACGCTTGGAAACATGTTCATAAGAAAGGACGAGAGTCTCTAGGAAAACCAGACTGTGTCTCGGGGGAGCCTTACCTCCACTGGGTACAAACTAGAGCTCTCAAGCTAAAAATGCCTTATCCTCGTCACGGAGTTCTTCCGCCAAGGGAGTCTGTCATGTACTTCATGACTGAAACGGAAAAACTTCAGGTCACTCTCAACAAAGTTCAGTGGGAGAGAAGGTCTTGGAAGAACAAGTACCGCATTCTCAATGTGGAGTGTATCAAAATATAGCAACTACTGAAGGATAAGGATGCTCTGATTGAAATTTTGGAGCAGCATGTTGTGGATAATCAGGATGACCAAAGGAATTTGCTTGCTCCTTTCACCTGGAAAAGGAATGACAACCTGACAACGGCCCAAGAGCCCCGGTCCAAGAAAAGGAAAGTACCAGAATCAACACCCGGTTTCTCCTCAGAGAGGACTCGGGACCCCTTAGCTTAGGTTTCTGTTTTCACACCTTGTATTCTACTGTATTTCTATTTTAGCAATCCTTTGAATTCAATAAAACAGGGTTTCCCCACTGTTTGATATTCGCAATCTAATTGTCGAAGTTTATTTTGATTAAACAAAAAAAATAATTAATATAATCATGGCATTCATCATTCTCACACCACGTATTCTTCTTACCTACGAATCTCACGTTTGTGTCTCGGTTCTAGAGTAAAACTGTCTCATTCGTACAATACTCGGGCCAATCGTCAGAAAAAGATGGATGATCTTGAGGAAGGGAACAAAGAGTTAAAAGAAGAAATTGACGCTCTGAGAGAGGATATGAGAAAGCTTCGTAACAACATGCAAGCCATGGCAGAAGCTCAGCTACAAATAACTGTGATCTCAGAGATCACCTCAACGCCCATTGTGGAGAAGTATGATCCTAGGTACAAAATGCCGAAAGATCATCCCTGGGGCATGCCTGTTAACTATATCCCGAAAGGATATGTTCCGCCGATCACTGGAGATCCAGAAACTTCAGCAGAAGCCGCTGGGCCAGAAGGTTACAAACTTCAGGAAAGCGAAGATGCCAGAGGCATACTGAGGACTCCTGAAGGTTACAAACTTCGGGAAACGCTAAGATTCACTGCCGTAGTAATGGTACCACCCCCTGTGGGGCACACTGTCCCGGAAGGACAGATTCCACAGATACCTTCTGGTAGAAAGGATACTATATTCGACAGGATGGACGAGTTCCAGGAACAATTCCTGGAAATGCAAAAGGAACTGCAGGCCATCCGCGGTCAAGATTTATTTGGGAAGGACGCCGTAGACCTCTGTCTGGTCCCCAATGTGAAAGTTCCGCACAAGTTCCAAGTGCCCGACTTTGAAAAATACAAGGTTAACTCTTGCACTCAAAACCACTTGGTGATGTACGCTCGGCGAATGTCAGCTCAGACAGAAAATTAGGATCTACTGATTCACTACTTTCAGGATAGTTTAACCGGTGCCGCCTTAAAATAGTACATGGGTTTAAATCGTACTACGATCCACACTTTCAGATATCTTGGCATTGCCTTTGTCCAACAATACAAATACAATCCAGATATGGCACCGGACAGAGATCAACTCAGATCAATGTCACAAAAGGACAAGGAAACCTTTAAGGAGTACGCTCAGAGATGGAATGAAATTGCCGCTCAAATTTGTCCACCTCTTGAGGAAAAAGAGATGACAAAAATCTTCTTAAAGACCTTAAGCTCATTTTACTATGACAGAATGGTTGCCAGTGCGCCCAGTGATTTCACCGAAATGGTCGGTATGGGGGTACGTCTCGAGGAAGCTGTTCGAGAAGGACGTCTAATAAAAGACGCTGGACCACCAAGTAGTACAAAACGATACGGTAGTGCTCTCCCTAAGAAAAAAGAGCAAGATATTGGGAATATCTCTCTCGGAAAGCAAAGGCGACGTTATCAGCCAGTAGCAGTTGTCACTCCTGCTATCAATCCTGCGCCTATTTCTACGTATCAACCTCAGGTTGCGCAGAGCCAACCTAATCAGCAAAGGACTCAACAGCCTCTTCAGCAGGCTCGTCCTTCATACAATAACAACCGTACAATGCGGCCACCAAGATTTGATCCTATACCCGTATCGTACGCAGAACTATTTCCGTTACTACTGGCCAAGGGGCACATCCAGACTAAATCCCCTCTTGCAGTACCGTAAAATCCACTTTTTTGGTTTAAGGTGGACCAGACTTGCCATTATCATCAAGGAGGATCAGGGCATAGCATAGAGAACTGTCTCAACTTCAAATCTGACGTGCAAAAGCTTGTTAGGAGCGGGGTCTTATCTTTCAAAGATACGAATCTGAATGTTCTCACGAACCCGCTGCCTCAACACGAGAAGGCTACGGTCAATTTGATAGAGGGAGAGACTAGCAATGTCTATCAAACTCACGATGTACTCTTGTTAAGGACTAATCTGGTCGAGATGCATTGTAGACAGAGTGGAAATGGCCGTGTGCCACCTCATAACTATCACCAGTGTGATATCTGCTCTAAAATCAATCGAGGATGTTCTGTGGTGCAATAAGCTCTACAGGAACAGATGGATCTCGGATGGATCCAAGAGCACCGAGTTCGTGGAGTTAACATGGTTTACACGAATTCTAACGTCATTCAAAACCACGACATCTGTGCGATGAATGCCAACCTGGTGGAAATGCACTCAAGGCAAAGCCTTTATCATAATCTGCCACGACACGATTACAGTTCTTGTCTGACTTGCTCGATAAAAAAACAGGGATGCTCTTTTGTACAAGAAGTCCTCCAAAGTCAGATGGATCTTGGATGGATCCAAGACTACCATGATAGGAATCCCTATCAGATCAACATGGTTCAAATCTTCGATATTCGTTTAATGAATACCAACCTGGTAGAGTTACATGCTGAGCAGGTCCGACTCGGGTTCCTGATTTCACATGATTACCAGAGCTATAAAGCGGGTTGCGAAAACAATCAAGTTTGTGCCCTTGTCCAGGAGGCACTTCAGCACTTGTTAAATCACTGGTGGATGCCAATCTATATGGATGAAGATACTCAGCAAATTAGTATCAATAACAGGAACCCTACTCGGCGTCAAAGTCAGGATGTCCGATTTGTGGAAGCTAACCTAGTGAGGTTACATTGCATTCAAAGCGGGCGTGGCCAGGTGCCACCACACAACTATGAACGTTGTAGGGTCTGTTCGAAAAGTAACCAAGGATGTTACCTTGTGCGAGCAGCTCTTCAGGGTCAGGTGAATGGTAGAGAGATTCGCCCATATCCGGGTTCCGGACCAATCAACTGGGCGCCAGACTACCTAGCTGATCAAATTGAGGACGTTGTCGTAATCTCTGATCATGAGAGGAACAGGGATGTTTGTGCCATCATTCCACTACTGTACGAATCGAGAGTTCCTAACCAGGAACAAATCAAAATTGCTTACGATGGTCAGAAAAATCAAAAGGCTCCCATAGTCATCTATCTACCAGGACCATTACCGTATGAATCAACTAAGGCTATCCCTTACAGATACGATGCAACGATAATTGAGAATGGAAAGGAAAGTTCATTACCCTCCGTCGTGAATATTGCAGACATCAGTCGTGTAACACGGAGCGGTAGAATCTTCAACAAAGGAGTTGGAGAGTCCAACAAAGAAAAGGAACCTCAAACAGAAGTTCCCAGTCCACCGGTCGGTCAGTCCAGTAATCCCGACCTTTCGAAAAACAATGATGAGATGCTGAAGCTCATCCAAAGGAGTGAATACAATATTGTTGATCAGCTATTACAAACTCCTTCAAAGATCTCGGTATAATCATTGTTACTCAGTTCAGAAGCGCACAGGGGGGCTCTATAGAAAGTCTTGGAGCAAGCCTTTGTGGAACAGGATGTAACAATCAGAAAGTTCGATAGTATTATCTCTAACATCACTTCCTGCAATAACTTGGGATTTAACGATGAGGAATTACCTGAAGAAGGTCGCCATCATAACATGGCGCTCAATATCACGGTCAGCTGCCAGGGCGATGCTTTAGCCAGCGTACTGGTAGACACAGGGTCAGCCCTGAATGTTATGTCGAAGTCCACTTTGATGCAATTATCCTTCAAAGGACCCCCGATGAGAACCAGCGAGGTCATCGTCAAAGCATTTGACGGATCCAGAAAAATGGTTATCGGCGAAGTCGACCTTCCCATAACTATCGGTCCTCACACTTTCAAAGTCACTTTCCAGGTCATGGACATCCGGGCAACGTACAGTTATTTATTAGGAAGACCTTGGATACATCAGGTTGGGGCGGTCACCTCGAACCTCCACCAAAAGTTAAAGTTCATTCAGAACAACCAGCTCGTCACGGTCTGTGGAGAATAAGCATTGCTCGTGAGTAACTTATCATCATCTACTTATGTAGAACCCGAGGAGATTGTTGGGACTCAGTTCCAAGCGCTCTCGGTGAGCAAGGACAATCAATTCGAAGAGGGAACTTCCATTTCCTCATACAAAGACGCTATCAAAGCGATCGAGAGTACCAATACAACAGGATGGGGACAGCTCGTCATTCCTACTGACAATAAAACAAAGAAGGGTCTTGGTTTTTCTGCAACCTGCACCCAGACAGCTACTACTAACGATGAAAGTCTTCATCCCATTCGAAACTTCTTTCACAGTGGAGGTTTCCTTCAACCGGTTACCCAAGAAGTGCATGCCATCAATAAAGATGATCCCTCTGATATGGAGGAAGAATGGGAGTCTTATCTTAACGAGGACAGTTATATGTCTCAGGACGAAACGCAGACTCCATTCTGCTTTCCTGCACAGAGTCCGAGATTTATACCAAGGTCAGATGTCAGAATGATATATGGAGATTGCGATCCGAAAGGATGTCGTGCTCCACCAAACTCATTAGAGGAGGACACTCTGATGAAAGACAACTTCGACCACAACTATTATAGCCTGATGGATGGCCTGCCAATGTGGCAGCCGTATCCAGGAGACTTGGGGCAAGGGAATCAGCCAAACAATGAAAATCAGCTAAGCATCATTGAAAATAATACTTGTGTCCCCATCATGTCATGGGATCAACACCCAGGGTATCCTGAAAATACCCCACACGATGATGTATTTGCAACGTTCGCAGGATTAGAGTTCATCAGCTATGCTTTTCCCGAGGTCAACGTCATCGAGAGAGATGACTCCTCCAGTTCCAAAGAAGTATGGGACACCTTGGGACAACCGAGTGGTAAGTTCGACTACTTCGTCAATTACACCGCTCCTAAAAGCTCTCGTATTAAGCTCGGAGACATCCAGCCAACTGGATGGGGAGATCTACTGGAGAGCACAAATGCTATGAAAAATGCGACAGAGGAATCCTCCTACAACAATTCTGCCTGGGAGATAGATTCCAATGATCCTGCTCCACCAGAAATCAGCGTCATTTCTGAAGACAAATCAAGGAAGGTACTAGACTTTGTGATACACCGAGGAGTTCACCGCCAATGGGTTGCTGTCGATGTTCTGAAGATTGTTCACAAGTCAAAGTAATTGCCATCTTTAACCTTTCACCCTGCCCAGGTGAAACGGATGTTTTGATAGGGCTCGCCTTCTGTAAATTTTCCCTCTTCGCTTTGCCCAAAGCGACAGAGTTTTGTTTTATAGGGCTGTAGTTTCAAGAATCGACTTGTTCATTAATAAAATAATGTCGTTCTGTAATTTCCGCATTTATTATTGTTTTCTCTTTTTGCTTTTCTCAGAAAATGGTAATCCTAAAAAACATCTCAAATAATAAAAACAAGCAGTAAAATAAATACACTGCACACACTTGCATTTTCTCTATCTTTTCTAAAAACAATCATCACGTCATGCAGATTGCTTGTTTTAAAGCCAGTTGAAACATACGATCCGATGCCTTCTCCCAACTTTGAGTTCCCGGTATTTGGGGCTGAAGAAGAAGTTGATGACGAAATTCCAGAAGAGATCTCCCGACTACTCAGACAAGAGGAAAGGTCCATTGAACCTTACAAAGAGTCGTTGGAAACGGTCAACTTGGGTTCGGAAAAAGAGAGAAAAGAAATCAGGATTGGGGCACTGCTCAGTCCAACTGCTAAAGAGAGTTTGACAAAACTTCTCAGAGAATTTCCCGATGTGTTTGCTTGGTCCTATCAGGACATGCCAGGGTTGGATACCAACATCATGGAACATCATTTACCATTAAGGTCATAATGTCCGCCAGTAAAGCAAAGGTTGAGACGAACTCATCCGGATATGGCCATCAAAATCAAGGAGGAGGTACAGAAACAGATTGACGCAGGTTTCCTCGCCACATCAGAATATCCTCAATGGTTAGCCAACATCATACCCGTTCCAAAAAAGGACGGAAAAGTCAGAATGTGTGTCGATTACAGAGATTTAAACAAGGCTAGTCCAAAGAACGACTTATCTTTACCGCACATTGACATGCTGGTAGACAGTACAGCAAAGTTCAAAGTTTTCTCCTTCATGGATGGATTCTCGGGATATAATCAGATCAAAATGGTGCCGAAAGACATGGAGAAAACTTCGTTCATTACCCCATGGGGTACCTTTTGTTACAAGGTAATGTCGTTCTATTTGAAGAACGCTGGGGCAACCTATTAAAGGGCCATGGCTACTCTGTTTCATGACATGATACACAAGGAAATCGAGGTATATGTCGATGATATGATTGCAAAATCTAAGACAGAAGAGGAGCATGTGACCCACCTGTCAAAACTATTCGAGCGGTTGAGAAAGTACAAACTCTGCTTGAATCCCAACAAGTGAACCTTTGGTGTCCGTTCAGGGAAACTCTTAGGATTCATCTTCAACCAGAAAGGAATTGAGGTTGATCCTGACAAGGTCAAGGTCATTCAAGAAATGCCTTCTCCGAAGACTGAAAAACAAGTCAGAGGATTCCTTAGACGTTTGAACTACATCTCCAGATTTATATTCCTCATAACCGCGACATGTGCGCCGATTTTCAAATTACTTAAAAAGAATCAGGACTGCGTTTGGACAAAAGATTGTCAAATTGCCTTCGACAGTATCAACGAATATCTGTTGAACCCACCGATTTTATCCCCTCCAGTGGAAGGAAGACCACTGATCATTTACTTAACAGTCTTGGAAGACTCCATGGGGTGTGTACTTGGCCAACAAGAAGAAACCAAAAGGAAGGAGTCTGCCATCTACTATTTGAGCAAGAAATTCCCCGACTGTGAAACTCGGTACACGATGCTCGAGAAAACTTGCTGCGCTTTGGCTTGGGCAGCCAAACGTCTTCGCCAGTACATGATTCGTAACACTACTTGGTTAATCTCCGAAATAGATCCAATCAAGTACGTCTTCGAAAAACCTGCTCTCACGGGAAGGATTGCTCGTTGGCAGATGTTGCTATCAGAATATGACATAGAGTACCACGCTCAGAAAGCCGTTAAGGGGAGTGTTTTAGCCTATCATTTGGCTCATCAACCGATTGACGATCAAGAATCAATCGGGTTTGACTTCCCAGACGAAGATGTCATGTATCTAAAAATGAAAGATTGCGATGAACCGCTACCCAGTGAAGGGCCAGAACCAGATTCCCAATGGGGACTTATTTTTGACGGAGCTGTCAATCCTTACGGAAATGGAATTGGGGCAATTATCATAACACCTCAGGGTACCCACATTCCTTTCACTGCCCGACTTACGTTCAAGTGTACGAACAACGAGGCCGAATACGAAGCTTGTATTATGGGTCTCGAGGAAGCGATCGACTTAAGGATCAAAAACTTGGACGTATATGGCGACTCAGCCCTGGTTATCAATCAGATCAAAGGAGATTGGAACACATACCAATCAGGACTGATTCCTTACAAAGATTACGCAAGAAGGTTGTTACCCTTCTTCAACAAAGTTGAGTCTCATCATATCCCTCGTGAGGAGAATCACATGGATGACGCTTTAGCCACTCTCTCTTCCATGATTAGTGTAGGTCAATGGAACGACCTACCTAAGATCGACATAATGCGCCTTGAAAGGCCCGCTTACATCTTCACGATTGAAGCAGTCATAGACGACAAACTTTGGTATCACGATATCATACGCTTCCTTCAGAAACAAGAGTACCCACCTGGGGCACTAAGGAAGGACAGGAAAACCCTCAGAAGGCTGGCAGGCAGTTTCTTTCTGAGCGGTGATACACTATATAAGAGAAACTTTGACATGGTCTTGCTCCGATGTGTAGACAGACCAGAAGCAGACATACTGATGAAAGAAATTCACGAAGGATCCTTTGGCACTCATGCCAACGTACACACAATGGCGAGAAAAATTCTAAGAGCATGGTACTACTGGTTGACCATGGAATCCTATTACTACAAGTACATGAGGAGGTGTCACAAGTGTCAGATATACTCCGACAAAATTCATGTACCGCCAACACATCTCAAAGTTCTCTCTTCCCCATGGCCTTTTTCCATATGGGGGATCGACATGATTGGCATGATTGAGCCCAAGGCTTCAAACGGACATCGGTTCATCCTGGTAGCCATTGATTACTTCGCCAAGTGGGTCGAAGCAGCGTCATACGCTAATGTAACCCGACAAGTGGTGGTCCTATTTATCAAAAACAATATCGTCTGCCGTTATGGTGTTCCGAGCCAGATCATTACTGATAATGGATCTAACTTGAACAATAAGATGATGAAAGAGTTGTGCGCAGAGTTCAAAATCGAACACCATAACTCATCTCCCTACCGACCAAAGATGAACGGAGCGGTAGAAGCGGCTAACAAGAACATCAAGAAGATTGTTCAAAAGATGGTTGTAACCTACAAAGATTAGCACGAGATGCTACCCTTTACTCTTCACGGTTATCGCACATCTGTCCGCACTTCAACAGGGGCAACCTCTTTCTCTCTAGTATATGGCATGGAAGCAGTGCTTCCCATAGAAGTAGAGATCCCATCAATCCGGGTATTGATGGAAGCTAAGCTCACAGAAGCTGAATGGTGTCAAAGTCGACACGATGAACTGAATCTGATCGAAGAGGAGCGAATCACGGTACTATGCCACGGTCAGTTGTATCAATAAAGAATGAAGAGGGCGTTTGATAAAAAGGTTCGACCTCGCATCTTCAGGAAAGGAGACCTTGTGCTAAAAAAGATACAATCTTTTCTCACTGATTCTCGGGGCAAATGGACTCCAAATTATGACGGCCCCTATGTGGTCAAGAAAGCTTTCTCAGGCGGTGCCTTGAGACTTGCAACCATGGAAGGAGAGGAATTTGCCTACCCCATAAATGTTGATGTAGTCAAGAAATACTTCGCCTAAAAAAAACGTCTCGGTGGATTGAAAACCCGAAAGGGCGGTCCAGGCAAAAATTCGAGACATAATAAAAAAAAATCATCCCGATGGATTGGAAATCTCAAAGTACAATCCAGGCAAAAATTAGGGATAATGGCAAGTAACTACTTTCGACAAAGGGGCAAGTCCATCAGCAGCAGTTACATCATCCGTCAGGAAAGCTCCAGTTAAGGTCATCATCGATAGAAGCTCGGGATGCCCAGAATTCAAAGTTGGTATAAGGATAGTGGTCGTTATGTTTCAATGTAGCCCATTTTCCCTGTATATTACCATTTGCTAAACTTTGTATATACTCTTTGGAATCACGCGTTTGGATGATTTCCATCCTAGCAATAAATTTGAGCCCTCGTGCTTTTGTTTGCAATTCATATTTGTTTTAGCTTTACAGAACGACATTTTAACATGATTAACGATTCTTGAAACGAAACAAAAAGGAATTTACTTGTAAAACTTTTCTGCTTTAAACTAAAGACGGCAATTTCTTTTGACTGTTGAACATCGAAAGAACATCGATCGCTTCGCCAGAGGTAATCGAACTTCAAAGTGCAGAATCAAAGTACTCATTCTAAACCAGTGCGCCTGAATGAAGGATCAGTTGTATCAGATGCGACTTTCCCATCTGATACCCTCGGCCGAGTTCTTACCTCCTAAGCTCGACCAACGGTATTCCTTGCAGGGACTGTCTCTCCTAAGCAAGGCAGAATTGCTACATTTGAACTAACGATACGACTTCTCCCCGCGATGGCCTAGTATCCCGTCATGTTCATCTTTTAGTTTGTATGTTGTGTCGGTTTTGTCAACATATACATACATACATCATGCATTATTGATCTACATTCACATTCATATTGCATCACTATCACTTTAGTCGGCCTTGTCCCCTAGTGATAAAAGTCTTCACAATCGAGTTGTCAGTTCTTTCCTCGTCAGGAAATGTTGCGTCTGAACAATCTCTCTCCTCCAGTTTATTTCTGGATCAGAATTGGCCCTTGACCACTTTGATAACTTGAACCTCTGAAAGACTAGAGAACCTTCAACTGATGTCACTCTTCGCCATTGAAGATGATATTTTCTCTTTCCCGGATTAAGGAAAATCCCCAGAGAAAGCCTCTTAATCAGAGATTCGGCAATACAGCAGTTTTGCTCCGAAAAACCACTGATGAAAAGGTCATCGACACCTCAAAATTAGATCCCATCATATGGCATTTCTCCGGGAATACCCCGAGAAAAGTATAATGTAAAACCCCAAACAGAAACAGTCTCTCAAGAAACTCGCTTTCCCCAGTAGAGTCAACAAATGGCATCTCCAACAGAGAAGTTTGTACACCTCTACAGCTCAGATGACTGGGTTCCCCAGCAAGTCTGACATCATTCTTTTTCCCATCAAATGGCATCTCCCCAGGAAAATTCGGCGAGAAGTTTGAGGAAAATCGCTACGAATAGCATCCCTTGTCAATAAATTTCATTGACAAAAGAAACTTAGACCAGTTCCTTGGTAGGAAACCAAGATCAAGGGGAAGTTTATATCAGAAACTTAGACCAGTTCCTTGGTAGGAAACCAAGATCGAGGGGAAGTTTATTTCAAAAACTTAGACCAGTTCCTTGGTAGGAAACCAAGATTGAGGGGAAGTTTATTTCAGAAACTGAGACCAGATCCTTGGTAGGAAACCAAGATCAAGGGGAAGTTTATTTCAGAAACTGAGACCAGTTCCTTGGTAGGAAACCAGGATCGAGGGGAAGTTCAATTCAGCAACTAAGATCAGTTCCTTATTAGACAACCAGGATCGAGGGGAGGTTTACCTTTTCTAAGCGTCATCGCTTAGCAAAAGAAGATGAATGCGTAAGCTACCATTCATAACCACCATCAAAATTTCGGGTATTCCGATATTTATTCCTCTTGCACCCCGAATGCTCGAACACTTTCATCATTCGCACCTTCGGGTCCAAGAAGATTAAATAGGGGCATCTGTCATACCCCAAATTTTGACCACTAAGATTTCCCATCATTGTGCAAATCATCATCATAATATGGATGAATCATTATGCTTCATTAGTCTCCCCAAAGATGGGTGAGCATTCACTACTATCAAAATTAGGGTTTCAAGCCCTCTCAGAGCTCGTAGAGAAATGATCAATCAAGAAATGACATGATCTTCAACTTGTCTAACCTCTCAAACATCCACAATGGATCAAGAGGACTCCCACATCAAGGATTAAACACAAGGTTTCTCCCTTTTAGGTGGATCAAGCCTCAAGATCGCCAGTGTCACTAAATTAGGGTTTTGGTCGACCAGGGCCTCCAGTTAGAAATTTTCCTCTAGGCATGATCCATACTTCAAAGCATATCCTAATATGCTCCATGGAACTTCATGGACCCAATTATCAAGTCACTTTTGCCTCAGGGGATGCATTCATCAAAAAACAGGAATTAGGGTTTCTTGACCTAATTCACCCCTAAGTTGACTTTTGGGACAAATCATGAGCCAAGACCTCAAGAGAGGATTTAAGGGTCTCCAACATACCACATTGATCCATTTGCAACAATAGATTGATCCAGGAAACTTGAGCAACAAGTCTCAATTTCATCTGAACCACAATTAGGGTTTCGCGAGAAAAGTCAACTGTAATTTTGACTTTTGACCAGGACATGCTCCCAAGCCCTAAGACATGATTCAATACACCCTATAACACCCATGGAACATGTCCATCAAGTTTGATTTAGGTCAAGGACATGAGTTCCTAAAGGATTGCACAGTTTGAAATTCATCGGATAAAAAGTCAACTGTGCAGAAAAGTCAACTTTGACTTTTTGAGATTTTTCACAAAAATGGATTTTTAACCCTAAAATGATGTTAATGTATGATTTGAATCATCATTCAACAAGAAAAATAAAGAAAGTTGGATAACTTGTAAAAGGGGTAACCATAAAAACTTAAAAAATTTTCTAAGTTATGAACAAAGTGGCAAGGGTACCAACTTTAGAAGATCATAACTCCTAAACCACAAATCCATTTTTCCCGATCCAAAGCTTGATTTGTAGATCTCATGGCCCTCTACAAAAACTTCAACTAGACCTCATTCCAATTCTTCAGGGATTTTGAGTTATGGATTGACCAAAATCACAAAAAGTGAAAATGTCACTTTTTTCCAAGTGAAATTTTCACTAATTCAGAATCTGCTTTCACTTTTTTCCAAATGTAGGGGAATTTTCACTTGGATCCAAAAGGTATCAAAACTAAATATGATCAAACAGTTGTTGTATCATATAAGGGCTTTCCAAAATGGCCAAGAACATCACCAAATTCAATTTGAGCTAAGAGTTATGGTAGTGGCAAAGTGCCTTGCTGAAAACTGCCAAGGCAAGGCAGAATTTTGCATTTTTGGTCGATTTGCCAAAATCAGCCAATTCCAAGCCTTGTCATCATCTTGGACACATCTGAGGATCAAATCTAAAGGGGACAATCACTGAGCCAAGCCTCCAAAGTCCTTGGAACAAGAAGTAGCATGCCAAACCTAGAATTGCCTAAAAGAGGGACAAGACTCCAATTTTGGATTGAAGCGTTTAATAGATGCTTAGAGGTGGCATGAACTGACACATTTGCAACTGAATTCAGTCAAGATTCCTCCAACAAGTAGGGAACCAAAGCTCTGTGCTCTAACCTCTAGTCAATGGCTAGAGGAGACTTGGATTTTCATTTGCCATCAAACAGATGCTTTCCTCAAAATCTCTTCTTTCACTCCAATTTTGCCTTCTAAGGCAAGCCACTATCGGGTTTTCAGTTTGAGAGCTTTTTCAATCAAACCAATCACACACACACCTCATAAACATCATATAGAAGTGATCCAAACACTTAAACAACATCTGGAACACTGATTTCTCAGAATCACCAGCCAGTTGCTCAAGGTTTTAACCAAGTTGCAGTTGAGATGCCATGAAGTGATCCAACCATTTTCAATCAAGTCCAAGCATTCAAAAACACTCCATAGGGTGTAGGGAAGCTGTTCAGATCATCACAACTCATCTGTAACACCTCCAACTCAAAAATCACATTGCTCTTGCTGTCACGACCTTCAAGTAAGCCTAAACTTGGTCATCTCTTAATATATGCATATTTCCTCGCACAATACTTTTGCCAAATGTTCATAATCATGCATGAAATGTTTCTCCTCAATTAATTGCTTTGTTTGAATTGTGTATCAAAATTCTTAGCCTTCATGCAAATTTTAGGGTTCTTGAGGTTTTGTCTTGATTCTTATTCCATGTTTAAAATAAATGAAATTAAAGACCATAGACATGATCGTGAGTTTGAAACGAGCAGATTGATATGTGGATTGCATGATATAATCAAGTATTCAGTGAGATTGGGGAGAAAATGCAAATCTGGGCAAAACTCAGAACACGCGCGTGTTCTTGGGTGTTCTTGGCGCCCTTTTTTGAAGATTCAAATATTTGAATTTTGTGATTTTATTTAATTGATTCAAAAATTAATTTCTCTCTGAGTTTTAATGATTTTGAGTTGACTCTTTTTTTAATAATTCACAAAAATGTTAAAATATTTTATTTTCCCAAAAAAATCCCATTCAATTAAAATACATTATGGAAACAAATTAGGGTTTTGATTAATTCAAACCTCATCAAACTTTTTCAAACACTTTTGGGCCTCTAATAGAGTGTAAGACCCAATCCTTTGTAAATACAAACCTATTTTGGACATCACTTATTGTATAAGTCCCGTTGTATTTCAAAAAGTTCGACGCGATCATCGTCCGTTGAAAAACAAACCCTGGGCCTCTCCTCGAGCTATAAGACCCATTCAAAATCTTTTGGGCCTCTATTAGAGTGTAAGACCCAACCCCCTTTGAAAACCAAACCATTTTGGGCGTCAGTCATTGTATAAGACCCACTGCGTTTTCAAAAAATCTCGACGCAATCGCCATTTCAAACGAAAAAATCATTTGGGCCTACCCTCGTGTTATAAGCCCCACTCTTTTTCTTTAAATCTTTTGGGCCTCTTGAGAGAGTGTAAGACCCATCCCTTTGTAAAGAAAATCTTTCTCGGGCCTCAGTCACTTGTATAAGTCCCTTTGTACATAACGACAATGCGATCACTGATAAAAACCTTGGGCCTCTCCTTGAGCTGTAAGCCCCAATCTTTCATTTCAAAGCACTTTCTCCTTTGTTTTGAATATATTGTTGTTTTCAATCTTTCTTTGTTGAGCAACTAACCAAACAGCATAGAAGCTCTACAACCGAGTAAGTGGTTATATGCTTTCTTTATCCACTTTCATATACATATAATTGTATTGTGGGGTTGTTTCACTGTAAGTCTTCTTTCATAAACTCATACCGGCTGTGTAATAATAGTATAGATATTTAGAGTTTCCCCGACAACTACGTCTAGTACTAAGCCCTGTTGATTACTCTTAAAGTAGACAAAACTAGATCCCCATAGGATTACCAGATACAGTCTTCCCTCCTCTTGGGGTTAAACAATAAAGAGATGTGAAAGGAAGCATTCTCGGTGAACCCTTTCACAGACTGTCACCTTTAGAAATCATCAAAGAAACTCTATTCCCCAGAGATGATCTTTTCACCGTGAATGGCATCTCTTGAGTTTCTTCCAAATTCTCGAACTTTACTGGCTTGATCTATTCTCTGTGAATAGCCTGTCTTGAATTTATCGGGGTTTGGGGACCCACAGGCTTATTAAAAGCATCCACGCCTCCTCTTGGGTGTTGTACAAGGACCCGTCGGCTTCTTAGAAGTATTCACAGCCACCTCTTAGGCTTCGTATAAATGATTTCTCCCTCCGGGAATGATAGCCTCCTCTTGGGCTCCGTACAAATTGTCCCTCGGCTTCTTAAAAGTTTCCAGCCTCCTCTTGGGCTTCGTACAAATTGTCACGACGACCTCCTAGAGGTATAGGAACAGAAATTAGTCATCTTAATATAACAGTCTTTCAAAAAGTCTAGATCTTGCTACTACTGTTTCTTAAACGTAGTACAAAAGATGAAACTCTAGACTTGGACAGTCTAATTTCCTTGAGTCTCAAAGACATTCTCAAGTTCCTCTCAAAGCTAGGAGATGAAACCCGTAGACTCGGGCAGTCTCAATACTCTTTGATTTTCCCATTTCCTTAAAGAACAGGAAATAACCCTGATCCTCGAATCAAACCCTGAGTGCAAACAGTACTCATATAAGAACTGATTTTCTCTTTAAATCAGCATACTGGACCTGTCACTCAACTGAAACAGTAACCGTAGTCTCCTCCTGGGCTTTGTACAATGATTCTCCCCCAGCGGAGTTAACCTTTTCAGACTCTCTTGCTGAGTCCAAACCTTTCAGCCTCCATCTCGGGCTTTGTACAAGATACAAGACACTCTCTTGTTGAGAATAAAAGACTCTCTTGCTGAGTCCAACCTTTATCCTCCGTCTTGGGCTTTTTACAAGACACATAAAAAAGATTCTCCTGTAGAGTCAACCCTTTTAGCCTCTCTCTCGGGCTTCGTATGAGACACACAAAAACCACTCTCTTGTTGGGTCGATAGCCTCCTCTTAGGCTTTGTATAAGGAAACCCCGGTTGAACCAATCAACCTTTTAGAATCAAAACTATGCCTCGTTCACAGCATACAAACATCAACAACTCCTTTCGTCTAATCGCTGTAAGCGGCAAGCCTCTGGATTATTTACATCCATGCCACTATCCCTCTTTTAGCATGAGAAGTTCCTAAGAAAAGATGGCATTGCTCTACACTGAGTTAAAGTCTTATCCTCCAGGTTAAAAATCCCCTATAAAGGAAATTATGGCATTGCTAGGATTCACATATCCCGGTTAAAGTAATCCTCCTTTGTAGTCAGTCACCCAACAGTTGTGACAAACAGACCACCTTTAGAGATGACAAATTCTCTCTAAAGACAAAACCTTTAGCTTCACATCTTGGGCTTCGAACAAGATTTAGACCCTTCAGCTTCACATCTTGGGCTTTGAGCAAGATACAAACCACCTTTAGCTTCACGTCTTGGACTTTGAACAAGACACCAAAACACCATTTCCTCCCATAGAATAGGAGGAACTTTGATCACTCTGATTTCCCTGTTTCGGTAAACGGGAATACGTAGGCATAAGATTGAAGGAAAAATCTTAGCGAGCACACTAATCCAAAACCCAAATCCCATACCCTAACATGTCAAAAGCATCAGTCCTAATCTCCCACCAATCGCCCTAGCACTATTTTAAAAAAATAACCTAAGAGAGACCCACAATCTTTGTAGCATCTGTAAACCAACAGTTATCTGTTCAAACTCAGTTTGCAAGCAGGGTTAATTGGAGACATCTATTTCCCTTCCTTCATCAGCTTCAATAGGATAAAAAATGAATCGAATTGTAGTACCAAAGCGATAGTGCTTCGCAACCACGTCCAAAATCGCTCGCTACACTCAGCATCCTTACAGATATCGCGTATTCGCTGCGCTACTCGCTTTGCGAGTCTAGGCGAACATTCGCCTTGCGAGTGTTTCGTTCGCTTTGCAAACTAGCGATTTCTGCAAATCGCTGCTACGCATTAGTAGCACAACAGTTCCAACAACCCTAACAATTTCAACCCCATTTACCCCAAAAACATCCTACAACATTCCTAATGCATTACATGAATTAAAGGCACCAGACCTACGTCTATTAGGTCGATTCAGGACACTACGGGAAACCTTATTTTGCCTAAATCTTCAAAGCTCTCAAGCTCCATATAAACTCTATAGATCCTTCATCACAAGGTTAAAACTACAACAACAGGGAGATCTGCCCCAAAGGTCTATTCTACCAATTAAATTTAACTCTTATCAATCGATCTCACAACACGCCCTCAAAGTCATCAGTTTACCTCAAAATCTATAAACCCTTAAAAACCCCACAATCCACTTCAATCAATCGAATCCTATAATGAAAACAATGAAAGGTAATTAGTCCCGATACCTTAGATTGTCGATCCGATGAGTTCTCTCTAGAGCCTTTGGAAACCTTCACGAAAATCCTCTCCTTCTCCCTTTTTCCTCAGAGCTCTGCACTTTCTCCTTATTTTCATGATCTCCACCAAATGAATCCTAATTCTCCTCAATTCCTCCTTTTTGGTTTATTTAACTCTTGGGCCTCAAATATGGGCTTTCTCCATCACGCCCTCACTAATTCTCTTGAATTGTCCACTTTGCCCCTAATTCCTCTAATATTATTTTAAATTAATAATAATACTAATATATTCATATTATATACTATTATTTAATTAAAATAACCAAAACTCCACAAAACCCGACATCGACACGGACCACCAAAATTCACAGAAAATTCACAAATATTATATTTAAATAAATTAAATAAATATTTCTCATAAATTTGGGGTGTTACAACTCTCCCCCACTTAAGTAATTTTCGCCCTCGAAAATTACCTCAAGGAAATAGAGTCAGATACGACTCCCTCATCTGATCTTCACGTTCCCAAGTCCAACTTCTGCCAGCTGGTCCACCCCACAGTACCTTCACCAAAGTTATGTCTTTACCCAATAATTGCTTCCTCTCTCGTCCCTCGACACGCACAGGCAATGCTTCCACAGTCAGATTATCCCTCACTTGTACATCATCCATCTGGAGCAAATGCGACGGATCCGGAATGTACTTCCTCAACTAAGACACATGGAACACGTCATGCAAATTCGCAAGTGACGGTGGTAAAGCAATTCGATAGGCTACCTCTCCTATTCTCTGCGATATCTGATACAGACCAACGAAACGTGGAGTGAGCTTCCTAGACTTCAAAGCATGGAGTGAGCTTCCTAGACTTCAAAGCTCGACCCACACCAGTCACTGGCGTCACCCTCAAAAACACGTGATCTCCCTCTTGGAATGCAAGTGCTTTCCTCCTCTTATCATGGTAGCTCTTCTGACGACTCTGCGAAGCTTTAATCCTCTCTTGGATCTTCTTAATCTTCTCAGTCGTCTCTTGCACAATATCAGGTCCGATTACAGCACTCCCGCCCGACTCATACCAACACAAAGGAGTCCTACACCTTCTCCCATACAAAGCTTCGTATGGCCCAATTCCGATACTAGTATGAAAACCATTATTGTACGTGAATTCAATCAACGGAAAATGGCTATCCCAAGATCCTCCATGATCCAACGCACAAGCTCTCAGCAAATCCTCTAAAGATTGGATAGTCTGTTCTGTCTGACCATCCGTCTGCAGATGATAAGCATAACTCATCCTCAACTTGGTACCCAATACATCTTGCAAACTCTTCCAGAACCTCGATGTAAACCTCATATCTCTATCTGACACAATACTCGAAGGTACCCCATGTAACTTCACAATCTCCTCAATATACATCTCGGCTAGCTTCTGCATGGAATGATTAATCTTCATCGGTAAGAAATGAGCCGACTTAGTTAATATATCCACGGTCACCCAAATTGAATCATTTCCCTTAGCCGTCTTCGGCAACCCCACCACAAAATCTATGGAAATACTATCCCATTTCCATTCTGGAATCCTCAGCAGCTGCATCATACCTAAAGGCTTCTGATGCTCAACCTTTGACTTTTGACAAGTCAAACACGCATAAACAAACTCCGCAACATCCTTCTTCATACCTGGCCACCAAAACAAATTTTTCAAATCTTGATACATCTTCGTAGCACCGAGATGAATACTCAACCTACTTCGATGTCCTTCTTCAAGAATGCTCTTCTTAATACCTGGAACATCTGGGACACATACTCTATCTCGCAACCTCATCACACCATCCTCGTCAATCCGTAAGTCACCTCCGTTACCTTGGTTAATCAAAGTCAATTGGTCAACCAACTTTAAATCAGATTGCTGTCCCACTCTGATTTCTTCCAGAATACTACACGTTAACTTCAACATCCCCAACTTCACACTGTCAGGAGTCGCTTCACATACCAAACTCAAATCTCTGAATTGCTCAATCAACTCCAATTCTTTCACCATAAGCATCGACATATGCAATGACTTTCTGCTCAATGCATCAGCCACTACATTTGCTTTGCCCGGATGATAACTCAAATCAAAATCAAAATCCTTTAACAGTTCTAATCACCTTCTCTGGCTCATATTCAATTCCTTCTGATTAAATAAGTACTTCAGACTTTTATGATCACTGAATACTTCAAATTTAGAGCCAAACAGATAATGTCTCCAAATTTTCAACACAAACACCACCGCGGAAAATTCCAAGTCATGCATAGGATAATTCCTATCATGAACTCGCAATTGTCTCGAAGCATAGGCAACGACTTGTCCATTTTGTATAAATACTCCACCAAGACCCATCTTCGACGTAACACAATACACCACAAAAGATTCACTTGGATTAGGAAAAATCAACACTGGAGCAGTAGTCAATCTCTTCTTTAATTCCACAAAACTCTCTTCACAAGCTACATCCCACACAAAAGTCTGACCCTTTCGAGTCAACTGAGTCAAAGGTAATGCCAACTTAGAAAAGCCTTCAATTAACTTGCGGTAGTAACCCGCTAATCCCAGAAAACTTCATATCTCAGTCGCAGACTTCGGAGTCTCCCACTGTAACATGACATCAATCTTAGAAGGATCAACAACAATCCCTCCACTCGAAATCACATGGCCAAGGAAACTCACTTCCTTCAACCAGAACTCGCACTTCGACAGCTTTGCATACAACTTCTTCTTCTTCAAGACTTGCAACACAGTTCTCAAATTCTCGGCATGCTCTTCTTCAGATCTAGAATATATCAAGAACACACCACGTGCATTGAATACACCAAACGGCATCACAGTGTATTCATAGTGTCCATATCTCGTTCTAAAAGCCGTCTTTGGCATATCATCAGGCTTCACTCGAATCTGATGATAACCAGACCTCAAATAAATCTTGCTAAACACATAAGCACCTACTAACTGAGCCATTAAATCGTCGATTCTTAGAAGTGGATACTTATTCTTGATCGTCACTTTATTCAATTGCCGGTAATCAACGCACAACCTCATACTTCCATCTTTCTTCTTCACTAACAACACGGAGAAACACTTGGTCGAACAAACCTCTTCTCAAGCAATTCTTCCAACTGTTTCTTCAATTCACTTAACTCAGAAGCTGACATCAGATAAGGAGCCATCGACACTGGACTCGTACCTGGTATTAAGTCCACTGCAAACTCTACTTCACGCTCTGGAGGCAAATCACTGATGTCATCTGGAAACACATATGGGAATTCACAGACAACAGGCAACTCCACACTCGCAGCTTCATGATCAATTTTCAATGATGCAAACATTGTAAACACCAAAGCTTCGTCTTCTTGAAGTTCCTCCACTTGCTTAGCAGACAAGAACATCAACTCCTCACTATCATCAATCTCAGGAAACTCTACTGTCTTTCTATAACAATTGATATGAACATGGTTGAACTCCAACCATTTCATTCCAAAGATCACGTCAATTTGGTGCAAGGGTAGGCACACCAAATCCATCACAAAGCTCTTCTCAAAAATCGTCACAGGACATCTCAAACACACAAGGGTAGTAGTAACAGAACCATTAGCTGGAGTTTCTATCACCATATTACCATTCATCTCAGATAACTTCAAACCCAATCTATTAGCACATTCAAGCGAGATAAAAGAATGAGTAGCACCAGTATCAATAATAGCAACCAATTCGATATTATTAATAAAACAAGTACCTTAAATCAGGTTGTCCTTCTCTGGCGTCTCTGCACCACTCAAAGCAAACACACGACCACTGGTCTGGGCAGCAGTAGCAATCTTCTTCGGCTTCTGGCATTGAGTACTGATATGACCTTTCTCACCACAATTGAAACAGGTCGAACCCTCATCTTTGCAAGCAGTAGCTCGATGACCTTTCTTACTGCATCTATATCACCTCAGCACATTATTGGTACACACATCAGCACGACGACCTTGCTCGCCACACTTATGACACTTTCCAGAAGCGGGAGCTGCTCCCCCACTTGCCTTTCTCCCATCTGAAGCCTTCTGCTTCCCTTTGTCAGCTAAAGTTGTATAAGGCTTACCCCTATACTGCCCTTTCTTCTCACTCAACTGCTTGTAGTGAGCAGATCGAGCTCGGCTGTCCTCATCGTAGATTCTGCTCTTGCCAACCAACTCAGCATACTTACGGATCTGCTAATACCTAATACCCTGCTTAATCTCTGGTCTCAGTCCATTCTCGAACTTGAGACATTTAGACATCTCAGCATTAACATGATTGTAGTGCGGACAGAACTTCACTAGCTTCTCAAACTTTGCAGCATACTCTGCCACAGTCATGTCTCCTTGCTTTAGCTCAAGGAATTCCACTTCTCTCTTGCCACGAGCATCCTCTAGGAAATACTTTCCCAGAAACTCCTGCTTAAATACAGCCCAAGTTATCACAGAGCCAACATCAGTAAGCCTCTGACGGGTGTTATCCCACAAGTCCTCAGCTTCCTCTTCCAGCATATGTGTTCTGAACTGAACCTGTTGCTCATCAGAACACCCCATCACTCGGAAAATCTTCTCGATCGCCTTCAGCCACTTGTGTGCACTTACTGGATCATGCGTCCCCACAAAAGTCGGTGGATTATTCCTTTGAAACTTTCCCAACGCGCGAAACTCATCAGGAGCTCCACCATTTGGATTCAGCTGCGCCACCACATTAGCAACCGATTCCAACGTATCAGCAATCGCACGATCATTTCTTCCAGCCATCCTGCACACCACCAACAAGGTTAGAAGAACTAAACCATCGACAGTGTACATACACTCGTCGACTAACAGGGACATACATCAAGTAAAAGCCTGGCCGGACGGACCGACCTGCTCTGATACCACTAATGTAACACCCTTTTCTACCCCCTATAATGTTGCAGCAGAAACAACTTAAATAATCAGAGTAAGGCATAAAAATCACCTCAAAGGGTGCACATTTCTCATTAAATCAAAATAACATAAATTACCTTGTAAACAAAAGGGTTTCCTCAAAGTTTCACAAAAAAGCCTTCAATGGCAGCGGAACTCAAATTTTCAAATAAAAGGTTTTTCAACAACCGTCATAATAATCAAAATAAAACCATATCATCAAATGACAACAAAAATAAGGAGAAAACATAGTTCGACTCAAAGGACCCCAACCCGATGTTACACTATCAGAGCAAGACCATCTAAATCAACCAAAAGCAAATAAACTTCAAGGTCCTCGAAGCATCCACGGCTAAACCTGATCACCTGCACATTATCCACGTGGAGGCAACATTCAAACAGGCAGGGTGAGTAATCACAATTCATAATAATCATTATAAAACAAGATATACATAAAATGGCGTCATCATCATAAATACAACATCAACAGGGAAAACATCAGGGAACACTATATCACAATTCATCAATGTCACGTAAAATGCAATGCACAACAAGACTCATGCATGTGGTACCAATCGTCACAAAGGATGGACACCAGGCCATCAACCCTCCAAAGATCCCCCTCATGTCATCATAAATTCATCAAAACACCACCAATCATCATCATCAATATCATCAATAACATCATAGTAATCATCAAAATATCACAGCACCAAAATCTCAGAACATCACAACATCATAGCAAAATTTCACAAAACTGCAGCAGTTCGCTGTGCGAATACCTTCGCTGGGACCTTCGCTTTGCGAAGCTCCAGCGAATCCCAGAATCTCAAAACATCCCACATTTTGTCCCTCCTCGCCTCTACCTTCGTTGTACAAAGCCCTTCGCTGGGACCTTCGCTTTGCGAACCCACGACCCCACACCTCAGAAAAATCCTCAGCATCCTCATAGATATCGCGCATTCGCTGCGCTACTCTCTTTGCGAGTCCAGGCGAACATTCGCCTTGCGAGTGTTTTGTTCGCTTTGCGAACTAGCGATTTCTGCAAATCGCTGCTACGCATCAGTAGCACAACAGTTCCAATAACCTTGAGAAAGTACCCGACTGCCTTAGGCTATAACATCTCAGACTTGAAAGGAATAAGTCCCTCTATCTGTATGCATCGCATTATGCTTGAGGAAGACTGTAAAACCTCTAGAGAACATCAGAGGAGAATCAATCCCATTCTGAGTGATGTCGTTAAGAGAGAAGTACAAAAGCTGTTAGAAGCAGGAATCATATACCCTATATCAGATAGTGAATGGGTTAGCCCAGTTCACGTGGTACCCAAGAAAGGAGGTGTTACAGTCATCAATAATGAAAAAGGAGAATCTGTAGCACAACATACTCAAACCGGATGGAGAACGTGTATCGATTATAGAAAACTAAACAAAGCCACTCGTAAAGATCATTTCCCTTTACCCTTCATAGATCAAATGCTTGAACGTCTGGCTAAACACTCCCATTTTTGCTATTTAGACGGATATTCAGGATTCTTCCAAATTCCTATCCATCCTGACGACCAAGAAAAGACTACTTTCACATGTCCCTATGGAACTTTTGCCTACCGGCGAATGCCTTTCGGATTATGTAACGCACCCACAACATTTCAGAGATGTATGATGTCCATCTTCTCTGACTTCTTAGACGGTATAATGGAAGTCTTTATGGACGATTTTTCTGTCCGTGGGGAAATTTTTGAAGGATGTCTATCAAACCTCGAAATGGTGCTCGAACGATGAGTAAAAGTCAACTTAGTGCTCAATTGGGAAAAATGCCATTTCATGGTCCGACAAGGAATCGTGCTAGGACATATAGTATCTGACAGAGGAATCGAAGTCGACAAAGCAAAAATAGAAGTTATAGAAAATCTCCAGCCACCTAAAACTGTTAGAGAAATAAGATGTCTCTTAGGACACGCCGGTTTTTACCGACGTTTCATTAAAGATTTCTCTAAGATAACCAAACCCCTAACTGAGCTGTTAATGAAAGATGTTGAATTCTTCTTTGATGACAAATGCTTGGACGCATTTCAAACACTCAAGCAAGCTTTAATATCAGCACCCATTATGCAACCCCCAGATTGGAATAAACCATTCGAAATCATGTGCGACGCTAGTGACTATGTTGTAGGTGCAGTCCTAGGACAAAGAAAGGACAAAAAGCTTCACGCAATCTACTATGCCAGTAAAACCTTGGATCATGCACACATGAAATACGCTACCACAGAAAAGGAACTCTTAGCTGTCATGTTCTTATTAGATAAATTTCGTTCCTACCTAGTAGGAGAAAAAATAATCATCTACACCGATCACGCTGTAATCAGGTACCTATTAAGCAAGAAGGATGCCAAACCGAGACTTCTGAGGTGGATTCTACTTCTACAAGAATTCGACTTGGAAATCAAGGACAAGAAAGACACTGAAAATGTAGTAGCTGACCACCTGTCGAGAATGGAAAACATCCAACCAGACCAAGTACCTATTAATGACGATTTCCCTTATGAAAAACTCTTAGCCCAGTTAGAAAGCAATACAATAGAACAATCCCTGACTCATACTGATACAGAAACTAATGAAGTGGTAGAATCTATTTACACTGAGATCACGTTGCCATGGTATGCTGACTTTGTCAACTATCTAACAGCTGGAGTACTACCACCTGATCTAACCTATCAACAAAAGAAGAAATTCTTCCACGACCTTAAACACTATTATTGGGACGAACCACTTCTCTTCAAGAGGGGCGCCAATGGTATTTTCCGTCGTTGTGTACCCGAAGATGAGGTGGAAGACATAATTTCTCATTGTCATTCCGCGCCCTATGGTGGGCACGCAAGCACTTCAAAGACTTGTGCTAAGATTTTGCAAGATGGCCTCTTTTGGCCTACTCTATGGAAAGATGTCCATATCGCGGTTATAAATTGCGATCGGTGTCAACGCACTGGTAACGTCTCTAGACGCGATGAAATGCCTCAAAAGGGCATTCTAGAAGTAGAAGTCTTTGACGTGTGGGGAATAGATTTCATGGGACCATTTCCGTCTTCTTTTGGTAACCAGTACATACTCGTCGTTGTCGATTACGTTTCCAAATTGATCGAGGTTGTAGCTTCTCCTACAGATGACACACGAGTAGTGATAAAGCTCTTTAAGAAAATAATCTTTCCCAGATTTGGTGTGCCAAGACTCGTCATTAGTGACGGTGGCTCCCATTTCATATCTAAAATATTCGATAAGCTGCTGTCAAAATACGGAGTCAAACATCGTGTGGCAACACCATATCATCCACAAACCAGAGGACAAGTCGAGGTTTCGAATAGAGAAATAAAAATTTTTTTAGAAAAGACTGTCGCTACCTCTAGGAAGGATTGGTCAACTAAACTTAATGAAGCTTTATGGGCTTACAGAACCGCTTACAAAACCCCCATAGGAACCACTCCATTTAAGTTAGTCTATGGAAAATCTTGTCATTTGTCGGTAGAAATAGAGCACAAAGCCTATTGGGCTATTAAAACCCTCAATTTAAATTATGCTGCCGCAGGAGAAAAACGAATCTTAGATTTGCACGAATTAGAAGAACTAAGACTAGATGCTTATGAGAACGCCCGCATATATAAAGAAAGAACTAAGAGATGGCACGATAAGCGCTTATCTAGAAAAGAATTTAGTGTGGGAGACGTCGTGCTCCTATTTAATTCGAGACTTAAGCTTTTTCCAGGAAAACTTAGATCTAGGTGGTCCGGACCCTTTGAAATTTCTAAAGTTTTTCAAAGTGGAGCGATAGAAATAAAAGGAAGAAATAGTGAACCATTAATAGTAAACGGGCAACGCTTAAAACATTATCATAATATTGCAAACAGAGACTATTTGAATAGTCTAAGACTTTTAGAGCTGCCCGCTCATCCCTATAACTGAACTATCACTAAGCTTTCATCAGGCTTATGACGTTAAAAACAGCGCTTAGTGGTAGGCAACCCACGAGATTGTTTTCTTTCCTTTTAACTTTCTTTTATTTTCATTTCTTTTTAAATTTCTTTACATTTTTCTTAAGTCTATTTTTATTTCTTTTTGTTTCCCTTTACTTTCTTAATCTAATTTTCATTACTTTTTCATTTTTATTTATTTTCATTTCTCAAAAATTTAAAAATTTTATGGAAACTGCTGTGCTGATCTTATAATTACATGCTACAGGATTTTTAAAGTCTTTCTACCTTCTTCCTTCTACATCTGCTTTACTTTTCCGACTAACTGTTAAGATGGATAACGAAGACACCATGGTTGTGCTATTCAGGGACGCTGTCCAATGGCACCGCTATGAGGTTCTCTCTCGCAGACCTATGGCCTTAACCAAATTTGCCCATGGACCTACCATGACTGCCTTAGGTATAGGAGATAGCATAGACTTTATGTTTAGCCAGATAGGATGAGAAGGTTTTCCTAGAAAGAAGTATCCAACTTACCACAGGCTGACCCTAGAATTCCTAAGGTCATTGTCCTACAACCCTAACTACGGCATAGGATTTAATAGGGGTAACATAATCTTTAGGCTGTTTGGATACACGTGCCGCTTCAACATTAGAGAGATTGCGGACCTGTTGGATTTCCCCAATGGACCCGACGTTTTTACTGTGGCACAGGAAGATTTGGTAATGGAAGATGAACTGGACCTTTTCTGGAGTAGTATTTTAGGACGACCTCATCATGACCCGCATCCTATGGTGTCCACTAAAATTCACAACCCGACCATTAGATACTTCCATATGATTTTAGCCTTTACCCTTTTTGGAAAAGCCGAGAATGACACCCTAATCTCTAGAGATGAGCTTTTTATCATGTTTTGTGTGTTTCAATCCCGACCCGTTAATGGAGGCACTTTTATGGTTGACAATCTCTGCAGGATTGCTCGAGCTGATCACGGTCCCATTTTGATAGGTGGCCTCATAACAAAACTTGCTGATGCCATGGGATTTAGAACACGACTTTCCCAAGTAAACCCTCTAGGCGGATATAGGCTAATGAACATAACTTTCTGTTTTAACCGAGGACTCATTAGGAATCTTGGACTACCCCCGTTCCAACTCCTGATCAATAATGAAGTTGTTTCACACTTTACACTGCCTGATCACGAGCGAACTAGTGTGCATAACCGCCACAACTGGCTGTATGATTTAGATGAGCCCCAACCTGAAAGAGATTTTGAAAGTCATGTGTCTGACATTGAGACCGACCCTGAAACTCCTCCTCATTATCATGATTACCCTGAGCATCCCATGAGAAATACTTACACTGTCCCCCCTGCTAACATACATGCCACTCTCGAAGCCTTCCGCACTGCACTTCAAGATATGAGAGATGAACTTCAACTTATTCGTCTTGACGTTGTCGGTTTAATGGATACCGCTGTCAGAGAATTTGATCATCTGAACCAAGCTGTGGAATCTTTGAAGAAGCAACGTGGCTAATTTTGTCACACTGCATTTTTTCCATTTAATTGCTTTTCTTTTAATGTTTTAGAACCATTTACTTTACAGTCTATTTCTTTTTAATGTCAAGGAACAAGTTTATTTCAGTTCAATTTCAACTTTAATACTCTACTGCAATTTTATTTTGAGTACACTGTTATGAAGTTCCAATTTTAATAAAGTATTCAATTCGTATTCATTGCTTATGGTTGAGTTGATGATATAATGTTCCTGCTTATTTTAATTTATTTCTGTCACTTTATATGCATTCTAATTATCTCGTATCTTACTGCTATTTATAATTGCCATATCCAATATATATAATATGCCAGATTTTATTTAGCTTCTGTGAGAATAGCAGATTTTGTGAGCATGACGGGCGTAACGCCCTTGTCACGACCGTCACACGGCTTACGACCGTGACGGGTTCGTGACGAGCATCATACTTGTTTTAACGCGCTCTCTATTTATAACAGAGACCATTTTCTCTTCATCTTCTCTTCTCTTCTAATTCTTTTCAAATGACCCACTATCCTTTTACTCTCCTTAACCGTCCCACTCACATTACTTTCCATAAACCCCTCACATTAAATCCAAGTTTCTCTCCAACACTTCATATTTCCAAACCCTCTTATTTAAACCTCACGAAGCATTCTCATTCTCACATAACAACTCTTACTCATACCCACTTCCTCCATTAAACCTATTGTACTTTGCATGCACCATGGCCAAACGCACAAGACAAGCTCCTGACCTTTCCACTGTTACATTCAGAGAGGGAGAAGCAGGTGACCGCCAAAGAGCGAGTTACGTCAGCTTCTACCAACGCTCTTTTCAACTGACGCGGTACGTCCACATTGCCAGCCTTGAAGAGTTGGGTATGCTAGAAGGTGTACGTTAGATGCTCCAAAATGCCGGTCTATGGCAGCTCTGTACACAAGGGCAGCCTACCTAGGAAGCTCTGACTCTGGAATTTCTGAGCTCATTTGCTTATGTTACACCTCCGGGAGAAACAAACCAACTTTTTGGTGTAGCTACATTCCGCATGTTTGGCTCTGAGTATTCGGTGGGCCAAAACCAACTTTCCCAAATGCTTGGATTCCGTCATGGCGAGAATGTTCATTGCCGTTTTCCTAACTACGTCTGGTTCCAGGAAGCTTTCGACCTATGGAATCGACTTACAGGTGTAGTTGCTTCGAGCTGGGACAACCTCAACGCAACCTATATTCATAACCCAGCAATACGGTATTTCCATAGAGTTCTAGGACACACAATTTTCGCAAGGGACAGCAACCACAAGGTAAACTCCAAGGAGCTCTTTTTCCTTCGCTGTGTGCTCCATCCTGAACCAATTAATGCAACTCCGTTCCTTCTGTCGCACATCCACGCCAACTATGCTAGAGGTTCTAAACCTTTCTACTTTGGAGGTATAGTAACTTCACTCGCACTAGGCCTTGGTCTGGGAGACAACCTTGCTAATCTACCTTCCATACCACCTGAGTCCTTGGATACCGAGTATTGTCGCTCCTCCCACCTTATTAAAGCAAGGGCGGATGGACGATACCATCCAGTGGTCTGTACCGGAATAATCAGGAGCATCATCATGCCATGCAGAGACCGCATCGACCCTCAAAGACAAGAAAATTGGCTTTTTGATCCCCATGCTCCTGAGCCTAATGTGGCTGCTCAAGAAAACCAAGATAATGAAGCAGTCGATGAAATGGAGCAAGAGATGGATCAGCCGCCTCATGAAAACCCACCACCTCCTACCCAAGATGCCTCAACATCCACCAGACGTCGTCGCTGCGCCACTCCAGAACAAGACCCGTCACTAATGAAGAAATCTTAAGGGGCATATGGCTACAAAACCAATTGGCTTCCCAAAGAGAGGAACAACAACAGAGGCAGCACAATGAGATGATGAGCCTAATGCGACAAATACAACAGGGGAAAGTCCACCAAGGACAACGGATCGACGGTATGATAGAAGAGATGGGTGCCCTGACACTACGCGTGCAAGACTTACATGATTATATCCATCACGTAGGCATTCCAGATCATGTAGCCCGGAATGGACGCACTCGCACCCGAGGCAGAGGACGTGGACCTCATTAGATTTAGATTTATTTTTATCTATTTTTGCAGTTTCTTTCCGCGTTTATATCGAAACATTGAGGACAATGTCCGATATAGTGTGGGAGAGGTACCTTTTATTTTCCCTTATGTATTCCCTTTCCGCATTTCCTTTCTAATAAAGAAGCATTTATATGAAATTTTCATACATTTCAAAATTTCCTCACTTTATTCAGCTATAACAAAAAAATTTATGATCATTGCACAACTTAACATACCGAAACATAGGCTATGTTAGGAAATCGAGAAAAATTTAACAAGATTGATACCGTCTTGACACCTTAGACCTCTTGCATATGCGAGATCAGTTTCAATACCCATTATACCGATACCCTCAGTTCTAGTTCTAAAGTAACCCCAAGTAGTTTATATTAGCAGTCAGTACCGTCTTAAACACAAACCACGTGGAGATCCGATGAAGATAAGTGTTTGATGCCGAATCATTAAATAGCTTTCGTATTCTTCGCTGTTGTGAAAAATTGAAAAATGCACCAAACCCACGGTTGCAAAAGTATTACAAAAGAAAAGAAAGAATCCATTGTTGGTTGGTTCAGAGGAATCTGGTCCTGAACTTGGTAGGGCGAACTACGGTTCGATCCCCCACAACCTACGATTAGGATATATATATATATATAAAGGGTTACCACACTTGTGTACCAGACCCCGTGCTAAAAAGGATCAAAGTCACTAATCGGCTACTCCACTACGTACGTGTAAAGACAAAGGGCTTAATGTGATTGCGCTAGAATGAAACCGGGTGAAATATATACGAGAAACTTTAGGTTGAGCTATAATAGAATGATTAGAACTGACTTGTGTAGAGCGGGGGTCTATGATTATGCTTATTGCTTGTGTCACTAATGTATCTTTATTGTTTTACTTGAGTATCCGTCATCTTAACAAAAATGCCTTACAAAACATTTTCAAAACAAAAGGTATGTCATGTGTGTGCGGTTGATAAAACTTGTCCGACATTCTTACTGAGTAATTGCTTGAGGACAAGCAAAGATTCAAGTGTAGGGGAGTTTGATAACATGAAAATGTATCATATATTTGCCTTGATTTACGACTAATAATTACGTTATTTCAGCCCAAGCTCCGATTATCCCGCAAGTATTCTAGTGTTTTCACAAGTATTTCATTGTCCAAGCTAAAAAGGAGAAAAGTAGAGAAACATGGAGAAAAGAGTAGAAAACAGGAAGAAATGTCAAGAAAAAGAGCAGAAAATGAAAAGTGGTGTGTGTGACGACCTTCACACACTCACCACGACCGTCACGCAATCCAAAAGCGCACCACGCTCGTCACACAGTCATCACGACCGTCACGCGCACCAAAGTGGTTATTACATTCAGAAACGCATGCGTGGACAAAGCAGACCAATGCACACGCACGATCAGCACTTTCTCCTACATTCTCTTAACTTCAGTTTCAACTCACTTGAGCCAGTCTCCCTTAGACTTCTCAACCACCAAAGGTTGTGCTCCGATATTTTCTCCAACGTTAAGGCAATGCTTTGGCTGTAAATACAGGATGGATTGAAGAGCAAGGGGGACACACCATATAGAGAATTTACCCGAATTCCTGCAGAATTTATTTTCAAATTTTTACTTTCTTTGCATTCCTTGTTTGTTTCCCATTCCCATTCCTTGTTTACCATCACTTGAATTAGTGATAGTTTCTCACATTGAGGAGCTATTGCACCATAGTTAGAATTTTGTTTTTAATCTTGCCTTCATCATTCGTTATTCCGATACATCGAGCAAAAGTCTACCGACTTGTGGAGGAATTGCGAGAATCAACTTATTACAAATTTATCAGGTTTTTATTCATTATCGTAATAATAGCATTATCGTTTCTCATTGCAATGTTTAATTTACTGTTTCGTAATTTATTTTTATGCATGTTTGTTTTAATTAATATGTCTAGCTAAATCCGATTTATCGGTATGTAATTAAGTTAACCGGAATGGATTCGATAATTCTAAGCCAAAACCATAAACAACTTATTTTATGGCCGCAATTTCTTAATTAAAATTGGACTTTTGTTACAAGAGTAAAAAGGTAGTAAAGGTTAGGATCAAGATCCACGAGAGTGTGAGATTTTAACCGGATAGCTGAAATCGGCCATTGGTTTTAAAAACAGCAAGAGCGCTTTAAAGTTAATTAGACTGTATTAGTTTTCAAAAAGTGTTTTTAAACTCAAATGGGCTAGCGAGAGCAGACATTATGATTTAGGAATATAGTCCGAAGCAAGATCCACGAGAGTGTGAGGTGAGGGCTTTTAAACTGATATTTTCTACAGAAATATAATGTGACTTATTTTTATACGCTTAGGTTTTATTGAATCCACGATGGTATACTAAGTTACGTACCGATATTCTAATATTAACTAGTTTATTCCAAAAATTTAGATTCCTTTTAGTTTCCCTTTTTGAACTTAAAACCAAAACATCTTCGCCTTAGCTAAACACAGTAACAAACCGTAGCACTAAGTTGATTATCAGGTCTCTGTGGGATCGATATCTTTATTACTACGCTATAGGCTGTGCACTTGCAGTTAGTAACCGTTAGAATCAGAAAGTCGCGATCAATAATCAAATGCTAAAAACCACAACAACACCACTATTCTTTGGCCGCGAAACAAGAACAAAATCAAGATATCAAAACAAATGCTAACAACCACACGAAGCAAAATGAAATGGGAAACAAGAAATGGAAATGAAAAATACCTTGCTCAAACGGCCGGAGCAGTGACGACGGTGGGAGAAGCAAGCAAACACGGTCGGAACTGTTACAGTGGTAGGAGAAGCAAGTATTCATGGCGGAGGAACAATGACGGTGGAGGGAGCAGCGGCCAGAGCTGTTGCGAAATAGAGAGTCGTTCGTGAGAGTGAAAACGAAATGTTAGGGTTAAACAGTAGAAATGATTAGTTACTGGTGTTCTGCGTTTTAATTTTTACTAACTAAAGCACCTTTAGTAGCGCTTTTAGAAAGCGCTTTCGTAGGCTATAGCTTTAGTAGCGATTTTTGGGAAAAGCGCTTTTTAAGGTGTGTAGTGAATTGAGTCTTTAGCAATGCTTTCCTAAAGCGCTACCTAAAGTATGGTATACCTTGGGCCCTTAGCAGCGCTTTCCAAAAGCGCTGTCTAAGGTATGGCTTATGTGGGACCTTTAGCAGCGCTTTCCTAAAAGCGCTTTCTTAAGGGTAGCCTTAGTTTGGCTTTTAGCAGCGCTTTTTAAAGCGTTGTCTGAAGTCCACCTTTAGCAGCACTTTTTTGAGCGTTTTTTTTTTGTTTTTTTATAAAACTTATAGCAACGCTTTCTTGGAAAAACGCTGTCTTTGTAGTGCTGCCAAAACTCATTTTTGGCGTAGTGGATGGCGACCTTTCTCAAATCCGTGGGCAATAAAGCATGGAATGTTTTGATAAAAGGGTGGAAACATCCAGTAGTTACTTGTGAAGATGGAACTACTAGTTTGAAACTAGAAGCTGAATGGACTAATGTTGGAGATGATGAAGCTCTTGGAAACTCTAAGGCTTTGAGTGTTATCTTTGATTGTGTGGACAAGAACATGTTTAGGTTGATCAAAACATGTTCAAAACCTAAAGAAGCATGGGAGATCCTTAAAACTACACATGAAGGCACATCCAAAGTTTGTATGTCAAGGTTGCAGCTTGTTACCACTAAGTTTGAGAATCTGAGGATGAATGAAAATGAATCTATCTGTGAATTCCACATCAAGTTGCATCTGGTGTGGAAGGGACACGTGTTGTACGGGATGTCACAACATGTGGGTATGACATATGGGCCTTGCTCAACAGGCTAGGTTGTTGCGTTTGGGGACAAATTTTCTATTGAACATTCAGTTAGATTTTGTTGATTTTATTTAGCAAACTGATTATATGATTTGTTGGACAACTATGAAGATCAAATCATATTTAAATATTATTTAAATTTAAATTTGAAACAAACCAAATCATATCTTTCTGTTGGAGATATTTATGGAGCAAATCATATCCAACAGATTATGCAAAGATTATGGACAAAATTAATCAAAGATCCCAAGGAGAAAAGCCAAAAATAAATTTTCTATATAAGGATCTCAAAACATAAATTGGAAAGCAAGCAATACATTGAAGATATTATTGTGCTATGGTTTATTTGAGTCCTTGTTATTGCTTTATGTACACCACATTATGTTTCAGTAACTTGGCATAATTGTAGGTTTGTTTAGTTAAGTTGTAAATTAACATTCAACATTATGAATTAAACTTGATCACTAGGGTTTAGTGATTGAGAGAAAGTTAGAGGACATCTTATATTTATAGGGAGTTCTAAATAGAAAGGCATTGGGTAGTGTTAGGACGAGACATTGAAAACTATATGGTTTATTGGTTCATATAAGACTAATTGCATTAAACTACTAATAGTGAATTTTCTTTTTTGCGTTGGAAGTCAACCCCTCAGATGTGTGTGATGTTGCATCGAACTGTGTTACCAATTATAGTGTTTTTTATTGCTTTTCTACTCTATCATCTTGTACAATTTATTTTGTGTTAATTACGGTGATTCTTGTTTAACTTGTCGAACCTGATATCTAGGACATCGCGCTTAACATCTGTCCCTTGAGGAACATAATTTCACTAACTATAATACAACTTGAGGGTTGATATGGCTATTATGTATATAAAAGGGGGTTGCAAATATACTTGAACAAAGTAAGCTATGCGAAATCAAGTTTTAAATACTTTTAGAAATTACTTTGGAGTGATTGATAAGCTATGCGAAATCAAGTTTTAAATACTTTTAGAAATTACTTTGGAGTGATTGATGAGATGATATCGTAAGAATGTATGCAAAACACAAACTATTAAACTAATATAAGCTTAAAAGATTATTAATTGCTATAGAAATCATGAGCATTCGCATGTACGTCTTTTTTCAAATTATATGAGACTATCCAATTCGAATCAGGAATTTATCTCAAACAAATGAGGACAATAATACTTGATGTGGATTACCATAACAAAACTAAAATGCAAACAAAATGTTTAAACAATGGTTAAGTTGCAAGCAAGATGTTTGTAATTAAACTACTAATCAGAAAACTAAAATAATAATTAAACAATACATAAGTTGCAAGCAAGATGTTTGCAATTAAACTTTACTAGCATAAAAGTGCATTTTACTCCAATTGGGAGAAAGATATTACCACAATTAGAGGTTCATTGTAACAGTGGGTGTGGTAGTATGTACCCTCTTTACTACCACAGACGGGTAGTTGTGGTAAAATCACAATAACGCGTAACACATCATCACAGTTTTAGAAACCAACCGTAGTATAAGGTGGAGGTTATGGGTTTGATACCCAACACCAACATTTTGAAAGATTTCTCAATATTTCACCACGGTTGTACATTGCAATCGTAGTGAAAGACTTAGCGCACAACAACTCACCATGGTTATAGTTTTCAACTATGGTGAAATGTTCACATGAGTTTATTATAACTCACGTAGAATGCTTATTTCACCAATTACTCATTAAACATATATTCTTTCAAAGTAATTTATAAATTAATATGATAAATTAAGTTATATTAAAAGAATAAGAATAATAATCAATATTTTTCGAGTTTCTTACAATCCATTATCCGTATCTCGCTATTTATGGTTAGAATTTGCTTCAATGCCTCTAATTCTTCAACCGACATTTTCTTTTCTTCTATTTCATTCTGCAAAGTATTAATTACTCTACAGATAAAACTAGTAGAAAATTAAGTGATGGATGAAGAGCTAGAAGTATTCAATCAAATTCTAACTTGTCAAAGAGCTAGATAAAGATAATGGGCTACGTAAAGCACAAAAAATATTGATCAATGTAAATTGTGTATTAATATAACTTGATTTTTCATATTAATTCAATTCGAAAGGTTATATATTTATTAAAGGTTTGGTAAAACACTTAAATCATAAATGATATAATAAACTTATCTTCTAAGATAGTTTGGCTAAACAAAATAAAAATTGCAATATACGAGAAATAACACAACAATAACATAAATAATTATCCTATCCTATTTCTCTATTGTAAATTATTATCTTAAATTTGAACTGGGTCAGAAACTATTAGCATATATTAAGAAAATAAATGACTAGTTTACCTTTATAAAATAATTTAAAATATAAAATATTATAATCAAATATGATATGAATAAACAAAAAAAAAAAAAACTAATCACTAAATACATTTGTTTATAATTTATAACTAGCCTATTAAAATAAAATATTTAAAAATAAAATTATAATTTAGAAAAATGAAAAAACTATTATTAATTTAAAATTATAAGTTAAATTTAATTTTATTAAAATGGTAGTTCTGTCTTTTGTATATAATATATTTTGTTTCTTTAAATGACATATCTAACTTATATAATACAAATATTTTTTTTTATTATTAAATTCATAATATATATATACTTTATATATATATATATATATATATATATATATATATATATGGAATGTATCATATAAGAGTGTCATTTTTATGTGAGAACATGAGAATGATCTGAACCATTAGATTTTAAAATAAATGGTGGAGATTATATGTCAGTTTTTTTTATTTTAATAATAGAGAAAAGAGAAAACCAAAAATCACAAATAATCTCTACTATTTATTTTAAAATCTAATGGTTCGAGTTCATTCTCATGTTCTTACGTAAAAATGACATTCTCATATGATACGTCATATATATATATATATATATATATATATATATATATATATTATTTTTTAAAAGAGCAATCGTATATTTTGAAATTAATATTTATCTGATCATATCACTATTAGGTGTATATCAAATATATAAGAAGATAAATAATTATATCATATTTATTTCTTTCTTTATTCTTATAAATAAGAGAGAATTTATTTTTTATATTCATTGAATAATAATAATTATTATTGTTAAATAAATTGTTTGTTGTAAAAAAACTCTAGAGGGAATATTTTGTATCCATCAAACAATGCTAAAATATTATTTATTTTGTCCCTATCATTTATTAAATTTATTTAATTTTTATCATATCTTATAACTATTTTATCATATGCACCAAACAATATGTTAGACTTTTTCAATAACAGCCAAGTCCTTAATTTATTTTTTTATTAAGCCTGCACATTTAAAATCCTTTCTAGTGGAAAATTTGGAGAGAAAAAAAATTCCTTCAAAAAAGAAAATTTTTCTTCAAATAACTATCTTTTTTAATTTTAAATATTTAAATAATTAATATTTTAAATTATTCATCAAGTATTCATGTTTCAAACAAAAAAAAATCATATAAAAAAATATGTTACTATACTAATTCATGCATTTAAATTTGCACATTAACGCATGCACTATCATCATGCCAATGATATGGACGCATGCTTTGATACGATGATAGTGCATACGCCAATATGCAAATTTATATGCACGCGTTAGTAACATTGGTGTATATTCATTGATATGATTTTTTTTAAAACATTGCTATGAATAAGGTAGAATGTTTGTTATTTGAATATTTAAATTGAAAAAGTGGATTATTTTGAAAAAAAAAATTATTCAGAAAAATGTTCCCATAATTTATTTCTTTTTTTTATGAACAATTCCTTAAGTAATAACAGAAAATCCAACTTAAAGCACCGACATATCATAATCATAGGTTGCGTTTACACATGGAATTGAAAACCACATAATTATTATTGCATGATAAGCATATCCTGCTACGATACTCTTCTCATTTATAGTTTATTACTTTCAAATTTTCTTCTCTTTTTGGACTCTTCGATTTCTTCCTATATATACATGAATCCATTAAACCATTCCATAATTGTCACACTCATTTAACACCATAAAAACCGCGTTAACCCATTTGAAAATTACATCAGTCCAAAAATGGAGTCCAAAGGGTCGATTTTAATTAAGCTTCTCTTGCTTCTTCAATTATCATTTCTATGTGCTTCACAACAAGATTTTGATTTCTTCTACCTTGTTCAACAGGTAACATAGAATTCATTTCAATCATCATCAACATGAATTTAGTCACTGTTTATATTTGAATTAGTAATATGGTTTTTTGCATTTGTAGTGGCCAGGATCATTCTGTGACTCAAAGAAGAGTTGTTGCTATCCAACAACTGGCAAACCTGCTGCTGATTTTGGTATTCATGGTTTATGGCCTAATTACAAAGATGGCACTTATCCATCTAACTGTGATCCCAATAGTCCTTTTGAGGAATCTGAGGTATTTTTCATTCTTCACTAATTGTATTTTTTATAGTACGTATATGCCCTCCCGGATAAAAAGAGGCGGGTCAGTTCAAACATATTAAAACTTTGATTTGTACCACGAAAAAATTATGGTGGGACTTAAAAGATTAAAGTTGCAAACAAAATTTTATTAATGCCTGCGCAAAAGTCTGAATAACGGGCAAAACGTGCCTTCAAAAAGGGGCAAAGCGGTAGTATTTGAGGATGCGGGGCAGGAATTTTTTTCTACCCTGCCATACTGTTAGGAAATATTATCCATATTGCCATCTTTTCCAACAAATATACCATAATGCCATGTTTTCAAAAAAGCTGAATTTTTGATTTAAGGGTGCCGCTCTTTCAATGGGCGGCAGTATTGAAATTATTAAAGTGTGCTGCCTTTTTAATGGGCGGCAGTGTTGAAATTATTAAAGTGTGCCGCCCTTTCAATGGGCGGCAGTGCTGATGTGTCATTTTTTTTGTTTGAAATTGTGGCATTTTGGTATATAGTGTGAATGTGATGGCATTATGAGATATAATTTCTATACTTGTGGTATAGTGGAAAAAAAATCGCGGGGCAGGCCCTGCAAAAAAAAACTGACATGACTGCGCAGCAGGCCAGATCTGTTTTTTCACTTTATTTTATGCTTATCTTATGAAAACTTTTCAGCTTCTATGAATGTAGTACATTAAATAGATATAAAAAAATGACCTTTTCAACCAAATATCAGGATCTTAAAGCCATAGAAAATTTTGTTTTTATCCTACTAACTTATTTGTGTATATGATTATTATAGATATCTGACCTCACAAGTAGTTTACAAAAGAATTGGCCCACACTAGCATGCCCAAGTGGTGATGGAATAGAATTTTGGACTCATGAATGGGAGAAACATGGAACTTGCTCAGAATCAAGCCTTAAACAACATGATTATTTCGAAACAACTCTCAACTTGAAACAAAAATCCAACCTCCTTGAAGCTCTTACAAGTGCAGGTAAAATATCCAAAATTTTGTTAACTTAAAGACAAAACAAAATATAGGTTCCAATATTGTATAGAAATGTTACTTATAAACATTGTTTTTGTGTCAGGAATACAAGCTGATGGAAATTCATACAGTTTGAGCAGTATCAAAGGAGCTATAGAAAAGGGAGTTGGGTTTACTCCATTCATTGAATGCAATGTAGATTCATCGGGTAACAGCCAGCTATACCAAGTGTACTTGTGTGTGGATACTTCTGGATCAAACTTCATTGAATGTCCTGTTTTCCCCCATGGAAAATGTGGATCTGAGATTGAGTTCCCAACTTTTTAAGTATCACAATTTACAACAATAATATATCTGAAGTTTCATTGATGGTGGTCTTTGTTTACATGCTCTTTACATGTATCTTAGAGTGATAATTGAATTTGAATCAGTGTTTGGTATTTTAATTGAAAATTTATCTTACAAATGAGTTGACACTTTAGCTTCTAGCCATTTTCTTTAGTCCATCATAATATATATGTTTATTGAAAAATAAGAATAAAATAATTATGGAAAACAATATGAAAAAAATAAACTTAATAGACACAAAATGGATATAAAGGAGGATAGATGAAGATTACATTGTAGAACTTTATTGAGTTAAATCCAAATCCAAGTATCACAAGCATATTTGCAATTTAATAATAAATATATTTTTTTAATGGTAAAATTATATATTAATAAAAAAGAAAACTAAAAAAACATAAAAAAAGTATGACAAAAGGTGTCAAAAGAACTACTAAAAATAGCAAATAAAAATATAAAAGAAAAAACCAACAACTGACCAAACAACAAAACATAAAAGTGGGTCTCACTGATAAAAGTCCAAGCAGCTAAAAGCATACCATTATAAGATTTAAGCGAGAGTTTAGTCGCTTTTGATTAAGGCATATGATAGGGTTATGAAATTAGTCATAAGAAGTATATGAGTCCACCTCCGATCTATCAAAAAACTATTCTCATGCCCAAAAAATATTCTTCTCCTCCACCCCCTTCATAGTTTGTAACATTGTTAAATATAACATCATTACAAACTCTCTAAATAAAAATAACAATGGGTTAGATCATAGCAAAATTATCCCTAGACCTCCCTATCACCTGAAAAAAAACTCAAAAAAATATCTATGTTCACATTACAACATTTTTGCCTTTAGGCAACGACAGAAAAGCTGGCGTACCACCATTAAAATCGTAGCATAAAGCTTTAAGCTATGGTTTCCCAACAATAAAATATGCAGATGTTGCCTATTTCTTTAGAGTGTGGTTTTTTTACCTTTATCCACATAGCCTAAAAGTTAAAAAAGCCACGGTTTTAAAAGCGTAGCTTAAAGTGAATTCAATGAAAATTTAAACAATTGTTAATGTGTAAAAAAGTGCGGCTTATTCCCTTTAGGGAACTAGTTTTAAGTCGTTGTCTATTCTTCCATTGTACAAAGTCAAAAATATTATAGTGTCATTGTCAAACTCTAAATTTTACTCCCTGAAATATTTTCATCAGCATTGATTCATTTCATTTATTCATATACATTTGTTCATCTACATATTCAATTGCATCATAATTTTATGACCATTGCATTTGGTCATAAGATCCAATTAGCATGCATCAAAATCAATAATTTGATCGCCTTTGGTAATGTACATGTCATATGGGGGTGTGTGAGCCAAAAGGTAGAGATATGGGGTGGTGGGAGAAGTAGCAGTTGTTACTATTATTTAATTAGGGTGATTTATATAAATAATAGTAATAGTTAATATTTAAATAATTATTTTGATTATTATGATTATAGTGATATATTAAAATAAATAATTGATTTATATTATTTAAAATAAATATTTAGTGGGAATAACATTTATTTTATTTAGTTGGAATAAGATTTTAATTAGCAATAATAATAGAATAAAATAAGAAAAGAAGGGAATAGGAAGAGAACTGTCAGTACATGGAATTGAGGAAAAAGGAAGAAAAAGAGAAGAGAGAGATAGGGCATAGGATAAGAATAACCTCCATTAGAGAAGCTTGGAATCAATCATCTAAGGTAAGTGTGGGACTTCCTCTTGTATAAGGGATTGCATGATAACATGAGGGTGGGTGATTTAGTCTCTCTGTGATTGCATTTTCTTCTCTAAGTTGTGAATCCTTTGAAGTGTGTGATGATGTTATTTGGATGAATTGCGGGATGGGTGAATGATTGAGATGTTGTGTTTTGTTGGGAATCAGAGTGTGAAACTTGGGTAAATGATTTTCCATGAAAGTTTGGGGTTTTTAGGATGTTTCAGGACTGATTTTTGTCAAACTACATTGCAAAAAATTACTATTGTCTCAGTGGTAACTGGTTACGGGTTTTGGTGTAACCGGTTACACCTGAGACAAATTTTCAAAAGAACTAAATTTTTTAAGGGTGTAACCTGTTACGTGTTTTGGTGTAACTGGTTACACTGTCAAAAGAAAACGTGAAACTGGGCATTTTTGGGGGGTGTAACTGATTACCAATTTTGGTGTATCTGGTTACACTGAGAAAACTCATACTCTCTGTTTCTGGAAATGATGTAACTGGTTACCACTGTTGTGTCAAAACTAAATAAATTCATAACTTGAGTTTCAAGTGTCCAATTGAGGTGTCGTTAGAAGCGTTAGGAAGCTGGTGCAATGTACTTTAATTTAAAAATAGTCTCAGTACCAGGAAATTATTTAAATGTTGCGTAATGAGGTTGTATGGTATGTGGTTTGTATGTCCTGGTGTGGTAATGTGTATGGATGTTATGTTGTTATATGTTATGTTACTATAATTCTATTGTTGAATGCTTGTAGTATATGTATGGTGTTTGGTGGCCGGTATTAGTGTGGTACATTGGTTAAGGTGAATATCATTGTACATGTTGTTGCATGACATTTATGAATCATGCATCATGGTGTTTGGACGGTGGTCCGCTTTTGGTGAGCCTCAATCCTATGGTGGGGATTGGGCGCGAGTAGCAGGTTCCAGGTGGGAATCAGTGAAGCATTACCTATGGTGATCGTAACGAATTTTGGGCGTGCTCTGATCTTATGGTAGGAATCGAGAGCGAGTGAACCTGGGAGTTCACAATTGGTATCACATGCATTGATTCATGGAGTTGAGTCTCATTGCATTACATACAAGTTATTACAATATTTGGATTTGTGGAGTGTGAGTTGTAGAACGGGTGATTATGTATGTGATAATCGTAGGCTTACATATTATTATGCAGTTATATTATATGATTGTGGGAATTATGTTTTTATGAGATTTCTATATAACGTAATAATGTTTTTAGAGAGAGGGTCTCCAACCTCTCTCTAACTGTTTAGTTAGTTTCTGAGTCTGTTTAGAGCATTTTAATGGAGTGGAAGACGATTTTCAGATCTAAGAAGCGCTTGGCTCATGGAGGAAAGTGGGACGTGTTTCCCTTCGGAAGGCGTTTGGGCGATAAGGAGGTGGCTGGGTTAACTTCGTTTTTTATTTCGGCGTTTCCTGAGCGAACCAATGCTAGGGATTTATTCGTGCTTTTCGGTTGTATTGGGAGTGTGGAGGAGGTGATCATTTCTCCTCGTCGCAATAAGTTGGGGTTGAGGTTCGGCTTTGCTAGATTCAAACAGGTGGAGGATCCTAGAATGTTGGGCGTAAAACTTGATAACGTATTGATCGACGGCAAGAAGATTCATGTGAATCCGCCGCGGTTTGAGAGGGGTGAGGTGCGGAAGCATTTTTCTGGCATGCAGATTGAAGGAGATTTTGTTAAGAGAGGCTTGGCGGTTCATTCTGGGAAGGGTAAAGGGAAGGTAATGACGGGAAAGGTGGTGACTGGGTCGGTGTCTTATGCTGAGATATTGGTGAATAACAAGAATGTGGGTATACCGGATGGGTCTGTTCCAAAGTCGTGCCTGCGATTTTCACCCCTTAAGAAGATGAATGACAGAATGGAGAAAGCTTATGTGGGAACAACTATCTTCCCAGGGATGTCCTATAATATCCAGCGGTGCTTCGAGTCTGAGGGAGTCTTTTCCATTAAGGCTACTCCTTTGGGTTCGAATCTATGTTTATTGGAAGATGTAGAGGGTGGATTCATTGACGACTTAATCGATGAAGGAGGTAACTGGTTGAACCAATGGTTCAGTAGTGTGAGGAAGTGGAGGGTAGAAGACGTGGACGCTGAGAGGTTCGTGTGGTGTCGAGCTTTCGGAATTCCTTGCAATGCGTGGTGTGTGGAGTTGTTCGAATCGATCGCTAATTCTTTCGGGGTTTACATTTGTTCTGATGAGAATACCTTGAAAGGGGTGAGTATGGACATAGCTAGATTTTTTGTGAGAGTTTCTTCTGATTTTATCCTTAAAGATAAAGTGGAGGTCGATATTGATGGGAAAGTTTTTACTATTTTTCTTCGCGAGGAATCTTTTGGCCCGGCCAGAGTTGAATCAAAACTTCAAAAGTGTAGGAGCCACACCTCGGCCTCGTCGGATTCTGAGAAGGATTGGATTAGGGAGGATTTACAGATGAGGGATGAAGATTTGAACTGTCGTGATTTTCTTGAAGAGGAACGTGTTGGAAGTTTGGTTGAAGGAGGTGGTAATACTGGTGATGTAGCTGATGGTCCGTTGGATAATAAGGCGGTTGGTAAAAGGGTGGATAACGATACAGAAGTGGGGCAGGCGAACAATAGTTTTTCTGTGATCAAGACAGGTAATGATATCCTAAATACATATGGTGGTTTCGATGAGGCTATTGGAAAGTTGAAAGGTATTAATTGTTTGCATGTGAATAGTAATGGAAAAGTCAAAGCACTTTCTGAGGTTTCTTGTCATTCTCAGGATTCTTGGGTGCCTTGTTCACTTGATTCTGGTAACGTTGAGCATGATGGGTCCCATGGTATTATAAAGAAGAAATTAAAAAGAATTAAATATACTAACATTTGCATGCCTAAAGTTTTAAATACCAGGAAGGGTAAGCACGTCAAGAGCATAAAGAAGGGTAGGGGAACGAAATTTTCTGCTACGCGTGGTGGTGGTTCTAAGTCTACAGATCACGAGGGTAATACGATCATCTATGGCAGGGACGTTCATTCTAATTCAGAGTGTAATGGTCTTGGTTTGTCTCCCTCTGTGGGAGCTTTTTATTGTGATAATTTGGCTGATTCTGATATTATCAGAAGCAATGGTAGAATGTGGAATAACTTGGATTCGGACGTGGGGGGGGGGGGGGGGGGGGGGAATTATGGGAGGCTATTGGTGCTTTGGGGGTTGTGGCAGTTAATAAGAAAAAAGATTATAAAGCCAGGATTGATGTTTTGGAGAAAGACGATCGAAATAGAAAGGGGGAGGGAAGGTGAATCTTTGTTTAGGGAAATGATTATTGGATCTCTTAATATTAGAGGGGGTGGTAGTTTGACTAAAAGGAAAAGAATTAGTCAAATTATTAAAAAAGGGAATGCGGATGTGTTTCTTATCCAAGAATCTAAAATGGAATCGGTGACGGTAGAGGTTGCTAAAAGCTTTTGGTATAAAGAAGAAATTTGTTGGTCTTTTTCTAGTTCTTCCGGGATGTCGGGAGGCCTTGTTATTTTATGGAAGGAGGACACGGTGGACGTGTTGTTTAGCTTCAAAGGGGATGGTTTTATTGGCATTAAGTTGAAATGGAGGGGTGAGTTCTTTTACGTGGTCAACGTTTATTCATCTTGTGAATTGTGCAAAAAGAGAATTCTTTGGAGGAGACTTATAGATTTAAAAACGACTTATTCAGATGGAGAGTGGTGTATAGGTGGAGATTTTAATGCGACCATGTTTTCTTGGGAGCGGATAAGTAGAGGACTTCGTGGCCGTAATGGTGAAATGGAAGAGTTCGCGGATTTTATGTCGGAAAGCGATTTAATCGATGTGCCTTGTAAAGGTAAGAGGTTTTCTTGGTTTAGTGGGGATGGCTCTTCGATGAGTAGGATTGATCATTTCTTGTTATCCGAAGGTGCGATTAGTAGGTGGGGAGTAGTTGGTCAATTTATTGGCACAAGAGACGTTTCAGACCATTGTCCTATTTGGCTTGTGGTGGATTATTCGAATTGGGGACCTAAACCATTCATGTTCAACAACGAATGGTTTTCTAATGAGGAGTTTTTTCCTTTCATTGAAAAGGAGTGGAAGAGCTTGCAAGTGGAAGGTAGAAGCGATTTTGTCCTTAAAGAAAAATTAAGACTCCTTAAATGTAGCCTTAGGAGATGGAATGACGAGGTATTTGGTAGGATTGATTTGGAGGTTGAAAAGTGTGTTAGGGATATTAATGAAGGTGACGAGGAGGCGGAGTTGGCCGAAGGATTTTTGACGGAGGATCTTATTGATTCTCGTAAGAAGGATAATATTAGGTTTTGGATGAATTTGAGGATTAAAGAGAATATGTTAATTAAGAAATCCAAACTTAAGTGGCTCAATGATGGAGATAACAATAGTAAGTTTTTCCATTGTGTTATGAAGGAGAGGAGAAGGCGTAATCACATTGGCTCTATTAACTCGGATAGGGGGGTGTTGATGTCGGTTGAAGAGGTTAAAGAGGAAGTTAGGAATCATTTTGCTTCCAAATTTGTCGAACCCGAGAGGGAAAGACCTATTTTGGAGGGGGTTTCTTTTAGTTCTCTTAATCTTACGGAGAGGAATTTTCTTGAAAGTCCTTTTTTGGAAGAGGAGAATTAAAGAGGCGGTGTGGAGTTGTGATGGTTTTAAAAGTCCGGGCCCGGATGGTTTTTCTTTTGTCTTCCTTAAGAAGTGTTGGTATTTTATTAAGGATTATTTCTTTCGGTTTTTCAAGAACTTCCATAAGGGGGTGGTGGTGTCAAAAACCATCTTTTCCTCTTTTTTAACTTTGATTCCTAAGTGTGAGAGCCCTTTGGGATTAGATGATTATCGCCCTATTTGCCTTGTTGGGTGTGTGTACAAAGTCTTATCCAAGCTTTTGGGGGCTAGACTTAAGGTGGTTTTGCATTCTCTTATTTCTCCTTGCCAAAGTGCTTTCGTTCCGGGAAGACAATTATTGGACGGAGTTTTGATTGCGAATGAAGTGGTGGAGTTTGCGAGTAATGAAAAGAAGGAGTGCACCCTTTTCAAGGTGGATTTCGAGAAAGCCTACGATAAGGTTAGTTGGGATTTTCTTAGATATACCATGAGGAGAATGGGGTTTGGTGAGATTTGGATGGGTTGGATGGAGGCAATTATCTTTTCTAGTAAGATGTCGGTTTTGGTTAACAGGAGTCCTACTAAAGAATTCATTGTGGAGAGAGGATTGAGACAAGGAGATCCTCTCTCTCCGTTTCTTTTCGTTTTGGTAGCGGAAGGTCTAGCGGGTTTGGTGAGGAGATCGGTTGAGATAGGGGAGTATTCCGGATTTAAGGTGAGGGAGGATTGTGCCATTGATATTCTTTAATTTACGGATGATACTCTTTTGATGGGAGATGGGAGTTGGAGACACTTGTGGGCGATCAAAGCGGTCCTTAGAGGGTTTGAACTAGCCTCGGGTCTAGGGATCAATTTCAACAAAAGTAAACTTGTTGGGATTAACATCAATTCTAGTTTTCTTGAAGCCGGTGCTTTGTTTCTTGCTTGTAGAATGGAAGATACAGAATTTAATTTCCTTGGTATTCCGATAGGCTCTAACCCTAGGAGGATTTCTTCTTGGTCCCACTTGGTTAATAAGTTGGAAAGAAGGCTCTCTTGTTGGCATGGTAGGTTCTTGAGCTTCGGTGGAAGAATCACCCTCCTTAAATCGGTGCTTAGTAGTATCTCTATTTTTCATCTATCTTTTTACAAAGCTCCGGTGAAAATTTTGAACGACATCAAAAGAATCCAATGTGGTTTTCTTTGGGGAAGCGCGGAGGCGAAAAGGAAGATACATTGGGTCAAGTGGGATTCTTTGTGTTTGCCATATGTCAAAGGAGGTCTTAATTTAAAGAGGATTGGGGATTTTAATTTGGCCCTTCTCCATAAATGGAGATGGAGAATTCTAGTTGGGTCGGAGAGTTTATGGTTTAAAGTCTTGAAAGCTCGCTACGGAGATATTCAAATGCTTATGTCTTTCAAGTTGCCTACGGTTCCGAAGTGGAAATCTAGTTCGAAATGGTGGTTTGATATCTTAGCTCTTTCGAATCATTTTCCCGACGATGTGTTCTCGGATAATTGTATTTTCAAACCGGGTAATGGTTTCCATACGGCCTTTTGGCATGTGAATTGGTTGGGAGCGAGTAGTTTGAAGTCTCTTTTTCCTAATCTGTTCTCTCTTTCGCAGCTGCAACATGCTTCAATAGCGGCTTTGGGTGGTTGGGTTAATGGCAGGTGGGAATGAGGGGACCTTGGGATTGTTGACCAACTGCATTTTACAGATTCTACAGAATTTTCTGTTACAGGCAGCTGCAGGTCCAATAGTGAGGATAGCTATGTTGTTAACAACTGGCCAAATATTGATCTTTCGGAGGGTGGTTCGGTTCATGCTAACCTTACGTTTGATTTTGCGCAGCAGCAGCCGAGTTTTTCGGATCCTGGTCCAGGTTTTTTCCAGCGCTCCTCGGCTGGTCTGCAGGGACAGTCGCAAGGTCTGTTGGGCGTTGTCTCGCCGCCTGGAACGGATGCTCTTCAATCTTTTTCTTCTGAGCGGATGAGGCTATATTCTTTGTTGGGGAACTTCTATTTGGATGCTGGTGGAACTGATTGCATTCAGTGGCCGTCGGATATGGTTAATGGTTTTTCTGTTAAATCATTTTACTGCTTAACTGACTTTTTTCGTATTCCTCTTGGTCCACCTAACCGGAATGATAAAGCTTTCGAATTGGTTTGGAAGATGGATGTTCCTATCAAAGTCAAAGCTTTTGCTTGGAGAGGTGTTTTGGATAGGCTACCGTCGAAATTTCTTCTCCATAATAGAGGTATTATTTTGGATGCTAACAACCTTAATTGTGTATTATGTGCCAATGCTCCGGAAACATTACATCATGTCCTTTTCTTGTGTCCGGTTGCCGGTTTAGTTTGGAGGGAGATGGCTATTTGGTTGGGTTTTCCTCTCCGTAAGGGGGACGGTGCTTTGGGGAGTTTTATGGATTGGACGGTTTGGTGTAAATCTAAAGGGGTTAAACCGGGTAGAGAAGGTTGCATTTGGCTAGCGGTGTGTTGGAACCTTTGGTGCCTTCGGAACGGTATTATTTTTAGGAATTGTTCTTGGAATGTCGTGGATATTGTGTGGACGATTAAGTTCACCATTTGGAGATGGTCCTTTATAGGTGAAATTACCCAACCCAATTGTAACTTGTACGAGTTCGATAAAGACCCTTTGTTTTTCTTGTCTTAAGTTGCAATTGGTTGGTAATCTCTCTTTTGTCGAGTTTCATCTCGCCTCTTTTGTATTCAGGTTGAGTACCCATTGTACTCGTATTAATATATTGCTTGCTTACAAAAAAAAAATTATATGATTGTGATTTCTTACCCCTTTTGTTTGAATGTTGCATTTTCATGGGCATCGTGCAGATAATCCGTAGTAAAGGTGTGGAAGTGAGTGAAAGAGATTATTCTTCTTTATGCTTTTGTTGAGTTGGCGTTTGCTATGATTTGTAACACTGGGGGAAATAACGCTTGTCTTTATTTTATGTTAGTGGAGATCATTATGTGAATTACATTATGTTATGATTATGTTTGAAAAGTTAAACTAGCCAGTTTGTATAATGTTTTTCCACTGCTAATAAAATGTTGAAGTTCAGACTTACATTGTGATTCCTATCATTTTTAAATTCCATGTGTAGTATCCTAATTGCTGAATTATTTTAATTTACTATAATTTTTATTTATAAACTATGTCGGGAAAATTAGGGTGTTACATCAACTCCCATTCATTCTCTCTTGTTGAGATATTGAATGTTTTCAATCTTCTTCTTTAAATAGATGCTGAGAATAGATCCTTTGAATATTGAAACTACCCATGGTACAAGTAGTCGTTGAAGGTCTTTAGCTAGTGTACAATAGAGGGAGCTTAAAACTTAGCTAGCATAAATACATTGAGAGGAGCAAAGTAGAGGTCAAAACAGTTGGAGAGATAAGATCCTGACAACATTACTTTATGCTGATTATACATAAAGTAGTGTACCTTTGTTACATGATCTTCTTTACATAACTTTTGACTGAAGGCTTCTTGTAGACGTTTGTTGAAGCTTGTTAAGAGTCATTGTTTATCTTTATACTTAGCTTCATAATTCAGAGGCTTTTAATAGAATTAGTTAATGCATGATCAAAAGCTAAAGTATGTCTTCAGAACCAGGTTGGAATGAGACTTCGGAGTCTTGATTTCACAGGTTCTGAGCTTGCCTTCATTAATGTCTTGATCAGAACTAGTCAAGATGAACACTTTCAGAGTTGATGACTTGATGTAGACAAATTCCTTTGAAGCAGTATCTTCAGAATTGTTGATGAAGCTTGTTCAGAAGATGCATAGTCATTCCTTTATAATAGATTTTTCTTGCTCCAAACGACTTCACTCTTCAGAGATTTGCTGATCTTTGTATTCCAAGTAAGCTTAGGTTCAACATCCAAAAGACTTGAGTTGACTCTTGAGAGTATGAAAGATTGGTTATAATCCTTCGAATTTAGAATAGCTTTGCTTCTCTTTAATGGCTCTTATGAGTGATTAACTTGATTTATATCAAGGTTAATGTCTTTTGATTCTGTACACTTGAACATCCATTAGTAAACCCTATTGTTCTTTAAATACTTTGTTATTGTGAAAACCTTTTAAGGGTATGAACAAATATTATTCCAACAATCTCCCCCTTTTTATGATGACAAAAAAATTGATTGAATAACAATTGTTGAGGATTTAATTAACACAATCTAACATCGAAGTTTGAGGATTATAAGCTCAATCTAAGTTAGACAGTCCATTTAGGTGAGGTTTGTAAGCTCTCCCTAAGTCGGATAGTCCATTAAGACGAGGTTTGTAAGCTCATCTTAACTCTTTATCTATGTTAATTGAATCTTATAAATTTTAATCAACAAACTGACTATGAGTTTGAGGTTTGTAAGCTCCCCCTTAGTCCGACAGTTCATTAAGGTAAGGTTTGTAAGCTTTCCTTAAGTGATGTCTTTGTTTATTAAATTTATCATTTAAGCCCAATTATATAAATTACTAAAAAGTAAAATAAACCAAGAGATTATAACTCAGAAGCTGTTTTAGAAAAAAAAAACTGCTTTGTTCATGTTCTAATGCATTAAACTCTTCTTAAATACTCCATGCATTTTCTCCTCCTTTGTCATTATCAAAAATATTTTAAAAGAAAGAGAAAAAAACCATAAAATTGAAACAAAATGCATAGAAAAAATAACAAATAACTTATGAACCATAATTTTCAAGATGGTCAAAGGTAGACTTCAGACTACAAGAATTCAGGAAATAGTCATTTCATAGGCACAAAACTCAACGAACACAGTCTTCAAGATAAATGAGATTCTATACAAACTCTATAAAATCATATGTAGAGCATAACAGCTAAACACACAACTAAAAAGAATCACAAGAATGGGTAAGAAAATATCTTTCAAAGGAGATAAGCGAGATTTTGACAAGGATTATTGTAATCTTATGAGGAAAGAGCCTAGAGAAGAGAAGAAGAAAAAGACTGAAGAAAAGATGTAGACCATAAAGCACAAGATGAATGAGATTCTACCAAAGTTGCTGAGAAGAGTAAGGTTCCACCAGAAGATGAAGACTATGATGTAGATTGGAAAACTTATCGAGACTCTCAGAGGGATGAAGAGTACAATACTTTTCTGGAAACTTACAATGGATCAGAAGATCAAGAAGATTAGGACTGAAAACCCATGTAATATTGTTCAAGAACAGATTTTGTAATATCCCTGATGAATAAAGTTTTCCTTTCTCTTTAGCAGTCATAAACTGCCTTTTAAATTCCTTCCATTATTGTTATGCTTATGAATCAATTAGTAACATAAACAAAGCAAGATAAAAGATGAATAAGAGAAACATTTTATTAAAATGAACAAATGAACTACAGAGATAAAACCCAAAATAAAAAGAACATAAAAACAACTATGAAGAAGAAGATCCATCCACAAAGACCATCTTGACCTTAAAAGGGTCAACAACTTTCAAAGCTTCTGTAAACTTCAACTTGTCACCCCATACATGTGTTTTAACCTCTGTCATAGTTATCACAACTCCTTGTTGAATGAAGAGTTCATAAAGAACCCTTCCATAAGGAATAAAGCTTGAATTTCCCTCTTTAAAAGTAGTGAGAGTCATTTTTAGATATTCAAACATAACTTGAGAAAGGTTAATCTTCAGATCTGAGTTGAGAAGCAACAGAAAATATTTTTCATCAATATCCAATGAAGTCAAATCCTTGTTCTTTGGAAAGAGGTTTAAAATTAACAGGTAATACAAGACTAATGCCTTAGATTTGAAACCTTGGATATGTCGGAGAGATCTTCAAAGATGAGATGAGAGGGTAATACGAATCCCAGAAAAGCATTTACAGAACTACTCATTCATCCTCATAATTTATTGCATTGGCAATAGATATAGGGGTAATGGTGATAGGAACACCAGATACTTCAGAAAGAATGGCATATTCTAGATACAGATCATGGATATAAGAATTTACCCAAATCTCCTTAACCAGATTAAGGTAAGAAGGACCATAAATTATGTCAAATAAATTCTCCCAACCATTATGGGAGACAGTGCTTTGAAGATCAAGTCCATGAGCCATCATCTCCTTAAAATCAATTAGCCCTCCATTGATGATAGCTAATTGGTTTTCCATACCAAGATTAGAACAAGAAGCCATCTCAGACAAGGAATTATGCAAAAAGAAAAGATACAACCGAACAGAGAGATGTTTCAAAAGTTATAAAAAATGATTTGTCAAAAAGATTCAAGACAACCGTCTTTGCTTTAAGACCATTCAAATTTTTACCTTTAGAAAACAAACAATAAAAACAATTAAACAAGTACAACAAAAAAAGGAATAAATAACAAGTGAGAGAGTCCACAGAATATCTAGAGTGTAAAACATCACTACTCCATAGGTTCTGCTTATATAGTTGTAGAGTATGCATGATAAATTTTCAAACTCGTGAGTTTTTAAGTGAGACAAATGTCAAAAAGATTTTTCAATTAAATGCTATTTTAAATTTCTTATTCCTTTGCTAAGTTTTAGAGTCTGATACTTTTTAGAAGTCCCTCTTCATTAGAGATTGTTTTAGTTGTTTGATGAGGCTACTTCTAATTAGCATCAGCCTTTGATACTCTTTACCATAATCAAGATTTAAAAGATCAGGAATAATGATATACTCAAATAGCCATAATATTTACAAATATTCTTTTCATAGGTTTGAAAATCCTCACACGAGTAAGTTGTTCAAGCTGGTTATATACAAATAGAACATATACATATACCAATTACAGATAATTTATCATGCATAGAAGATGTCTAAAGAATAAGGATGATTGACATAACTTTGTGTAGATTCTGAACATCCTTTGCAGATTCTTTCCAAAAAAAGAATCAGCCTTCAAGAATTTCTGATGTTGAAGTATATGCATGTTCAGTAGAGACTTGTAGTTCAGAAGACTGGATACAATAACCTTCTTTTCCTTATTCTCCCATGAGTTAGGATATAGAACGCGTGCTTTACTCTAGTTGTAGGTTGAAGATATTTCTGAATCTTTTAGAAACTACGATCCAGAGGTCGTTGGTTTAGAATTCCTTTCAACTTTTGATCTAATGATCATAGTGTCTGATTTCTTTAGAAACTACCGACTTTAATGTTTTAGGTTTTATTCCAATCAAAACCTTTTACTTCTTTGTCATTGATTCTGGTGCATTTAGAATCTTGTTAGACTCGGCAGCAGATGCACCAAGGTTTTTAAACTTTTTATCAACATAGCTTAAAGAAGATGATTATGAGGATTTCTCAATGCCAAGGTTTTAGAATAAAAAAATTTCATGAAAACCCACGTCGTCTCCTTTTCTCTTGCTTACTCCATAGATCATGAAAGCAAGCTAAATTTTATTAAACCTCATTGTCAAGAAATCTTGGAGATCCATAGCTTGCTCATTTAAAGGTTCCTTGGGATTCCTTTTGGATTGAGCAGCTAGATTTCTTTTCAATGTCTCAACAATTTCTTTTAGAGGATTTCAATTCTTCTTTAACAAAAATGAAGTTGTTTTTTAACAGCGCCATCAAATTCTGAGTTGGAACCTGACTAGAATTAAGAACCAAAGAGTGTGTCAGCCATAAGTGCAAGGTTGACTTCTTCAACTTCTCTGTCTGAATCTGTCCTTTTGTAGATCAGGGATATTGTTTCTAGAACAGGAACCTCCAAAGTTATAACCTCTACCATAGAATCTCTTGATTTTCTTGGCCAGCTGTTGAAACCTCTTGATGATGAAAGTCGTTTCCTCAATGTGATAGTCCCCATTAGAATCTTCTCCATCAGTAGCTTGTTCTGGTTTTTCTAACACTTGAGGGTATGGAAGTTTTTATCACCAGATCTATCAGAATTAGACCTCAAGGCAAGAGATCTAGGTTTCAACACAGGTTCATCACCATTCAATTCCATTTCAAGGCTCTGAAGGTTACAGATCAACCTTTCAAGGTCTAAAGAATCCAGGTCTTTAGCCTCCATAATAGTTGTAACCTTGGAGTTGTGTCTTGCAAGAAAATTCCTCAAGATTTTATATCTAGTACCATACCAACACCATTGATCTCCAAGTCAATGATGTCTTCAAGAGTGCCCCACAGCTTATCATTACAACCAATGGTGTGAGTGGATATTTTCCTTAAGCAGATTAAGATTAAACCTTGATTCTTGCAACAAGCACATTTTCCCCACAAGTCAGTCTTAAGGATTAAAGAGTCCTTTCAAAATCACAAAGCAAATGACTTAAAGCAGAAAAGGTTTATTAATTTCTTCAACAAGCACGCTTGTCCCAAGAGTTAGTCTTAAAGATTAAAAATCCTTTCATACTCACAAAACATGTGACTTAAAATAGAAACAAATTTTTTGATCAACAGAAATTTGAAAGAACTTCTTCTTTGTTTATTCAAGAGTTCCTTTAAGTTCATATGCTTATGTTTGAGCACTCAACACAACACTAGCATGACCTTCTTCAGCTCATCTTTCTGTAGTTTCTATTCTATGATCTAATGAAGGAAACTTCATTCAAGTTGAAGCTCTTGACTAAGTAGTTTTTCTCACCATATCTTTTTTGTTTCACTGTTAAGTGACAAATCAAAGTCAAGCTCTGATACCAACTGATGGTGAGAAAAATACATAAGAAGGGGGTTGAATTGTGTATGCCCAAAAATGTCTTTTTGAAACATCAAATTCTGAACCACGTTCAGAGTATGATAATAGAGTGATTAATAGTATTTAAAAGTTCACTTCCTTTTCTTAACCCTGATTCAAAACCTAAGATGTCAAGCTCAGGTTCTAATCCAAGAGATTGAATCAGATCAGAGTCTGACTTTAGAATTTATTGCACAGCGAAATGTAAATGCCGAAGTAAATAAAGAGATACGCAGTGTATCCTGATTCCTCTCAATAGAGAGTAGTCCAGTCCCCTTGTAGTACAAGAGCTTTTAACTATAATCAATCAGATTACTATTGCTTAAGCTAGCAACTCAAGACTTCCTGTTCAATCAAACTAGAATGAGACTTCTTGCTCAAGCCCGCAAGCATGAGACTTCTTGCTCAATCTACTTAGAATGAGACTTCCTTGCTTAAACCCTCAGTTCAAGACTTCCTGCTCAATCACACTGATCGAGACTTCCCGCTCTGCCCTCGAACATGAGACTTCTTGTTTAAACCCTAGGTTCAAGACTTCCTGCTCTACCCTCAAGCATGAGACTTCATGCTTAAACCCTAGGTTCAATACTTCCTACTCAATCATTCTGATTGAGACTTCTTGCCCTGTCCACAAGCATGAGACTTCAATGCTCAAACACTAAGACTAAGACTTACTTGAGCATATAGGCTAGAGTCTTCAGATTCTCTTAACAGAAGAATTTGGTATTAACATTGTGTTTTTATACATGCTTCTTAGTTAAGCAGATACACAAAGGTTTACACTCTTGAGCAGAATAAAAGTTGTTTGCTCTTGGGTGTAGAAGAATGAGGTTTTCATTCTTCTTTTCTCCTTGCACAGATCTTCTTCTTGTTGCGCCTTTCTATTCTATTGATTTTCTTGAACATATTTACATATTTTTTCATCAGAACATATGTGAATACGTCTCACTCTACTATCACACACTTAACCCTTCTAGTTATACTTTCTTTTTGGGTGTGTTTCTCTCAACTGTGTTTTTTGTGAAACACAATTTCTCTCAACCCATTTGTGTGAACTGGTATCACATCCTTTTGAACACAGTTACACATTCTTCAACTCCCATTCATTCTCTCTCATTGAGATCTTGAATGTTTTCAATCTTCTTCTTTAAATCGATGCTGAGAATAGATATATTAAATATTGAAACTACCCATGGTACAACTAGATGTTGAAGGTCCTTAGCTAGTGTACAATATAGTGAGCTAAAAACTTAGCTAGCATAAAGACATTGATAGGAGCTGAGTAGAGGTCAGAACAGTTGGAGAGATAAGATCCTGACAACATTATTTTATGCTAATTAGACATAAAGTAATGAACCTTTTGAAGGGAAATCGCGATCCAAAACGTAGCAGAAATTAAAATTTTCCCTTTAGTGATCCTTACGAATGGGCATGATCAGTGATAGAAACGGTTACCTCTTGGGGCGATAAAACCTTTGATGTTGAACTGAAGGAGTGATCACGAGCATTGAATGATGAACAATGCCTCTATTGAACAAATTCCTTCAGTTTCAGTGCTAGCTACTACAATTGAAGGCTTTGAGTGAGTGAGTGGGTGGGTGAGAGAGAGAGAGAAGGAAAATACGCTTTGGGTTTCACATACCGAATTTTCATCAAGTATCAATGCTTATGCACAAGGGTTCTATTTATAGAACCACTTGTGTGGGCTGCAAGCTAAAAAGCCCACTTAAGTGCATGCAAACCATATCTTATGGTGTACCGTATATCACTTAAGCGCATGGTTCCTTACCACATTCTACTTAAGTGCACCATACCTTATTGTGTTCCTTATTTACTCTACCACTTATCAATCTGTCGTTATGTGTGTGACTCTGTAGGTTTTCTTGACGTTGGAAATTATATTAAATCAGGCATTTAACATAATAAATAGTGGGAGGTATCTAATAACACATCACTGCTTCCCAAGTCACGAAAATGTCATGTGATCTGACAAAACCTTTTGTGATAATACTTGTGTGTATAATTACCCTTTTGCCCTTATGTCTATATTGAACACAAGGCATATACCATGTAATCCTTGTTCAATTCAATATTGGGCCCTTAGACATTTATCTTGTTACACAGGATGGGCAAATTCCATCTAGGTCACTCATGTCCCTCAACATGATTTGTAGAGTACCCATCAACTGTCTTTATGGTCATCCAGATACGGACAATATTTGATCAACAATAAAGTACTCGACTCTAGTTCTAGGGTCTATAGTGGTTTTGGGTCGAAGGGTGTTATACGCCACTATCACCATGAAATTAACTTATGATAAGAACATTCTATGTAGTACTCTCATAGCAGGTCAATCCAGTATAAATATTACTCCTAATATTCATACCTATGTTAAGACTCGATAACTCCTTATCCATGATCCATGAAATGTGATCATCAGCCTATCTACATAATAGTGTTAATGCTTTAAGGTTATCCCACTCCATAGTAAAGCTCGACTACGGATACTTTAATAATAGTGTCCTTATGTTTAATGGGGTTTCATGATTAAGTCCACTTAATATTTCATTAAACGGACTAGCTATTCTAGGGACTTTATTATTTTAGAAAAACAAACATAATAAAGAAATACTTTTTATAATTAATAAATAATTCGATACAAGTACCAAAAGTATTGGCCTCTAGGGCTTACACCACACCTTTGTCACGTGATTTTCTTTAGATAACTTTTGACTGAAGGCTTCTTATAGATGTTTGTTGAAGCTTATTCATAGTCATTGTTATCTTTATACTTAGCTTCCTGAATCAGAGGTTTTTATTATAGTATTAGTTAAAGCATGATTATAAGTTAAAATATGTCTTTAGAACCTTGTTGGAATGAGACTTTAGAGTCTTGAGTTCATAGGTTGTGAGCTTACCTTCATGAAAGTCTTGATCAGAACTAGTCTAGATGAACATTTTTGGAGTTGATGACTCGATGTAAAAAAATTCCTTTGAAGCATTATCATCAAAATTGCTTATGAAGCTTGTTCATAAGATGCAAAGTTATTCCTTTATAATATAGTTTGCTTGCTTCAAATGACTTTAGTCTTCAAAGCTTTGCTGATCTTTGTATTTCAAGTAAACTTAGGTTTATCATCTGAAAGACTTGAGTTGACTCTTCAGAGTATGAAAGCTTGGTTGTGTTCCTTAAGATTTAGAACAACTTTGCTTCTCTTTAATGGTTCTTCTGTGTGATTAACTCTGAAATTCTGGTATCATATGTGTGATGTTAAGTGTAGTGTCACAACAACACACTCTGCTATATGAACAAGGTAAAAGCAACAGTAAATAACACAAAGAATTGTTCACCCAGTTCGGTCTAACTACCTACGTCTGGGGGCTACCAAGCCAGGGAGGAAAATCACTATCAGTAGTATCAAATTACAGACTCAATAATCCCAATTGACATCTACCTAATTTAATCACTACCCAATGACAATTCTACCTAAGAAACCACTTAGGTATGAGAAACCACTCACTCCCTAATTCACCACAGTGATACAATCCAATGATTACACACTAATCACCCAACTTGATTCTGCTTAACAGTTTTGATCAAGGACAACACACTCTTGCTTTAAAAGCTCTAGAGTGAATACAATTACAACTCAAGATAGTAACACCAATTCACACACGAATGGTTTACAAAACACACACGAAAACACAAATGACACTCAGTCTATAGCTCTCTTTCTTCGTCATTTAACTTAGGGTTGAGGCTGCTTTAAATATCATTCTGACTTGGGCTTGGACCTGCTCCCAAGATTCTGATCTGGTTTGTTTTTGAAATCAGAAATTAATGCAGATTTGATCTCCTAAATCTTTTCAAATCAGACCTCATGTTAGTTACAAGATCTGCTCCATGATCTGCTCCATATCTGATTGCCAATATCTTCTCCAAGAAATTCGCATCCAATCTCTCTAACAGATCTCCTCAAAGCATCCTAACACGCGCAACCCTAAAACATCACAATCTGATGTTCTGATGTTGTAGTATAGTGATGTCAAGACATCACTTATAACATCAGCATATAACACTTCAACCCTGCAAGAGCTAATGATAAGAACCAATGTTATGACATCAGACATATGACATCAACATTGTTCAACTTTGTTTTACCAAAATTCCAGCCAATACAAGAACTAACAATCTCCCCATTTGGCTAATTTTGGCTAAAACAAACTCTGTCATCATCAGAGAACCCAGCAGCGGATAAAACTTCAAAAAAACTTCAACCCAATAGCAATCACATAACAAGCTGCACAAAGCCAAACTGGCCCTCAAGGCAAGAACCAGCATACCAGCTGTTCAATCATGCACACTCCCCCTCAACTTCTGCACCATATCAGAAAAAGGCTTCACAACCACACCTTGGCAACTCTCTCCCCCTTTTTAGCCATAATTGGACAAACATCAACCTGTTAGTCCTACTAACTACCAAATAGCCCTAAGCTAGCTCTCATTGTCAGTCAAAAGTCAGCATTATGTGACAAGACAAACCACAGAGCATAAATCAGAAGTACTTAAAAGCAACAATATTCGGAATACATAGCAAGCACACTAAGTGTAGAAGCAAAGAAACTACAAAAATATAAAATAGCTAAAGAAACAGCAATTTAATCTTCATCAGCATCAGAGCCATCAGAACTAGCTGCAACATCTTCATCCTCAGTGCTTGGGTCACCTTCTTCAGAACCTAAACCTTCAACATTGTCCTGGAAATCATCATCATTTCGGCTAACATTGACTGCTTCAACTTCTTTTTCTGCCAATCTCAGAGTCATGAGAAGTTTTTCAAATTTTAGCTTTCTTTTAGTACTCACTCTGATGACTTCATCCAACTCCTTGCGAGCCTCCTCTAGTTCTGAAATCAACCCAGTTTTGGCAAGTGGCTGTTGTGATGTTGAAGCTGATATCTTGACAATGTCAGGAACATGCTTCCCTTTAAACAGCTTATAATGAATTGACAAAGCAGATTCCCTCTTACACACCACATTAGATTGATGAAGAATACCAGGATGTCGTGACAAGATGATCCCACAAATGAGAGAGGGAAAGGCAATAGGCATCTTCACTGCATTTGTAGTAGCATGCTTGATAGTCTGATCATATATATAAGCCCCATAATCAATCTGCTAGTTTCTTGGATTGGCTGGAATTTTGGTAAAACAAAGGTTGTTCAATGTTGATGTCAAGGTGGTAATGTTGCAACATTGAGTCTTAACATTGGGCTGTGTTAAGTAGTGAAGTTGTTCAATGTTTGATGTCATATGGGTGATGTCACAACATTGAGTCTTAACACTGGGCTATGTTAAGTGTTTAAGTTGGATGTCTGATGTTACATGCGATGTTGTGACATCAGGTCTGCAGAAGGTTAATAACATCAGGTTTAGTGATGTTCTTAATGTTTGTGTTTTAGCTGGAATTGTGGAGAACAGGTAGTCTCATTGGATGCGAATATCTTGGGTTAGATATTCTCTGTTGCATAGAGATTTGATGCAGGTTTGTAGGAGATTTAAAAGGTGAAGATTTAAAAAGATTTTGGGGGATAAATCTGTTTTGAAGATTCAGTTTTAAATAACAAATCAGATCAAATATTGCAAGGAGTCCAAGCCCAATTCAGGTGGCTATATAAAGCGCATAGATCAAAGGAAGAAGGTACAGAAATACAGAGAGAAGATCAAGAGCATAGGCTGAGTGTCTTGAGTATTTTGTACGAGTTTTGTATACACCATTCTAGGTTGAATTGGTGAGTTGTTTTCTGTCCTCTCTTAGAAGCTGTGAAGCGATAGAGAGTTGTTACTTGATCAAAGTTGTGAAGCAGGATCAAGGTTTCTCAAAGAGGGTGTTCTTTGAGAGGTTTTAGGGATTGAGTAGTGTTCTCATACCTAAGTGGTTTCTTAGGTAGAAAGTCACTAGTAGGAATTAAGATTAGGAGATTGTCAACTGGGTTGTTGAGTCTGTAATTTAATTCTACAAGTAGTGAAATTCATCCCTGGCTTGGTAGCCCCCAGATTAAGTTGTTTGAACTGAACTGGGTAAACATATTTGTGTTATTCTGTTATGTTGTTTGTGTCCATTATTCAGAGTGTGTTGTTGTGACATTGTGTGTGACATCACATATCTGGTACCAGAATTTTAATTGGTATGAGAGCAGGCATCCTGTCTGTCTCTGGGTGAGATCTGGGGAAGTTACTTTCTGGTGTAAAAATGGACAAAGAGGTTGGAGGATTTGTCAACAGACCCCCTATATTGGATGGTTCCAATTATGATTATTAGAAGCCTAGGATGACCACCTTCTTGAAATCCTTGGACAGCAGGGCTTGGAAGGCCATTATTAAAGAATGGAAAGCACCTGTTGTGTGTGAGAAGGATGATGCTGGTAAAGATAAAGAAGGCGCCTCTAAGTTGAAGCCTGAAGAAGAATGGACCAAGGAAGAAGATGAGCTTGCCCTTGGAAATTCAAAAGTCCTAAATGCTATCTTCAATGGAGTTGACAAGAACATATTCAGGTTGATCAACTCATGTGAATCTGCTAAGGATGCATGGGATATTTTGAAGGCTACACATGAAGGATCATCTAGAGTAAAGATGTAAAGACTTCAGATTCTAACATCTAAGTTTGACAGTCTGAAGATGAAGGAAGATGAGACTATCCATGACTTCCATATGAGTGTTCTTGAGCTGGCCAATGCATCCAGTGCTCTTGGAGAAAAGATGTCAGAAGAAAAGCTTGTAAGGAAAATCCTTAGGTCCCTTCCTAAGAAGTACAAGATGAAGGTGACTGCAATTGAAGAAGCTCAAGACATCAACAAGATGAGGGTAGATGAGCTCATTGGATCTCTTCAAACTTTTGAGCTTGGTTTGAATGAGGAAGAACCAGAAAAGAAGCCCAAGAGTATAGCTTTGGTCTCCACTCCTGCAGAAGCTAAGAAAGTCAAATATGATGATTCTCAGGAAGATCTGTCTCAAGCCATTGCTATATTGGGAAGGCAGTTCAACAAAGTGGTCAAGAGGATGAACAATAACTACAAGCCTAATGTCAAGAACATCCCTTCTGACATCAGCAAGTCAAAAGAGAAAAATGAAGAGAAGACTGCCCAGGATAAAGGTGTTCAGTGCTTTGAATGTGAAGGGTATGGACATGTCAAGAAAGAATACCCTACATTCTTGAAGAAGCAGAAGAAGGGCATGTCAGTTTCCTAGTCTGACTCTGATGGTGAAAGTGAAGGTGAGTCAGCAAAGCATGTTAGAGCCTTGACAGGAACTGTTGTTTCTGATGATGATAGTGATAGAGAAATAACTTATGAGGAGTTAGCATCCACCTATCAAGAGCTTTGTCTAAAGAGTGTGGAAATTTGTCAAGAAAGGGAAAAACAGAAGAAACAGATTGTACAGCTTGAGACTGCTAAAGCTGATCTAGAAAATGAGGTTTTGTTGATTAAATCTCAACTTGATCAGATGACAAAATCCGTTAGGATGATGAACAGTGGTACAGCTACTCTTGATAAGATTCTTCAGTCAGAGAAAGCTGCTAGAGATAAATCAGGTATAGGATATGTGGTTGAGGAAAAGGGTTCTACAGACACTAGCACTTCAGAAACAAAGAAGGAGATGTCTCAACCATTGTCTCAACATCAAACTAAGAGACAGGATCCTGCACCTAAGAAGGTTGTTCAGCCACAAAATGTTGAGAAGAAAAATAGTACTCATCAAAGGAAGGTGCAGCCTCAAGGAGCTAGTCAGTATATGCCTCCTCAATATCACAAGAGCATGGAGGCTGTTAGGTCCAATCAGAACAGGTTTCATCATATGTCTCAACATCAGGGTAACTGGTATAGACATGGATATGGATACAACAATGTTGTGCCTCATTACTATGGAAGAAGGAAGCCTCATCACCATAGACAGCATCCTCAGTTCAGGAGACAGTCTACCTATGGTAAAAGACAACAGCACCATAGAAGACAGGCCAACTATGGAAGAAGGAGACAACATTATGGGTGGGAGCCACAACAATATCATCATCATAATGGTAGAAGATATAACCAATTTAGAAATGACAGAGTTAGATGCTTCTATTGTGGCAAATTTGGACATATGCAGTTCTCTTGCTTCAAGCTTCATGGTTATCCAAATTCTGCTCCTCAACCCAGACAGAAGGAGGTCAGACCCAAAGTAGTAAAACAATGGGTTCCTAAAGCTCAGGTCACATGTCTATTGGCTCACACATCAGATGGACATTTTGCTATGGATGCATGGTACTTATACAGTGGATGTTCAAAGCACATGACTGGATCCAAGAAGCATTTGGTAGAGTTCAATCCTTGCCATGCAAATGATCTTATGTTTGGCAATGGTGAAAAAGGAGTAGTAGAAGGAGTTGGAAGAGTGAAAAATCATGATGGTCTTACTCTTGATAATGTGCTCCTTGTTCAAGGGTTGAGTGCTAATTTAATTAGCATAAGTCAACTTTGTGATGAAGGTTACAAGGTAAGATACACCAAAGATGAATGTGTGGTAGCTGATGAGCAGAATGAGGTAGTGATGAAGGGAGTAAGATCTAAAGATAATTGCTATCAGTGGATACCTCAAGTGGACAGCTTATCTAGTGATGTTAAGGTTGATGTTGTAACATCAGATGGTGACATCAAGTGTGAAAGTATGGTGAAAAGTCAATTTGGGTTAATGACTTATGGTGTTGTTACTCCTAAGTTGGATGATGTGTTAAAAGCCAACTTGAGTAGTCAGTTATGTGAGCAAGATGAAGGAGTCAACAATGCTGATGGAAGGATCAAAAGTTGTGACCTTAAGAAGTGTTGGGAGCTGAATAATTGCAAGGCCAAGAAAGATGACAACCTGACTAATGACTCCTATAGTTCAGAAGAAAAATTTCACAAGTTGACAATCCTTAGGTTGGAAGATGCAGATGTTAGAGCTGATGTTAAAACATCTCAAGTCAAGAAAGGTACTTCTAGCCTTAAAATAAAGAAGAGTGATGATGAACTAATTGCAAAAGTGGTTCCTGGGGTTGCTAAACGGCTGAAATCAAGGAAGAGGAAGGCTATTGAGTCACCTCCAAAGATGAGAACTGATAAGCAGAAGATCTATGTGGATGATACTACAAAATCCAGGAGTAAAGTGTTCATCTCTTCCAGAAATAGGAAGATCAGAGATAAGTCTGATGATAATGTCCAAGATATCTCTCAAATGAAGGAAGCCATTGTTGTTAGAACTTCTTAGAAAATTCAAAAGGCCATACTAGATAACATTCCCGTGCTTTTCATAAAATGGTGGAAGTATGTTCTGGAAAAAGAATTTGGTATAGATACTCTGGATATGGTTGAGTTTGCTAGGATATAGTTCAGAGAGGGTGTGGGAACTTATGGTATTCAGGTGTGCATGAATAAGTTGCTTTGACTGTGTTTTATTGGGAGCTTCTTGAAGGACTTCTTTGTGCAATGAGTCCTTTGAATGGCGATGAGAAGCTGATGTCCCAAAAGATGTTATAGCATCATGTTTGCTGGTGGTTATATCTGGAAGATGGTTAAGATTTGACATGTGGAGTTGGATGCTCTAGCATTTTTGGTCAGAAGAGGTGGAGATTATAGTCATGTGTTTAGTAGCTTGTTCTGGCAAATCATGACTACTGTCTTTGAAGACTTCACCAGTTTCAACAACTACTGGTGGATGTAAGGATGGAGGAATCTCTTGAAGAGACTAGATCTCAGTAAAGCTTATAAGTAAACTGAGAATTTGTGGAGTTTGTGACACAGTGTTGAGTTTGGATTATTTTGCTGATAGTAAATCCAATAGTTGAGCATATGTAATACCCTAGTGTCAAGAGTGTCAAGAGTATCCTTGGTGAAGGATGTCTTTGTTCTGGATCTGAAGCTTAGTGCTTACATTATATCTAAGGAGCATCTACATAGTCATACGGGAGAATGATGAAGTAGAAGGTTTGCCTTAGATGGTGAATATGAATTGTATGATAGCCTTTGGAGAAAGGGACAGTGGTACCAAAATGCATGTACTCAGAAAATGTGCTCAAATGTTCATCTCCATCTAGAGCATTTGTTAATCATGACAGGGGGAGTACTTGTCTATGGATTTTGCAGCAAAGGTGCATTTATCAAGCTTGTGGAGATTGGTTGCCTCTTATGAGGATATAATGTCAGATAGCATGTTATGACATTAGGCTGTTGATTGGTGTTTTGGTGTGGCCTTGAATGGTTCTAGTCATATGAAGCAAATTGTTTGAATCTTGTGCGCACATGCTTATGAGGAGATGTCTGAAGACAAGATTCAATCATGGACTTGAATAGATTGTACACTTGTCTTGGTGTGTGTTATTCTAAGTGTGAGGAGTTGACTTAGAGTTCAGTGAAAGGCATTGTGTGTGTGCTTCAGATCTTGTGGATGATTGTGTGAAGCCTTCATAACTGGATGGATGAAGAATATGTCTGGATTTTCAAAATGTGGATATTGCTGACAGAAGAAGTATGGTTTTGTACAGGGTGTCATAGGAGATTTAACTTGTTGAGGTTTGTCCAATTGTGGCTAAAAAGGGGGAGAAATAGCCAAGTGAGCCAAGAGTATCAAAGAGTACAAATATTAAATGCTGCTAAAGTGATGTGATGCAGAAGTGCAGAAATTCAGGGGGAGTAATTGTTGGTCTGCTCAACAGCTGTTATGCTGGTTCTTGTTTTGAGGGGGAGCACCATTCTTGATTGTTGAAAATTGTAGTTGTTGAAGATGGTGCTGCAGCAGAGTTTTGTGTGAAGTGAAGTCTTTATGTATTGAAGATGTTGTTGCTTGAAGTTTAAAAAAATATTCAAGTTTATTCCGCTGCTGAAGTCTCTGAAGGTGCAGAGATTGTTTTAGCCAAAATTAGCCAAAGGGGGAGATTGTTAGTTTCTTGGATTGGCTAGAATTTTGGTAAAAGAAAGGTTATACAATGTTGATGTCAAGGTGGTGATGTTGCAACATTGAGTATTAACACTGGGTTGTGTTAAGTAGTGAAGTTGTTCAATGTTTGATTTCATATGGGTAATGTCACAACATTGAGTCTTAACATTGGGCTGTGTTAAGTGTTTAAGTTGGATGTCTGATATTACATGTGATGTTGTGACATCAGGTCTGCAGAAGGTTAATAACATCAGGTTTAGTGATGTTGTTAGGGTTTGCGTTTTAGCTGGAATTGTGGAGAGCAGGTAGTCTCATTGGATGCGAATATCTTGGGTTAGATATTCTCTGTTGGATAGAGATTTGATGCAGGTTTGTAGGAGATTTAAAAGGTGAAGATTTAAAAAGATTTTGGGGGATAAAATCTGTTTTGAAGATTCAGTTTTAAATAACAAATCAGATCAAATATTGCAAGGAGTCCAAGCCCAATTCAGGTGGCTATATAAAGCGCATAGATCAAAGGAAGAAGGTACATAAATACAGAGAAAAGATCAAGAGCATAGGCTGAGTGTCTTGAGTATTTTGTACGAGTTTTGTATACACCATTCTAGGTTGAATTGGTGAGTTGTTTTTTGTCCTCTCTTAGAAGCTGTGAAGCGATAGAGAGTTGTTACTTGATCAAAGTTGTGAAGCAGGATCAAGGTTTCTCAAAGAGGGTGTTCTTTGAGAGGTTTTAGGGATTGAGTAGTGTTCTCATACCTAAGTGGTTTCTTAGGTAGAAAGTCACTAGTAGGAATTAAGATTAGGAGATTGTCAAATGGGTTGTTGAGTCTGTAATTTAATTCTACAAGTAGTGAAATTCATCCCTGGCTTGGTATCCCCCAGATTAAGTTGTTTGAACTGAACTGGGTAAACATATCTATGTTATTCTATTGTGTTGTTTGTGTCCATTGTTCAGAGTGTGTTGTTGTGACATTGTGTGTGACATCACATATCTGGTACCAGAATTTCACAACCAACCTCTTTGTCCCAACAACATAAATCAATTTTCCCAATCCAACAGAGATAGTTGTCTTGTGATTGGTAGGGACCCAATTAGCTGCTCCTATTCTGTGCATAATAGCATATTTGACACTTAACAAACTGGCATACAATTTTCCTTTCAGAGGCCAGACTTTCACTTGTCCTGATGTGATTTCCTTACACACAGCATTGTCTGTTTCTTCTAACTCTCTATACTCCTTCTCATCCCTTCCTTGGTAAGTGTTAATGACCTCAGGAGAAAAATTAACACATTGAGCTCTTACATAAACCTTCCTAAAATCCATATTTCTGCTGTCATTAATATCCACAGGAATGTTTACAATAAATTCCTTGACTAATCCATCATAGCACTTGGACAGTCCAGACACAGTCTTCATTAACCCAACAAATCTAATCAATTCAATGACTTCCTTAAGATCCAAAGCATCTCCACCAAGTTCTCTTTCCAGCGCTAGTCTTCTCTGACAGACAAATTTCCATATGGATGCACTACTAGCATAGTGGAATGAAACATTGTCAACAGGGATATCAGGAATCTTATCAGCAATTCTCTTCAATATAGACCTTCTCACAGGAGTGATGTCTTAAACATCATCCTCAACATCAAATTCAGACTCTGAATCCTCCCTCACCTTTCTCTTTTTGGAATTCACAACAACTTTGCTCCAAGTCTTAGCAGGTCCCACCATAGTTGACTTCTTCTTTTTGTTCTCAAGTCTCTCCTTAGGTGAGTACTCTGCTGACCTCCCTCTTCTAGACCTCATTCTTTTGGCAATACCAGGGACAGCTTTTCCAATCACTTCATTATCAGAAAGATCAATCACACCCACCTTATCAATATTCTTCTTTTCACTAGGGCTAGCTCAAACATCCCTATCAGGCGATGTTCTGACATTGGTTTCAACTTCTTCTTCAACATGAACACCTTCATCTCCAACTTCCACTTCCGCATCTTCAATGACCCAAATAGCCAATCTGTGAAGATTGGTATCCGCATTCTGCATGTCATCCTTTTCAGCTGAAATTTGTCTAAGGGGAATAGAAATTCCTTTTATAGATAAACCCTTATCCAAAATTTTGGTGGCAATCTGATTAAGACTACGATCAACATCAACCCTCTCTTCAACAGCTTGAGGGGTGGAAGACCCAGATGCATATTTTTCTTTAAAAAGTATGCTAGTGACTAACCTCCTAGTTTCACTATGATCAATTTTAGGTGTAGGCCTTTTGGGTTGAATTTTGGAAGGTCTTCACTTACCAGATTCAGGAACCATCATGGGGATGGGTGTTATATTCAAAGCTTCTTCAGCAGAACCCTCTTTCGTCAAAACCCTAGCTTTTTCAAGAGAAGAACTTTTTGAAGAAGACTTCTTTGAAGGGGATGATACTTGTTTTGACATTGTTCCAGTGAAGCAACTGAGGATCAGGGGAGGATTGCTACTTCTGTTGATGGAGAAGGAGATGAACAGTCTAGGGGTATGGTGTTTGATGAAGCGTGTGATAGCTACAATAGGAAATGATAGCCTAAAGTATGGAGCCTGATTTTGTGGATCACTTAAAAGCCAATAAATGTATTTTCCTCACCAAAACACATTTCCTTTTAAATTTTTGAATTTTAATAAATTCACTCCATAAGCCACTAACTTCAATATGCTCAATTTTCTGCTTAAGTCTTCACAGCTAATGTTACAGTCTGATGTCACAACATCAACCTTAACATTACTTGATGAGCTGGACTTTTGAGGTACCCATAGATAACAATTATCTATGGATCTAACTCCCTTCATAACACCCTCATTCTTCCCATTAGTCACTAAACACTCATCTTTAGTGTAGCTAACCTAGTATCCTTCATCACATAGCTGACTGATGCTAAACAAATTAGCAGTCAATCCTTTGACAAGAAGAACATTTTCCAAATTTGGTCCATCATGACACCTCAATTTTCCAACTCCTTTTACTTCCCCTTTCTCTTCATTACCAAAAGTAACATCATTTGTGGAGCAAGTCTTGATATCCACCAAATGATTTTTGAACCCTGTCATATGCTTTGAACAGCCACTGTCAAAGTACCAACCATCCTTAACAGAATGTCTATCAGATGTGTGGGCTAATAGACATGTAACATCAGCTTTAGGAACCCATTTTTTAACAGCCTTAGACCTATTCTGATTCTGTCTAGGTTGATGGACAGATTTGGGATAGCCATGCAGTTTAAAGCAAGAATATTGCATATGGCCAAAACTTCCACAATAGAAACACCTAACTCTTTTAACCTCTTCTCTAAAGTGATTGAACTTCCTGCCACCTTGATGATTAAACTGCTGTGGCTGCCATCCAAAGTACTGGGTCTGTCTTCTTCCATAGTTAGCCTGTCTTCTGTAGTGATGATTCTGTCTCTTAGGCTATCTTCTACCATGATGATGTGGCTTTCTTCTACCATAATAATGAGGCACTGCATTATTAGGTCAAAAGCCATACATATTCCCTTGATGTTGAGACATCTGATGGAACATGTTAAACCTAGAAGCCTGCATACTCCTATGGTATTGTGGAGGCATATACTGATTAGCTCCAGAAGCTTGTGCCTTCCCAGGATGAGGACCATGAGCATACCCTTTCCCAACATTTTGAGGAAGTTGATGAATAACCTGCTTAGGTTTAGGATTATCTCTTCTTCTGTTATGTTGAGACATTGGTTGAGACATGTCCTTTTTGGTTCCAGAAGTACTAGCTTCACCAAAGACCTTCTCCTCAACAACAAATCCTAAGCCAGACTTGTCTCCTGCAACCTTTTCAGCCTGGAGAATCTTATCAAGAGTATCAGACCCACTGTTCAACATTCTGACAGACTTGGTCATTTGATCAAGTTAAGATTTAACAAACAAGACTTCATTTTCAAGATCATCTTTAACAGTCTCAAGTTGGACTATTCTTTTCTTTTGTTTCTCACTTTCTTTACAAACCTCTGCACTCCTCAGACATAACTCTTGATAGGATGCTGCTAACTCCTCAAAAGTCAATTCCTCATCACTAGATTCTCCATCATAAATACATGTTCCTGTCAATGCCCTAACATGCTTGGCAGACTCTTCTTCACTTTCACTATCAGTATTAGACCAGGAAACAACCATGCCCTTTTTCTGCTTCTTAAGGAATGTAGGACATTCTTTCTTGACATGACCATAGCCTTCACACTCAAAGCATTGAACTCCTTTGTCTTGAACATTCTTCTCTTCATCCTTCTCTTTTGACTTGTTGATGTCAGAGGAGATGTTCTTAACATTAGGTTTGTAGTTTCTATTCATCCTCTTAAACACCTTGTTAAACTGTCTTCCCATCAGAACAATAGCCTGAGACAGCTCCTCCTGAGACTCAGCACCATTCCCTTTCTTCTCTTCTTGAGTATTAGATACCAAAGCTATACTCTTGGTCTTCTTTTCAGGTTCTTCTTCACTCAACCCTAACTCAAAAGTTTGAAGAGATCCAATCAGCTCATCAACCCTCATTTTGCTGATGTCTTGAGCTTCTTCAATTGCAGTCACCTTCATCTTATATCTCTTGGGAAGGGATTTAAGAATTTTCCTCACCAGCTTTACTTCAGTCATCTTCTCTCCAAGAGCACAAGATGCATTGGACAACTCAAGAATATTCATGTGAAAATCATGAATAGTTTCATCTTCCTTCATCTTTAGACTTTCAAACTTTGATGTCAGAAGTTGAAGTCTTGACATCTTAACCTTTGAAGTTCCTTCATGAGTAGTCTTTAAAATGTCCCAAGCATCCTTTGCCACTTCACAAGTGTTTACCAACCTGAAGATGTTTTTATCAATCCCATTAAAGATGGCATTCAAGGCCTTAGAATTGCCAAGTGCTAGCTCATCCTCTTCCTTGGTCCACTCTTCTTCAGGTTTCAGCTTGGTGTTTCCTTCTTTATCAGTAATAACAGGGTGCTTCCACTATTTTAACACAGCCTTCCAAGCCCTGTTGTCCAAGGACTTCAAAAAGGTAACCATCCTTGGTTTCCAATAATCATAATTAGAACCATCCAGAATAGGGGGTCTATTCACAAATCCACCAACTTCCTTGTCCATCTTACCAGAAAGTATCAGCCCTAGTTCTCACCCAGATGCAGAGCAGGATGCCTGCTCTAATACCAATTGAAATTCTGGTATCAGATGTATGATGTTAAGTGTGATGTCACAACAACACACTCTGCTATATGAACAAGGTAAAAGCAACAGTAAATAACACAAAGAATTGTTCACCCAGTTTGGTCTAACTACCTACGTCTGGGGGCTACCAAGCCAGGGAGGAAAATCACTATCAGTAGTATCAAATTATAGACTCAACAATCCCAGTTGACATCTACCTAATTTAATCACTACCCAATGACAATTCTACCTGAGAAACCACTTAGGTATGAGAAACCACTCACTCCGTAATTCACCACAGTGATACAATTCAATGATTACACACTAATCACCCAACTTGATTCTGCTTAACAGCTTTGATCAAGGACAACACACTCTTTCTTTAAAAGCTCTAGAGTGAATACAATTACAACTCAAGATAGTAACACCAATTCACACACGAATGGTTTACAAAACACACACGAAGACACAAATGACACTCAGTCTATAGCTCTCTTTCTTCGTCATTTAACTTAGGGTTGAGGTTGCTTTAAATATCATTCTGACTTGGGCTTGGACCTGCTCCAAAGATTCTGATCTGATTTGTTTTTGAAATCAGAAATTAATGCAGATTTGATCTCCTAAATCTTTTCAAATCAGCCCTCATGTTAGTTACAAGATCTGCTCCATGATCTGCTCCATATCTGATTGCCAATATCTTCTCCAAGAAATTTGCATCCAATCTCTCTAATAGATCTCCTCAAAACATCCTAACACGCGCAGCCTTAAAACATCACAATCTGATGTTCTGATGTTCTGGTATAGTGATGTCAAGACAACACTTATAACATCAGCATATAACACTTCAACCCTGCAACAGCTAATGATAAGAACCAATTTTATGACATCAGACATATGACATCAACATTGTTCAACTTTGTTTTACCAAAATTCCAGCCAATACAAGAACTAACAAACTCTATTTATATCAAGGTTAATGTCTTTTGATCTTGCACACTTGAACAACCATTAATAAACCCTATTGTTCTTTAAATATTTTGTTATCATCAAAACATTTTAAGGGTATGAACAAATCTTGTTCCAACAAAGTTTTTTTATTACTCAAAGCTCCAATTCATCAAAATATTGGAAATTTCTCAAAATTGTATTTTATTATTCCTGACTCAATAAAAACAAACAAAAATAAAAAACAACTCAACATCTCCCAACTCTCAAATTGACTCTTGAGTAACCAAAAGTACTTTAAACTATTCAAAAGCACCTTAAGGGCAACTCTTCACAAGTGATAACTTTACTAACTCTAAGGGATATCAGTTTAACTCAATTTTAACTCTTTTAGCTTAACAGCCTTGAAGAATAAAAATATTACTGAAAAGGTAACGTTATAATGTCAATAGTGCTCCAAACTCAACTCTAGTGTATCCTGTATTCTGATCTCCAACTCTAAATAACTCCAAAGAAACTCTGATAACTCTATAACAACTCTAATCAAATAAAATAGGACTTTTATGCTTTTAAAAAAGGTAACGAAAGGTCACCATACTCAAAACTGATCAAAACTATGGATCTAAATCTAAAATTGTATCACTTCAAAATAGCACCAAATATTATAAATTTATGATAAAATTATGAAACTCTCTAGTTTGAAATATTATTAAACCCTCTATCTAACACAACTAATTGCACCCCAAAAGGACTTACGAAACTCAAGTTACTCATGAAACATGATGACCAACGTAGGACTCAAATTGAATATGCCTCTGGTGTAAAAACCAGTGAACTGCTACTATTGTAGAGCCCCTAGACTTGATTTCTCTAATTCAAAATGAAGATTATCGCATTAGCTTTCAAACACAACTGTCGACATCCCAAAAATAAACTCAAATTATGCCTAAAATAAGGCGGTCAATACCCTTCTATGTTTACCTGCGATTTTTTCGTGTTTTCTTCCTACTGAACAAATTTATAACTTGTCTATTTGAGTCCAAACCGCCCCAACTGCTCAACAAATTCGATTTCTCTGAAAAAATCCAATTTTATATTTTTCGTGAAAAGTCCAATTTTTAAAAAATTTTGTTTTCTAACATTTGGAAAAATTGGGAAACATAGGTCGTAAGGTTTTTCGAGTTAAGGAATACACATCATGAGGTTTCTGGATAAAATTGGGAAACACGACCAAATAGGATCACTCAAAATTATAGACATCTCTCAAGAACTCCAAGGTATGAACACAACATATATGCACAATTCAACAGTCATGGCATCACAATCAACAACAAATAATATCAAATCAACAAACAATAGCACTACAATAACCCCAGGGGATCTATCCCAAGTCCCTTTTGATTTTTAGAGTAACTCAGACAAAGAAATTCATTCATCGATCGTTGCTAATAAGGTTTTGCCCAAACCTTATTTGGCCAAACATTTCATGCATCAAAACCAAATAAGTGACCATATGGGATTTATCCCAAATCTCAATTGGCCACCCACAACAATAAAATAAACCACATATGTTATTTATCGATCAAGGCCAATAAGGTTTTTCCCAAACCTTATTTGGCGAAACATATTACAAAAGAGAAAATAGCATAACCTTTGGCGTCGATGGAAGGGTAAAGACCCCTAACCACCCTGGCCTCCTATTATCACCCATCAATAAGGAATTCTCCCCCCTTACCTCTATATTGAAGCTTTCAAACTCTTTGTTATGGCTTCCTAGCTCTCCCTCCTTCAATTCCTTCGTTGCCTCTTTTCTCCCAATTCCTAATCGAATGTACCGTAGAACTAGCTTCCCCTCAAACGTTCCTATTTATTTTACCCTAATTTTTAAAATATTGGTTATTTCTCTTTTTGGCCCAACTTAATCAATTTTTCACCACTTCATCTCTTATTCTCAATGATTTTTAGTTTCTACCCAAACTTCTGAAATTCTTTTTTTTAATTAAATAGAAATTCCATTAAAAATATTTAATAAAATTCTCTAAATTTATATTTCCTCAAATTATTACCAAATAACTAATTTCTAATTATTTCTAATAATTCCAATAAATCTCATTTTATTTTTCTGCTCTCAAATCCTATAACCCCGATAATTATTAAATTATCAAAATACCCCTAATCACCAACTAACACAAATATTTCGAATAACATACACATAAATACACCAATGATTAAATAAAATATTTAATTAAAAATCAGGGTGTTACAACATTTGCGGGAAACTCGAGGTCTTATTGGTCCTTTTAAACCACATCTTCCTTAGTATAAAACAACATAATGGTTGTAATGAGTTTTAGAATGCCCCCTAGAAGTCAAAATGCTTCCTAGCTTCCATGTCATTAGGCTCCCAACCATTTATGGACCTAAAAGGGGAGTCATGATCACTCCAACACCTCTCAACAGACTCTGGATCCACTATGGACGATTCGGAAAAAGGGGAGTCATGACCAATTTCCCTTGTTCCAAGATAAACCAAGTTCACCCCCACCTTCTCTTACAATGCCTCTGCACTTCTATCAAAATAGGGATTTATGGGCTCACTACCACTCTCGACATAACCCCTTAGACTCAAAACTATCATTGAGAACGAAAAAGATTTTTGCAAGAGGAAAAGTAACTATCAAAAGAACAACGTCTAACACCTATAGGTTTACTACTCATGTATGGGACAAGGAATCACTTACATCGTCACCACTATATATCTATAAAGTTTGTGGGTCAATCTCATAGGTTGGCCATTTCTACGGGGGGAAAAGCAGAAAACAATAATAGTATATGAGAGAGATAGAAATGGTGCTTGGAAAAACTAAAGAAATAAAGTTAGGGGAGCCGCTCAGAAACACGAAAAACATAAAATGGGTCACAAAATATGGAAAGGAAACAAAGGGATAGGACAAAGTGTCATCGGACTTCAAAGAATTTGAATCAGAATAGACGAAAGAAAGAGACAGTTAGACAAAAAGCTTAAACTTAACTTGCCAAATGAGAAAACCTTTATATAGTTGGGGAAAGTAGGCAGTTTTACTACCACACCTTATCCTAGGGGTCTATGGCCACGTGCATAAGTGATCTCATGAAACGATTCAGTGACAAGACTAACATTTAATGTTTTTTTTCCTAAGGTCACTCGATCCCACTCACCAAGTCTTTTCTGCTTCCACCAACAAGAAGTCCTTAAAAAATAATACAAAAAAGGAAGAAAGCTACCCAATAATCTCAGGCCTCCATATGGCTCTGCAGTAGTAGGCCTTGTGAGAATTACGCGAAAGCTTAATACATAGGTATGAATGCTAGATTGATGAACATCCCCACAGTTAGATCTAATCGAAGAGTCCTTCGCATTCTACGTCGGATGATCCAAGACGGTTCTAACCGTCTTCCATACATAAAGTTCTCCGCACGCCAAATCCTTGGTATTCAACTCATTCTCACACTTACACTACTTCTCACTCATTCACTCACTTGAATGTTGGAGTGCTAACTTTACATGTCCACCCCACTCTATCGTATCGGAAGTTCGCTCCATCGTCCCTGAGTTTTATTTCACTCAATCAACAACTATTTTTGATTCATGAATGAAGGTTTCAATTAAATTGATATATATATATATATATATATATATATATATATATATATATATATATATATATATAAGGAAGCTTAATCATGTTTATCTTTCCTCATTTTTATATTATTATACTACTTTTTTCTTTTATGTTTTAATTTTCAAAATAATAAATTAATATTTATTTTAATACATGTATTGTTGGTATTTTGTAAAAAAAAAATTATTCTCAAATTAAAATAAAAAAATTTAAATTATATTAATAAAAATCATTATTTTTAAGGGAAAATTACAGTCAACTCCCTTGGAGTTTATTAAAACATCACTAACATTCCAACTAATTTTAAATTAAGCACTCACCTCTTCCAAGGTTATTAAAACACCATCGAATTTACAATATTACCCTTCATTTATTATAGTTGAAAGAGAAATTTAAAGAATTGGAAGAAGAAATACTAATAAATGATAGATGGTATATTGGGAAAAAGTCATTAATGTTGCATTGAAATTATAAAGTGACTTATAATTTGAAACAAATTTTTTTTAGCAAAGTGACTTATAATTTGAGACGGAGGGAGTAATTTTTATATAAAAAATAGAGTGAAAACCCAAATATAGAGTTCAGATTAATCCATGAGGAAAAAAGACTATATTTAATCTCTTACAGACTTAAACTGGATTAATAACATTTTATATTCCTTATACTTAGGTTTGAACATTATAATAGCATTTTGACAATGATGGAAGAGTTGAAGTTTTACTTGATGAAGAGGATGGCATCCCATAAAAGAGTATTAGGCACATACAAGAGTATACTATCACATGTTTAACAAAGGAAGATTGAAAAATTAAAGTTAGATAGAAATAACTAGACACCTCAAATAATAGGTGATGATCTATATGAGGTTCGTAGACATGGCACAAACCTTGGAATAAGCTTGGATTTGTGGACATGTACTTGTCAAATGTGGCAATTGATTGGCGTGCCTTGTATTCTTGCCATTACAACTATAGCACATAAGGTTGAGAAGCCCGAGAATTATGTGCATCAGTGGCTCACAATGGAAGCTTTGAATGCTACTTATGATCACTATATTCGAAATGTCAACAACCAAAAATGTTGGAAAATTACAGGGCATCCTAAGCCAGAACCATCAAAACTGAAAAGACCTATCGATAAACCAAAGAAGCATAGAAGGAAAGATGCACTTTTAGAAGATATGCCTGGGAGGAGAACACACAAGGTTAAGAGAAGATATGAAGTGATTTGTCCAAAGTGTGGTGAAGTTGGTCATTATGAAAAGACATGTAAAGGACCTCCAAAACCAGGATATATGAAAAAAAAGTAGCAAAGAAAACAACAACTATGGAGAGTTAGTCACAAACTCAATCTCAATCAAAAAATTTGTCATAAGTAATAATTTGTCACTTATATTTTTGCTTGTACTTTATATCAATATAATGTTACGTTAATTTTTATGTAGAAGGAATCACCACAACCACCAGTTATAAGGCCTCCTCTTGTTAAGCCATCATCACCTCCTTCTATTAAGTCATCACCTCCTCCAACTATGCAGCCACCACCACCTTTCATTGCATGTCCTTCAAACATTGGAATTTCATTTATCTGACCACCAAAACCTCCATTTTCCCCTCCATATTCATCTCAACCTCCACGAATTGGACCTGGTAGTCCTGGATTCATGCCTACTCCTCTGTAATTCTATTCCATAGGGGACATATGTTAGACCTGATGTTGGAACAACTGGTTCTACAAGTTAAACCAGAATAACAACAATACAAAACACAATAAGGAAAGCAATAAAACACAAGATATTGGCAACCTAGTTTGGTGCAAACAACACCTACATCTGGAGGACACTTTACCCAGTAAAGGAAATCCATTCCTTTGAATTAATACCTTTAGTCTTACAAGAACCAACAAACTTTATTTTGTTCAAAGTCTCTTCCTAATCCTAGTGACTTTCTATTTAAGCACTCCCTATAAATATGAGAACCTACTCACTTTCTTCTCAATCAAAACAACCCATGATTGGTGTTTACAATTCAATGAACAATGTTGAATATTACAATTCAACTAAGACAAACCTTATATGCTAAGTTACTGAAACATAGAGGTGTACACAAAGATTCAGCACTAATCCTGTTAGGGCATTAGCGTAGAATACAAAACTCACAAAACTTAGACACAAAGACTTTACTCTTGTGTACAAAACCCTTCACTAAACTACGATAACTGAGTCTCATTATATAGCAATGCATTCTTGGGGTTTTCTTCATGGATCTCTGAGTTATTTTTTGTCAAGAATAATAAAGATTCTAATGGATATGATCATCTCTAAAATTCTCTCCAAAATATATGATTTGTTACTTTCAAATTCAAATTTAAACTCCATTTAAATTTGATTTAATCTTTAATAATCATTAAAAAAAATCAACCATACATTATTCAAAAAACTGCAACAAATCTAATTAAAACATAATCAGAATTTGCGCAACAAACAACATTCATATTGCTAGATGTCAAGGCCAGATGTCGAACAACACACATATTGGAACATAGCGTCCACATGTTGCATTAGAACATTCAAATCAAAACTTTTCCATTACTTGCAAATCTTCTATTGTAAAGTGAGTCTTGGATAGAACATAAGCCTTAGCCAAATTATGATAACATTTGTTTGTTGTAAGAGACAAGATGTTGCAGCACACATGTTTGAACATCATGTTCCACATGTGTCCATTCTACACCAAATAGCTTGAAGAACTTCCATGTTGTTTTGCATAATATAACACATCCAAAGGAACAACAATCTCCTCATTTGGAAAATTATGGCAAAAAGACATCCCTTACTCAAGCCAAACAGCAGCTGCAGCAGAAGACAATCCCATCAGAGCAAACATTAGCAGAAATTTGTAGCACAGACCAAAAATCTTGAGGTAGTTACACACACATGAGTTTGCAAGTCAGAGGTCATAAGGTAGTTACACACACATGAGAAAGCTACACAAAGCTCCATAAGTAATCAACATGAAATCATTCAAGATGGGTTAGTCATGCATGTTAGCATAGTTAGTAGTTAGTATATTGAAGGTCAGAAGCTACTACTAACACTCAGATAAATCAATACACAGTCAATGTTGGGGGCCAAATGACAGGTTAATTACTTTTATCATGTCTGCACACAATTAAATCAGGATCAACTCATTCATCAGTAGTTGGTCTCAATCACAGCAATTTGTACTAGATAGTACAAAGCATAGACAGTAGCATATGTTGAACTTTATTCACCATAAAGTTAGTAGTTAAGTTAGCCATTCCATTACACACATCATTTCTCCCCCTTTTTGCCACAATTTGGAAAATGCATGAACAAAGAGAAAACTAGAGGAATACTACCAAACAACTCAAAGCAGAGAAGCCTTCCTTCAAATTATATCCAATCTTCCAAATCTTCTAAATCCAAATATTTTTCCAAGCTGTTTTGGATTAAAAACTGCATCCAAAAGGCATATGATTTCTAACCAAATGCAATACTAGTAGTCTGCGCGTCAAAATATCCCACAACATATTTTAGACATAGTGCTTTCCATTTTCCTATAAAAATAATCCAACCAAAGAAACAACAATTTCCCCCTTTGGCTATTTTTTAGGAAAATCACATATTTAACCACTTCTTCAAGATTGCACCATAACTAGTGCTCAAGTGACAAACATTATCAAAGATGTGTGCACTTTTCTTTTTCTCCCCATCTTGCCTCAAAAGAGACAAAGGACATAGAAGAAACCATCAACAAAATATTAAGCTTTAGGATCCAGAACAAAAGCTTGATAGCAACAACTGCCAATTAGGCCAGCATATATCTTCTGCCAAAAGACTTCAAGAAGGGAACAAGTACCATAAAACAAGAACACAATACCACAATCATCAAAGAAACACCAAAATATTAGTAGCAACAATAACTTGTTGAGGTGAAAAAGCTCCAACATTTCTCCATCAAAAACCAGATAAGTTTCATCAACAAATGCACAGATGTTGGACACAATGTCTGAGACATCTTTCCCAACATTTAGCTTGAAACTAAAATTCAGCAACCCATGAATCTTCATTCTTAACCTCAATCTACTTATCAACCTAGGATAACATGCTCCAGCAATCAACATTATCTTTAACAACTGAGCATCACTATGAAGCTCCATATTTTTATTATACTTGAGTACTTCAACATAATGTTCTTCTTCATCCTCGCTTGTAGTTTCCTTTTCTTCCTTGGTCATAATTTTTTCAATAGAGGTAACCTTTATTCTGCCTAAATATTCATAAATAATTGGAAGTGAAAGTTTCCCACACTTTCCAATATCATACACTTTTCTATACTCCTCGCAGCCTTCAACATTACACCCAACAGTAATGTTCATAATGAATTCTTTAAACAACTTTTCATAGCAAGAGCCAATGAATTTTATCAATTCCATGATATATTTACAATAAAAAGATTCTTTACTTAACTCTCTTACACAAGTAATTCTTCTTTGTAAGATATACTTCCAATTCTGAACATTGGTTTCAAAATGGAATGACACATTATCCATGGGGGCGGCAGGAACATTCACAAGAATTCTCTTTCCACAAACATTTCTTCTTGCAAGCCTTCCTTGCATTAATTTCTATAATATTTCACAAATCCAAATACTAAGAGCACCCTTTAGCTTTTTAATCTGAGAATTATCTAAGGATTTGTTAAAAAAATCTCATAGTAGCTTAACTTGTAGACCAATAGAGTAGGTAAAACTTCCTATAATACTCATATCTATTTTAGACTGCATTTGTTGAACATAATGTTCAAACATCTTGTCTGACATTTCACTAAACACACGATCAGGTTTTTGAATAATCAAAATTTTATAATTGTGAGAAGGAACCCCAATAAGACAAATTATGCCATAATCACTAATCTTCTTTATCTTCTTTTTCTTAACCACTGTAGGTTGTTCATTATTGGGTGGATCTCTGAACTGAACGTCAACCTTCCCTTCAATGACAACTCCTTGCGCAAGTCTCATAAAGCCCATAAGTGGTAATTCTAAGACACGAGTAAGATGTTGAGACATCTTATATGACAACTTGATTTGCCTTCCAACTTGACACACGTCATGAATTTTACCTTCTTCAATCTTGAGTTTTAGAAACCCCTTAACACCATCTTTGAGTATGATCTCCTTCATGCTCTTAACCTTGGATGAGGGCTAAATCCACATATAATAGTTCCCTTTGGATTTTGATACCTTCATTAACACCACTTGATCCTTCTTTAGAGACAATACATTCTGACTTGTTGTAGCTAACATTCAAACCTTAATCACATAATTGACTTATCTTGGTAAATTTTGCAATTAATCCTTCTTCTAGTAGCACATTATCCAGACAAGATAAATCTGGACTCACCAGCTTGCCTATCCCCTTTATTCTTCCTCTAGTTCCATCACCAAATGTGACCTAACTATTAGAATAAGGCTTTAACTCTTCAATATAGCTCCTTTTCCCAATCATATACTGTGAAAATCCACTATTAAAATACCAATCATTTCTATAAGAAACTCTAAGAGGAACATGAGCTAAGAGACATTTGATAGTTTCCTAGGGTTTCTTCATTTTCGTAGCATGATTTTCCTCCATTTCTTTCCTTTAGACTTTGGCTGATTATAATACTAAGGATATCCATAGAGTTTATAGAAAAAAAGGTCTTATATGACCACATCTACCACGATGGTGACATCTCTTTGCAAAGTTCTTGTAATCCCTGTGTTGATGGTACACATGTTAAGCACAATGTTGAGACATGTGTTCCATAATCTGAAACTCAATCTTCTTCTTAAGTGGGAATTTGATCTTTTTGTTCATGGAACTATATTTAAACCCTAAAACCTTCATATTCCCTTCCAAGACATCATTTAACATATATGAACTATTGTTATTCATATGTACAAATTCTGGCATATTGTCAAGTTTCGACTTTAACAATGTGACATCTTCCTCTAGATCGGTAATGGTTGACCAAGCTTCTCTTTTTCAAGGAGTAAATCACTTATTGTCCTATTTTGTTTCTCCTCTCTCAAGGAAGATTCCTTCCATTCAGTGAGTAGCTCTATATAAATTTCAGTAAGTTCTTCTACTTACATCTCTTCATCACTAGCCTCACTGCAAGAGTCATTTTCCCCAGTAAAAGCCATCAATTTATTTACTATTTCTCCTTCACATTCATCATCAGATTCATACTAAGTGATAGATAATCCCGTTTTCTGTTTCTTTAGAAAATTAGGACCATTCATCTTTAATGTGACCAAACCCTTCACATTCTAAACATTGAGCACCTTTGCCTCTATTATCTTTGAAATCACCTTTGCTCTTATTCAGGGGACTGATGTCTGACCTCTTGTCTGGGACATTTGTTCTCTAGTTTCTGTCCAGCTTTTTCAAATCACTATTAAACTTTCTCCCAATAAGGTTTATAGCCTCTAAAAAATTTTCTCTAATATTCCTATCACCTTGATCTTCCTTCACTTGATTATTATATACAAAAGCTGAACATTTGCTCTTCTTTTCTGATCTTCCATTTATATAAACTTCAAAGGTTTGAAGTGAACTAATGAGTTTTTCAACCTTCAAGGTGCTTAAGTGTTGGGTTTTTTCAATAGATGTTACCTTCATGTCAAACTTCTGAGGTAAAGATCTTAGAATTTTTCTAACCAGCTTTTCTTCTGACATATTTTCTCTCAAAGAAAAAGAATTGTTGGCTATGTTACGCATACGAATGTTAAAATCATATAAAGATTCAACTTCCATCATTCTCAGATTTTCAAACTTGGTTGTGAGGAGCTGCAACCTTAACATCCTAACATTGGATGTGCATTCATGAGTAGTCTTGAGAGTCTCTCAAACTTCTTTTTCTTCAGTACAAGTGTTGATTAGTTTGAACATATTCTTGTCAACACCATTGAATATAGGATTCAAGGCTTTATCATTACCAAGAGATTCATCATATCCATCTTTGGACCAACCTAATTCATGTTTTAAGCTTGTTGAACCATCTTGAGAAGTGATCACATGACGTTTCCAACCTTTAACCACAACTTTCCAAGTTTTTCTGTCAATGGATTTAAGAAAAGAAACCATTTTAGCTTTCCAATCGTCATAATTTGTGCCATCCAAAATAGGTGTTCAATTGACAGACCCTCTATCCTTTGTATTATCCATCTGAGCATAAAATATCCTCCTTGGAGCTCACCCAAACATAACAGGGTGTCTGCTCTGATGCCAATTGTAATTATGTTCCATATGGGACATATGTTAGACATGATGTTGGAACAATTGGTTTAACAATTTAAACCACAATAACATCAATACAAAACACAATAAGAAAATCAATAAAAACACAAGATATTGGTAACCTAATTCGGTGCAAACAACACCTACATCTCGAGGGCACTCTACCCAAGAAAGGAAACCCACTACTTTGAATTAGTACCTTTAGTCTTACAAGAACCAACAAACCCTATGTTGTTCAAAGCCTCTTCCTAATCCTAGTGATTAAGGACCCCTCCTAAATATGAGAACCTACTCACTTTCTTCTCAATTACACAACCCATGATTGGTGTTTACAATTCAATAAACAATGTTAAATATTACAACTCAAATAAGGCAAACCTTCTATGCCAAGTTACTGAAACATAGAGGTGTACACAAAGATTCAACATTAATTCTATTAGTGCATTAACATAAAATACAAGACTAAGAAAACCTAGACACAAAGACTTTAGTCTGTACAAAACTTCTCACTAAACTATGAGAATTGAGTCTCCTTATATAGAAATGCATTATGTGATTTTTCTTTATGGATCTCTGAGTTATTTTTGTCCAGAATAATCGAGATTTTCTTGGATATGATCTTCTCCATAAATCTCTACAAAATATATGATTTGTTACTTTCAAATTCAAATTTAAATCTACATTTGATCTCCAATGATTATTAAACAAATCAACATACATTTATCAACAAACAATAACAAATCTATTTAAAACATAATCATAATTTGCACACAAAAAACAACATCCATATAGCCTGCTGTCAAGGCCAGATGTCGAATAACACACATGCTAGAACGTCATGTTCCACATGTTGCACTAAAACATCCAAATCAAGCCTTCTCCATTACTTGCAGATCTTCTATTGTAGAGTGAGTCTCAGATAGAATATAAGCCTCAGTTAAACTACAATAACATTTGTCTGTTGTAAGAGACCAGATGTTGTAGCACACATGTTGGAACACCGTGTTCCACACGTGTCCATTATGCACCAAACAACTTAAAGAACTTTCATGTTGTTTTGCATAATGCAGTCAATCCAAAGAACAACATCTTGAATTTACATAATGGCGGTAAACTTAAACTTTACTTCTACTTTATTTAGTTTGTCTTTTAGATTTGATGGCATCATAAAATGTTTTGTTTTTAAGTTGTAATTGTTGGTACAATGTTCTTTTCAATTTTATGGCAGTTTGTTTGTTTTGTTAGCTTTATTTTGATGATACTAGATATTTTAAATTGTGAAGTTTCACTTGATGGTACAATATTTTGAATTTTGATGGTACTATAATGTATGATTGAATATATGAGACTAACATGGCCCAATTAAATTTTGTAAGGGATTAAATAGGGTATTTTTTTGTTAAAGACCAAAATGGGTGTCAATTTTATCCCTTACAATTTAAACATTGAAGTGTTGATATTTTTTGTGTGAATATTGTCTAATTTTTGTTTCTTTTTTAATTTATGGGGATCAAATTGGTTTCAAAAACTAATAAACGACCTAAATGTTTCTTATTTTTGTAAATAATACATGTGTCATAAATAATATACATGACTATCTAGTAATGTTGAAATAAGAGAGAATGAGAGACATTTGAATAAATCGTGTATTTGAATGACACTATGAAGATTGTTTTATATATAGATATATTTACATCTAATTACATGCTATAGTCGATGTGGGACTCACTACTACAAAACGCGTAAACAACGACGTCATGGTCACAACGATTCATCCCTACACCGTAGTGACATATCTAAACTAAGGCGCGGTTGTATTTTATTTGTTTTTTGAATAAATATTATCTGTATATAACAACAGTTGATAATCCAGCAGTGAAAATACCATCAAGCTTTCATGTGTTCGAACCTCAGCGCCATCATATATATTATTCCTTTTATGTTACGGCGCGCCTTTTCTTTTTTATTTACTTTTAAATAAAAAATTAAAAGTTATGACTATGGTTGTTTATTTACACTATTGTGATATATTTTGTATATTTTTTTAATTTTTAATTCTAAATATAACTCTGGCGCTTTAATATGAAATTTCATTATGAAAGTAATATATCATAACGATTTAGAATGTTGACCGTCGCAGTAGCTTTTCAATATTCTCCAAGCCAACTAGTTTCATTGTCTCTTCAGTGTCTTTTTTTCCATTGAAAATAGAAACTAGATGAAACAATACACGATTTCAACCCTAAACCCTAACGTTCAATACTGTGAAATAATACATAATTTCAACCAAAGTTTGCATCATCAGTATCCATTCTTCACCGTGTTGTTGTCATTTTCGTCATCATCGTCATGATCGTTACGAAAGGAAGATTACGCACCAACCAACATCATCGTCACCGTCGAGAAGGAAGATAACAACAACACCGTCGTTGTCGTAAGGAAGGAAGACAACAACAACACCAACACCAACATCGTTTACTTAGTCATCACGTTTAGGGTGCGTAAAATATTTTTCCCATGCATCTACAGTAAACTCATTTGCCATTGTTGTTCATGTTGTTGTTGTTTATGTTCTTGTTGTTCATGGTGTTATTGTTTATGTTCTTGTTGTTCATGTTCTTGTTGTTCATGTTGTTGTTGTTGTGATTTATGTTCTTGTTGTTCATGTTGTTGTTGTTGTTGTTTTTGAACATAGATGTCGACCTTGTCGAGTTCTACATCAAGAAGCAGCGAAGATGCTCAAACTATTTAGTGTTCTGCGAATACAACTCAAACGATTGATACTCAATTGAAAAGATCACAAAGAGGTGTCACATTGATGCCCCAATTCACATCAGTCCATAACTCATCAGGTGTAAAAATTCCGATCGAGTTTGATTCGCACTACAGATTAATGGATTATCCACATTACTCTACTTTTAAGAGTTATGTTGCGTTCCTTGCACATAGCAAAGTGAGTATACTGATAGATGATTGGAGAGAAGTGGATGTTAATGTCAAAGACAGTATATGGACAGAGGTTAAGGTATTACATACTAGAATTTTCATATATTTGATATCACTACCTATTATTTATAATTCATACTTATATATTGATTTAATGTAGTTGAATTTTGAGTTTACCGATGACTCAAAATTGAAAAAAAAATGGATAACTTATGCCGGTGTTCGTTGGAGGGGATTTAAGTCACGGCTCACGGCTGACTACATTACGAAGCCTAAGAGCGGTCTTCAACCTCCATGGATTCGGTATAGTTTTTTATCGAAGAATGTGTGGCACAAGTTTGCGAAGAAACGCCCTTCTGAGGAATTCAAGGTTAGTACTAGTCTTATGTAACCTATAATGTTATGCTAATGAGTTATAGATACTAATCCTACACATTTTTCACTATGTTAATAGCAGGATAAAAGCGAAGTAGGAATTCAAAACAAGGCAAAAAACATGTACCCCCATAGATTGTCTCGTGGGGGTTACAGGAAACTTGAGAAGAGAATCATGCAGGAAAAACAACAAGAAGGAGGAGATGGTGACATCCCATCTCCACCGTCAAGACATGAGAAATGGAAGAGGGCTCAATTAAGACCTAATGGAGAGTACACCTCTGAGGCTTCAAGAGTAGTTGCTGAGAAAATTGTAAGTATATGTTTTGTTTTGCTTATGTTATTTAAATGTGTTTGCTTATGTAATTTGCTCATGTAGTGTAGGATAATTTGGTTGTGACGGCCCGTGAAGGCACATTTGTTCCGGAAGCACGACATCACATATTAGTGGAAGCTATCGAAACAGCTGAGCATGGAGGTTGTGTCTGTGGTGTTGGAGAAGGTGTCGACTTGAGGTCATACTTTGGATCTCAAAGAAAAAGCACCGAAACCACTGAATTTCATGCTCAACGACAAAAGATTGAGAATGTTGAGAAGCAATTGGAAGAACAAAGGAGGATGTTTGAAGAGGAGAGGGAAAAAAGGGAGAAAGACGTGGAAAAGTTACAAGAGTTATATTCGGTATGTGCTTTACTTGAGATGTTAGTGTTTTATCGGAAATGTATGATATATATTGTTCTTATTTTTGTTTTATGTTCTAATTGAATGTTATGATGTAGAGATTAACTGAAAACCTCGAACAACGAACAAATGAAGATCAACATTACGTTAATGGTGATGATCAAATTCCAAGTAGAAGTGTTGTAAATCGCGCTTCTACAAAAGGAAGTAATTGTACAGCTCCTCCCCCTTTAGATAACTGCAATGGGATATTGGACCCTAGTCCAAATGAAATAACCAATCTATACTTTTCCATTGCAACAACAAACCTTGCGCAACCTCTCCCGCTAGAGCATTGCCCAAAATTAGATGTAATGTATTACACTCCTGAAGATGTAAGGGATTTTCTCGCAGGATTTAAGTGGCTTGACATAGGGATTTTGCAAGTTTGGTGCACGTAAGTATATAGTCGAATATACATGTCATTATAGAACATTATAATTTTTTGTATTTTCTCCCTTAATTTATTCATTTTCTTTGACCATTTAGGTACATTCACCGTGTTTGTATAGAGTTAAATAAATCAAGTACTTATGGAATCTTGGAGCCAAGTTATATTTGTTGGGCGTATAATAAAAAAATATCATAGAAAAGTACTTGAAAGAACGGCTAAATAAGGGAGGAAATGAATGTTACCTTGCACCATTCCTCTATAGGTAAGTATTGTTGTAATTTATTTATATATTCTATATTTAGTTTTGTTTTAGTAAAAACTAATAATATATATATATATATATATATATATATATATATATATATATATATATATATATATATATATATATATATATATATATATATATATATATTCTCTTGTTCATTCAGTGGTCATTGGCAACTGATCATAATATCATTTACGACAAATACGGTGACATTACTGTGTTCCTTGTACGACCCACTCCACAAACCAATGAAAGATATTATTCTAACCTAAGTGTCTATGTTTAATATCATTTTCTTTGACATTAATTGTAATTAGTTTATCATGTAATATGTTTAATTCAATTTTCAATGTACAGTCTTGTGGAGTAAGTTAATATAATGAGGAATGCTAGAAAAAAGTCCAGATGGATTGCTCCTAAAGTAAGTGGTCCGATTACCTGTTTCTTTCATTTACATTAATGTGTGGTTATATTCATGTTATTATATTCATGTAATTTGTAGACGAGGAAACAACCCAGGAGTTACGAGTGTGGGTATTATGTCATGAAACACATGTTAAACATTGTCCCTGGCGGCATTGTTGATTTATGGGATAAGGTATATATGTCATAAAATGTTTACATATATTAATATATAAGTTGACTATTGAATTATTATCATACATGATATTCAATTTTTTTCTCTTTCTTATGTAGATGTTTAATGACCAAACCCCATTCCCCGTTGAGTACTTTCTAGATCTTCGTAAACGTTGGGCGTATATCCACAATGCGCTTAAGGGTCCTCCTGCTGTTTGATATATCAACAACATTCCTCAGCATATTTTTTGATGCACATATTTTTGGCTTTTGATGCATATAATGTGAACAATCACTACGCCAAAATTGGCTTTTCACATCGCACCAAAGACAGCGCTTTTTGTACAAAGCGCCGCTATAGGTTTTTAAAAAATTTCGCTAAAAAAAAGCGCTATAAAAGACAGCCTTTAGAAAGCGCTTTTTAAAAGCGCTGTTAAATGCCCTAAATGAAAGCCACCTTAGAAAGCGCTTTTTAAAAAGAGCTGCTATAGGTTTTACCTTAGAAAGCGCTTTAAAAAAGCGCTCTTATAGGTTAACCTTAGAATGCGCTTTCAGAAAGCGCTGCTATAGGTCTTAAATTCTCCTCACTTTAGAAATCGCTTTCTAAGGAAAGCGCTCTTATAGATAGCACTTAAGAAAGTGCTTTTTGAAAAGCGCCCTCTAAGGTCATTTATGAATTAAAATATAAAACACATTTCATATCATTTTCAAAAACTTCTTTTCTTTTTCTGCTCTCGACCGTTTCTTTCTGCTAAAACCCTTGCTTTCGTTCATTCTTGCCATTGCCGTCGTCCATTGCCATCGTGAAGAAAACCTTGCCATTTCCATTATCGTCATCCATTGTCGTCGTGAAGAAGAAGACAAAAATGAAGAAGAGGTACGTTGTTGTTTCTTACATTGTGGTCGTCATTTTTGTTGTTGTTAGGTCGTTCTTGCTGTTGCCGTCGTGAAGAAAACGTCCAATAGTTAGGTCGTTCATGCTGTTGTTGTTTCTTACATTGTTGTCGTTCTGTTGTTGCCGTCGTTCTTCAATATGTTGTTTATTCTCTGGTGTGTATTTGAAGAATATTAAAATGATTGAGATAATGAATGAAAATTGTTTGAAAATGATTGAGATAATGAATGAAAATTATTTGAAAATTGTTTGAATAGGTCGTTCTGGTGTTTATTCTTCAATATGTGAGTACTGTGTCCACTGGTTTTATTTATTTAACTGCAAAATAAAATAGCAATAGCCTTTTCTTACATCATATAATAAAAAGAAAAATGTGACTAACTAACTCTCTTTTCAACTATACAAATCGTGTTTAGATTAATCATTCTCTTACCTCTATTGTCAATAATACACATATTGTTATGATTATTAAAATAGATAAATTTGAGTTTATATCTAATTGTAGACCTATATCACTATGTGATATTGTTTATAAAATTATATCAAAAGAAATATTTTATACACTATACGTTCCTTTAGATTGATATCTCACATTTTTAGAGACAAAAATGCATCTGCAGATAAATTAGGCAATGCAATTTTTTGTTGATTATGATATTTGATGGATTCATTTCCTATTTAAACATGTTCAATTATCATTTTTACTAGTTGTTTGATGGAATAGGTTTTATGTCCCCATCCTTTTTCCCCTTTTTATTCAATAATTCACCTTTTTTTAAAAACTATATTTATTTAGTAAAAAAAGTAAAAAAAGTGAATACTATCTATAATAATATTTTAAAATATTTATAATATTTTCACAATGATTTTGACAATAGTTTGTTGTTCTTTGGTATAAAATGTGTATCCATTACTTGACAATAGTTTGTTGTTCTTTAGTTTATTTTTTATATGTATAATTATTTGCTTATATGGATTATGGATTTTTATATTTGTCATTTAATTTTTGTTTTTTTTTCTTTCTTACAGGTCAAATGGCTAGTAACCAGGACGACACACACGAGACACATGATGAAAATGAAGCTCAGAATGAACCTTCGAATGTAGAAAGTGAAATAAAACGTGGAATAACTATTATAAAGTCAATCATCTGTGCTAGAGATAAAGGGATCAAGTTTGATGTACATTGGAGTGATGAGAACCAACTAATTGAGCCTAACAGTTCAATGTTGTCTTCATACATTGGCTCACTTGTCCTTCAGCATATTCCAATTATCCGTGATAATTGGAGGAGTCCAGAGTTGAAAGCTGGTAAAGATAAGATATGGATTGAGATACAGGTACTTTAATTTACTTATACTAACACATTTTATGTTTATATGTTTATAAGATAAGATAAGTCTTTAATTTACTTATACTAACACACTTTATGTTTATATGTGTATGTTTTTTTGTAGAGGTCCTTTAATATTGATGAAAGCAGGAAAAAATATTGTCTTTAGTTGGCCGGAAAGAGACACAGAGGGTTCCGAGCCTTATTATCAAACAAATATCTTAGGGATGCGGATAAAATTTTTGTTGAAGCAGAACTTCCACAGTTGTATGCGGACGTGATTGAACCCGAAGAATGGAGCACATTTGTAGCTAAACGAAAAACCGAAAAGTTCAATGTAATGTTATCTTGTCATGTCTATTAATTGTATTATATACTTGTTGCATTAGTTTGTTCTGATATGACTTAAACTTGTTTATCCAGGATTTGAGTGCCATTAATCGCCAAAGAGCATCAAAACTCGCGTATCCATACAGAAAAGGGCGTTTGGGATATGCACGGTTACAGCAAAAATTGGTAAGTATATATTAATGCTATGGTTTTATTAATTGTATTATTGTGTTATACTTGATGAATTTATTATTTAGCTAAATGTGTAGTTAGAAGAGACGAAAAGTGAAGAATCATCACTTCCGGTACATGTTTTGTGGAAGGAAGCTCGTGTGGGTAAGGATGGAGTTGTTAGGGAAGATGTTCAGCATGTTTATGACGAATGTGTAAGTATAACATTATGTCTTTAAGTTAATCGAAATTTTATTAAAATATAATTAATTTGTAATCCCCACTAATAATTTTTGATATGTCAATGAATTTCAGGAGACTCTATCTAAATCCTTAACGACAGGCGAGGAGGATTGCAGGAGTATTCTTAATCGAGTACTAAATGTTCCTGAGTATTCCGGCCGGGTGAGAGGTAAAGGATTTGGTGTGACTCCATCTTCCTTGTATCCAAAGAGAAAAAATCCCAGCAACCGAGAAGTCATGAAATCATTGGAGGAACTAAAGGCGCAAGTCCGTGAATTGCAAAAGGATAAAGAGAGATATGAGGCGGAAAAGCGTGGTTCCGGTTTGAAAGATTCTAGTGACAAAGCTAGTATCAATTGTCAAAATAAAATTCCCGAGGTAATTAGCACATATTTATTTTAATTAAATTAACACATTTATTTTAATTGACCTTTATACACATTAACAGTTACATATTTATTATTGCTTCAGGGCATTTCATCTTGCCAGCTGTATATGTCGTTACCGACTTATCGCATGGTTGGCAAGGGAAAAGTGCATAACCATGTGGGCGAGTTACTTCACCATCAACCGCTCCCTCATAGACATCTGAAAGTGTCGGTTGATATCACTTTAGATACGGATGCGATACTACCCATACCTGACTCGGTTTCAGAGGTTACATTGCTGCGAGATGCAATAGGTTCGTTTGTTGCATGGTTGTTAGACCACATTTCCATAGATGATGAGGTATGTTAAAAACCATTACGAATCTCTTAGTATTCAAATGTCAAATCTGAACGATTATGAAAATCATTCTGAACCATTACTTACATTTTTTTTACATGATAATGTTAGACTCCTACAAAACCCGCAGCTAAGAATAAAGGGGTTTTGCGGCAAAACGAGTCTGTTGAATCAAAAAGAGAGGTACATTTTAAGTGTTATTCTATTATCCGAATTCAAAAGTTTCATGATTTTCTACTTTACCTAACTTATATGATTGTTAGCTTCCTGCTCAAGCTTCACAACAGGCCAGCAAGAAAAAAGCTCCTACTAGGACCGTGCAGGCAAAAAGAGCTCCTCCTCGCTTTTAGTCGTGTCTAGAAACACTTATGGCAATGTCAAATTTGATGGATGGTGTTATTCGTCAAATAGACAAGGACGAAGGTGTTTTTGGTTTTCCTCATTCCGAGATAATCGGGAGAGAGGACATGGAGCAGATTTTCAAGCATATTGAATTAGGCATCGGTGTTATGCATTCATACATCTGGTACTCCGATCAATTTATTATTTATTTAGTTGTACAATTTATTTACACATTTCAATGAAAATAGTCTAATGTTTATTATGTTTTTATTTAAGGTGCTTGTATGAAAAATTGATGCAGGGGACAAAATTGTCAAACAGATTCCGTTTCTTCTCTTGCACCCTTGTCAATGCACCGACAATTGGTATGAATGCACTTTCAGTAAGAGACCACTTAACTGAGAGATTTATGGCCAGCAAGACAGAAAGTTTTTTTCTTTTACCGTATAATACAGGAAACGGGTAAGATTTTCATTATAATTTCATTCTAATCTTTAATTTATATCTTTTGCGTAGAAATTATCCATCTAAACTTTTGTTATATTTTACAGTGGACACTGGTTGTTGGTTGCCATTAATCCTACAAGAAAAGTGGTATATTATCTGAATTCATTGGATACTGATTGGTCAACATATCAGGATATGAAGGATATGGTTGATACGTAAGTGAGATTGTTAGAAATATTCGTGTGTATTTGTATATTTAATTATTTCTGCGAGATTGTTCTAAATTTACGTTTTTCTTTTATAGAGCAATACTCGTATACCGAGCACAAAGAGAATCTCGAGTAGCATGGGCTAAAGCAACCAACGTTACATGGGTCAAAGTGGAGGTATATTAATTTTCACAATGTTGCTTATTAGTGATGCTACTTGATAACACAAAACAACTATATATTAATTCTTATTTGTTTGTCTATGTGTAGTGCCCTCGTCAGCGTAATGGCATAGACTGCGGGTATTTCGTTTTGAGGTTTATGAGAGAAATCCTTCAAATGGATCGATTAGAGATTCCTATTACGGTATGCATGGATTTATAACTTAGGATTTATTTTAATATTTATCGGATATGTCATATAATTTATTATTTTTAACTAAATCATGCATATTTTGTTTTGTTATGTAGTACTTTGATGAATACACGTGTTCTCATTACACGAAGGATAAGTTGCAAGAAATTAAGGAGGAATTGTGCGAATACCTTATTAAAAAAAGAATCCTATATATATATATAAGGTATAGGATTATGGGATTATGTGAATGTATAGTTTTGTGAATGGTTTATTTTATGGGATAATATAGTTTTGTGAATGGTTTATGTTATTTATGTGATTTATGGGATTATGTGAATGTATAGTTTTGTGAATGGTTTATTTTATGGGATAGTATAGTTTTGTGAATGGTTTATGTTATTTATGTGATTTATGTTATTTATGGGTTTATGTGATTTATGTTATTTATGTGATTTTGGAATGTAATTGTATAGTTTTGTGAATGATTAATGTAAATGACTTGAATTATAATGGAAATGGTTTATGTGGTTTATGTGATTTATTGGATTAGTGGAAATGGTTAATGAACCATACTAGAAATTGTTAATGGAAATGTGAAATATACAGGTTTATTGAAATGACTTGAATTATACAGGTTTCTGCATAAAAAAATGGTTAAAATGATATTTTTTAAGAAAATCATTAAAATTATACTTAGAGAAAAGACAGCGCTTTCTAGAAAAAGCGTTGTCTATAGTTCACAACAGAAAGCGCTTTTCCTAAAAAGCGCCCTCTAAAGGTATAGAAAAATTGATAACTAAAATTATAGGCATGCATTAGACAGCGCTTTAAAAAGCGCTGTCTAAAGGGGGCCTTTAGAAAGCGCTTTTCCTAAAAAGTGCCCTCTAAAGGTATAGAAAAATTGATAACTAAAATTATAGACATACATTAGACAGCGCTTTAAAACGCGCTGTCTAAAGGGGACCTTTAAACAGCGTTTTTTCTTGAAAAAACGCCCTCTAAAGATATAGAAAAATTGATAACTAAAATTATAGGCATACATTAGACAGCGCTTTTTCTTGAAAAAGCGCCCTCTAATGTATACTTTAGAGAGCGTTTTTTCATAAATAAAAAGCGTTGTCTTTACCTACGACAGCGCTACCTTAGGCAGCGCTTTTAAGCGCTGTCTAAGGCCTAAAAAAGCGTTGTCTAATGTCTTGTTTGGCGTAGTGAATAATTTTGGCTTTTGATGCACATATTGTGTTTGATGTACAGGATATTGTGTTTGATGCACATAATGAAATAAATAATATTGGCTTTTGATGCACGTATTGTATTTGATTTAAACAATGTTAGCTTTTAGCTTTTGATGCACGTATTGTATTTGATTTAAACAATGTTAGCTTTTAGCTTTTGATGTAAATTCTCTGATTCATTTACAAGGATAAAATATAGGAAGAATTGTGTTTGATGCACATATTGTGTTTGATGTAAATAGAAGCTGTTTTGACAGGATAAAATATAGGAAGAATTTGAGAAGCAGAGAATTTTTATATTTAAAACTGACTGTTTTGACAGAGGTTATAAAACCTAACTGTAGTTGTATGTCAAACACTGACCAGAATAATATAAATAAAAAATGTTGTTGCTGAGAATCGAACCAGATCACCTTTAGTTATATCACAATGGTTGTGTAATCCTACCATTGTGAAATGGTGCGCGCTTTTTGGAATACAACAACGGTCCCAAGGCCGTCATTGTATGTATCGCATATACAACAACACTCTACATAACAATGCCTTCGCCCGCGTCATTATTTGTCATTTCCAACCGTTGTTAAATTGGTTTTTCGTAGTAGTTGACTTTTCTATATACAAATATTCTTAAGATATAAAAATATCAACACTCTCCCTCAAGTTTGGGCATATAAGTCCAATGCAACAAGCTTGTCACATATATAATTAGTTCTGGGACTTCGCATGGATTTTTTAAATATGTTTGCCAATTGATCATAAGAGTTGACAAAGCTTGTAACAATGTCTCCTCATTCAATCTTCTCTCTAAAAAAGTGATAGTCTATCTCAATAAGTTTGGTCCTCTCATGGAAGACTAGATTTGAAGCAATGTGCAATTGTTAACCTAGAAATTTTAGCTGAAAGAATTTGACAAAGAATGGTAATAACCACGTTTGAAAATGCTAAGTGTCAAGATATTCAAACATAGCTTCGATATATTAACTATGTCGACTAAAGATGGTTCGACCACTTTGTCACATGATTTAGGATGTAGTATATTTTAACGTTCATGATGCCTGGTTTGGAAGAGTCTCAGGAAAATATCTACAAGATTATAATCACTCTCTCTTCAAAACATGTCTATAATGTTGAAGAGGTTTGCACGAACCAAGACTTTGACAAATGTCGAGTTTGACGCGTCCATCAGATGTTGAGAACTTAGTGTATTTTTAGTATATAAGTCAGCCAAACTAAAGATGTTGAGAAAACATTATATTGGTCGACCAAAGACTATCAACAGAGGTAGTTAGAGGGTTCAAAGATAGTTAATAGCATAATGGGTGGGTTTTCACTAGTTTCAACATTGAAGACACGTGGGAGCAAGTTAGAGCAATGACGTCCACGTAATGGGATACATGTCAAATCATGTGGAAATAACCATTGTCATCGATTATCATTGTATCAGTATATAAGTGGATTTCATTGTTGGGATCATGGTCACAAATTTCATTTATTTTTTATAGAACTAAAGTATCCAAGCCACAGAGAAAAAAAATTTATGAGAGAAAATGTATGTTTGCGTCCTTTATTTAAGCATTTTCAATTAAAGCATTTACTTTTATGACATTTATTATGCTTTTTGTCTATTTTCTTCGTTCAAAGCAATTTTACATTTTTTTAGTTAAAATTTACTTTCAGTTTGTCAATATTCAAACATTTAAAATTCAATGACACACTTTTCGTTGCACTTTTTTTTGCATAAATTTTCCTTGAGATTTTATTCGATTTATTCTCTTAAATGAATTAAAACTCATGATCGTTTACTAAAAATACCAGTAAACAACAATGCAACTTGATTATCACAAATAAGTGTAATTGATCTTGCTTCTTTAGTTTTAAATTCCTTGAGCAACTACTTTAATCAAATGAGTTCACATGTTGCCATTGCCATGACCCTATGCTCTGCCTCAGCGCTTGATATTACAACTACGTTTTGTTTCTTACTTTTCCAAGATATAAGGCTTCCTCCAATAAGTACACAATACCCAAAGCTGGATCGTCTATCAATGGGTGACCATGCTCAATCAACATCAGAGTATTTGACTATCTGAGTATGTCCTTTATCTTCATACACGAGACATTTTCCTAGAGCATATTTGATGTATCTCAGAATCAAGATAACATCATCCATGTGTATCTGACAGTGGGAATTTAAGAATTGGCTTACCACACCAACTGCAAAAGAAATGTCTAGACGAGTGACTGTGAGATAATTTAACTTTCCAACCAATCTCATATACCTTCTTGAGTCAGATAGTGGTTTCCCCTGATTGGGTAGGAGTTTGACACTTGGACCCATAGGAGTACCAAGTGGTTTAACATTCAACAAACATGTTTCTTCCAAAATGTCCATAGCATATTTCCGCTGATAATCACCAAACTATCTTTAGATTGAGCTACCTTAATACCAAAGAAATAATAGGGTTTACCAAGATCTTTTGTATGAAATTGATTCGAGAGTGTTGTTTTAATTTGAGTATTCCCTACTGATCATTACCAATTATGACAATATCATCTACACACACAATAAGGTAAATACACTCTTGAGCTGAGTTGCGATAAAACACAGAATGGTCATCTTCACTACGAACCATACCAAACTATTGTACTACAATGTTGAATCTGTTAAACCAAGCCCTTGGAGATTGCTTAAGACCATAAAGAGACTTGTGTAGCATACAAACCATAGTCGATGACTTCCCCTAAGCAACAATCGAAGTGGTTGCTCCATATATACTTCCTCTTCAAGAACACCATGTAAAAATGAATTTTTGTTGTCAAGTTGATAAAGAGGTTAGTTTTGAATGGCTGGAATGGCGAGAAGAAGTCTAATTGATGCCATCTTAGCTACAAACGAGAAAGTATCACCATAATCCAACCCAAAAATTTGAGTGTATCCTTTTGCTACCAAACGGGTTTTAAATCGATCAATCTTACCATCTGGACCGACCTTCACAATACAAAGCCAGCTAAAATCGACCAAAGATTTCCCAAGAGGTAGAGGAACCAATTCTCAAGTACCACTGCTTTGGAGAGCACACATCTCATTAATAATTGCTTGTCTCTGCTCATGGTGAGATAATGTTTCACCTAAAGTGTTTGAAATAGAAATAGAAGCAAAGAAGACAGACAAGTATAATGTAAAGGGGAAAGACGGCGATAATATAAATCAATATAATATCGAGAGGGATTTTTTGTTTGACGTATACCTTTTCGAAGGGCAATCGGAAGATCAGACTCAGCCTGTAGGATTGGATCCACTGGCGGAGACAGCGTTGGAGAAGAGACTGCAATGACTTCAAAGACATGTATGACGAACGTTGGGTGATAACGGTGATATGTTTGTAATGGTCGAGAAGTCGGAGGGTTAACCGTAGGGTTATCTAGTGGCACTACTACAAAACGCGTAAACAACGACGCCATGCTCACAACGCTTCATCCCTACACCGTTGTGACATATCTAAACTAAGGCGCGGTTGTATTTTATTTGTTTATTGAATAAAACTTATCTGTATATAACAACGGTTGAGAAACCAACCGTGGTGATTATCTGTATATAACAATGGTTGATAAATCAACCGTAGTGATACCTTCAAGCTTTCATGTGTTCGAACCTCAGCGCATTCATATATATTATTCCTTTTATGTTAAAGTGCGCCTTTACTTTTTTATTTACTTCTAATTAAAAAAATTAAAAGTTATGACTACGGTTGTTTTTATACACCGTTGTGATATATTTTGTATGTTTTTTTTTTATTTTTAATTCTAAAAATAACTCTGGCGCTTTAATATGAAATTTCATTATGTAAATAATATATCATAACGGTGTAAATTCTTGACCGTCGCAGTAGTGTTTCAATAGTCTCCAAACTAGCTAGTCTCATTGTCTCTTCAGTATCCTTATTTCGATTCCATTGAAAATAGAAACCAGACGAAACGTTACACGATTTCAACCCTAAACCCTAGCCTTCAATACTATGAAACAATACACGATTCCACCAAAGCTTGAATCATCAATATCCATTTGTTGTCATTTTCGTCATCATCGTCATGATAGTGAAGAAAATAGAAGATTATGCACATACCAACACCGTCGTCATCATCGTCACCGTCGTTGTCATAAGGAAGGAAGACAACAACAACACCAACACCAACATCGTTTACTTCTTCGTCACGTTTAGGGTACGTAAAATATTTTCCCCATGCATCTACAGTAAACTCTTTTGCCATTGTTGTTCATGTTGTTGTTGTTGTTTTTGAATTTAGATGTCGACCTTGTAGAGTTCTTCATCAGAAACCAGCGAAGTAGCTCAAACAAATGAAAGGTTAGCCAATGAAACTCAAACAATTGAAAGTCAAACAAAAATATCACAAAGAGGTGTTACAATGATGCCCCAATTCACATCAGTCCGCAACTCATCTGGTGCAAAAATTCCGATCGAGTTTGATTCGCACTACAGATTAGTGGATTGTCCACATTACGCTACTTTTAGGAGTTATGTTGCGTTCCTTGCACATAGCAAAGTCAGTATACTGATTGATGATTGGAGAGAAGTGGATGGTAATGTCAAAGAGAGCATATGGACATACGTTAAGGTATTTCATACTATAATATTCATATATTTGATATCACTACCTATAGTTTCTAATTCATACTTATATATTGATTTAATGTAGTTGAATTTTGAGTTTACCGATGACTCAAAATTGAAAGGAAAGTGGATAACTTATGCCGATGTTCGTTGGAGGGGATTTAAGTCACGGCTCACGGCTGACTACATTACGAAGCCTAAAAGCGGTCTTCAACCTCCATGGATTCGGTATAGTTTTTTATCGAAGAAGGTGTGGCACAAGGTTGCGAAGAAACACCGTTCTGAGGAATTCAAGGTTAGTACTAGTCTTATGTAACCTATAATGTTATGCTAATGAGTTATAGATACTAATCATACACATTTTTCACTATGTTAATAACAGGCTAAAAGCGAAGTAGGAATTCAGAACAAGGTGAAAAACATGTACCCCCATAGATTGTCTCGTGGGGGTTACAGGAAACTTGAGAAGAGGATCCTGCAGGAAAAACTACAAGAAGGAGGAGATGGTGACATTCCATCTCCACCTTCAAGACATGAGAAATGGAAGAGGGCTCGATTAAGACCTAATAGAGAGTACACCTCTGAGGCTTCAAGAGTAGTTGCTGAGAAAATTGTAAGTATATGTTTTGTTTAAATGCATTTGCTTATGTAAATTGCTCATGAATTGTTATTTAAATGCGTTTGCTTATGTAAGTTGCTCATGTTGTGTAGGATAACTTGGTTGTGGCGGCCCGTGAAGGCACATTTGTTCTGGAAGCACGACATGACATATTAGTCGAAGCTATCAGAACAACTGAGCATGGAGGTCGTGTCCGTGGTGTTGGAGATGGTGTCGGCTTGAGGTCATACTTTGGATCTCAAAGAAGAAGCACCGAAACCACTGAATTTCTTGCTTAACGACAAAAGATTGATAATGTTGAGAAGTAATTGGCGGAGCAAATGAGGCTGTTTGAGGAGGAGAGGGAAAAAAAGGAAGAAAAAAGTGGAAAGGTTACAAGAGATGTATTCGGTATATGTCGTAAATCGCGCTTATTTTTGTATGATATATATTATATGTTCTAATTGAATATATTGTGCTTATTTTTGTTTTATGTTCTAATTGAATGTTATGATGTAGAGATTAAGTGAAAGTTTCGAACAACGAACTAATGAAGATCGTCGTTGCGTTGGTGATAATCAAACTCCAAGTAGAAGTGTCGTAAATCCCGCTTCTACAAAAGGGAGTAATTGTACAGCCCCTCCCCCACCTGTAGATAACCGCAATGGGATATTGGACCCTAGTCCAAATGAAATAACAAGTTTATACTTGTCCATTTCAACAACAGACCTTGCGCAAGCTCTCCCGCTAGAACATTGCCCAAAATTGGATTTAGTGTATTACACTCCTGAAGATGTGAGAGATTTTCTCGCAGGATATAAGTGACTTGACATATCTATTTTGCAAGTTTGGTGCACATAAGTATATAGTCGAATATACATGTCATTATAGAACATTATAATTTTTTTGTATTTTCTCCCTTAATTTATTCATTTTCTTTGACCATTTAGGTACATTCACCGTGTTTGTATAGAATTGAATAAATAAGGTACCTATGGAATCTTGGACCCAAGTTTTATTGCTTGGGCGTATAATGAAAAAAATATCAGAGAAAACTACTTGAAAAGCCGGCTAAATGACGGAGGAAAAGAATGTTACCTTGCACCATTCCTATGTAGGTTAGTATTGTTGTAATTTATTTCTATATTCTATATTTAGTTTTGTTTTAGTAACAACTAATAATATATATATATATATATATATATATATATATATATATATATATATATATATATATATATATATATATATTCTCGTGTTCATTCAGTGGTCATTGGCAATTGATCGTAATATCGTTTAGGACAAATACAGTGACATTACTGTGTTCCTTGCACGATCCACTCCACAAACCAATGAAAGATCTTGTATTAACGTAAGTGTCTTTGTTTAATATCATTTTCTTTGGCAGTAATTGTAATTAGTTTATCATGTAATATGTTTAATTCAATTTTCAATGTGCAGTATTGTGGAGCAAGTTAATATATTGAGGAATGTTAGAAAAAAGCCCACATACCTTGCTCCTAAAGTAAGTGGCCCGATTACCTGTTTATTTCATTTACATTCATGCATGTGTGGTTGTATTCATATTTTTATATTCATGTAATTTGTAGACGAGGAAACAACGCGGGAGTTACGGGTGTGGGTATTTTATCATGAAACATATGTTAAACATCGTCCTTGTCGGCACTGTTGATTCATGGGATACGGTAATATATGCCATAAAATGTTTACATATATTAATATATAAGTTGACTATTGAATTATTATCATGCATGATATATCTTCAATTTTTTGCTCTTATGTAGATGTTTAACGACGAAACCCCATTCCCCCTTGAGGACTTTGTGGATCTTCGTAAACGTTGGCCGTATATCCACAATGAGCTTAAGGGTTCTGCTCATGCTGTATGATATATCAACAACATTTTTTGATGCACATATTTTTTGCTTTTGATGCACATAATGTGAACAATAGTTTTGGCTTTTGATGCACATAATGAAATCAATAATATTGACTTTTGATTTAAACAATGTTAGCAGTTTAATTCTCTGATTCATTTAGCCTTTGATGTAAATTTATTTTGATGTAAATTCTCTGATTCAATTATAAGGATAAAATATAGGAAGAATTGTGTTTGATGCACATATTGTGTTTGCATGTAAACATAAGTTGTTTTGACAGGATAAATTATGGCAATAATTTGATACGCAGATAAATTTTATATTTAAAACAGTCTGTTTTTGGCAGTGGTTATAAACCTATCCGTAGTTGTATGTCAAACGCTAATATAAATAAAAAAATGTTGTTGCTGAGAATTGAACCAGGTCACAGTTTAGTATATCACAACGGTTGACTAAACTAACCGTCGTGAAATGGTGCGCGCAAACTGGAATACAACAACGGTTCCCGGACTGTCATTGTACGTACCTCATATACAACAACAGTCTACATAACAACGCCTTCGCCCCGTCATTATATGTCATTTTCAACCGTTGTTAAATGGGTTTTTCGTAGTAGTGTGGTTCAGGCTCCCTAGACTTATTGGGAATAATGGTATAGAGATATTATTAACTTCTAGAAGAGGTGTGAGAGTAATTTCTTGAAGGGATTCCGAAGTTACATGGTTGAACTCGAAATATGTAACAGACTCGAAGAATGTAGCATCAGCTGATATGAGATATCGTTGTAGAGTAAGAGAATAACAACGATAATCTTTTTGTGATCGACAATACCTAAGAAAGACACTCTTGAGTGATCAAGCTGATAGTTTATCAAGTCCAAAAGAGAGATTGTAAACAAAACGTGTAGACTCAAAAACACGGGGAGAAATTGGGTGAAACGGGGAGTGAGGAAAAATAATTGAGTGAGATATTGTATCACCTTTATTGATGATTGTTTTTCAAGTTGCACGCGATGATTTTAATAAAAAATAGATATAAATTATTTTCAATAATTAAAAACGGTTTAAAAAAAATTAACAAAAAGATTAACATAACTCAGCAAAATTTTATAAGAAATCAAATAGATATTTTTTTTCTCATGGATTAATTTAGACTTTGTATATCTTTAAAAAAAATATTTTAATTTTTTTTCCATTAAACTTCGCAATATGTTGGATCCACGTTACTTAGGACACATACAATAAATAAATATATTGGGTATTGAACGTGTGAACGCTTCGTTGTCGTTGTTACCCATATGTATATATGAACGTTTAAGGAAGCATCCAAGTAGCATTCGTTGATAATGCTACACTTGTTTTGTTTTATATATGATTTTTGTGGTCCAAGTCCATTACTTAGTTTTAAAAAAAAAAATGTTTTTTCCCTCCACACATTTCATCATAATATGCTTTGTCAAATTGCTTTAAATATGACCTCAAAAATTGTTTTAAATAAGATCATTAACGAACTTGGGACCTTAGTAATGTGAACAGAGAAAACGTGATCGAACCATCTTGTTATTTCTCAAATCATACATACTCCAATAATTGGTACTATGTGTTCCCATTTTATTTGTTATTCACATATGAATTAAGAAATATAGTCAGCAGAATAGATTTTATAAAAAATAATCCCTTCATCATTTATGAATACTACATTAGGCTGTTTGGTACATAAATTAAACATATGTTATAAATGAATAAAAGTATAACAATTTTATTAAATATTAAGGTATTTACTGTTTTGCAAATGAAAAAGAAAGAATAATAATTTGAAAGTAATGCACATATTTAAAAAAATGAGGAGTACAAGAAATACATGATTCTTTTATAAGCACACTAACATGAAAAAAAAAAAAAAAAACCCAAATGGAAGCTAGCTCTAAAGTATTGTTATAACTAATTTAACTAAGTCAATAACCAACTAGTGGTTATATGTATGCTATTATTCAGTTGTGATGAGTAAAATATGTAATAAATTACTAAAAACATGTACTATTGTATGACACGGTGAATATTACAATTGTTGTAATAAAGTAAATATTAATTGTTGTAAAAAAAAAGTGAATATTAATTGGTTCTAATCCAAGAGAAGAAAGTAAATGACTTATTTAAGAATAAGAAAGATCTCGTTTGAATTAAGGTAGGATTGAAAAGAATAACTTTCCAGAAAATCTTCCAATCTTAGATGGAGTAAACTAATGCATGTCATCTTCAATATCCAAGAGGTAAGGAAAATTGTTAATAATGGTCTTGAACCATTGGCAACAAATCCCACAAAGTAACAAAGAAATAAAGAAGAAATATCAGAGGACATTGTTTTACCTACAAGAGTGTGTTGAAAATCAATTCTAGTCCATATATTCAATCATTTAAACCATAAATAGAATATTAAGGAAAAATCTTGTCTAAGTAAGGTGAATTGTTCTATAAACGGTAACAATATATTCAATCATTTAAATCATTAACGGAATATTGGGGAAAGGTCTTGTCTAAGTAAATTGCTTTGTAAACGGCGACAGGTAAAACTATTATGTAGGTTATTATACTTTTATTATGGAAAAGCAACACCACATTCACAAATAGAACCTATCACGAGAATGACTAAAATTGACCATGGCATACCGTTTCCAAAAATTTAAAGGGAAAAAAAGTGTTCTCGCTATTTTTTTTTTTTTTTGTATTTGTTTCATGAGACCTATTTTTAATTTATTTATTTCATTTAATATTAGCCATATAATATATTAATGGTAAAAATTTGATGTAAAACTTTAGACTTTTGAGGTTGATAGATCCTAGCACTAATTAAAAAATTAATATTTGTTTGATTAAACTATAAGTAAATGTTATTCCATTAAGTTGATTTCTATGGGCACCTAATTGCAAGGGCACATATTTCAACTTACACACCAAAACATACACTACACCGTATGTACAGAGTGAACAGTGTGGAATAGTACATGAACAGTGCCATATGAATAGTGCATGTGTCCCCTGAACAGTAACGTGAACTGTGTTCACATACAGTATATGAACAATGATTTTTTAAAAGTGAATAAAGTTGGTTAATACAATCTAAAAAGTTGGTTAATGAAGTGGTGAAGTTGGTTAATAAACGTCCAGATATTAAAAATAATTTTTCGTAGTAAACTAAAGTTGGTTAATGAAAAGTAAAAAATTGATTAATGAAATTATAAAGTTGGTTAATAAACATCCAGATATCAAAAATAATTTTAAGCAGTCACCAAAGTTAGTTAATACAACGTAAAATGTTAGTTATTAAAGTTATGAAGTTGGTTAATCACACAATTTATTATCAGTATTTCTTAATAAAAAAAAATATAAAAAAAAATAAATAATATTATAATATTTCACTGTTCACCGTATTGGTGAACAGTGAAATACGGTGTAGGTGTAGAAATTAGGTGTAAGAATATCATTTCTCTTCAACTTACGACATCTTATTTTTCTTAAATTTAAGAGGAGAAATTCTGACATTTTTTTTTTATCAAAGCAAATTTAATGAATATCATTAATCAGAAATTGTTCAATACAACGAGGAGCTAAATTTAAGGAAATATGTCTAGGCCAAGAATTGGCCGCCCTAGCAAGAGAATGGGCAGCCATATTCGCTTGACGTCTAATAAGCTTAACCTCAAAGCTGGGATTACCACTTAACAACGCTTGAATAGAATTAATAATGCAATAAAACTCAGAACCACCAATATGAGAGAAGTTGATGGCTTGTACAACTATTTGGGAGTCACTTTTGAATATCACATTTACCAGATTCGATTCCATGGCTTTGTGGATAACTTACTTGAGAGCCAAAGCTTCAGCTTCATAAACAGTCATGATTCTCGGATCCCAAGCCACACCTGCAGAAATGAAGTTTCCCGAATGATCCCGAACAAACCAGCCCCTTTTAGAAGTACCCTTATCATTCTTGAAAGTTGCATCCACATTACATTTCACCACTCCTTGCATAGGGGGAATCCAAGAAGAGAGTGTTTGTTGATCGTTATTCGGAGTATGAACTTTTGGGGCCAAAAACCATTCCTGCCACTTGTGGAAGGCTAACCAACCAAGCTTTGGAGCTTCCTCAAACTCATTGTTCAAAATCCGATTATTCCTATTCCTCCAGATCTCATCTAACCTAACAGCAATTCTACCAGCAACCTTACTATCCTCCTTACTACAAATATCAAAAATAAGCGTTTTAGCATCTTGGAAAGAAAGTAATCTAGATTCAATAATAGTGGACAAACCTGCTACCCTCCAACAGTGAACAATCTCATTACAGCAAAAAAAAAAAAGATGCCAATCATTCTCTGGGTTACTCTCGCAGAATTGACACATAGAAGGACAAGGTACATGATGTTGTCGAAGTCTAGTACGAGTCGGTAAACACTCGTTACAAATTCTCCATAAAAGGTGCTTAACCCTTGGTGGGCCTTTAACCTTCCAAAGGCTATTCCAATCCTCCTTCTCGATCTCCTGATTCCTCCTTAAACTTCTCCAAAGCCTATAACCAGAACGCACACTGTAGGACCCATTTTGTTCTTCCCTCCAAATCATTCTATCCTCTTTAACCTCTTTCAACAAAGGCACCTGTAAGATTTCGTCGACTTCTGCAAGATTAAACAATTCTCTAATAGCTCTAACATCCCATTGTTTCACAATAGGCAACAAAAGACTTTTAACAGTAATGGCATACACACCTTAGTTCTGGGGGCCCCTTAGACACCCATCTCTCTTTCCCCTGATCCAAGGCTCTTGCATAACCTTGATATGATTCCCATCCCTAATGCTCCACCTGCATCCTAAATATAAGACTTCCTTCGCCTTCCAAATGCTTCTCCATACAAAACTAGGATTATAACCAAGATTAGCTTCAAAGTAAGATGTTATAGGGAAATACCTTGCTTTGAAAATTCTGGTGACCAGAGCATGAGGCTTAGACAACAGGTTCCAACCTTGTTTAGCAACCATAGCCATGTTGAAGGCTTTAAAGTCTCTAAAACCCAATCCTCTTTCCTTCATAGAACAAGTCAGTTCATCCCAGGCCATTCAATGGATTCCCCGATTATTCCATCCTCCTCCCCACCAGAAAGCATTGAGCATCTTTTCAATATCGTTGCATACCAAGTCTGGGAGAATAAACAGGCTCATGATATAAGACGGAATAGCTTGGAGCACTAATTTTATCATAACTTATTTTCCTGCTCTAGATAAAGCTCGCCCTCTCCAAGAGTTAATTTTGTTCCAAATACGATCTTTGATAAAAGAAAATGTTGCCTTCTTACTCCTACCAATCATAGAAGGCAAGCCTAAGTACTTTCCTGTGCCCAATACATAACTAACACCCATAATACCAGCTAGATCCTCCTTGGAAGAGTTAGAAATGTTACGACTAAAGAAAACTTCAGATTTATTCAAGTTTATCTCTTGACCCGAGGCTTCAGCATAAGTACTGAGTAGATTCATGAGATGTCTAACTTCAGAGAGGTTGGCCCTGCAAAACAAAAAACAATCGTCAGCAAAAAGAAGGTGGGACACAGCGGGTGCCCCTCTACATATTTTGACCCCGTGTATATCTCCTCTAGCTACTGCTCCCTTGATAAGAGCCGACAGACCTTCTGACATTAAAATAAAAAGGTGAGGAGACAGTGGGTCCCCTTGCCTCAATCCTCTTCTTGGTACAATTGGTCTGACTCTTTCCGAATTAACAAGAATAGTATAATGCACTGAAGTAATACACATCATCATCCAATGAATCCACCTATCAGCAAACCCCATTTTGTGAAGCATCTCTCGAAGAAAACCCCAATCCACCCTATCGTACACTTTGCTAATATCCACCTTTAGAGCCTAAAAAACCTTATTTCCTTTTGTTTTCCTTTTAAGGGCATGGATAACCTCTATAGCTATCATAGCATTATCCAGAATAGAACGGCCTTCCATCAAAGCTGATTGTTCCTCCGCTACACATTTTCCAAGCATAACCTTCAACCTATTAGCGAGAGCTTTGGCCAAGATTTTGTAGATCACATTACAAAGAGAAATAGGCTGAAAATCCTTCATCTTATTAGGCTTAACAATTTTAGGAATCAAACAGACATTAGTATCGTTTAGCGACGGCGGGAAAAAACCTCTCTCAAGCCAATGTTTGGCGGCCTCAAATATATCTAAGCCACACACGTCCCAGAAATTTTGATAGAAGGCAGGATTAAGTCCATCCGGACCTGGTGATTTATTAGGATTCATTTCACATAAAGCTTTGTACAGTTCCTCTATGCACAGTGGAGCTAATAATCTGCTATTATCCTCCTCAGTTATCATAGGATGGATATGTGACAACACATTATCAAACACACTAGATTTTGCACTAAACAAGTTTTCAAAGTAATCTTTTGCAATGTCACACAACCCATTTTGAACATACTCCACTGATCCATGTTCACGCTGTAAGTTACTTATCATCTGGAATATCTTGCGAGCAGTAGCAGAAAGATGAAAAAACTGCGTATTAAGGTCTCCGTCGCGAAGCCATTGCATTTTTTCTTGTTGTTTCTGGTACATATCCTCCTTCGTAAGCAGCTTATTAAACTCCTTTTGAGCTTCAAGAAATTCTGCCATAGAAGCCTTGTCTTGGCTACGACGACTCCACTCCATAACATTCTTAAGTCTTTTAAGTTCACCCTTCTGCTTCCTGTAATAGATTCTACCCCAAATCTCCAATTCCTTCGCACACGAATAAACCTGCTTAATGACATCACTGTTAACATCTTGCGTCCACCCGGTTTGCACAACATATCAAATTCCATCTTCTTCCAACCACTTGTTCTCAAATCTGAATGCATAACTTCCACGAACTTGCTGCCGCGAATCACACTGGAGAAGAATTGGACTGTGGTCGGAATGGGACGCAACAAGGTTACGAAGCTTCGGATCCGGGAACAGATCCAACCAACTTGAAGTCACCATTGTATTGTCTAATCTCTCTTCCACAACATGGTTTGTTCCTCTGCTCTTTATCCAGGTAAACTGATGCCCTTCTTTCGGAACATCGATAAGATTAGAGTCGCAAACAGCCTGCCTAAAACCCTCACATAGCCAGTTCGGATGAAGATGATTACCTTGCTTATCTTGTTGGGAAAGAAGGTCGTTGAAATCACCCACAATGTACCATGGCAGATTCGACATATTATGGATATCGCGGAGCATATCCCACGCTCGTCGTCTTCTGTTTCTCTCCGGAAAACCGTAATAACAAGTAAGTTTTCACTCTCCATTAACAGCATCCTGGACTGTTATGTTGATGAAATTACGGGTGAAGTTTATCACACTACAGCTAGAGGAATCCTTCCACATAACAGCAAGACCTCCACTTCTTCCTTCCACATCTACCACGAAGCAAGCGTCGAACTTTAATAACACCCGAATACGTTCAAGCTTCCTAGAATTTGTTAAAGTCTCTGATAAGAAAATGACGTCTGGACGGTACTGCTGAGCTAACATTTGTAAATTCGGAACTGCACGTGGGTTGCTCAATCCCCGACAATTCCAACTCAAGATTTTCATGAGTCCCTGCAGTCCCGGCTGCCAGGACTTGCCGTTAAAAAATGAGTATTTGTAGCGGCTTCACTTTCTGCTTGCTGGACTAAAACTTCCCTCCTTCTTTTTTACTCAACCTGGTCTTCCTCCTGTACCTGTTTTGGTATGCAGCAGTTGGGGTAGGGCAGAATTATTTCTAACAGGGTTTTGTTTTATATTCACATACTGGTTGATTTTGGTCGAGCACATATTTTCTAGGTTTTTATGTTTTGCAAGAACAGTTTTGTGTTGGTTATTTTTAGCTTTAAACTTTATGGCTTTTGGGTTAAGGGTTGCAGGGATATTGGTAGTTTTTGGTTCAGTGGTAACAGGTTTAAAAGCAATATCATTGGGTTGGGAAGTAAAAGGTACGAAAGCACCTTCATGACATATAGGGGTATTTTTATTTAATGAAAAGTTCAAAGAATCTTTTTGGTTTAATTGTTGTTTCAAAAGTGTGGGGTCACAGAATTCAAGAGTGGTATTTGTTGGTGTTAGGGCTGGACAACGGGCCGGGTTGGGCGGGTTCGGGCCCAAAAGCCACACTCAGTCCAACCCGCGGATGCATTAATATGGCCCATTTTCGCCCAATTTTAACATCGGTTTAGCCGGATTGGGTTCCAACGGGTTGCAGGTTAAGACGGACGGGTTAATCGGTTTATGGGACTGAAAATATTTAAAGATCAAATAAAAATTTCTAACTTTTTCATAAAACTTAATACAGTTTTTATATTATAAAATTTTTTAATTCAATAAAGGACTAAACAATCAACTTTAGACCAACACAATTTATTCTTACTTTTTTCACCTGTTAAATATTAAATACTGTACAAAAATACTAAATAACATCCTTAAAATTAAAATTGGTCATTATAAATTAGGTCCAAAACACCTAATAATAATTAAAATTAATAAATCAAATAAATCTAGATCAAATATCCCACACAATTTTAAATGGTAAAATAACCTTTTTTCGTCCCTTAACTTTGCCCTAGGGTCCAGTTTGGTCCGTTAACTTTAAAAAGTGGCAAGTTCGTCCCTTAAATTTTAAAATGGTGTCACGTTTATCCTTCCGTCTGGTTCTATTAGTCAAAGGTTGAAAACAATGCCACGTATTTCTAGGTGGACTTTATGTGCAGCATTGTTGGCAATGGCTCCATTAATCATACGTTCCATATAATGCCACGTTATATTTTTATTATTTAATTAAAAAATACATATATTTTATTCTTGTTTCAGATCAAATAGAAACATGGAATTAGAAGACCGACATCCATTCCTCTTGCTGTAACCACCATCCTGCATTTCATCACCATCTCATCTTGCCGCTACCACTGGTCTTTCCGTCATCATATCTTCTTTGCGTCTCCTTTTAAAACATTTATGATTCGTTGAAACTAAATGAGTATTAGGTTATAGTTCATTGTTCTGTAACTGTAATTGAATTGAGATGTGTTTAACATTAGTAATCTATTTTTCACTGCAACTAAACTTGTGACCAAACGTTGTTAATATATATCTTACAAATACATAACCAGGAGAACAGATACAGTTCACACTGATAAAATTCTGTGTTTTCTGATGTGAACTTCTGCTATAGTAAGACAGTGAAAAATTATGTTTTACTCTCTACAAATTTATTATTGAGTGATATCCTACTCCGTGAAACACATTGATAAATTCAACAACATGGGCATACCATATTGTGGTCTGAATCAACAACGCATACATTTATTTCAGGCTGCAGATTATAACGTGGCAGCTGCTCAGCAAGGCATTGTTTACATTGATGAAGTTGACAAGATTACCAAAAAGGTTCTCCATTATTTTCTCTATTTTTCGTTCCAACTATTATTTGTCCACTGTTCTAAATCACTTCTTGACATTTCAGTCTCGCTCAATTTCTGTTTATCAAGAGATAATCTGATTTTTTTAAGAAATAATCTGATTTTCCAAATTGAATTTGTACAACTGTAACAGATTTTTTCGTCAGTTTTTAGCATTCTTCTGCTTTCATCAGATGAGTTTAGCTCTGTTTCGATTCATTGCTGCTATTGGAAGAACACAAGTTATGGCAAACACACTTGGTACCTTTATGCTTTTACTCGTTTTCTTACTTGGTGGTTTCATTATCGCCCGAGGTGAGCACTATTTATTCGTTCTTCGTTCGTAAAAGTTAAATGCATGCAGAAAACAAGGTATTAGAAGAATGACTCATGCAACTTTAATAATGTCGTTTACAGATGACATTGAACCATGGATGCTATGGGGCTATTATGCTTCTCCTTTGATTTCCTTTTCCTGCTAAACTGTATTCATTTATCTTACTCATGAAACTAGTTTTGTCCGACTTTTAAAGTCGATATTGATTAAATTCGAATCTTTTTAATGATCTGTTACAGCCAAATTTAGACCCAAGAGTACCTGAACCTACAGTTGGGAAGGCTCTTCTTAAGTCTAGAAACATGTTTACAAAAGAATATTGGTACTGGATTTGTATCGGTGCTCTCTTAGGCTTTTCCTTGCTTTTCAACGTTCTTCTTATTGTCGCGCTGACATTTTTGAATCTTAAGTCTCCATACTGCTTGTTTCAGTTTCTGTTTCTGCTCTAAGACTGTCTTTAACAAGGTCTTAAAGTTGAATTGCAGCATTTGGAGACTCTAAATCCATTGTTCTGGAAGAGGAGAATGAGAAAAAGGAAACAACAAAAGAGAGTTATACTTCAAAAGCTAAATCATCTAAATGTAATTACTCAACTATACCCTTTTCTTTTTGTCAAATGTTTATGTTCTTAGGTACTAAATTTCACTTTTGATTTAAAAAATGTTGTGCAAAAGAAAAACAATGTGGCAGTTTTATAATCAAAATGACTACATACAGACATTGAAATGACACAAAGAAACACCTCTGAGAGTCTAATTCTCAAAGCAGACACTTCAACAATCAAGAGGGGAATGGTGTTACCCTTTAGGCCACTATCACTTGCTTTTAATCGCGTGAATTACACTTCAATATTTAAGAATGTTGATTGTTGAATTTCATATCTGGTATATTCTAGATCGCAAAGAGTTGTCTGCAGTTTTCATTTTTATTTATTATTGTGGTGCCATCTGTGTCTTTCCACTGCCTGTTGAATCTCCACTTTCTAAATTTCTCTTACTCATCAAAGAAGAAGAACTAACCAATTTCATATTTCCCAAAACCCTAACTTTTAATTTTGAAAGAAATTGTAAAGAAAGAAGCTGAATTGTATTTTCCCTAAGAAAAAATTGGGGGAAACGGAGAAGATGAATGGTAAAGAAGGAAGAAGATGTTATTCAAAGTCCATGTCACCTGCCACATAACAAATAATAAACGGACGTTTGACCAAACTAACGGCAAGGACTAACTTAACACCATTTTAAAAGTTAAGGGACGAACTCGTCACTTTTTAAAGTTAAGGGACCAAATTGGACCCTGGTGTAAAGTTAAGGGACGAAAAGGCCATTTTAAATTAAGTCATACCATAACTGATAATATTAATTGATCAATACAAATTAAAAGCTAAAAATTATTAATGGAAATTAATTAATTTACAATTCAATTGCTCATCAATCAAGGTTGGATCAATGGAGAGTCCTTTTCTTCAATCTGAAAAAAAGTACAAATAATATAAGTTAAACAAAAAGAACAAGCAACAAAACTTGTTTGCAGTAAGAGCAGTTTCAACATAATTATTAAATAAAATTCAAGCATAAGATAATTACTCTTTGATTTATCGAGTTACCAATACAATGCTCAATCCTTATATTACAGTACCAACACTTTTTGACAAATACTTCCATCTCCATTACCTATAAGAGTCATGTATGATAGTTTAACTTCCTAAAAGCAAGATACAAGTAATGATGTAGTTAATGTAGGTTGATTCTGCGGCTTAAAAGGCATTAATTGGTTGTTGGATGATGTCGCATGGTTTTTAAATGTAGGATGACTGTACTGCTGCTAATGGCCGACCAGGTGAGAGACATTGGGAATCTGGCAAATAATTGGAGTTTTTTACTGGTCTACCCCACTCTGAAAAATTAAATACCAATCTACCCTCTTCTGAAAAAAAATTCCCAGGATGCCCTAGTTCTTGAAGGTGCTCGTTATCCTGGTTCACGAGCACGTAAAGGGAAACGCACCAAGAAGGTGCTCGCAGTCCCAGTTCACGAGCACCTGAAGTGTTTTTTTTTTTTGTTTTTTAATTGTTTCAAGTGATAAATAATAATTTAAATAATATAATTAATTAATTTAAGTTTTTTAACTAATAATATATTAATTAAATAATAATATAATAATGAAAATTTTATTTGTTCCAGAAAATTTAAATTTTAAAAATTTTTTTTAAAATATTAAACCCAACGAGCATCAATCATTTTAAAAAAAAATTAAAAATTAAATTTTATTAATAAAATAATAATTTTTTAATTATTATATTACTATTTAATTAATATATATTATTAAAATCCATTAAATGATTTTATCATAACATATTAATTAATAAAACAATTAAAAAAAAACAACCCTTCACATGCTCGTGAACCGGGTTCACGAGCACATACAGCACGCGTATCCCTTCACGTGCTCGTGATCTGGGACTGCGAGCATCCACAGAAATTAGGGTACCCTTGTAATTTTTTTTCAAAAGAGGGTAGATTAGTATTTATTTTTTCAGACTATGGTAGAACAGTAAAAAAGTCAATTAATTGGGTAGACTCGCAGACATTTGTAATCATTGGCGAATTATTATGTTCCTTATTTGAATTTAAAGCCAACTGATTAATGTTGTTTCCTTCCACATGAATGCTGCTATTATTGCTTTTGAAGACAATTAATGTTGTTGTCTGCCCACTTTCATGCGTAACATTTGCATCTTCTCCTTTCTGAGTGTGTGATTCACGCGTTTCATCTTGAGAAGGACTTTTCTCCACATCCTTCACTTGGTAATTATCCTCTTTTAGCCACCTAGAATTTTGGCCACCGGTAAAACGTCGATTATCTGCCCTTAACTCATTGGACCACCCTCGGACACCGTTGTCAACCTCCTTGGCGAATTGAATTTTGCACCTTTGCTCTGAATGGCCCAACATACCGCAGACGAAACAAAATAGGCTGAGTTTCTCGTATTTAAATTTAACAGTGCACCATTCTCCCCCATTGTTTTTAACAGTATCTGATCCTCATATACTGATGCCAGAAACTTATGTTGTTCTTTTTGTCATACTCCACAAATTCTCCTATATAATTAGCCATCGTTTTTCCCACCTTTTCAAGCATAAAACCTGCCGGAAGATTATGAACTTGTATCCAAAACTCTACGTGGAATAAAGGGATGCTTTCGATCTGTAACCCGACCTTAACCCTCTCTAGGATAAGAAGGTGATTGTTAAACGTCCAGGGACCTCCTTTCAACGCCGCATCCATGTCGAGATTATGTGAAAAATGAAACAGGAACAATCCTTCCATAGCTTGCTTGATAGTAACACCCTTGACTGGTCTCCACATATCTGCTACCCTTACTTTCATCGATTTCACGTGGATGGGTTTGTCGCATAGAAATTTGCCTACAAGACACCATTGTAGATCCATCCCTTCAACTCCGTCTTCCTCAACATCGAAACAAAAACCTTCCTCTCCCCCCTCATCATGGATAGATAGATTTTCGAAGTTCGGATCAGCCATAGTGATATGCAATCAGATAGCCGAATCAAAATAACCAGGAAAAAGACACTCAGACTTCTCAAAAGAGAAGAAAATTAGACCCTAGTAGAGCCTAGGGAAAAAATAGAAATTCTGACATTTAAACTACTACTCCCTCCGTCTCATAAAAAGTGTCCTATTTGAACAATGCGCGGTTCTTAAGAAAATGATTAGATGTGTTGGTTGTAGTGAAAAAGTTAATGTCATTTACTAAAATACCCCTAGTAAATGTAGTTGATAAAGTAGTTGAATAAAGTAAAATTTAATGAATAGGGGTATAGTAGTGGAAAAATAATAATGATTACAACATTGGTAATGTAAATGGACAATTATTTTGAGACAAAGAAAAAGTGCAAATGAGACACTTTTTATGAGACGGAGGGAGTAATATTTGTATAAAAGTAAACGTTTAACTAACGTCACATTAATTAAATGAAAAATAAATTAACAATCACAAGTGCCCACAAGTCCCGCCTCTAACACCGCCCAATTCACAAATTACTTGTATCAACATCTATTAATCTATTAAAATTATAAAGACAAAATACTTTTTTAGTCTCTTAATTATACTTTTGAATTCATATTGATCTTTTAATTTTTTTTTGTGTCAGATTAGTTCTGTAACTCTTAAAACGTATCATGTTAATCTTTTTTGTCTAATTAATGACAAAAAATTCAAAAATTGATCGCTAAATTCGTCGCTAATTAGACAAAAAGAACTAACATGATATGTTTTAAAAGTTAAATGAGTAATCTATTACAAAAAATAATTAAGGGACCAATATAAACCTAAAAGTATAGTTAAGGGACTAAAAAAAATTTAGTCAATTATAAATAATTATTTAATAATATATAAAATGTAAATATTTATTCCAAAATGAAAATAATTAAAATAATGAAAATTATTATTTTCAATATATTTTTATAATTTGAATATGTTTTTCCTGACCTCAAGTAGGTATTTCCCATGTTAGACTTTGTGGAAGCTATTCTAAGTTTTATCATTTGAAAAAGATGTCAAGTTGAATTAAAAAGTGTGAGTGTTATACATAAATTAACATTGAAAAGATAGTAATAAATAAAATCTTTTAGAGGAATGCTATCATGACATAAAAACTTATTCTTATATTGTGTTGGAATTAACCCAAAATCTTTTGAGAATTTCTAATCAATCTTGATTCTAAGAAAGATTATGCGCAACAACTGTTAATGAAAAATGAGAAAGAAAGAAAGAGTTTAACAAAATCAAACGAAGAAGAGAATGATTTTCAACTGTGGAATCTCCGCCCACAACTTGTGGAAAAATTCTTTATTCACTTTGCAATTGCAAAAATTCTATGAATATAAGTTATTACAAAATAAAGGTTACTCCTTCTATTTATAATAGAATAAATCGCAAAATTACAAAAGCCCAAAAATTACTCTTTTGGTCTAAGTCGAAGTTCTGTGTCAAGCAACATATTTTGACACTTCGACATCTAAACAAGTCGACACACACACACACACACATTAGGCTAATTCGACTAATCCTTGTTTCTGTCGAGCTACACTACTTCGACAAAAGGAATTACAATCTCAACACACCACCTAATTCATTGTGTCTAAGCTATCTATATTCATCATAGACCTTATCTTCTTGAACACTTAGACTTGCACCCCTTTCGTCATGATATCTGCAATCTGATTCTCAGTTCTGCAATGTTCCAAGTTCATCTTCCCTTCTGCTACCTGCTCTCGAAGATAATGAAACCTCATTTCGATGTGCTTGCTTCGTCCATGTGATATGGATTTTTCGCCATGTTGATAGCTAACATGTTGTCAATCTTCATGGTAATTGCTTTATGACTCTTCGTTGTAATCTCTTTGACAAGATTCACCATTGACTTTGCTTGACATGCAGAAAGAGAAGCGGCTATGTATTCTGCTTCGCATGACGATAATGGGATTACTGGCTCCTTTCTCGAACTCTAAGCAACTGGTGCACCACCTAGCATAAACACATAGCATGCTGTGGATTTTTTATCCTCATCATCACTACATCAACTTGAGTCGGTGTATCCCACTAACTTGCATTCTTTTCCTTCATCATCTACAGGAAACAAAATGCCGTAGTCAAGAGTTCCTTTCAAATACCTTAGTATCCTCTTCGTCGCTGCTAGTTGTGATACGTCTGACTTCTGCATGAATCTACGTATCGAAGTGACCCAATAAGTCTTCTATATTGGGTTGGTTTGACATCATCTGAATCTGAATCTTTCGACAGGTGCAATCTGGGCTCAGCTGGAGTTGAAGTTGGGTTGTAATCTTACATCTCAAATCTCTTGTGTATTTCGCCTGCATATCTTGTTTGGTGCATCATCAAACCTCTACCACCACTACTACGGAAGACCCATTTAACAATGGTTGGGAAAGATATATAATGGCGCGGACACATGCGTTGTTATGTAGAGTGTTGTTATATATATGATACCTACAATGACGGTCTTGTGACCATTGTAATAAATTTGAAAGCGTGTGCCATATAACAACAGTTAAGAATAATAACCGTTGTGATATTGTGTATGAATAATAAATAAACGTAGCATACCAGAATCAGCAATAAACCATTAATTACGAAGGAATATCAAAGGATGAAAATGAAATTTCAAAAGACAGAGATATAATCATTAATTCAACAGCTCGAGGTTGGCAGAAACTTATCCAACTTCCAAGAGAAGATGAAGAATCAGAAGAAACAATATAAAAGCTTAAGAGCCAAAACATAAAAACAACTTAATCCAAAAGAATCAAAATGAGTTCTACTGCTCAAGCTACCAAAAATGATGAGAATGAAGTTGTTGTTATAGAGGGGGATGTAGTTCAAAACCTTCCTCAGAATCAACATGTTACTGTAGAGGGAGATGTAGTTCAAAACCTTCCTCAGAATCAACAAGTTGCTACTGTAGATGGGGCTGCTGCGAAAAGAAGGAGAGCTATGAGGGTGAGGAAAAGAAGGAGAAGGAGGAGAAGAATGTTGAGAAGGCAGATGGTTGTTGTCGATTCTGATGATGATGATGATGAGGCTGACTATGGTTGGTCAAACTTCCTCTCATCCAGAGCATTTAGATTTGATGATTAATTTTATGTAATGAAACTTAATTAATCTAATGAAATTTAATCTTTTTGCTTAACAGTTTAAATTAGAAGCTACAATATCTATCAACTAATATACTAACAAACAGATAACTAATTGAAAATTAAAAGTTTGCGTTGAACTTACTCGTAAGAAACCGTCTTTTATTAGTTACATTCCTGTCGGCATAATGTAATTCAAACATCAACAATGTAATTCACAATGCATCTGCAGTTTAAACATCAACAATGTAATTCAAACCCTAATTCAACTATTACATTTCATAACAAAGTAAACATTAAACATAAAGGAGACAAGAAAACATAACATCTTGAGATTTCCAGAAAATCTCTCTGATTTCAGTTTGTTCTTCAAATTCTTGTTCTTCTTCTTTAAATCCTCATACATAACCTTCAAATAGCACACAGCTTCCAACTCTGACTTCATAATGCTCTCATCATCATTTCCACCTCTTTCTCGCACGTCTTCATCCCATATGACCAAATTACATGTTTCATCGCTCCTCCAAAATAGACATCTCCAAAAAAAGCCTTCTTTATTTTGTCCCTTCTTGCATTGGTACGAAACCATACGACCATCGCAACTAGAGAAATTTCCAGATCGATGTCTTACAGGGGAAGAAGACATATAAACACCTTTGGGTGAGTTTGTCTTCAAATGCGACATTGCAACAACTTAAAGTAGAACACTTTCTTGTTGTTGTTGTCTTCTTCCCGAAGATGGTGATGGTGTTGGTGTTAGGGTTGTTTCGTCTTGTTTCTTTTTTCAGTGGATAAATGGATATATACTTGGTGTTTAAAATACATAAAAAGAAGCTTCAGTTTGTAACAACGGTTTTAAGAAATAACCGTAGTGATATCCTTATTATTTTTTAGTTAAATATAAATAAAACTTAAAAAGGGCGCATTTACGTCAAAGGAATAAACTATTTGAGGGCGATGAGGTTCGAAACAATGAAAGCTTGATTGTATCACCACGGTGTTCTCAACAACCGTTATTATACCCTTGAAATTTCTAATTAAAATAATGTGCGTGCATCCAGTACACACTTTTACCATGGTTGGAATTTTAACCGTCATTAAAAGCATTTTAATAAGACTTAAAACAACGCGCGCACATCCAGTACGCAATATTACAATGATGTATAGGATGTCGTTGTAAACCTGGCGTTGTTGTTTGGGTGTTTTGTAGTAGTGCACTTTTGTAAAATTCAATGCCAGGGAAATATGAGAGATTTCCCAAGTCTGACATTTCAAACTCCTCACTTAGGTCATGTTTGAAATCTTCAATCTCCTTCTTACAACTTCGTGTTATCAACAGGTCATCGACATAGAGACATAGTATAAGCAATTCACTATTTCTTCTCCTTACATATACTTCATGCTCTGTTGTGCACTTTACAAAATATTTCTCCCTTAGAAAGCTATTAATATTCTTATTCCAAGCTCTTGGAGCTTGCTTAAGTCCATACAGGGCTTTATGCAGCTTGTACATTTTTCTTTCTTCGCCTTGTTTCACAAACCCAGCTGGTTGTGCAACATAAACTTCTTCGTCTAAGGGGCCATTCAGGAATGCATCTTTCACATCCATCTGACATGTGTGCCAATTTTTCCTGTTTAGTAGACCAACAACCAACCTGAGTGTTTCGATCCTACCGACGGGTGCAAAAATTTCGTCAAAGTCGATTCCTTCTTTCTGAAGAAATCCTTTTGCCATAAGTCTTTCCTTGTGTCGAGTTACTTCTCCTTTAGGATTCAGCTTCACTTTGTATACCCATTTCACATTGATTACCTTCTTGCCTTGACGCAATTCATCAAGTGACCAAGTGTTTTTGACTTCGATGGACTCTAGTTCCTTATTCATTGCTTTCACTCACTTCGAATCTTTCAATGCCTCAGCAGCATTGACTAGTTTGACATCTGTATAAAAAGCATAGTGTACCAGCTCACCTTCTTCATCGACCACATCATCTGATGTAATCACACATTCTTGCAACCTTGCAAGAATGTGTCTGGTTTATTGAGGTCTGCTTGGGCCAGCTTCACCTCAGACTTCTTCTTGTCGAACTTCTATTTTGACTTCACTAGCTGGTTCTTCACATAAGATTCTCACTTAATCCTTCTTAACATTCTCAGACCAATCCCATTCCTTAAGCTCATCTATGACCACGTCCCTGCTGATCATTACTTGCTTGTTCACTGGGTCGAACAACTTGTATCCTCCAGTCGAATGATATCTTATTAGGATCATTTAAATCGACTTATCATCAAGCTTTCTTCTCAACTGATTTGACACATGTCTATGTGTTATTGATCGAAACACCTTTAAATGACTAAGGCTAGGCTTGACACCAGACCAACATTCTTCTGGCGTGATTCCTTCCAGCTTCTTCGTTGGACATTTATTCAAGATGTATGTTGCAGTCGACACATCTTCTCCCCATAATTAGGTAGATGTTTGCCTTTCAACATACTTCTCACCATATTCATAATGCTTCTATTCTTCCTTTCTGCAGTTCCATTCTGCTTTGGAGTGTAGGGTGGGACCACCTCATGCACAATTCCTTATTTTTCACATAATGCATCGAAATCTTTCAACACATACTCTCCACCACCATCAGTCCTCAGAATATTTAGTTTTGGACCACATTGTTTTTTTACCATAGATTTAAATTTGGAAAATACCTCGATCACTTCACTTTTCTTCTTGATCAAGTAAGTTCACAATTTTCGACTGAAATCATCTATGAACGTGACAAAGTATCTATTACCTCCAATCAAATCCACCTGGATAGGACCACATACATCAGAGTATATGACTTCAAGAATTTCCTTCAACTTGCTTCCTACATCCTTGTTGACTCTATTCTTGTGTTGTTTTGCCTGAACAAATTCTTCACACATTTCGTTTGGAATGTCAATTTCTGGTAATCGTGAAACCATATTTATTCTCTTCAAATATCTGATGTCTTTGAAGTTGAGATGGCCAAGTCGATAATGCCATATCCATTCATCTCTGCTGGCTGCAGTTGCAAGACACTTATGCTCCATCACATTAAGCTCAATCTTGAAGGTTCTATTTTGAGACATATGAGCCTTCAAGATTAACCTTCCTCTTGAGTCGATAACTCTCATCATCTTATCTTCGATCGACGCCTTGTAGATCTTTTTGACCAACTGCCCTATGCTGAGAAAATTACTCTGCATTCCTGGTATGTACAAAACATTGGAAATTACTGAACTCTTGCCATCTTTCCTCGTAATCAGAACATCACAAATACCTTCAGCTACTAGAGTATTGTCATTTGCAAATTTCACCATATTCTTCATTGAGGGCTTTATGTTGACAAACCAATATTTCCTACCAGTCATGTGTGATGAGCATCTTGAGTCTAAGTACCATTGGTCCTAGAATCTTTCTTCATCTCTTGTTGTGACCATCAACAACATCTCTTTTTCTTCATGTTTCGCCAACTTTGCACCAGTTTCTTGTTTTTTCTTCTTTTTTGGACAATCACTAAAATAGTGACCAAACTTCTGACAATTGTAATACTGAATGTGACTTTTGTCATGTTTTTAACTGTAACACCCCTTCTATACCCCGTACAAAAACCGGAATAAACTAATCTTATAAATAAAACATCAGAGCAAAGAATAATTTATCATGATATAGCCAGAGATGCCACACAAACGTGAACTAAAACAACCTGCTCATATAGATATATAACAACCTGATAGTCATATAAACATAGGAACTCAGTTCCAAAATATCATCGTTCAGTTACAGAATTAAAGCGGAACATCCATAACTGATGTCATCACAAAAGATAAGTATGTCATATACATGTTCATACAAAGCCACTATATACAAGCCAAAAGAAACATCTACACTCGAACCCCGACTACCCGTGTTACATATCAGAGCCGACGGAACGACAAAAAGACGAAGACACTAATCTTCGCAAAAGACCTCCAGCGTCTAATCTGCAATGCCATTACAGCATTAAACCACAGCAAAAGGGTGAGAAACAAGATTATAATATAATTGCATATCATTATAAAACACTTAGCAAAATATGCACAATTATTCTCACCACACAAATACGATACTTGTAAACAACACAAGACATATTAAACCCATTTCACACATCAATCACATAAGCATATACATTAACACAATGCATAACAAATCCTTCTCAAAATTCAACACATAAACATTCATGTAATGAATTATGCAAATGCACAGAGACCGACACAACGACTCTATGCATGCGGTACCATTAGTCCCCTAGGAACTCTTGGAATCATCGCTCGTTACTTAGGGTAACTCCCCGTCGGGCAGACGATGTTCCCCGTCGCTACCACTTATCAACAAGCATACGACGTTATGGATCGTTTTTAGTCCTTTATAATAGGCACACGATCAATACAACAATTGCTTACACCCATAAGGGATCTACAATTCAACATGCATTGTTTACACCCACGAATGGATCTACAATGTCTACATGCATTGTTTACACCCACAAAGGGATCTACAATGTCTACATGCATTGTTTACACCCACGAAGGGATCTACAATGTCTACAACCTGATGCATGTCATATAATGACCCATGTAAATCAAGGCTCATACATTAAATCATGCATTTCAAGTACATATAATACAATGCACATAATTGCCAAACGGCCACAAACCTTCACCACAACATCATATACCCATCAAACATCCCTCACACAAGTCATACGTTACATATCATATCCTATCGCACAATATAGAAAATAACTCAAAAATTCCATTTTACGGTTTCTCGGAAAAGTCTGCTAAAAGTCGGTCAAAAAAATAACATTTTCCATCGTCATCAAAAAGTACTCCTCAAGACCTTCGATTCGGTATAAAGAACTCTTAAATCCGATAAACAACGAACATGTTATCGATATTTCAAAATAACGGAAAAAAAACATAAACCGGACGCCCGACACTACGAAACGGTTCGAAAATACTGTACCGATTGGACGAGGTTCAGACCTCAAAACTATTTTTCCTAGAAAGAACATCTCGTTAGCTTTCCAACGCTTCGAACGGGGGTTAAAACCGACTTACGGATCAAAAGATATGAATTTCCGAAAATTACACGAAAACAGAATTTTCACCTACAGCACGCGTCCGTACGACGCGCACAAAAACCAGAATTTTGGGGCAGCTGCTGCCAGCCGCGCGAAACCCCTCAAAACCCGACCGATTCTCAGAATTGCCTCAAACAAAACACGCGGTAATATCACATAAATGCATACAGACATATTGCAATCAAGAAAAACCCGATTACTCGTCTTTTATTTTTCACAAAAACCTCACACTTTCAAAAGCCAAAAACGTGAAAACTTCAATCATCAACCGATTTCGATGAAACGAGTTCCTATAATGTCGGCCTCACCTCACACGACTAAACTACACAATTTGTTTCGAATTTCATCCGTGAAAACTCTCGATTCTACCGATTATGTCAAAAATAGCAACCTAACCACATAATTCTCTACACATTCAAACAATTCAAAAACAAACATATATAATCATACACAATCAATATAATAACCGAGTTTCACACCCTTATCCGATAACAATCCGATTCCTAAAGCTTGCTTGGTGATTTTTTCCCTTTGTCTTCACTTTCTCTTCACTTCTCTATTTCTCTCTTTTTCTTCTCTTTTGGGAAACTCTTACTAACTTTTCTTTTTCTTCTTTTCTAAACTTATACTAACTATTTTCTTTTATATTTTCTTAACTTAAAAATTCTAAACATTTCTAATAAATATCTAAACTAACTATTATTAACTAATACTATTAATTATGAAATATGTCAAATACCCTCTATTCCAATTTTCCCCGCAAACTCTCAAAAACGGTAAAAATACACAATGTGCAAAAATAACATATAATCACACCAATTAGCAATTAACATAAATATTGCTCAATTAAAAATAAAGACTCGACCAATTAACACCAAAAAGCACGGAAAAAGGAAATATTAAAAACGGACTGTTACAACTCTCCCCCACTTGAGAAATTTTCGTCCTCGAAAATATTACCTGATCCAAACAACTCCGGATACGACTTCCGCTTCCGACTTTCCAATTCCCAAGTCAAATTGCCCTCAGCAGCGCCTCCCCACGCCACTTTCACAAGTGCAATCTCCTTGCCTCTTAACCTTTTCAACTCGCGATCTAAAATCCTCACCGGTAAAACCTCAACCGTAAGATTATCTCTTACCTCAACCTCATCCATCGAAATCACATGAGACGGATCTGGAACATACTTCCGTAGCTGTGAAACATGGAAAACATCATGTAGATTCGAAAGATTCGGTGGCAATGCTATCCTGTAAGCCACTGCACCAACTCTTTCGGATATCTGATATGGACCAATAAAACGTGAAGTAAGCTTCCTCGACTTCAAAGCACGTCCAACACCAGTCACCGGCGAAACCCTCAAAAACACATGGTTACCCGCTTGAAACTCAAGATCTCTTTTCCTTTTATCATGATAACTCTTTTGCCTACTCTGAGAAGCTTTCATCTTCTCCCGAATAAGTTTCACCTTTTCCGTCGTTTGTTGAACTAACTCAGGTCCAACTACTGCACTTTCACCAGATTCATGCCAACACAAAGGTGTTCGACTTCTTCTTCCATAAAGTGCCTCAAAAGGTACCATTCCGATACTAGAATGGAAACTGTCATTATACGTAAACTCGATCAATGAAAGAAAACTGTCCCAAACTCTACCTTGCTCAAGAACACAAGATCTCAGTAAATCTTCCAATGACTGAATTGTTCTCTCCGTCTGACCATCAGTCTGCGGATGATAAGCAGAACTCAATCTCAGCTTAGAACCTAACGCCTTTTGCAAACTTTCCCAAAATCTGGAAGTAAACCTCGGATCACGATCAGAAACAATACTCAACGGGACGCCATGCAACTTCACAATCCCACGGATATAAAGCTCAGGCAAACGCTCCATAGAATAACTGATATCAATCAGAATGAAATGCGCCGATTTAGTCAGCCTATCAACGATCACCCAAATAGCATTATGCCCACTCGGAGAATTAGGCAAACCCGTCACAAAATCCATCGATATACTATCCCATTTCCACTCCGGAATATCCAACGGTTGCATTAATCCTGCAGGCCTCTGATGTTCCACTTTCGACTTCTGACAAGTCAAACACGCATAAACAAGCTGAGCCACATCTCGTTTCAAACCAGACCACCAAAATATTTTCTTCAAATCTTGATACATCTTATTAGCACCAGGATGTATACTCATACTACTCCGGTGTCCTTCCTCAAGAATCATCTTTTTCAACTCTGCATCATCCGGTATACAAATTCTACCACGAAATCTCAAAATACCCTGATCATCCACTTTAAAGTCACCGTTCACTTCTTGATTTCCAACAAGCAACAAATCAACAAGTTTCAAGTCCAACTTCTGTTTCTCTATAACAGACAACAGAAAATCATTAGTGATCTTTAACATACCAAGCTTCACACTCTCATGTGAAAGCTCACAAACCAAACTCAAGTCTCGAAATTGTTCCAGAAGTTCCCACTCTTTCACCATCAAAGCAGATATACGCAAAGATTTCCGACTCAAAGCATCAGCTACCACATTAGCCTTACCAGGATGGTAATTCAAGCTAAAGTCATAGTCCTTCAGAAGTTCCAACCATCTCCGTTGCCTCATATTCAACTCTTTCTGATCAAACAAGTATCTTAAACTTTTATGATCACTAAAGACTTCGAATCTAGCACCGTAGAGATAATGCCTCCAAATCTTTAATACAAAAACCATCGCAGCTAATTCCAAATCGTGAGTAGGGTAATTCTTCTCATGAACTCGTAACTGCCTCGAAGCATAAGCAACCACCTTACCATCTTGCATCAAAACACCACCTAAACCAATTAGAGATGCATCACAATACACAACGAACGATTCATTAGGATTCGGTAAGATCAAAATCGGAGCTGTAGTCAATCTCTTCTTCAGCTCGTTGAAACTTTCTTCACATTGAATATCTCAAATAAATGCCTTACCCTTACAAGTCAGTTGAGTCAACGGAAGTGCCAACTTGGAAAAACCTTCGATAAACCTCCGGTAATATCCAGCTAAACCCAGAAAACTTCGAATTTCAGTAACAGATCTAGGAGCCTCCCATTGTAGAACTGCCTCTACTTTGGATGGATTCACAGCAATACCATTTCCTGAAATCACATGCCCAAGAAAACTCACTTCTGACAACCAGAACTCACACTTGGACAGTTTGGCATAAAGTTTCTTCTCCTTCAGAATCTGCAACACAATACGCAAATGTTCCGCATGTTCCTCCTGTGACTTAGAATAAACCAAAATGTCATCAATAAAAACAACAACAAAATGATCTAAATGCTCATGGAATATACGATTCATATACTCCATAAACACACCCGGCGCATTGGAAACCCTGAACGGCATCACAGAAAACTCGTAATGTCTGTATCGTGTCCTAAAGGCCGTCTTCTGAATATCCTCCTCTTTAACCCGAATCTGATGGTATCCTGACCTCAAATCAATCTTACTAAACACACTTGCACCCACTAGTTGATCCATCAAGTCATCGATCCTTGGAAGTGGATACTTGTTCTTAATCGTCACTTTATTCAACTGCCGATAATCGATACACAAACGCATACTTCCATCTTTCTTTTTGACCAACAAAACAGGAGCACCCCAAGGTGATACACTAGGCCTTACAAACCTCTTTTCCAACAACTCATTCAATTGTCTTTTCAACTCCACTAACTCAGATGCTGACATCCGATATGGTGCCATAGATACAGGTCTAGTACCAGGAACTAGGTCTATAGAAAACTCCACCTCTCTTTCTGGCGGCACATCTGAAAAATCATCCGGAAACACCTCCTGAAAATCACACACAACAGGAAAACTTCCAATTGCAACTTGACTCTCCACAGACAACGATGCAAACAATCCAAACAACTGAGCTTCCTCTGCCAAAAGTTTCTTCAACTCTTTGGTAGATAAGAAACCAGATTCCCTTTCTTCTTCAAGAGAAGGAAATCTCACCCGCTTAAGATAACAATCAAGATGAACACGATTGAACTCTAACCAGTTCATTCCCAGAATCACATCCAAACCCTTCAATGGCAAACATACCAAGTCCATCACAAAATCTCTACCAAAAATTGTCAAAGGACAACTTAAACAAACGAAAGAAGTAGTTACCGACCCCGAAGCTGGAGTATCGATAACCACCTCTCCACCCATCTTAGACAACACCAAATTCAAACGTTTTGCACAATCAATTGAAATAAACGAATGAGTCGCTCCAGTATCAATAATAGCAATTAAAAGATTACTATTAATAAAACAAGTACCTCTGATCAAACGATCTGCATTAGTAGGCTGAGCTCCCGCCAATGCAAATACTTTCCCTCCAGGTTGAGCTTGCTTCGGTTTCGTGCACTTTGTACTATAGTGACCATTCTCCCCACAATTATAACACTTGATCGCAATCCTCCTACAATCAGCAGCCACATGACCCGTCAAACCACAATTAGAACACTTGTTCATATTCCTCCTACACTCCGACACACGATGACCCATACCACCACAATTATAACATTCCACAGAAGAATTAATTCCTCCTCCACTCGGCTTCCTATCAAAAGTAGCCTTCTGTTTCCCCTTATCAGCAGGAGTCACATAAGGCCTACCTCTGAACTGCCCTTTTCCTTTCTTATCACCCAGATTCTTGTAATGCGTAGCACGTGCCTTACTATCTTCATCAAAAATCCTACTTTTGTTCACCAACACTGGAAACTGCCTGATCTCCTGATAACCGATACCCTGCTTGATTTCTGGCCTCAAGCCATTCACAAATTTCAGACACTTAGACCTCTCCGAACCAGCCGTATTATAATTAGGACAGAACTTCACAAGTTCCTCAAACTTAGCAGCATAATCCGCAACAGAGGAATTATCCTGCATCAGTTCAAGAAATTCAATTTCCTTTTTACCTCTCTCATCTTCTGGAAAATACTTCTCCAGAAAAGCATCTTTGAACACAGCCCAAGTAACCACAATTTCATCCTCCTCAAACCTCTGAGAAGCATTTATCCACCAGTCCTCAACCTCCTTTTCCAGCACATGAGTACCATACTGCACTTTCTGTTCCTCGGAACACCTAATGAAACGGAAGATCTTCTCAATCTTCTTCAGCCAAATCTGTGCTCCCTTAGGATCATGAGTACCTTCGAAGCTCGGTGGATTATTCTTCTGAAACTTATCCATACTACGCGATTCCTCGTCCGCCGCAACATTGGGTAAATTCTGCATCGCTTGCGCCATAGCTTGCATGGCCACAGTCATAGCAGCAGCACCTCTTCCAGCCATAATCTGAACGTTCCCAATGATAGCAAATTATGGTTAAACAACCACTCCACAGAGTGTAACAGACCAACAAGACACAACAGACACGACAACATGGTCGGACAAACCAAACATTGGCTCTGATACCACTTAATGTACCACCCCTTCTATACACCGTACAAAAATCGGAATAAACTAATCTTATAAATAAAACATCAGAGCAAAGAATAATGTATCATGATATAGCCAGAGATGCCACACCAACGTGAACTAAAACAACCTGCTCATATAGATATATAACAACCTGATAGTCATATAAACATAGGAACTCAGTTCCAAAATATCATCGTTCAGTTACAGAATTAAAGCGGAACATCCATAACTGATGTCATCACAAAAGATAAGTATGTCATATACATGTTCATACAAAGCCACTATATACAAGCCAAAAGAAACATCTACACTCGAACCCCGACTACCCGTGTTACATATCAGAGCCGACGGAACGACAAAAAGACAAAGACACTAATCTTCGCAAAAGACCTCCAGCGTCTAATCTGCAATGCCATTACAGCATTAAACCACAGCAGAAGGGTGAGAAACAAGATTATAATATAATTGCATATCATTATAAAACACTTAGCAAAATATGCACAATTATTCTCACCACACAAATACGATACTTGTAAACAACACAAGACATATTAAACCCATTTCACACATCAATCACATAAGCATATACATTAACACAATGCATAACAAATCCTTGTCAAAATTCAACACATAAACATTCATGTAATGAATTATGCAAATGCACAGAGACCGACACAACGACTCTATGCATGCGGTACCATTAGTCCCCTAGGAACTCTTGGAATCATCGCTCGTTACTTAGGGTAACTCCCCGTCGGGCATACAATGTTCCCCGTCGCTACCACTTATCAACAAGCATACGACGTTATGGATCATTTTTAGTCCTTTATAATAGGCACACGATCAATACAACAATTGCTTACACCCATAATCGATCTACAATTCAACATGCATTGTTTACACCCACGAAGGGATCTACAATGTCTACATGCATTGTTTACACCCACAAAGGGATCTACAATGTCTACATGCATTGTTTACACCCACGAAGGGATCTACAATGTCTACAACCTGATGCATGTCATATAATGACCCATGGAAATCAAGGCTCATACATTAAATCATGCATTTCAAGTACATATAATACAATGCACATAATTGCCAAACGGCCACAAACCTTCACCACAACATCATATACCCATCAAACATCCCTCACACAAGTCATACGTTACATATCATATCCTATCGCACAATATAGAAAATAACTCAAAAATTCTATTTTACGGTTTCTCGGAAAAGTCGGCTAAAAGTCGGTCAAAAAAATAATATTTTCCATCGTCATCAAAAAGTACTCCTCAAGACCTTCGATTCGGTATAAAAAACTCTTAAATCCGATAAACAACGAACATGTTATCGATATTTCAAAATAACGGAAAAAAAACATAAACCGGACGCCTGACACTACGAAACGGTTCGAAAATACTGTACCGATTGGACGAGGTTCAGACCTCAAAACTATTTTTCCTAGAAAGAACATCTCGTTAGCTTTCCAACGCTTCGAACGGGGGTTAAAACCGACTTACGGATCAAAAGATATGAATTTCCAAAAATTACACGAAAACAGAATTTTCACCTACAGCACGCGTCCGTACGACGCGCACAAAAACCAGAATTTTGGGGCAGCTGCTGCCAGCCGCGCGAAACCCCTCAAAACCCGACCGATTCTCAGAATTGCCTCAAACAAAACACGCGGTAATATCACATAAATGCATACGGACATATTGCAATCAAGAAAAACCCGATTACTCGTCTTTTATTTTTCACGAAAACCTCACACTTTCAAAAGCCAAAAACGTGAAAACTTCAATCATCAACCGATTTCGACGAAACGAGTTCCTATAATGTCGGCCTCACCTCACACGACTAAACTACACAATTTGTTTCGAATTTCATCCGTGAAAACTCTCGATTCTACCGATTATGTCAAAAATAGCAACCTAACCACATAATTCTCTACACATTCAAACAATTCAAAAACAAACATATATAATCATACACAATCAATATAATAACCGAGTTTCACACCCTTACCCGATAACAATCCGATTCCTAAAGCTTGCTTGGTGATGTTTCCCCTTTGTCTTCACTTTCTCTTCACTTCTCTATTTCTCTCTTTTTCTTCTCTTTTGGGAAACTCTTACTAACTTTTCTTTTTCTTCTTTTCTAAACTTATACTAACTATTTTCTTTTATATTTTCTTAACTTAAAAATTCTAAACATTTCTAATAAATATCTAAACTAACTATTATTAACTAATACTATTAATTATGAAATATGTCAAATACCCTCTATTCCAATTTTCCCCGCAAACTCTCAAAAACGGTAAAAATACACAATGTGCAAAAATAACATATAATCACACCAATTAGCAATTAACATAAATATTGCTCAATTAAAAATAAAGACTCGACCAATTAACACCAAAAATCACGGAAAAAGGAAATATTAAAAACGGACTGTTACAACTCTCCCCCACTTGAGAAATTTTCGTCCTCGAAAATATTACCTGATCCAAACAACTCCGGATACGACTCCCGCTTCCGACTTTCCAATTCCCAAGTCAAATTGCCCTCAGCAGCGCCTCCCCACGCCACTTTCACAAGTGCAATCTCCTTGCCTCTTAACCTTTTCAACTCGCGATCTAAAATCCTCACCGGTAAAACCTCAACCGTAAGATTATCTCTTACCTCAACCTCATCCATCGGAATCACATGAGACGGATCTGGAACATACTTCCGTAGCTGTGAAATATGGAAAACATCATGTAGATTCGAAAGATTCGGTGGCAATGCTATCCTGTAAGCCACTGCACCAACTCTTTCGGATATCTGATATGGACCAATAAAACGTGAAGTAAGCTTCCTCGACTTCAAATCACGTCCAACACCAGTCACCGGCGAAACCCTCAAAAACACATGGTTACCCGCTTGAAACTCAAGATCTCTTTTCCTTTTATCATGATAACTCTTTTGCCTACTCTGAGAAGCTTTCATCTTCTCCCGAATAAGTTTCACCTTTTCCGTCGTTTGTTGAACTAACTCAGGTCCAACTACTGCACTTTCACCAGATTCATGCCAACACAAAGGTGTTCGACATCTTCTTCCATAAAGTGCCTCAAAAGGTGCCATTCCGATACTAGAATGGAAACTGTTATTATACGTAAACTCGATCAATGAAAGAAAACTGTCCCAAACTCTACCTTGCTCAAGAACACAAGATCTCAGTAAATCTTCCAATGACTGAATTGTTCTCTCCGTCTGACCATCAGTCTGCGGATGATAAGCAGAACTCAATCTCAGCTTAGAACCTAACGCCTTTTGCAAACTTTCCCAAAATCTGGAAGTAAACCTCGGATCACGATCAGAAACAATACTCAACGGGACGCCATGCAACTTCACAATCCCACGGATATAAAGCTCAGCCAAACGCTCCATAGAATAACTGATATCAATCGGAATGAAATGCGCCGATTTAGTCAGCCTATCAACGATCACCCAAATAGCATTATGCCCACTCGGAGAATTAGGCAAACCCGTCACAAAATCCATCGATATACTATCCCATTTCCACTCCGGAATATCCAATGGTTGCATTAATCCTACAGGCCTCTGATGTTCCACTTTCGACTTCTGACAAGTCAAACACGCATACACAAGCTGAGCCACATCTCGTTTCAAACCAGACCACCAAAATATTTTCTTCAAATCTTGATACATCTTATTAGCACCAGGATGTATACTCATACTACTCCGGTGTCCTTCCTCAAGAATCATCTTTTTTAACTCTGCATCATCCGGTATACAAATTCTACCACGAAATCTCAAAATACCCTGATCATCCACTTTAAAGTCACCGTTCACTTCTTGATTTCCAACAAGCAACAAATCAACAAGTTTCAAGTCTAACTTCTGTTTCTCTATAACAGACAACAGAAAATCATTAGTGATCTTTAACATACCAAGCTTCACACTCTCATGTGAAAGCTCACAAACCAAACTCAAGTCTCGAAATTGTTCCAGAAGTTCCCACTCTTTCACCATCAAAGCAGATATACGCAAAGATTTCCGACTCAAAGCATCAGCTACCACATTAGCCTTACCAGGATGGTAATTCAAGCTAAAGTCATAGTCCTTCAGAAGTTCCAACCATCTCCGTTGCCTCATATTCAACTCTTTCTGATCAAACAAGTATTTTAAACTTTTATGATCACTAAAGACTTCGAATCTAGCACCGTAGAGATAATGCCTCCAAATCTTTAATACAAAAACCATCGCAGCTAATTCCAAATCGTGAGTAGGGTAATTCTTCTCATGAACTCGTAACTGCCTCGAAGCATAAGCAACCACCTTACCATCTTGCATCAAAACACCACCTAAACCAATTAGAGATGCATCACAATACACAACGAACGATTCATTAGGATTCGGTAAGATCAAAATCGGAGCTGTAGTCAATCTCTTCTTCAGCTCGTTGAAACTTTCTTCACATTGAATATCCCAAATAAATGCCTTACCCTTACAAGTCAGTTGAGTCAACGGAAGTGCCAACTTGGAAAAACCTTCGATAAACCTCCGGTAATATCCAGCTAAACCCAGAAAACTTCGAATTTCAGTAACAGATCTAGGAGCCTCCCATTGTAGAACTGCCTCTACTTTGGATGGATCCACAGCAATACCATTACCTGAAATCACATGCCCAAGAAAACTCACTTCTGACAACCAGAACTCACACTTGGACAGTTTGGCATAAAGTTTCTTCTCCTTCAGAATCTGCAACACAATACGCAAATGTTCCGCATTTTCCTCCTGTGACTTAGAATAAACCAAAATGTCATCAATAAAAACAACAACAAAATGATCTAAATGCTCATGGAATATACGATTCATATACTCCATAAACACACCCGGCGCATTAGAAACCCCGAACGGCATCATAGAAAATTCGTAATGTCCGTATCGTGTCCTAAAGGCCGTCTTCTGAATATCCTCCTCTTTAACCCGAATCTGATGGTATCCTGACCTCAAATCAATCTTACTAAACACACTTGCACCCACTAGTTGATCCATCAAGTCATCGATCCTTGGAAGTGGATACTTGTTCTTAATCGTCACTTTATTCAACTGCCGATAATCGATACACAAACGCATACTTCCATCTTTCTTTTTGACCAACAAAACAGGAGCACCCCAAGGTGATACACTAGGCCTTACAAACCTCTTTTCCAACAACTCATTCAATTGTCTTTTCAACTCCACCAACTCAGATGCTGACATCCGATATGGTGCCATAGATACAGGTCTAGTACCAGGAACTAGGTCTATAGAAAACTCCACCTCTCTTTCTGGCGGCACATCTGAAAAATCATCCGGAAACACCTCCTGAAAATCACACACAACAGGAAAACTTCCAATTGCAACTTGACTCTCCACAGACAACGATGCAAACAATCCAAACAACTGAGCTTCCTCTGCCAAAAGTTTCTTCAACTCTTTGGTAGATAAGAAACCAGATTCCCTTTCTTCTTCAAGAGAAGGAAATCTCACCCGCTTAAGATAACAATCAAGATGAACACGATTGAACTCTAACCAGTTCATTCCCAGAATCACATCCAAACCCTTCAATGGCAAACATACCAAGTCCATCACAAAATCTCTACCAAAAATTGTCAAAGGACAACTTAAACAAACGAAAGAAGTAGTTACCGACCCCGAAGCTGGAGTATCGATAACCATCTCTCCACCCATCTTAGACAACACCAAATTCAAACATTTTGCACAATCAATTGAAATAAACGAATGAGTCACTCCAGTATCAATAATAGCAATTAAAAGATTACTATTAATAAAACAAGTACCTCTGATCAAACGATCTGTATTAGTAGGCTGAGCTCCCGCCAATGCAAATACTTTCCCTCCAGGTTGAGCTTGCTTCGGTTTCGTGCACTTTGTACTATAGTGACCATTCTCCCCACAATTATAACACTTGATCGCATTCCTCCTACAATCAGCAGCCACATGACCCGTCAAACCACAATTAGAACACTTGTTCATATTCCTCCTACACTCCGACACACGATGACCCATACCACCACAATTATAACATTTCACAGAAGAATTCATTCCTCCTCCACTCGGCTTCCTATCAAAAGTAGCCTTCTGTTTCCCCTTATCAGCAGGAGTTACATAAGGCCTACCTCTGAACTGCCCTTTTCCTTTCTTATCACCCAGATTCTTGTAATGCGTAGCACGTGCCTTACTATCTTCATCAAAAATCCTACTTTTGTTCACCAACACTGGAAACTGCCTGATCTCCTGATAACCGATACCCTGCTTGATTTCTGGCCTCAAGCCATTCCCAAATTTCAGACACTTAGACCTCTCCGAACCAGCCGTATTATATTTAGGACAGAACTTCACAAGTTCCTCAAACTTAGCAGCATAATCCGCAACAGAGGAATTATCCTGCTTCAGTTCAAGAAATTCAATTTACTTTTTACCTCTCTCATCTTCCGGAAAATACTTCTCCAGAAAAGCATCTTTGAACACAGCCCAAGTAACCACAATTTCATCCTCCTCAAACCTCTGAGAAGCATTTATCCACCAGTCCTCAACCTCCTTTTCCAGCACATGAGTACCATACTGCACTTTCTGTTCCTCGGAACACCTAATGAAACGGAAGATCTTCTCAATCTTCTTCAGCCAAATCTGTGCTCCCTCAGGATCATGAGTACCTTCGAAGCTCGGTGGATTATTCTTCTGAAACTTATCCATACTACGCGATTCCTCGCCCGCCGCAGCATTGGGTAAATTCTGCATCGCTTGCGCCATAGCTTACATGGCCACAGTCATAGCAGCAGCACCTCTTCCAGCCATAATCTGAACGTTCCCAATGATAGCAAATTATGGTTAAACAACCACTCCACAGAGTGCAACAGACCAACAAGACACAACAGACACGACAACATGGTCAGACAAACCAAACATTGGCTCTGATACCACTTAATGTACCACCCCTTTTATACCCCGTACAAAAACCGGAATAAACTAATCTTCTAAATAAAACATCAGAGCAAAGAATAATTTATCATGATATAGCCAGAGATGCCACACCAACGTGAACTAAAACAACCTGCTCATATAGATATATAACAACCTGATAGTCATATAAACATAGGAACTCAGTTCCAAAATATTATCGTTCAGTTACAGAATTAAAGCGGAACATCCATAACTGATGTCATCACAAAAGATAAGTATGTCATATACATGTTCATACAAAGCCACTACATACAAGCCAAAAGAAACATCTACACTCGAACCCCGACTACCCGTGTTACATATCAGAGCCGACGGAACAACAAAAAGACGAAGACACTAATCTTCGCAAAAGACCTCCAGCGTCTAATCTGCAATGCCATTACAGCATTAAACCACAACAGAAGGGTGAGAAACAGGATTATAATATAATTGCATATCATTATAAAACACTTAGCAAAATATGCACAATTATTCTCACCACACAAATACGTTACTTGTAAACAACACAAGACATATTAAACCCATTTCACACATCAATCACATAAGCATATACATTAACACAATGCATAACAAATCCTTCTCAAAATTCAACACATAAACATTCATGTAATGAATTATGCAAATGCACAGAGACCGACACAACGACTCTATGCATGCGGTACCATTAGTCCCCTAGGAACTCTTGGAATCATCGCTCGTTACTTAGGGTAACTCCCCGTCGGACATACGATGTTCCCCGTCGCTACCACTTATCAACAAGCATACGACGTTATGGATCGTTTTTAGTCCTTTATAATAGGCACACGATCAATACAACAATTGCTTACACCCATAAGGGATCTACAATTCAACATGCATTGTTTACACCCACGAAGGGATCTAAAATGTCTACATGCATTGTTTACACCCACAAAGGGATCTACAATGTCTACATGCATTGTTTACACCCACGAAGGGATCTACAATGTCTACAACCCGATGCATGTCATATAATGACCCATGGAAATCAAGGCTCATACATTAAATCATGCATTTCAAGTACATATAATACAATGCACATAATTTCCAAACGGCCACAAACCTTCACCACAACATCATATACCCATCAAACATCCCTCACACAAGTCATACGTTACATATCATATCCTATCGCACAATATAGAAAATAACTCAAAAATTCCATTTTACGGTTTCTCAGAAAAGTTGGCTAAAAGTCGGTCAAAAAAATAATATTTTCCATCGTCATCAAAAAGTACTCCTCAAGACCTTCGATTCGGTATAAAGAACTCTTAAATCCGATAAACAACGAACATGTTATCGATATTTCAAAATAACGGAAAAAAAACATAAACCGGACGCCTGACACTACGAAACGGTTCGAAAATACTGTACCGATTGGACGAGGTTCAGACCTCAAAACTATTTTTCCTAGAAAGAACATCTCGTTAGCTTTCCAACGCTTCGAACGGGGGTTAAAACCGACTTACGGATCAAAAGATATGAATTTCCGAAAATTACACGAAAACAGGATTTTCACCTACAGCACGCGTCCGTACGACGCGCACAAAAACCAGAATTTTGGGGCAAGTGCTGCCAGCCGCGCGAAACCCCTCAAAACCCGACCAATTCTCAGAATTGCCTCAAACAAAACACGCGGTAATATCACATAAATGCATACGGACATATTGCAATCAAGAAAAACCCGATTACTCGTCTTTTATTTTTCACGAAAACCTCACACTTTCAAAAGCCAAAAACGTGAAAACTTCAATCATCAACCGATTTCGACGAAACGAGTTCCTATAATGTCGGCCTCACCTCACACGACTAAACTACACAATTTGTTTCGAATTTTATCCGTGAAAACTCTCGATTCTACCGATTATGTCAAAAATAGCAACCTAACCACATAATTCTCTACACATTCAAACAATTCAAAAACAAACATATATAATCATACACAATCAATATAATAACCGAGTTTCACACCCTTACCCGATAACAATCCGATTCCTAAAGCTTGCTTGGTGATTTTTCCCCTTTGTCTTCACTTTCTCTTCACTTCTCTATTTCTCTCTTTTTCTTCTCTTTTGGGAAACTCTTACTAACTTTTCTTTTTCTTCTTTTCTAAACTTATACTAACTATTTTCTTTTATATTTTCTTAACTTAAAAATTCTAAACATTTCTAATAAATATCTAAACTAACTATTATTAACTAATACTATTAATTATGAAATATGTCAAATACCCTCTATTCCAATTTTCCCCGCAAACTCTCAAAAACGGTAAAAATACACAATATGCAAAAATAACATATAATCACACCAATTAGCAATTAACATAAATATTGCTCAATTAAAAATAAAGACTCGACCAATTAACACCAAAAAGCACGGAAAAAGGAAATATTAAAAACGGACTGTTACAACTCTCCCCCACTTGAGAAATTTTCGTCCTCGAAAATATTACCTGATCCAAACAACTCCGGATACGACTCCCGCTTCCGACTTTCCAATTCCCAAGTCAAATTGCCCTCAGCAGCACCTCCCCACGCCACTTTCACAAGTGCAATCTCCTTGCCTCTTAACCTTTTCAACTCGCGATCTAAAATCCTCACCGGTAAAACCTCAACCGTAAGATTATCTCTTACCTCAACCTCATCCATCGGAATCACATGAGACGGATCTGGAACATACTTCCGTAGCTGTGAAACATGGAAAACATCATGTAGATTCGAAAGATTCGGTGGCAATGCTATCCTGTAAGCCACTGCACCAACTCTTTCGGATATCTGATATGGACCAATAAAACGTGAAGTAAGCTTCCTCGACTTCAAAGCACGTCCAACACCAGTCACCGGCGAAACCCTAAAAAACACATGGTTACCCGCTTGAAACTCAAGATCTCTTTTCCTTTTATCATGATAACTCTTTTGCCTACTCTGAGAAGCTTTCATCTTCTCCCGAATAAGTTTCACCTTTTCCGTCGTTTGTTGAACTAACTCAGGTCCAACTACTGTACTTTCACCAGATTCATGCCAACACAAAGGTGTTCGACATCTTCTTCCATAAAGTGCCTCAAAAGGTTCCATTCCGATACTAGAATGGAAACTGTTATTATACGTAAACTCGATCAATGAAAGAAAACTGTCCCAAACTCTACCTTGCTCAAGAACACAAGATCTCAGTAAATCTTCCAATGACTGAATTGTTCTCTCCGTCTGACCATCAGTCTGCGGATGATAAGCAGAACTCAATCTCAGCTTAGAACCTAACACCTTTTGCAAACTTTCCCAAAATCTGGAAGTAAACCTCGGATCACGATCAGAAACAATACTCAACGGGACGCGATGCAACTTCACAATCCCACGAATATAAAGCTCAGCCAAACACTCCATAGAATAACTGATATCAATTGGAATGAAATGCGCCGATTTAGTCAACCTATCAACGATCACCCAAATAGCATTATGCCCACTCGGAGAATTAGGCAAACCCGTCACAAAATCCATCGATATACTATCCCATTTCCACTCCGGAATATCCAACGGTTGCATTAATCCTGCAGGCCTCTGATGTTCCACTTTCGACTTCTGACAAGTCAAACACGCATAAACAAGCTGAGCCACATCTCGTTTCAAACCAGACCACCAAAATATTTTCTTCAAATCTTGATACATCTTATTAGCACCAGGATGTATACTCATACTACTCCGGTGTCCTTCCTCAAGAATCATCTTTTTCAACTCTGCATCATCCGGTATACAAATTCTACCACGAAATCTCAAAATACCCTGATCATCCACTTTAAAGTCACCGTTCACTTCTTGATTTCCAACAAGCAACAAATCAACAAGTTTCAAGTCCAACCTCTGTTTCTCTATAACAGACAACAGAAAATCATTAGTGATCTTTAACATACCAAGCTTCACACTCTCATGTGAAAGCTCACAAACCAAACTCAAGTCTCGAAATTGTTCCAGAAGTTCCCACTCTTTCACCATCAAAGCAGATATACGCAAAGATTTCCGACTCAAAGCATCAGCTACCACATTAGCCTTACCAGGATGGTAATTCAAGCTAAAGTCATAGTCCTTCAGAAGTTCCAACCATCTCCGTTGCCTCATATTCAACTCTTTCTGATCAAACAAGTATTTTAAACTTTTATGATCACTAAAGACTTCGAATCTAGCACCGTAGAGATAATGCCTCCAAATCTTTAATACAAAAACCATCGCAGCTAATTCCAAATCGTGAGTAGGGTAATTCTTCTCATGAACTCGTAACTGCCTCGAAGCATAAGCAACCACCTTACCATCTTGCATCAAAACACCACCTAAACTAATTAGAGATGCATCACAATACACAACGAACGATTCACTAGGATTCGGTAAGATCAAAATCGGAGCTGTAGTCAATCTCTTCTTCAGCTCGTTGAAACTTTCTTCACATTGAATATCCCAAATAAATGCCTTACCCTTACAAGTCAGTTGAGTCAACGGAAGTGCCAACTTGGAAAAACCTTCGATAAACCTCCGGTAATATCCAGCTAAACCCAGAAAACTTCGAATTTCAGTAACAGATCTAGGAGCCTCCCATTGTAGAACTGCCTCTACTTTGGATGGATCCACAGCAATACCATTACCTGAAATCACATGCCCAAGAAAACTCACTTCTGACAACCAGAACTCACACTTGGACAGTTTGGCATAAAGTTTCTTCTCCTTCAGAATCTGCAACACAATACGCAAATGTTCCGCATGTTCCTCCTGTGACTTAGAATAAACCAAAATGTCATCAATAAAAACAACAACAAAATGATCTAAATTCTCATGGAATATACGATTCATATACTCCATAAACACACCCGGCGCATTAGAAACCCCGAACGGCATCACAGAAAACTCGTAATGTCCGTATCGTGTCCTAAAGGCCGTCTTCTGAATATCCTCCTCTTTAACCCGAATCTGATGGTATCCTGACCTCAAATCAATCTTACTAAACACACTTGCACCCACTAGTTGATCCATCAAGTCATCGATCCTTGGAAGTGGATACTTGTTCTTAATCGTCACTTTATTCAACTGCCGATAATCGATACACAAACGCATACTTCCATCTTTCTTTTTTACCAACAAAATAGGAGCACCCCAAGGTGATACACTAGGCCTTACAAACCTCTTTTCCAATAACTCATTCAATTGTCTTTTCAACTCCACCAACTCAGATGCTGACATCCGATATGGTGCCATAGATATAGGTCTAGTACCAGGAACTAGGTCTATAGAAAACTCCACCTCTCTTTCTGGCAGCACATCTGAAAAATCATCCGGAAACACCTCCTGAAAATCACACACAACAGGAAAACTTCCAATTGCAACTTGACTCTCCACAGACAACGATGCAAACAATCCAAACAACTGAGCTTCCTCCGCCAAAAGTTTCTTCAACTCTTTGGTAGATAAGAAACCAGATTCCCTTTCTTCTTCAAGAGAAGGAAATCTCACCCGCTTAAGATAACAATCAAGATGAACACGATTGAACTCTAACCAGTTCATTCCCAGAATCACATCCAAACCCTTCAATGGCAAACATACCAAGTCCATCACAAAATCTCTACCAAAAATTGTCAAAGGACAACTTAAACAAACGAAAGAAGTAGTTACCGACCCCGAAGCTGGAGTATCGATAACCATCTCTCCACCCATCTTAGACAACACCAAATTCAAACGTTTTGCACAATCAATTGAAATAAACGAATGAGTCGCTCCAGTATCAATAATAGCAATTAAAAGATTACTATTAATAAAACAAGTACCTCTGATCAAACGATCTGCATTAGTAGGCTGAGCTCCCGCCAATGCAAATACTTTCCCTCCAGGTTGAGCTTGCTTCGGTTTCGTGTACTTTGTACTATAGTGACCATTCTCCCCACAATTATAACACTTGATCGCATTCCTCCAACAATCAGCAGCCACATGACCCGTCAAACCACAATTAGAACACTTATTCATATTCCTCCTACACTCCGACACACGATGACCCATACCACCACAATTATAACATTTCACAGAAGAATTCATTCCTCCTCCACTCGGCTTTCTATCAAAAGTAGCCTTCTGTTTCCCCTTATCAGCAGGAGTCACATAAGGCCTACCTCTGAACTGCCCTTTTCCTTTCTTATCACCCAGATTCTTGTAATGCGTAGCACGTGCCTTACTATCTTCATCAAAAATCCTACTTTTGTTCACCAAAACTGGAAACTGCCTGATCTCCTGATAACCGATACCCTGCTTGATTTCTAGCCTCAAGCCATTCATAAATTTCAGACACTTAGACCTCTCCGAACTAGCCGTATTATAATTAGGACAGAACTTCACAAGTTCCTCAAACTTAGCAGCATAATCCGCAACAGAGGAGTTATCCTGCTTCAGTTCAAGAAATTCAATTTCCTTTTTACCTCTCTCATCTTCTGGAAAATACTTCTCCAGAAAAGCATCTTTGAACACAGCCCAAGTAACCACAATTTCATCCTCCTCAAACCTCTGAGAAGCATTTATCCACCAGTCCTCAGCCTCCTTTTCCAGCACATGAGTACCATACTGCACTTTCTGTTCCTCGGAACACCTAATGAAACGGAAGATCTTCTCAATCTTCTTCAGCCAAATCTGTGCTCCCTCAGGATCATGAGTACCTTCGAAGCTCGGTGGATTATTCTTCTGAAACTTATCCATACTACGCGATTCCTCGTCCGCCGCAGCATTGGGTAAATTCTGCATCGCTTGCGCCATAGCTTGCATGGCCACAGTCATAGCAGCAGCACCTCTTCCAGCCATAATCTGAACGTTCCCAATGATAGCAAATTATGGTTAAACAACCACTCCACAGAGTGCAACAGACCAACAAGACACAACAGACACGACAACATGGTCGGACAAACCAAACATTGGCTCTGATACCACTTAATGTAACACCCCTTCTATACCCCGTACAAAAACCAGAATAAACTAATCTTATAAATAAAACATCAGAGCAAAGAATAATTTATCATGATATAGCCCGAGATGCCACACCAACGTGAACTAAAACAACCTGCTCATATAGATATATAACAACCTGATAGTCATATAAACATAGGAACTCAGTTCCAAAATATCATCGTTCAGTTACAGAATTAAAGCGGAACATCCATAACTGATGTCATCACAAAAGATAAGTATGTCATATATATGTTCATACAAAGCCACTATATACAAGCCAAAAGAAACATCTACACTCGAACCCCGACTACCCGTGTTACATATCAGAGCCGATGGAACGACAAAAAGACGAAGACACTAATCTTCACAAAAGACCTCCAGCGTCTAATCTGCAATGCCATTACAGCATTAAACCACAGCAGAAGGGTGAGAAACAGGATTATAATATAATTGCATATCATTATAAAACACTTAGCAAAATATGCACAATTATTCTCACCACACAAATACGATACTTGTAAACAACACAAGACATATTAAACCCATTTCACACATCAATCACATAAGCATATACATTAACACAATGCATAACAAATCCTTCTCAAAATTCAACACATAAACATTCATGTAATGAATTATGCAAATGCACAGAGACCGACACAACGACTCTATGCATGCGGTACCATTAGTCCCCTAGGAACTCTTGGAATCATCGCTCGTTACTTAGGGTAACTCCCCATCGGGCATACGATGTTCCCCGTCGCTACCACTTATCAACAAGCATACGACGTTATGGATCGTTTTTAGTCCTTTATAATAGGCACACGATCAATACAACAATTGCTTACACCCATAAGGGATCTACAATTCAACATGCATTGTTTACACCCACGCAACTAGAGAAATTTCCAGATCGATGTTTTACAGGGGAAGAAGACATATAAACACCTTTGGGTGAGTTTGTCTTCAAATGCGACATTGCAACAACTTAAAGTAGAACACTTTCTTGTTGTTGTTGTCTTCTTCCCGAAGATGGTGATGGTGTTGGTGTTAGGGTTGTTTCGTCTTGTTTCTTTTTTCAGTGGATAAATGGATATATACTTGGTGTTTAAAATACATAAAAAGAAACTTCAGTTTGTAACAATGGTTTTAAGAAATAACCGTAGTGATATCCTTATTATTTTTTAGTTAAATATAAATAAAACTTTAAAAGGGCGCATTTACGTCAAAGGAATAAACTATTTGAGGGCGATGAGGTTCGAAACAATGAAAGCTTGATTGTATCACCACGGTGTTCTCAACAACCGTTATTATACCCTTGAAATTTCTAATTAAAATAATGCGCGTGCATCCAGTACACACTTTTACCACGGTTGGAATTTTAACCGTCATTAAAAGCATTTTAATAAGACTTAAAACAACGCGCGCACATCCAGTACGCAATATTACAATGATGTATAGGATGCCGTTGTAAACCTGGCGTTGTTGTTTGGGTGTTTTGTAGTAGTGCACTTTTGTAAAATTCAATGCCAGGGAAATATGAGAGATTTCCCAAGTCTGACATTTCAAACTCCTCACTTAGGTCATGTTTGAAATCTTCAATCTCCTTCTTACAACTTCGTGTTATCAACAGGTCATCGACATAGAGACATAGTATAAGCAATTCACTATTTCTTCTCCTTACATATACTTCATGCTCTGTTGTGCACTTTACAAAATATTTCTCCCTTAGAAAGCTATTAATATTCTTATTCCAAGCTCTTGGAGCTTGCTTAAGTCCATACAGGGCTTTATGCAGCTTGTACATTTTTCTTTCTTCGCCTTGTTTCACAAACCCAGCTGGTTGTGCAACATAAACTTCTTCGTCTAAGGGGCCATTCAGGAATGCATCTTTCACATCCATCTGACATGTGTGCCAATTTTTCCTGTTTAGTAGACCAACAACCAACCTGAGTGTTTCGATCCTACCGACGGGTGCAAAAATTTCGTCAAAGTCGATTCCTTCTTTCTGAAGAAATCCTTTTGCCATAAGTCTTTCCTTGTGTCGAGTTACTTCTCCTTTAGGATTCAGCTTCACTTTGTATACCCATTTCACATTGATTACCTTCTTGCCTTGACGCAATTCATCAAGTGACCAAGTGTTTTTGACTTCGATGGACTCTAGTTCCTCATTCATTGCTTTCACTCACTTCGAATCTTTCAATGCCTCAGCAGCATTGACTAGTTTGACATCTGTATAAAAAGCATAGTGTACCAGCTCACCTTCTTCATCGACCACATCATCTGATGTAATCACACATTCTTGCAACCTTGCAGGAATGTGTCTGGTTTGTTGAGGTCTGCTTGGGCCAGCTTCACCTCAAACTTCTTCTTGTCGAACTTCTATTTTGACTTCACTAGCTGGTTCTTCACATAAGATTCTCACTGAATCCTTCTTAACATTCTCAGACCAATCCCATTCCTTAAGCTCATCTATGACCACGTCCCTGATGATCATTACTTGCTTGTTCACTGGGTCGAACAACTTGTATCCTCCAGTCGAATGATATCCTATTAGGATCATTTAAATCGACTTATCATCAAGCTTTCTTCTCAACTGATTTAACACATGTCTATGTGTTATTGATCGAAACACCTTCAAATGACTAAGGCTAGGCTTGACACCAGACCAACATTCTTCTGGCGTGATTCCTTCCAGCTTCTTCGTTGGACATTTATTCAAGATGTATGTTGCAGTCGACACATCTTCTCCCCATAATTAGGTAGATGTTTGCCTTTCAACATACTTCTCACCATATTCATAATGCTTCTATTCTTCCTTTCTGCAGTTCCATTCTGCTTTGGAGTGTAGGGTGGGACCACCTCATGCACAATTCCTTATTTTTCACATAATGCATCGAAATCTTTCAACACATACTCTCCACCACCATCAGTCCTCAGAATATTTAGTTTTCGACCACATTGTTTTTTTACCATAGATTTAAATTTGGAAAATACCTCGATCACTTCACTTTTCTTCTTGATCAAGTAAGTTCACAATTTTCGACTGAAATCATCTATGAACGTGACAAAGTATTTATTACCTCCAATCAAATCCACCTGGATAGGACCACATACATCAGAGTATATGACTTCAAGAATTTCCTTCAACTTGCTTCCTACATCCTTGTTGACTCTATTCTTGTGTTGTTTTGCCTGAACAAATTCTTCACACATTTCGTTTGGAATGTCAATTTCTGGTAATCGTGAAACCATATTTATTCTCTTCAAATATATGATGTCTTTGAAGTTGAGATGGCCAAGTCGATAATGCCATATCCATTCATCTCTGCTGGCTGCAGTTGCAAGACACTTATGCTCCATCACATTAAGCTCAATCTTGAAGGTTCTATTTTGAGACATATGAGCCTTCAAGATTAACCTTCCTCTTGAGTCGATAACTCTCATCATCTTATCTTCGATCGACGCCTTGTAGATCTTTTTGACCAACTGCCCTATGCTGAGAAAATTACTCTGCATTCCTGGTATGTACAAAACATTGGAAATTACTGAACTCTTGCCATCTTTCCTCGTAATCAGAACATCACAAATACCTTCAGCTACTAGAGTATTGTCATTTGCAAATTTCACCATATTCTTCATTGAGGGCTTTATGTTGACAAACCAATATTTCCTACCAGTCATGTGTGATGAGCATCCTGAGTCTAAGTACCATTGGTCCTAGAATCTTTCTTCATCTCTTGTTGTGACCATCAACAACATCTCTTTTTCTTCATGTTTCGCCAACTTTGCACCAGTTTCTTGTTTTTTCTTCTTTTTTGGACAATCACTAAAATAGTGACCATACTTCTGACAATTGTAATACTGAATGTGACTTTTGTCATGTTTTCAACCACCACCTCTTCTTCTACCTGCAACACCACCTCTTTGGTTGCCTTAGTTCCAGGGTTTTCTCTTATTCGAGCAGTTTACTTCCTAATGCTTTTAACCAGTTGAATTGTTGTAGCCTTCTATGCCTTTGTTTCCATTCTAACTTCCTTTGCCTTCTTTTCTTTTTCTGACTGCGCCTGCAAAGCCATATCACTCTTTGATTTTTCTATAGCTCTTTCAACCATCCTTTTTTCATGAGACTCGAGTGTCCCTTGAAGCTATTCCCTTGTCAATGCTGACATGTCTTTCGACTCTTCTATGGCTACTACCACGTGGTCGAACTTTGGAACCAATGACCTCAAGATCTTTGCAACCACTATTCTTGATGTCAACACTTCTCCACATACTTTGATTTGATTCACCAATTTAGTAACCCTGGTGAAGAAATCAGTCATGCTATCACTTTCTTCCATATGAAGCAACTCATACGTCCTTTTGTGAGTTTGTAACCTCACATATTTCACCTTCTCTGCGCCTCCAGACGATTTCTCCAAGATTTCCCATGTTTCGTTCGTTGAATCTACATCACTAACCTTTTCAAAGTTATCTGGATCAACACATTGATGGATTATAAAGAGAGATTTATAATCTTTCTTCTTCAATTATTTGTATGCATCCTTTTCTTGATCCATTGTGTTCTTTTGCAAGCGGTGCTACTCCTCCCTTCACAAGATCCCAAAGATCCTGATAACAGAGTACCACATTCATTTGCTTGCACCAATTCTCATAATTATTGTTCTTGAGAATTTGAAGGTTCGCAAGAAAATGCCCGTTTGGATGATTCAGCGCCATCGTGATTTTCTTCCCTTGAATCACAATCGGAGCTCTAGATCCCAGATGTTGGAATTAACCCAAAACATTTTGGAAATCCCTAATCAATCTTGATTCCAAGAAAGATTATGTGCAAGAATTATTAATGAAAAACGAGAAAGAAAGAAAGATTTTAACAAAATCAAAGGAACAAGAGAATGATTTTCAACTGTGGAATCTCCGCCCACAACCTATGGAAAACTTCTTTATTCACTTTGCAACTGCAAAAATTCTGTGAATACAAGTTATTACAAAATTGGGGTCACTCCCTCTATCTATAATATAAGAAAGCCCAAAATTACAAAAGGCCGAAAATTACTATTTTGGTCTAAGTCGAAATTCTGTGTCAAGCAACCTGCTTCGACACTTCAACATCTAAACAACTTGACACACACACATTATCCTAATTCGACTAATCGTTGTTTTTGTCGAGCTACATTGCTTCGACACAAGGGATTACAATCTCAACATATTCTATGTCACTGTTCACAAATATAATAATTTTTTTAATTTTAACACACATACACATGCACACACACGCGACACACAGGCACACACAAACACACACACACATACACACACAGATATATATATATATATATATTACTAGTCAAAGATAGAGGTGTCTGTGGTATTCCTACACAGGTAGGGAATACTCGAGTTCTTAGTGAGTTTATAATAATGAAGGTTTTTCAGTGGAGGCAAGAGGTTTTGTATGGTGGTGTTTATGACGTTAATGGTGGTATGAGAGGTCAACTCATGTGAGGTGAGAGGCTCTGTGATATGCATATTGTTGGTTAAGTAATGTTTTGTTCTATCTTCTTCCCTCAGAGGGTCAGATATTTATAGATCCTCATTGGCCTAAGGTTTAGTCAACCCTAAAAATTTATAAATGTTTTCCCTTTGATTAGGGGACACTGCTGACCACCTATTTTCAAGGGAGTCATAGTATGACATGTTCTTGTATAACTAATGGGAGATAACACTATTATACCATCATTTATCCTAAAGGCGAAGCCTCATACTCCATAAAGATAGCGTCCGAAGATGTATTACTAGGTGAGGACCTTGGTGTTGCCCCTATTTGAGACTTTCACAAATATAACAGTATACAGTCCCTCAAGTAAAATGCATAAGTTAAATGCAGAAAAATAAAGAACACAAAGATGTATACTAGTTCCCCTTATCAACAAATGGTACATTTAGTACCCTCACACCCCATGAGATATTTTCATTATTGTTAGATATTTGTACAAGCCTCACACTAATACTTCTTCTACAATCTTCTAACAACAACAAAGAAGTAAACCACATCCTAGAATTTCAACAACACCACCAACTATGATGGACTTTTAATCACCCTGATTCAAAGGCCTTTTCCATCAAATAGAAAGACAATCCTTCATATTTGAAAACAGCTGTAGAAAGTACAACCACTCTCCTTACAGATAAAATCCCCACACACTTGGTGAATAAAATCTAACAAATAGATAATGCAGCACCCCAAAATTTGCCCTACCTTTTTCAACCTTTTTCTGGCTTTCGCTTTCATTAGGTCATAACTCATAATCATATCATCGCATTGGTTTTCTGAGACATGGGATCGAAGAGTTTTTCATGCTATTGGTATTTTCCTATTCAGAGGTTCATCAAGATCCAAGGTTGTTGTATTCAAAGGTTCACCAGGTTTCAGGGTGTACATCAACAAGGGTCATGGTTTCTCCTTCTTGGTTGAGTTTGTAGACAATCATCAATCGAGGATTGTGAGATTAGGGGTTCATGTCAAGGATATCAGTGGTCGTCAGGACAAGGCATCTGTGGACTGATTTAAAGAGCGTATGGTCACATTCGATTGAGCTTACTGGTTGATATTTTGGAATTCATTGAGGAAAGAAATTGGTGTGGATTGGGAATTTGGTTGGAATTAGACATGGCATGAGTAGTCGTGCAGGCTATTTGGAATTCGAAATACAAAGTCATCATAAACCATTATCCCTTATTGTTAATCCAATTAACCATTCTTTTTTTAAGTCATTAACCCATTTTTAATCCACTTTTAACCCATATCCAAACCAAACCCATTTTTAAACCCAAATTCTATCCAGATATCCAATTGTCCATATAGGGATCCATATCCATTTTTCAACCTACATTTCATAAATATCCATTTCATTTTTTACTATTTTAGTCCATTCTTTCTAAGCCATATCCATTTAATATCCATTTTTATTAATTCCAAGTTTTATATCCATATCCATTCAAAATTCATATCCAAACTCATTATGTTTTTTTAATCCATTTATAATCAAAATCCAAGTTGCTAAACTAATCACCCATTGTCATTCAAACTACTTAACCTTTCTTAAATCCATATCCAAATGCCATTTTGATGCTGGAAGGTCCCATGGAAAACTTGAGGATGAGAAACCGTGATTACTAATGTGGCTAAGTTTTTCCCTCATATTAACCCAAATGTCACACGTACCGCTGAACCATTTTTGATTTTGATGGCCAATTTGTTAAAGCTACAATAGCCAACTTGGTATTTCCCAACAAGATTCTGCTTGTCATTACTTTTACTCAGACCACGCCTGCCATTAGCTTTTATAGTGGAAGGAAGTAAATTCGAGAATAAGCGACTGGGAAGCTGTGTGGAGATGCTATGGGCACTATGCTTTTCTCATAAAGAAAGAGAGTCATAAAATTCATAGGAAATTATCATAATCAGCGACTGGTTCACATTAATAACAGGCCCCACATACGTACACACCGAAAACTAGCAGAAAAACTACTTAGAAAAATAGCAGTACAATACAAGCTCACATCAGCAAAAAGAAAAAGGAAATTAACTATAGAAAATGGATTCACACGTTGGAAAAGTGATATTAAAAATACACAGTTCCAATACATAAGCAAAAATGCAGACTGATAAGAAAGAAAAAAAAACTCAGGACATAGCTCAATTAGGAAAGGAGTATCACGATTTGCGTAACAGAAAATTCAAAATTCAAAAACCAGTTTTACAACCCAAAAATCCTAACAGACAACTCCACTAAACTCTAATTGAATTTCAACTGAAAATCCTATTCTACCCTTCCCAATTTCTGGTATAAAAGTGGTTCAGCAATAGAATCTTCGTCTTCTTCACCATTTTTTCATCAATCTTCATTCTCCCTGAAATTTCTTCCATCTTCTTCAACCTCCAATTTCCCTCTGTAATTTCTTGATTTCAGTTTATCTCCAACCATAAAAAACACTCTGCAAGCCACAGATACAGAACATCAATCTTCAGTATCATCGCGCTGTAACAAACTCTGATAAAAAACTCCTGCAACAACAGATCAACCTCAATGAATTTCATCAACTAGAATCAACACAACACCGATAATAGAAGAAGTGAATAAAGAGAAGAAGCAAATCGAAACGCAACCTCCAACAACAACTGTTTGAACGCAGAAACAAAGAAGAGAAAAATTGACATCAACGAAAATGAGATCTATACCTGAATCGAATTTTTCGCGTCGTCATCGCACTTGAAGCGCCATCAGAGCGACTCCAATAGGTACGTATTAATTTATGTATTTTTCCATGTGTACTGCGATTTCGTTTTGAATTGATTGGTGAATTTCTGAACCTTCTCTCCGTATTAAGTTGTTGAGGTTCGCACTCCGCCGTCGCTGGCAACTGGCTATGGCGCGGCGGAGATTTCTTTACTGGCTTGTATCCGACGGAGATGATGAAGGTGATGTTGCTAAAGAAGATCAAACATTGCCAGAACGATGTGTACGATGCGATTCGCTGAGATGGTGAGAGAGGAATGTTGTGACGGAGAAGCTGAGAACATCTCCTTTGGTGCGATTTATGAGCAAGTTGTTGGAAGTATGGTGAGTCTTTCCCTTCCGTCGCCGCCGGAGGTGAGATACGGCACAATGTTTTTCTGGCGAGGTTCGAGAGGAGAGTTAAGAGGTTGAGCGAGTAAGATAAGGCCAAGATTGAAGGCGATGGCGGAGTGGTGAAGAGAGGCGAATGGAGGTGGTTGTGAAGCTCGATCGAAAGTTGAGGGAGAGGAGCGATTTGGAGAAGAATGTCGCCACGATGCGATTGAGAAGGTGAGCGCGGCACGAAGAGTTTGAAGAAGATGATGCGTTGACGAGAGAGTGTGTTGACGGAGGGAGACGCCGTTGATTTGAGTAGAGGACAGAGAAGTAGAGAGGGACGGGCAAAGAAGCTGCGGCGTGGTTTGAGGACAGGGGAGATGACGTTGTGTTATTAGGTTTTCTTCTATGCTTGGCAATGGATTGGGCTTCGGAGCCCATTGCATTTTCTCTTCGCACCCTTGAAACACTATCTGTACCCCCTCTCTTTTGGCTAAAAGTTCTTGGGCCTGACATAAGGCCATGCGCTTGATTTTCTAACCACACTCACGTGAACACTCCGCACCCCCCTCTAATCCTGTCACGAGTTATTTGGGCCTCAGGCCTCAAGCCTAACGCCTGATTTCATGTTTACACCATCAGAATACTATCCGCACCTCCTCTTGCCTAATTGATTTTATTGGGCTTTAGCCTAGCAAGTTCATGCGCCTGGCTGCTATTTTCACCACCTTTTACCTACTGCTACACCCTTGTTTTCCTTGATTTGTTTTGTTTTTTTGTATATTGTTTTTATTAATTGAGTTTTAGGTTAATTGTTTTAATTAGTTTAGTTTAGAATAATTAGATTAACTATTAGTTTTGGAATTAGAATTAGAAGTTAGTTTTAATATTAGTTTTTAATTCTAGAATTAATTTTAGGATTAATTTTCTTTAGATTTAGTTTTAGAATTAGTTTAGAAATTAATTTGAATTAATACTAGGTTTAGATATTAATTTTAGGTTAATTGTTTACTAACTTTTAATCTTGATTTTAGTTAGCATTTTAATTCTAACTTGGTTATTCTTGATTAATCTTGATTTTGATGCATATTTTGATTAATTGCTGATTAAATATTTGACTTGCCTCTTGCTTGATTTTATTTTGTGATTGCGTAGCTTCGTTTTTACTTGCTGGTTACTCTGTATTCGCATGCTCCCTTAAGGTTCCTAGTCTGACTTAATTTTTGATTAAGCTCGGAGTAGGATAGACATTAAGCTAGCAATCCAAGCATGTTAACTTGTAGGGTTTAGATTCCCTTTGGACCTTCTGAGTGTCCTTTCCCTTTTCTCTCGCACCCGTGCGATTGAGACTAGTTAGACTCCTCTCCTTTCTCTCGCACCCCTACGATCGAGACTGCTTCCTTTCTTCCGTAGTAGCGTGATCTACGGATGCTCTGATTCCTTTCTCTTTTCAGATTGAGGATACGTAGGCACGAGATGCGATATCTCGGCGAGCACACTATCAACTAACTTCCCTTTTCTCTCGCACCCGTGCGATCGAGACGAATCACCTAGCACACTAACAAGTAACTTCCATTTTCTCTTACACCTTTGAGTCATCTCTTGTCATCTCCCTTAATTAACTCATAAAGGATGCATCATTTCTGTTCTACCGCAAACAGGTAAACGCGTAAGACTCTCACGCCGAGCGGCAACACCTAAACTGCTGGAACGCGAATGTTGGCGTACTCCACCTAAAAGACAAACAAAGTAAAGTCATCCCTAGTGAGGGGAACTACGTCGCTTTGATTATCGCGTGCGAGCGGGATACGTAGGCAGGAGATCGTGCGAGATCTCTCCGAGCACAATCCTTTCACCATTTCCCCAATCTGTAGCCCGAACTACGTTGACTCTGACTTTCCCATTGCACAAAGGGAATACGTAGGCCTAGGACGCGATATCCTATCGAGTCACTTCTTTTTCTTTTATTCCCCGTTCCTTCGTTCTCTTTCGTTCCCGTTCCTTCTCGTTTCCAGCAGCACTGGAGCTCCAGATGACGACACCCTTTGATCGATAACAACAAGCGTGGATCCCATCAAGTACGATGGACGCGTGGGGGTGCTAATACCTTTCCCTCGCGTAACCGACTCCCTTACCCATTTCTATTGGTCGCCAGACCATGTTCTTTCCTTTCCCTCAGGTTTACACAGTGTTTCCTTTCCCTTTCTTGGGATAAATACACATTGCTGGAAACTCTGTTTTCTGCGCCACTTTCGCATTTGTACTTGGATAAAAATCCCGGGAGCGTAGCTGGCGACTCTGTTGGGGATTTGGTTCCCTAAGCGAGTCAATCCTAGCGCTTGCTTGTTTTCGATTATAGGGTGTTTATCTGTTTACTTTACTCGTTTTATTTATGGCATTGTTGCATGTTTACTGTTTTATTACATTTACTTGCTTTTCATTTCACTATTGCCATATATATTGTATTGTGCTGGACTGTGCTGGATTTTTCTGTTTGGTGGGTAGGGTGTTCTGAGAGATAAGTCCATTACACAGGCTTGAGAGTACATGTAGGATTAGAGTGGAAAGTAATGTGGCCTACGTAGCGTCTTGGTACGTATGGTTTACACGAAATCCACAACCAGACGAGGTTTTCTTGGGAGATGTTCTGATTTACACGTCTTGTGCATTTCAGGGTGTTAACCTAGAATGCTGTCGACTCTGGTGACCATTCCCGAGGACTCAGTTGCTGTACTCCTCCCGAGATGTGATAATGGGAGACCAGAAATGGCAAACCCATTTCGCATTCTTGATCCGAGGACCCAATGCTGGGAACTCATATAGGATGACCTTTTTAAGGGGAATCAGTTGAGGCCTCCTCGATTGATGATGATGCCAAACCAGAAATGGTGAATGTATCATCATTTCTCGACCTAAGAGTTCGTGATATTGAAGATCCTTGCCTTTCTAGTACCCACATGTGAGAGGGGCGGGTTGTTTACAGGTTTGCCGGTAACTTTGACCTTCAACCTACCTGGTATTCTGGTTTTTCTATCAGTGTGGACTCATCAGCCTGGTATTATGGTATTCTGACATTCTGACCATCCCAGTATTCTGATTAGGTCGGTATTCTGATTATGCCGATATTCTGGCATTCTGGTATTCTGATTATGCCAATATCCCGGCATCCTGGTATTCTGATTAGTCGGATATTCTGGTATTCTGGTATTCTCTTCAGAGCAGACCTATGAACTTATTCAGTTATCAGCACAACACTTATTCAGACTATATAGAAGCTTTGATCCCATGTCTTATTGCATCCGTAACATTGCATTGCATTTGCATCTTGCATCATTTTGCATATCTTTCTCTAGGCCAGACCAGTGAGCTCATCCATCCTTTGCCTCGACTTGCAGTGGATTTCCTGACTTTTGTAATGGACTTGAATCAGCTTTTGGAAGAATGATGAACTCAGGGGACCAGAATCAGATTGTGACTAGGGCCGATGTCGATTTGATGAAGCATCACTTGGACTAACTTATGGAAGTTATGGCCGCCCTGACAAGGGGAGAGGCCAATGTTCAAAGAAATGAGAATGTTATTCCACCTCGGTGAACAATGTTGCTCAAGCTCAGCCTGTGGGAGTCCCTATTGAAGATCCTGTTATGCAAGAGTGTCCCCTTGTCCAAGGCGGACATTCATCTCCTCTTGATGCCGCTGATTATCACAGTTTTGCATTCTTTGTGCCAAGTGTCCAAGGGGTAGTTCAAAAGATAAAGCCTAAGGACCCACAATCTGTTGATGACGAAAGATACTGTGTGTTAGAGGAAAAGCTTAAAGCCCTGGAGAGGCGTGATACTCTTGATTTGAATGCTTTGAGCATGTGTCTGGTACCTGGCCTTGTAATGCCTCCAAAGTTTAAGATGCTGAAGTTTGAGCAATACAAAGGGGATAGCTGCCCAAAACTACATTTGGTGATGTTTTGCCGAAGAATGACTTCACACACCCACAATGACAAGCTCATGATCCACTGTTTCCAAGACAGTCTGAGTGGGGCATCACTGAGTTGGTATATGCAGTTAGAAAGTGGTAGCATGCGATCATGGACAGACCTAGCTAACGCCTTTGTAAAGCAGTACAGTTATAATCTTGACATGGCTCCCAGCCGAATGCATTTGTAAGACTTGTCTCAGGCAGATAATGAATCATTCTGAGGGTATTCTCAAAGGTGGAGAGAGTTAGCCGCTCGTGTTCAACCACCACTTTCGGATAGAGAATTGGTTGACTTGTTCATGGATACCTTGCAAGGGTTGTACCTAGAAAAGATGATTATCAATGGGGCAGCAAAGTTTTCTGACCTGGTGATGGTAGGAGAACGCATTGAGAGCCTGCTCAAATGTAGAAAGATCCAAGACGTCTCGAACTTCCAAGCAAATGAAAATGAATCAGTTGTCAGTTCTCAAGAAGAATTCGAGGAAGAAAATAGTTCCATTCAGGAATCTTCACCACCTTGTTCTCGGTGTTCAGACATATCAACTGTTCAGAGTCAACAATCTTATGGGTCTTCATATCAGGGACAATATTCTTTTGCAAATCAGAGACCTCCTCAGAGTCAACGATCATATCGCCGTCAGCTGCGTCAGCACGCCCGACAAAGACCAAGGAAGCCAGAGAGGAATTTCACTCAGTTGCCAATGTCGTACAGTCAAATACTGCCAGATTTGATCGAAGGTGTATTAATAGTTCCAAAGGATTTGAAGCCAATGCCTTTTCTGTATCCACCCAGTTTTGATGTTAACGCTCGTTGTGACTACCATGCTGGGGCACATGGGCATTCAACTGAAGATTATAAGGTGCTCAGGAGCAAGGTTCACACACTTCTTGACTCCAATATGTTCTCATTCACACCTTAGGGTATTCAGATCAATAATTCTCCATCATCCAATCAGGTGGGTTCATCAGTTCAGGTTATAGAAGAAATTACTGGGAGCAGTTGTGCGGATGATTATCAGACTACCTTCGAAGAGAAATACTGAAGATGGCTAGAATTTGCAAATCAAGCTTGGAAAGCCTAGTTTCTCGAAGCTGGCAATCATTTAGATCATGTCATTTCTTTGCATTTGCAGCATCTTTTCTGTTAAAATGTACAAACTCATTTGTAAAACTTGTTGTTTTCGATTTATAATGATAATGAAATAAATATTCATGTTTTGATTAAATCCAGTCGTGTTCACTCATACTTTTTCATCGATATCATATGCTTATTTAAGCAGGATTCTAAGGAGGATGACGAAATCGAAGACGCAAAACTTCCGATTGTATGCTTTTGAACAAAAACCCTGTTGATGATGTACAAGCATTGTTTCAAATCCCTAAACACCGGAGATATAAGGGAGTGAAACCTTTGTCAACCCCGTTGAGCCTAGTAGTAGGAGTTTATTTCTGAAAATGAAAAACCCTTAATCTTAACCTGGGGCAGGGTAGGTGTCAGTTAATTTGACCGTGCGTTCAAAATTCAAAAGGAGTGTCCCGTTCGAGGATCAATTACATCCATGGTTATCCCTCACCAACCGAAGAGTGAGACGGTTGCAACCCTTTACAAGTCAAGACAAACCTGTGTCACACGATTAGTTCAAAAAAAAAAGAAAAAAGGAAAAAGCCCGCTAAGTCAAGACTTGAAAACAAGTGACTTAGGCAAAAGTTAGGGAATCCCGCTGGAATTCAAAATCAAAAGATTCAAAAAAAGGAATCAGTCCAGGCAAGAATCAGGGAAATAAAAAAAACAAAAGAACGAAAAGTGAAAAAGGATTACAAAAAGAAAAATCCTCGAGCAAAGAATAAGTCGTGTGACTACAGACGCCAAGGACAAAAGGGGTGACTGCCACTCCAAAAATCGTGTGGGTTCCTTCCATCCTCATGCCATTCATTAACCTTTTGAAAGGAGAGCGCTTGTGTCGAGTTAGCTGAATGTAGGAGTGGAGAACATCAAGGAGAATGGGTGGGCTAAAACAAAATTTTGAGCCTTATATCCTTTCTTTCTTAAACTGCGAACCAGGCCACATTACAACCTTCGAAAGACCTAATTGAAGCAGGGTTGTTTCGAAAGCATACTTCAGTTAAAATCGCGTCAGTTATGACTCCTAAAAGGACTTTCTTACCATTCATGTTGGTATCGATGTGGCATTCTAATAAGTGATTCGTTCACTACGCGTCATAACATTTTTCCAGTGAACAAACTTGGATTTCAAAACTGTCATATGCATTGCATTAAAATTACCTTTTCAAAATGAATTATTTTACTTGTGAGTCAGTACTTGACATCAGGAAAGTCTCTACAATGGAAAGATTGATTAATCTAAGGTGCAAAGTGCCTGAGTACTCCGTTGAGCAGGGGCAAGTCATATCAAATGGGCGATCCATTCCAAGATTCAGTTAATCTGGGGAAATTAATTCGAGATTTAGAAAATCTCTCGAAGGTTAGTCAGTTAGAGGAACTCCTTCACATATCAGTCAGTCAGGGGCAATAAATCATCTCAAAGATGGGGCAGGCCACCCCAAAAGCACAAAAGGTTATTCCCTCTAGAGGACGGTTAATCAAAAGCCATGGGGCAAGATATGCCGGATCTTGAAGACATGTTCATTTACAGGTTATGCTGCATCAAGGCACCTCTTTTTGGTCATATCACGTTTGCGGGTTCATGTTGATAGTTAACACGTGACGTCCCCAGTAGAGTTTCTCTCCTCGGCAGAGATGGATGAAGTTTTATCAATCAGTAGAGCATTATGGAGATGGTGATTATTCTCCCCAACAAGAATTCACGAGTTAGTTATCCCTTATCCAGGTTGGTGAAGTTTACTGCTCGTCAGTAAGAGTTCATACTCTTGTACAGGATAAGAGTGTTGGGTTTGTGCTTCCCTGAGGTGGTAAAGTTATTTCCGTCTCCCCAACAGAGTAAGGGTAAGAGGTAGGTCTCCAACAGATGAATAAGTCTGATCTTGTCCCCTAGCAGAGTTGGTATCATCAACCATTGTTCCCCAAGCAGATCTGTTGGTGGTGGTGGATGTTCCCCAGCAAGTCAAAGGCAGATGGTCATTGGCACTTTTCTTCAGCAGATTCCTGAGATATTTCTCCAGCATAAGTTTTTTATTCATACTTTTTTGCAGAATGGAGGTTTAGTTGGGATCTCGAGCAGTTTGTGACCCTCGGAGGCGGTTCAGTTTGTTATCCCCAGCGGAGTTGGCCTCGTCTCTTCAGCATTTATTTTGCTGAAGTGGTCCTGTTGCATATCATAATCATATCATTGCATAATCATTACCATGCACATCATTTGCATAGCATTGAATGAAGCCTTGTAAAACCAAACAGAAAATCTAAAGCCCAACTTGGCTCGCCACCTTCTTCCACAACCCACTTTGCTGGCATATTTCAAAAACATGAAGCCTTATCCCTATTGGCGTCTCCTTCAAAGCAAAAGTCCAATCCCTATTGGCACTGCATTCAAAATCTAATCCCCATTGGTACCCCAAAAGATTCCGCCTTTGGAAAAAACAATCACCATCCGGTTTCACCTATCATAGCCAGCAGAGTCTAATCATACTTGGCACATTCTTCTTTCCCCGGCAGCCCGAGCATACGTCAGTTTTCAGCATATAGTGATCATTGCATCCTCAAATCGCGTAGCATTTCCATTTGATATGGAACATTACGCCATAGAAAGAAAATTCAAACATATGCATGCGAAGCATAAGCCAGATTTGGTACCTTGCGCGAAAGCCCAAATCAATGTTCAGTCAAAATGGTGACATATCCCCAGCAGACATTACAATCAATCCCTCTGCCTACTTCTTTTGGGTCTTCGATCTTACCCTCGATCAGTCCATGTCCATTAACCCTTTGATGACGACATTCCAAAAACAAGTTTCCTTCCCGTCATTTCTATGACGATGTGTTATCTTCGTTTAGATTTCCTTTCTGTCATCCCTATGACAATGCGTTATCTTCGGTCAAGTTCTCTTTCCGTCAAACCCCTTTGACGATGTGCTTCCCCGGTTCAGGTGTTTCTTCGATTAAGTTTCCTTCCCGTCAACCCTTTGACGACGTGTTCCCTTTTCGTATTTCTTCCTGCAACCTTTGACGATGTGTTCTCTTTAGTCAGGTCTTCTTTCTGTCATCCCTATGACAATGTGTTCCCTCGGTCGGGTCTTCTTTATGTCATCCCTATGACAATGTGTTCCCTCGGTCAGGTTTTCTTTCTGTCAAACCCCTTTGATGATGTGTTGTCTCGGTTAGGTCTCCTTTCTGTCAAACCCCTTTGACGATGTGCTTTCTTCTGTTGAGTCTCCTTTCCGTCAAACCCCTTTGACGATGTGCTTCCTTTGGCCGGGTCTTCTTTCTGTCATCCCTATGACAATGTGTTCCCTCGGCCAGGTCTTCTTTCTGTCAAACCCCTTTGACGATGTGATTCCTTTAGTTGAGTCTTCTTTTTGTCATCCCTATGACAATTTGTTTTCCTCGGTCAGGTCTTATTTCTGTCAAACCCTTTTTACGATGTGTTTTCTTCGGTCAAGCTACTTTTCGTCAAACCCCTTTGACGATGTGCTTCATTTGGTTGAGTCTTCTTTCCGTCAAACCCCTTTGACGATGTGTCTAGTCGGTTCGAGTATTCTTTGGGTTCCATCCTCTTTCCATCAAACCCTTTTGACGATGTGGTTCTCTGGGTAATTGTCTTTCTGTCAAATTCCTTTGACGATGTGTGACTGGGCTCCAATAATATTTTCTCTCCTCGCGGTTTGCAAATTTTTGGGTCCTTTTTGTATTCAATCACCTTCTAACTTGAATGTCTGAAAGCTATTGCTATCATCCTTTCAGGTCCAAGTCGATTGAATAGGGGCAGCTGTAGCACCCCAAAATTTGCCCTACCTTTTTCAACCTTTTTCTGGCTTCCGCTTCGCATTCATTCTGCATTTTTCATTAGGTCATAACTCATAATCATATCATTGCATTGGTTTTCTGAGACATGAGATCGAAGAGTTTTTCATGCTATTGGTATTTTCCTATTCAAAGGTTCATCAAGATCCAGGGTTGTTGTATTCAGACGTTCACCAAGTTCCAGGGTGTACATCAACAAGGGTCATGGTTTCTCCTTCTTGGTTGAGTTTGTAGACAGTCATCAATGGAAGATTGTGAGATTAGGGGTTCATGTCAAGGATATCAGTGGTCATCAGGACAAGGCATCTGTGGATTGATTTAAAGAGCGTTGGGTCACATTCGATTGAGCTTACTCGTTGATATTTTGGAATTCATTGAGGAAAGAAGTTGGTGTGGATTGGGAATTTGGTTGGAATTAGACATGGCATGAGTAGTCGTGCGGGCTATTTGGAATTCGAAATACAAAGTCATCATAAACCATTATCCCTTAATGTTAATCTAATTAACCATTCTTTTTTTAAGTCATTAACCCATTTTTAATCCACTTTTAACCCATATCCAAACCCAACCCATTTTTAAACCCAAATTCTATCCAGATATCCAATTGACCATATAGGGATCCATATCCATTTTTAAACCTACATTTCATAAATATCCATTTCATTTTTTTACTATTTTAGTCCATTCTTTCTAAGCCATATCCATTTAATATCCATTTTCATTAATTCCAAGTTTTATATCCATATCCATTCAAAATTCATATCCAAACTCATTATGTTTTTTTAATCCATTTATAATCAAAATTCAAGTTGCTAAACTAATCACCCATTGTTATTTAAACCACTTAACCTTTCTTAAATCCATATCCAAATGCCATTTTGATGCTGGAAGGTCCCATGGAAAACTTGAGGATGGGAAACCGTGATTCCTAATGTGGCTAAGTTTTTCTCTCATATTAACCCAAATGTCACACGTACCGCTGAATCATTTTTTATTTTGATGGCCAATTTGTTAAAGCTACAATAGCCAACTTGGTATCTCCCAACAAGATTCTGCTTGTCATTACTTTTACTAAGACCACGCCTGCCATTAGCTTTTATAGTGCAAGGAAGCAAATTCGAGAATCAGCGACTGGGAAGCTGTATGAAGCTGCTATGGGCGCTATGCTTTTCTCATAAAGAAAGAGAGTCATAAAATTCGTAGGAAATTATCATAATCAGCGACTGGTTCACATTAATAACAGACCCCACATCCTTACACTTAGAAAACTAGCAGAAAAACTTCTCAGAAAAATAGCATTACAATACAAGCTCACATCAGCAGAAAGAAAAAGGAAATTAACTACAGAAAATGGATTCACACGTTGGAAAAGTGATATTAAAAATACACAGTTTCAATACATAAGCAAAAATGCAGGCTGATAAGAAAGAAAAAAACTCAGGACAGGGCTCAATTAGGAAAGGAGTATCACGATTTGCATAACAAAAAATTCAAAATTCAAAAACCAATTTTACAACCCAAAAATCCTAACAGACAACTCCAACAAACTCTAACTGAATTTCAACTGAAAATCCTATTCCACCCTTCCCAATTTCTGGTATAAAAGTGGTTCAGCAATAGAATCTTCGTCTTCTTCACCATTTTTTCATCAATCTTCATTCTCCTTGAAATTTCTTCCATCTTCTTCAACCTCCAATTTCCCTCTGCAATTTCTTGAATTCAGTTCATCTCCAACCATAATAAACACTCTGTAAGCCAGAGATACAGAACATCAATATTCAGTCTCATCGCGCCGTAACAAACTCTGATAAAACACTCCTGCAATAACAGATCAACCTCAACGAATTCCATCAACCAGAATCAACACAACACCGATAATAGAAGAAGTGAATAAAGAGAAGAAGCAAATCGAAACGCAACCTCCAACGACAACCGTTTGAACGCAGAAACAAAGAAGAGAAAAATTGACATCAACGAAAATGAGATCTATACCTGAATCGAATTTGTCGCGTCGTCATCGCACTTGAAGTGCCATCGGAGCAACTCCGATAGGTACGTATTAATTTATGTATTTTTCCATGGGTACTGCGATTTCGTTTCGAATTGATTGGTGAATTTCTGAAACTTCTCTCCGTATTAAGTTATTGAGGTTCGTACTCCGCCGTCGCTGGCAACTGGCCATGGCGCAGCGGAGATTTCTTTACTGGCTTGTATCCGACGGAGATGATGAAGGTGATGTTGTGAAAGAAGAGCGAACGTTGCCGGAACGATGTGTGCGATGCGATTCGCTGAGATGGTGAGAGAGGAATGCTGTGACGGAGAAGCTGAGAACGTCACCTTTGGTGCAATTTGTGAGCAAGCTATTGGAATTTTGGTGAGTCTTTCCCTTCCGTCGCCGCCGGAGGTGAGATATAGCACGGTGTTTTTCCAGTGAGGTTCGAGAGGAGAGTTAAGAGGTTGAGCGAGTAAGATAAGGCCAAGGTCGAAGGCGATGGCGGAGTGGTGAAGAGAGGCGAACGGAGGTGGTTGTGAAGCTCAATCGAAAGTTGAGGGAGAGGAGAGATTTGGAGAAGAATGTCGCCACGGTGTGATTGAGAAGGTGAGTGCGGCGCGAAGAGGTTGAAGAAGATGATGCGTTGACGAGAGAGAGTGTTGACGGAGGGAGACGTCGTTGATTTGAGTAGAGGACGGAGAAGTAGAGAGGGACACGCAAAGAAGTTGCGGTGTGGTTTGAGGACAGGGGAGATGATGTTGTGTTATTAGGTTTTCTTCTGTGCTTGGTAATGGATTGGGCTTCTGAGCCCATTGCGTTTTCTCTTCACACCCTTGAAACACTATTCGTACCCCCCCTCTTTTGGCTGAAAGTTCTTGGGCCTGACATAAAGCCCTGCGCCTGATTTTCTAACCACACTTCCGTGAACACTCCGCACCCCCCTCTGATCCTGTCACGAGTTATTTGGGCCTCAGGCCTTAAGCCCAACGCCTGAACTCATGTTTACACCATCAGAATACTATCCGCACCTCCTCTTGGCTAATTGATTTTATTGGGCTTTAGCCTAGCAAGCCCGTGCGCCTGGCTGCTATTTTCACCACCTTTTACCTACTGCTGCACCCTTGTTTTCCTTGATTTGTTTTGTTTTTCGTATATTGTTTTTATTAATTGAGTTTTAGGTTAATTGTTTTAATTAGTTTAGTTTAGAATAATTAGATCAACTATTAATTTTGGAATTAGAATTAGAAGTTAGTTTTAATATTAGTTTTTAATTCTAGAATTAATTTTAGGATTAATTTTCTTTAGATTTAGTTTTAGAATTAGATTAGAAATTAATTTGAATTAACACTAGGTTTAGATATTAATTTTAGGTTAATTGTTGACTAACTTTTAATCTTGATTTTAGTTAGCATTTTAATTCTAACTTGGTTATTCTTGATTAATCTTGATTTTGATGCATATTTTGATTAATTGTTGATTAAATATTTGACTTGCCTCTTGCTTGATTTTATTTTGTGATTGCGTAGCTTCGTGTTTACTTGCTGGTTACTCTGTATTTGCATGCTCCCTTAAGGCTCCTAGTCCGGCTTAATTTCTGATTAAGCTCGGAGTAGGATAGACATTAAGCTAGCAATCCAAGCATGTTAACTTGTAGGGTTTAGAATCCCTTTGGACCTTCCGAGTGTCCTTTCCCTTTTCTCTCACACCCGTGCGAGTGAGACTAGTTAGATTCCTCTCCTTTCTCTCGCACCCCTGCGATCGAGACTATTTCCTTTCTTCCGTAGTAGCGTGAACTACGGATGCTCTGATTCCTTTCTCTTTTAAGAATGAGGATACGTAGGCACGAGTTGCGATATCTCGGCGAGAACACTAACAACTAACTTCCCTTTGCTCTCGCACCCGTGCGATCGAGATGAATTACCTAGCACACTAACAACTAACTTCCATTTTCTCTTACACCTTTGAGTCATCTCTTGTCATCTCCCTTAATCAACTCATTAAGGATGCGTCATTTCCGTTCTACCGCAAACAGGTAAACACGTAAGATTCCCACGCCGAGCGGCAACACCTAAACTACTGGAACGCGAACGTTGTCGTACTCCACCTAAAAGACAAACAAAGCAAAGTCATCCCTAGTGAGGGGAACTACGTCGCTCTGATTCTCGCGTACGAGCGGGATACGTAGGCAGGAGATCGTGCGAGATCTCTCCGAGCACAATCCTTTCACCATTTCCCCAATCCGTAGCCCAAACCACGTTGACTCTGACTTTCCCATTGCACAAAGGAAATACGTAGGCCTAGGACGCGACGTCCTATCAAGTCACTTCTTTTTCTTTTATTCCCCATTCCTTCGTTCTCTTCCGTTCCCGTCCTTCTCGTTTCCAGCAGCAGTGGAGTTCCAGACGACGACACCCTTTGATCGATAAAAACAAGCGTGGATCCCATCGAGTACGATGGACGCGTGGGAGTGTTAATACCTTCCCCTTGCGTAACCGACTCCCTTACCCATTTCTCTTGGTCGCGAGACCATGTTATTTCCTTTCCCTCAGGTTTACGCAGTGTTTCCTTTCCCTCTCTTGGGATAAATACACATTGCTGGCGACTCTATTTTCCGCGCCACTTTCGCGTTTGTACTTGGATGAAAATCCCTGAAGCGATAGATAAAAATGAATATAGACAGATTTGGATGCTTTCCAATATCTTGAAAATTTAATATTCTCTTTCAATGAACAATTCAATAATATATAAACATTGAGTGCTCAATGTTTTGTGAAACTTTTTCTGAATGTATAAAAATTATGCAGTAAAAGTTTCTGAGTCATTTTTGTATGAACACTTGAAAAACAAGTAAGAATTTTTTTAAAATATTTTTTTAAAGAGATGATTTAGATTCACACAAAAATTATGATTTTATAGTGTTCATGATACCTCTAAAAATCATGAAAATTTTTAGAAAAATATCCATATTAAATTGGCATTGATTTGTAAAACGTATGATGAATGTGTGCAAGGAAAAATGTATGACAATGATTCTTAATTTTTCCACAAGTTATAGAGGTAAACATATTTACCTTCCTTGCGACGTACAAAAATTTGAAATTGTGCACTAGGTAAATCGATTATCTAATGAGGGAAACATATTTACCTTCTCAATTTTCGCTAAATTGTTTTGGCGAGAGAACGTAAATAGATTTACATATATAGGTAAATCGATTTACCTAGTCAAAAATTAAAATTTTGACAAAGTAAAAAAAGCTTTTGAATGTGAAACATGAAACAAAGTTATGGCAAACTTAGAAGAGTTTAGATGAAAGTTTGTGAGCACCTAAAGCTTATAAACCACGAATTGTATATTGTACATTGGTTTATGATTTAATTCTATTGAAATCCAAAATGTTATGCAAACTTGATACTTTGATTCCAGTATTTTTCTTCTTTGATCTTTCTTCTAAGATACAAGTTTGAATATATTCTTCACAATCTCTACATTTTTTATAATGACAAAATATATTGATGGGAAGATTTTGCTTGACACTTAATTTCTCCCCCTATCTTGTATATCCCACCTATCTTGGATATCTCCCCCCTTTTTTTTTAATTTATTTTATGATGTCTTTGATATCTCGAAAAACAACAAAAATAACCATCTCTCTTCTCATTTTTTTTGACATTATCAAAAAGAAAAAGAATAAAATCCAAAGAAATATAATAATATAAGGGAAATGATATATTAAATATAAACGAATTTATCTTCTACCCCATATATGATTTTATGTCGACGTTTTTCAAATCACCTTTAATCCAATGAAGCATTCTACCATATCATATGGTCTTGTATCTTGAAAGACCAATCTTGAATTGACAATACTAGCATATGATCTTCAAGTACCTACAAAACAATTAATAGTACTTTTTAGGTGCCAAATATTCTTTGGATCCACTTGGGTTAGATTCCTTCCTCACCCAAAATACTCACCATAAGGAACACCATAATTTTTTATGTAGCAAGTATTAGAAGTATGTCATTTTGTATTACAATAAAAACAAGTAGGTCTAAAAATATGATTCCTTTTATTGACATAAAAGTTATTTTTTCTATCATAAGGCCTTTTATGATGATTTTCAACATGCATTTTCTTTGATTCCTTATGGTTGGATTTGCTAGTAGCCTTTACAAAATAGTTTGACTCGTACTAGGTTTATCAAAAATAGAAAAGCCAAGTCTACATTTATTAGATGAATATTTTTGACTACTTAACACATTTTCTAAAACAATTTGACATTTTTCATATTTCTTAATCACTTGGTTTAATTGAATAGGTTTAGATTTATGATTGTGACATTTAGTACATGTAGAATTTTTGAATTCTTCTAATTCCACGTTTGTGTCATTAGCCATACATTCTAGTTTTAAAATAATTTTCTTTCGAATTGAGCATTGTTTAGAAAATTTCAAAAATTCTTCATGTAATTCATGAAAAGTATTTTTGTAATATTACATATGAAAAACTATCATCAATTTTAGAATCACTAACCTCATATTCTTCATCACTTGAATTACGTGATGTCATTAATGCACTACTACAAATAAGACTTTTTATAATGAAAGTTTCACATCGATCATTCAAAAATGGAAGGAATATATCCTGAGAGCGCTATTTTTTATTTTATTAAAAACGGTTTCTCTCGGTTTTAATGAAACACTGAGGTAATATATATATATATATATATATATATATATATATATATATATATATATATATATATATATATATATATATATATATATATATATATATATATATATGAAGTGACCCCGCTTCGAATTCTAGGTACTTAATTTTATATTATTTTTATTTTTTATGATTTATTTAGTATTTATCACTTTGCGTCTTTTCAGCTACCCTTTTTTTCATTGTTAATCTCTCTCTTTTTTTTTTTAATTTCTGTTAACCTCAGTTACATGTACCAACTGGAAGTTAATATATTGTGTTAATATTTATTAATTATTTTTTCAAAAGCATCTTTTATTTTTTTTATTTTATGAACCCATATACCTCATTTTCTTTGAAAATCTATGTGAAAGATATTTTAATTGAGTTCCTAGAATATTGCGCTATAACGTGTTTGCTTTTTATTTTATTTTTAATTAATTAATACACATCAGTTTTCTCTTAAAAACCGACATGAGATTGTTTTGCATGAAATACTTCAAAGAACTAGCTATAACTTTTCATTTACCTATCAATGATCTAACTTCATCGTCATTCTTTATGCAGAAACCCTAGGCGATTTTCATCATATCTCTCTCATTAAGACTCTTCCAACTGTTGGCGGTTTTCATAGTCACTCTCATCAAAACACGAACATCATATCTATTTTCCACCTTAACTGAATCTTTGTCATCACGTTTTGAGGTACTTCTTTATCACGTTTTTGTTTATAACACTGAAATGGTTTATTATTACTGAAATGGTTTAGTATCACTGAAATGGTTTCTCTTGATCATTGTTTTTTTATCTTGTTTATATCACATCAGCCATGGCCTAACTACATTAGTTTTTCATATGCATGATTGTTAGTATCATTGAAATGGCAACCAACTCCTATACAACATCAGCGACTCACCCGAAAGATGTTGGTGTCTCGATGAATTCAACCTCCACGACTCATAAAACTACCTCTATAAATAGAAATCGTAAAATAAAAACTAGATGTGCCACAATGTATACCAAGGTGCAAAAAGCCCACAAAACGGTATTCGCTACCCGGTTAGAGTTGATGTTGCAATCGGCAAGGCCTATGGTGAACATGCTGAGGATTTTATGGGCTACGTTGCATTAAAAGGTAGAAGTAAAATGAGTATTTTGTTGTATAGTTAGCACGACGTTGAGGATGATTTGAAAAATAGCTTATGGACTGATATTACAGTATTTATATTAAATTTCATGCTTTGTTTAAAAAGTATGTATGCTCATTTAAATTTTTGCTTATTACTGATAACAACTCTATTGTATAAACATAGGAAGTGTTTAATGTTAGTACGAATGATAGTAAGGTGTAAAAGAAGGTGCTTACATATGTTGGTGAATGTTGGAGAGGCTTTAAGACACAACTCACCCATGATTATATCACTCAACCAACAACTGAAAGTATAGAAAAGCCTCCATACGCGATGTATTCATATATTGATAAGGATTGTTGGGAGGAATTTATGAAGTCTCATACCACTCCCTAATTCTTGGCTAAGAGCAAAAGAGGAAAGCTTAATTTATCTAGAAATCTTTATCCTCATAAATTGTCTCGTGGAGGATATGACAAACTTGAAAAGAAGATGATTGAAAAAAACAAAGGGAATAAGAGTTGGGTGATTCTATAAGCCTTGATCGCACTCCATCTCCACCATCATGCCATGAGAAATGGAAGAGGGCATGTCAAAGAAAAAATGGTAAGTTCACATCAGAGGCTACACGTGAAGTGGCTGAAAAAATTGTAAGTAGATTCTTTTTTTCAATAATATTATTTATTTTGTTTAAATTAACTTGTTAACGATTAAATTTTATATGTGATGTAGGATGTATTGGTTGAACAATCCAAAGCAGGCTTTTTCATTCCAAAAAATTGTCATGAAATCTTGGTTGAAGTGATTAGAATTGAGGAGCATCCTGGGCATGTTCGTGGTCTTGGAAGAGGCATTGGCTTCAAGATTTTTTTGGATGATCTCAATCAACTAGAGTAGTACACAATAAGTAAGAGATTGAAGAAATAATTGTTGTTAAGTTGGTGGTGGAACGAGAGAAGTGGATCAGGAGAAACGTCAGAGGGTTCAGACTGAGGAGCGGGAGAGGGTGTTGCAGAAGGAGACTGAGAGGTTGTTGCAGCAAGTGCGGGAGTGGGACCAGAAGGAGCAAGAGGAGCGAGAGAGGTTGGCTGAGGTAGAGTGAAAGAAGGTGAATGATGAGGAGTATGATAGGTTATCCCAAAAATGTACCTGCGATGTGCTTGAGGTATAAGTTAAAAAAAATTGTTGTACGTTGTTGTTATTATTATTTATCTTTTAATTTTTGTATTGTATTTATGTTATTTTTATGATGCAAAGATTGAGTTTAATGGGTTTACTCAACCAAACAAATTCAAATTAGTTGGAGATTCAACAAAAATTAATGGGTGGTACAAGTACAAAAGAAAGTTATTCTGTTCACCGGGACAATATTGAAACCACACCACAACAAGTAGATAACATTGATAGACTAAAACGATTGTAGAGAGTATTCTAGATATCTTCCAGAATATTCAATTAAGTCACGTTCCAGGTCAGTTTTACGTACTTATTAAGTCTACTATTAAGGATTTTTTGAAGGGGGTGAATGTCTAGACGTTACCATATTATAATTGTGGCGCTTATAAGTATTAAGGATTTACATACTTCCTAAGTCTACTATTAAGGATTTTTATGCTGATCATTTCTATTTCTATATTCATACGCTCTTGTACTTTAACAATAAATATTTGATTCTTGCAGGTACTTGCATGACATGTGTGTTGAAAGGGGTTTAAGACAGTATTTTATCATAGATCCAAATCCCATTAGCATTCATGAAGGTACGGTAGAAAACACTATCAAGGTTTACTTACAAGACGGGTTTATAGAAGAGAAGAAAACACTACTACAAAATACACATTCGGTAACATAATATTACCACGGTCATTCCGTCCACCGATGTAATATATGAAACTAGATGCGCCTAATGCTTATTTATTTTTTTGAAAGTCATTTTATCACGGTTGATAGACACAACCGTGGTGATAGAGTGAGTTGTACATGGTTTGAATCCTGGCATCTACATTTTTTCTATTTTTCCTATTACAAAAAGTGTGTGTCTTTTAAATTCATAAATAAATAAATAATTAAAGATTATTTAATCACATATTTAAAATGCAACCGTTGTAATATAATTTGTACAATCTTTGCACTTCCCTAAAGAGAGAAATGCTCTTCCCAACTATAATGATGATTGAAAATTTTCTTCAGTTTTCAAGCAGGTCACAATGTCATTCAAGAATATCAACCATTGGAAGTAATCATTTCAAGCATTAAATTATCAAATCTTTCATCTTCAACTTCTTCTATAAAGGAACGGTTTCATATGATGAATTTCCACTTCTTCAAAACTATTCTTCTTAACAACATATAGCAACATGAGTTCTCCATTTGAAAATGTGCTCGAACTGCAGTAAAGCGGCAAGAAGCAAAAATTTAGTTTTGGAAGGAATCCCTCAGGGATTTATATCGTCTCCACAAGGATCGGTGCGAGGGAAAGAATGTCGTTCAACAGTCTCTACATTTTTAAGCTTGTGGTTACAAAATGGTTGAAAAGATCAAAGGTACCAAAAATAAAGGTAGAAAAAATAAAGGCGAAAATATAAAGTAAAGACTTAAAATATAAATGGAGCCTTGTTAGGACTGGATCTTATCAATTGATAACACATGCATTCTTCTAACTATTTAAACATAAATCAATCATTTGTCTGATATCCTCACATATCACCCACAACTTAGGTTATGTTGAACGCAAAGTCGAAAGAACAACCATATTACCTCATTGATGATGTCTCATGTAACTCAACAACACGTAGCATTAAAAACTGATACTCATGCAAATGCTAAGCCTATATCTAGGTCTAGAATCAAGAACCTAACATGTATCCAAAGATGACACCCATATCAGATTCATGATTGATTCACAAAAAACACCATGATCAGAATATATACATATGCTTAACCCTTTTTACATGCATTCAACTAATTTTCCAAATGTAAGTGAACATAGTTTTTCATCTCTATTATCATGTATCCTCACAATATCGTATTAATCCTACTTATGCTATTAATCAAAACAATAAAATCAAAGATACAAGTGAATATCAACTTACAAGACCATGTCAAAAGTTTTCTCATTGATCGATGAATTTCTAAGATCAAAGATTTGAAAAAGGTTTTGTCAAAACCCACAAATAAGAAATCAAAGACAACATCAATATTGAATCCAAACTAGTTCACAAACATATATTAGATGAAATACATAAGGTATCGAAATATTACATCCAAACCAAACAAGAGATCAAAGCTTTACCTTCCCCCCTTAGGGGTTGTGTTTCTCTCTTTAAAAGATATTTGAAATGAAGAGAGATAAAGTTCTGATCCCAAAAAGTACACGTTATGTTCAAAAAAGTGAAAAGAAGTACTTAAATAGTATTTACAAAAAATTTCCTGTTCACCTAGAGAACACCCTATTCGCCCAACGAAGACTAATTTTGGGCACTTCAAGTGCTTCAGGAACAGTTAAACCGCCCTTGGAAAACATCTGAGTTTGTTGTGGGAGTACTTCTTCGCATAGTGAACCTCTTCGCTACAGATTCTCCAGAGAACTTTGGGTCATTTTCCTACCACCTCTAATCTAGACTAGTTCGTTGGGGCTTCGCCAGGACCTCGCACTGCGAGCATTCGCCTTCACCTCGTTGGTGCTCGCTCAACAAACGTGTTGATTCCTCTTCAATTCTTTGGCTTCCTTGTCCAAAATCTATGTCTTAATCATTGATGTTTTATGTTTAATTTCTGCACAATAAAACACACATCAAAGAATCCAAAGGAATTTGTAATATAATTGAAGAATCACACAAGAACATGAATTAAATTTATTAAAACATGAGAATTGAGTTGAAAAATGCCAAGAAAGATGGTTCATTTTAATTCAAAATTTGCACTTAACAAACTCTCCCCAACTAGATTTTTGCCTGTCCTCAAGCAAAGTATGCCCTTCATGAAAGCAAGAGAGATTTTCTAAAAAAAAAGAGGATTTGCTTAAGCTTAAGATTCAACAAAGAAAGGATTCACGGTTCAAATTCAAACAAGAGAGATTTTCTCAAATAAGAGGAGTTGCTCAAACATGAGAATGCACACAAACAATGTTCGCCACTTAATAGAATCGAACAATGATAAAGAATTTAGTTCTTAAACAAATGTCATTTAATGTTTCAATTAACAACAAAATTCTCATGCTTGAATCACTCTAACACTCCTCTTCAAAATAAGAATGAAGAAATTAACGCGTTTGCAACCACAGGGAAATTTCACTCACCTTACAAACAATTCTAATAACAATCTAATTCATACATTCATCTAATCAATCAAAAATGAAATTAAGGAAGCAAGAAGACCACTAAGGGCTTGAAAGGTTGTAGCTTGGTTAGGTTCACAACAAAGGGACATATCTAAGGCCATGGAATCAAAGTTTCCAATGCATAAGAAACATTCATTATACATGGTATTTACACATCACAACTTCATTCACCACTTTTTTCCCCTATTGCAAACCTTCTCAAACTTCCTTTTGCATAATTATTTCATTCTCTATTTTTCTTTTTCAAACAAGCATTCTTTTTATTTTATTTTTCACATTCATATTCACACTTTTTCTTTTCATGCTTTCTTGAAATTTTTCAAATTTTTTAGCAACCTACCATTTTTATTTTTGTTTTCCCCAACTTGAATTCAACTAAACCTCAACTGAATGCTCCTTACTTTTTATGGCAAGGAAATCAATTTTAAACAATGATCAAAGGTTCAAGAAATTTTTTTAGAATCTCAAAAAATTCAATGATGAACTAAACTTTCAAATTATGTACATAAACCAAGTTCATCACTAAAATAAGATCCAAACTATTTAGGCTCAAAGGGGTTAACGGATTCTCACTACTCACGGGTAAGTTACTTTTGGATACAGTTGTGCTCAATATAAACAAATGCCTTGATCATTTCTAATGTTTCCACAAAATCACAATAATCAAAAGATTACGCATGAATCAAACAAATTAAACAAAGCTATCATTCATCCTAGCATATAGTAAACAATGGAGGTTTCTTACAATTTGTGGCTTTTAGACCTAAGTGAAACAAGCATTCAAACAAAGTTGCAAAATGAAACAAAAATACACATTTGCACAAAGAACATAATTCTTAAATCATTCTAACTTTCTATAAAGCGGTACAATTTACCTTGCTTGCATTCATCACACTCAACATCCTACCATCGCCATCCAAACTTGTGAGAATCTTCATTGAATACTTTTATGCAAATAGCAACGAATCTAGAAAAAGTACTCATCATTCATCTCTAATCAACACAAGAAAAAACGTAAAAGGAAACAACTATATATACAATATAAACAACTGTACAAAGCTCAACAATATAGAAACTATTGCAATGCACTTCAACATCTAAACACCAATCCCTAGCAACGACGCCATTTTGTTCGAACTGCATAAAGTGGCAAGAAGCAAAAATTTAGTTTTGGAAGGATTCCCTCTAGGATTTATATCATCTCTACAAGGATCAGTGCGAGGGAAAGAATGTCGTTCAACAGTCTCTACTTTTTTAAGCCTATGGTTACAAAATGGTTGAAAAGATCAAAGGTACCAAAAATAAAGGCAGAAAATATAAAGGCGGAAAATATAAAGTAAAGACTTGAAATATAAACGGAGCCTTGTTGGGATTGGATCTCATCAATTGATAACACATGCATTCTTCTAACCAGTTAAACATAAATCAATCATTCGTCTGATATTCTCACGTATCACCCACAACCGAGGTTATGTCTAACGCAAAGTCGAGAGAACAACCATATTACCTCATTGGTGATGTCTCACACAACTTAACAACACAGAGCATTAAGAACTGATACTCATGCAAATGCTATGCCTAAATATATGTCTAGAATGTAGAACCTAACAGGTATTCAAAGATGACACCCATATCAGATTCAGGATTGATTCACATAAAACGCCATGATCAGAATATGTACATACGCTTAACCCTTTTTAAATGCACTCAACTAATTTTCCAAATGTAAGTGAACATAGTTTTTCATCTCTATTATCACGCATCCTCATAATATCGTATTGATTACACTTAAGATACTCACGCTACTAATTAACACAATACAATCAAAGATACAAGTGAATATCAACTTACAAGACAATGTAAAAAATTTTCTCATTGATAGTTGAATATCTAAGATCTATGATTTGAAAAAGGTTTTGTCAAGACCTATAAATAAGAAATCAAATACAACATCAATATTTAATCCAAACTAGTTCACAAACATATATTAGATGAAATACATGAGGTATCAAAAGATTACATCCAACCCCAACAAAAGATCGAAGCTCTTACCTTCTCCCCTTTAGGGTTTGTGTTTCTCTCTCTAAAAGATATTTGAAATGAAGAGAGATAAAGTTATGATCCCAAAAAGTACAAGTTATGTTCTAAAAAGTTAAAAAGTACTTAAATAGTATTTACAAAATTTGTCCTGTTCGCCTACCAAACACCCTATTCGCTCAGCGAAGACTAATTTTGGGCACTTCAAGTGCCTTAGGAACAGTTAAACCGCCCTTGGAAAATATCTGAGTTTGCTATGCGAGCACTTCTTCGCATAGCGAACCTCTTCGCTATAGATTCGCCCAACGAACTTTGGGTTCTTTTCCTTCTGCCTCTAATTTGGACTGGTTCGTTGGGGCTTCGCCAGGACCTCGCACTGCGAGCATTCGACTTCATCTCGTCGGTGCTCGCTCTGCGAACATGTTGATTCCTCTTCAATTCTTTGCTTCCTTGTTCAATCCTCTGTGTCTTAATCATTGATGTTTTATACCTAATTTCTGCACAGTAACACACACATCAAAGAATCCAACGGTATTTGCAATATAATTGAAGAATCACACAAGAAAAAGAATTAAATATATTAAAACATGAGAATTGAGTTGAAAAATGCCAAGAAAGATGGTTCATTTTAAGTCAAAATTTGCACTTAACAAATGCTAACATAAATATCTCAACTAAAGTCACCATAATACAACACCATGATCAGCAGTCAACTGAGGGTTAGGAAGGACAAGAAGAAGAAAAAGAAGAAGCTGAAGAAGAAGAAGAAGAAGAAAAAGGTTCCTAGGAAGATTTGTTACTATGATTCTGACGAGGGTAGTGTGGAGAGAGTCATAGATTATGAAGATTCCTTTGCTGCTAGGGGTTATTGTTCTGACATTGACAAAATTATGTAATGAAATAATTTATGTACTCCGCCCTTTTGACCCTCTTAATAAAAATATTTATTATTGTTATATATACTCTTTCATTTATAAAATATTATTGTTTTACAAAAAAATAATACAAGTCAACAAAAATAAAAACAACAACCGCAACAGTATTGAAAAATAACAATAACAATAATTAATACCTTTCTAACAAATGGGTTCATAAATAAATAAATAAATTGCGAGAGATTTAACCACGGTTTTACTAAGGGACTGTTGTAAAAGTGATGTATTATATCACTGTTTTTCTTTCTAACCGTGATGAAATGTGATATTTTTTTACTATATAAGCGAATGTATCTATCGTTCAGTACATAACAATCGTTTCTCTCAAATTAAAACCCTAACATATTTCACTCTTCTCTCTCATAACATAACCCTAACATCCATGTCACTCTTTAAACTTTCTTAAACCTTCAGATTCGTCCTCACCAATCGCTATGATGCTCTTTAATCATATTTCAGGTACGTTGATTAAACTTATTCTTCGATTTCGTTTACATTTCTTGTTAAAAATGGGTTCTCATTTTTTCATATTCTTCTTCACCACCTTAACAAAGCGTGCACTTTGGCTATGATACATATGGGTTGTGTAGTTATGAAGAAAAATACAAGAAGTATGAAGCTATTGTGTTAACTTCATTCACCTTGCACTTCTTCTTCATAGCTTCATAAAATAGATTAACATCATAATTTGTTCGAGATCCACAATTAGTTTAAAAAAATGTGCTTTCTTTAAACATTACATAATATCTTATGTTGTTGTATGCTGTTGTATGTTGTTGTTGTTGTATGTTGCTATTGTTGTTCTTGAACCTTATTTTGTAGTATGTTGATAAATATTGTTGTATGTTGTTGTTGTTGTTGTTGATTAATGTTTTAACAATTTAAAGAACAAAACATTACTAAGTCACAAGAAAGAAGCTACATGTGACTTAGCAATGTTTTGTTCATTAAATTCTCAAAACATTACAAAATATCTTGTGTTGTTGTATGTTGTTGTATGAAGTTGAGTTTATTATATGCTATGTAGATTGTTTGTTTCACTAACCCTTCCATGAAAAATACATTTAATTTAAATTGACATAAAAACTTATAATCTAAAACTTAAGTTGTATTTGAAAGCCAACTTATATTAATCAATGTTTTCCGAATTGCATCCGTCTCATCATTCATCTTAGTCTGTTTAACATATAGAATGTGGGTCAATGATCTGATTCCTTCAACACACCCATATCTTATCTTATAGTTTAATTTGAATAACAATAATTTATTGATATTATTCAAATTAAACTAGAATATAAGGAATTGATGTGATGAAAGACTTAGACCATTGAAGCACATTCTGTATGTTAAACAGCATGAGATAAACGATGAGACGGATGCAATTTGGAAAATTGTGGCTTGTTTAAGTTAGCTTTCAAGAATAGTTTAATTTTAAGATTATATACTTCTTCATCAATTTGAATGTTTGTATGTTGTTGTGAGGTTTATTGAAAAACAAGCAATCTACATATTATATAATAAACCCTGAGTACTTTCAACAACGGTTATTTTTAATAACTATTATAAAATGTTATTTTCCTAAAGGTATATACCACCACGGCTAGTTAAAGAAATCTTGATCATATATAGCGCACATTCAGGTTTTCTTCAATGATCGTAAGATCGTGATTGTAAGTTGCACGAATACAACCACACCATACGTAACAACAACATGTCATACGTGATGTTATCCCTTTTCCAACCGTTGTTGTATATGTTTTCCGTAGTAGTGAAGAATGTTATTTTGCCCCATTTTCCACGCGTAAGTATATATTAATCTGTATTTTCATTTACAAATCAATTTTATACATATTATTAATTTTTCTAAATGTTTATTCAGTAATCATTGGCAACTAATTATTATATGTCCGAGATAAAATAGTATAGCTGTTGGAAGCAGTATAGCGGCAAGCAACAAAAGTTTTTGGAAGTATTTTTCTGGGAATTTATCGTGTCCACAGAGATCGGTGCTACTGAACTGCCGTTCGCCAATTTAAATGTTATTGAGTTTGGGATAAAATGGTTTGAATAAAAGCGAAAAAGTAAGTATCAACATAAAAAGAATTCATTCTTCGGAGAAAAGAAACTTATCAAGCATACATATAATCCTCTCGTCACAAACATAAATTTATCGATCATTTTCACTCTACTACAATACTCGTCAAAATCATCCAGTATCTCTCACAACAGTGTCCATCTCTGGCACACTGAGCTGAGAAAGCAACCATATCACTCTCTTCGTCACTCTCGCGCACGAAGCCTCGAAACACAGAAGACATTAAGTTCCGACACCATAAAGATTATTATCTAAATCTATCTCTAGCATCTAGACAATAGATATTCATCCCTAATCAAGATTCATGATGTTTATCTCTAACACAACACAAATCTAAACATAAATGCAAAAAGATCAAGGAAGACATCGATAATGATTTGTAAAGCAGATTTTATACAATATTATGATCAACAAAGATATATATGTTCATATAGTAACTATACAAACACCCAACAAAATAGAAATTACAAAAAGAGAGAAAGAGAGATAAACCAAAACCTCCCGGTTGTCAACTCGATTGATGAAGATCCAAATCTGATTCTTCAAGATGCAAAATCCATGTGTTGTTATCAAGTTCTCTCATGAAGAAATGAAGTTTGATGGTGTGGGAGCAAAAAATACCTAAACCATCCCTAAAAAATGTGTTTTTACCCCTATTTATTGCTGTCATCATCGCAGACCCCGCTTAGCCCAGTTTTGGGCGCTAAGCGTGCCCTTATTAATGTTAAACCGCCTTAAAAGCCTGCTAAGCGCGGTCGGGCGCGCTTAGCCCGATCTGCTCGGGAATGAAATATTTCTGCACTTGTTTTCTTCATAACTTTTGAACCGTAACTCCATTTTTCGCCTGGTTCGAAGCGTTGGAAAGCTTATTCAATGCTCCAATATCAATGCTTTAATACCTACAAAAATAAATGGAAAACAATTAAACTCAATGATATTTACACGATAACGCAATACATACACTATAAAGTAAAGTAAACGTATTTACAAACAAAGCAGGGTTTATTCAAACGATTTTAACAAAAAATATCGATAAGTGCAACAAAACTTATATACAAAAATAGCTACAATTTGCACTTATCAATAGCTATGCTTTTCTCTATGAACAATCCCTTTATTAAATTTATATTAAACGTTTTGTGTGGGTAAGTGTTATTTTTTTCCTTTCAAATTTGACCTTTAGTTTTGAATAGTTTTTATGCGTGTTTAACTTTTACCGACATGTGTAGAGCGATGGAGGTATATAGTGCAATGAAACGTAACTTAATTGGTAAAAAGGCAAGGATTTTTACCCCAAAAGTAAGTATTCATTGTGCTTTTTGATATTCTTTTATTTGTGTGTATTATTGATAACTATGTTATACTAATCAGTAACATTATTTGTAGTCGAGAAGACAACCCAACAACTATTCTTGTGGATACTATGTTATGAAACGTATGCATGGTATTGTCATCAGACGTATTACAAATGGATTGACCAAGCGTAAGGTATTAGCCCAATTTATATACATGTAATTTATGTATATTTCTTAAGTTAATGTTGTTGTTGTTGTTGTTGTTGTTAGTTTCCCATAATTTAAACTTTGTTCTAATTATAGGAGTTTAACGACAATACATCATTCTCACAAGAAGAGATAGATGATATCCAATCAATTTGGACTGGTGTCTTCTTATCATCTTGTCATGAAATTCAACAACAATAGTTTTTTAATTATAAGCTGAATTTGTACATATAGAGGTTTTGATATTTTCATTTGTTGATGACAACAATGTAAATTTGAACATTTGATTTTGCTATAATGTAGATTTGTAATTTTGTATAAAAAAGAAATACCAATTTTGTTATATGTTTTTGATTTGGTATTCTGTAATAATTTTATAGTTTTTGCATGTGTACAAAATGATACAGGTATGCAAGTAAAATGAGAATCAAACCAAATTTATGTAGTATTAAAATTTGTTAAACTCCTCAGTTAAAGACAAAACCCGACGTACAAACATATCTTATTATGTCGACTATTTAATAAAACCGAGAGGTATGTTGCGCGCGCTAGTTAGATTGGAAAATAAAAATATGATGTTGTTTGGAATCGAACCCTTGCCCTTTTGAATTTAAACCTCAGCTTTATAAACACCGGGGGGTAAAGTTCTCACTTTTTATGTCATCCTTCGTTACATGGCGTTGTAACCGAGGTGAAATCTATTTCGCGTCTGACATGACATGTGTTATTTGTAGTAGTGATGCCTTGTTTGGATGATCTTCTTTTGAAGATGAACTAATTTCATAGTCATCTCATACTACTTATGTTATCTCTCGTCTTTTATCCTTCGTACTTTTGAATTTATTTTTGTTTTCAAGTGTAGAGAATTCACTCTTGACATGTCCTCCTTTTTCACATTCAAAACATGTAACATTTTTTATTGGTGTTTCTTTCTTAATGATCTCCTTTTTCCTCTTGATTAATATTTTTTTATAATTTAATGTCTGAAAGTGGTTAATGTCATGTATTTTGATAATAAAATAGTAAAAATGATTAATAAGTTATAAGTAAAATAAATTGTTATCGACATATATTTTTGTAGTTAATAAAATAATCAAATTGATTAATTACATAATTTTATATTTGTGTTATAAAATAATTTTTATAGTTTTATAAAAAATATAATATTATAAATAATATTTATTTATTTAAAATAATTATAAAATAAAAACACTGTTCAACATAGATGAACAATATCTGATTGAAATATTTCATTTCAAAATGTGATTTAAAATGAGACGAAAATGATGGCACACATGAAACGACACACGCCAAAGGAAGCCTAAAATTGACACCCTTGTACGCAAGAACAGGAAAACGTCCTTGCCATAAAACCCAAGATGGATGAACAACAAAATTAATATGAACTAGACTTTACGTCTTTAACATGACAACAATGGGTCTAAAGTATTATAACTCCTTACGTTAAATAACAATGGTACGATTTCAAACATGTTCTTGTCCCAAAAATTCAAGTAATCAAATCACGTTGAAGTGAGAATCCGAGAATCATATTACGAATATGCGATTATTGGTACGTTAGGTAAGTTACAAAGTTGACCGTGAAAATATATTTTAATTTTTCGGTTTTCTTAATTTAGTTTATTTTAGCATAAATCTGTTGTTTCATGTGGACAAGAGGACGATAAGCATTAATTAATCTGAAAAATGCCATTAAAAAAATTAAATTGAAAAATATCTCTACAAATTTTATTCCTCTAATTCTTATTATATGTTGCTTTGTAAAAAAAAATTGTATCAAATACATATTAGAGTACTAATGAATCATTAATATATTTTTATTATATTTTTAAATATTTATTATTATGTTTTCTGTAACATCTAAATTTAACTTTTTATATGTTATTGATTAAGAATAATTTTATAAAATTCGTGATAATTTATGTTTCTAATGCTACAATAATTATATTTTTTAATATGGATGAAAATAGTAAAATGATTTATAATAAAAATAAAATAGAGGTAGTAATATTTTATTAAGTGTGGGGATGGAATTATGGTTCTCCTTATAATAATGTCACTTCTTCCCTCTTCGCAAATGATTATAACCGTCCCGTTTAGATCTTTCTTACAAAAGACAACCAAAAATTACACAGTTAGAGCGGACATAGTAGAGAGTGGAGTCGTCCAAAAAAAGTGGACCGAGTAGACATAGTAGGATAGAATCTACAACCTTAGTTCATCCTAGAAAAATGGCGACGGGACCGGACAAGTTTGACGAATATGCAACCTTAAAGTTTAAAGTTGCAAAATTTATATTAATTAAAGTCCGTATTTGCAAAAGTCCGCAAATAAACAGCACAAACATATTAGAAGATACGAACTTAAAACTTTTGTCGCTCTGAAAAAAAAAATGTGGGCAAAACTTACATGTTGAGCGGTCGGGCCTGATTTGCACCCGACTCTCCACCCTATCATCCAACTCTAAAAAATTAAGTCTTTACTTTGAATAGGTGAAGAAAGTTGTTTCGATCAAATCTTAAATATACATTTAAGATCTATTCAAAGTTGTATAAAATAGATAAACATATCTGTTAATGCATTATTTAAAAATCCAATGGAAACTTCAAAGCAATCTGTAGTTTTCTTAAATATGGATAAACCTAAACTTTTTTTAATAATGCAAAGTACTTCACATTATTATATTTGAAAATAGGGTTGTACATTAGTTCACGATTGGTTCATGTATTCCTTTAACATACCTTCTAAGTTCAACATGATTATTGCACTATATATATGACACCACTTTTGAGTCTAATATCAACATCATATTCATTAGTTCCCTTGCTTGTGAAATTCCAAAAAACTCATATACTTATATACTTAAAACTCCTTTAAAGCGAAAGAAAAAAAACATAAGAAAATGAAACTCATGAGCATTTCATTTTTGTTCAAGCTTTTGATACTTCAATATCTTTCAATTCAATGCCTTTCTGAAGAATTTGATTTCTTCTATTTTGTTCAGCAGGTAAATCATGAGTTAAATAAAATTATAGTCGTGAATATGTCTCAGTTACATATTGAAGCATCGAGCTTTGAGCTTTATTGTGGATTCAAACCTGCGCCCTGAACTCGTTATCTTTTTGTATTGTTTGTTAATCATGTAGTGGCCAGGAGCATATTGTGACACCAAACAAAGCTGCTGTTATCCGAAAACCGGAAAACCGGCTGCAGATTTCGGTATTCATGGACTATGGCCTAACTACAATGATGGATCATGGCCTTCAAACTGTGATCCTGATAGTACTTTTGATAAATCTGAGGTATTCATTTTATTCATTAAATTATATTTCTTTTCAGTATAAACCAGATATCATCTGCGCGTAACTACAAAATTAACCTTTCGACCCGGAGGATTACAATGGGCGACAAAGCCCTCCCTCAAGAGAATTTATTAAATGATCTTTAAGATAGTAGTAATTAGTTTATTTCTCTGCTGACAAACTCATGAATGAGTCATGTTTAATTTTTGTATAGATCTCAGACCTGATGAAGAACATGGAGAAAAACTGGCCATCTTTGAGCTGTCCAAGTAGCAATGGTTTTAGATTCTGGTCACATGAATGGGAGAAACATGGAACATGTGCAGAATCTGAGCTTGATCAACATGAGTACTTTGAAACAGCTCTCAAATTGAAGGAGAAAGTCAACCTTCTTCAGATCCTCAAGAATGCAGGGATTGAACCAAATGATGAATTTTACAGCATAGAAGACATTTCTGAGGCTATAAAAGAGGCAACAGGGTTTGCGCCAGGATTAGAGTGTAATAGAGATTCAGCACGTAACAGTCAGATTTATCAAATTTACATGTGTGTGGACACTTCTGGATCAAATTTCATTGAGTGCCCTTTGTTGCCAAGGAGTAGATGTGGTGATCAAGTTCAATTCCCTAAGTTTTAAGAGAGTTTATTTTGTTAATCAAAACATGGTTTAATTTGTATTTTTATTTTCTTAATCATCATTGTACTTTAAATTCCATCTTTTTCTCTATTGTAAGTTTCCATTCCTTGTTTTCCTTGAAATTAAGAACTTCCTTTTTTATGGGGACAAGTTCATTACCCAACTAAAAATATTAGGTAATTTTACCCAAATGGCTTGTCTTTTTTTGTATAAAGAGCATTATATTTATAGGGGTATTAGGGATACTTCAATCCATCATACAATTTGTATATAAGCAACTCTAACAAAAGAATCCTCCTAAATATATAACAATCCTCCTAAAAAAATCAGTTGGACATTTAAAGCATTCATAATAATTACACTTAATTCTATGAGAAGAGCTTAGAGCCAACCACCACCAAGAGGAATGGATGATTCTTTGAGTGATAGAAGCAGGATTACCAACTTCATCATTAAAAATAACTTGATTCCTTGTCTACCAAATACACCAGCATGTAGCAAATTGTAGCACCCCAAAATTTGCCCTCCTATTTATACCTAATAAGTGGCTTATGCTTCACACTTCATTTGCATTTAGCTCATGAACATTGCATGCATCATTGAGTTCCTTAAGGCATGATATCAAGGGTGTCACCATCATTATATTGTGTAAGGCAAGGAGTTTGAAATATGTCAAATGATCAAGTCACAAGGGTCCATCATACCTCAAAGACAAATAATATGATCCACCATGTCACCAAGAGTTTGAAAATGACAAAGAGATAAAAGAGGATCTCACTCTCTTGATGGTTGGTCATCAATTAGGATTTAGACTATTCTGAGCTTGGGACACCCTCATGAGCAAGAATCTAGGGTCTCTAACATCATCTAATCACATGAATCATCTTGGTTTAAGGCATTCTACATCATATTCAGAGCAATTAGGGTTTGCAGGATCAGTTAATTCTCTTGACTTTTGGGGACCAAATTAGGGTTTTGCATAAAAGTCATTTATTTTTGATTTTTGGGCAAGACTTGATTCTATAGTATTCCACATGTTCCCAAGTGTCTAGGATTGGAATATGAGCCACCAGTTTCATTCATAATTAAGGGTTTCAATTGGAGGATTGATTGAAAATCAAGAAAATTGGGGAAAAAGTCAATTAATTAGGGAAAAAGTCAACCATTGACCTTATAGGTCAAATTCATGTCCCTCGTGTTAAATATGTCAATTGGTGAAATTTGGTCAAGATATGTCAAAAGAATCATCAAAAATCAAGACTTGTGTGAGAATTCTCCATTTTTGGAAAACTTTCCATTTTGAGAAAGTTCTTAATTGGCAGTTTCCATTTTGGGAAAATTTTCAAGTTTCAAGTTGCTAACTTCCAAGTCATTTTCAGCCATGATGCAAGCTTTAATTCAGTTTGGGCCAAACACCAATATTGTAATACACATTCCCACATTTCCAAGCATATAAAGAACATCTCATTTGGACTTTTGGATCAAGAGTTATGATTGTTCAAAGTTAGTGCTCCAAGGTTGATGGAATGTGTAAACACTTAGAATATTTTGACATGTAAATTTAGTTTTGGATGCATGTGTTCATGGCCAATTTTGAGTAGGTTCCAAGCCTCCATTCAAGTTACAATTAACATCAAACTTATTCCATGTAATTCCTTCTTTCCAACAACATAAAAATCTCCCAAAGTGATCCAAAATACACAAAGTTATGCACCATTAAAGTCATCACCATGGCATTTCTCCAAATCACCAAACCAAGTCATGTGCTTCTCAAAAACCAAGTTGTTGCTGCATTACCCCAAATCACACACATACCACACCTCTCTTTGTCTTAAACAGCCAAGCCAAAACTTACAAATCTATACATGTCATACATTTACCTCATATGTCAAAAAAGAAAGAGAAAATCCAAAACCTTAGCACACAAGGCATGGTTGTACCAGCCATAATCTCATTCACACAACATCATCTCACCATTAAGTAAGGCCCATATTAACAACCATGCACCTCCATACATGGAAAAACCGGTGCCATTCACTATGACATAACCTCACTCCATATTTTTGAATTTCCACTAACCACACTTATAACTAATTCTAACAGTAGTACCCTAAATTTTGACCAGTGTTTTTCTCATCTTTTGGGATTTTTCTTGTGCTACTAAGGGGGTGTCATTCAATGACATTTGGACTTTTGTGGGGGTGGGGGGGGGGGGGGGGGGGGGGGGGTCTGCTAGCACTTTTAGACTTATTTTGGGGGATTGGGTTTCATGTAAAAGTTTATTATTTATTTATTATTTCTAATTAGGAACTAGAACTCTTAGTTTATTTTATTAGATAAAATTTAGAATTTTGGGTTAATATTAGGGAGCAAAGTGTTTTTAGTTGGGATTTAATTTTTAGAATTTATTTTAGATTTTTATTATGGTAGAGTTAATTAGGTATTGTTTTAGAATTTGGGTTTTTAGATTAATAATTGTTAGACGATGGCTATGGATCTAGAAGGGGGTTGAATAAATCCCTTGCGTTTTACACGCAAATGGTTTCAAAAAATTTGGTTTAAAAAATTGTTTAACGGAAGCTACCACTTGATAGAACGTCTACAACGAACCTTCTACTAAAAGGATCGGATATGCACGAATATAACGGGAATGAGTATGGAAGAGAAAAATTCAGTTAGATTACTACACTTAATAAACGTAGTCTTCCATCAAAAAAATAAAATAAACGTAGTCAACAAAATATCACTTGCTTGATGTTTAACCCAATCCAATGAGGTAAAGTGATAAGCAATTAAAGGCAACGTGTTCGAATTTTGCTTGGAAAAAAATTATCAAACACCAAGTGTGCGTAAACACACTAAGTGCAGAATTTCTATGGAGGGTAATGTAAAGCTGCTCCAAGATACAATTCAAGGAATTGTATTAACAAAACAGTTTATCAGCTTACAATTACTCTACGACAGAAATTTCAATCACTTGCGACTTCACAAATCCGAACAAACTGAAATGTAAAAGAGTTAAGGAGAGAGAGAACAAACGAGATTTGATTAGGCAGTTTCCCAATCGTCCTCGCTTTGGGTACGTCTTCCCCCAACTCCACAAATGGAATTGATTTATATATATATATATATATATATATATATATATATATATATATATATATATATATATATATATATATATATATATATATATATATATATATGTAGTTATTACAAATTGTTTAATACAAGAGAAAACTATGAACATCCAAACCCTCGAACGTCTTCGATCGTTGATGCAAAATTTTCTCTTCCCTTGATTCAAGATGAATCAAGTCCTTCGAATATGGTTGATCCAATTACCGTCTCAGGCTACTAAACCGAAAGAACCCACCGTTCTTCGGTTACCTTCACTCGATCAATTGCGATCTACTCAAAATTCGAACCCAAACCTCTATTCTACGATCCTCTGATTACAACTTCTAAACCGAACAATTGCGCCAATTTCCGGTTACCTTCACCCATCCGAATCCCTGTAGAAAGAAACAGTTTGTGCAAAAACCCCCAAAATCTATCAGATTCTTGGAGGACAAAACCAACTGGTTTGATTCATGAAACACCTGCCAAACTCTCAACCCAGAAGATGAAGATCACACTTCCTAAATTCTGAACGTTATCACTTCGAACAATGGGCAACACAAACAAAGATGATTATGTGTGATTGTTTGTTTACTCAATAAAGAAGATGAAGATGAAGAGAGAAATGACATATATTTTCACGTTTCTTGTTTAGAATAAAGAGATGACCAAACTATTTATAGGAAAATAAAATGACCCACACAAAATAATAACAGAAATAACAGAAAAAAAATTAAGTGAAAAACACTGATTCAAGAAATCATGCGTCGACCTACAACCCCCATGCGTCGACGCACAGATGCAAATTTTTGTGTCATTTAAAGTTATGCGCTTTCCCGCTGGGTTTTCTAGGTTAGCGCATGAACTGGGAGGGTTAGCGCATGAACTGCATTTTTTCAGGAAATTCAATTTTCTGCGCATTTTCACCCGACCAAGTTCAGAAACACATACTAGACACTACTAAAATGACAATGGACATTTATTTATGGGAAAGACAAGGTCCTATGCATCTAGACACACGAACGATAATGATTAGACGCAATATGCCCGACACATGAAGTGATACCACTCAAATTACAATCTAATTTCTCACATATTTGTTGACATCATTAAAACAAAGTAGATAAAAGAATAACCCTCACAATAATCAGGTTTTATTTTAGTGTTAAACATTTTATTAGTATCTTTTATATTTTATTAAATTTCTATTTGTTGAGCTTCTTTTTTATTATTAATTAGGGTTTAGATTTTAAATATATATTATTAGTTATTAATTATGGATAATTTTATGTTGTTAATTATTAATTAGGGTTTAGGGTTGATTAGTATTGGATTTTATCTATTTTTACTAATTATTATTTTGTTTTTAAGATTGTTTTGGGTGATATTATTTATTTTTATTTTTGATAATATATATCTATTTCATTTTGTACGGTGAGGGTTTATTTATATTTTTATTTCCTTTATCCTTTTTTTTATTATTTTTTTTGAATTTATTTTATTTTTATTTTTTGTGGGTCAAAGTTGTTGACCCAATAAGCCGTCGTCTTCCCCAAGGGGGAAACCCTAATATGCGTAAGGATCGAATCAGGAAAGAAAATCAAATAAAATCAAAATCATTTTTATTATTTTATCAATCAATCTTCAATCTAATTACAATATGAGATCAATCAGACAAAATCAAATCTGTACAAACAATTACAAAACGAATACAAAATCATATCAAAATCTAAAAACAACAAAATCAAAATCTCAGATTGAATCAAACGAAATCAGATCAATAATTCCTAAATTGAAATCTAACCTAATTCAATTCTAAACCTAATTCTAAGAACTATATAAGCCTAAGACAATTCAGAAAAAGGAGGACCCTGAATCTGAAAATTGCGGCGACCCCCAAAACCCTTCACTAAAGCTCTTGCATCCAAGAGAATTAGGGTTCAACATTAGAACCCCAACCTCTCTGAGCTTAGCCATCGGTACCTGCAAAGATCAAAGAGGAAGGGGATTAGAAGCGAGAACAGAGGAAATAGGATAACAAATTACTACGAGATTCACTACAAGGAAGGTAAATAAAAAAGACTTAGCTTTGAATTGTTGATTATTTGCTTGTTCTTGGTTTTCTGGGAATTTAATAAGGGGTTAGGGTTCTTGGGGGTTAGGGTTAGGGTTCATAGCTAAGAACCCTAGGGTTCATCATCTAGGGTTAGGGTTATTAGAACCCAAGTAGGGATCTTGGTGTTCTTAGGGTTTTCTGGGTATTGGATTGAAGGTAGGGTTAGGGTTCTTCCCAAGAACCCTAGGGTTCTTAGGGTTCATCTTGAACCCTGAAGAACATGAAGAAAATCTGGGTTTAAAGGGTGTAGGGTTCTTGAGGTTTGAATTTTCCGGTTGAGTTTCAACCGGATTCAGGGTTTTAGGTGGTGGTTGAGGTTGATGAATGGTGGTCGGAGGTGGTTAAAGGTGGTCGGAGAGAGAGAGAGGGAAGAGAGAAGGCATAGCATTGAGAGAAGTAGAGAGAATGAGCGAAGAAGAGAGAGAAAGAAAATTGAAAAATGAAAGAGTGGCTGAGGAAAGTGGGTCTTATAACCTCTCTACGTGCCCTTGGATTAGCGCCAAGTGGCTTCCTCTGGGTTCTTTAGATGGGTTGACCGTCCAGTCAACCAGAGGATCCCATATATGTACGCTTATCATGAGTCCGTGTAGACTGCTCGATCCTGGCCACACATCTATCATAATTTGAGATCAATGGTTGATCTCAAGGTCAAATTGATCTGTCTGATCTTCATCCTGCGTCCAGGAGAGAGTCAAAGTCAGACTCTCTCTACCGTGGACCTTTTTTTTCTTTTTTTTCTCAGAATTGTTTTTTGGGTGATTGGCGCCCTAATCACTACTGGCACCCCTAGTTTTTTAGCCCATTGCTTGGTCAAAGGAAAACACACCCCCCTGGTTTTTAAATAAATTAATAACTTAATTTAATTATTTTAATTAGGGTTTAGAAAATAGGATTTTTGGGTTTTTATAATTAAATTAATAACTTAATTTAATTATTTAATTAGGTTAATTATTTTAATTAGGATTTAGAAAATAGTATTTTTGGGTTTTTATAATTAAATTAATTACTTAATTTAATTATTTAATTAGGTTAAATTTTAATTAGGGTTTAAAAAATAGGATTTTTGGGTTTTTATAATTAAATTAAAAACTTAATTTAATTATTTAATTAGGTTAAATTCTAATTAGGGTTTAAAAATAGTGTTTTAGGGTTTTAATAATTAAATTAATAACTTAATTTAATTATTTAATTAGGTTAGATATTGATTAGAGATGGTGATAGGATTAGGATAATTATTTAGAGTTTTTTTTATTTCTTTAATTTTTGATTGTTTTCATAATAAATGGTCTTATATATATATTTTAAAATAAGGGATTTAATTTTTTTTTTCTTTAGGAATGGCTTAGGATTTTAGGGGTTAATTTTAGGTTGGATTATAATTTCTTAGTTTATATATTTACAACATTGTGTATTCTTTTTGAAAAGTGGGAATTTATTTTTATTTAGGCATTTTATTTAGAAAGTTTATTTAGGATTTTTAGGGTAATTTTGGGTTTGATTATATGTTTTTTTTTATAATTTATATATTTAAAATATTTTAGTTATCCTTGTTTTTTGCAAAAAAAGATAAATATAATAATAATGATATTAGTTTTTTTGGATAAAGCATATTGGAAAATTTGGGTTTTTACTAAAAGTTGTTTTAGGGTTTACCTTAAATAAAAATTAGTCTTGGTAGATTTTAATTTGGAAAATGGGTTTTTTTTGGATAAAACTAAACTAAAGTAAATTTAATTTAATTTTTGGGGATTAAAATTCTGTTATTTTAGGATTTATATTGAATTTAAGAATCTTTTCTTTGGATAATTTGGGAAATTGTTTTGCTATATTTTTAGCATAAGTGGTATTTTGGGTTTTATAAAATTCTATGGAATTTGAGGATTTTACTGTTCTTTAAATAAGGAATATAAGGGATTTTTAAGGATTTAAAATCGGGGATAAAACTCTTCGTCCAAGAGCCTAAATAATGAATGGGATAAGGGATAAAACTCTTAGGTTCCAAGAGTATAAATAAAGGCCAAAGGATTTAAAAGTAGGTTTAAAACTCTCCGTCCGAGAGTATAAACAAGGGATAAGGGATTTTAAGGGATAGAACTCTCCATCCGAGAGTATAAACAATGAATAATGGATTTTAAGGGATAGAACTCCATGTCTAGGAGTATAAATAATAGATTAAGGGATAAAATTCCTTGTCTAGGAGTCTAAATAATAGATTAAGGGATAGAACTCCTTATCTAGGAGTATAAATAATAGATTAAGGGATAGAACTCCATGTCTAGGGGTGTAAATAATAGATTAAGGGATAGAACTCCATCTCTAGGAGTATAAATAATAGATTAAGGGATAAAACTCCTTGTCTAGGAGTATAAATAATAGATTAAGGGATAAAACTCATTATCTAGGAGTATAAATAATAGATTAAAGGATATAACTCCTTATCTAGGAGTATAAATAATAGATATGGGGATATAACTCTTTATCCAAGAGTATAAATAGTGGATTGGATTTAGGATTAGGATTAGGATTAGGAATATGATTAGGGGGTAGGAATAGGGGGGTGAACTACGGTTACTCTGATCCTTCAAAATTGAAGGTACATAGGTATAGGGTTGTGAACCCTAGCGAGTACAATTATAAAAAACTTAGGATTTTTGTAAATAAATAACAAGTTAGATAACAAACAAACATACCCTAAAACTTAAGGAGGATCCCATTGAGTACAATGGAAGTGAGGGGTGCCTAACACCTTCCCCTCACTTAACCCATTCCCGAACCTTAGGAATCTCTACCCCTAGGATTAGGATTTTAGGTTTATCATTTATATTCCTCTAAAAAATATGAGGGCAACTCGATATTTTTGCCAGCCGCGACACTAACCATGATTAGCACCTAACCTCACAGTTAACTCACCATATATATATACCTCTGCACCCTCTAACCGGATTCGGTTACAACAGATTTTCTTCATCATTCTCAAAAATTTATCTTCTGCATTTTTCTTCGAAACTCACTCCACAAGAACCTTTCCTCCATTTTTCTTCTAGATTCTTCATCTACATACACCAATGGAGCTTCTGTATGCGTTGGATTGAAGCTGGAATTGCTTTATCATCATATTTGAGTTTTGCCTTCATCATCATCAATCTCGATTTTAAGGAAGTTGCAAGCTAATTCATGCATTTATTTTGCATTGGTGGTTTATTTGAAGACGAGCAGGAAGTTGTATAGGGTTTCTTGAAGGTTCTACATCGAGACTCCATTAAGGTTAGTGAGACTTTCTTAACCTTCTTGTTTACGTAGTTTCATGTGGTAGGAATGGCGGATGGGAGCTGTACTGAAGTCCTATGGAGTGTAGGCATTGATTGATGGTAGAGACATAGCTATATACGAGTTTTGGGTTTTTAGATCTCAAAATGTTTGTGTTCGTTTTCAATGCTAGAGCTAGAATTAGGGAAAGCTAATGGTAGATTTGGAATCGGAGCAAGAAAACGGGTGGAATAGTGGTCTCTTTTTCCATTTCTGGATATTTTGTCCGCCAGCGACGGCGAAGATTGGTCAGAGAAGATGACCGGAGCCCTAGCTCTGGCGTCTGTTACGTTAGATCTTCACCGGTCAACTGAGTGTGTGGCATCCTCTCATTCGTTCATGTTATTTTACATTAACCAATAGGTGCACGCCATGGTATTAATGATGCACCATTCTTCCCACGTGACTTCATTATTTCCTTCTTTTGATTTTTGTTATTTTTTCTGAATAAATAAAATGATAATCCTGGTATACTCTACGCATGCATTCCCATACGTGTTACCTTGCACCCTCATTTGCGAACCCTAGGATACACATCAGATCTGATCATCATAGGATCTTGAGATCCAACGTACAGGATCAAGTCAAAATAATTGACTGAGTTGCACCATATAATCCCCAGGCCCCCATGCGCCTTGGGCCTTGTTGTTGTTGCTATTTTCCCTCCACTATCCTGAGCCCATTTAAATTTAGAACTAGTTTTTACTATGTTTGTACCCCTATGCCTCTTTTGCCTTCATTTTTTAATTTCTTTTTGATACATGTTTGGAATTCTATTTCTAAAAATAGTAACTTTGTGAGGAAAATTACTAACAAATTCAGGTGTGTACCTGAAGATGTTAATTAATTTCCAATTTTGAATTGTTTTGGTTTTTTCCTTGAATTTTCTTTGAAATGTGTCCTTATGTTCATAGCTTTTGCCATATGCTTCATAAATGAATTTTTCCAACTAGTTGTGAACTGAATTTTTACATAAAACTTGACAACTGAGTTTAGCACGCATTGAAGATTCTTATCCATTTTTTTAATGGTTTTTAGAACATTTTTAGGGATGCTTGTGGTAATCTCTTGTGAATGTATCATAATTGATCCAATATGAAGTATGTGCAATAATTTGAGCATGTTAGGAGATCCATTTTAAGCTTATTTTCTTAGTGTGATTGACCACTGATTCCATGATAATATGACTTGTTTCCCTTAATCTTAAGACCCCTAATCTCATCCCATATGTGCTTAATATTTTATTTGTGTATGTGATTGTTAGAGCCTCTCCTTAGGGGATTTTGATGATGTATCAATGCCACTCTTGAGGACCTCTTAAGGCATTTGTAATTACATGTTATGGCATATTTATAGGCTTTTCATAGTTCATTATAGGTCATGTCTTGGTGAGTGCTGATTGACTTGCAATATGTTGAAGTTGAACATGAAATGCATCTCTTGTTTGCTCCTTCTTCGTGGATCTTTTGAGACCATTCTCTTACTAAATATTTTGAAGCTTGAAAACCAAATTAAACACGTTGTAGCTACTGACTTGGGACACCTCTAATCATGTTTACTTGACCTATAATCTTGTCTTACTTGTTTGAAGTTGTATGACTCCTATGTGTGCATAAATGTTAGGATTTGGGTTCATTTGCATGAATGTTTAATACTCTTTGACCTAATGCATTTAACCTACTTATAACCACATTTTGCATGACCTCTAATGTGAACATAAACTTACATGAAGCATGATGACCCATAATTGCATCCCATGATCAATGAAACATAACCTTGACTTGCATCTTTCAATTGCACTTTATTTGATCAAATTGTCTAACTCTTTAGGTCTCATCTTTTCCCAACTTTTATAGGACTTAGATATGACTTATTAGAAGTCATTAGGTACTGACCTTAACTTGTTTAACATGTGTATGAATCATTGATGTTTCACTTTTACTTGCATTTCAAGTTACTAACATTTGAGAACTAGTTGATTGTGCTTGGTGCTTACTTTGTCTTAACCCCTAAACATGTAATGACTTGAGATTCATGTGATGATTATAGGACATGTTTAGACATTGTAATGTGACTTACATATTGACTTGGTTCCATTGTATTCCCATTTCATCATCACTTATGTGCCATACCTTTTCATGTGGTAGTTTCACTTCAAATGACATGTTCTTAATAAAGATTGCCTTGATCTTTTGAGAGTGCTTATATATGGATGCCATGATTCCGTTTACACAGTCTTACCAATATTTAACATGATGTTAACTTCTGACTTTAATGAATATTCATGTCCTAATCCATTTACATGACTCCTAAACACTTATCTCACCTAGTGTGTGAACAACATGTAATTGTGTGGTGCCTTGGTGCATAGTTTGTAATTGTGCAACTCTTCTTGGTTCTTTAACATAGATGGAGACTAAGAGTACATACTAACCTAGCCTTTGTTCTCATATATGTTTCATCATGCCTTTTGCCTTGTTATTACTAATGCGTTTATTGACTTGTGCAAGGCATCTCAAGAAGGCTTTCAATTGCGGTGTGATTGGTTCATTCCACTTCCATTTGTGAATTAAATCCACTTCTAACATTTTTGTTCATTGGTGTTAATAGGCCCGAGGCTTTCAAGTGCTTATGTTGCTTTGCTTACGTTTCTATCCGGTAGTACTCTTCATCCCTTCTACTCACTTTCTCCTTTTCGGATAACATGAGAAGTAGGATTGGAGTCCTGACCGTTTCTTTTTGGCGGGCATTTTTCTGGAAAGTCCTCAAAGGAGGCTCTATATGTGTGTATTTATATTTGTGCTAAATACCTCTATGAGGCATCCCTTTCCCTATCCCCATGATAAGTCCTCAAAAGAATGCAAGCGAAGGAGGGACTAGCAATCAGTCCCCGCACTTTCCGTTGAGTCGTTCACTAGCTCACACTATGTGTTGATGCTTTGAACACATCTTGCTCCTATCGAGTCGGTCAAGTGGAATGAGGGTTTAGCAATCAAACCCCCACGATTAGTCTGTAGCTCGCATCAGGCCGATGTTGACGGTTATGTGATCTCATTCATATCCCCTTTATGCTCCGTTCACCATGATTTTCAATATCATTGGTTGAGACTCTTGTGTCTTCCCTCCAGCTAGATTATTTACCTCGGTTGATATGACCCCTTGGCTAAAGCTCCCCCTTTTTCTTACCTTGATTGTTTGATGTTATTGTTGATTGACACTGCTTACTCTTTCATTTACTTGTAGTTCCTTTTGTTTATGGATTGAGTTACATAATGTCTATTTGTTTCGCATATTCCCCATAGGGCTCCTAGATTGAATCTAATTTTGGATTAGGTTCAAAGTAGGATAGAAATTAGGTTACCAATCCATGTATGATAACATTAGGTAGAATTCCCTTTCTTACCTCAACCATAGGGCTATCATTGTATGATAACATTAGAACCTAGTTTCCCCATTAGATTTTCTTTCAAACTTTGAGTCGTCTCTTCTCTCTCTCTCTCTCTCAAAGAAAAGCCAAAACACTTAATGAATAAAGATGTGCTTTGTGTGCCATGAGCCTTAAGTACATAGTATGCTTTGTCGCGCGAGGCGTGTGACTCGTTACGCAAAGTGTTCACTATGTCATATGCTTTAACACTTTGCATATCGCAAACAAAATAACCAAAACACTTATTCTAAAAGCCAATAACAAACAATCATTTTCTATTCTCATCTCCCTCAATCCACTCATAAAGGATGCGTCATTTCTGTTCTACCATAAACAGGTAAATGTGTAAGACTCCCACAACGAGCGGCAATGCCTAAATTGCCAGAACGTGAACGTTGACGTATTCCACTAAAAAACACAAAACAACAAGACCCTGTTAGGTCGAACTACGACTGCTCTGACTTCCTCCTTCGCATCAAATCGAGGATACGTAGGCACGAGACGCGATGTCTTAGCGAGCAACCTTCACCCCACAAATCCATAGTCCCTTGAACTATGTTGACTCTGACTTTCCCGCTCCCGAGGAAATTCGTAGGCCTAGGACGACAATATCCTATCGAGTCACCTTTTCTTTTCTCCCCCCGTTTCTCCGTCCCCCCGTTTCCAGTTAGCAGTTGAGCTTCAGATAACCCTACACTCTTTGATCGATAACAACAAGCGTGGATACCATCGAGTATGATGGACGCGAGGGGGTGCTAATACCTTCCTCTCGCGTAACCGACTCCCGAACCCTAGTGATTATAGCGATGACCATTCCTTTCCCTTTGTTGAGGTTTTCTCCGATTGTTTCCTTTCCCAGCGTCGGGATAAATAACGTTCGGTGGCGACTCTTTTGTTCTTTTCCGCCGGTTGATTTTCGCAAATGCGACAGCTGGCGACTCTGCTGGGGAAAGATTGACCTCTTGCTGGTCTATCCTGTAACACCCCCAATCTATACCCCCAAATAGATAAAGCGATAACAAATAATCAGAGTATAATAAAAACTTTCATGGCATAGACGGAGGCGTCACATCAATTGAAACAAAATACAATAACCTACTCATAAAGATATGCAACATTCAGGTAGCACATAATAGAGGAACTTAGTTCCTAACACCCACTATTCAGGTACAGAATAAAAATTGAAAAATCTGCAACTGAAATCTCATATATATATATATATAACATAAAAGTTTATCTGTCATACACAGATTCATACATATACAATCCAAAAAGAACATATACGTATACACATAATCACAACGATCTCCCCGACTACTCGATGCTACATATCAGAGCCGACCGACAAAAGAATGAAGACCTAAGCTTCACAAAAAGACCTCCAGCATCTAATCTGCAATGCCTCATAGAGCATTCAAAATAGCAGAAGGGTGAGAAACACAATCATAATATAATTGCATACAATTATATAATAACACAGAAATACACATGTAAAATATTCTCACCACAACTTACACCAGAATTCAAAGACAAAACAACACAATGCATAACTCATATATCCATCACCAAGGTATATCAACCATGCACAATACATTTATCACCAACATATATATATATATATATATATATATATATATATATATATATATATATATATATATACATATATATCAACAACATCAATTCCATCCACAATTCCACACAAAATCAATCCATTCATGATTTATGCAAATGCATAGAGACCGACACAACGACTCTATGCAATGCAATGTGGTACCATCCATCCATCATCTCATCATTAGTTCACTCAAGAACTATTGGAATCATCGCTTGTTACTTAGTGTAACTCCCCGTCGGGCAAACGATGTTCCCCGTTGCTCACACCTCTTTGTATAAGGCACACGACGTTTATGGATCGCTCACACCTCTTTGTATAAGGCACACGACCCGATCACTCACACCTCTTTGTATAAGGCACACGATCATCTATAATCATCGCTCACACCTCATTGTATAAGGCACATGATGTTATAGCGGATTCCCTCTGGAACCGTTTCGTCGCTCACACCTACTAGGGCACACGACATCACAAGAATGCATATCATGATGCTTGGCATACAATGACTCATGACATTCCAATGCACACATATACACATCCATAATCATGCATATACAACCAAACACAACACAATGCATTTTATTGCCCTTAGGCCACAAACCTTCATCACAACATGTCTTCACATGCACTCACATCATATAACATCACACAAGTCATACGATATCCATATCAAAAGCACATTGCATGATAACACATCAATTACACATAGTACGACGGCAAAAGTCGACAAAATGGCACATTTCCAAATTCCCGACATAATTAAATCGGTCAACAATCTCAAAACTATTATAATAAGAAAGAACACTCCAATAGCTTTCCAACGATACCAAGAATGTTCAAAACAGATAATCGGAACACAAGTTATGGAATGAAAAAGAAATGGAATCGCGAAAAGACAAAATTCTGCACTCTCACTGGCCATACACGTATTGCCTTGTGCCATACGCGTACTGCCCAACTCGTTCGCCCATTCCATACGCGTATTGCCCAAAGTGATACTCGTATGAGCAGAGACCAATTCCTCTTCTAAATTTCCACTAAAACCTTAATACGCGTAATGCCTCACACGTTACGTGTATTGCCTTGCCAGATACGCGTACCATTATGCAAATCAGTAGATGACCGAGAAAAAATGGAATTCCATACGCGCATTTCCCTCAATTCCCCTTGCCATACGCGTATTGCCCAAACCAATACGCGTATTGCCCTGCGTGTTACGCGTATGGGCAGAGGAAACCCAGAATTTTCTGCAGAATTTTTCTGCTACGTGTTCACCCAAAATCAACTCCAAATCTCACCAAAAGACCAGAAAATTACCAATTGAATACACAACAACACCTGTCTAACATGGTTCAGCAATTAGGAACATCAAAACATGATTTCAGACACAATTTGAATTAATTTCCAACAATTTCAACATATTATGGTTTTGGTTCTATACTCAATTTTAACCCAACAACAAACAAATACAAACATTCATAATCATACACAAGTATAGAATAATCGAGTTTCACACCCTTACCCAATTTAATCGTGTTTGAAAAGTCGGTTGATTCAATTTCTTAAACCCCAAGTTTTTCTCTCTTTTTCTTCTCTTCTTTTCCTTCTTTCTCTCTTTCTTCTTCTCTTTTTCTTTCTCTCTATTTTCTCTCTTTTTTTTCTTCTATTCTTATGAAAAACATAACTAACCAAGCCAAAAGACCAAAATACCCCTACACTCAAATATCTCGCAAACGTTCCCAAAAAGAGATGAAAAATAATATATTGCCAAATAAAAGTCAAGAATAAAATAATATAATAATAAAAATAATCAAATCGACTCGATTAAATAAATCTAACAAAATTGGGGCGTTACACATCCCCTAGGCGAGTCAATCCTAGCGCTTGTGTGCTTTCGGTTATGGGGTGTTTATCTTTATGCTTTACATGCTTTATTTACTGTTTTATTGCATGATTATCTGCTTTATCGCATGTTTATTTGCTTTATTGCATTTCATTATTGCCATATACTGGACTGTTCTGTGCTGGACTTTTGTGTTTGGTGGGCAGGGTGTTTTGATTGGTGAGCCCAGTACCCAGGCTCGAGTGTACCTAGTTTTTTAGTATGGGCTTTTGTTGGTACGCGTGGCGTGTGACACGTGTTGCTGGCCTAAGCTTACAAACCAGATGAGATCTTTCCAAGGATGCTTGGTCATTACATGCGTATGTAGTGGCTAGGCAGTCTGAAGAGGATTGTCGATACCTGGTGACCATTTCCCGAGGACTCAGCGTAGGCACTCCTTCAGGGAGCGATAATGGCAGACCAGAAATGGCAAACCCATTACATATCCTGCCGAGGACCCAAAACTGGGAACTTGCTATAGGATGACTTTATTTTTGGGGGAATCAGTGGACGACCTATTTGTTTGGCGATAGTATTGTACCCATCAGGATGAATGTACTATTGCTTCTCAAATCGAGAATTTGAAACTGTGGATCCCGCGTTTTAGAACCCACATGTGAGAGGGGATGGGTGTTTACAGGTTTGCAGGTAACCTTGACCTTCTACCTACCCGGTTCTATGGTTTTCTTATTGAAACAGTTGATCTTATCGTATCCAGCCAGGTGTTACTAAAACAGCTCAGCACAGACACCTATTATTCACACAGTTCAGCACAATAGTTATTCAGAATATATGGAAGCTTTGATCCCATGCCTTTTCATCTATATCATCATTCGGACATACATGTTCTTTTATTTCCAAGGATCTTAGCTTTGGGTCTCATAATTGAGCTGTCTATCTTTGCCTCGTGGTGTCCCAGTGAAAAAGCTTGAATCAGAGCAGATAGATAACATGGAAATGATTGAACATGGCATATGCATGCATTCATACACATCGTTTTTGCATAACAGGTATTTATCTCTGTATTTCCTAACCTTATTTGATTTTCAGGCAGAATTGCTAATTCATACGTCCACCGCTACTCTACCCGTCAAAATCAAGTACGAGCTATGGAACAATTACAAGCTGAAATGGCTGAAATGTGGAATCACATGAACCAGTTTATAGACCTAATGCAAGGGGTAGCCCAAGGTCAACAAGAATTGAGAGCCATGGTCCAGATACCTGAAGGGGAGATTCCTCAAGCTGACAATCAAGTCGATCCTCCGACTGGAGGCAGTATTCGTGTAGGAGGAGTTAATGCTGGCATTCCCGTCGGGGGGTTAATGGTGGCATTCCTGTGGGTCAGGCTGCTGGGGGTGCTATCCCTATTCCTGTTCCTGTTCTTCATGTGGAGGATAATAACTATGACCAGTTATCTTTGATGAGGGCGGATATGGGTGGTAACAACGATGGAGGAGATTGAAGGTACGAGCTGCTGGCTGAGAAAATCAGAGCTATATAATGTCATAATAATCTGGGCATTGATGTAGCTGATATGGGATTGGTTCAAGGAGTAAGAATCCCTCTTAAGTTCAAGGCTCCAACTTTTGATAAGTACAATGGAAATACATGCCCTAAACCCCACCTGCAAGCCTACTTCGGGAAATTTTTTTGCTTATATTACTGATGAAAAGCTATGGATGTATTTTTTTTAAGACAGTCTGTCCGGTGCATCTCTCAAATGGTACATGAAGTTGGAGAGAGCCAATGTGATAAATTGGAAGGGTTTAGGTGAAGCGTTTCTGAAGCAATATCAATACAATATAGATATGGCTCCTAACCACACTCAGCTGCAGAGTAAGACACAGAAAAGTTAGGAGAGTTTCAAGGAATACGTCCAGCGATGGTGTGAATTGGCTGCACGAGTGCAACCACCGTTGCTGGAAAGAGAAATGGTTGACATGTTCATGGGAACACTGCAAGGTCCATTCTTAAAACGATTGGCAGGGATTACTTCGTCTGGTTTTTCGAATATTGTTGTCGCTGGGGAAAGGATTGAGAATCTGCTTAAGCTAGGTAAGATTCAAGATAGTATTGGGTCGACTTCTTGTGTGAAGAAATCTTTTACTCGCATCGGTAGAAAGCATGAAGGGGAGACCAATGCTACGTCTTCTCAAAAGAGCAAAAACAGAGGATATCAGACCCTATGTCATCAAGCGCTTGCTGTAACAATTCCGGCTGCGCCACAACAACAAAATGATGCTCCTCGTCGGTATTCCGCAAGATCAAAAATGGCAGACAGGTGCTTTGACGCTCCACCTATGCCATACGCTCAGCTATTGCAACATCTACTTCAGTTACAGTTGGTTCAGAAGAGAACGTTGGCCCCTCTAACCGGCACTCCTCCACCCGAATATGATGCTGACGCCCACTGCAATTTCCATTCTGGAGCGTCGGGACACCACATCGAAAACTCCAAAGCATAGAAGCATAAAGTCCAAGACCTGCTTGATTCAAGAGCAATCAATTTTTCCAACAATGTTCCAAATGTAATCCAGAATCCGATGCCTAATCATGGTGGGGCATAGGAACGTTCAACTGATGCTGGGAGTCATTGCTTTCATGACAGACTGTCAGCTCACCAAGTAAAGCCTTCCAAGTAAAGCACCCATGCTGCAAATAAGTCTAGATGGAGTCGGATCTCCTCGACAATGGCTTTTCTTAGCTTCTTTACTGTATATTCAGTTGTACTTTTTCATTGTTTGTTAATACGTTGGGTACGTGTAAGACTTGTTTGTACTGAATGGTAGTTTTAATGCAATAAATATGCTTTTCTTGAAGTAATTCATTCTTATTCATTCATATGATATTTCTATACATTGCAATACTAATTTACATGCTTAAACTCTTTGAGGGAGGATGACGATTTGAAAATGCAAACTTCCTGGTCGTATGCTTTTGGGAACAAAACCTTGCTGATGATGTACAGGCATTGTTTCAACTCCCCAAACACCAGAGATATAAGGGAGATAAACCCTCATTAACCCCATTGAGCCTAGAAGTAGGAGTATCTTTTGAAAAAAAAAACCTAACACTTCACCCCGGGGCTGGGTAGTTGTCAGTTGATTTGACCAAGCGTTCAAATTTCGAAAGGAGTGCACATCTAAGGATCCATTACCTTTTTTTCTCATCAGGAGGGTAAGGAGTATGAAACCACAATGGTTATCCCTCACCGGAAGGAGTAAAACAATCACAATCCTTTCAATGAAGTCAAGACAACCAGTGTCACACGATTTGTTCAAAAAAAAGAAGGAAAAAAGAAAAGGAAGAAAGCCTGCTAAGTCGAAAGTTTGAAAACAAATGACTTAGGAAAAAGTTAGGGCATCCCGATGGACATCAAAATCGAAAAGGATTCAAAAGAATCAGTCAAGGAAAAATCAGAGAAACAAATGAAAAAAGAAGCAAATAGAAAAGAGAAAAGAATTACAAAAGAAAAATCCTCGAGCAAGAACGAGTCATGTGACTAACAGGCGCCAAAGACGAAAGGAGCGACTGCCACTCCGAAAGCATTGTGGACTCCTTAACCATCGCTGATGATATGCAATAACCTTTTGAAAAGTGAGCGTTTGTGTCAAATGAACTGAACGTAGGACTGGAGGACATTAAAGAGAATGGATGGGTACAAACAAAATTTTGAGCCATAAATCCTTCTTTTTCAAACCGTGAACTAGGCCACGTTACAACCCTAAAAAGTCCTAATTGAGGCAAGGTTATTCCAAAGGCGTACTTCTGACAAGACATCGTTCCTGACTCCCGGGAGTGGGGCTAAAATGTTTTTGTTGGTATTACATGTGCATGATGTCTCTCATTTAAAAAATCAATGTCGCATCTTAACTAGTGATTCGTTCACGAGGTTTGGCGATATCCTTTCAATAAAAACTTCAAGATTAACATGTATGTTGCATTCGAATAATCATTCTCAGAATAAGCATCTTTTGCTTGCATACATTGTACTTGACACCAATGAAGCCTGCATAATGAGCAGCAGTTGAAAATTATTTAACAGGGTGGTGCCATATGGTATGGCGCCTCAGGCTTAGGGAAAAACCCTAAATGCCAATCCATATGGTGCCTTGGTTCAATATCCATGCCCTAGTTTTGCCATACTATATGGTGCCTCAGTTCACTTTCCTTTTTTTATTTATTATTTTAATTTGGAAATTGAAAAATTTAATGAAAAAAAATAAGGGTAGCCAAAAAGACATAACAATGTTCAGAATAAAAATTAGTACAATTGATGGTAAAGAAAAATTCAATGATCGTGTCTATCTAAACGTCCACCGGTTCCACATGTCGGGGCTCTTGCGAGGAGTCTTGGTCTACCACGATTTTGTTGAGGTGTGCCTGGCCTTTGCGTCTGTTGAGATTGTCCCTGCGTATCAGACAAATTCTGAAGCATCTGTCCCTAATAGCTGGGGGGTTGCCGCCAACGGCGCTTCCATAATCCAGCTGCATGCCCATGTTTTCGTAGTTTGTAAGGGGGGTTGGGTTGGTTGCAGACGGTATGGTTGGCCGAAATGTTGCATTGAAGGGTGTTGGTACCTATTTAGTGGTTGATGTGGGGTTTGGTAGTCAAATAGTGGTGTGTTTGTTGGTTGTAGGACGATTATGTTTGTTTCTTGTAGGACGATGGGGTGTTTATTTGCGGGGGGCTATGGTGGGCTGGGGTGGGTTCGAAAGAGCCGTCAGGGCTATAGGCATTAGTGGGGTCGGTGTAGGTGGGATGGAGGTAGGGTAAGGCTCTTCATGTTGTGACTGAGTTGGTGGAATGATAGGTTTGCGGCTTTGGAAGATTGAATTGGTTAGTATACCTTGTTGTTGGGTATAACTAGGTGTATAAAGTTGGGCATATGACTGGGCATGTGGCCATGAGGAAGAGGCACGTTGGCGCGAATCAATTAGATACGTCGGCTGAAAGAGGAAATATTGGGGTGTTGTAACAGACCTAAACCAAGTCATATATTGTTGAGTTGGTATAACATCTTCCACAACAGGGTCGGATAAGACGTGCTGGTGTCGATTCTCCCAATGTTCACACATCTCTGTTGCAAAGTTTGTCCACTCACCCATAGCCCACTGTGTGTCCACTCTTTGCAGATGCCACTATCCCAAACTTGTCGGAGCCACCGGAATATCCTGATGCCTTCCGAACTGCAGTTTTACCCGATCGCTTTGATGCATCTCTACAGCGGTGAACTGAATGATGGGTGTTTTTGATGTCCACACTGCAACATCATTTACGTTGGGCTGGTGGTCGAGGCCCTCGTGCGACCTCCAGACAAACTACAAGAACAAAAGCTTTAATGAGAAATTGTACGGTGCTATAATTTTTTAGAAATATTTATGGAAGTTTAAGGAAAATTTACATCGTCGGGGCCAATGTGATCTATTAGGTTGCGGTAGACGGTTATTGTGCTCCTGGGAGTTCGATGGTAACTCATTCCTGGAACTTACCACCAAAAACAGTAGTTACAAATAAATTAGTTACAAATAAACATTTCATTAAAGGACATTAGTTCGAGTAGTAAAATTAAGCTTACTTGTTTGCGCAGGGAAATGTGTAGGGATTCCGGTTAACTGGAGCTAGTGTTGGCATTCTGGACCAACCCCGCGCCTGAAGGAGATAGGCGCAACCATAAAAAGTACAAGCGTCTTTTTTTGAAGTTTTACAGAGTGAAATATAGAGATGGGCCAGGACAGCTGAACCCCAACTATATTCGTGCACTCTGTTAATGTTTGCCAAAAAAGGTAAATACATAATATTTACATTGTTTCCAGTACTTTTTGGAAATAAAAAATTACCAAACAAGAGCATTAAATAGCACCGAGTTTTAAGTATCTTGTAATAGGGGGTATCGTCGTCTAATACAATAGAGTCATAGTTTTCCCTAAGGTATCTTATGTTAATACCTTGGCCCCTAGGTCGACCATCATGTGTTGGCTCAGGTGCTTCGAGACGGAGCGGCGTGCCCAACAAATTGTCGCACAGTTGGTTGTCGACAAAAACGGGGCCATTGACGGCCGTGCCATCGATGCGTAGGTCGAGTAACATATACACATCTTGGAGTGTGACCGTGCATTCATCGAAAGGAAGGTGAAATGTGTGGGTCTATGGCCTCCATCGTTCTAGCAAAGCCAGAATAAATTTTGGGTCAACAGAGTATGACGTGATTTTTATCAAGTTACCAAATCCACATGCAGTTAGGTATTCTTCGATGAAAGGGTCATGTGGCATGTATTCGTTCCCACGACAACGGAACCTTGATACCACCTGAACAAAAATATAAATAACATTAGTTATATAAAAAAAATACATTTAGGTTTAGGAGGGTAAAACAAAAGAAGGCCGAAACACTTACAAAGTCTGCAACGTTTTTGGGGGTTCCTCTGTGATCGTTTCCCATGGTGAGTAGAGACATTTTTTTGTAATTAGTATTAAGAGGAAGACTTTGTGATGGATGCAAATATTTTGTGAGTTGAAGAGAAGAGAAGAGTTTGGGATGAGAAAAATTTGTAGAGTGGTGAGATGGTATTTATAATGGTGAAGAATGAGATGAGGGGAGTCACATGATAATGCATACATTATTGGTCATTGTAGTTTGACAAGTGTATTCATGCATGCTTTGGAATCTCTTATGTGTTCTCTTGCATGCATGCTTTGGAATTGTAGTATAACAAGTGTAGTCATGCATGCGTTGGAATCACTTATTTCATGGAGTGTGAGAAGTGTGGTTAGAGAGTCACATGAGAAAGTGAAGGCATGGTAGTATTGTCATGTCAAGCAGAGAATCTTAAAGAAATACAGTATAGGCATGGTAGAGAATCATAAATGCAAGCAAGACTTGTAAGTGTAGTTGGTAAGGAATGCTCATAGTATACAATAGTAGTAGTAATAATAAAAAAATTACAATGATGATAGTACAAATTAAACTCTAAACTTTGCGACGCAGAGAAACATACAGCTTATGATCACATGCTTTGTTAACATTTTCTTCCAAACACTAAGCTTTGCCAATAAAAATAATACCAATAAAAATAATAACAATAATGATAAAGCATTTTGAAGTGCGGTCTTATCATAATAGTAAACCATTCTGAAGCAATTAAACTCCTAAGACACATTACTTGTATCAACCATAAATAATAGTGCAGAGACATGCTAGAGAATAGTGGAAAGCAAGTGTAGGCATGCAGAGTTATGTGGTCTTGTCAAGGCTAGTGTTGGCATGCAGAGTTGTGTGGTCTTGTCAAGGCTAGTGTAGGCATGCATAGTTTTTGTGGTCTTGTCACACAAAGCAGCACATGGTTCATGCAAGGCAATGGTAAACCATTGTGAAGCAATTAAACTCCTAAGAGACATAACTTGTATATACTATACGTCTATTAATACACATGAAACATACAGCTTATGCTCACATCCTTGAGTTAACATTTTCTTCCAAACACTAAAGTTTGTAAACCATTTCTTCCAAACATAATTTAGTAACGTTTTTTGTTATGGCTCAAAGACCACAATACATGATAAGTGCACATCTCAATGGTGAGATATTTGAATGTCCCATCACAGGTTTCAATTTTAGGGATACGAAAGTGACTAAGTTTTTAATTGATAAAAGTTCAAACTTTTTACATTTGAAAGCCAGGTTAGAAAAGAAAATATAGATCAGTCCAGTTGGGAAAATCGTATACAAAAATCCTATGTTTTTTGACGGGCATGTCCAATGCAAATTTTTTCAGCTGAAGATTCAGGACGATGATGATGTGCGTAATATGTTTCTTAGTCATGAGCATTCTGGATTCAATGATATTGAGTTATATATTACGTTACAACACCAACAACTGTCTCAACAACTTGAAGTTTCTCAGGTTTTTAACGAATCTGACAACGAACAAGCTGAGGTCGATGTCGTTGACGAGGAAGAAGAAGAAGCGGAGGACATTGTCGATGAAATGGTAAACAACGAGGAGGCAGACCAATTACCAGGCAGTCATGTTTATTGCCCACCTCAACACATGACAAGACTCAACTTAGGCGAGGACGAACCGTCAACGGATATTTTTTACAACCCATACATGTAGACGGAGGGAGTATTAAAAGTTGGAGACAATTTTCGTACGAAAGAAGATTGTGTCTGAGCAATAAAACAATACCACATGAACTTATCTGCAGATTATAGAGTCGATCAAACAAATCCGACTCTATACAAGATCTATTGTCGTAACGAGGTGTGCCCGTTTAGATTAACAGCATCTTTCCGGAAGCAAAGCGATTCCTGGAAGATAGGGTCAATGGGTCCAGAGTAAAATTGCATAATCATGAATCCAAGTCAGGATCATCGCAAGCTCAGCTCTCAGTTGATCTGCAACAAAATTGTATCAGTCATTAGCGACAACCCTTCTTTGAAGGTGAGTACAATAATAGCGCATATGGTTCAAAGATACAACTACACTTCTTTGTACAGAAAGGCGTGGATTGCTAGGACTAAGGTGATTGAAACGATTTTCAAAAATTGGGAGGACTCTTACAAAGAACTTCCAAGATACCTGGTGGCACTTAAATACTATGCTTTAGGGACTGTTGTCATGTTGGAGACGTTGGCGGCGTATATGCCAGACGGGAATTGTGTAAGTGGAAATGGCATTTTCCACAGACTCTTCTGGGCGTTTGAACCATGCATCAAAGGATTTGCATACTGTAAACCTATAATTCAAATTGATGAAACATGGTTGTCCAGAAAATATAAGGGCACGCTACTAATGGCCGTGGCACGGGATGGCAACAACAACATATTCCCTATCGCCTTCGCTCTAGTTGAAGGGGAGACTGCTGGAGGTTGGATTTTTTTCCTAAAAAATCTCCGACAATACGTTGCTCCCCAACCTAACTTATGTTTGATCTCTGATAGACACCCCTTAATCGAGAGTGCTTACAATAATCCTGATAACGGTTGGCAGGATCCTCCCCTAAGCCATGTGTATTGCATTAGACACATCGGTCAAAATTTCATGCGGGAGTTCAGGGACAAGGGGATAAAGAAGATGGTTACTAACGCAGGCTATGCACTAACAGAGCCTATCTTCAGATACTACCGTGACGAGATCAGACATACAAATGCAGATGCATTGAGATAGATTGATAATATTCAATGGGAGAAGTGGACAAGGGCATACGACAATGGGCAGTGATGGGGCCACATGACAACAAACCTCGTTGAATCTATGAACTCTGTATTCAAGGGCATCTGAAACCTACCTATAACAGCTTTGGTGAGGTCAACATATTTTAGGCTCGCTGCACTCTTTGATACCAGACGTACAAAGTGGGATTCAGTCTTGTAATCTGGTCAGCTGTTTAGTAATAGCTCAAGGACATTCATGAGGGACGAAGCTTCCAAGGCCAACACACATGTGGTCACGGTCTTTGACTGTACTAAAGGTCACTTCAATGTTGCAAAGTCTATTAATCACAATGAAGGGAGGCCTAGGGGATGTTATAGAGTGTAACTGGATAGGAGTTGGTGTGACTGTGGAAAGTTTCAGGCATTTCGTATGCCTTGCTCCCATGTTATAGCAGCATGTTCCAAGGCCAGGCTAAACCCAACCAACTATCTCTCTGTTCTTCACCAAGTCATTACTCTATGCAATGTCTACGGCACAAGCTTTCAAGTGGTAGCAAAGGAGGACTACTGGCCTCCATACGAAGGTGAAATTGTGTGGCATAATGATTTGATGTGAAGAAATAAAAAGGGTCGCCCTAACAGCACCCGTATTCGAACGGAGATGGATGCAGCATACAAAATGGTGAGGTTTTGTGGTTTGTGCCGCCAGCCGGGACACAATCGTACCAAGTGTCCCAATGTGGGCTCTATCACAACATCATAGTTTCAACTGTAAACTTGTCTATTTATAACAACAACAAATTTTATTTCATTGATGACATACCTAAGCGATTACAATGGCATAACATAATAGAACATAACTTAATAGCTAAACATCAACAAATAACAACGACATAATCTAATACCAAATCAGAAAATAACAACATACCCAAAATAAACAACCCAACGCATCAACTAATCTAGGAAATTACAACCATCAAGTTAATTTTCTTCGGACTCATCATCACCATAAGGACACCAGCATCATTTTGCACTTTTCTCCAAGTGCGAGTGACTCCATTTGGACCAGACTCCTCAACCAGCCTCTCAATCTTCCAGATCTTTTCACCTGCCTCAAATTCTCCTTCTAGCGAGCAATACAGTTCCCTATGCAAATGCTCCAATGTCTGCGTGTTCCAGAGTATCATCTTCATCGGAGGCTTTGTTGCTGAGAATACAACTAGGGCATTTATTTTCATCAGTGGAAATTCTGGAAACGATTCCTCCGGTGCTCATGAAGATGACGATGGACGACGATTTAACCACTCAGACATAGTGTAGAGAAGGGGAGAGATTAGGATATTGGTGAGGGAAGGGAGGAAATTAGGGTTTTGGTGAGAAGTGTTGTGTAATAACAAATGAGGGTGAACCCTTATTTATAGGCACATGATACCCTTTTAAAAAATAAAGTTTATTATATATTAAAATCATAACATTTAAATCGTTAAAAGAAAAGGAGTGACCTGAGGCGCCATATGGTATGGCGCCTCCCCTGAGAATTAGGGCACCTCATTTACACTGAGCCGCCATCTCATATGGCTTGTGGCATTTTTCTGAAATTTTTTTGCCTGAGGCGCCATGCCATATGGCGCCTGCAGGTTACTTTTTTTTTTCCAAAACATGTCACTTTTGTAATAACTTTGAAACTATAATTTGTTTGGTATTTTTTTTGAATAAATGTGTTATTCTAAAAAAAATTCTAAATATACAATTATCTAAAAATACAAATATTAATAATAACTCAACAAAATTGACACATAAGATTTTTAAATAAGAGAAGTTAGTTGGGTTAGATTATCCAATTTTTCACAGAGGTTAAATAAGAATTCACCTTTTTTACCGACCCTTGACTCTTCATTTGTGAATGTCAAGGCAATATGTCTTGAAAAACTTGATCAATACGTTATTCATTCTTGTTCATGTTAGTTTCAACCTCCACCTAAATTCAATGTTCACATATGTTATGTTATTGTTTCGGTTTATGATCGCGACTTTATGAGTCGAATGAGGATTACTGCAAGTATACAGTTGTATCGTGTAGTTTTAAAAGATTATCGATCCCACAGAGACTAGAAATCGAACGCACCGTTATCTATCATTACTATGTTTATCTAAGGCTAATCAGAATTTGGGTTTTTAGTTCAAACGGGAAATTAAAGGGAAATTAAAATTTGGGAATACTAGTTATGAATAAGTTATCGGTATATAATTCGGTAACCTACGTAGAATTAATTAAACCTAAGCCTGTAGACATTTATCACCCTATTCATCTGTAGGAGAAACCGGTTTAAAAGCCCACAACTCACACTCCCGTGGATCTTGCTTCGGACTATACTTCTAAGTCAATACGTTTGCTCTCGCTAGCCCGTATGAGGTTAAAAATACTTTTTGAAAACTAATTAAACCTAATCAACTTTAAAGCGCTTCCGCTGTTTTTAAACCTAATGCCCGATTTCAGCTATCCGGGTAAAGCCTCACACTCCCGTGGTCTCGACTTTAACCTATGTTACTCCTTTACTCTCGTAATAAAAGTTTGGGTTTTATATTAAGAAATCGAAGCCAAAAGAAGGATTGATTATTGATTTTAGCTTAGAGAAAATTAATTCATTTTAGTTACTCCATTATACACCGATAATATCGGTTTAGCTCGACATAATTTGGAAATTAAATGCTAAAGCAAGAAAGTAAACAAACACAGACATAATTAAGAAATAAACAAACAATACTTGAATTAAATAACGAAACCTAGAATTCAGTAACAATGGCAACAACAATCCCTCCACAAATCGGTAGGTTCTTGCTTGAAAGTAATAAAATGCAAGGTTGAAGGCAATGAAACAAAGAAATCTAAAGCTAAGCTGCAACAATTCCTCAGTGTGAGAAACTGTCACTTTTGTTCGGTAATGGTTAACAAGGAAATGGAAACGCAATGTAAAAAGAATGACTGAAGCTTCTGAAAATAAATTGGCAGCACAACGGTATACTTTGAAAATAGAAAATGGCCACCCTTTATTCTTCGTGAGTGTCTCTATTTATAGGCTCAGCATCATATGGAAGTTGGAGAAAAGTTAGCCATTCATGCTTACGGTTATCCCATGTTGGACCTAGAAAACTTCGGAGGTAATGGCATCGTGTGAAACTGTTTCATCTGAGAATTTGTAGTTGAGTCTCTGTATCCAACGTGCAATTAAAGCGCATGACGATCGTGGTGACATGTGACGGTCGTGGTGAACTTTGGAGCTGCCACGGTCGTGGCACTTCCATGACGATCGTGATATTAGCAAAAATGGATTTCTTCAATTTTTCTTCTCTTTTCTGCTATTTTCTTGCATGTTTTGGTTCTTTTCCACATTTAGCATACTTTGACTTGTGAAATATGATTACCTGCAAAAATACTTAAATAATCTCGAGAAAATCGGATATTAGACGAAAAACGGAATAAGAACTAACATAAATCGAAGTAAAAATCTGATATAAATTCGTGTTATCAAACTCTCCCACACTTGAATCTTTGCTTGTCCTCAAGCAATCAATCTACTAAAATGGACAAACTTTATCAAATGCACATATCTGGCATACCAATGGTGTTGAAAAAGAGTTTCTTGTTAGTCAGACGGGTAGTAGTGCAAAACACTAAGGATACAATAGCGACACAAAGCAACAAGCTTGTCATAGACCTCTCTTTTGTACAATCCAGTCCAGATCATTATATTATAGTTCATCCATAAGTTTTCGTATCCATTTCACCTGGTTTCATTCTAATGCAATCACATTAAGCCCTTTGCCTTATTCACGCGCGTAGTGGAGTAACCCGTTAGTGACTTTGATCCCATTTTCTCACACGGGGCCTGATACACAAATGTGGTAACCCTTTAAACATCCCATTCGTAGATTGCGGGGGATCGAACAGTAGTTCGCCCTACCAAGTTCAGAATCAGGTGCCTCTAAACCAATCAACAACGGATTTTCTTTCTTTCTTTTCTTGCACCTTTTCACAACTGTGAGAGTTGTTGCATATTCTATTTTTTTTCTCGGCATACAGATAAGAAATATTTTTTTTCTTTTTCTTGATTTGGGCATCAAACACTTATATTCATCGGTTCTCCACGTGGTTTGTGATATAGACGGTGCTGACTGCTAATATAAACTACTAAGGGTTACTTTAGGACTGAACTCAAGGTATCGTATAATAAGTATCGAAACTGATATTGCATATGCAAGAGGTCTAAGGTGTCAAGACGGTATCGATCTTGTTAGCACTTCCACGTTTCCTAACATAGTTTAAAGCTTGGTACTTCACAGACGTGCATTAATCGTAAAAAAAAATTTCGTTATGGCAGAATAAAGTGAGGAAATCAGATAACTGAACGAAAATATTCATATATTACTTTGATAAGGAAAAAGAAAGTACAAGAAAGGGAAATATACGGAAATAAATCTAACTCTCCCACACTATATCAGACATTGTCCTCAATGTTGCGATATAAAGGGGAAAAGGAAAACTAACAAGGGAAACAAAATACAAAAAGCAAAATAAAATCAAGGTGGACCACGTCCTCTGCCTCTAGAGCGTCCTCTTCCATGTGCGACGTGATCAGGAATGCCCACGTAATGGATGTACTCGTGTAAGCTCTGCACTCGCACTGTCAATGCACCCATCTCCTCGATGACACCGTCAAGTCTTTGTCCTTGGTCAACTTGCCCTTGCTGGATTTGACGCATAAGTGTCATCATTTCATTCTGTTGCTGGGTTTGTTGCCATATAGCCCTCAGGATTTCATCATTAGTAACTGGGTCTTGGTCAGGGCGGCGACGACGTCTGGAGGTTGAAGGAGCATCATTAGCTGGCGGTGGTTGGTTCTCAGGGGCGTTTTCCATTTCTTGCTCCATCTCATCAACAGGTCCCTGTGCTTGATCATCTGGAGCAGGCGCATTTTGCTCAGGAGCATTAAGATCAAAAAGCCAATTGGCCATATTTTGAGGGTCAATGCGACTCCTGCAAGGCATGATGATACTTCTTACGGTTTTGGCTCGGACCATAGGATGATATTTCCCATCTCGTCATAACTTGATGAGCTGAGAGCTTCTGCAATAATCTATATCAAGGAAGGCTGGAGGCAAGGGGGGTAGTCTAGCAAGGTCATTTTCCAAATTCAAACTGAGTGCAATAGAGGTGACAATCCCTCCAAAGTAGAAGGGTTTGGAGCCTCTAGCACAGTTTGACTGTATATGTGCTAATAAGAATGGTGCGGCATTGATTAGCTCCGGATGAAAAATGCAATGAAGGAAGAACAAATCTTTAGAATTCACCTTATGGTTACTATCTCATGCAAAGATGGTGCTTCCAAGTGTGCGGTGGATGTATCTGACGGCTGGGTTATGGATAAATGTAGCGTTAAGGCTATCCCAACTGTCAGCTGTTGTTCCAGTTAAATGATTCCAAAGTTCGAACCCCGCTTGATAGAAAGTGTCCTGCGGTACTTTGCGACTCCGGATAGTTGGCTTGTTTCACCCGGAGGGGTTATGTAGGTAAAGGAACTGAGGAATTCTAAAGTGAGGGCTTCGTAAGTGGGCCGGCTCTGAGTGCAAAGCTTCCAAAGGTCGGCATTCTGTAACATCCATTGAACTCCCTCAAGTAATCCTAGTTCTTCTAAGCATGCAATGTCGCATAGCGGGTCGGTAGAATGGAACGGCGGTAGAAGTCGATATACCGAGCTCTCTGGCGCTCTCCTGCCTCTCCATCTCGGAATTTTAGTGTAGATAAGTCTGGAACTTCACGTGCCATTGTTGTGTTAGAGAGGGTTTTTGGGAAGAAAGTGGGTTATGGAATTTTGAGGGTTTGTGAGAAGAGAATGGCCGTATGATGTGATTATATAGTGTAATGGGAAATTGAATGGTTATTGAAATGAGTAATATGGTTTAATTGATAATGGGATGGTTTGGAATTTAAATGGAGGTAATGGACGGTTGGTGTTTGAATGAAGGAAGAAGAGGGAACGAATGAAACAATTCTGTTTTTACGCAGAATTTGTTTCACACCCGCGTGACGGTCGTGGTGGGGTTGTCACGATCGTGACACCCACAAAATCTGGGTGGTGAATTAGTTTAATGGCAGGCACGGTTCCAAACATTTTAATTCAATAGCAGGTTATAAAAAACACATGGAAATAGCAGTAATTTCATACACATAGATAAGTAACAGTATAACACAAATTAATATAGAATGAAAAGAATAAGAGTGGAATTTGAAATCACATGGATTGAATAGCAGCAGCAAATGGAATTATTATTTAAAACCAGAAAGGTGCTAGTTAAACTACTAGCACTGTATCAAAAATGTATGAAATCAAATTATTCCCAACATGAAAAAAAATGAAAACAGAATTAATGTAAATTGTTCTAAAGTAAAATGCATAAAAAGTAATTCTTGAAAATAATGTGCTTCATAAATCTAGCCAAGGCGTTTCTTCAAAGATGCGATGGCTTGATTTAGATGATCAAACTGTTCAACGGTCATGTCCATAAGTCCAACAATATTTTGACGTACAGTGTTAAGCTCATCCTTCACTGAATTGATTTCTTTATGATATTCATCCATGGTCTTTAAAATAGAATTCAGATTGGAAGCATAATCAGTGGCATCAGCTTTAGGAATGTCAATATTTTCTTGGAAATCCATATAGTCTAGATCATGGTAATGAGGGGGTGTTTTTGGGTCAATCTCAGGTTCAAGAAAGGTTTCTTCTGGTTCAGGCACGGGTTCATCAAGGTTGTATAGCCAATTATGTTGGTCATGCACACTTGTGCGTTCATGATTTGGAAGTGTAAAGTGTGGTACGACAACATTGTTAACTAAAAGCTGGAAGTGGTCTGGACCTTGGTCCCTAATCATAGCGCTATTGAAGCAAAAGGTAATATTCATGGGTCTAAATTCTCCAAAGGGGTTAATCTTAGAGAGTCGGGTTCTGAATCCCATAGCATCAGCTATCTTAGTAACCAGGCTACCTATCAAAATTGGACTGTTTTCATTATTGATAAGTTTGCAAAAGTTATTCAGCATAAAAGTAAGTCCATTAACCTCTCTAGACTGAGAAGCACAAAACATAATAAAAAGCTCGTCCCTCAAAATAGTGTTATCATTTTCGGGTTTACCAAACAGGGTATAGGCCAGGATCATATAAAAGTATCGGAAAGTAGGGTTATGTATCTCGGTTGAAAGCATAGGGTCCATGTCAAAATCAGGTTTCCCTGAAACTCTACCCCAAAAGTCACTCAGCTCTCCAACTAACTGTAAGTCCTCTTGAACCATAGAGAAAACATGGGGTCCTTCAGGAAATCCCAAAAGATCTGACAGTTCCTTTATGGTGAACTGGCAGTTGTATCCAAATAATCTAAATGTAATTCTTCCCCTGGTTAAACCTTTTCCACAGTGAGGGTTATAACTTAGAGAACTCAGGAATTCTAAAGTCAGCCTACGGTAACACTTATGTTTCTTATTTGCAAAACCCTCCCAACCTAACTGGCTAAACAGAAAGTCTATGCTCTCACCTACACCTAAGGCGGTCATGGTGGGTCTGTGGGCGAATTTTGTTAAAGCAAAAGGTCTAAGAGACAAAGCCTCATAGCGACGCCACTGTGTTCCATCTCTGAATTTTATTGGCATGTTATCCTCGTTTGCCATTAGTTAGTACATTTTGCAAAAATGAAAGCAGAAGAGGAGAACGGAGAAGAGTAGAAAGACTTTATAATCCTGTAGTTTTTTTCAGTTTTTAAGATCAGCACAATATTTTCAAATTAAATTTAAAACGATGTAAAAGAAACTGAAAATTTGTAAAATAAAAACAAAACATAGAAAGCATAAAGAAATAACAAATATAAAGCATGAAAACGGAAATCATGGGTTGCCTCCCATCAAGCGCTGTTTTTAACGTCGAAAGCCTGACGAATTCAATTAGATGCTTAGTTAGGAGGTTCGGTGGGCAACTCTAAAAGTCTTAGGCAGTTCAAATAATCTCTATTTTCAATGCTGTGATAATGTTTTAGACGTTGTCCATTGACTAAAAATGGATTACTATTCCTCCCCTTTATTTCTACCGCTCCACTTTGTAGGATTTTTGTAATTTCAAAAGGACCGGACCATCTAGACCTTAATTTCCCAGGAAAGAGTTTTAATCTTGAGTTAAAGAGGAGTACAACGTCTCCCACACTAAATTCTTTTCTAGATAAGCGCTTATCGTGCCATCTTTTAGTTCTTTCTTTATATATCTTAGCGTTCTCGTAAGCGTCTAATCTTAACTCTTCTAGTTCATGCAGATCTAGGATACATTTTTCACCTGCGGAATCATACCTTAAGTTTAATGTTTTAATAGCCCAATAGGCTTTATGTTCTAATTCCACTGGCAAATGGCAAGATTTACCATAGACAAGCTTGAAAGGTGTAGTTCCGATTGGTGTTTTGTAGGCCGTCCTATATGCCCATAAAGCTTCGTTGAGTTTTGATGACCAGTCTTTCCTAGAGGTGGCTACGGTCTTTTCAAGAATTTGTTTTATTTCCCGGTTCGAGACCTCAACCTGTCCACTTGTTTGTGGGTGATATGGTGTTGCTACGCGGTGTCTTACTCCATATTTCGATAGTAATTTGTCAAATATTTTTGATATGAAATGAGAACCACCGTCACTTATGACAAGTCTCGGCACACCAAATCAGGGAAAGATTGTATTTTTAAAGAGCTTTATGACTACTCGTGCGTCATTTGTAGGAGAAGCTATTGCCTCAGTCCATTTTGAAACATAATCGACGGCTATGAGTATATATTTATTTCCAAAGGATGATGGAAAGGCCATAAAGTCAATCCCCCATACGTCAAAGACTTCTACTTCTAATATACCTTTTTGAGGCATCTCATCGCGTCTTGATATGTTACCAGTGCGTTGGCACCGGTCGCAGTTTAGTATTACGATGTGGACATCCTTCCAAAGGTTGGGCCAGAATAGGCTAGATTGCAAGATCTTAGTGCATGTCTTTGAGGTACTAGCATGTCCTCCATAAGGAGCAGAGTGACATTGAGAGACGATGTTTTCTATTTCTTCTTCTGGGACGCAACGACGGAAAATACCGTCGGTTCCTCTCTTAAACAGCAAAGGTTCATCCCAATAATAATGTTTTAGATCATGAAAGAATTTTTTATTTTGTTGATAAGATAAGTTTGGTGGAAGTACTCCAGCTGCTAAGTAGTTGACTATGTCAGCATACCATGGCAGAGTAGTGTGCATGTTAATCTCTTCCACGACTTCTTCCATCTTTGGGTCATTTAACCGTAGAGTAGACATATCACTTTCTAGTTGGGCTATGAGCCGTTCATATGGGAAATCCTCATTAATGGGTACTGACTCTGTTTTAATGCCTTCTAATCTAGATAAGTGGTCTGCTACTACGTTTTTGGTTCCTTTCTTATCTTTGATCTCTAAATCGAATTCTTGTAGAAGTAGGATCCACCTTAGCAGTCTTGGTTTTGCATCCTTCTTGTTAAGTAAGTATCTAATAGCTGTGTGATCTGTATAAATGATGATCTTAGCTACCACTAGGTAAGAACGGAATTTGTCAAGGGCAAAGATCACGGCTAAAAGTTCTTTTTCTGTGGTAGCGTAATTTATTTGGGCGGAGTCTAAAGTTCTACTTGCGTAGTAAATGGCATGAAGTTTTCTATCCCTCCTTTGTCCTAAAACTACACCTACAGCATAATCACTTGCATCACACATGATTTCGAAAGGTAATCTCCAATCTGGTGGTTGCATGATAGGTGCGGTAATAAGAGTTGTTTTCAGCTGTTCAAACGCTTTTAGGCATTTCTCATCAAAGATGAATTCAACGTCTTTCATTAATAGATCGGTAAGAGGTTTAGTGATTTTCGAGAAATCCTTTATGAATCGTCGGTAGAAACCGGCGTGTCCTAAGAAACTTCCTATTTCTCGTACGGTTTTTGGAGGTTGAAGATCTTTTATAATTTCTATCTTGGCTTTATCAACTTCAATTCCTCTATCAGACACAACGTGTCCAAGTACAATTCCTTCATTTACCATAAAATGGCATTTCTCCCAGTTTAATACAAGATTAACTTTTACGCATCTTTCCAATACCATTTCTATGTTCGATAGACATCCTTCAAAACTCTGCCCACATACGGAGAAGTCATCCATAAACACTTCCATAATGTCATCTATAAAGTCAGCAAAGATTGACATCATGCATCTTTGGAATGTGGCAGGTGCATTACATAGTCCAAATGGCATTCGCCGATAAGCAAATGTACCATAGGAACATGTGAAGGTCGTCTTTTCTTGGTCGTCAGGATGAATAGGAATTTGAAAGAATCCTGAGTAACCGTCTAAATAGCAGAAGTATGAGTGTTTAGCCAATCTCTCCAACATTTGGTCAATGAAAGGCAATGGGAAATGGTCTTGACGAGTGGCTTTATTTAGTTTCCTATAGTCGATGCACATTCTACTTCCAGTTACAACCCTTTTTGTTATAGATTCACCTTTTTCGTTCTTAACAACTGTAACACCTCCCTTCTTTGGGACGACATGTACTGGGTTCCTGCTTCTAAAAGTTTTTTCACTTTGTCCTTGACTACAGTGCTCAAGATTGGGTTAATCCTTCTCTGATGTTCCCTAGAGGAATTACAGTCTTCCTCCAGCATAATGTGGTGCATACAAATAGAAGGGCTTATTCCTTTAAGATCGGCGATGTTATAGCCTAACGCAGTTGGATATTTTCTTAAGACGTCTAATAGTTTCTTTGTTTTGGTCTGTCCTAAGTCTGCATTGACTATCACAGGTCGTTCGAGAGCTTCGTCTAGGAATTCATACCTTAAATTTTTGGGTAATGTTTTCAGTTCTAGAGCTGGGTTCTTTGGGCAAGGTAGATGATCTGGTGTAAGTGCTAAGCATTCGCTTAGGCTATCATCTTGATAAGGTTCACGCCAGTTATCTTCTTCGAAAATCGGAGGTATAGGAATTTTTAGAATATCTGAATATATGGTCGGTTCCATCTCGATTTCTCTTACGCACTCGTCTATGACATCTAGTAAATAACATGTGTCATCTATGGCTGGAGCTTGTAAGAATTGTGTCAAAATAAATTCAACTTTCTCTTCACCAACTTCAAAAGTTAGCCTGCCTCTCTTTACATCTATAATTGCTCCAGCAGTAGCTAGGAATGGCCTTCCTAATATGATAGGAGTAGTAGAGTCTTCTGTAATATCCATGATTATGACATCAGTAGGGATATAGAATTGTCCTATACGAACTGGAACATTCTCTAGTATACCAACTGGGTATTTAACAGAGCGGTCAGCTAATTGAACAGACATCTTAGTTGGTCTTAATTCTCCCATATCAAGTTTCTTGCAAATGGATAAGGGCATAACACTAATACTGGCTCCTAAGTCACATAGAGCTTTGTCTATGACGAATTTCCCAATTACACAAGGTATTGAGAAACTACCTGGGTCTTTTAGCTTAGGAGGCATTTTGTTTTGGATAATTGCGCTACACTCAGCAGTAAGCGTAACTGTTTCGTTTTCCTCAATCTTTTTCTTATTGGATAGGATTTCTTTTAGGAACTTAGCGTATGAGGGCATCTGGGTGATGGCTTCTGTAAAAGGTATTGTGATGTTTAATTGTTTCAGAAGTTCAACAAATTTCTTAAATTGCCCTGCTGTTTTAGAATTTTTCAATCTTTGAGGATACGGAATAGGTGGCTTATAAGGTGGTGGAGGCACATAAGGTTTTTCTTTGTCTACATCTTCTTGGTTATTATCTTCCTTTTCCTTGGGTTCACTCTCCTTCTCAGTTGTTTGGTCGTTAGCAGACTTTTGGTACATGGCTGGATTTTGAAGTCTTGGGTCAATGGGTCCATCTAATTCTTTTCCACTTCTCAGTATAACAGCGTTTGCATGCCCTTTAGGATTAGGTTGTGGCTGTCTAGGAAATGTTCCAGCAGGAGCAGCAGTAGGTGCTTGTTGTTGAGCCACTTGGGAAATTTGTGTTTCAAGCATTTTGTTGTGAGTGGCCAAAGCGTCTACTTTGTTTGCTAACTGCTTAATCTGTTCACTAGTGTGTACATTTTGATTAAGGAACTCTTTGTTTGTTTGAGTCTGGGTAGCTATGAAGTTCTCTATCATCAGTTCGAGGTTAGACTTCCTAGGAGCATTTGGAGCAGCTGTTGCAGCCTTTTGATAACCTGGTGGTGCAGCAGGTGCTTGACCAGGTGCATACAATGCATTGTTGTTTTTGTAAGAGAAGTTGGAGTGATTCTTCCAACCAGGATTATAGGTATTTTCATAAGGGTTTGCTTGAGCATAATTCACTTGATCTGTAGAGGCTCCTGCTAAAACTTGGCATTCAGGGGCAGCGTGTCCAGCTATTCCACATAATTCGCAGTTTGGCGCTACAGCAGCCACGGTGGCTGTGGGTGTCATGGTCAAGTTGTCTATCTTTTGAGCTATTACATCTACCTTAGCACGGACGGCATCTAGGCTAGATCCTTCGTACATTCCTCCTTTCGGTTGGGATTTCTCCACTTGAGTTCTTTCACCTCCCCATTGGTAGTGATTCTGAGCCATACTCTCGATGAGCTGTTGGGCTTCATCATAGGGTTTATCCATGAGTGTACCACCTGCGGCGGCATCTATTGTCAATCTTGTGTTGTACAAGAGACCATTGTAAAATGTGTGGATAATTAAACAATCCTCAAGACCATGATGCGGGCATATCCTCCTCATGTCTTTGTATCTTTCCCATGCATCATATAAAGACTCGTTGTCTTTTTGTCTGAAGCTGTTGATTTGGGCTCTCAGCATAGCTGTTTTGCTTGGCGGAAAATATCTGGTCAGGAAGACCTTCTTCAAATCTTCCTAAGAAGTAATAGAATTTGATGGCAAGAATTGCAACCAAGCCTAAGCTCTATCTCTTAATGAGAAAGGGAAAAGACGTAGTCTTATGGCGTCTGCGGTTACACCATTCGCTTTCACTGTGTCTACATACTGCACAAACTTGGTTAGGTGTTCGTTCGGATCTTCTATTGGGTTTCCAGAAAATTGATTTTGTTGTACAGCAGATAACAGCGAGGGTTTCAACTCGAAATCGTTTCGGTTGATAGCTGGAGCGACAATGCTGTTGTGAGGTTCTTGTTGAGATGCAGCAACATAATACTTAAGAGGTCGGTTCTGCGGTGGAATATCCATGTCTAGTTCTGATTCGGAATCTGATTCGGATTCGAATTTAGGATCTGATTGAGATTCAGGTTCTGATAAAGGAAAAGGGATATCGTGAGTTAAGCAGTATTCTTGGATACGTCTTTTTACAGAATGAAGACGCTCAGGTTCGTCTGTTGGTAGTACGAGGTCTTCGCCAGAAGAGCGAGTACTTGACATACAATCAACAGAAAGGGAATTTTGGTTTTTGCCTTAGTCTATACGACGTAACAAAGGAATTACGATGTCGACTTAATTAGTCCCCGGCAACGGCGCCAAAAACTTGATCGCGACTTTATGAGTCGAATGAGGATTACTGCAAGTATACAGTTGTATCGCGTAGTTTTAAAAGATTATCGATCCCACAGAGACTAGAAATCGAACACACCGTTATCTATCGTTATTATGTTTATCTAAGGCTAATCAGTATTTGGGTTTTTAGTTAAAATGGGAAATTAAAGGGAAATTAAAATTTGGGAATACTAGTTATGAATAAGTTATCGGTATATAATTCGGTAACCTACGTAGAATTAATTAAACCTAAGCCTGTAGAGATTTATCACCCTATTCATCTGTAGGAGAAACCGGTTTAAAAGCCCTCAACTCACACTCCCGTTGATCTTGCTTCGGACTATACTTCTAAGTCAATACGTCTGCTCTCGCTAGCCCGTATGAGGTTAAAAATACTTTTTGAAAACTAATTAAACCTAATCAACTTTAAAGCGCTTCCGCTGTTTTTAAACCTAATGCCTGATTTCAGCTATCCGGGTAAAGCCTCACACTCCCGTGGTCTCGACTTTAACCTATGTTACTCCTTACTCTCGTAATAAAAGTTTGGGTTTTATATTAAGAAATCAAAGCCAGAAGAAGGATTGATTATTGATTTTAGCTTATAGAAAATTAATTCATTTTAGTTACTCCATTATACACCGATAATATCGGTTTAGCTCGACATAATTTGGAAATTAAATGCTAAAGCAAGAAAGTAAACAAACACAGACATAATTAAGAAATAAACAAACAATACTTGAATTAAATAACAAAACCTGGAATTCAGTAACAATGCCAACAACAATCCCTCCACAAATCGGTAGGTTCTTGCTTGAAAGTAATAAAATGCAAGGTTGAAGGCAATGAAACAAAGAAATCTAAAGCTAAGCTGCAACAATTCCTCAGTGTGAGAAACTGTCACTTTTGTTCGGTAATGGTTAACAAGGAAATGGAAATGCAATGTAAAAAGAATGACTGAAGCTTCTGAAAATAAATTGGCAGCACAACGGTATACTTTGAAAACAGAAAATGGCCACCCTTTGTTCTTCGTGAGTGTCTCTATTTATAGGCTCAGCATCATGTGGAAGTTGGAGAAAAATTAGCCATTCATGCTAACGGTTATCCCATGTTGGAACTAGAAAACTTCGGAGGTAATGGCATCGTGTGAAACTGTTTCATCTGAGAATTCGTAGTTAAGTCTCTGCATCCAACGTGCAATTAAAGCGCATGACGATCGTGGTGACATGTGACGGTCGTGGTGAACTTTGGAGCTGCCACGGTCGTGGCACTCCCATGACGATCGTGATATCAACAAAAATGGATTTCTTCAATTTTTCTTCTCTTTTCTGCTATTTTCTAGCATGTTTTGGTTCTTTTCCACATTTAGCATACTTTGACTTGTGAAATATGATTACCTGCAAAAATACATAAATAATCTCGAGAAAATCGCATATTAGACGAAAAACGGAATAAGAACTAACATAAATCGAAGTAAAAATATGATATAAATTCGTGTTATCAGTTTATGATAGTAGGCCCACCAGGACCAGAAACAAGCCCAAGTGGGTGGGTGATTATAAATTAAATTAATTAGTAAGTTTTAGTGTCTTTTTTATTTTGGGCCAGGCTCATTAATCAACCCTTGAGGGTTTGCCTTGTATTTAAGACATTTAGTTTGTTTAGAGGAGGCAGAAAATTAATTGAGAATTTTTTTTTTTTCAATTTCTTGTTGTTTTGTGCTATCTTTGTTAGAACCCTAGATCTAAGAGAATAGTTGTGGAAACCTCCTTATCAATTGGTGCTTTCATCACTTGTATTCATGGCTCCTCCCCCCAAACCACCTAACCCAAGAAATATCATAGAGGAGGCTGTTCAAACAACTCATGTGCATCTAGACAATGCAATGACACAAACTCAGCAGCAAATGAACTAGAGATTTGATAAAACCACTGCAGATTTGGAGCTTATTCAAACTCGTATGGACAATGAGAAGCAAATCTCAAACTCTAGGTATGAAAACATCATGGGTATGCTAAACAAACTTGCTCTTCAAAAGGAGCAGCAACCAGCTGCCAATAGTCCAGCAGCAACAGCAGCAGCCACTGTTTATACAGCCATCACTGTTCATACAACAGAAGCATCTCCTTCAGGTATCAGTAATATTTCCCATTCTATTCCTATATCTGCAACCCATACCAGCCCCATTCTTACTACTGCAACCACTCCCCTACATTCCCCTCATTTACACCAGTCTTATACTCCTCTACACTCCATTTCCCTCTTTAACAACCTCCTCCAACTACACTTAACCACTGATCCTTTTAGACCAAACCCTACCCAAATACCCAGATTTTTTTCTTCACCATACCTCACTCAACCCAACAATATTCCATTTACACAAAATTATAATATCCCAATGTTCCAACATATCCCTTGTTCACAAATTCAACCAAGCACACCTCTACCACCTTTCCGAACCCCCAAACTAGAACTTTCCATGTTTGATGGCTCAAACCCTTTAGAATGGTTATTTCAAGCTGACCAATATTTTGATTTTTATCAATTACCACTTGAAAATAGAATTTCTATGATGTCATTTTATATGAAAGGTGAAGCCTTATTTTGGTTCAAATGGATGTATTAAAGTCAATTATTAATTGATTGGCCCTGTTATACTAAGGCATTAGAATTACGCTTTGGTCACTCTACATATGCTAATCACCAAGCTGAATTATTTAAATTGAAACAAGTGGGTTCAGTGGTGGAATATCAAGCTGTTTTTGAAAAGTTGGGCACTCAAGTAGTTGGTTTATCCCAAGAGGCAATTATAAATTATTTTATTTCTAGGTTGGCTCCAGAAATTCAGAATGAAATTGCCATTCACAAACCAAATTCTATTTCCCAAGCAATTGGGTTAGCTAAATTGATTGAGTCTAAGATTAAGGATGCCAAACCTAAATACCACAAACCCTTCTCCAACACCATTCACAAACTAATCACAACCACACAAACAACACCCCAACCAACCCCAGCCCCAAAAAGTCCAGCTACATCCCAACCCTATAAACTCCTAATTCGAAAGTTATCTAATGCTCAACTTCAAGAGCATCGTGCCCAAGGCTTGTGTTTCAATTATGATGACAAGTTTATACCGGGTCACCGTCGTACAACTGGAAAATTCCTGTTGCTGATAGAGGATGAGGAGACTCAAATTGTGAATGAATCCTTAGACACATTGGAAGCCAGCGCCACTTCATCAGAAGTTGATGACACATACTTCCAGCTATCTCCCCAAGCTGCTATTGTCCATTTTTCACCCAAGACTCTCAAATTCACCAGCTTGCTTCCACGGAATTAGCAACCTAATTCTTTCTTCAATCCCAAGTTACCAAAAATTTCTCCTTCACAAGGAAACCACAAATCCATTTAGAATCAGAATCTCTGATTCCACAATCTCAGGTGCCACCTGGAATCCTAGTCATATTCCAATCACACCTGTTACCAATAAACAGTTAGTTCAAAACAGTAACAGACAAAGATGTCAAATCCTCCTGATATGACATCTTGTCTAACATCTTAACCTGCAGTTAGTTTAACATGTTAGGACATCTTGTCCAACATCTTTCTGATAAATTAGTTTTACCAAATTAATGCCAACCCTAAAAGTAGGGACTCAACAAGACCTTGAGACATCTCTGTAGGAAGATATATCTTATAATCACTACAATCCAAATCAAACAATCAAAAATTGTTTTTCCAGATAAATTGTTGTAATTGGAACAATTGTTAATTCTATATCCAAGTTAAGGTCCCTCTTTTAGTTTGTAAAGAATTCATAAAGGAAAAAGTGGCATTCCTTAACACAATAAGTTTAAAGCTCATTCTCTTATGACATCACTCTCAGATAATTGTAGTGAATAAGTGAGATATCCCCCTTAAAGATGGCAATTTGTCAAATCTTTCAAACACACTTTTTAGCTTCATTGTCTCGGTCTTTGGATAAGATACAAAACAAACTTTTTCCTCTAATAGATTAGGAGGAACTACGAACGCTCTGATTTCCCAAAGTCTCTTTGTGGGAATACGTAGGCATAAGATTGCGAAATCTTAGCGAGCACACTAATAAAAAACCTTAGGTCTAGGTACCTTCCCAAAAACAACAGAAAACCATAAAAACAACAAAAACATAAATAAGTTTGGTTCCAAGTTTCAAACTTTCAAGTGAAGGAGAAATTGAATTTCTCAAGCCAAAGCAATTCCATCCAAACCAATGATCCAAACACCTCACATACATCATGTATAAGTGATCCAAACACTTAAACAACTTCTGTAACATCAGAATCATCAAGTCATACCCCATTTGCTCAAAATCCATCATAAGCTTCAGTTGGAGTCGAGCTCATCAAACCAGAAGGTTTCAATATATTCCAAGCACATCAACACATTCCTTAAGGTCTAGGGAAGTTGTCCAGGTCATCATTTCACATCTATAACACCTACAACTGAGGATTCGATTTCCTCTTGCATAGGTAAGCCTGAACTTCCCAAACTCCATGAAACATGCATCATTTTTTATATTTCAAGTTACCAACATGTTTCTGCACTTATATAGATTGTTTTCCCTCAATCAATTGCTATGTATCAATCGTGTATAGGATTTTACAATGTTCTTGCAAAAATTAGGGTTCATCTGTTCATAACCTAATAACTCACTCCATACTTAAAATAAATGAAATTAATTAGTACCATCGTGTTCCTTGTTCAAAAGCGAACAATTTTCATGTTTACATCGTGCAATTTCATTACGAATTGAGTGAGATATGAGGGGTTTTGCAAATTTGGGTGGCAAGAGGAAGAAGAAGTTTTTCGCGCCATATTTCAAAATTTTGAATTTTTAAATATTTTTAATATTTTCATTTTATTTTCAAAAAATATTTTCTACATCCAATTTTGATTATTTTCAAATGGATTTTTGCACAAATATTATCCATATATTTAAATAATTTATTCACCAAAAAATCAAAAAAGTATTTTATATTTGATATATTTTTAATATATTTAATATATTATTTTTAAATTGTTTTTAAAAATAATTTCAATTATTGATTTTTTCTAACAAATTAATTAATTTTAATTCCAATTTTTTCATACATGTCATTTACATACCCTATTATTTTAATCCACAAAAAATCACAAAAATAATTTTTATTTGATATATTTTTAATATATTAAAAATATTATTTCAAATTGTTTTAAATATTTTTAAAATGATTTCTTTTCTTGATTTTTAAAAAAGTCAAAATGATTTTAAATATTCATGTGGATAAAATACCTTTTTCATAAACCTTAATCATTGTTTATAACATGATTAATGGATTCATTTGATAAATTATACTTTTTTTGTTGATTTTTTCTTTGAAAATTATCTTTAAAAAAATGAAATTAGGGTTTTACTTTGATTATATCTTTCAAACTTCATTTCAACCCTCATGGGCCTATATTAGAGTGTAAGACCCACCCCTCTTTGTAAATAAACCACTTCATGGGCCTCTGCTATACTATAAGTCCCATCACACATTTCAAAATCACGGTGCGATCACTATTTTCATAACAATCTCTAGGCCTCTGCTAGGAGTGTAAGTCCCAACCTTTTTCTTTCAAAATCATCCTCTATTTCTCAAAACAAGATAAACATCTTGGGCCTATTATAGAGTGTAAGACCCAACACCCTTTTTGTAAATAGAAAATCTTTTAGCCTCATTCATCCTGGGCTTTGTATAGGATACAAACAATCATTCGGGCCTCTATTTAGAGTGTAAGACCCAACACCTTTTCTTCTCTCTTACTTAAAATAAATTCATCTTCAAATTCAAAACTTTCTTCAATTTCTTCAAACACTAATCCAATCTTGAAGAAACCATCTAATCAATCACAAAACACTTGGGCCTTTATCCAAAGAATAAGACCACCACCTTTCTCAATTCAATTCATACTTGTTTATACACTTGTTCATATATCTGTATATATACTTGTACATATTTTGTTAAGTTTCTCTTAACATTTAAATCATCCTCAGTTTAGACTAGTTCAAACAATAGGATCCTTGCAATCAGTATAACTTAGTTCAAACAACTAGTTCCCCCCTGTACAAAGGAATTCTTCTTCCGAATAGAGTTAGCCTCCTATTGGGCTTTGTTTAATTTATTCAACCATGAAACACTTTAATAAAGAGAGGATTATTTCCCAGTGAAACCTCTTCTTTAATCCCTTTAACCCTAGAACAGTTAAACGAAGAAAGGATTATTTCCCGGTGAAACCTTTCTTGAACTCTTCATAGACTTGGAAAGTCTCAATCCTCATCCTCCTCCTGGGCTTCATACAAGGACCCTCAGGCTTCCTAAAAGCATAGGATAGATCCTAGTCATCTTTATCAATACACCAGTCCTCAGGAAAGTCAAAATCTCTAAGGCATTTAAACTCATCCTTTAAGTCTCTTCTGATCCTCAACAAGGTTTGGTTTTCACTTTAAAAATCCCCAGCCAGGGTCAGGTTACAATCAACAAATCCCCAAAAGAATCAAAGCCTTTGTGGAATTTATTAATTCTAATCTCCATCAAGAGTTAGTTTCCCTTTTGATTCCTCAAACAATTTAGACCTTCTCTTGGAATTAAAATCCCTCAGCAAAGAGTCAGTCTCTACTTAAATTCCCTCAGCCTCCTCTTAGGCTTCATATAATGATTTTTCCCAGTCAGCCTCACTATTGGGCTTTGTACAAGACAAATATATTACTCCCTTAGTTGAGTCAGTTTTCAACTTCTTTTTTTAGCTTCAACCTTGGGCTTTGATCAAGGCACAAAATGCAACATCCCCACAGATGAGACCATGAGTCCTCTTTGTAGGGGGAAATCTCCTCTGTACATCACATTTCAAAACAAACAATTAAATCTTTTTTACAGATAACTGATGTAAGTGGCACACTTGTTGATTAAAAATCCAAGCTAGAGTCCCTCCTTTATCATGGCTAAAGTTCTCTTAGCATCCAAGTCAATGTCCCTCTCTTAGCATGAAAGATTCATAAAGGAAAAAATGGCATTGCTCTACACTGAGTTAAAGCTTCTTCCTTCATGACATCTCAAATCTCCTATAAAGGAAGATGTGGCATTGCTGGATTCCACACATCCTAGTTAAAGCAACGTCCCTTATAAATCAATTCTCAAATGTTTGTGATGAATATGTGAGCTATCTCCCTTTAGGGATGACAAATTATCTCTCAAATACTCTTTTAGCTTTAATCTTGGGCTTTGACCAAGACACAAATACTCTTTTAGCTTCAATCTTGGGCTTTGAACAAGACACAAACACTCTTTTAGCTTCAATCTTGGGCTTTGAACATGACACAAATACTATTTTAGCTTTAATCTTGGGCTTTGAACAAGACACCAAACATTTTTCCTCCCATAAAATAGGAGGAACTACGAACGTTCTGATTTCTCCAAATCTCTCTACGGGAATACGTAGGCATAAGATTGTGAAATCTTAGCGAGCACACTAAATAAAAAATCTTAGGTCAAACACCTTCCCAAAAACAATAGAAAACCCTAAGACAACAAAAAAATCTCCTCAAAGGAGAAACTTCACAATCAACAACAAATGAATTTAAGCAACCAAGCAATTCAACACTAGAAACATATGCAAATAAAGGTTCTTATAGATTACTATAGATACTCTGGGTGTTAATAGCTTCCCTTTGTATAACCAACCCCCGATTCTAGATTTCTTCGCATTTGTAAAGGAAAACATTTGCACGTAGGGTTAGTTTAAGTTATCTTCCCCTTCCTTTTAAGCTTCATAGGATAAATACAGAAATCAGAAAGTAGCACTAAATGCGGTAGTGGTCGCGTCACAAAAACTGAGCTATAGAAAAATGGCGATTCTACAGGGGAAATTTTAATCTTTTTCTAGGAGGGTTAAGCCTTGCATTGCATATTTTTGCTATTTTATTTGCTTTCTCATTTGATATCATTTACTGTTTTCCATCATACTATCTTCTTATCTGCCATACTTATTTAATTTACTCTTATATGAGAATGTGATTAATACACATGTGGTGAGTCAAAATGTCCTCAATGGGCTTGAGAGCATTTTTAAGATATGAGGTGGCAGACTCAAGAAGGCTTATAGGGAGTGAATCTTGACCAAGCTAACTTGAAATTCCACCAAATCAATAGAGGTATCCTTTTGGAATTACTGATGTTAAGCGAGCAAGTCGTGAAAACATTACTTTTTCCACTGGGCACCCGTGAAACTGAGGATTAGTAAACACTTAACCTTGGCCATTTCTAGGATGTAGTACGGTGACTATCGGGAATAGTCGATACGCAATATTACACTCGAATGAGATCCAACTTAGGGATATTACAACTCTCATGAGTCAGTCGGTTTGCTGGTAATATTCTTAAGAGGGGTCAATGATTTTGGGAACCTTGTTAAAACACGTTCTACATGTGCAAAAAGAACCTAGTACATACCTTTGGGATGGGTAGACCCGTGGCCTCCATGCTTGTGACAATAAACCCTTAAACCCATATTTTCATATATTTGTGTTTGCTGCATTCATGCATCAATCTAAAAACTTTCAAAAAAAAATTTCTCAAAAATTTTTCATAGGAACTAAAAAAAATAGGGTTTTGCAAATATCAGAAACCGCTTTATGGATTTTGGTAGAAGAAAAACTCAGAAGTACACCTTCAGAAATCCAAAAATTGAAGACCTGGGAAGATTGGGAAGGTTGATTACTAATCCAGAAGCTTTTAGAGCTAAGTATGGGGGACTCTTATCCCTTTTAAAGGTCAACATGGTGGAAGGATTCCTATCTACATTGGTTCAGTTCTATGATCCGGTGTACCACTGCTTCAAGTTTCTAGATTATCAGCTCACACCAACATTGGAAGAATACTCTCATTTGATTGATTTACCCATCACTGATCAAGATCCATTCTCTGGACTGGAAGAAGTTCCTAAAGATCAAATCATTGCAAGAGTCACCTCTTTGGAAATATCAGATATCAAAACCCACATGACCACCAAAGGAGAAATTCAAGGTTTACCAGCGAAGTTTCTAATGGAGAAAGCCATTTACTTTTCCAGCATAGGAAACATAGTTGCTTTTAAGGATAATTTTGTTCTACTCATCTATGGGTTGTTCCTTTTCCCTAACATTGACAATTTCGTTGACATAAACGTTATCAAGATATTCTTAATTGGGAACCCTGTCCCAACTTTGCTTGTAGATGCTTACCACTCAGTGCATTTAAGGAACTTGTATATCGGAGGGATAATTACATGTTGTGTACCATTACTCTACAAATGGTTTATTTCCCACTTGCCCAAATCTGCTGCTTTTTGGGATCTCAAAAGTGGTATGCGATGGTCGCAAAAGATCACGTCCCTTACCCATTCTGACATAGATTGGTACAACCGGATCTTTGACGGAATAAAGATCTTTGACAAATGTGGAAGTTTCCCCAATGTACCCCTCATTGGTACCAAGGGAGGGATCAATTATCACCTAATTTTAGCTCGTCGTCGGCTTGGATACCCGATGAAGAACCTACCTTACAACATTCATCTAGAAGGTGTTTTCTTCAAGGAAGGAGAAAATGACAGAACACTCAAGGAGGAAATTGTGCATGCCTGGCATCATGTTCATAGGAAGGGAAGAGAGTCTCTAGGAAAATCAAACTGCATCTCCACAGAGCCTTATCTCCAATGGGTACAAACTTGAGCCATCAAGTTAAAAATGCCTTACCCTCGCCAGGAAGTATTCCCTTAAAAAAATATATCCTCTACTTCATGAGTGACACAGAGAAACTACATGTCGCTTTTAATAAAATTCAACGTGAAAAAGACTCTTGGAGGAACAAGTATCAAATTCTCAGCTTGGAGTGCACAAAGATTCAAGAGTTACTAAAGGAGAAAGATGCTCTGATTGAAATACTAGAACAACATGTTGTAGAAAGTCAAGAAGAACGGAGGAGTTTACTCTCTCCTTTCACATGGCAAAGGATCATCAACCCGACAAGGGTTGAGGAGACCCGATCAAAGAAGAGAAAAGGGGATCAGCAGCCAGCATCTGGACCTTTGTAAGAGATTCCTTAGGATTCAGGGGCCTAGTTTTCCTACCTGCACTTTGTAAAATAATGTACTTTTCCCTGTAAGATATTGTAATACTTTGAATTCAATAAAAAGGTTTCCACCACTGTATGATATTTGAAATACAATTGTTAAATGTTCTTTTGAAACCAAACCAAAAAAAGATCATTATCATTCTTTGCATATCATTCATCATTCTTGCATTACACATCTTTGTCATAAAGTCTCACACATGTGTCGCACTTTAGAGTCAAATTGTCTCATTCGTACAATACTCGAACCAATCGGCAAAAGAAAATGGACGATCTTGAGGAGGAAAATAGAGAGCTAAGAGAGGAAGTTAACACCTTGAAGGAAAGTCTAGAAAGACTCAACGACATGATTGATTCCCTGGAAGCAGCTCAGGATCAACCACCTCAAAGGACTGCAATCTCAGAAATTGTGTCTACGCAATGTTTGAGATACCCGTCAGTCTTCCGCAGTACAACATGCCTAAAAGTTTTCCCTGTGGCATGCCTTTCAATTTCATACCTGAGGGATATATACCACCGGTCGCTGAAGACCTAGGGGCCACAACCGGAACCTCCAAACCTGAAGGTTACAAACTTCAGGTGACCGAAAATGCAAGGGCCATGACAGAGACTCCTGTACCTGAAGGTTACAAACTTCAGGTCACCGAAGCACTAAGAGTTACTGCAGTAATGTCTATAACACAACCTGTGATACATTCTATCCCATAGGAACAGATTCTTCAGAACACCCCCGGCAAGGATGAAGAAGTATACGAAAGAATTAACGAATTCCAAGAGCGGTTCTTGGAAATGCAGAAAGAACTGCATGCCATTCCCGGACAGGACATGTTTGGCAAAGATGCCGCTGACCTTTGTTTAAGGTGCTCGACTTTGAGAAGTATAAAGGTAACTCTTGCCCTCAGAGTCACTTGGTAATGTACGCCTGGAAGATGTCTACCCAGACAGAAAACCAACAGCTACTAATCCACTACTTTTAAGACAGTCTAACCGGTGCCGCGCTCAAATGGTACATGGGGTTAAACCGTACAAAGATCAGTATTTTCAGAGACCTTGGGGCAGCTTTTGTTCAGCAGTACAAGTACAATTTGGATATGGCTCCCGACAGAGATTAACTCATAGTTATGTCCCAAAGAGGTAAAGGAACCTTCAACGCTCAAAGATGGCGTGAAATCGCCGCCCAAATTTGTCCTCCTCTCGAGGAGAAAGAAATGACGAAAATCTTCTTGAAAACATTAAGCTCATTTTATTATGACCGAATGGTCGCCAGTGCACCTAGTGATTTTACCGAGATGTTAAACATGGGGGTACGCCTTGAGGAAGCAGTCCGAGAAGGTCGATTGGTTAAGGACTCAGAACCATCTAGCAGTAGTAAAAGATACGGGAGTGCTTTCCAAAAGAAGAAATAGCAAGATATCAGTAATATCTCGCAGAGTAAGCAAAGGCGAAGGTATCAACCTTGACAGGTAGCAACGGTATCTCCCGTTGTCAGTCCAGCGCCGATCCCGACATAACAACCATAGGTTACTCAGAGACAACCAAATCAATAATCATATCAGCAAAGGCAGCAACAACCTCTTCATCAGGCTCGCCCATAATACAATAACAACAATCATTTTCCCCGATGGCCAGGATTTGACCCCATACCAATGTTATATGCAGAACTATTCCCACTTTTGCTAGCAAAGGGGCATGTTCAAACCAAGACTCCTCTCACAGTGCCGGACAATCCCCCTTATTGGTTCAAAGCTGATCAGTCTTGCCCGTATCATCAAGGAGGACCGGGGCATAGCATTGAGAATTGCCTTTACTTCAAATCTGACATACAAAGGCTCGTCAAAAACAGAGTTTTATCTTTCAAAGATACGAATCCGAATGTTCAAACAAACCAGTTTCCACAACATGAAAAAGCTTCAGTAAACTTGATAGAAGAAGGACCCGCCAACAGTTATCAAATTCACGACGTACGCCTACTAGGAACAAATTTGGTAAAAATGCATTGCAGGCAAAGCGAGTATGGCCATGTGCCATCTCACAACTATCATCAATGTGACATTTGTTCCAAGAACAATCAAAGGTGAATAATTGTATAAGCAGCTCTTCAGGAACAGATGAATCTAGGTTGGATCCATGATCACAGGATTCGTGGAATAAATATGGCCTATGAACATCCAAGCATTATTCAAAATCATGACATCCGCACAATGAATGTCAATTTAGTTACAATGCACTCAAGACATAGTCAGTATCACAATGCACGACTACAACACTTGCCCAATTTGTTCAAAAGACAACCAAGGATGTTCTTTTGTACAATAAGCCCTTTAGCGTCAAATGGATATTGGATGGATCCAAGACTACCATGGAAGTAATAATAACCAGGTTAACATGATTCATATTTTCGACATTAGTTTAATGAATACCAGCTTGGTAGAATTGCATGCCAAGCAAGTTAGATTTGGTTATCTGCCAGCACATAATTATCATGACTGAAAAGATTGCTCCAAAAATGATCAAGGTTGTGTACTTGTACAAAGACCTCTTTAACACATGTTGGACCATTGGTGGCTTCCAGTCTACCAGGATGAAAACACACATCAAGTTAGCATAACCAATGGAAATCCGAACAGACACCAAAGTTGTGACATCTGCTTGCTGGAGACGGATTTGGTAAAGATGCACTACATATAGAGTGGGTACGACCGTGTGCCACCTCATAATTATGAACGCTTCCGAATATGTTCAGAAAATAGCAAAGGGTGCTACATCGTACGAGCAGCTCTCCAGGATCAAGTAGACCAAGAGGAAACCCAACTGTGCCTAAATTCTCAATCAATCAATATGGTACATGGTTGCCTCCTTGTCCAGAGCGAGATTCAAGAACTGTTGAACAAAAGAACCATCACAATTTTCAATAAAAAAGAGCTTGTTAATTATGGAATTAACAAAGATGTTTTCACCATAATCCCTCTCATAAATGAGCCAAAGCGCTTGGAAATCCCTTTCGACAGTGGAAAAATTTCCAACATTCCCGAGCTGGAACCAATTGAGGTCACTTATAACAGTCGAAATACCCAAATAGCCCCTTTGGTCATCTACTTGCCATGCCCAATGCCATACGAGTCAGAGAAAGCTATTTCGTACAAGTACGGTGCAACCATAATAAAAGATGGAAAAGAAGTTCCACTACCATCCATTGTCAATATTGCTGATATCAGTCGAGTCACCCGAAGTGGCCGAATCTTCAACAGAGGAGTTGGAGAACCTGCAAAAGAAAAAGAACCTCAAGCTGAAGTTCCTAATCAACAAATTGGTCAATCCAGCAGCACAAAGCCTGTGAAAAATAACGATGAAATGTTAAAACTCATCCAGAGAAGTGAATACAACATTGTGGATCAACTATTACAAACTCCTTCTCGGATATCCGTGTTATCTTTTTTGCTTAGTTCAGAAGCTCATAGAGAAGCTCTACACAAAGTCTTGGAACAAGAATTTGTAGAACAAGATGTAACAGTGGGTGCGTTTAATAGGATTATTTCCAACATCTCTTCCTGCAACAATTTGGGTTTCAGTGATGAAGAACTTCCAAAGGAAGGCAAGAATCATAACATGGCACTCAATATCACAGTCAATTGCCAGGACGATGCTTTAGACAGTGTACTTGTAGACACAGGTTCATCATTAAACATCATGCCAAGGTCAACTCTAGTACGATTATCTTTTCAAGGCACCCCTATGAGAGGCAACGAGATCATAGTCAAAGCTTTTGACAGATCCAAGAAGACAGTCATCGGCAAAGTCGACCATCCCATAACCATTGGTCCCCACACTTTCCAAGTCACTTTCTAAGTCTTGGACATCTGAGTGGCATACAGTTGTTTATTGGGACAACCCTGGATACATGAAGCAGGGGCAGTCACTTCAACACTTCACGAAAAGCTGAAGTTTGTCAAGAACAATAAGTTGGTCACAGTATGCGAAGAACGAGCTTTAATTGTAAGCAATCTATCGCCATTCTCATATGTAGAGCTAGAAGAGGTCGTTGGAACTCAATTTAAAGAACTCTCTGTGAGCAATGAGAATCATCAAGAAAAAGGAACGTCAATTTCCTCGTACAAAGACGCTATCCAAGTAATAAGAAACAATGACATAAAAGTATGGGGGAAAGTTGTGATTCCTGTTGATAACGAGACAAGAAAAGGTCTCGATTTTTCTCCAGCATTTACCAAGACTACAAAAAGGGATGAGGCCACTCGACCTATTCAACATTTCTTCCACAGTGGAGGTTTCCTCCACCTAATTTCTCAAGAAGTCCACACCATTGAGGAAAATGGTTCTTCTGATACAAATTAAGAATGGAAATCATATTTCAACAATGGAGGATATATATCTCAGGAAGAAACATACATGCCATTTTGATCTCCGAAAAAAAATACCAGATATATACCAAGATTAGATGTTAGAATGATCTACGGAGATTGCGATCCTGAAGGATGTTGTGCTCCACCCAACTCATTAGAAGAAGATACTCTGATGAAAGACAACTTGGATTACAACTCATATGATCCCATGGATGATTTTCCCATTTGGAAACCTTACATGGAAGATTCAGGGCAAAAGAGTCAGCCAGAGAATGCATATCTACTAAATGACCTTGAGAAAAATCCACTTGTTCTCCCAGAGTCGTGGGAATCTTACCAGGAAAATTCTGAAAATGTCAAACATCATGTTGATGACGTTGTAAGAATCGCAGGACAAGAATTTATTAACTTTGCATTTCCTGAGGTCAATGCCATTGAAGAAGATGATTCATCTATCCCCTCAGAAACTTGGATACTTTGGGACATCCAATCGGCAAGTACGACTTTCTAGTGAAGTACATTGCTCCCGAAAACCCTCGCATCAGATATTAAGACATCCAGCCAACAGGATGGGGAGATCTTTTTGAAAATGAAAATACTGGTGAGGATACAACAGAAGAGTCCTCTTATGGTAACTCTGCATGGGAAGAAGACTCTAGTGATCAAACTCCGCCAGAAATCAGTGTCATTACTGAAGACAATCCTGGAAGAAAAATTCCGGACTTTGTGATCCACAGAGGAGTTCGTCAAAATTGTGTCATGGTCGATGTCCCGAATATCGTTCATAAATCATAGTAATTGCCTCGTCTTTGTTTTGACCTTTCACTTTGCCCGGGTGAAAAGGATGTTTTATAGGGCTTGCTTTTATGTAACTATCCCTCTTCGCTTCGCCCAAAGCGAAAGAGTTTTGTTTTATAGAATTTGTGTTTCAAGAATCGACAAATCATAAATAAGAATTTCATTATGAATTCCTGCATTTATTACTATTTTCACTTTTCGCTTTTCCAGAAAATGGTAATCCTAAAAAACAACCCAAAATAAAAATAAGCATTTTTCAAAATACACTGCACACACTTTTGCATTCTCTCTGTCTTTTCTAAAAAAGAATCATCACATTATGCAGATTATTTGTTTTAAACCCCATTGAAACATACGATCCAATGCCTTCTCCCAACTTTGAGTTCAGGGTATTTGAAGCCGAAGAAGAAGGGGACGAAGAAATTCCAGATGAGATCTCTCGATTACTAAAAAATAAGGAGAAATCCATTCAACCTTACAAAGAACCGTTGGAAATGGTCAATTTGGGTTCAGAAGAGGAGAGAAAAGAAGTTAAAATTGGAGCACTACTCCATCCAACTATCAAAGAAGGCTTGATAGAACTGCTCAAAGAATTTTCAAATGTGTTTGCTTGGTCCTACCAAGACATGCCAGGGTTGGATACCAACATCGTAGAACATCACTTGCCACTGAAGCCAAAATACCCTCCGGTCAAACAAAAATTGAGAAGGACTCACCCAGATATGGCCATCAAAATTAAGGAAGAAGTGCAAAAACAGATCGATGCAGGTTTCCTTGCCACATCAGAGTATCCCCAATGGCTAGCCAACATAGTGTTAGTTCCCAAGAAAGACGGAAAGTCAGACTATGTGTAGACTACAGGGATTTAAACAAAGCAAGTCCAAAGGATGATTTCCCCGTACCACACATTGACACGCTAGTTGACAGCACAACAAAATTCAAAGTCTTCTCCTTCATGGATGGATTCTCGGGCTATAATCAAGTCAGATTGGTGCCAGGAGACATGGAGAAAACTTCATTCATCACCCTATGGGGCACCTTTTGTTACAAAGTAATGTCGTTCGGTCTGAAGAACACAGGAGCAACTTATCAAAGGGCTATGACAACTCTGTTTCACGACATAATACACAAAGAAATTGAAGTATATGTCGATGACATGATTGCCAAATCTAAAATAGAAGAAGAACACGTGGAAAACCTGTCAAAGTTATTCCAGTGTCTGAGAAAATACAAACTCCGCTTGCATCCTAATAAATGCACATTCGGTGTTCATTCAGGAAAGCTCTTGGGATTCATCGTCAGCCAAAAGGGAATTGAGGTTGATCCCGACAAAGTCAAGGCCATTCAAGAAATTCCTTCTCCAAAGATTGAAAAACAAGTAAGAGGTTTCTGGGACGTCTGAATTACATCTCGAGATTCGTATTCCTCATGACCGTGACATGCGCGCCAATCTTCAAACTACTCAGAAAGAACAAAAGCTATATATGGACAGTGGATTGCCAAAAAGCTTTAGACCGCATCAAAGAATATCTGCTAAAACCACCTATTCTATCTCCTCCATTGGAAGGAAGACCACTTATCATCTTCTTAACAGTCCTAGAAGACTCCATGGGCTGTGTGCTTGGCCAACAAGAAGAAATAAAAAGAAAAGAGTCTGCCATTTATTACTTAAGCAAGAAGTTCACAGACTATGAAACTCGATACACTATGCTTGAGAAAACTTGTTGCGCTCTAACTTGGGAAGCTAAACGTCTTTGCCAGTACATGATTTGTCACACTACTTGGTTAATCTCCGAAATGGATCCGATCAAGTACGTCTTTGAAAAGCCAGCTTTAACGGGAAGGATTGCTGATTGGCAGATGTTGTTATCAGAATACCGAATCGAGTACCACACTCAGAAAGCCATCAAAGGAAGTGTTTTAGCCAATCATCTGGCTCACCAATGAATTGAAAATAATGAATCAATCAGATTCGACTTCCCAGACGAGGATGTGATGTACCTCAAAATGAAAAATTGCGAGGAACCACTACCATACGAAGGGCCAGACTAGGATCCCAATGGGGACTAATATTCGACGGAGCTGTCAACGCTTATGGAAATGGAATTGGGGCATTCATTATTACACCTCAGGGTACCCATATTCCTTTCACCGCCAGATTGGCATTCAAATGCATAAACAATAAGGCCAAATACGAAGCTTGCATCATGGGTCTCAAAGAATCTATCTACTTAAGGATAAAGAACTTGGATGTGTATGGAGACTTAACCCTAGTTATAAATCAGATCAAAGGAGAGTGGGACACACGTCAACTTGGATTGATTCCTTACAAAGACTATGCAAGAAGGTTATTACCCTTCTTCAACAAGATTGATTTTCATCACATTCCTCGTGAAGAAAACCACATGGCTTATGAATTAGCTACCTTATCCTCCATGATTAGTGTGAATCAATGGAATGACGTACCCAAGATTGACATAATATGCTTTAATAGGCCCACTTACATATTTATGGTGGAAGTCGTCATTGATGACAAGCAATGGTATTATGATATCAAATGCTTCCTTCAAAGACAAGAATGCCCTCCCCGGGCATCAAGAAAAGATGGGAAGACTCTCAGAAGACTACCTGGCAACTTCTTCCTGAACAATGAGGTGCTCTACAAAAGAAACTTCGACATGGTTTTGCTCAGATGCGTGGACAGACATGAAGCAAACATGCTAATGAAAGAGATTCATGAAGAATCCTTTAGCACTCATGCCAATGGGCATGCAATGGAAAGAAAAATTCTGAGAGCAGTATATTATTGGCTGACAATGGAATCCTATTGTTACAAGCACATAAGGAAGTGTCACAAGTGTCAGATATACGTCGACAAAATTCATGTACCGCCAACGCATCTCAAAGTTCTTTTTTCTCCATGGAAGTAGTGCTCTCCATAGAAGTAGAGATACCATAAATAAGAATCTTGATGGAAGCCAAGCTAACAGAAGCTGAATGGTGTAAAGCAGATACGATGAATTGAATCTAATTGAAGAAAAAAGAATGACGACTTTATGCCATGGTCAGTTATATCAACAATGGATGAAGAAAGCTTTTGACAAAAGGGTCCAACCTCGGGTATTCAGAAAAGGCAACCTCGTGCTAAAAAAGATCCAATCATTTCTCACCGATTCCAGGGGCAAATGGACTCCAAATTACGATGACCCCTATGTTGTTAAGAAAGCCTTTTCAGGTGGTGCTTTCATACTCGCAACCATGGATGGAGAAGAGTTTACCTACCCCACAAATGTTGATGCAGTCAAGAAATACTTCACCTAGATAAAATAAAAATAAAAATAAAAAAAACGTCTCGTTGGACTGAAAACCCGAAAGGGCGGTCTTGGCAAAAATTAGAGACATAAATAGAAAATAACTATCCTGATAGATTAAAAACCTAAAAAATGGGAAATCTAGGAAAAAGTTAGGGATTTAAGGCAAGTAACTGCATCTGATTGATATTAGATCAATAGAAGTAATCTCATCTGTCAGGAAATCCTCAATCAGTAGTCACCTTTAGCAGAATCTCAAGAATACTCAGAATTCAAAGTTGGTAGAAGGATAGTGGTCATTATGTTTCAATGTAACCCCTTTACCTTTAAATTACCATTTTATAAACTTTGTAATGCTCCATGGAATCACGCATTAGGCTGATTACCATTTTATCAATAAAAATTTGAGCCTTGTGGCCTTTGTTTGCAATTATCATTTATTCTGCTTTGCAAAATGACATTTTGATAGTATTAACATTCTTGAAACCCAAAAATAAATTTACTTTTGTTTTCGAAACAGAAATTTCAAATTTACTTCTGCTTTTAAAATAAAGATGGCAATTTCCTTTTGATTAATGAACACAAGAAGGAACATCAACAGCTTCTCTGAAAGAAATTAAACTTCAAAATGCATAATCAAAATATTCCTTGTGATCAGTATGTCCTGAGTGGAGGATTAATTACTTCAGATTGATAAGATGGAGTAACCCACTTATCACTCCCTAAGAGTTGCATTTTGTTATTACCAAGAATATGAAAAGTTAAGCAGCAGGAATTTGATCCCTCAACAGACCAACGATACTTTTTATCCCTTAGACTGGCTGAGTATCTAGTTATGCTCATCACCAGTCTGTATGTCATGTCTGTTTTGTCAGCATAAGCATTTCATACCTACATCATGCATAATTGATTCATATTCATTTTGCATCTCATATTTCGATCACTTTGGTCACGTTTATCCCCAAGTGATTAATGTCCTATCTCCATTAGAGTTGTCGGCCTTAGGAAGAAGGGATATATTCTTTCTAAATCTACACTGAGTTTGAGCGTTGTGTAAGATTTTCCTTTCCACACTTGGATAAGATAAAATCCCAGTTTACGTTCTTTCCTCACCAGGAAATGTCTCTTCTAAACAATCTCTCTCCGGGTTACTCTTGGATTGAAATCGGTCCTCGACCACTTTGATAACTTGAACCTCTGAAAGGCAAGAAGACATTTGGTTATACACCTTTGGAACTCCACTCTTCGCCACTGAAGATGATATTTTGCTTCCCCGGATTAAGGAAAATTCCCCGTGGAAGCTTCTCAACAAAAGACTCTTGGCAATATGGACATCACATCCTCCAAGAAATCTATACCGATTGGCAAACAAAAAAGTCTGTTTTTGCCCTATAAATTCCCAATAAGTCGACAAATGGAAGTCTCTCCCCGAGAAGTTTGTCCTACTTTCAAGGAAGTCATCAGTATCTCAAAATCAAATTACATCACAAATAGCATTCCTTGTCAAGAGAAGAACTCGACAAGAAGAGACTGAGACAAGTTCCATGGCTGAAGACCAGGATCGAGGGGAGGTTTACTTCAAAAAAGATACTGAGACTAGTTCCATGGCTGAAGACCAAGATCAAGGGGAGGTTTATTTAAAAAGAAACTGAGACCAGTTCCGTGGCTGAAGACTAGGATCGAGGGGAAGTCTCACCCTTTTCTAAGTGGCATTACTTAGTAAAAAAAGATGGATGAGCAAATTAGCTACCATTCGCATCCACAATCAAAATTTTGGGTCTTCTGATATTTAATCCTCTTTTACCATGAACATATGAATATCTTCTTCATTCATACCTTCAGGTTCAAGAAGATTAAATAGGGGCATCTCTCATACCCTAAATTTTGAACCCAAAACTTCACATCATTGTGCAAATCATCACCATAATATGGATGTACTTTCACAATCACTAATCCTTTCAAAGATTGATTAAGTGTGCACTCTAGCCAAGAATTAGGGTTTTAAGACCTACAGAGGATTCATACAAAGGATCAGTCAAGAATTAACATGATCTTTAACTTATCAAGCCTCTCAATCAAGAATTAGGGTTTTGATGAAAAGTCAACCATACCTTTGACTTTTGGCCAAAGACATGATCTCAAACCTTAAGATATGATTCAACACATTCAAATGTACCGTTGATATCCATTCATGAGTTTAACATCACCGGACATCCATTCATTGAAAATCAGGAATTAGGGTTTCTCTGCACAAAATTCATCTGAGACCAAAAATCAAAGTTTCACTTTTTGACCAAAAATGTTCATCATGAACCATTATACAAGAAAACATGATCCATGGTTACATTTGAACAAGATTTGATAAAGAAATCAAGGTAACTTGTAAAAGGGGCAATGTGGAGAAAGTGAAAATTTCACTAAGTTATGCAAAAAAAGTGTTTAGGTGCCCAACTCCCAAAAGCCATAACTTCCAAACCATGCAGCCATTTTCTTGGATCCAAAGCTAAAATGATAGATCCCATCACATACTACAAAAATGTAAAACTGATCCATGATCAAAAAATGCTTGGATTTTAAGTTATGAAGTGATCAAAATCAAGAAAAGTGTGAAATGAACTTCAACACTTAGTGAAATTCAGCGTAAGGTAAGATCAAACAAAACACCAAAATGTGGAGCGATTTTTCACCATGATCCAATATGAATCAAGTCCAATGGTGAACATCAAAGTTGAACTGCATAATCCCAGCTTTCTAAAGATCCCAAGAGCATGAGATAACTCCACTTGAGCAAAGGGTTATGGAGCACCACTACGAAAAACCCATTTAACAACGGTTGGAAATGACATATAATGACGCGGGCAAAGGCGTTGTTATGTAGAGTGTTGTTGTATATGTGGTACGTACAATGACGGTCTTGGGACCGTTGTTGTATTCCAGAAAGCGCGCACCATTTCACAACTGTTGGATTACACAACCGTTGTGATATAACTAAAGATGATCTGGTTCGATTCTCAGCAACAACATTTTTTATTTATATTATTCTGGTCAGCGTTTGACATTCAACTATGGTTAGGTTTTATAACCGTTGTCAAAATAGCCTGTTTTAAATATAAAAATTCTCTGCATATCAAATTCTTCCTATATTTTATCCTGTCAAAACAGCTTCTGTTTACATCAAACATAATATGCGCATCAAACACAATTCTTCCTATATTTTATCCTTATAAATGAATTAGAGAATTTAAATCAAAAGCTAACAGCTAACATTGTTTAAATCAAATACAATACGTGCATCAAAAGCCAATATTATTGATTTCATTATGTGCATCAAACAAAATATCCTGTACATCAAACACAATATGTGCATCAAAAGCCAAAATTATTGTTCACCTTATGTACATCAAAAGCCAAAAATATGTGCATAAAAAAATATGCTGAGGAATGTAGCTGATATATCAAACAGCAGGAGGACCCTTAAGCGCATTCTAGATATAAGCTCAACGTTTACGAAGATCTAGAAAGTCCTCAATGGGGAATGGGGTTTGGTCGTTAAACATCTACATAAGAAAGAGCAAAAAATTGAATATCATGCATGATAATAATTCAATAGTCAACTTATATATTAATATATGTAAACATTTTATGACATATATACCTTATCCCATGAATCAACAATGCCGCCAAGGACAATGTTTAACATGTGTTTCATGACATAATACCCACACTCGTAACTCCCAGGTTATTTCCTCGTTTACAAATTACATGAATATAACCACACATGAATGTAAATGAAAGAAACAGGTAATCGGGCCACTTACTTTAGGAGCAATCCATGTGGGCTTTTTTCTAACATTCCTCATTATATTAACTTGCTCCACAAGACTGTACATTGAAAATTGAATTAAACATATTACATGATAAACTAATTACAATTAATGTCAAAGAAAATGATATTAAACATAGACACTTACGTTAGAATAATATCTTTCATTGGTTTGTGGAGTGGGTCGTGCAAGGAACACAGTAATGTCACCGTATTTGTCGTAAATGATATTATGATCAATTGCCAAGGACCGCTGAATGAACACGAGAATATATATATTATTAGTTTACTAAAACAAAACCAAATATAGAATATATAAATAAATTACAACAATACTTACCTACAAAGGAATGGTGCAAGGTAACATTCTTTTCCTCCCTCATTTAGCTGTTTTTTCAAGTACTTTTTTATGATAGTTTTTTCATTATACGCCCAACATATATAACTTGGCTCCAGGATTCCATAAGTACTTGATTTATTTAACTCTATACAAACACGGTGAATGTACCTAAATGGTCAAAGAAAATGAATAAATTAAGGGAGAAAATACAAAAAAATATAATGTTCTATAATGACATGTATATTCGACTATATACTTACGTGCACCAAACTTGCATAATCCCTATGTCAAGCCACTTAAATCCTGCAAGAAAATCCCTTACATCTTCAGAAGTGTAATACATTACATCCAATTTCGGGCAATGTTCTAGCGGGAGAGGTTGCGCAAGGTTTGTTGTTGCAATGGACAAGTATAAATTGGTTATTTCATTTGGACTAGGGTCCAATATCCAATTGCGGTTATCTAAAGGGGGAGGGGCTGTACAATTATTTCCTTTTGTAGAAGCGCGATTTACAACACTTCTACTTGGAGTTTGATCATCACCATCAACGTAACGTTGATCTTCATTTGTTCGTTGTTCGAGGTTTTCACTTAATCTCTACATCATAACATTTAATTAGAACATAAAACAAAAATAAGCACAATATATATCATACATTTCCGATAAAACAGTAACATATCAAGTAAAGCACATACCGAATATAACTCTTGTAACTTTTCCACGTCTTTCTCCCTTTTTTCCCTCTCCTCTTCAAACATCCTCCTTTGTTCTTCCAATTGCTTCTCAACATTCTCAATCTTTTCTCGTTGAGCATGAAATTCAGTGGTTTCGGTGCTTCTTCTTTGAGATCCAAAGTATGACCTCAAGCCGACACTTTCTCCAACACCACGAGCACGACCTCCATACTCAGCTATTCTAATAGCTTCCACTAATATGTCATGTCGTGCTTCCGGAACAAATGTACCTTTACGGGCAGCCACAACCAAATTATCCTACACAACATGAGCAACTTACATAAGCAAATGCATTTAAATAACATAAGCAAAACAAAACATATACTTACAATTTTCTCAGCAACTACTCTTGAAACCTCAGAGGTGTACTCTCCATTAGGTCTTAATCGAGCCCTCTTCCATTTCTCATGTCTTGACGGTGGAGATGGGATGTCATCATCTCCTCCTTCTTGTTGTTTTTCCAGCATGATTCTCTTCTCAAGTTTCCTATAACCCCCACGAGACAATCTATGGGGGTACATGTTTTTCGCCTTGTTTTGAATTCCTACTTCATTTTTATCCTGTTATTAACATAGTGAAAAATGTGTATGATTAGTATCTATAACTCATTAGCATAACATTTTAGGTTACATAAGACTAGTACTAACCTTGAATTCCTCAGAACGGCATTTCTTCGCAAACTTGTGCCACACCTACTTCGATAAAAAACTATACTGAATCCATGGAGGTTAAAGACCGCTCTTAGGCTTCTTAATGTAGTCAGCCATGAGCCGTGACTTAAATCCCCTCCAACGAACACCTGTATAAGTTATCCCTTTTTTTTTCAATTTTGAGTCATCGGTAAACTCAAAATTCAACTACATTAAATCAATATATAAGTATGAATTAAAAACTATAGGTAGTGACATCAAATATATGAAAATTATAGTATGTAATACCTTAACGTCTGTCCATATGTTGTCTTTGACATTAACATCCACTTCTCTCCAATCATCTATCAGTATACTCACTTTGCTACGTGCAAGGAACGCAACATAACTCTTATAAGTAGAGTAATGTTGACAATCCACTAATCTGTAGTACGAATCAAACTCGATCGAAATTTTTACACCTGATGAGTTGCGGACTGATGTGAATTGGGGCATCATTGTGACACCTCTTTGTGATCTTTTCGATTGAGTATCAATTGTTTGAGTTGTATTCGCGAAACACTCAATTGTTTGAGTTGTATTTGCATAACACTAAATCGTTTGAGCATCTTCGCTACTTCTTGATGTAGAACTCGACAAGGTCGACATCTATGTTCAAAAACAACAACAACAACATGAACAACAAGAACAAAAACAACAACAACAACAACATGAACAACAACAACATGAACAACAACAACATGAACAACAACAACATGAACAACAACAACATAAACAACAACAACATGAACAACAAGAACATAAACAACAACAACATGAACAACAATGGCAAATGAGTTTGCTGTAGATGCACGGGGAAAATATTTTACGTACCCTAAACGTGATGACTAAGTAAACGATGTTGGTGTTGGTGTTGTTGTTGTCTTCTTTCCTTACAAAAACGACGTCGTTGTTGTTATCTTCCTTCTCGCGGTGACGATGCTGACGACGGTGTTGGTTGGTACGTAATCTTCCTTCCGTAACAATCGTGATGATGATGACAAAAATGACAACAACATGGTGAAGAATGGATACTGATGATGCAAGCTTTGGTTGAAATCGTGTATTGTTTCATAGTATTGAACGTTAGGGTTTAGGGTTGAAATCGTGTATTGTTTCGTCTAGTTTCTATTTTCAATGGAAAAAAGGATACTGAAGAGACAATGAAACTAGCTAGCTTAGAGTATATTGAAATTTCATATTAAAGCGCCAAAGTTATATTTAGAATTAAAAATTAAAAAAACATACAAAATATATCGCAACAGTGTAAATAAACAACCGTAGTCATAACTTTTAATTTTTTTATTTAAAAGTAAATAAAAAAGAAAAGGCGCGCCTTAACATAAAAGGAATAATATATGATGGCGCTGAGGTTCGAACACATGAAAGCTTGATGGAATCACCACGGTTGGATTATCAACCGTTGTTATATACAGATAATTTTTATTCAAAAAACAAATAAAATACAACCACACCTTAGTTTAGATATGTCACAACAGTGTAGGGATGAACCGTTGTGACCATGGCGATGTTGTTTACGCATTTTGTAGTAGTGGAGGTTGCAATACACCTTGCTGCAAACTGTTTTGCAAAATCAGTTTGGTCATTTCTTGCACCACACGATTTTGGAGTCAATTGTAATGATCATGATCATACCAATTCAACATGGATCAGAATGACTCATCACAAACCTGCAAGACAGAGCCAAAGAATCAAGAAAAATCTCATGAGAATGATGAAGTTTTATCATCAAAGCCTTGAAAATTAAAGTGCATTTATGTGCAATAGTGCACATTCAATAAAGGTACTCTTTTCAGTTAAGATTCATGCATAAACAACAATAAAAACATCTGAGAAATATGGAATTGGTCAAAAGTTAGCTATGTTACTTAGAAGAGCTATTGTACCTTGGCATGGAAGTAATGGTAACTTGCCAAAAACATTGAATGAGCCCTTATCCACCAAGCCATTACTATCCAGCCAAGATAAACTCATTCACCTATAAATAGAGCTCACTTCTGATCATTTCAAACACACCAAAACAACTTCAATCCTTCACTACTAAAAAATTCGCGTTTAGTGACCGAATTAGAGACCAAAAAAGCTTAAAAATCGGTCACTATAACATTTAGCAGCCAATAACGCTGTAAGACCCTAATTTTTACTCCTAAGATCCCACATGTCTTTTTGCATTTCATGCCATAAACAAGATCACACATTCGTACCCTGTTTTGTAGGATTATGACTTGCAGGGATCTTTGATTAGGTGTGTGTTTGTTAGTTGTTTTTTTTCTTGCTTAATTTGTTTGTGTTTACTAACCATTAATTAAAATCCAAAAAAATATTTTTGTTTTCTTTCACTAACATTTTCAGGGGAAGAACAGGTTAGAAATACCAAAACAACAGCCCCGCAGCTCGAATGAATTTTATCTGAACAAAGTCATAGTTGATTTGCAATTAGTTCAAAAATCATCTGATCAAGAGTTTCCAAGATTTAATTGATTATTGTTCCAAGAGACTCCAAGGTTCATGTGTTTATTCCCATGCCTTCTTTGATGAGCAAAAGAATCGAGCCGAACCACAACAATGCACTTAAGAAGGGCATTTTTTTTCAAAATTTACACTGAGTAACCTGTTACCCTGTGGTGAGTAACCAGTTACCCTCGTGAAAATTTGAAAAATGGCAGCGAATTCAAATTCAGCAATTTGGCACCAATTTTCATCATTTTGATCACTTGTGGAATACTCTAGACCATCCCATTTTATTTCCCTACATTATCATAATTAATTCCTACCATGTACCTCCACTAATCACCACTCTTTTGATAATTCCCTCCAAATTTGAATTCCAATCCTAATATTGATCTTCCAAGCCTAATTCCAAACAACCAAATTCCCAAGCCTAAATTCTATAAATAGATGCCTCATTTCATTCATTTCACAAGCTTTTGATAGCCAACAAACCTCTTGCAAATTCTATCCCCAACCACAAAATCCACCAAAGCTCACATTTCTTCCTTTGAAAGTTAACAAGAATTCACATTGAATCTTGTTCAACTTTGAGCTAAACCTTCATCCATTCTTGTTTTTGTTCATCAATTGTAGTAGATCAAGGCTTTGGAGTGTAGATCTTGAAGCAATTTGAAGGAATTTTCAGATTTGAAGTGGTAATTCATCTTTCACCATTGTTGAAGCTTCATCTTCATCTTCCATAATGTAAATCTTTGGAGATCTTTGTTACTTGATCCTTTGGATCTTGTAATTGTGTTTAATTGCATGTTTTTTCTGTTATTTTACTTTAAATTTCCTGCAATTCAGTTCCATGAACACAAGGTATTTGTAAAACGTTTTGAAAGTGGATCATGCTGAATTTTGCACATTTTTCTGCATTCTGGTGCAGAGTAACCGGTTAACATCTAGTGAGTAACCGGTTACTGTGTTAATTTTGAAAAACTGCACTTATTTTGAACTGAGTAACCGGTTACCCTGTGGTGAGTAACAGGTTACTTCAAAACAGAATGCACATTTTCACTTGTTTTTGGGGCTGTTTTGGTTTTTCTTCCTCCTTCTTCCCCTTTCTTCTTGTTTTAGCCTTGAAACACATTGTTGATATCAATTTCTCTTCAATTTCAATGGACTTTGGATATGGTTAGAGTAATTAAACATTCATTAGTTCAAATCTATCTTTTAATGAATTGTTGAATTCATGTGAGGTGCTTTGAATTAATGATATGTTTTCACACTTAAATCTATCAATTAAAGGTGATTGAACTTGAAGATGAAAGGTTCATGACTTTGTAATTCAATTTGGCATTTCACTTCATCTATTTCTCCTTTTTTATTTTGATCGATGAATGTCTTATGGATCTTAGAATTTCTTTGTTGAATTCTTGATCAAGACTATATCGTTACCTATTTTCTTTTCGTGCGGTATTGCTTTCGGATGACGATTTACATATCGTTCATCTAGCATGCATTAGCACAAAGATCTATTGATCGACCTCATTGTAGGGTAATTACTCTGTAAATTACTCGGCGATTGCTTAACATAGCGCAACATTTGTTCCTCTTTATCCAATTCGGAATTTGAACTTTCGTGGTCCGGACCTTGATTGGTCGCGTCAACCCAATGTTGATTAATTTTTTGCATTAGGTCCATAACCTTTGAAACTTGGCGTTATAGAGGCTTTGGTTCTACCAATCTTCTGTCAAGTTCATTAACCTTGGCCTAAGTGCATTGTTTAATCACTATAGTTCAAAACGCGAAACGGAATAATCGGTGAAGGCTTATGGCACTAGAGCCTTGTGCTACTAATTACTAACTTCTAACTTCTTTACAATTCTTTCTCGCTCCCTATCTCTCTTTATTTTTTATGCTTTATGCCATTTTATCATATCATGTTTATGGTTATGTTTATGTCATTTGTCTTTTGTCCACTTGGACCATTTTATCTTGTGCTTTGTTTTTCTTTTGTCCAGTTGGACTCAAAAACATTAATAAAGGATTAAACCACTAAAAGACTTATGCTTTAAATGTTGGACTGTGGCCACGATCCCTTGCATTGGAGGACCTATACTCTTGATTATGGATTTATGAACTTAGAACTAGGACCCTTTCCCTTTGCTTTGGAATTATGGTTTGAAGACTTTGGAGCCTTATGCTTTTGTTTGGTTTATGGTGAAGATAGCTACATATGTGGTTAGATCTTTCTTATCCTTAGCTTTTATTTTATGCACTAGGATAGTCTCTTCTTCTCCACCCCTTCTTCAATTTTCAAAACTTCCTCTCTTTTTCAAAACTTTCTTGTTTTCAAACTCAAAACCACTTTCATAATAAAACCTTGACTTCGGTCAAGCGATTTTTAAACTTTCTTTTTTTCTTTAATAAATGTTAATCCATGTTAATCATATTTTGACCCTTTAATAAAAAAGCATAAAAATACAAAACTCATTAAACTCTTTTTGTGTCTTATGCACTTTTCCTTTAAAACATTTTCATAAGTTTAGACATGATTCATCTCTTTAAGCAGAATTATTCGCTTGGAAATGACGACTTGTCTTTACACTTAAAATCAACCAAAACAAATAATTTTTGTTATTTGTACCACGAACTACGGGGTTTTGATCCTACATTGTACATCGTGGGTACGTAGGCATGAGACGATAAGTCTCTCCAAACACAAAAAATATTAAAAAAATAATTCTCTTCTCATCTCCCCAATCTCTTTTTCAAGCAAACCATTTTTAGACCAAAAAGCAGTAGATATTTCAAAGGGTTCCTATAGGGTACTATAGACGTTTTGGGTGCTAACACCTTCCCATTGCGTAACCAACCCCCCTTACCCATTTCTCTTTGTCTTTTTTAGCTTTTGCTTTTTTAGACTTCTTAGGATTTATTCGCTCTTTTTTCCTTTTCCTTTGTGGAATAAATAAAAGCGCGATGGCGACTCTTGCTTTATGAGTTAAATTAATCAATAGCTTATACTCACAAATTTCCCCGCTACAGAAAAGTGGCGACTCTGCTGGGGATCTTCCTTGAGGGGTTTATCCTACTTTGATTTATTTACCGCTTTTTGTCTGATTTGTTTGTTACTTGTTTGTTCTATTTGGGAGTTCCTCTGTGTGTGAGATATGTCTTATACCCGGACCAGAGTGTACTTTGAGATAGGAGGATAGTATAGTCAAGGGAACTTTGAAGGAGTTGAATCCCGAAAAAGTAGAACTTGAGAATCTATCCACTCGGTGGTTGCCTCTTTGGAATTACTAATGTCGATCAAGCGATCGTGAAGGCATTACTTTTTCCATAGAATCCTATAACACTGAGGACCGTAGTAACCCTTAACCCATCTTAGCCTTTTTAGGATCGTGGCGCGGAAGCTATGAGGATGCAAATCCGACTTAGTTGTCACGCGATGCCACACTCAAGTTGGATTCTCTTGAGGATAACTACCAATCTTAGAGCAAATTGGTGCACTGGTGTGTTTGATAGTGAATTGTGGACCCTAGGCACTCTGTTAGAATCGCTGTTTTCTGCAGGTACAATGAAGACAAAACCTTAGTACACACCTTTTTGGGATTGGTTCTTACCCTTGGCTTCATGCTGGTGACTTGAACCTTGACCCGTGTGCTTGGTGTGATCTTGTTTGTGGTTGTTGCATTCATGCACTCATGCATTCATGAGCATTCTTTTGGAAGATTTCAAGGAACTTAAAGGTGTTATTGCAAACATTGCAGATACTTTTGTTATGGATTTTGGAAGAAGAAGTACAAGGAAGTATACTTTCAAGAGTCCTAAGTTAGGGGGTTTGAGAGAGCTAGGATCTTTGGTTACTGATACCAAGAAGTTCGAGTCCAGATATGGAAGGCTTTTATCTCTCTTAAAGGTTGATATGGCTGAAGGATTGCTTGCAACTTTGGTTCAGTTCTATGACCCTTTGCTTCATTGTTTCACCTTTCCTGATTATCAGTTGGTACCTACGCTAGAGGAGTATTCTCTCCTACTTGGTTTGCCTGTTCATGGTCAGATTTTCTCTGGTTTGGATCCCGCTCCCGAGCATCACTTTATTGCGAAGGCTACTCACTTGAAGGTTTCTTAGATTAAGGCTCGCATGGATACCAAAGGAAAGATTCTCGGTTTACCCGCTAAGTTCTTGATTGATAGAGCTTATCACTTTGCTAGTGTGAAGAATACAATCGCTTTTGAGGCTATTATTTCCTTGCTTATTTATGGATTGTTCCTCTTCCCGAATGTTGAGAACTTTATCGACATCAATGCTATTCAGATTTTCTTGATTGGGAATACAGTTCCTACTTTGCTAGCCGATGCCTACCTTTCAATTCACCTCAGGAATTTCCATGGTGAAGGGATGATTATTTGTTGTGCGCCTTTGCTTTACAAGTGGTTTATTTCTCACTTGCCAAAGTCTGCAGCTTTCTGGAATCTAAAGGATGGTTTATATTGGTCGCGGAAGATCATGTCTCTCACTCATTCTGATATTGATTGGTGTAGCCGTGTTCCTTCTGGAGCGATGATTATTGATAGCTGTGGTGATTTTCCCAATGTGCCTCTTCTTGGTACAAAGGGAGGAATCAGCTACAATCTGGTGTTGGCACATCGTTAGTTGGGATATCCTTTGCGAGAGGTACCGAAGAACATCCATCTGACTGGTCTCTTTTTCAAGGAAGATGAATCTCAGGTTACTCTCAAGAGAGAGATTGTGGAAGCTTGGCGCAACATTCGTAGAAAAGGAAAGGAAAGTTTGGGAAATCCGAATTGTGTCCCTTCGGAACCTTACCTCCAGTGGGTTAAAAACCGAGCTATTACTTTGAAGATGCCTTATGCACATCAGGAGCCTTTATCTCTAACTGATAAGAAGCCTATTCTCTACTTTATGGAAGACACAGAGAAGCTTCAGATCGCTTTGGCCGAGATGCAACAAGAGAGAGATGCTTGGAAGAACAAGTATCAGATTATTGAGTTAGAGAATGCAAGACTTCAAGAGCACTTCAAGAAGAAGAATGAAGATGAAGTTGCCAACAAGAAGAGAAAGGCGCAAGAGGGTTTATTTTCCTCTCGCATTCAGCCAGTTTTTGATATTCCGAAGAGTTCAGAATCTCCTTGGAAGTTGATCATTGATCAGTTGCTGATTGAGAAGACTCAGATGCAGGCCCACATCAAGAAGCTGGAAGATAGAGCTGGGACTTCTTCTCATAGAATTCTCTAGGGATCTAGTTTTCTTTATTCTCTATTGTTTTAGGATTCTTGAATCTGTACTTCCAAGATGTAATCTTTTCCATCATTAATGAATGGGATTTTGGTATTTCAAATAACAATGTTTGCAATATGCCTTATAGTTCCTTGAAAATTTGCATTTGCATCTTGCACATCAAGCATCATTTTGCATTGTTTCTTGCCTTTTCAGGTGTCTTATGTTTCCTTTGGTCTTCATTCAGCCAAGTTGTCGCACCAGTATAATACTCGAGCTAATCTGAAGAAAAAGATGGATCAGTTGCAACAAGAGAACCGTGAGCTTCCTGAGGAAGTGACAAATTTGAAGGATATTTTGGAAAGACTCACTGCTATGATGGAAGCTCTGGTGGCCGCTCAGAATCAGTCACCACCACCTCCTCCTCCGCTTTCAACTCTTGTGCAAAGGACAGTCATTTCTGAGATTTTCTCTACGCCCATCTTTGTGGCGCCTGCTATTGTTCCTCAGTACTCCATGCCCCCTGGCTTCCCCTGGGGCATGCCTATTAACTTTGTTCCTGAGGGTTATCAACCACCACCACCTCCTGAAATTCCAATTGTTCCTACCGTTCAACTTGTGATGACTGTGCCACCGCCTGTGGTTCATACTGTTCCTTTTGGTGAAGAACAAATTTTCCATACTACTCCAAGTGAAAATGTCAGTGCCTGTGATAGAGTGGAAGAGATTCAAGACCAGTTTACTGAGATGCATAAAGAAATCAAAGCTTTGAGAGGTAAAGAGCTATTTGGAAAGAATGCTCATGAGTTATGCTTGGTTCCTAATGTGAAGATACCGCATAAGTTCAAGGTCCCTGACTTTGAAAAATATAAGGGAAACTCTTGTCCGTTGAGTCACTTGACTATGTATGCTCGTAAGATGTCGACTCAGAATGATAATAATCAACTTCTCATTCACTACTTTCAAGATAGTTTGTCTGGTGTAGCCTTGAAATGGTACATGGGACTCGACAATACTCGAATTCGCACTTTCGAAGATTTGGGTGAGGCGTTTGTGAAACAATATAAGTATAATGTGGATATGGCTCCTGATCGTGACCAGCTATGGGCAATGGCTCAGAAAGATAAGGAGACATTCAAAGAATACGCGCAGAGGTGGCGCGAGATTGCTGCTCAGATTAATCCTCCTTTGGAAGAAAAAGAGATGACTAAGATTTTTCTTAAAACTCTGAGTCCTTTCTATAATGAGCGTATGATTGCTAGTGCCCCAGGTGATTTCACTGAAATGGTTAATATGGGGATGAGATTAGAAGAAGGTGTCCGTGAAGGATGTTTGTCAAAAGATGGTAATTCTGTTGGTAATTCCATGAAATATGGGGGAGGACTTGCCAAGAAGAAAGAGGGTGAGACCAATGATATTTCCCCTGGAGGACGCAACAAGGGTTATAGTAAGAATAACCAATGTCAACAACGTTCAGGCAACTCCTGCTCATCAACAACGTTCTAATCAATAGAACAATCAACGGGGACGTTTTCAGAAGGATTTTGATTCGATTCCAATGACCTACGCGGAATTGCTTCCTTGTTTAATTCAAAAGAATCTTGTTCAGACCCGTGCACCACCTGCTATTCCAAAAGATTTACCATGGTGGTATAAGCCTGAAGCTCGTTGTGCTTTCCATCAGGGAGGAACTGGGCATGATACTGAAAACTGTTATCCATTGAAGATGGAAGTGCAGAGATTGGCTAGAAGTGGTATTTTGTCTTTCGAAGATTCCAATCCTAATGTACAATCGAATCCGCTGCCTAATCATGGCAAGGTGTCTGTCAATATGGTTTATGGTTGTCCTGGTACATTCAAAATTTTTGATATCCGTTGGATTCGAAGATCTGTAACGCCCCAGTTTTGGTCATTTTATTTAATTGAGTCGTTTTGATTATTTTATTATTATATTATTTTATTTCTGACTTTTATTTGAAAATATGATTATTTTTCATCGAGAGTATATTTTATCGCGTTTTGGGAACATTTGCGAGATATTTGAGTGTAGGGGTATTTTGGTCATTTCACTTTAATTTTTCCTAAGTTAGAAACATAAATAGAAAGAAAGAGAGAAAAATAGGAAGGAAAGAAAAAGAAGAGAAGAAAAATAGGAAGAAAGAAACGAGAAAGAAAAGGAGATAGAGAGAAAACTTGGAGAACTTAGGAACCGATTCAACCGACTTTTCACACGCAATTTAATCGGGTAAGGGTGCGAAACTCGATTTTACTATGTTTGTGTATGATTATGTATGTTTGTGTGGAAGTTTTATTAGTTTTCAATATAGGTCGAAATGTGATAATCGAGTAGAAATCGATGTTTTCGCGGTTAGAAATCTGTGTAAACGCGGTAGAATACCTGTTACCATGATTAGATGTTGTTCTGATTGTTATGTGTTGTTTTGAATGTGTTTTAGTGGGGGAAAATAGGATTTTTGGTGCGTAACAGTGCTGCTGGGTTTTGTGAAATCGCAGGTTCGCACTGCGAATCCCCTAGCGAAGGGGAAAACGAGCATTCGCTGGCTATTCACACTGCGAAGGTGTGGGCGAGCATTCGCCAGAGGTTCGTACTGCGAACATTGTGTTATTTTATGTTGTTTCCTCTCCGACTTGGTTCACTGGGGAACTCGCACTACGAATGGGAAAGCGAGAGTTCGCTGGATTGTTCGCACTACGAACTTTGGGAAATTTTTAGGCTATTTTCAGTTCTAACTTGGTTCGCTGGGACATTCACACTGCGAATGAAGAAGCGGAGGACTCGCTAGGAGCTTCGTAATGCGAATGTGACAGTTTTTCCCAATTTGTTTTCTTTATAACTTTTGATCCGTGAGTCGGTTTGAGGCGTCGTTTGATGCGTTGGGAAGTTTTTGACATGTTCTTTCTTATATTATTGGTTTTGAGATTAGTGGCCGATTTAATTATGCCGGGAACTGGAATGGTGTCATTTTATTAACTTGTACCATTGTAAGTGTGTGTAGTCGAGGTGTATTATGCAATATGCTGTGGATATGAATGTTGTATGACTCGTGATGATGGTTTGTGACCTAAGAGTTGGTAAATACAATATGTTGTATTTGATGATATATGCATGATTATGGATGTGTATATGTGTTCATTTGAATGTCATGAGTCATTGTATGTCAAGCATCATGATATGCATGTGGTGATGTCGTGTGCCCTAGTGGGTGTGAGCGATGGATTGGTTCCAGAGGGAATCCGCTATAACATCGTGTGCCTTAAAAAAATAAGAGGACCTAAAGCGATGATTATAGACGATCGTGTTCCTTATACAAAGAGGACCTAAAGTGATCGGATCGTGTGCCTTATACAAAGAGGACCTAAAGCGATCCATAAACGTCGTGTGCCTTAAAAAAATTAGAGGACCTAAAGCGACGGGGAACATCGTTTGCCCGACGGGGTGTTACATGAGTAATCATAAGTAACAAGCGATGGTTCCAATAGTTCCTGAGTGAACTAGTGTTGAGATGATGAATGGATGGTACCGCATGTGCATTGCATAGATTTGTTGTGTCGGTCTCTGTGTTATTGCATAAATCATGAATGGATTGATTGTGAGTGGAATTGTGAATGATACTGATGCGTTGCTATATGTATCTATGTAGGCGTTATGTGTATGGTGCATGGTTGATATACCTTGGTGATGGATATATGAAATATACTTGGTGTTGTTTTATGTTTGAGTTTGGTATAAGTTGTGGTGAGAATAATTTATATGTGTATTTTTGTGTTATATATAATTGTATGCAACTATATTATGATTGTGTTTCTCACCCTTCTGCTGTGTTTAAATGCTCTACAAGGCATTGCAGATTAGATGCTGGAGGTCTTTTGTGAAGCTTAGGTCTTCATTCTTTTGTCGGTCGGCTCTAATATGTGGCACCGGGTAGTCGGGGAGATCGAGTGTGATTATTTTGTATTATGTATACATGTATTTTTTTGGATTGTCAATGTATGATGTTGTATATGACAGACAAACTCTTTATGTGATATATATATGAGATTCAGTACAGATTTTCCGCTTTTATTCTGTATCTGAATTGTGGGTGTTATGAACTAAGTTCTTTTGTTATGTGCTACTTGTAATGTTGCATATCTTTATGAGCGGGTTGTTGTATGTTTATTTCAAATTGATGTGACACTCTCATCTATGCTGTGAATTTTTTTTAATTATACTCTGATTAATTATTACCGCTTTAATAACCTGGGGGTGTAGAAGGGGGTGTTACATTAAGTGGTATCAGAGCCAGTTCGTGTCAGTTTGTGCCAGTCCTTGTTGGTCCTTGTGGTTCGGTGAGCTGTTTGTTTAACCATAGTTGCTGTTATTGGATATGAACAGAATATGACTGGTAGGAATGATGCTGCTTTAGCTTCTGCGATTCAAGCTATGGCTCGGGCTGTGCAGGGTGCACCTAATGCTGCGGGTAATGATGAGTTCAGGAAGAATAAACCGCCTGTCTTCAAAGGAAGATATGATCCTGATGGTGCTCAGATTTGACTTAAGGAGATTGAAAGGATCTTCCGAGTGATGGATTGTGCTGAGGATCAGAAAGTGAGACTGGGTACTCACATGTTACTGGAAGAAGCTAATGATTGGTGGGTTAGTACACGTCATGTGTTGGAAGCTGCAGAGGAGGAGATTACTTGGGTTGTGTTTAGCTTTGAGTTTCTGAGGAGGTATTTTCCTGAAGATGTAAGAGGAAAGAAGGAAATTGAGTTCTTGGAATTGAAACAAGGTAGTATGTCTGTTATTGATTATACTGCTAAGTTTGTGGAGCTTGTACAGTTTTATCCACATTATGCGGAAGCGACTGCGGAGTTTTCTAAGTGTGTGAAGTTTGAGAACGGGTTGCGTCTTGAGATAAAGCAGGCAATCGGTTATCAACGGATAAGGAGGTTTTCTGATTTGGTGGATTGTTGTAGGATTTATGAGGAGGATGGTAAGGCTCGATCTACTCACTATAAGAGTGTGAGCGAGAGGAAAGGGAAGCAACAATTTCGTAGTGGTCCGTATGTAACACCAGCTGATAAAGGTAAACAAAGGGGTAATTTTGAGAGAAGGCCAAGTGGAGGAGGTATGTCTAATCCTCTGAGATGTTTTAGGTGTGGTGACCTAGGACATCGTCAGTTCAAATGTAGGAAAGATATGAGGAAGTGTTCTAATTTTGGAGGTTTAGGACACATTGCAGCTGATAGTAAGAGGAACGTGGTGAAGTGTTTCAATTGTGGTGAACCTGGGCATGTTAGTACGAAGTGTCCGAAACCGAAGCAAGCTCCAGCTGGTGGGAAGGTTTTTGCCTTGGCGGGAACTCAGACTACAAGTGCAGACCGTCTGATCAGAGGTACTTGTTTTATTAATAGTACGCCTTTAGTTGCTATTATTGATACTAGAGCGACTCATTCATTTATTTCGTCTGAGTGCGCGAAGCGTTTGAATCTTTTGTTGTCTTCGATGCATGGAGAGATGGTTATTGATACTCCAACAATGGGGTCAGTAACTACTTCGTTGGTTTGTTTAAGTTGTCCTTTGACCATTTATAGTAAAGACTTTGAGATGGATTTGGTGTGTTTGCCATTGGAGGGTTTAGATGTGGTTCTGGGTATGAATTGGTTACAGTTTAATCGGGTTCACATTGATTGTTATCATAAGCTGGTAAGGTTTACTTCTCTTGAGGAAGACGAAGGATCGAGTTTCTTATCTACCAAAGAGTTGAAGAAACTTTTGGCGGATGAAGCTCAGATTTTTGGGTTGTTTGCTTCATTGACTGTGGATAGTCAAGTTTCACTTGATGTGTTTCCTGTGGTGTGTGATTTTCTGGAAGTGTTTCCTGAGGATATTTCAGATGTGCCGCCAGAGAGAGAGGTGGAGTTTTCTATAGATCTAGTTCCTGGTACTAGGCTTATATCGATGGCACCATATCGAATGTCGGCATCTGAGTTGGTTGATTTAAAGAAGCAGTTGAACGAATTGTTGGAAAAGAGGTTTGTGAGGCCAAGTGTGTCGCCTTGGGGTGCTCCAGTTTTATTGGTGAAAAAGAAAGATGGAAGTATGCGATTGTGTATTGATTATCGCCAGTTGAATAAGGTGACGATTAAGAATAAGTATCATCTTCCGAGAATTGATGATCTGATGGATTAGTTGGTAGGTGCGTGTGTGTTTAGTAAGATTGACTTGAGGTCGGGGTATCATCAGATAAGGGTGAAAGAGGAAGATATTCTGAAGACGACTTTTAGGACACGATACGGTCATTATGAATATTTTGTGATGTCGTTCGGGGTTTCTAATGCGCCAGGTGTGTTTATGGAGTACATGAATCATATTTTCCACGAGCATTTGGATCATTTTGTTGTTTTGTTTATTGATGATATCTTAATTTTTTCTAAGTCTCGGGAGGAGCATGCGGAGCATTTGCGCATTGTGTTGCAGGTTTTGAAGGAAAGGAAACTTTTTGCCAAGTTGTCCAAGTGTGAATTCTGGTTGTCGGAAGTGAGTTTTCTTGGGCACGTGATTTCAGGTAACGGTATTGCTGTGGATCCATCTAAAGTAGAAGCAATTCTACAATGGGAGGCTCCGAGATCTGTTACTGAAATTAGAAGCTTTTTGGGTTTAGCTGGTTATTATCGAAGGTTCATTGGAGGTTTTTCTAAGTTAGCACTTCCATTGACCCAGTTGACTTGTAAAGGGCAAGCGTTCATTTGGGATATTCGGTGTAAGGAAAGTTTTAATGAGCTGAAGAGAAGATTGACTACAGCTCCGATTTTGATTTTACGGAATCCTACTGAACTGTTTGTGGTGTATTGTGATGCGTCTTTGATCGGTCTAGGTGGAGTGTTGATGCAAGAAGGTAAGGTGGTAGCTTATGCTTCGAGGCAATTAAGGATACATGAGAAAAATTATCCTACTCATGATCTTGAATTAGCGGCTGTGGTTTTTGTGTTGAAAATTTGGAGGCATTATCTCTACGGTGCAAGATTCTAAGTCTTTAGTAATCATAAAAGTTTGAAATATTTGTTTGATCAGAAAGAGTTGAATATGAGGCAACGAAGATGGTTGGAATTTTTGAAAGACTACGATTTTAGCTTGAATTACCATCCTGGTAAAGCTAATGTGGTAGCCGATGCGTTGAGCCGAAAATCGTTGCATATGTCCGCTTTGATGGTTAAGGAGTGGGAACTTTTGGAATCGTCTAGAGATTTGAGTTTAGTGTGTGAATTGACGTCTGGCAGTGTAAGGCTTGGTATGTTGAAGGTTACTAATGATTTTCTGTTGACCGTTAGCGAGAAACAGAAATGGGATGTGAAATTTGTGGATTTGATGACAGTTGGGGATAAAAGTGAAAATGAGGACTTTAAAGTGGATGTTAATGGTGTTTTTGAGGTTCCGAGGTAGAATTTGTATTCCGGATGATTCGGAGTTGAAAAGGATGATTTTGGAGGAAGGACACCGGAGTAATTTGAGTATACATCCGGGAGCTAATAAGATGTACCAAGATTTGAAGAAGATTTTCTAGTGGTCTGGATTAAAGAGAGATGTGGCTCAGTTTGTGTATTCCTATTTGACGTGTCAGAAGTCGAAGGTAGAACATCTGAAGCCTAGTGGTTTGTTGCAACCATTGGATATTCCTGACTGGAAATAGGATAGCATTTCTATGGATTTTGTGACAGGGTTGCCAAATACACTGAGGGGACATAATGCGATTTGGGTGATTGTGGATAGGATGACTAAATTGGCGCATTTCATTTCGATTGACATCAGTTTTTCTTTGGAGAGGTTGGCTGAGATTTATATCAGTGTGATTGTGAAGTTACATGGGGTTCCGTTGAGTATTATTTCAGATAGAGATCCAAGGTTTACTTCGAGATTTTGGGAAAGTTTACAAAAGGAATTGGGTTCTAAATTAAGATTGAGTTCGGCTTATCAGCCACAGACGGATGGACAGACGGAGAGAACGATTCAGTCGTTGGAAGATTTGTTGCGAGCTTGTGTTCTTGAACAAGGCGGTGCGTGGGATAGTTATCTTGCGTTGATTGAATTCACGTATAACAACAGTTTATATTCAAGTATTGGAATGGCACCGTTTGAAGCGTTGTATGGACGAAGATTTCGAACACCGTTGTGTTGGCACGAATCTGGTGAGAGTACGGTGGTTGGACCGAAGTTAGTGCAACAAACTACAGACAAGGTGAAACTTATTCGTGAGAAAATGAAGGCTTCTCAGAGTAGGAAAAAGAGCTACCATAATCGAAGAAGGAAAGATCTTGAGTTTCAAGAGGGTGATCATGTATTTTTTAGAGTTATGCCAGTGACGGGTGTTGGTCGTGCATTGAAGTCGAAGAAGCTTACTTCTCGGTTTATTGGTCCTTACCAGATATCTGCGAGAGTGGGTGCGGTGGCTTATACGGTGGCGTTGCCGTCGAGTCTGTCGAATTTCCAAGATGTGTTTCATGTTTCACAGCTTCAGAAGTATGTTCCGGTTCCGTCGCATGTGATTCCGATGGACGAGGATGAGGTAAGGGAGAACCTTACGGTTGAGGCGTTACCAGTTAGGATTTTGGATCGCGAGTTGAAGCGATTAAGACGCAAGGATATTGCACTTGTGAAAGTAGCGTGGGGGGCGCTGCTGAGGGCAATTTAACTTGGGAGTTGGAGAGTCGGATGCGGGAGTCGTATCCAGAGTTGTTCGTCTCAGGTAATATTTTCGAGGACGAAAATTTCTAAGTGGGGGAGAGTTGTAACGCCCCAGTTTTGGTCATTTTATTTAATTGAGTCGTTTTGATTATTTTATTATTATATAATTTTATTTCTGACTTTTATTTGAAAATATGATTATTTTTCATCGAGAGTATATTTTATCGCGTTTTGGGAACGTTTGCGAGATATTTGAGTGTAGGGGTATTTTGGTTATTTCACTTTAACTTTTCCTAAGTTAGAAACATAAATAGAAAGAAAGAGAGAAAAATAGGAAGGAAAGAAAAAGAAGAGAAGAAAAAGAGGAAGAAAGAAAAGAGAAAGAAAAGGAGATAGAGAGAAAACTTGGAGAATTTAGGAACCGATTCAACCAACTTTTCACACGCGATTTAATCGGGTAAGGGGGTGAAACTCGATTATACTATGTTTGTGTATGATTATGTATGTTTGTGTGGAAGTTTTATTAGTTTTCAATATAAGTCGAAATGTGATAATCGAGTAGAAATCGATGTTTTCGCGGTTAGAAATCTGTGTAAACGCGGTAGAATACCTGTTTCCATGATTAGATGATGTTCTGATTGTTATGTGTTGTTTTGAATGTGTTTTGGTGGGGGAAAAATAGGATTTTTGGTGTGTAACAGCGCTGCTGGGTTTTGTTAAATCGCAGGTTCGCACTGCGAATCCCCTAGCGAAGGGGAAAGCGAGCATTCGATGGCTATTCGCACAACGAAGGTGTGGGCGAGCATTCGCCAGAGGTTCGCACTGCGAACATTGTGTTATTTTGTGTTGTTTCCTCTCTGACTTGGTTCGCTGGGGAACTCGCACTGCGAATGGGAAAGCGAGAGTTCGCTGGATTGTTCGCACTACGAACTTTGGGAAATTTTTAGGCTATTTTCAGTTCTGACTTGGTTCGCTGGGACATTTGCACTGCGAATGAAGAAGCGAAGGACTCGCTAGGAGCTTCGTAATGCGAATGTGACAGTTTTTCCCAATTTGTTTTCTTTATAACTTTTGATCCGTGAGTCGGTTTGAGGCATGGTTTGATGCGTTGGGAAGCTTTTGACATGTTCTTTCTTATATTATTGGTTTTAAGATTAGTGGCCGATTTAATTATGGCGGGAACTGGAATGGTGTCGTTTTGTTAACTTGTACCATTGTAAGTGTGTGTAGTCGAGGTGTATTATGCAATATGCTGTGGATATGAATGTTGTATGACTTGTGATGATGATTTGTGACCTAAGAGCTGGTAAATGCAATATGTTGAATTTGATGATATATGCATGATTATGGATGTGTATATGTGTGCATTTGAATGTCATGAGTCATTATATGTCAAGCATCATGATATGCATGTGGTGATGTTGTGTACCCTAGTGGGTGTGAGCGACGGATTGGTTCCAGAGGGAATCCGCTATAACATCGTGTACCTTAAAAAATAAGAGGACCTAAAGCAATGATTATAGAGGATCATATGCCTTATACAAAGAGGACCTAAAGTGATCGGATCGTGTGCCTTATACAAAGAGGACCTGAAGCGGTCCATAAACGTCGTGTGCCTTAAAAAAATAAGAGGTCCTAAAGCGACGGGGAACATCGTTTTCCTGACGGGGTGTTACATGAGTAATCCTAAGTAATAAGCGATGGTTCCAATAGTTTCTGAGTGAACTAGTGTTGAGATGATGGATGGATGGTATCGCATGTACATTGCATAGAGTCGTTGTGTCGGTCTCTGTGCATTTGCATAAATCATGAATGGATTGATTGTGAGTGGAATTGTGAATGATACTGATGCGTTGCTATATGTATGTATGTAGGCGTTATGTGTATGGTGCATGGTTGATATACCTTGGTGATGGATATATGAAATATACTTGGTGTTGTTTTGTGTTTGTGTTTGGTATAAGTTGTGGTGAGAATAATTTATATGTGTATTTTTGTGTTATATATAATTGTATGCAACTATATTATGATTGTGTTTCTCACCCTTCTGCTGTGTTTAAATGCTCTACGAGGCGTTGCAGATTAGATGCTGGAGGTCTTTTTGTGAAGCTTAGGTCTTCATTCTTTTGTCGATCGGCTCTGATATGTGGCACCGGGTAGTCGGGGAGATTGAGTGTGATTATTTTGTATTATGTATACATGTATTTTTTTTGGATTGCTAATGTATGATGTTGTATATGACAGACAAACTCTTTATGTGATATATATATATATATATATATATATATATATGAGATTCAGTACAGATTTTCCTCTTTTATTCTGTATCTTAATTGTGGGTGTTATGAACTAAGTTCTTCTATTATGTGCTACCTGTAATGTTGCATATCTTTATGAGCGGGTTGTTGTATGTTTGTTTCAAATTGATGTGACACTCTCATCTATGCCGTGAATTTTATTTAATTATACTCTGATTAATTGTTACCACTTTAATAAACTGGGGGTGTTACAAGATCTCTTGTGGAAATGCACGCACTTTTGAGTGAATACCATGATATTGATCATGACTATGTAGCTTGTTGCATCTGTTCCGTGAATCCTCATGGTTGTGTGATAGTGAAGAAGGTCATTCAAAGGATGATGGATGAGAATTTAATTGAGATCACTGCTAAAAGAGATGAATATCAGAATGAGGTGAATGTTATTGCACCATGCTTTAATATTCCTGAACGAGTTGTTATCTCTTATGATAGTCGGAAGACCGCTTTTACGCCTTTGGTCATTCGGTTGCTCGATCTAGTACCATATGAATCTGCCAAGGCTGCTCTGTATAAGTACAATGCTACCATGGTAGAAGATGGTAAGGAAGTGTCCATTCCTTCTTTTTCTTCTGTGGTAAGCATCGCTGATGTGAGTAGAGTGACCCAAAGTGTTCGTGTCTTTGCTCCTGAGCCTCCAAAGATTGTGGAGAGTGTTGTTGCTGGCAAACGATCTCAAGATGAGAGTAATGTTGATGCTTCTGGTCAGTCCAGTGGTTCAAAGGCCTATGAGGATGAAGTATTGAAATTGATCATGAAGAGTGAGTATAGTGTTGTAGATCAACTCTTGCATACCCCATCCAGGATTTTAGTGTTGTCCTTACTGATGAATTCTCAAGCTCATACGCAATCTTTGCAGAAGGTATTGGAACAAGCATATGTTGAGCATGATGTGACTGTTAATCAGTTTGATGGCATTGTTGCCAACCTCACCGCGTGTAATAATTTGAGTTTCTGTGATGAAGAGTTACCCGAGGAGGGGAGAAATCATAATTTGGATTTACATATCTCTATGAACGGTCAAGAAGATGCACTTTCCAATGTGCTGGTTGTTACCGGTTCTTCCCTGAATGTGTTTCAAAAATCTACTTTGTCAAGGCTTTCTTACCAAGGTCCTCCCATGAGTTATAGTGGAGTTGTTGTTAAAGCTTTTGACGGATCTCGAAAAACTGTGATTGGAGAGGTTGATCTTCCAATCAAAATAGGACCGTGCTTCTTCCAGATTACTTTTCAAGTAATGGATATTCGTCCTGCTTATAGTTGTTTGCTTGGCCGACCCTAGATTCATGAAGCTGGGGCAGTGACTTCGACTCTCCATCAGAAATTGAAATTTGTTAAGAATGATAAGCTGGTAATTGTTGGAGGCGAGCAAGCGATGCTGGTGAGCCATCTTTCATCCTTTTTGTATGTTGATGCTGATGAGACTGTTGGGACTCTGTTCCAAGCTCTTTCTGTTGATGATAAAGTTGTTAAGAAGAATGAGTTGTCCATGTCTTCCTTGAAGGATGCTCTGCATGTGTTAGAGACTGGTCGGTCTGACGGTTGGGGCCGAGTTATTGATGTGGTTGGTAACCTGGGCAAAACTAGTTTAGGTTTTACGCCTGGTACAGTCAGAAGAGATTTGAAGCATATTAATGAGGCCTTTCACAGCGCCGGATTCATCAACAAAGATTACTCTACTGCTGTCATCATTGAAGATGATGAAGAAGAAGAACTTCCCAATTTTGTGACACATGGACAAATCTCCCAGAATTGGATAGCTGTTGATGTTCCCACTATTGTTCATATTTCAAAGTAATTTGTTTTTGTTTCTTTCAAAAAATCCTTTCACTCTGCCCAAGGTGAAAGTGAATTTGTGAGGGCTTTGTTTCAAATTTTATCATCATCAATAAAATGTTATTTTGTTTATCCATATTATGTTTTCCCTTTTTGCTTTATTTCTGAAAAATGGTAACATAAAAAACCAAAAAAATAATAATAATGTGATAATCACTTTTATCTGCATAATACTTGCACTTCTTGTTCATATTCTAAAATCAAACATAAATCATTGTGTAGATTGATTGTTAAACCCATTGAAAACAATGACCCTATGCCCTCTCCTAACTTTGAGTTCCCTGTGTTTGGGGCCGAAGAAGAAGGTATTGAGGAGATTCTAGATGAAATTTCTTGGTTGCTTGAGCACGAGGAAAAAGCCATTCAGCCTCACGAAGAGCCGGTGGAATTGGTTAATATGGGTTCAGATGATGATATAAAAGAAGTAAAGATTGGGGCACTGCTTTAGTCAGATGTTAAGAAGAGGATTGTGGAGCTTCTTAGAGAATATGTTGACGTGTTTTCTTGGTCCTATCAAGACATGCCTGGTCTTGATACTGATATTGTAGAGCACCATTTGCCATTGAAGCCTGAATGTCCACCTGTGAAACAGAAATTGAGAAGAACTCATCCTGACATGGCTGTGAAGATCAAAGAGGAGGTTCAAAAGCAGATTGATGCTGGTTTTCTTGTAACTTCTGAGTATCCTCAATAGGTGGCCAATATTGTTCCTGTTCCAAAGAAAGACAGAAAAGTCCGAATGTGCGTCGACTATAGAGATTTGAATAAAGCAAGTCCGAAAGATGATTTTCCATTGCCACACATTGACATGCTGGTAGATAATACTGCTAAATTCAGTATCTTTCCTTTTATGGATGGATTTTCCTGTTATAATCAAATAAAGATGGCACCCGAGGATATGGAAAAAACAGCATTCATTACACCCTGGGGAACATTCTGTTACAGAGTGATGCCATTTGGTTTGAAAAATGCTGGTGCAACGTACGAGAGAGCTATGACTACCTTGTTCCATGATATGATGCATAAAGAAATTGAGGTTTATGTGGATGATATGATTTGTAAGTCGAAGACTGAAGAAGATCATATTGAGTACTTATTGAAGTTGTTTCAACGTTTGAGAAAGTTTAAGCTCCGTTTGAATCCTAATAAATGTACTTTTGGTATCCGTTCTGGAAAATTGTTGGGCTTTATTGTCAGCCGAAAAGGCATTGAAGTTGATCTTGGTAAAGTTAAAGCTATTCAGGAAATGCCTGCGCCCAAAACAGAAAAACAAGTAAGAGGATTCTTGGGACGTTTGAATTATATCTCCCGATTTATATCCAATATGACTGCCACATGTGCGCCGATCTTCAAGCTTCTTCACAAAGATCAGAGTTGTGTCTGGATAGACGATTGTCAGAAATCTTTTGAAAGAATTAAAGAGTATTTGCTTGAACCTCCGATTTTGTCTCCTCCCATGAAAGGAAAACCTTTGATCATGTATTTGACTGTGCTGGAAGAATATATGGGCTGTGTTCTGGGTCAACAAGATGAATCTGGTCGAAAAGAGTTTGCCATCTATTATTTGAGCAAGAAGTTCACCGATTGTGAGTCTCGGTACTCAATGCTTGAAAAGACATGTTGTGCTTTAGCTTGGGCTGCCAAGCGCCTCCGCCAATATATGTTGAATCATACGACTTGGTTGATATCCAAAATGGATCCAATCAAGTATATCTTCGAAAATCCTGCTTTGACTGGGAGGATCGCTCGTTGGCAAATGTTGTTGCCAGAATATGATATCGAGTACCGAACTCAAAAAGCGATAAAAGGAAGTGATTTGGCTGACCATTTGGCACACCTGCCAATTGATGATTATCAACCTACCAGGTTTGATTTTCCTGACGAGGATGTGATGTATCTAAAGGTTAAAGATTGTGAAGAACCATTACCTGATGAAGGGCCTGAGCTTGGATCCCATTGGGGTTTGATTTTTGATGGAGCTGTTAATGAGTATGGCAATGGTATTGGGGCAATAATTGTTACTCCTCATGGTTCTCATATTCCTTTCACTGCAAGGTTGATGTTCACTTGCACAAATAATACGGCTGAGTATGAAGCATGTATTATGGGCTTGGAAGAAGCCATTGATTTAAGAATCAAGATTCTTGATGTATACGGAGATTCAGCCCTAGTGATTAATCAGATTAAAGGAGAATGGGAGACACGTCAACCTGAGCAGCAAGGAGGTTGTTAACTTTCTTCAATAAGGTTGAGTTTCACCATGTACCCAGAGCAGCAAATTGAATGGCGGATGCTTTAGCCACTACATCCTCCATGATTGTGGTGAATCGGTGGGATAATGTTCCCAAAATCGATGTTATGCGGCTTGATATACCAGCTCATGTGTTTTCCGTTGAAGAGGTCGTTGATGATAAACCATGGTGTTATGATATTAAATGCTTTCTTTAAAATCAAGAGTACCCACTTGGGGCATCCAAGAAAGATAAGAAGACTTTGAGAAGATTGGCTGGTAGTTTCTTCTTGAATGATGATGTACTATATAAAAGAAATTATGACATGGTTTTGCTCAGATGCGTGGATAGATGCGAAGCAGACATGTTGATGAAAGAAATGCATGAAGGATCTTTTGGTACCCATGCCAATGGGTATGCAATGGCTAAGAAGATGTTGAGGGCAGGTTACTATTGGCTGACAATGGAATCTGACTGTTGCAAATATGTGAAGAAGTGCCATAAGTGTCAGGTTTATGCTGACAAAATTTATGTGCCTCCAACTCCTCTCAATGTTATCTCCTCTCTATGGCCTTTCTCCATGTGGGGCATTGATATGATTGGAATGATTGAGCCTAAAGCGTCGAACGGACATCGTTTCATATTGGTGGCTATTGACTATTTTACCAAGTGGGTTGAAGCGACATCATATGCCAATGTGACCAATCAAGTAGTGGTTCGGTTAATCAAGAACCAAATCATCTGTTGGTATGGTATTCCGAGCAAGATTATCACTGATAATGGGTCAAATCTGAATAACAAGATGATGAAGGAATTATGTGATGAGTTTAAGATTGAGCATCATAATTCTTCTCCTTACAGACCTAAGATGAATGGAGTTATTGAAGCTGCTAATAAGAATATTAAGAAGATTGTTCAGAATATGGTTGTTACTTACAAGGATTGGCATGTGATGCTCCCTTTTGCTTTGCATGGGTATCGTACATCAATCCTTACTTCAACAGGGGCAACCCCTTTCTCTCTTGTTTACGGTATGGAAGTAGTGCTCCTGGTGGAGGTTGAAATCCCTTCTATGAGAGTTTTGATGGAAGCTGAATTGTCTGAGGCTGAATGGTGCCAAAGAAGATATGACCAGTTGAATCTGATTCAAGAAAAAAGAATGACGGCCTTGTGTCATGGTCAATTGTACCAACAGAGAATGAAGAAAGCTTTTGATAAGAAGGTTCGACCTCGTGTGTTCAGAGAAGGGGACCTTGTGCTAAAAAAGATCTCGACTTTTTCCAATGATTCTAGGGGAAAGTGGACTCCAAATTATGAAGGCCCATATGTTGTTAAGAGAGCCTTCTCTGGTGGTGCATTACTTCTTACAACTATGGATGGTGAAGAGTTCACTCGTCCTGTGAATGTCGATGCAGTCAAGAAATACTTCGCCTAAAAAATAAAAGAACAGCTCGCTAATTTGAAAACCCGAAAGGGCGGCTTAGGCAAAAATGAGCGTCTCGGTGGGCTGAAAACCCGAAAGGGCGGTCCAGGAAAAAATTAGAGACAAAAACAGAAATAATCATCCCGGTTGATTGAATACCCGAGAGGGAAATCTAGGCAAAAGTTAGGGATTATGGCAAGTAACTGCATCTGGCCAGTCTTGATCACTAAAAGCAACATTGTCCATTAAGGAGTCTGTTTCAATTATCCTCAGCTGAAGATTTGAGCACAGTGGAATTCAAAGTTGTTAGGGAGAATAGTGGTCATTGTATTTCAATGTAACCCTTTCCATGTATTTACCATTTTTCAAACTTTGTAATGATCTATGGAGTTACGCCATTTGCGGATTACCATTCTATTAATAAAATTTGGGCCTTTGTCCCTTTGTTTGCAATTCTTACTTTGTTTCTGTTTGCAGAATTTCATTTATCTTTGATGATGATTTTTGAAACAAAATGTGAATAATTTGTTTAAATTTTTGAAAATTATAAAAACATTTTCCTTTAATTTATGAAATATAAAAAAGAATGTCAACGGTTATTCCAAGAATGGTAGGATCAATGTTTTCCTCAGCAAGGTTCATTCTCGCTCCTTTGGCAGAATTTATTGACAAATCCCCAGTAGAGTTTGTTGATATTTCCTTAGCAGAGCTTGTTGCTGTGAATGTGCTTAGTTGTTGACAATGTGATAGGTTTGTTATGATGTGTTGAATTCGTAAGGACCAATGTTGTTTGGTTTTTCCCCAGCTAAGTCTTGATCTGAATCTTCTCCAGCTGATTATGTTACGGTCAGATAGTTAAGTAGTTTTGAGGTTCACCTCTCCTTGATGACAGTCCTCATGCTGAGATTCATTTTTTCTGTCTCCAGTTAAAGTTATATGAAGAATCATCACTCAGAGTTTTACCCTCTGGACGTGTTGTTGTCCCCAAACAGAGAACACCATTATTTTTCTCTAAGAAGCATTGACGTAGTGGCCGCTTGTCCAGTTTTATCGTGCCTTGTGGATGTATTTCTCTCCAGGTTGTTCTACCCAGAGATTTATCCTTGCTGATTCGCCAACAGAGGCAGTGCGTTATGGTTTCGATTATTTCCAAAGCATAGAGCAGTGATGTTAATTTCTTAGTTCCCCCCTGCAGGTCCAGGGTGTATTTCTCTCCAAATTGTTTTATTTAGAGATTCCTCCTAGTGGAGATTGTGCGTCACTATTACGGCTATTCCCCAGTGAAGTCGCTGACGATATCTCTTTTAGTCACCTGTTGGGTTTTCTCTCATTTATGATGAGTATTGATCTAAAATCCCCCACAGTTTGACCTGTTGCTGTTTTCCCAGCAAGCCCAGGATTCCTTGCTCAGATTTGGTTAATCCTCAGAGAGCTTTTATCTTGTATCTCCAGCAGATCTGCCTTGTATTCCCAATGAATTTTTCGTGGATATTTATATGTCTACAATCCCTAGCGGATTCTTTATTTCTCCGCAACAGATCTCTTCATCTTTTTGAAATGGAAGTTCTTGTGAATTTTTATTATCCCCAGGAAGATTTAGAAAGATTTGGGTTGTATGATTCCCCAACAGCTTTCCTGCCTTCCTCAAAGCAGAGTTTATGTTGTTATCCTCTCTATGGATCATCGATATTAGAAGATTGATATTTGGGTTTAACCCCCAAGGAGTATCTTCTTTTCTCCAACAAGATTTGAGCATTGTAGTAGGATTTATTTTCCTTTGATGGCTTTTGTTTATCTCTTGCCAGATTTCTTCAGCTAAATCCGTAGCAGAGCTGCTAATGATATCTCCATCTTGATGAGATTAGCCGAGTATCGAGTGGTGTTATGATGTCCATTCCTTCCTCTATTTATCCTTATGTTTATTTTGTCAGCATATTCATACTCATGAGCATTGCATGCGCATTCTTCGTTGTGCTTAGCATATCATTGTTGCATTGTGCATTTTGCCTTTGTGTTGGTGCTTCTTCGCTCTCTGGCATTGTTATCCCCATAGAGCGTGTGTGTCCTCTCTCCATTTAGAGTGTCGACCCGTAATCAGAAAATGCCTATCTTTGCTAATTCCCCACTGAGTTTATGCCTCGTAGAAGATATTTGTTTAGCCTTCCTCCCCAGTTCATCTGTCTAGATAGAATTAATCCCCAGTTGAGATATTTCCTCCTCGGGATGAGTCTTGTTTGACCGTTTCTCTCTGGTTTATTCCCGGATTGAATTTTGGTCCCTTTCTTTGGCAATGGAAGCTTATCACATTTATCGTCCTTCCTATTTAATTGGTAGTAGGTGATATAGATGGCTTATCACCTTTGTCGTCCTGCCCTTTAGTTGGTAGTAGGTAATATAGCCTGGTTCGATTACCTTGTTGTAGCTGTCACTTGGTTGATAGCCGGTAATCTTTCCCTTGTCCGAGTTTATCGCCTTCGTCGTCCTACCCTTTTGTTGGTAGTAGACGGTATTTCTCGAATCTTTTGAAATTGTTACCTTCGTTGTCCTACCCTTTGTTGGTAGTAGGTAATATTTCTCATACCCTTGGTGGATTACTTTGTTTTAACTATCACTTGGTTGATAGTTGGTAATCCCTCTTTTCGAGCTTATCATATGTGTTGTCCTGCCCATTTAGTTGGTAGTAGATGATGTAGCTGGCTTATTACCTTTGTCATACTGCCCATTTAGTTGGTAGTAGGTAATATAGCCGGGTTTGATTACCTCGTTGTAGCTATCATTTGTTTGATAGTTGGTAATCTCTCCTTTTCTTTTCGAATTTATTACCTTTGTCGTCCTGCCCTTTATTGGTAGTAGGTAATATTTCTCGTACCCCTTATTTGGGTTGATTACCTCGTCGTAACTATCACTTGGTTGATAGTTGGTAATCCCTCTTTTTGAGCTTATCACCTTTGTCGTCCTGCCCATTTAGTTGGTAGTAGGTGATGTAGCTAGATTATTACCTTTGTCGTCCTGCCCTTTGTTGGTAGTAGGTAATATTTCTCATATTCTTTTGGTTGTTTGCCTCGTCGTAGCTATCACTTAGTTGATGGTTGGTAATCTCTCCTTGTCCGAGTTTATCACCTTTGTCGTTCTGCCTTTTGTTGGTAGTAGGTGATATTTCTCGTATCTTTTAAGATGATTACCTTTGTCGTCCTGCCCTTTGTTGGTAGTAGGTAATATTTCTCATATCCTTTTGGTTGATTGCCTCGTCGTAGCTATCACTTGGTTGATGGTTAGTAATCTCTTCCTGTTCGAGTTTATCACCTTTGTCGTTCTGCCCTTTGTTGGTAGTAGGTGATATTTCTCATATCCTTTTGGTTGATTACCTTGTTGTAACTGCCACTTTGTTGGTAGTTGGTAATCTTTCTCTATGATCATGCTATTGTCGGATGCCTGGTAGTGGATGATCTTTTCCCCAGCTGAGGTTTTTACTTCCCTTTTAGGACGAGTTTTCCCTCTTTTGTTTCTGGTGTTGGTAATTTTCCCTTAGTGGAATCTTACTCTTTTATCTTCCCCGGTGGAGTTTGTTTCCTCCCCTGTTGGGTTATGGTTCCCTCTTTTGTTTTCCCCTGCGGAGTCTTTCCTCTTTGCTCCCCGGCTTTTGTTTGTCTCCTGTGGTGTTTTCTCCCCACAGAGGTCTTGTGTCTGCATACCATTTGCATAATCATATCATTTTGTGGTCTCTTAGGGCCAAAATTGGGTTTAATGTTATATTTAAGTCTCTTCTATCTCGTTGAGACAAAGATGTCAATCTTCTTCGGATAGAAGAAACTTAAATAGGGGCAGCTGTAAGACCCTAATTTTTACCCCTAAGATCCCACATGTCTTTTTGCATTTCATGCCACAAACAAGATCACACATTCGTCCCCTCTTTTGTAGGATTGTACCTTGCAGGGATCTTTGATTATGTGTGTGTTTGTTAGTTGTTTTTTTTTCTTGCTTAATTTGTTTATGTTTACTAACCATTAATTAAAATCCAAAAAATTATTTTTGTTTTCTTTCACTAACATTTTCAGGGGAAGAACATGTTAGAAATACCAAAACAACAGCCCCGCAGCTCGAATGAATTTTATCTGAACAAAGTCAAAGTTGTTCTGCAATTAGTTCAAAAATCATCTGATTCAGAGTTTCCAAGAGTTAATTGATTATTATTCCAAGAGACTCTAAGGTTCATGTGTTTATTTCCATGCCTTCTTTGACGAGCAAAAGAATCGAACAGAACCACAGCAGTGCACTTAAGAAGGGCATTTTTTTCAAAATTTACACTGAGTAACCGGTTACCCTGTGGTGAGTAACCAGTTACCCTCGTGAAAATTAGAAAAATGGTAAAAAAATTCAAATTTAGCAATTTGGCACCAATTTTCATCATTTTGATCACATGTAGAATACTCTAGACCATCCCATTTTAATTCCCTACATTATCATAATTAATTCCTACCATGTACCTCCACTAATCACCACTCTTTTAATAATTCCCTCCAAATTTGAATTCCAATCCTAATTTTGATCTTCCAAGCCTAATTCCAAACCACCAAATTCCCAAGCCTAAATTCTATAAGCAAAGGCCTCATTTCATTCATTTCACAAGCTTTTGATAGCCAACAAACCTCTTGCAAATTCTATCCCCAACCACAAAACCACCAAAGCTCACATTTCTTCCTTTGAAAGTTAACAAGAATTCACATTGAATCTTGTTCAATTTTGAGCTAAAACTTCATCCATTCTTGTTTTTGTTCATTAATTGTAGTAGATCAAGGCTTTGGAGTATAGATCTTGAAGCAATTTGAAGGAATTTTCAGATTTGAAGTGGTAATTCATCTTTCACCATTGTTGAAGCTTCATCTTCATCTTCCATAATGTAGATTTTTGGAGATCTTTGTTACTTGATCCTTTGGATCTTGTAATTGTGTTTAATTGCTGGATTTTGCTGTTATTTTATTTTAAATTTCGTGCAATTTTAGTTCCATAATCACAAGGTATTTGTAAAAAGTTTTGAAAGTGGATCATGCTGAATTTTGCACATTTTTCTGCATTCTGGTGCAGAGTAACCGGTTAACATCTGGTGAGTAACCGGTTACTCTGTGTTAATTTTGAAAAACTGCATTTATTTTGAACTGAGTAACCGGTTACCCAGTGGTGAGTAACCGGTTACTTCAAAACAGAATGCACATTTTCACTTGTTTTTGGGGCTGTTTTGGTTTTTCTTCCTCCTTTTTCCCTGTTCTTCTTGTTTTAGCCTTGAAACACATTGTTGAGATTAAATTCTCTTCAATTTCAATGGACTTTGGATATGGTTAGATTAATTAAACATTCATTAGTTTAAATCTATCTTTTAATGAATTGTTGAATTCATGTGAGGTGCTTTGAATTAATGATATGTTTTCACACTTAAATCTATCAATTAAAGGTGATTGAACTTGAAGATGAAAGGTTCTTGACTTTGTAATTCAATTTGGCATTTCACTTCATCTATTTCTCCTTTTTTATTTTGATCGATGAAAGTCTTATGGATCTTAGAATTTCTTTGTTGAATTCTTGATCAAGACTAGATCGTTACCTATTTTCTTTTTGTGCGGTATTGCTTTCGGATGACGATTTACATGTCGTTCATCTAGCATGCATTAGCACAAAGATCTATTGACCGGCCTCATTGTAGGGTAATTACTCCGTAAATTACTCGGCAATTGCTTAACATAGCGCAACATTTATCCCTCTTTATCCAGTTCGGAATTTGAACTTTCGTGGTCCGGACCTTGATTGGTCGCGTCAACCCAATGTTGATTAATTTTTTGCATTAGGTCCATAACCTTTGAAACTTGGCATTGTAGAGGCTTTGGTTCTACCAATCTTCTGTCAAGTTCATTAACCTTGGCCTAAGTGCATTGTTTAATCACTACAGTTCAAAACGCGAAACAGAATATTTGGTGAAGGCTTATGGCACTAGAGCCTTGTGCTACTAATTACTAACTTCTAACTTCTTTACAATTCTTTCTCGCTCCCTATCTCTCTTTATTTTTTATGCTTTCTGCCATTTTATCATATCATGTTTATGTTTATGTCATTTTTCTTTTGTCCACTTGGACCATTTTATCTTGTGCTTTGTTTTTCTTTTGTCCATTTAGACTCAAAAACATTAATAAAGGATTAAACCACTAAAAGACTTGTGCTCTTAATTTTGGACTATAGCCACTATCCCTTGCATTGGATGACCTATACTCTTGATTATGGACTTATGGACTTAGAACTATGACCTTTTCCCTTTGCTTTGGAATTATGGTTTGAAGACTTTGGAGCCTTATGTAACGCCCCATTTTGTCTTATTTATTTAATCGAGTCGATTTAATTATTTTCGTTTTTATATCATTTTATTCTTGACTTTTATTTGACAATATATTATTTTCATCATTATTATGTTTTATCGCGTTTTGAGAGCGTTTGCGAGATATTTGAGTTGAGGGGTAAAATAGTCTTTTAGGGGTTTAGATGTTTTTATATAAATAGAGATTAGAGAGAAATAGAAACAAAAGAAAAAGAAGAGAAAGAAAAGGAGAAGAAAGAAAGAGAGAAGAGGAGAAAGAGGAAAAATCGAAGAAACCTCCGTTTCAATCACGATTAATCGGGTAAGGGTGAGAAGTTTCAATTATATCTTGCTTGTGTATGTATATGTGTTGTTTGTTGTAATTGTTTTGGTTGTTTTACAACTTTTTCTCATTTGATAAATTGATGAACAATTGATGGAAATCGATGTTTTCACGGTCGAAAATCGATATAAGTTGCGTTGTATGATCACCCTGTGCATATGAACATTTGTTGATGCTTGTTTTGCTGTTTGGAGTTGATTGGAGGTGAAAATGATGAATTTTTGGGTGTTAGGAACCCTTAACCCGCAGCAGAAAATTCTGCTTCTGGTGTAGAGCGTCGGGCGACGCTTTGGGCGCTGGGCGATTCGTTGCTTCGCCGGGAGATGCCCAAGAGGCGCGGGTTGTCACGCTACTGACTCTTTTAAATTTTTAGTTGGGGAATGTACGCCGCTGCTTCGCCGGGCGATGTAGAGGCGAAGAGAGCACCGCCGAGCGAAAATAGGTACCGCCGGGCGCTCCTGGGGATTTTCAATAAATTTGTTTTCTTTGAAAATGCATAACTTTTGATCCGTACTTCGGATCGCGACGTTCTTGGTACCGTTAGAAAACTATCGAGATGTTCCTTCTTATAAAAAGGGTTTTGAGATTGTTGGCCGATTTAATTATGTCGGGAATTTGGGAATGTGTCGTTTTGTCGACTTTTACCATCTTAACTATATGTGATTGTTGTGTTATCATGCAATATGCTTTTGATATATATATATATATCGTATGACTTGTATGCTGTTATATGATGTGAATGTTGTGATGATTGTTTGTGGCCTAAGGGCAAGAAAATGCATTGTGTTGTGTTTGATTATATATGCATGATTATGGATGTGTATATGTGTGCATTTGAATGTCATGAGTCAGTGTATGCCAAGCATCATGATATGCATTCTTGTGATGTCATATGCCCTAGTGGGTGTGAGCGACGAAACGGTTCCAGAGGGAATCCGCTATAACATCGTGTGCCATATACAAAGAGGTGTGAGTGATGATTATAGACGATCGTGTGCCTTATACAAAGAGGTGTGAGCGATCGGGTCGTGTGCATTATACAAAGAGGTGTGAGCGATCCATAAACGTCGTGTGCCTTATACAAAGAGGTGTGAGCGACGGGGAACATCGTTTTCCCGATGGGGAGTTACACTAAGTAACAAGCGATGATTCCAATAGTTCCTAAGTGAACTGATGATGATAATGATGGATGGATTGGTACCGCATTTTCATAGAGTCGCTGTGTCGGTCTCTTTGCATTTGCATTAATCATGAATGGATTGATTATGTGTGGAAAATTATGAATGGATTGATTATGTGTGGAAAATCATGAATTAATTGAGTATGTGTTGATATTTATGTTTGAATTGGTGAATTGATGTGCATATGTGATAAATGCATTGGTTGTGGATAATATGTTTTATGCATAGCCATATGCTATGTGATGTGGTGGGGTGTTTCCATATGTTTTGACTTTGGTGTGCCTTATGTGTGAATATGTGATTATGTTGGTGTAATTGATATATGCTATGTGTATTAGTATGTGATGCTTGTGGTGAGAATAATTGTGCATGTGAATTTAATGTGTTTGCATATTATTATGCAATCTTGATTTAGTTGTTATTTCTCACCCTTCTGCTGTGGTTTGTTGCTCTATGAGGCAATTGCAGATTAGTATCTTGGAGGCTTTTGTGAAGATTAGTCCTCCGTCCTTTGTTGGTCTGTCTGCTCTGATACGTAACACGGGAGTCGGGGAACGCTTTTGTTATATGTATATTTTTGTTGAATATATTTTGTATCACCTTTATATGTATATTTTAATGTTGTAAAACAATTTATTTTGTAAAAAAAGTCCGTTATGGATCTTTCCGCTTTATTCCATAATTGAACTTTCCTTTTGTATGGAAAAAATTTCCCTTTGAGGTTATTCCATTTTGTGTTATGTATCAAATAATTGAGTAGGGATGGTGATTTCTTTCCTTAATTATGGCATCCTTGTTTCTGTCGGAAAAATAAATATTTATTTACTCTGATTTAATTATGTATTATTTATTCACGATGGGAATTGGGGTGTTACAACAGTGGTATCAGAGCAGGTCGGTCTGTCCGGCCAAGTTGTTGAGTCTGTGTGGCATGACAGTTAAATACTGTCGATGTTGTTTGTCCCTTAGTACGTGATATGTGTGTGAAACACTGTCAGTGCTTTCTGGTTTTCTAATCTTTTGTCTTCAGGATTGAGAATGAGATAAGTGGGGGAGAAGCTTGTACTTCTCTAAGTTGCTTCGTTTGTGTGCTGTTGGTTGTAAGATTGTAAGGGTTGTTTGGACAGTGTTGTTCCCGATTCCGGATGGAATGCGGAGGTAAGGTTTGTGTTAACTAAGGATTTGTGCCTTAGGTAGTTTTGTGCACAAGAGGTAAGAGATGTTATTATAGTTGGTAAAGACGGTTTATGCCCCATCATGATTGTCGGCTGTCTATTGACAAATTGAGGAACTGATCACCCTTAATCTCTTGTTGATAGTAGACGGGATTATGTTGGATGGAATAGATGTGTCTTTCCGGCTTTGATAGTGTGTGCAATGAATTGGTTGGAATTGAGAAAATGATTACAGATTGCTTTGTTGGGTCGATGAAGATTCTAATATCGGAAGATGAGGCGAATTAAAGGTTTTGGTATGTTGGTCAAGTTGGGAATTCATTGAGAGAGAACGATTGGGTATTGTTAAAGGTTGTTCTCAGAGAGTAGATTGTGAACTCAAATTTGACGAAGGGGAAGATTTGAGGTTTGGATCTGCTTAGTAAGTAGAAGAACTTTTAGGAAGTGAAACTAAGATGTTTGTTATGTTTGTGATAATAGTGTTCTGGAAATTGGCCGAAAGGTCACAGTGTTGGGCTGCCAGTTGTCCGTGATTTTCAGATGTGTTTCCGGATGGAATATTGGATGTTAGCGTTAGAATTACTCAGATTGAAAGAGCGGTTGAAAGATTTACTGGAAAGGAGAATTATGAGGCTGTGTCGTCTTGGAGAGCTCCAGGATTGTTAGTAACAAAAAGGAAGGATGATTGAACGGAATAACAAGCATGATGTGTATAATGGTATTGAGACTTTGGAAAGCAAAACTTAGAGTTTTAGTGAGTTTTGGAGTTTTTAAAGTTTTAGGGCATTAATGGAAATCTTGAGAAAACCCTAGGTGTGGTTGTAATATTTGAGAGTTCTTTTGGGTTGGTTGTTGCTACATGTTGGGATTTATGGAATTTGGATGGTCAAGAGAAGAAATTGTGTATAGAGTACTGACAGTTGAATAAGGTAACGATGGAGAACAAGTGTCCACTTTCATGAACAGATGACTGGAATGGTTTGGTTGAATTTGAGTGAAATTGCAATTGTTTGGAATGTTTGATAAGAGTGGTGAATTGTGTGAGTTGAGGCTTTGATCGACTTAATGTGACTGGTTATGTTTGTTATCGTCGTGATAAGCTGTTATTTACTCGGTTAAGCTTGTATGTGAGTAGCCAGTTACCCAGTGAAAATTTTTGCAAAAGTTTTAAGAATTTATATCTTTTGGAATTTGGTTGGGCATTACAACGTACAGTGATGTTATTTGGTGTTAGTAATGTGTCTGTAATGTTTGTGGAGTAGAGGAGTCATATCTTCCATATTTATTTGGATAAGTTCGTAGTGGCTTTGATTGAGGATATTTGGATCTATTATAAACTCAGAGGAAGAACAGGTAGAGTGTTTGATATTTGAATTACAAGTGTTGAAAAGAGACGAAGTTTTATACTAAGTTATTCAAGTGAGAATTTGGGTTGAAAAAGGTTATTTTTCTTGGATATGTTATTTTAGATGAAAGTATGGTTAATGGTCCATCGGAAGTAGATGTAGTTCTACGATGAGAGGCTCCGAAGTTGGTTAAGGAGATTAGAAATTTTGGGCTTAGTTGGTTGTTACTGCAGGCTAGGGAAGACTTTGCTAAGTTCGTACTTCTGTTATCTCAGTTGACTTGCAAAGGGTGAGTCGTTTGTTTGGGATGTTCGTTGCAAGGAAAGTTTCAGAGAGCTAAAGTAGAAGTTGTCTATGGCTCTAGTTTTGATTCTGAGTGATCCTAATAAACCGTTTGTGAGGTATTGTGATGTGTCTTTGAGGAGTTTAGTCAGTGTGTTAATGCAAGAGGGTAAAGTCGTAGCTTATGCTTTACGACAATTGAGGATTCATAAAAGGATCTATACTATTCTGGATTTGGGATTGGTTGCGGTTGTAATGTGTTGGAATATTTGGAGGTATTATCTTTATGGTTCTAGGTTCGAAGTGTTTAGTAATCACAAGAGTTTAGAGTACTTGTTTGGTCAGTTTTGATGGTCAGAGAATTAAAAATTATTTGAGCAATTCCGAGACTTGTGTCTGGTGTATGAGATAACACAAGATTGTGTGATGTTGGAAATATTAAAAGTGAACAGTGATTTTTGGCAGAGGTGAGAAAGAGTTAGACTTTGGACGTGAGATTGGTAGTTTTGATGGTTACGAGTAATCAGAGTGCGCAGCGGAAGTGTGATGTGGCACATTTCGTATATGAGTGTGTGACTTGTAAGAGTTCATAGGTTGAACATTGGAAACATGTTGGAATGATAAGACCATTGGACGTTTCAGAATGGAAGTGTTAGGCAAAAGGTTTAAATATTATTCATGGGCTACTATGTAGATGGATGTTTTGGTTATATGTTCGATTGGCGAATCGTAGCATTGTTGTAATATTATTGTGTGACAAGGATGTTGGTATTGTGGTTATGTAGAGGTTGTTGAACAATGTTGGGTCGTGGAACTTGTGTTCTTGTTTGTGTTGTTGCCTCGTTCCTATCGTGTTGGGTCGAGTGCGAGTAGCTAATTCCTTGTGGTGAATTAGAGGAGTGTTACCTACGGTGATGGTAACGATCTTGTTGTGTTTCGGTTCAAGAGTGAACATGTGTGTTCGTAGCTTGGGTATCCTTTGAGTTGTGAGTTGGTCATCAAGTGCATTGTATGGACTTTGCATCTTGTCGTTATAGTTGTTGTCGTTGTCGTGTCATTATTGTAGCTGCTGTTAGCAAGGTGGTTTGTCAGTTTGTGTTATTCGTGGTGTGCCTTTGGTTGGCATGTTGGTTGGTTAGTCGGATACGAGAGTCGTATCCGGAGTTGTTCGTATCGGGCATATTTTCGAGGACGAAAATGTCTAAGTGGGGGAGAATTGTAACGCCCCGTTTTGTCTTATTAATTTAATCGAGTCGATTTAATTATTTTCGTTTTTATATCATTTTATTCTTGACTTTTATTTGAAAATATATTATTTTCATCGTTATTATGTTTTATCGCGTTTTGATAGCGTTTGCGAGATATTTGAGCTAAGGGTTAAAATAGTCTTTTAGGGGTTTAGATATTTTTATATAAATAGAGATTGGAGAGAAATAGAAAGAAAAGAAAAAGAAGAGAAAGAAAAGGAGAAGAAAGAAAAATAGAAGAGGAGAAAGAGGAAAAATCGAGGAAACCTCCGTTTCAATCACGATTAACCTGGTAAGGGTGAGAAGTTTCAATTATATCTTACTTGTGTATGTATATGTGTTGTTTGTTGTAATTGTTTTGGTTGTTTTACAACTTTTTCTCATTTGATAAATTGATGAACAAATGATGGAAATCGATGTTTTCACGGTCGGAAATCGATATAAGTTGTGTTGTATGATCACCCTGTGCATATGAACATTTGTTGATGCTTGTTTTGCTGTTTGGATTTTATTAGAGGTGAAAATGGTGAATTTTTGGGTGTTAGGAACCCTTAACCCACAGCAGAAAATTCTGCTTCTGGTGCAGAGCGTCGGGCGACGCTTTGGGTGCCGGGCGATTCGTTGCCTCGTCGGGCGATGTCCAAGAGGCGCAGCTTGTCACGCTGCTGACTCTTTTAAAGTTTTGGTTGGGGAATGTACGCCACTGCTTCGCCGGGCGATGCAGAGGCGAAGGAAGCACCGCCGGGCGCTCCTGGGGATTTTCAATAAATTTGTTTTCTTTGAAAATGCATAACTTTTGATCCGTACTTCGGATCGGGACGTTCTTGGTACCGTTAGAAAACTATCGAGATGTTCCTTCTTATAAAAATGGTTTTGAGATTGGTGGCCGATTTAATTATGTCGGGAATTTGGGAATGTGTCGTTTTGTAGACTTTTACCATCTTAACTGTATGTGATTGTTGTGTTATCATGCAATATGCTTTTCACATATATATATATATATATATATATATATATCGTATAACTTGTGTGCTGTTATATAATGTGAATGTTGTGATGATGGTTTGTGGCCTAAGGGCAAGAAAATGCATTGTGTTGTGTTTGATTGTATATACATGATTATGGATGTGTATATGTGTGCATTTGAATGTCATGAGTCATTGTATGCCAAGCATCATGATATGCATTCTTGTGATGTCGTGTGCCCTAGTGGGTGTGAGCGATGAAACGATTCCAGAGGGAATCCGCTATAACATCGTGTGCCTTATACAAAGAGGTGTGACCGATGATTATAGACGATCGTGTGCCTTATACAAATATGTGTGAGCGATCGGGTCGCGTGCCTTATACAAAGAGGTGTGAGCGATCCATAAACGTCGTGTGCCTTATACAAAGAGGTGTGAGCGACAGGGAACATCGTTTGCCCGACGGGGAGTTACACTAAGTAACAAGCGATGATTCCAATAGTTCCTGAGTGAACTGGTGATGAGAATGATGGATGGATTGGTTCCGCATTTGCATAGAGTCGTTGTGTCGGTCTCTTTGCATTTGCATAAATCATGAATGAATTGATTATGTGTGGAAAATCATGAATGGATTGATTATGTGTGGAAAATCATGAATTGATTGAGTATGTGTTGAGATTTATGTTTGAATTGGTGAATTGATGTGCATATGTGATAAATGCATTGGTTGTGGTTAATATGTTTTATGCATAGCCATATGCTATGTGATGTGGTGGGGTGTTTCCATATGTTATGACTTTGGTGTGCCTTATGTGTGAATATGTGATTATGTTGGTGTAATTGATATATGCTATGTGTATTAGTATGTGATGCTTGTGGTGAGAATAATTGTGCATGTGAATTTAATGTGTTTGCATATTATTATGCAATCTTGATTTTGTTGTTATTTCTCACCCTTCTGCTGTGGTTTGTTGCTCTATGAGGCAATTGCAGATTAATATCTTGGAGGCTTTTGTGAAGATTAGTCCTCCGTCCTTTGTCGGTTTGTCTGCTCTGATACGTAACACGGGAGTCGGGGAACGCTTTTGTTATATATTTATTTTTGTTGAATATATTTTGTATTACCTTTATATGTATATTTTAATGTTGTAAAACAATTTATTTTGTAAAACAAGTCCGTTATAGATCTTTCCGCTTTATTCCATAATTAGACTTTCCTTTTGTATGGAAAAAGTTTCCCTTTGAGGTTATTCCATTTTATGTTATGTATCAAATAATTGAGCAGGGATGGTGTTTTCTTTCCTTAATTGTGGCATCCTTGTTTCTGTCGGAAAAATAAATTTTTATTTACTCTGATTTAATTATGTATTATTTATTCACGATGGGAATTGGGGTGTTACACCTTATGCTTTTGTTTGGTTTATGGTGAAGATAGCTACATTTGTTGTTAGATCTTTCTTATCCTTAGCTTTTATTTTATGCACTAGGATAGTCTCTTCTTCTCCACCCCTTCTTCAATTTTCAAAATTCCTCTCTTTTTCAAAACTTTCTTGTTTTCAATCTCAAAACCGCTTTCATAATAAAACCTTGACTTCGGTCAAGCGATTTTTAAACTTTCTTTTTTTCTTTAATAAATATCAATCCATGTTAATCATATTTTTACCCTTTCATAAAAAAACATAAAAATACAAAACTCATCAAACTCTTTTTGTGCCTTATGCACTTTTCCTTTAAAACTTTTTCATAAGTTTAGACATGATTCATCTCTTTAAGCGGAATTATTCGCTTGGAAATGACGACGTGTCTTTATACTTAAAATCAACCAAAACAAACAAATTTTTGTTATTTGTACCACGAACTACGGGGTTTTGATCCTACATTGCACATCGTGGGTACGTAGGCATGAGACGATAAATCTCTCCAAACACAAAAAATATTAAAAAAATAATTCTCTTCTCATCTCCCCAATCTCTTTTTCAAGCAAACCATTTTCAGACCAAAAAGTGGTAGATATTTCAAAGGGTTCCTATAGGGTACTATAGACGTTTTGGGTGCTAGCACCTTCCCATTGCGTAAGCAACCCCCCTTACCCATTTCTCTTTGTCTTTTTTAGCTTTTGCTTTTTTAGACTTCTTAGGATTTATTCGCTCTTTTTTCCGTTTCCTTTGTGGAAAAAATTAAAGTGCGGTGGCGACTCTTGCTTTAGGAATTAAGTTAATCAATAGCTTATACTCACAAATTTCCCCGCTACAAACGCGACTATCAACTTTCAGTTAGAAAAGGGCTAGTCGCTAACTTTTAGAGACAAGTTTAGTGACCGATTTTAGCCACTAAAATTAGTGACCATTTTCAATTGTTTAAAAAACTTAAAATAAAATAAAAGTTATGTCTCTAGCAGGAATCAAACCAATGCACTTGTTTTTTTTAGGCTTTCGGGTGTCCACTAAGCCATTTGGTTTTTGTTGTATAATTTACATTTGAAATGTATATATTATTAATGAAATAGAACTTTCAAATATTATTTAAAAAGATTCAAAATTTAATTGTCATTAAAATTATATTTTATCTAAATTAATAAATTTGTATGAGTTAATTATATATATATATATATATATATATATATATATATATATATATATATATATATATATATATATATATATATAAATATATTATTTGTTATAACAATAAAAATGTAAAATTTTGACTAAAAAATTAAAAATAAAATAAAAGGACAAAATTAGGAGAGAAGCAAATTAATAAATTTGTATGAGTTAATTATATATATATATATATATATATATATATATATATATATATATATATATATATATATATATATATATTTATTTATTTGTTATAACAATAAAAATGTAAAATTTTGACTAAAAAATAAATAAATAAATAAAAGGACAAAATTAGGAGAGAAGCAACTTAATAATGATAAAAAAAATTAGTGACCGAAATTTCAGTGACTGAATTTTTTTAGGATTTAATTTATATAAAGACAATTATTCGAGACTGAAAATTATGGTCACAAAATATCAGTCGCTAATTCAGTGGCTAATTTTATTTAGTGATCGATTTAGTGACTTTTAAAATTTTACTAACATGATGGCTAACTTTTGTGGCTAATTCGGTCACTAGAGTGACCGAAATTTTTCAGTCACTAATTCGGTTACTAAAAGCGAATTTTCTAGTAGTGCTTATTTTCTGATAAATCAGTTTGTTTCCAAGTTTCAAACTTTCAAGTGAAGGAGAAATTGAATTTCTCAAACCAGAGCAATTCCATCAAAACCAATGATCCAAACACCTCACATACATCATGTATGAGTGATCCAAACACTTAAACAACTTCTGTAACATCAGAATCATCAAGTCATACCCCATTTGCTCAAAATTCATCATAAGCTTCAGTTGGAGTCGAGCTCATCAAACCAGAAGGTTTTAATATATTCAAAGCACATCAACACATTCCTTGAGGTCTAGGGAAGCTGTCCAGGTCATCATTTCACATCTATAACACCTACAACTGAGGATTCGATTTCCTCTTGCACAGGTAAGCCTGAACTTCCCAAACTCCATGAAACATGCATCATTTTTTATATTTCAAGTTACCAACATGTTTCTGCACTTATATAGAATGTTTTCCCTCAATCAATTGTTATGTATCAGTCGTGCATAGGATTTCACAATGTTCTGGAAAAAATTAGGGTTCATCTTCATCACCTAATAACTTACTCCACACTTAAAATAAATGAAATTAATTAGTACCATCGTGTTCCTTATTCAAAAGCAAACAATTTTCATGTTTACATCGTACAATTTCATTACGAATTGAGTGAGATAGGAGGGGTTTTGCAAATCTGGGTGGCACGAGGAAGAAGATGAAAACATCCAATTTCATGTTTAAATATTTTTAATATTTTCATTTTATTTTCAAAAATTATTTTCAACATCCAATTTTGATTATTTTCAAATGAATTTTTGCACAAATATTATCCATATATTTAAACAATTTATTCACCAAAAAATTAAAAAATAATAATATTTGATATATTTTTAATATATTATTTTTAAATTGTTTTTAAAAATAATTTCAAAAATTGATTTTTTCTAATAGATTAATTAATTTTAATTCCAATTTTTTCACACATGTCATTTATATACCCTATTACTTTAATCCACAAAAAATCATAAAAATAATTTTTATTTGATATATTTTTAATATATTAAAAATATTATTTCAAATTGTTTTAAATATTTTTAAAATGATTTCTTTTCTTGATTTTTAAAAAAACCAAAATGAATTTAAATATTCATGTGGATAAAATACCTTTTTCATAAACCTTAATCATTGTTTATAACATGATTAATGGATTCATTTGATAAATTGTACCTTTTTTTGTTGATTTTTCTTTGAAAATTATCTTTATAAAACGAAATTAGGGTTTTACTTTGATTCTATCTTTCAAACTTCATTTCAACACTCATGGGCCTCTATTAGAGTGTAAGACCCAACCCTCTTTGTAAATAAACCACTTCATGGGCCTCTGCTTTAGTATAAGTCCCATCACGCTTTTCAAAATCACGGTGCGATCACTGTTTTCATAACAATCTCTAGGCCTCTGCTAGGAGTGTAAGTCCCAACCTTTTTCTTTCAAAACCATCCTCTGTTTCTCAAAACAAGATAAACATCTTGGGCCTCTAATAGAGTGTAAGACCCAACACCCTTTTTGTAAATAGAAAAACCTTTAGCCTCATTCATCCTGGGCTTTGTACAGGATACAAACAATCATCTGAGCCTCTATTTAGATTGTAAGACCCAACACCTTTTTTTCTCTCTTACTTAAAATCAATTCATCTTCAAATTCAAAACTTTCTTCAATTTCTTCAAACACTAATCCAAACTTAAAGAAGACATCTAATCAATCACAATACACTTGGGCCTTTATCCAGAGAATAAGACCCACCACCTTTCTTAATTCAATTCATACTTGTTTATATACTTGTTGATATATCTGTATATATACTTATACATATTTTATTAAGTTTCTCTTAACATTTAAATCATCCTCAGTTTAGACAAGTTCAAACAATAGGATCCTTGCAATCAGTATAACTTAGTTCAAACAACTAGTTTCCCCCTGTACAAAGGAATTCTTCTTCCAAATACAGTCAGCCTCCTATTAGGCTTTGTTCAATTTATTCAACCATGAAACACTTTAATAAAGAGAGGATTATTTCCTGGTGAAACCTCTTCTTTAATCCCTTTAACCCTGGAACAGTTAAATAAAGAAAGGATTAGATCCCGGTGAAACCTTTCTTAAACTCTTCCTAGACTTGGAAAGTCTTAATCCTCAGCCTCCTCTTGGGCTTCATACAAGGACCCTCAAGTTTCCTAAAAGCATAGGATATATTCTAGTCATAATTATCAATACACCAGTCCCCAGGAGAGTCAAAACCTCTAAGGCATTCAAACTCATCCTTTAACTCTCTTCTGATCCTCAACAAGGTTTGGTTTTCACTTTAAAAATCCCCAGCCAGGGTCAGGCTATAATCAACAAATCCCCAAAAGAATCAAAGCCTTTGTGGCATTTATTAAGTCTAATCTCCAGCAAGAGTTAGCTTCCCTTTGATTCCTCAAAACAATTTAGACCTTCTCTTGGAATTAAAATCCCTCAGAAAAGAGTCAGTCTCTACTTAAATTCCCTTAGCCTCCTCTTAGGCTTCATATAATGATTTTTCCTAGTCATCCTCAATCGTGGCTTTGTATAAGACAAATATATTACTCCCTCAGTTGATTCAGTTTTCAACTTCTTTTTTTAGCTTTAACCTTGAGCTTTGATCAAGGCACAAAATCCAACATCCCCACATATGAGTCCATGAGTCCTCTCTGTAGAAGGATATTTCCGTTGTACATAACATTTCAAAACAAACAATTAAATCTTTTTTCCAGATAATTGATGTAATTTGCACACTTGTTGATTCAAAATCCAAGCTGGAGTCCCTCCTTTATCATGGCTAAAGTTCTCTTTCATCTAAGTGATGTAAGTGGCAAACCTCTGGATTCTACACGTCCACGTCAATGTCCCTCTCTTAGCATGAAAAATTCATAAAGGAAAAAGTGGCATTGCTCTACACTGAGTTAAATCTTCTTCCTTCATGACATCTCAAATCTCCTATAAAGGAAGATGTGACATTGTTGGATTCCACACATCCCAGTTAAAGCAACTTCCCTTATAAATCAATTATCCAATTTTTGTAATGAATAGGTGAGCTATCTCCCTTTAGAGATGACAAATTCTCTCTCAAATACTCATTTAGCTTCAATCTCGGGCTTTGAATAAGACACAAATACTGTTTTAACTTCAATCTTGAGCTTTGAACAAGACACAAACACTCATTTAGCTTCAATGTTGGGCTTTGAACAAGACACAAATACTCTTTTATCTTCAATCTTGGGCTTTGAATAAGACACCAAACATTTTTCCTCCCATAGAATATGAGGAACTACGAACACTCTGATTTCCCCAAATCTCTTTATGGGAAGGCGTAGGCATAAGATTGCGAAATCTTAGCGAGCGCACTAAATTAAAAATCTTAGGTCAAGCACCTTCCCAAAAACAATAATAAACCCTAAAACAAAAAAAATATCTCCTCAAAGGAGAAACTTCCCCAATCAACACAAATGAATTTAAGCAACCATTCAATCCAACAGTAGAAACATATGCAAATAAAGGTTCCTATAGATTATTATAGATACTCTGGGTGTTAATAGCTTCCATTTGTATAACCAACCCCCGATACCAAATCTCTTCGTATTTGTAAAGGAAAAATTTTGCACACAGGGTTAGTTTAAGATATCTTCCCCTTCCTATTAAGCTTCATTGGATAAATACAGAAATCAGAAAGTAACACTAAATGCGGTAGTGGTCGCGTCACAAAAACCAAGCTCAACCCATATGTTGTTAAGAAAGCCTTCTCAGGTGGTGCCTTAAAACTCACAACTATGGATGGCAAGGAGTTCACTCGATCTACAAATGTCGATGCAGTCAAAAAATACTTCGCCTAAAAACAAAACAAAAAACAGCTCCCTAAGTTGAAAACCCAAAAGGGCGATTTGGCAAAAAAAAAGCGTCTCGGTGGATTGTGTCATACCCCAAATTTTGACCACCAAGATCACCCATCATTGTGCAAATCATCACCACAATATGGATGTACTTCCATGCCTCATCAATTTCCTCAAGGATTGTTGAGCTTTCACTACTACCAAGAATTAGGGTTATAAGCCCTGTCTGAGCACTTAGACAAAGGATCAATTAAGAAATTACATGATCTTCAACTTGTCTAACCTCTCAAACAGCCATAAGGGATTAAGAGGACTCCCACATCAAGAATCAAGCACAAGATTGCAACATTCCAAGTGGATCAAGCCTCGAGATCGCCAGAGTCACCAAATTAGGGTTTTGGTCGACCAAGGCCTCCAGATGAAAATTTTCTTCTAGGCATGAGCCAATACTTCAAAACATGATCCAAAATGCTCCAAGGGACCTCATGGATCCAATCATCAAGTCAAATTAGCATCAGGGGAAGCATTCATCAAAAATCAGGAATTAGGGTTTCTTGACTTAATTCACCCCTAAGTTAACTTTTGGAGCAAAGCATGGGACAAGACCTCAAGATATGATTTGAAGGCCTCAAATACGCCAGATTGATCCATTTGCAACAATGGATTGACCCAAGAAACTTGATTCACAAGTTTCAATTTCATCTGGATCACAATTAGGGTTTTAAAGTAAAAGTTAATTGTGCCTTTGACTTTTGACGAAGACATGCTCCCAAACCTTGGGACATGATTCAAGACACCCTATAACACCCTATCACACAGTTTGGATTTCATCTGACAAAAAGTCAACTGTGTACAAAATCAAGTTTGACTTTTTGGAAATTTTCACAAATATGGTTCCCCTAAGTCAAACACAATGTTAATGTATGGTATTGATCATCATTCATTAAGAAAAATCAAGAAAAGTGAGGTTTCTTGCAAAAGGCGCAACCATGAGAAACCAAAATTTTTCTAAGTTATGGAACAAAAGTGATTTTGTACCAACTTTGCAAGGTCATAACTCCTAAACCACAAGGCCTTTTTCTCCCATTCAAAGCTCAAATGAAAGTTCATCTGACATACTTCAAATATGTCAACTACAAGAGATTCCAAATCCTCATGGATTTTGAGTTATGGATTGATCAAAATCACAAAAACATGAAAATGACACTTTTTCCAACACTTAGTGAAATTTTCAATAAGTCAGAATCTGCCTTACTTTTTCCAAAATGTAGGGACATTTTTCACCTTGATCCAAGTTAAACCAGGTCCATTGGTGAACATCAAAGTTAGAGTATGCCATGAGGGCTTTCCAACAAGTACCAGATCATCTCTAAATTCAATTTGAGTAGGGAGATACAACCCTTGGAACATGGCATCATGGACTGATTTTTACAATGCAGATTTGTGCATTTTGCTCGAGTTAGCTAATTTGGACAACTCCAAGCCTTGTCATCCATTTAGACACATCAGAGGATAACATCCAAGAGAAAATATTTGATCCACAAGCCTGCCAAGTCCAAGGAACTACATGTAGCCATAAGTGCCCTAAAAAGGCTAAAAAGCTCAAAGGCTTCAATTTTGTTTCCAAGCATTCAATGGATGCATCAAGGTGGCATGGAGTGAGACATTGCTAAATGAATGAGTCAAGATTCCACTCTGAATCAAAGGACCATAGGCCTGTTCCCTAACCTCAAGTCAATGGCTAGAGGAGACTAAAGATTCCCTTGGATCAACATTGGCCAAAGGCCTGTAACAGCTGCCATTCACTATTGCTTGCAATACAGACTTTCTCTACTATAAATAGAGCTCATTTGTGATCAGTTTAAGTACATCAAAGCACTACAACACTTGCTTTCCTCAAAATCTCTCTCATTAGGCCAAAATGTCTTCTTTTGCAAGTCATCTATGAGTTTTTGAGTTAGAGAGAAATTCCACCATAGCTCATGATCCAAACACATCCAATGTATCATATATAAGCTGTTCAAACACTCACCCTTGGTCTGAAACACTAAAATAAGAAAGTCAACCTCCAAAACCTCAAATCTTGACTGTTTTGCATTTTGCAAACCATGTCTTGATTCAGTCACTTTCAAAACCAAACCAGGCCTCAAACACACTCCAAATATCATCCTTAAGTTATCCCAATTAGTTTCCCTCATCTGGAACACCATTTGAGAGAGTTACTATCTTGGTCACTTTTGCCCATTTTGCAAGAAAGAGCCGATTCTTGTTCCTGAGGATTCCAGCTGGTTTTGATCATCCTAAAAGCTTCTAAAGGATCAATCAAGAGTGTTCAAAGCATTGAATTACTTCTGGCACAAGAAACTTGACAGATAGCACAAGAAGCTTCAAGAGGTAAGTGCATCACAACTTGAACTCTCTAAATCATGCATTGCTTTGAAGTCCATTGATTATGGACATCTCATACATATCATATATGTTGTGTTTGAACCAATTTACCATGCTATTGCTGCCTGTATGATGAGATAACATAGAACATGCAAATCTAGGCCAGTTTTGAAATCACTATCGGATTTTAAAATAGAGACATTTTCTGAAAATTCCAATGGCACCATTGGATTCCTCATGAAATTCTAGGCAGGATACACCTAAATGTTGTCCCAATCCATAGAGAAATGAGAGAGTTAGTGCCTTCATGCAAGAGGCCTAAAATCAGGCTTTGCCTTAGGCAAGGGCCAGGCCATGGCGCCTTGGCCAGGCCTAAAAACAAGACATCCCATATATATTCATGGGGTGGTTTTGATATACGAATGTATCACCACCCAAGTGGTAGCGCGCATGTGTGTTTGGATGAAAGGTCGTGGGTTCAACTCCCACCCAGACCATTTTGCCATTTCTCATTTTTTTTGTTATTTTTCACATTTTCATGGTTTTTATTAATTAATTCCAAAATTAATTTCTCTCTCAATTTTAATTATTTTTTATTGGTTCTTTTTTTGAAAATTCCCAAAAATGTTAAAATATTATATTCTACAGAAATTTCACAAAAATATTATTTATTTTATATATTTAGTATTTTTGTAAAGAATTATGTTTTTATTTGTTTTTAAACATATAAAAACATTTCTTTCTCTTGATTTTGCAAATTCAAATGATTTTCAAATCATTCTATGAATGAAACATAATTTTTCAAACATTAATCCAAGATCACAACTTATTTTTCACACATGTTTGATAATTTTGATCATTTTATTTGAAATTTTATTCAATTAAAATACATTTTAAAATCAAATTAAGGTTTTGATTATTTTCACCCTCACAAATCTTTTTCAAAACACTTTGGGCCTCTAATAGAGTGTAAGAACCAACCCCTTTGTACAGAAAACCATTTTGGGCCTCAGACATTATATAAGTCCCAATGCGATTTTAAAAATCTCGGCGCGATCGTTGCCTTTTAAACAAAAACACTCTGGGCCTCCCCTTGTGTTGTAAATCCCATATTTCTTTTTTAAATACACTTTGGGCCTCTAATAGAGTGTAAGATCCAACCCTCTTTTGTACATAAACCTTTTTGGGCCTCAGTCATTGTATAAGTCCTGATACAATTTTCAAAACAACAGTGCGATCACTGTAATATCTGGGCCTCTCCTTGAGTATAAGCCCCAATATTATTTTCAAAAACAACTTTCCCTTTTGATTTAGGTTCAAATTCATAGTTTTTATCAAAACTTTCTTTAATTTCTTGAACAACTAACCATACAGTTGTTACAATGGAAGCTTGCTCACTTGTAAGTTTTAAACAACTTTTCTTTTACATACTTGCACATATATATATTTGTTTGTGCTGGAAGCTTGCTCACCTGTAAGTCCTCCTACCCTCTTTTACATACAATATATATTTCATCTGTATATATATGCCTGTATAATATCTGCTTAGAGTTTTCCCCGACAATTAGGTCTAGGATTAGATAAATCCAGTGGTCACTCTTTCAACACAATCAAAACTAGTTCCCCATAGGAATTTACAGATACAGTCTTGCTCCTCTTGGGCTTATACAATATGGAACAAAGAGAAAGGCATTATTCTCGGTGAAACTTTTCTCAAACTGTCACTATTAGAAAATTGTCCAAGAAATTCATGAGGATTAATTCCCGGTGAAACCTCTCTTGAATTTCTTCAAACCCTAGAACTGTTCACTAAAGAAAAGATTATTCCCGGTGAAAATTTTCTTGAACTTTTCTTAGGTTTGGACCCACAGGCTTCCTAAAAGCATCCCAGCCTCCTCTTAGGCTTTGTACAAGGACCCTCAGGCTTCTTAAAAGTTCTCATGCCTTCTCTTGGGCTTAGTACAAGGACCCTGAAGACCTCTTAAAGGTATAAGACATAACTTAGTCATCCTTTGTTAGAGCAGTCTTTCTAAAGAGTCAAATCCTCAGACCAATTTTAGGGTTGATTCTCATCCCTTAAAACACATGCCTCCTCTTGGGCATCATACAAAGATAAAATCTTCCATACCAGTAGACTTGGACAGTCTCACCTCCTTTTGGATCTCCAGAAACCCTCAAGTTTCCTAAAGGCACAGGAAAAACCCTAATCAATCACTAACAGTGCTAAAACCTCTATAGGTTTTTAAAACTCAATCTTTAAACTCTCATTCTAAATTTCCCTAGCTAGGGTCAGCTTATCATCAGTATAACACTATCTTAAATTAGAACCTCAAGGCATCTGATACCTCAATTCTTCTGTAATCCTCAACAAGAGTTGATTCCCCATTTTGGACCTGCCTCTGGCTCAATAATCCTCAGCAGAAGCCAACCTCCTCTTAGGCTTTGTATAATGATTTTCCTCAGCAGAGTTAGCTACAAAAGCACTCTTTTGTGGAGTCAATCTTCTTTCTTAAAACACTCTTTTGTTGAGTTAACCTCTTTTAGCCTCAATCTTGGGCTTTTTGCAAGACAAACAAAAGCACTCTCTTGTTGAGTCAATCACCTTTTCAACACTCTCTTGTTGAGTCAATCTCCTAAAAGCACTCTCTTGTTGAGTCAACCCTTTTCTGCCTCAATCTTGGGCTTCGTACAAGACACCATATAAACACTCTCTTGTTGAGTCAGTCTCTTTTTTGCCTCAATCTTGGGCTTCGTACAAGACACATATAAAATCTCCTTAAGCAGAGTCAATTCTCTTTTTAGCCTCAACCTTGGGCTTTGTACAAGACAAATCATACTCTCCAACAAAGTCAATTTTCTTTTAGCCTCAATCTCGAGCTTTGTACAAGACAGATAAAACCTCTCGCCAGTAAAGTCAGTTTCCCCTTTTAGCCTCAATCTTGGGCTTTGTACAAGACACCTACAAATATTCCCCAGTGGAGTCAATAAATTCTTTTTAACCTCAATCTTGGGCTTTGTACAAGACATACACAATATTTCCCCGGAAAAGTCTCTTTCATCCTCCTCTTAGGCTTTATATAATGATATCCCAAAAGAGTCAAATCTCTTTTAACCTCAATCTTGGGCTTTGTACAAGACAGATAAACACTCCCTTGTTGAGTCAGTCTTTTCCAGCCGCCTCTTAGGCTTTGTATAATAACCTCCCAAGTGGAGTCAATCAATCTCTTAGCTTCAACCTTGGGCTTTGATCAAGGCACACACAAAAATCAACATCCCCTAAGAGGAAACCAAAATCTCTCTGTAGGAAGACATTTCTCTGTATATCACACATCAAAACAGATAAATCAAAATAAACCCTAATTCCAGATAACTTCTATAAGTGGCACACTTATTGATTCAAATATCCAAGCTATAGTCCATCTCTTATCCTGGTAAACCCCCTTCTTTCATCTAATTGCTGTAAGTGGCAAGCGTTTGGATTATTTACATCTACGCCACTGTCCCTCTCTTAGCATGAAAGATTCCTAAGGAAAAATGGCATTGCTCAACACTGAGTTAAAGTTTTCTCCTTCAGGACAACACCCCTATAAAGTAAATTATGGCATTGATGGATTAACATATCCCAGTTAAAGTAATTCTCCTTTATAATCAGTCACCCAACAGTTTTGATAAACAGACGAGATGTTTCCCTTTAGAGATGACAAATCCTCTCTCAGTCAAACCTTTTAGCTTCAATCTTGGGATTTGAACAAGACACAAATACCTTTTTAGCTTGAATCTTGGGCTTCAAACAAGACACCAAAACATCTCTTTCCTCCCATAAAATAGGAGGAACTACGATTGCTCTGATTTCCCTATTTTCTTTGACGGGAATACGTAGGCATAAGATTGCGAAATCTTAGCTAACACACCAATCAAAAACTTTAGGTCCAGTACCTTCACACTAATCAAAAACTTTAGATCCATTACCTCACAAAAAAACATCGGAAAACCCGAAATCAACAAAAATTCTCTCTCAAACACTCCCAAAGGAGAAACTTTCTTAACCCACGACAAACAAACACCAGTAAGTAGAAAGCAGTAAGGAAATTGCTAACAACCTGTGGATAACCGCATATAGGATGGGTAATTGACAACTCCCCATTGTATAACCTGACCCCAGACCCCCTAATCTCTTTAAGCATTTGTTTAGTTAAACATTTGCGTGCAAGGTTAGTTTTAGATAGCTTCCCTTTCCTTTCCAGCTTCAAAGGATAAATAAGAAATCATAAAGTAGCACTCCACTCCTACCATTACGGTGAGGAGAAACCCATGGCTATAAGGTGGTCGTGCCACCGACAAAAATCGCACGCTACAGAAAAATGGCAACTCTGCTGGGGAGTACCATTAGTCTTAATCTTATAGGTCTTAATCGCCATTTTTCCTACAGAAAAATGGCGACTCTGCTGGGGAATGACCTTTTTATCTGTCTAGGACTAGGATTAGAATTCCTAAGAGGTCTAGGTTGTTAGCAATCATACTATATCTATATATATATATATATATATATATATATATATATTGCTTTTCCTACATGATATCCATGTTTATTTTTCTGTCAATAGGAATGCGATTGATACGCATGTGGAAAGTTTGAGAGAACCCTAAGATAGGTGATCACATAGACGGGTGGACTTACAGGGAGTGATTCCCGAATAAGCAATCCTGGTAGACCATCAAATCAGGCAAGGGCCCGTGTGGATACTAAGTTGAACGACCGATCGTCGTGAAAATAGACGTTATCCCAGTGCGGCACTCGTGACCCTGAGGATTTAGTAGACATTAACCATATGACCATTTAGTAGTGCGGTAACTATCGGGAATAGTTGATACACGATACTACACTCAAATGAGATTACCCTAGGATGCTACAGGTCGCTCGGGTGAACTAGCTTGCTATTGATATCCCTAGGGGGTTCAATGATTTTGGGAACCTTTAACCCATTCTACAGGTACAAAAATTGACCAGAATACAACCTTTGGGGATGGGTAGAGCCATGACTCCATGCTCGTGACGTTGAACCCGTGAACCCATGTTTTTTCAATGTTTTTGTGTGCTGCATTTATGCATTCATTTAAAAAACTCTTAAACAAAGAAAAGTATCCTTCTTCTTCCTCTCTTCTTTTTCAAAATAAACTAAAACAATAATTGCAAATATCAGAGGGAAAGATTGCGTTATGGATTTCGGTAGAAGAAAGATGCACAAGTATACCTTTAAGGCTCCGAGACTAGAGGATTTAAGAAGGTTGGCAAGAATAATCACCAACCCTGATGCTTTCAGAGCTAAGCATGGAGGATTGATGTCTTTGTTAAGGGTCCACGTAGTTGAAGGAATAATGTCTACGTTAATTTAGTTTTACGATCCAGTTTATCACTGTTTCACATTCCCGGATTATCAACTTGCACCAACACTGGAGGAGTACTCTCACCTGACTGATTTACCCGTCACTGACCAAGCTCCCTTTTCTAAACTGGAAGAAATTCCAAAGGAATAAACCATTGCAAGAGCAATCTATTTGGACGAGTCAGAAGTCAGGACTCACATGACCACTAAGAAAGGAATCCAGGGTTTACCAGCTAAATTCTTGACAGAGAAAGCTCTATACTTTGCCAGTATAGGAAACATAACTGCTTCGAAGATATCTTTGTTTTACTCACATATGGGTTATTCCTTTTTCCCAACATCGACAACTTCGTCGATACCAATGCCATTAAGATATTTTTGATTAGAAACCCTGTACCAACCTTGCTCGCAGATGCTCGTCATTTTGTACAGTTAAGGAATTTGTACAGCGGCGAAATTATCACATGTTGTGTACCCTACTTTACAAATGGTTCACTTCCCATTTACCCATGTCTGCTGCTTTTTGGGACCGTAAGAGTACTCTACACTGGTCACAGAGAATCATGTCTCTTACCAACTGTGACATAGAATGGTACAATAGGATTTACAAAGGGATAAGGATCATCGACAGATGTGGAAGCTTTCCTAATGTACCCCTCATAGGAACTAAAGGAGGAATCAACTATCATCCAATTTTAGTTCGCCGTCAACTCGGATACCCGATGAAGAATATCCCGCATAATGTTCATCTAGAAGGTCTTCTCTTCAAAGAAGGAGAAAATGACAGAGCACTAAAGAAGGAAATAGTGCATGCCTGACAACATGTTCGCAGGACAGGAAGAGAGTCTCTAGGAAGACCAGACTGTACCTCCATGCAACCTTATCTCCACTGGGTACAAACTAGAGCCCTCAAGCTGAGGATGCCTTACCCTCATCAAGAAGTTCTTTTGTTAAAGGAATTTGTCCTTTATTTCATGTCTGACACGAAAAAACTCCAGGTAGCTCTCAACAAAGTTCAACGTGAGAAAAGCTCTTGGAAAAACAAGTACCGAATTCTCAATGTGGAATGTACTAAAATTCAGGAATTGTTAAAAGAAAAGGATGCTCTTATTGAGATTCCAAAATAGCATGCTATGGAAGATCAAAGGAACTTGCTCACTCCTTTCACTTGGCAAAGGACTTACGACCCGACAACGGCTGAAGAGCCCCGGTCAAAGAAAAGGAAAGTACCAGAACCAGCATCTGAGTTCTTTTCAGAGAGGACTGAGGATCCATAAGTTTAGACTTTTCCATACAACACTTTGTAAAATACTGTATTTTCCCTTTCTGCAATCTTTCAAATTCAATAAAAAAAGGGGGTCTCCCCACTGTATGATATTCGCAATCTATTTATTGAAGTTTCTTTTTGATTAAAAAACAAAAATAATATATATCATTGCATATCATTCATCATTCTCGCATAATGCATTCTTCTTATCTTCGAGTCTCACGTATGTGTCACGATTCTAGAGTCAAATTGTCTCCCTCGTACAATACATGGGCCAATCGACTAAATAAAATGGACAATCTCGAGGGAGAGAACAGAGAGCTGAGAGAAGAAATTGACGCTCTGAAGGAAGATATGAGAAAACTTCACAGTGACGTGCAATCCCTGGCAGAAGCTCAGAGGCAACAACAAAGAACTGTGATCTCGGAGATCACATCTACACCTGTAGTGGAGACATATGATCCTCAGTACAACATGCCTAAAGGTCACCCCTGGGGCATGCCTATCAACTTTGTCCCTAAAGGATACATCCCGCCAGTCACTGAAGACCCAGAAACTGCAGCAAGAATCACTGGGCCTGAAGGTTACAAACTTCGGGAAAGCAAAGACGTAAGGGTTATGCAGTAATTCCTGAAGGTTACAAACTTCAGGGCATGGAAGCACCAAGAGTCACTGCCGTAATGACTATACCACAATCAGTGTTACATACTGTCCTGGAAGGACAAATTCCACAAGCAATTTCTGGTGGAAAGGAAGACATGTACAAAAGGATGAATGAGTTCCAGGAGCAATTCCTGTAGATACAGAAGGAACTGCATGCCATTCGCGGTCAGGATTTATTCGAAAAGGATGCCGCAGACCTTTGTCTGGTCCCTAACGTGAAAATACCGCACAAATTCAAGGTGCCAGACTTTAAAAAATACAAGGGCAACTCTTGTCCTCAAAGTCATTTGGTGATGTACGCTCGAAAATGTCAACTCAGATAGAAAATCAACAGCTACTGATCCATTACTTCTAAAATATTTTAACAGGTGCCGCACTCAAATGGTACATGGGTTTAAACCGCACCAAGATCAACACTTTCAGAGATCTCGGCACTGCCTTCGTTTAGCAGTATAAGTATAACCTAGATATGGCACCAGACAGAGACAAATCAGAGCAATGTCGTAGAAGGACAAGGAAACTTTTGAGGAATATGCTCAGAGATGGCATCAAATTATCGCCCAGATCTGTCCCCCTATTGAGGAAAAAGAGATGACAAAGATCTTTTTGAAAACCTTAAGCTCGTTCTATTACGACCGAATGGTTGCCAGTGCTCCTAGTGACTTTAATGAAATGGTGAACATGAGGGGTACGCCTTGAAGAAGCAGTCTGAGAAGGAAGATTGGTTAAAGATGCAGAGCCATCTAGCAGTACTAAGAGATACGGCAGTGCTTTTCAAAAGAAAAAAGAGCAAGATATTGGTAATATCTCTCTCAGAAAGCAAAGGCAAAGGTATCACCCAGTAGCGGCGGTAACTCCCGCTATCAACCCAACGCCAGCTCCGACGTATCAACCGCAGGCTGCTCAGAGCCAACTAAATCAACAATAGTATCAGCAAAGGACACAACAGCCTCTTCAGTAGGCTCGTCCATAGTACAACAACAACAACCGTACGACACGACCATCAGGGTTTGACCCTATACCGATGTTGTACACGGAACTATTTCCACTTCTACTGGTCAAGGGGCATGTCCAAACCAGGTCTCCTTTTACAGTACCAGAAAATCCGCCTTTTTGGTTCAAAGCAGATCAAACTTGCCCTTACCATCAAGAAGGATCGGGGCACAACATCGAGAACTGTATCAGTTTCAAGTTCGATGTGCAGAAGCTTGTCAGGAACGGGGGTCTTATCTTTCAAAGATACCAATCCAAATGTTCAGACAAACCCGTTGCTTCAACATGAGAAGACTGTAGTAAATTTAATAGGGGAAGAATTTAGCCGCAGTTATCAAATTCACGATGTACTCCTATTAGGAACCAATCTGGTCAGGATGCATTGCAGACAGAGCGGGTACGGTCATGTACCGCCTCACAATTATCACCAGTGTGATATTTGCTCAAAGAATAATCAGGTGTGTTCTGTAGTGCAATAAGCTCTACAAGAGCAAATGGATCTCGGATGGATCCAAGGTCACCAAATCCGTGAAGTCAACATGGCTCATACATATCCCAACATTATTCAGAACCACAACATTCTTGTAATGAATGCCAACTTAGTGGGGATGCGTTCAAGGCAAAGTCAATACCATGATCTTCCACGGCACGATTACAATTCCCGTCCGATCTGCTCAATAAGCAATTAGGGATGCTCTTTTGTACAAGAAGCCATCCAGCGTCAGATGGATATCGGATGGATTCAGGACTATCAGAAGAGAAATAACCATTAAGTCAATATGATTCAGATCTTTGATATTCGCTTGATGAATACCAGTATGGTAGAATTACATGCTAAGCAAGTCAGGCTCGGTTTTCTGGCTTCACATGATTATCAAGGCTGTAAAGTATGTTGTAAAGACGACCAAAGATGTGCACTTGTCCAAAGAACACTTCAGCACTTGTTGGACCACTGATGGCTTCTAATCAACTTGGATAAAGCTACGCAACAGATTAGTATGACTGACAAGAATCCTGATAGGTATCAAAGTCAGGATGTCCGCTCGATGGAAACAGATCTAGTAAAATTGCACTGCATACAAAGCGGACGTGGCCGGGTGCCACTGCATAATTATGAGCGTTGTAGAGTTTGCTCAGAGAACAACCAGGGATGTTATCTTGTACGGTCAACTCTTCAAAATCAGTTGGACCAGAAAGAGATTCGACCATGTTCAAGTTCTGGTTCGATCAACGTGATACAAGACTATCTTCCTGATCAAGGCAAAGATGTTGTCCTAATCTCTAATCATGAAATGGCCAAAGACGTATGTGCCATAATCCCTCTACTCCATTAATCAAGACTCCTTCTTGATAGTAGAAAGATTCTCAACCTTGAACCAATTGAGGCCGGCTATGATGATCAGAAAAATCAAAAGGCTCATGTGGTTATCTATCTGCCGGGACCAATACCGTACAAATCCGATAAGGTTATCCCTTACAAGTACGGTGCAACAATAATCGAAAATGGAAAAGAAACTCCATTAGCCTCCGTCGTAGACATTGCCGACATCAGTCGGGTAACACGGAGCAGTCAGATCTTCAATAGAGGAGTGGGAGAGCCCGCCAAAGAAAAGGAACCTCAAACAGAAGTTCCAAATCAACCAGCCAGTCAATCCAGTAATCCTGAACTTTCAAAGAACAACGATGAGATGCTAAAGCTCATCCAGAGATGTGAGTACAACATTGTGGACCAACTGTTGCAAGCTCCATCTAAAATCTCTGTGCTATCTCTCTTGCTCAGTTCCGAAGCTCACAAGGAAGCTCTGCAGAAAGTCTTGGAGGAAGCTTTCATAGAACAAGATGTGACGATAAGACAATTTGACAACATCATCTCCAACATCACTTCTTGCAACAACTTAGGATTCAGTGATGAAGAACTGTCAGAAGAAGGAAAAAATCAGAACATGGCACTCAACATTGCAGTCAACTGCCAGGACGATGCTTTAGCCAGCGTACTGGTAGATATAGGATCAGCTCTGAATGTTATGCCAAAATCTACTCTAATACGACTATCATTTCAAGGATCTCCGATGAGAGGCAGTGAGGTCATCTTCAAAGCCATTGACGGGTCCAGAAAAGCAGTTATCGACGAAGTCGATCTTCCTATAACTATTGGTCCCCACACTTTCCAGGTCATGGACATCCGGGCAGCATACAGCTGTTTATTAGGAAAACCTTGGATACACGAGGCTGGGGCAGTCACTTCAACACTTCACCAGAAGCTGAAGTTCGTCAAGAATGACAAGTTAGTCATAGTATGCGGAGAGCAGGCCTTAATAGTAAGCAACTTATCATCATCTTCCTGTGTAGAACCTGAAGAAGTCATTGGAACCCAATTTAAAGCACTCTCGGTGAGCAATGAGAATCGATCAAAAAGAGGGACGTCGATTTCCTCATATAAGGAAGCTCTCGAAGTTATCGAGATTAATAACATAAAAGGATGGGGACAGCATGTCAGTCCTACTGATAACAAGATGAAGAAAGGTCTTGGTTTCTCTTCAGCCTGTACCCAGACTGCTACTAAAGATGAAAGTTTTCATCCTATTCAGGACTTCTTCCACAGTGAAGGCTTCCTCCACCTAGTATCTCAAAAAGTACACACCATCAATGAGGGTGACTCCTCCGATATAGATGAAGAGTGGAAGTTTTATCTCAACGAGGATAGTTATATATCTCAGGGAGAAACACATACGCCATTTTGCTATCCCCCGCAGTGTCCGAGATATATACCAAGATCAGATGTCAAGATGATGTACGGAGATTGTGATCCTGAGGGATGCCGTGCTCCGCCTAACTCATCAAAGGAGGACACTTTGATGAAAGACAACTTCGACTATGACTATTTTGACCCCCTGGATGACTTGCCTATCTGGAAGTCGTACCCAAAAAACTCGGGGTAAAAGAGTCAGCCAAACGACGCCTATCAGCTGAGCAATATTGAAAAGAATACCTGCGTCCCCACCAAGCCATGAGATCATTACTCAGGATATTTCAAAGATATCCAGCACAACGATGATTTTGCAAAGATTGCAGGACTATAGTTCATCAACTATGCTTTTCCTGAGGTCAACGTCATTGAGAAAGATGACTCCTCCAGTCCCGCAGAAGTATGGGACACCTTAGGACAACAAATTGGCAAGTACGACTTCTTGGTCAAGTACACCGCTCCTGAAAGCTATCGTACTAGGCTCTAAGACATCCAGCCAACTGGATGGGGAGATCCGCCTGAGAGTAAAAATACTATACAAGATACAACAAAAGAGTTCGTTTATGACAACTCTACATGGGAGGAAGACTCCAACGATCCTGCTCCACTAGAAATCAGTGTCATTTCTAAGGAAAAACCAAGAAAGAAGGTACCCGACTTTGTGATTCACCGAGGAGTTCGTTGCCAATGGGTTGCTGTCGATGTCTCGAAAGTCGTCCATAAGTCTAAGTAATTTCCATCTTTGCTTTAACCTTTCACCATGTCCAGGTGAAACGAATGTTTTTATAGGGCTCACTTTCTGTAAATGTCCCTCTTTGCCTCGCCCAAAGTGACAGAGTTTTGTTTTATAGGGTTGTAGTTTCAAGAATTGACAAAATCATAAATAAATGACGTCATTCTGTAATTTCCACAATTATTGTTGTTTTCACTTTTCGCTTTTCGGAATATGGTAATCCTAAAAACAAAATAAATAACAAAAACAAGCATTTTTCAAAAAATACACTGCACACACTCTTGCATTCTCTCTATCTCTTCTAAAAAACGAATCATCACGTCATGCAGATTGCTTGTTTTAAACCCGTTGAAACATGTGATCCAATGCCTTATCCCAACTTTGATTTCCCAGTATTTAAAGCTGAAGAAGAAGACGAAGAAATTCCAGAAGAGATCTCCCGATTACTCGGACAAAAGGAAAGGTCCATTGAACCTCACAAAGAGCCATTGGAAACAGTCAACTATGGTTCAGAAGAAGAGAGGAAAGAAGTCAAGATTGGGGCACTGCTCAATCCGACTGTCAGAGAAGACTTGATAGAACTTCTCAAAGAATATCCAGATGTGTTTGCTTGGTCCTATCAGGACATGCCAGGGTTGGATACCAGCATTGTGGAGCCTTATTTACCATTAAGATCATAATGTCTGCCGGTGAAACAAAGGCTGAGACGGACTCACCCAAATATGGCCATCAAAATCAAATAGGAAGCGCAGAAATAGATCGACGCAGGTTTCCTTGCCACCTCAGAATATCCTCATTGGTTGGCCAACATAGTGCCAGTTCCGAAAAAGGACAGAAAAGTCAGAATGTGTGTAGACTACAAGGATCTGAACAAAGCCAGTCCAAAGGATGACTTTCCCTTACCACACATAGACATGCTGGTAGATAGTACTGCAAAGTTTAAAGTCTTCTCCTTCATGGATGGATTCTCGGGCTATAATCAAATGAAAATGGTGCCGAAAGATATGGAGAAAACTTCATTCATCACCCCATGGGGCACCTTTTGTTACAAGGTAATGTCGTTCGGTTTGAAGAACGTCGGGGAAACCTATCAAAGGGTCGTGACTACTCTATTTCATGACATGATGCACAAAGAAATTGAAGTGTATGTCGATTATATGATTTCCAAATCAAAAATAGAAGAGGAACATGTGACCCACTTGTCGAAACTGTTCGAGCATTTGAGAAAGTACAAACTCCACTTGAATCCCAATAAATGCGCATTCGGTGTCCGCTCAGGAAAACTTTTAGGGTTCATCGTCAGCCAGAAAGGAATTGAGGATGATCCTGACAAGGTCAAGGCCATTCAAGAAATGCCTTCACCAAGACTGAGAAACAAGTCAGAGGATTTTTGGGACGTCTGAATTACATCTCAAGGTTTATATCCCTCATGACCGCGACATGCGCGCCAATCTTCAAACTACCCAGAAAGAATCAAAGTTGTGTGTGGACAAAAGACTGCCAAAAAGCTTTCGACAGTATCAAAGAGTATCTGTCGAATCCACCGATTCTATCTCCTCCAGAGGAAGGAAGACCCCTGATCATTTACTTAATAGTATTGGAAAACTCCATGGGTTGTGTACTTGGCCAATAAGACGAAACCAAAAGAAAAGAGTCTGCCATCTATTATTTAAGCAAGAAATTTACCGACTGTGAAACTCGGTACACTACGCTTGAGAAAACTTGTGTTTTGGCTTGGGCAGTCAAACGTCTTCACTAGTACATGATTTGTCACACTACTTGGTTAATCTCAGAAATGGATCCGATCAAGTACGTTTTTGAAAATCCTGCTCTCACAGGAAGGATCGCCCGTTGACAGATGTTGTTATCAGAATACGACATCGAGTACCATGCTCAAAAAGCCGTCAAAGGAAGTATTTTAGTCGATCATTTGGCTCATCAACCGATTGACGATTAGGAACCAGTCAGGTTTGACTTCCCAGACGAAGATGACATGTACTTAAAAATGAAAGATTGTGATGAACCACTACCCAATGAAAGGCCAAAACCAGGTTCCCAATGGGGACTAATCTTTGATGGAGCTGTCAACAATTATGGAAACAGAATTGGGGCAATCATCGTACACCTCAGCGTACCTATATTCCTTTCACTTCCAGACTAACATTCAAGTGCACAAACAATGAGGCCGAATACGAATCTTGTATCATGGGTCTCGAAGAAGCAATTGACTTAAGGATAAAGAATTTGGATGTATATGGAGATTCAACCCTGGTTATCAATCAGATCAAAGGAGATTGAAGCACATACCAATCCGGACTGATTCCTTTCAAAGATTACGTGAGAAGGTTGTTATCATTCTTCAACAGAATCGAGTTTCATGACATTCCTCGTGAAGAAAATCACATGTTTGATGCACTAGCTACTCTCTATTCCATGATTAATGTAGGTCAATGGAACGACATACCTAAGATCGACATAATGCGCCTTGAAAAGGCCGCATACATCTTCACGATTGAAGCAGTCATAGACGATAAACCTTGGTATCACGATATCAAGTGCTTCCTTAAAAAACAAGAGTACTCGCCTGGGGAATCAAGAAAAGACAGGAAGCCCCTCAGAAGGCTGGCAGGCAACTTCTTTCTGAATGGTGATACACTCTATAAGAGAAACTTTGACATGGTCTTGCTCCGATACGTAGACAGGCGAGAAGAAAACATGTTGATGAAAGAAATTTACGAAGGATCTTTTGGCACTCATGCCAATGGACATACAATGGCGACAAATATTCTGAGAGCAGGATACTATTGGTTGACAATGAAATCCGATTGCTACAAGTACATGAGGAGGTGTCACAAGTGACAAATATACGCTGACGAAATTCATGTACCGCCAACGCATCTCAAAGTTCTCTTTTCCCCATGGCCTTTTTCTATATGGGGAATCGACATGCTTGGTATGATCGAACCAAAGGTTCAAACAAACATCGGTTCATCCTAGTAGCCATTGATTACTTCACCAAATGGGTCGTAGCAGCGTCATACGCCAATGTAACTCGACAAGTGGTGGTCCAATTTATCAAAAACAATCTCATCTGCCGTTATGGTGTTCCAAGCCAAGTCATTACTGACAATGGATCCAACTTGAACAACAAGATGAAGAAAGAGTTATGTGCCGAGTTCAAGATCGAACACCATAACTCATCTCCCTACCGACCTAAGATGAACGGGGCGGTAGAAGTGGCTAACAAGAACATTGTTCAAAAGATGGTTGTAACCTACAAAGACTGGCACAAAATACTGCCCTTTGCTCTTCACGGTTATCGCACATTTATCCACACTTCAACATGGGCAACCCCTTTCTATCTAGTATATGGCATGGAAGCAGTACTTCCCATAGAAGTAGAGATCCCATCGATTCAGGTATTGATGGAAGCTAAGCTAACAGAATCTAAGTGGTGTCAAAGCAGACATGATGAACTGAACCTAAGCTAACAGAAGCTAAGAGAATGACGGCTCTATGCCATGGTCACTTGTATCAGCAAAGAATGAAGAAAGTGCTCGAAAAAAAGGTTCAACCCCGTGTCTTCAAGAAAGGAGACCTTGTGCTCAAGAAGATACAATCATTCCTCACTGATTCTAGGGGCAAATGGACTCCGAATTATGACGGCCCCTATGTGGTCACTAAAGCCTTCTCAGGCGGCACCTTGAGACTCGCAACCATGGACGGAGAAGAGTTTTCCTACCCCACAAATGTTGACATAGTCAAGAAATACTTCGCCTAAATAAAAAAAAATGTCTCGGTGGATTGAAAACCCGAAAGGGCGGTCCAACCAAAATTTAGAGACATAATAAAAAAAATCATCACGATGGATTGAAAATCTCAAAGTACAATCCATGCAAAAGTTAGGGATTAATGGCAAGTAACTACGTCTGATCGGGTTAAATCCCCATAGGTAATACCATTCGTCAAGAGACTCCAGTCAGGGTCATCTTCGACAAAAGCTCAGGATGTCCAGAATTCAAAGTTGGGAGAAGGATAACGGTCGTTATGTTTCAATGTAGCCCTAGTCCCTTAAATTACCATTTTCTAAACTTTGTAAATACTCTATGGGATCACGCGCTTGGCTGATTTCCATTTAATCAATACAATTTGAGCCCTAGTGCTTTTGTTTGCAATTCTTATTTGTTATAGCTTTATAGAATAACATTTTTAAACATGATCAATGATTCTTGAAATAAAACAAAAATGAATTTAATTGTAAAAAAATTTTCTACTTTTAAAATAAAGATGGCAATTATTTTTGACTACTGAACACAAAGGGAACATCGATGGCTTCTCCAGAAGTGATTAAACCTCAAAATCCAAAATCAAAATACTCATTCTAAACCAGTACACCTGAATGAAGGATCAACTGTGTCAGATGTCATGTTTCATTTGACATCCCCAGCAGGATGCTTAAATCTTAAGACCGATGGACGTGTTCTCCCATAGGGATTGTCTCTTCTAGGCAGAACATGATTGTTATCTTGAACCAATGGTACTTTCATCCTTCGTAGTGGCCGAGTATCCAATCATGCTCATTCACCAGTCTATATGTCGCGTCTGTTTTGTCAGCATAGACATACATACATACATCATGCATTACTGATTCATATTCATATTTATGTTGCATTAATATCACTATGGTCATATTAATCCCCAAGTGATAAAAGTCCTCTTATCAATCGAGTTGTCAGTTCTATTCTCGTCAGGAAATGTTTTGTCTGAACAATCTTTCTCCCCCAGTTTATTTCTGAATTGGAGACGGTCCTCGACCGCTTTGATAACTTGAACCTCTGAAAGGCAAGGGAACATTCGACCGACACCTTCCAAACATCACTCTTCACCATTGAAGATGATATTTTTTTGCTTTCCCGGATTAAGGAAAATCCCCAGAGAAAGCCTCTCAACCGAACACTCTCGGCGATACATCGGGTTTTCTGCCAAAAAAAAGTCTATGTTAATGTAGTCATCAACACCTCAAAATTGGTTTACATCACATGGCATTTCTCCGAGAAGATCTTGAAGAAAAGTATGATGTAATATCCCCAAGCAGAAAGAAGTCTTTCGAGAGACTCATTTTCCCCAGTAGAGTCAACAAATGACATCCCCAACAGAGAAGTTTGCACACCTCTACAGTTCAGACAAATGGGTACCCCCAGCAAGTATGACCTTTAATCTTTTCCGTCAAATGGCATCTCTCTACTAAAACTCGGTGAGAAGTTTAATGAAGACAGCTACACATAGCACCCCTTGTTAAGGAAGAAACTCGATAAGAAGAAAATAAGACCAGTTCCGTGGCTGAAGACCAGGATCGAGGGGAAGTTTATTTCAGAAACTAAGACCAGTTCCATTGCTGAAAACCAGGATCGAGGGGAAGTTTATTTCAAAAACTAAGACCAGTTCCGTGGCTGAAGACCAGGATCGAGGGAAGTTTTACCCTTTTCTAAGTAACATTGATTAACAAATGAAGATGGATGAGCAAACTGCCATTCATAACCACCGTCAAAATTTTGGGTATTTCGATATTTAATCCTCTTGCACCCTAAATGTCCGAACATCTTCGCCATTCACACTTTCCGGTCCAAGAAGATTAAATAGGGGCCTCTGTCATACCTAAAATTTTGACCACCAATATCACCCATCATTGTGCAAATCATCACCACAATATGGATGTACTTCCATGCCTCATCAATTTCCTCAAGGATTGTTGAGCTTTCACTACTACCAAGAATTAGGGTTTCAAGCCCTCTCAGAGCACTTAGACAAATGATCAATCAAGAATTGACATGATCTTCAACTTGTCTAACCTCTCAAACACCCATAAGGGGTCAAGAGGACTCCCACATCAAGAATCAAGCACAAGATTACAACATTCCAAGTGGATCAAGCCTCGAGATCGTCAGTGTCACCAAATTAGGGTTTTGGTCGACCAAGTCCTCCAGATGAAAATTTTCTTCTGGGCATGAGCCAATACTTCAAAACATGATCCAAAATGCTCCAAGGGACCTCATGGATCCAACCATCAAGTCAAATTAGCATCAGGGGAAGCATTCATCAAAAATCAGGAATTAGGGTTTCTTGACCTAATTCACCCCTAAGTTAACTTTTGGAGAAAAGAATGGGCCATGACTTCAAGACATGATTTCAGGGCCTCAAATACACTACATTGATCCATTTACAACAATGGATTGACCCAAGCAACTTGATTCACAAGTTTCAATTTCATCTGGATCACAATTAGGGTTTTAAAGGAAAAGTCAACAGTGCCTTTGACTTTTAACCAAGACATGCTCCCAAACCTTGGGACATGATTCAAGACACCCTATAACACCTATGAAACCCATCCATTAGGTTTTAAGTAGGTCAAGGACTTGATTGCACAAAGAATCACACAGTTTGGATTTCATCTGCCAAAAAGTCAACTGTGCACAAAATCAAGTTTGACTTTTTGGAATTTTGACAAATATGGTTCCCCTAAGTAAAAAACGATGTTAATGTATGGTATTGATCATCATTCATTAATAAAAATCAAGAAAATTAAGGTTTCTTGCAAAAGGGGCAACCATGAGAAACCAAAATTTTTCTAAGTTAAAAGTGATTTTGTACCAACTTTGCAAGGTCATAACTCCTAAACCACAATGCCTTTTTCTCCCATTCAAAGCTCAAATAAAAGTCCATCTGACATACTTCAAATATGTCAACTACAAGAGATTCCAAATCCTCATGGATTTTGAGTAATGGATTGATCAAAATCACAAAAACATGAAAATGACACTTTTTCCAACACTTAGTGAAATTTTCAATAAGTCAGAATCTGCCTTACTTTTTCCAAGATGTAGGGGCATTTTTCACCTTGATCCAAGTTAAACCAGGTCCATTGGTGAACATCAAAGTTGGAGTATGCCATGAGGGCTTTCCCAACAAGTACCAGATCATCTCCAAATTCAATTTGAGTAGGGAGATACAACCCTTGGAACATGGCATCATGGACTGAGTTTTACAAGGCAGATTTGTGCATTTTGCTCGAGTTGGCTAATTTGGACAACTCCAAGCCTTGTCATCCATTTCGACACATCAGAGCTTAACATCCAAGAGAAAAGATCTGATCCACAAGCCTCCCAAGTCCAAGGAACTACATGTAGCCATAAGTGCCCTAAAAAGGCTAAAAAGCTCAAAGACTCCAATTTTGTTTCCAAGCATTCAATGGATGCATAAAGGTGGCATGGACTGAGACATTTGCTAACGGAATGAGTCAAGATTCCAATCTGAACCAAAGGACCATAGGCCTATGCCCTAACCTCAAGTCAATGGCTAGAGGAGACTAAATATTCCCTTGGATCAACATTGGCCAAAGGCTTGTACCAGCTTCCATTCACTATTGCTTGCAAAAAAACTTGCTCTAATATAAATAGAGCTCATTTGTGATCAGTTTGAGTACACCAAAGCACTACAACACTTGCTTTCCTCAAAATCTCTCTCATTAGGCCAAAATGCCTTCTTTTGCAAGTCATCTCCGAGTTTTTGAGTTAGAGAGTAATTCCACCATAGCTCATGATCCAAACACATCCAATGTATCATATATAAGCTATTCAAACACTCACCCTTGGTCTGAAACACTAAAATCAGAAAGCCAACCTCCAAAACCTCAAATCTTGACTTTTTTACATTTTGCAAGCCATGTCTTGATTCAGTCACTTTCAAAACCAAACCAGGACTGAAACATACTCGAAATATCATCCTTAAATTGTCCCAATTGGTTTCCCTCATCTGGAACACAATTTGAGAGAGTTACTATCTTGGTCAATTTTGCCCCTTTTGCAAGAAAGAGCCAATTCTTGTTCCTGAGGATTCCAGCTGGTTTTGATCATCCTAAAAGCTTCTAAGGGATCAATAAAGAGTGTTCAAAGTGTTGAATTACTTCTGGCACAAGGAACTTGACAGATAGCACAATAGGCTTCAAGAGGTAAGTGCATCACAACTTGAACTCTCTAAATCATGCATTACTTTGAGGTCCATTGATTTTACAACTTCAAATGATTTTCAAACGATTCTATGAATGAAAAATAATTTTTCAAACATTAATCCAAGATCACAACTTGTTTTTCACACATGTTTGATAATTTTGATCATTTTAATTGAATTTTTATTCAATTAAAATACATTTTAAAATCAAATTAGGGTTTTGATTATTTTCACCCTCACAAATCTTTTTCAAAACCCTTTGGGCCTCTAATAGAGTGTAAGAACCAACCCCTTTGTACAGGAAACCATTTTGGGCCTCAGTCATTGTATAAGTCCCAATGCGATTTTAAAAATCTCGGCGCGATCGTTGCCTTTTAAACGAAAACATTTTGGGCCACCCCTTGTGTTGTAAATCCCATCTTTCTTTTTTAAATACACTTTGGGCCTCTAATAGAGTGTAAGATCCAACCCTCTTTTGTACATAATCCTTTTTGGGCCTCTATCATTGTATAAGTCCCGATACAATTTTTAGAACAACGGTGCAATCCCTGTTATATCTGGGCCTTTCCTTGAGTATAAGCCCCAATCTTCTTTTCAAAAACAACTTTCCCTTTTGTTTTAGGTTCAAATTCATAGTTGTTATCAAAACTTTCTTTAATTTCTTGAACAACTAACCGTACAGCTGTTACAATGGAAACTTACTCACCTGTAAGTTTTAAACAACTTTTCTTTTACATACTTGCACATACATATATTTGTTTGTGCTGGAAGCTTGCTCACCTGTATGTCCTCCTACCCTCTTTTACATACAGTCATATTTCATCTGTATATATATGCCTGTATATTATCTGCTTAGAGTTTTCCTCGGTAATTAGGTCTTGGATTAGATAAAGCCAGTGGTCACTCTTTCAACACAGTTAAAACTAGTTCCCCATAGGAATTTCCAGATACAATCTTGCCTCCTCTTAGGCTTATACAATATGAAACAAAGACAAAACCCTTATTCCCGGTGAAACTTTTCTCAGTCGGTCACTATTAGAAAATTGTCCAAGAAATTCACTTCCCCAGAGAGGATTAATTCCCGGTGAAACCTCTCTTGAATTTCTTCAAACCCTAGAACTGTTCACTAAAGAAAAGATTATTCCTGGTGAAACTTTTCTTGAACTTTTCTTAGGTTTAGAGCCACAGGCTTCCTAAAAGCATCCCAGCCTCCTCTTAGGCTTTGTACAAGGACCCTCAGGCTTCTTAAAAGTTCTCATGCCATCTCTTGGGCTTAGTACAAGGACCCTGAAGACCTCTTAAAGGCATAAGATAGAACTTAGTCATCCTTCGTTAGAGCAGTCTTTCTAAAGAGTCAAAGCCTCAGACCAATTTTAGGGTTGATTCTCATCCCTTAAAACACCTGCCTCCTCTTGGGCATCATACAAAGATAAACTCTTCCATACCAGTAGACTTGGACAATCTTACCTCCTATTGGATCTCCAGAAACCCTCAAGTTTCCTAAAGGGACAGGAAAAACCCTGATCAATTACCAACAGTGCTAAAACCTCTATAGGTTTTTAAAACTCAATCTTTAAACTCTCATTCTAAATTTCCCCAGCTTGGGTCAGCTTATCATCAGTATAACACTATCTCAAGTCAGAACCTTAAGTCATCGGATACCTCAATTCTTCTGTAATCCTCAGCAAGAGTTGATTCCCCATTTTGGACCTGCCTCTGGATCTCAATAATCCTCAGCAGAAGCCAGCCTCCTCTTAGGCTTTGTATAATGATTTTCCTCAGCAGAGTTAGCTTCAAAAGCACTCTTTTGTTGAGTCAATCTTCTTTCTTAAAACACTCTTTTGTTAAGTTAACCTCTTTCAGCCTCAATCTTGGGCTTTGTGCAAGACAAACAAAAGCACTCTCTTGTTGAGTCAATCACCTTTTCAGCACTCTTTTGTTGAGTCAATCTCCTAAAAGCACTCTCTTGTTGAGTCAACCCTTTTCAGCCTCAATCTTGGGCTTTGTACAAGACACCATATAAACACTCTCTTGTTGAGTCAGTCTCTTTTTTGCCTCAATATTGGGCTTCATACAAGACACATATAAAATCTCCTTAAGCAGAGTCAATTCTCTTTTTAGCCTCAATCTTGGGCTTTGTACAAGAAAAATCATACTCTCCAACAAAGTCAATTTTCGTTTAGCCTCAATCTTGGGCTTTGTACAAGACAGATAAAACCTCTCACCAGTAGAGTCAGTTTCCCCTTTTAGCCTCAATCTTGGGCTTTGTATAAGACACCTACAAATATTCACCAGTGGAGTCAATTCTTTTTAGCCTCAATCTTGGGCTTTGTACAAGACATACAAAATATTTCCCTGGAAAAGTCTATTTCAGCCTCCTCTTAGGCTTTATATAATGATATCCCCAAAAGAGTCAAATCTCTTTTAGCCTCAATCTTGGGCTTTATACAAGACAGATAAACACTCCCTTGTTGAGTCAGTCTTTTCCAGCCTCCTCTTAGGCTTTGTATAATAACCTCCCTAGTGAAGTCAATCAATATCTTAGCTTCAACCTTGGGCTTTGATCAAGGCACACACAAAAATCAACATCCTCTCAAAGGAAACCAAAATCTCTCTGTAGGAAGACATTTCTCTGTATATCACACATCAAAACAGATAAATCAAAACAAACCCAAATTCTAGATAACTGCTGTAAGTGGCACACTTGTTGATTCAAATATCCAAGTTTAGTCCATCTCTTATCCTGGTAAATCCCCTTCTTTCATCTAATTGTTGTAAGTGGCAAGCCTCTGGATTATTTACATCCACGCCACTGTCCCTCTCTTAGCATGAAAGATTCCTAAGGAAAAATGGCATTGCTCAATACTGAGTTAAAGTTTTCTCCTTCAGGACAGCACCCCTATAAAGGAAATTATGGCATTGTTGGATTCACATATTCCAGTTAAAGTAATTCTCCTTTATAATCAGTCACCCAACAATTGTGATAAACAGACGAGATGTCTCCCTTTAGAGATGACAAATCTTGTCTCAGTCAAACCTTTTAGCTTCAATCTTGGGCTTTGAACAAGACATAAATACCTTTTTAGCTTCAATCTTGGGCTTCAAACAAGGCACCAAAACATCTCTTTCCTCCCATAGAATAGGAAGAACTATGATTGCTCTAATTTCCCTGTTTTCTTTAACGGGAATACGTAGACATAAGATTGCGAAATCTTAGCGAGCACACCAATCAAAAAATATAGGTCCAGTACCTTTACACTAACAAAAAATTTAGGTCCAGTACATTCACACTGATAAAAAACCTTAGGTCCAGTACCTCACCAAAAAACATTGGAAAACCTGAAATCAACAAAAACTCTCTCTCAAACACTCCCAAAGGAGAAACTTTCCCAATCCACGACAAATAAACACCAGTAAGTAGAAAGCAGTAAGGAAAATTGCTAACAACCTGTGGATAACCACATATAGGATGGGTAATTGACAACTCCCCATTGTATAACCTGACCCCGGACCCCCGAATCTCTTTAAGCATTTGTTCAGTTAAACATTTGCGTGCAAGTTTAGTTTTAGATAGCTTCCCTTTCCTTTCCAGCTTCACAGGATAAATAAGAAATCAGAAAGTAGCACCTCACTCTTATCATTGCGGTGAGGAGAAACCCATGGCGATAAGGTGGTCGCGTCACCGACAAAAGTCGCACGCTACAGATTGAAAACCCGAAAGAGCGGTCCAGAAAAAAAATTAGAGACAAACAAAAAATAATCATCTCAATAGATTGAAAACCTGAAAAGGCAATCTAGGCAAAAGTTATGGATTTATGGCAAGTAACTGCATCCAAAAGGATTGGATCATCTCAGGAGAACGTCATCTATCAAAGAATTTTCAAGCAAGTCACTTTCAACAGAAGCTCAAGAATACTTGGAATTCAAAGTTGTTAGAAGGATAGTGGTCATTATGTTTCAATGTAGCCCTTTCCCTTTAAATTACCATTTTCTAACTTCGTAATGCTCCATGGAATCACACATTTGGCTGATTACCATCCTATTAATGAAAATTTGAGCCTTTGTTCCTTTTGGTTGCAATTCTCACATTTATTCTGCCTTGCAAAATGATATTTTTATTTGATTTTCATCCTTGAAACAAAAAATGAATTTATTTTTTTATTTTTTGCTTCTAAAATAAAGATGGCATTTTCCTTTGATTTATGAAGATAATAAGGAATAAACAACAGCTTCTCCAAGAGTGATTAAAACCTCGAAGTACAAAATCGAGTGCTCTTGCGATCAAACTCGCAAATATCCCCGAGTGGCGGATCATTACCTAAATATAAGATCTGGTCCTTTTCCCTAAACAGGATTTTACCATTAAAAACACCAGTGATGCCTCTATTCCCCATAATGGCCGAGTGTCCGGTTTTGTTCATCACCAGTTTATGTGTCATTTCTATTTTGTCAGCATAAGCATAACATTCATTCATACATTATACATAATCATTTCATATTCATATACATAATGCACAAGTTGTGTCATTCACTTTGGTTGTGTTTATCCCCAAATGATCCCCTCTCTCTAATAGAATTGTCAACTTTATGCATAAAATGTACATTCTTTCTAACTCCCCACTGAGTTTGATTCTCATGAAAGTTACACTTCAGTTCTTCTTTCCACGCTTGGATAGGATAAAATTCCCAGTCTGAGTTCATTCCTCGTCTGGAAATATATTCTTCTACAAAGTCTGTATGGATTGAGATCGGTCCTTGACCATTTTGATAACTTGAACCTCTAAGGGAGAAGGACATCCAATGGAACCTTACTCTTCCCAGCAAAGACACAATTTGCTTTCTCGGATAAAGGAAAATCCCTAGTGAAATCTTTTCAACAAAATCTCTCGGTAGCAAGGACATCATACCTCCTAAGAAGTATCTACCAATAGAAAAACGACAGTCTCTTTCAAAACACTTTGTCTATCTCCATCAAAGATAAGTTTATTCCTCATTGGAATCTACGCCTGACAAAACAAGTGGCAAACTCTTAAGAAGCTTGTTCTTGTCCCAAAAATTTCCAGATGGTCGACAAATGGAAATCTCTTCCCGAGAAGTTTGTCCCTCTTTTAATAAAGTCATCAGCACCTCAAAATTGCCCTACATCATGTGGCATCCCTTCCGAAGAAGCTCAAAGGTAAGTATGATGAAATCTCTCCAAGAAAACATAATCTTAACAAAGAAGTTTGCAAACCTCTACATTACAGTCTGTGGCATTCCCTAGTAAGTCTGCTATTAGGTCTTTGCTCATTCTATGGCATCTCTTCAAAAGAGTCGAAGAAAAGTATGATGAAGCTTACTTCCATCGAATGGCATCTCCTCAAATGAATTCCAATGAGAAGTTTGATGAAGACCCTTACAGTTTGTCTGCCTAAACCTTGTCAAGAGAAAGACTTGATAAGAAGAAACTTAGACCATTTCCATGGCCGAAGACTAGGATCGAGAGGAAGTTTCTTTCAATAAACTATGACCAGTTCCATGTGTCATACCCCAAATTTTGATCACTTAGATTTCCCATCATTGGGTAAATCATCATCACAATATGGATGAACCATCATGCCTCATCAGTCTCTCCAAAGATGGGTGAGCATTCACTACAAACAATAATTAGGGTTTAAAGCTCTCTCAAAGCCTTACACAAAGGATCAATCAAGAATTGACATGATCTTCAACTTGTCTAACCTCTCAAACATCCACAATGGATCAAGAGGACTCCCACAACGAGAATCAAGCACAAGGTTGCAGCATTCCAGGTGGATTAAGCCTCAAAATCGACAGTGTCACCAAATTAGGGTTTTGGTCGACCAGGGCCTCCAGATGGAATTTTTCCTCTGGGAATGAGCCAATGCTTCAAAGCATAACCTAAGATTCTCCATGGAACCTCATGGACCCAATCATCAAGTCAATTTGTCCTTAGGGGATGCATTCACTAAAAATTAGGAATTAGGGTTTCTTGACCTAATTCACCCCTAAGTTGACTTTTTGGACAAATCATGAGCCAAGACCTCAAGACATGATTTGAGGGTCACTAATAAACTACATTGATCCATTTGTAACAAAGGATTGATCCAAGAGGCTTGATCAACAAGTTTCAAGTTCATCAGAACCACAGTTAGGGTTTCGCGGAAAAAGTCAATTGTGCCTTTGACTTTTGACCCAGGCATGCTCCCAAACCTTGAGACATGATTCAATACACCCTATAACACCTATGAAATCAATCCATCAAGTTTGATTTAGGTCAAGGACTTGATTTCATAGAGGATCGCACAGTTTGGAATTCATCTGACTAAAAGTCAACGGTGCACAAAAGTAAACTTTAACTTCTTGAGAATTTTCACAATTATGGTTCTTTGACCCTAAAATGATGTTAATGTGTGATTGGAATCATCATTCATCAAGAAAAATCAAGAAAAGTGGGATAACTTGTAAAAGGGGTAACCATAAAACACTTAGAAATTTTCTAAGTTATGGAACAAAGTGGCTAGGGTACCAACTTTGGAGGATCATAACTCCTAAACCACAAGGCCATTTTTCCCCATTCAAAGTTGGATTTGTAGCTCTTATGGCCCTCTACAAAAGCTTCAACTACACCTCATTCCAATTCATTATTGATTTTGAGTTACGGAATGATAAAAATGGCTGAAAACATGAAATGTCACTTTTTCCAACACTTACACCATGAGATATGACCATGCCAATATGCCTTGCTGCAAACTGTAATGGCAAGGCAGATTTGGGGATTTTGCTCGATTTTCTCAAAATTTGCAAAGGGAAAGCAAATTTATCCATCTGAACACCTCAAGGGGAGACCAAGGAGGGACAAACACTGATCCATCAGCCTCCCAAGTCTTTGGAACCAAAAGTAGCATGCCAAACCTAGAAATGCCTAAAGAGGGGACAAGACTCCAATTTTTGTTTGGAGCATTTAATGGAAGCACCAAAGTGGCATGGACTGAGTCATTTCCAACTGAATTCAGTCAAGACTTATCCAAGACCAAGGGAACCAGCAGCCTGTGCCCTAACCTCTAGTCAATGGCTAGAGGAGACTTGGATTCCCATTGATCAACATTGGCCAAACCTCTGCAGCAGTTGCCATTCACTATTGATGCCAAAGCAAACTTGCTCTACTATAAATAGAGCTCATTTGTGCTCAGTTTAAGTACACCAAAGCACTACAACACTTGCTTTCCTCAAAATCTCTTTCTCTAGGCAAAAATGCCTTCTTTAGAAAGGTTACTCGGAGTTTTTGAGTTAGGGAGAAATTCCATCACAGCTCATGATCCAAACACATCCAATATGTCATATCTAAGCTGCCCAAACTCTCACAAGTGACCTGTAACACCAAAATCTCAAAGTCCCCTCCCAAAACCTCAAAATAGGGCCTTTTGCATTTTTCAAGCCATGTCTTGATTCAGTCACTTTCCAAACCAGAAAAAACCTTAAACACGCTCCAAATATCATCCTTGAACTGTCCCAAATGGTTTCACACATCTGGAACACCATTTGAGAGGGTTGCTATTTTGGCCACTTTTGCCCCTTTTGCAAGAAAGGGCCTGTTTCCATTCCTGAGGTTTCCAGCTGGTTCCAACCACTCTAAAAGCTTCTAAGGGATCATTTGAGATTGTCCAAAGCATCAAAACATTTCTGGAATAAAGCACTTGGCAGATAGCCCAAAAGCTCCAAAAAGAGGTAAGCATCGCAACTTGAACTCTCTGATATATGCCTTGCTTTGAAGTCCACTGATCATGCATCTCTTATACATGTTATATGTGTTGGGTTTGCACTAATTTATCATGTAATTCATACCTGTACCAAGAGGTAGCACAGAAAATGTAAAACATGGCCTATTTCAAAACCACTATTGGGTTTTGAGGAGGATTTGTTTTCTGGAAAAACCACCACCACCATTGGATTCCTTGTGAAATTCTAGGCTAAATACATATAAATTTTGTCTCCATCCATGGAGAAATGAGAAAGTTATGGCCTTCACGTTTCTGACCAAAATATTGCCTTGCCTTGCCTTGGCCAGACCTAGAAAACAAGGCAAGCCTTGTATATTTGTAGTTTTGTTTCAATCAACGGATGTATCACCACCCTAGTGGTAAGGCGCGCGCCCTGTACACAAGATGTCTGGGGTTCGAATCCCCCTCGCCCCAGATCCTCTTTTTGCTATTTTTTTCACTATTTTATTATTTTTCTTATTATTTTTAACAATTTGAAAAATTAATAACTCCCTCAATTTTAATTATTTTTTATTGGTTCTTTTTGCAAAAAGTCACAAAAAAATTGAAATATTTTATTCCACAAAAAAATCAAGTTTATATTATTTATTTAATATAATTAGTATTTTGTGAATAAATTCATTTTTAATTGTTTTTAAACATTTTAAAAGTGAATATTTACCTTGAAAATCAAAACCAAATGAGTTTTAATCTAGCTTGTGATTAAAACCTCATTTTTCAAACCTTAAACAAAATTCATAAGTGGTTTATTCAAACCCATTTGGTATTTTTATCATATTATTGATTTTCTTTAAATATTTACTTTTAAAGGAAAACAAAATTAGGGTTTCTTTGATTTTTGACCCTCATCAATCATTTTCAAAACACTTTGGGCCTCTTATTAGAGTGTAAGACCCAACCCTTTGTAAATACAAACCTTCTTGGGCCTCAGATGTTGTATAAGTTCCGTTGTATTTTCAAAATCACGGCGCGATCGTCGCCTTTTAAAACAAAACCCTGGGCCTCTCCTTGAGCTGTAAGCCCCACCACTTGTACAAAATATCTTTGGGCCTCTAATAGAGTGTAAGACCTAATCCCCTTTTAACCAAAATCTTTTTTGGGCCTCAGATATTGTATAAGCCACTCTGCGTTAAAAGAAGAATCTCGGCGTGATTGCCAGTTTAAAACTTGGGCCTCCCCTTGAGCTGTAAGCCCCATCACTCGTATAAAAACACTTTGGGCCTCTAATAGAGTGTAAGACCCAACCCCCCTAGTACATAAAACTTTGTGGGCCTTACTTATTGTATAAGTCCCTCTGTACAGTTTGCAAAACCACGATGCAATCATCGTTAAAACTTAGGCCTCTCCTTGAGCTGTAAGCCCCAACAACTATTCAAAGCACTTTCTCCTTTGATTTTGAATATAATATTGTTATCAAAGTTTTCTTTGTTGAACAACTAACCAAACAGCATGGAAGCTCTACAACCGGGTAAGTGTTTATCCGCTTTCATTTACCGCTTTCATATGTATATAACTGTATTGTGGGGCTGTTTCACTGTAAGTCTTCTTTCACAAACTTTTATATACTTGTCCAATATCCACTGTGTAATACTAGTATAGTTATTTAGAGTTTTCCCCGGAAACTACGTCTAGCACTAGGTAAAGCCCTGTTGGTCACTCTTAAATACAAACAAAACTAGATCCCCATAGGGTTTCCAGATACAGTCTTCCCTCCTCTTGGGGTTAAACAATATGGAGACGTGAAAGACAGCATTCTCGGTGAACCCTTTCTCAGACTGTCACTCTTAGAAATTGTCAAAGAAACTCTACTCCCCAGAGTTGATCTATTCTCCATGAATATCATCTCTTGAGTTTCTTCCAAATTCTCGGACTTTCCTGTCTTGATCTATTCTCAGTGAATAGCATATCTTGAACTTCTCGGGGTTTGGGGACCCACAGGCTTCCTAAAAGCATCCCCGCCTCCTCTTGGGCGTTGTACAAGGACCCTTCGGCTTCTTAGAAGTTCTCATGCCTTCTCTTGGGCTTAATACAAGGACTCTGACGACCTCTTAAAGGTATAAGACAGAAATTAGTCATCCTTTGCTAGAGCAGTCTTTCCAGTGTCAAACCTCTGGCCACTTTAGGGTTGATACTCATCCCTTAATGACTGTGCCTCCTCTTGGGCATTGTACAAAGGATAAAACTCTAAACTTGGATAATCTAAGACCCTTGAGTCTCAAAGACATTCTCAAGTTCCCTTCAAACATAGGCACAAACCCGGTCTCTATCATGAGAGTTCCCCACACTTTGGACTCGCTTTTGGATCTCCAGAATCCACAGCGATAAGACAGCCTCCTCTTAGGCTTTGTGCAAATGATTCTCCCTAGCGGAGCTAACCTTTTCAGACTCTCTTGTTGAGTTAGTCTCCTTTTAGCCTCCATCTCGGGCTTTGTACCAGATACCAAAATCACTCTCTTATTGAGTATAAAAGACTCTCTTGTTGAGTTAAAACCTTTTAAACCTCAATCTCGGGCTTCGTACGAGACAACAAATCACTCTCTTGTTGAGTATAAAAGACTCTCTCATTGAGTCAAACCCTTTTTAGCCTCCGTCTTGGGCTTTGTACAAGACATACACAAACAATCTCTTATTAAGTATAAAAGACTCTCTTGTTGAGTCAACCACCTTTTAGCCTCCGTCTTGGGCTTTGTACAAGACACACAAAAATACTCTCTTGTTGAGTATAAAAGACTCTCTTGTTGAGTCAACTTCCTTTTAGCCTCAATCTTGGGCTTTGTACAAGACAGAAATAAAATTTTCCCCTGAAAAGTCAAACTTCTAGCCTCCTCTTAGGCTTTGTATAAGGAAACCCCGGTTAAGTCAATCAACCTTTTAGCATCAAATATGTGCCTTGCTCACAGTGTACAAACATCAACAACTCCCCTTTAGAGATGAAAAATTCTCTCTCATCCTAAGCCCTTTAGCTTCACATCTTGGCTTTGAATAAGATACAAACCACCTTTAGCTTCATGTCTTGGGCTCTGAACAAGACACCAAAACAACCTTTTTCCTCCCATAGAATAGGAGGAACTACGATTGCTCCGATTTCCCTGTTTCATTAAACGGGAATACGTAGGCATAAGATTACAAAAATAATCTTAGCGAGCATACTAATCAAAGACCCAAATCCAGTACCCCCATATATCAACCCAAAAGCACCAAGTCCTAACATCCTACCAAAAAAAACCTCGCAAATGATCCAGACATGTTGATTTAAAAAAAATATAACCGAAGAGGGACCCACATCTTAATCGCATCTGTAACCTAACAGACCGCTGTTCAAACTCATTATGCAAGCAGAGTTAATTGGAGACATCTATTTCCCTTCCTTAATCAGCTCAATAGAATAAAAAATGAATCGAATTGTAGTTCCCAAGTGATCGTGACTCAGGATCACAAAAAGCGCGCTACAGAAAAAATGGCGCCCACCGTGGGGCCTTCTGCTCTTTATCACAATCTTCGGTGGGAAACTTTAAGTTCAACAAGTGTCACAGAAATGGCGACTCTACTGGGGAGCCATTGTCTGTATAGGATCATAAGACTAGAGGTCTAGGATGATTAAGACAAATATATATACTGTTTTTCCTAATTGATATCTGTGTTTACTTTTCTGCTAATGGGAATACGTGTGATGCTGCATGTGGAAAGATTGAGTAAACACCTAAGATAGGTGATGGTAATACGGGTAATCTTACTGGGAGTGAATTCCAGCTAAGAGTCCCCGGTCGACCATCAAACTCAGTGGAGACTCCCTTTGCAGATACATTTCCTATACGACTTTGGTTGTTAAAAGTAGTGTGGTCGACTGGGTTATCTGAGAAGCTGAGGTTTTTAGTAGGCTGAAACTATTTTGTAGTACGGAAGCTATCAGAAATAGTTGTCACGTGATACTACCCTCATTTGAGATCACTCTAGGATATCCGCTTGCTGTTGTTATCCCAAGAGGGGTCAATGATTTTGCGGACAGGTACAAAAAATCACCAATATAAACCTTTAGGGGGGGGGGGGGGGTAGAGTCTTGACTTCATGACACCGACCCTTTGACCCCATGTTTTTTCTATGTTTTTGTGTGCTTCATTCATACATTCATTTAAAAAACATCAAACAAAGAAAAATCTTCTCTTCTAGTCTCACTTTTTCAAATTAAACTAAGACAATGATTGCAAATGTCAGAGAAAGGAGATTGCGCTAATGGATTTCGGTAGAAGGAAAACTCATAAGTACACCTTCAAGATTCCAAAACTAGAGGATTTGAGAGGTCTAGCGAGGATGATAACCAACCACGAGGCTTTCAGAGCCAAGTACGGAGGGCTGCTGTCACTGTTAAGGGTCCATGTAATTGAAGGAATCCTGTCTACGCTAATCCAGTTCTACGATCCGGTCTATCACTATTTCACATTCCCGGATTACCAGCTAGCACCAACGCTGGAAGAATACTCTCACCTGACTGATCTACATATCACTGATCAGACTCCCTTTTCTGGACTGGAAGAAATTCCAAAGGCTCAGACCATTACAAGAGTAATTTATTTCGATGAGTCAGAGGTCAGGACTCGCATAACCACTAAGGGTGGAATTCAGGGTTTGCCAGCCCAGTTCTAAACAAAGAAAGCTCTATACTTTGCTAGTATATGGAATATGGCCGATTTCGAGAGCATCTTTGTTTTGCTCACCTACGGGTTATTTTTGTTTCCTAACATCGATAACTTTGTAGATATCAACGCCATTAAGATTTTTCTGATTGGCAACCCTGTACTGACTTTGCTCGCGGATGCGTATCATTCTATAAACTTAAGGAATTTGTACAGCGGAGGAATGATCACATGTTGTGTGCCTCTGCTATACAAATGGTTTATTTCCCATTTTCCAAAGTCTGTTGTATTTTGGGATCAAAAGAATACTTTACGTTGGTCACAGAGAATCATGTCTCTTACCAACTCTGACATCGATTGGTACAATCGAATCTATGACGGGATCAGGATCATTGACCGTTGCGGAAACTTCCCAAATGTACCCCTTATAGGAACTAAGGGGGGAATCAATTATCATCCAATTTATTTCGTCGTCAATTTGGATACTCAATGAGGCATGTTTCGCGGAATGCTCATCTGGAAGGTCTTTTCTTCAAGGAAGGAGAAAACGACAGGGCACTAAAGACAGAAATAGTACATGCTTGGAAACACGTTCATAGGAAAGGAAGAGAGTCTCTAGGAAAACCAGACTATGTCTCAGTAGAGCCTTATCTCCACTGGGTACAAACTAGAGCTCTCAAGCTGAGGATGCCTTACCCTCGTCAGGAAGTTCTTCCATTAAGGGACTCTGCCCTTTATTTTATGTCTGGGACGGAAAAGGTTCAGGTTACTCTCAGCAAAGTTCAACAGAAGAAGAGGTCTTGGAGGAACAAGTACCGTATTCTCAATGTGGAGTGCAGGAAAATACAGCATTTGTTAAAAGAAAAGGATGCTCTAATTGAGATTTTAGAGCAACATGCTACAGAGAATCAGGATGACCAAAGGAATTTGCTCGCTCCTTTCGGTTGACAAAGGAATGACAACCCGACAACGGCCGAAGAGCCCCAGTCAAAGAAAATGAAAGTACCAGAACCATCACCTAAGCTCTCTTTAGAGAGGACTCAGGATCCATTAGCTTAGATTTCCTTTTTCAGTACTTTGTAATCTACTGTATTTCCATTTCCGCAATCCTTTGAATTCAATAAAATGGGGTTTCCCCACTGTTTGATATTTGCAATCTAACTGTCGAAGTTTACTTTGAATAAACAAAAGCATATAATTAATATAATCATTGCATATCATTCATCACTCTCACATCACGCATTCTTCTTACCTACGAATCTCACATTTGCATCTCAATTCTAGAGTCAACCTGTCTCATTCGTACAATACTCGGGCCAATCGTCAGAAAAAGATGGATGATCTCGAGGAAGAGAACAGAGAGTTGAGAGAAGAGATTGACACTCTGAAAGAAGATATGTGAAACCTTCATAATGACATGCAAGTTCTAGCAGAAGCTCAGATGCAACAACAAAGGACTGTGATCTCAGAGATCACATCGATGCCCATAGTGGAAAAGTCTGATCCTAGGTATAAGATGCCGAAAGATCGTCCCCGAGGCATGCCTATTAACTATATCCCGGAAGGATATATTCCGCCGATCACTGAAGATCCGGAAACTTCAGCAGGAGCCGCTGGGACTGATGGTTACAAACTTCGGGAAAGCGAAGATGTCAGGGGCATGATAGCAACTCTTGAAGGTTACAAACTTCGGGAGACACCAAGAGTCTCGGCCATAATGACTATACCATCGGCCGTGGTACACACTATCCCGGAATGACAGATTCCACAGATACCTTCTGGTGGAAACGAGAGTATGTTCGACAGAATGAATGAGTTCCAGGAATAATTCCTGGAAATGCAGAAGGAACTGCAAGCCATTCGCGGTCAGGATTTAGTTGGAAAAGACGTCGCTGACCTTTGTTTGGTCCCTAATGTGAAAGTTTTGTACAAGTTCCAAGTGCCCGATTTTGAAAAGTACAAGGGTAACTCTTGCCCTCAAAGTCACTTAGTGATGTACGCTCGGCGAATGTCAGCTCATACAAAGAACCAGGAGCTACTGATTCACTACTTTCAGGATAGTTTAACCAGTGCCGCACTCAAGTGGTACATGGTTTTAAACTGCACTAAGATTGCTACTTTCAGAGATCTTGGTGCTGCCTTCGTTCAACAATATAAGTACAATTTGGACATGGCACTAGACAGAGATCAGCTCAGATCAATGTCACAAAAGGACAAGGAAACCTTTAAGGAGTACCCTCAGAGATGGCGTGAAATTTCCGCTCAGATTTGTCCACCTCTTGAGGAAAAAGAGATGACAAAGATCTTCTTAAAGACCTTAAGCTCATTTTACTATGACCGAATGGTTTCCAGTGCGCCCAGTGACTTCACCGAGATGGTGGGCATGGGAGTTCGTCTTGAGGAAGCGGTCCGGGAAGGACGTTTAGTTAAAGACGCTAGATAATCAAGTAATACAAAATGATACGGTAGTGCTCTCCATAAGAAAAAAGAGCAGGATATTGGGAATATCTCTCTTAGAAAGCAGAGGCGACGATACCATCCAGTAGCAGCTGTAACTGCTACTTTCAATCCTACGCCTGTTCCGACGTATCAACCTCAGGTTGCTCAAAGCCAACCAAATCAACAGCAATATCAGAAAAGGACACAACACCCTCTTCAGCAGGCTCGTCCTCCGTACAACAACAACCGCACAACGAACCCTATACCAATGTTGTACGGATAACTGCTTCCGTTACTACTGGTCAAGGGGCATGTCCAAACCAAGTCTCCTCTTACAGAACCGAAAAATCTTCCTTTTTGGTTCAAAGCGAATTAGACATGTCCTTACCATCAAGGGGGCTCAGGGCATAACATAGAAAACTGTCTCAGTTTCAAATCCGACATACAAAAGCTTGTTAGGAGCAGGGTCTTGTCTTACAAAGATACGAATCCGAATGTTCTCACGAACCCACTGCCTCAACATGAGAAAGTTGCAGTCAATCTGATAGAGGGAGAGTCTAACAATAGCTATCAAATTCATGATGTACTCTTATTGAGGACCAATATGGTCAAGATGAATCGCAGACATAGCGGATATGGTCATGTGCCACCTCATAACTATCACCAGTGTGATATCTGCTCTAAGAACAATCAAGGATGTTCTATGGTGCAGTCAGCTCTACAGGAACAATTGGATCTCAGATGGATCCAAGAGCACCGAATTCGTGGGGTCAACATGACTTATACGAATTCCAACAAAATTTAGAACCATGACATATGTTCGATGAATGTCAACTTGGTGGCAATGCACTCAAGGCAAAGCCAGTATCATAATCTGCCACGGCACGATTACACTTCCTGTCTGACTTGCTCGGTAAACAAACAGGGATGCTCTTTTGTACAAGAGGCCCTCCAGCATCAGATGGATCTTGGATGGATCTAGGACTACCATGATAAAAATCCTTATCAGATCAACATGGTTCAAATCTTTGATATTCGTTTGATGAATACCATCTTGGTGGAGTTACACGCCAAGGAAGTCCAACTCGGTTTTCTCACTTCACATGATTATCTGAGCGATACAGTATGTCGTGAGAGTAACCAAGGGTGCGCTCTCGTGCAAAGAACGCTTCAACACTTGCTAAACCACTGGTGGCTTCCGATCTATATGGATGAAGACACACAACAAATTAGTGTGGTTAATGGGAACCCTACTAGGCATCAAAGTCAGGATGTCCGATCAACGGAAACAGATCTAGTAAGGTTGCATTGCACTTAAAGCGGACGTGGCCAGGTGCCACCACATAACTATGAGCGTTGTAGAGTCTGCTCAAAAAATAACAAAGGATGCGACCTCGTGCGGGTAGCCCTTCAGAGCCAGTTGGACCGCAAAGAAATTCAACAATATTCGGTTTCGGGGTCTATTAACTTGACGCCAGACTACTTCGCTGATCAAATTAAAGATGTTATTATAATCTCTGATCATGAAAGGGCCAAAGATGTTTGTACCATCATCCCTCTACTTGACGAATCAAAGGTTCTTAACCAGGAACTGATTGAAGTTACCTACGACAGTCAAAGAAATCAGAAGGCTCCTGTAGTTATCTACCTACCGAACCATTACCGTATGAATCAACTAAGGCGATCCCTTACAAATACAGTGCCACAACAGTTGAGAATGGAAAAGAAATTCCATTACCCTCCATCATGAATATTGTAGACATCAGTCGAGTAACACGGAGCGGTAGAGTCTTCAACAGAGGAGTTGGAGAACCCAGTAGAGAAAATGAACCTCTAACAGAAGTTCCTAATCCACCAGTCGGTCAATCTAGTGATCTCGACCTTTCAAAGAACGATGATGAGATGTTGAAGCTCATCCAAAGGAGTGAATACAACATTGTTGATCAGCTGTTACAAACTCCTTCAAAGATCTCTGTGTTATCTCTTTTACTCAGTTCCGAAGCCCACAGAGAGGCTCTACAGAAAGTATTAGAGCAGGCCTTTGTGGAACAGGATGTGTCAATATGAAAGTTCGATAACATTGTCTCTAACATCACTTCCTGCAACAACTTAGGATTCAGTGATGAGGATTTGCCAGAAGAGGGCAAAAGTCACAACATGGAGCTCAATATCACAGTTAACTGCCAGGACGATGCTTTAGCCAGCGTACTGGTAGACACCGGATTGGCTCTTAACGTCATGCCGAAGTCCACTTTAATGCAACTATCATTCAAAGGATCCCCGATGAGGGGCAGTGAGGTTGTCGTCAAGGCCTTTGACGGATCTCGGAAAGCAGTTATTGGCGAAGTTGACCTTCCCATAACTATCGATCCTCACACTTTCCAAGTCACTTTCCAGGTAATGGACATCCGGGCAACATACAGTTGCTTATTAGGAAGACCTTGGATACACCAGGTTGGGGCAGTCACTTCGACGCTGTACCAGAAATTAAAATTCGTCAAGAACGATCAACTCATCACGGTCTGTGGAGAACAAGCCTTGATCGTGAGTAACTTGTCATTATCTACTTGTGTAGAGCCTGAGGAGGTTGTTGGAACTCAGTTCCAAGCACTTTCCGTGAGATACGACAATCAGTCAGACAAAGGAACATCAATTTCCTCGTACAAAGATGCTCTCGAAGTGATCAAAAGAAACAATGCAAAAGGATCGGGACAGCTTGTCATTCCTACTGATAACAAAACAAAGAAGGGTCTTGGTTTTTCTGCAACCTGTACCCAGACAGCTGCTAACGATGAAAGTCTTCATCCCATTCAGGACTTATTCCACAGTGGAGGTTTCCTTCACTCAGTGTCTCAAGAAGTACATACCATCAACGAGGGAGATTCCTCTGACACGGATGAGGAATGGAAGTCCTATCTTAACGAGGACGGCTATATGTCTCAGGAAAAGATGCCTACGCCATTTTTCTATCCCGCACAAAGTCCGAGATTTATACCGAGGTTAGACGTCGAAATGATATATGGAGATTATGATCCAGAAGGATGCCGTGCTCCACCAAACTCATTAGAGGAGGACACTCTGATGAAAGACAACTTTAACCACGACTACTATGGCCTAATGGATGGCCTGCCTATCTGGCAGCCGTACCTAGGAAACTCAGGGCAAGAAAATTAGCCGAACAATGAAAGTCAGTTGAGCATCATTGAACAGAATACCTGCGTCCCCACTATGTCATGGGAGCAACATTCAGGTCATTCAGAAAATATCCAGCACGACGATGAATTTGCAAAATTTGTAGGACTAGAGTTCATCAACTATGCCTTTCCTGAGGTCAACGTCATCGAGAGAGATGACTCCTCCAGTCCCAAAGAAGAATGGGACACCTTGGGACAACCGAGTGATAAATACGACTTCATGGTCAAATACACCGCTCTTGAAAGCTCTCGCATCAGGCTCGAAGACATTCAGCCAACAGGGTGGGGAGATCCACCTGAGAGTACAACTACTCTGCAAAATACAACTGAGGAATCCTCCTACGACAACTCTGCCTGGGAGATAGATTCTAATGAGCCTACTCCACCAGAAATCAGCGTTATTTCTGAAGACAAATCAAGGAAGGTACCAGACTTTGTGATTCACCGAGGAGTTCGCTGCCAATGGGTTGCTGTCGATGTTCTGAAAGTCTTTCAAAAATCAAAGTAATTGTTGTCTTTAACCTTTCACCCTGCCCAGGTGAAACAGATGTTTTGATAGGGCTCACTTTCTATAAATATCCCTCTTCGCTTCGTCCAAGGCGGCTGAGTTTTATTTTATAAGGCTGTAGTTTCAAGAATTGACTTGTTCATAAATAAAATAAACGTCGTTCTGTAATTTCCGCATTAATTGTTGTTTTGTCTTTTCGTTTTTCAGATAATGGTAATCCTAAAAAACAATTCAATAATGAAAATAAGCAGTAAAAAATGTAATACACTGCACACATTCTTGCATTTTCTCTATCTCTTCTAAACACGAATCATCACGTCATGCAGATTGTTTGTCGTAAACCCCGTTGAAACATACGATCTGATGCCTTCTCCCAACTTTGAATTCCCGGTATTTGGGGCCGAAGAAGGAGATAATGACGAAATTCCAGAAGAGATCTCCCGACTACTCAAACAGGAGAAAAGGTCCATCGAAGCTCACAAAGAGTCACTGGAAACGATAAACTTGGGTTCGGAAAAAGAGAGAAAAGAGATCAGGATTGGGACATTGCTCTTTATGGTTATCGCACATCTGTCCGTACTTCAACAGGGGAAACCTCTTTCACTCTAGTATATGGCATGGAGGCAGTGCTCCCCATAGAAGTAGAGATCCCATCAATCCGGGTATTGATGGAAGCGAAGCTCACCGAAGCTGAATGGTGTCAAAGTCGACACGACAACCTGAACCTGATCGAAGAGAAGCGAATCACGGCACTATGCCATGGTCAGTTGTATCAACAGAGAATGAAGAGGGCGTTCGACAAAAAGGTCCGACCTCGTGTCTTCAGGAAAGGAGACCTTGTGCTCAAGAAGATACAATCATTTCTCACTGATTCTCGGGGCAAATGGACCCCAAATTATGATGGTCCCTATATGGTCACGAAAGCTTTCTCAGGCGGCGCCTTGAGACTTGCAACCATGGACGGAGAGGAATTTGCCTATCCCACGAATGTTGATGTAGTCAAGAAATACTTCGCCTAAAACTAAAAAAAAAAACGTCTCGGTGGATTGAAAACCCGAAAGGGCGGTCCAGGCAAAAGTTAGAGACATGAAAAAAAAAGAATCATCCCGATGGATTGGAAATCTCATAGTACAATCCAGGAAAAAGTTAGGGATAATGGCAAGTAACTATGTTCAACAGAGGCAAGTCCCTCAGCAGTAGTTACATCATCTATCGGAGGAAATCTCCAGTCAAAGGTCATCTTCGACGGAAGCTCAGGATGCCCCGAATTCAAAGTTGGTAGAAGGATAGTGGTCGTTATGTTTCAACGTAGCCCTTTTCCCTGTAAATTACCGTTTTCAAACTTTGTATATACTCTTTGGAATCACGCGTTTGGCTGATTTCCATCTTATCAATAAAATTTGAGCCCTTGTGCTTTTGTTTGTAATTCTTTACTTGTTTTAGCTTTACAGAACGACGTTGTTTAAACTTAATCAGCGATTCTTGAAATAAAACAAAAATGAATTTACCTGTTAAAACTTTTTCTGCTTTTAAAATAAAGATGGCAATTTCTTTTGACTGTTGAACATCAGAAGAACATCGATCGCTTCTCCCGAAGTAAGCGAACTTCAAAGTACAGAATCAAAGTACTCCTTCTAACCCAGTACGCCTGAATGAAGGGATCAACTGTGACAGAGACCTTGTTTTGTCTGACATCCTCGGCCGAGTTCTCATTTCCTAAGCCCGATCAACATAGCTCCCAACGAGACTATCTCTCCTAATCAAGGTGGAATTACTATTTTGAATCAACGGTACTTCTTCGCCCCGCGATGGCCGAGTATCCAATTGTGTTCATCCATTAGTCTATATGTCGCGTCTGTTTTGTCAGCATATACATACGTACTTCATGCATTTTTGATTTGCATTTACATTTCATATTACATCACTATCACTCTAGTCGGTCTTGTCCCCTAGTGGTAGAAGTCCTCTCAATCGAGTTGTCAGTTCTTGCCTCGTCAGGAAATACTGTGTCTGAACAACCTCGCTTCCAGTTTAATTCTGGAAAGAAGTTGGTCCTTGACCACTTTGATAACTTGAACCTCTGAAAAGCCAGAGAAAACTTTCAATAAACATCACTCTTCGCCATTAAAGATGATATCCTTGCTTTCCCGGATTAAGGAAAATCCACAGAGAAAGCCTCGTGATCAGAGATTCGGCAGCACGCCAGTTTTGCTCCGAAAAACCACTGATGAGAAGGTCATTGGCACCTCAAAATTGGATCCCATCATATGGCATTTCTCCGGGAAGATCCCGAGAAAAGTATGATGTAACCCCAAACGAAAACAGTCTCTCAAGAGACTCGCTTTCCCCAGTAAAATCGACAAATGGCGTCTCCAAAATAGAGAAGTTTGTGTACCTCTACCATTCAGACGAATGGGTTCCCCAGCAAGTCTGACATCAAAATTTTTCCACTCAAATGGCATCTCTCCAGGAAAATTCGGCGAGAAGTTTGAAGGAAAACCGCTACTAACAGCGTCCCATGTCAATAAAGTTTATTGACAAAAGAAACTGAGACCAGTTCCTTGGTAGGAAACCAGGATCGAGGGGAAGTTTAAATCAGAAACTGAGACCAGTTCCTTGGTAGGAAACTAGGATCGAGGGGAAGTTTAAATCAGAAACTGAGACCAGTTCCTTGGTAGGAAACCAGGATCGAGGGGAAGTTTAAATCAGAAACTGAGACCAGTTCCTTGGTAGGAAACCAGGATCGATGGGAAGTTTAAATCAGAAACTGAGACCAGTTCCTTGGTAGGAAACCAGAACGAGGGGAAGTTTAAATCAGAAACTAAGACCAGTTCCTTGGTAGGAAACCAGGATCGAGGGGAAATTTACCTTTTCTAAGCATCATCGCTTAGCTAAAGAAGATGAATGCTTAAGCTACCATTCATAACCACCATCAAAATTTCGGGTATTCCGATATTTAATCCTCTTGCACCCCGAATGCCCGAATCCCTTCGTCATTCACACCTTCGGGTCCAAGAAGATTAAATAGGGGCATCTGTAATACCCCAAATTTTGACCACTAAAGTTTCCCATCATTGTGCAAATCATCATCACAATATGGATGTACCTTTATGCCTCATCAGTCTCCCCATAGATGGGTGAGCATCCACTACAATCAAAATTAGGGTTTCAAGCCCTCTCTGAGTGCTTAGACAAAGGATCAATCAAGAAATGACATGATCTTCAACTTGTCTAATCTCTTAAACATCCACAATGTATCAAAAAGGACTCCCACTTCAAGGATTAAGCACAAGGCTGCTCCCTTCTAGGTGGATAAAGTCTCAAGATCGACAATGTCACCAAATTAGGGTTTTGGTCGACCAGGGCCTCCAGATGGAAATTTTCATTTGGGAACAAGGCAATGATCCAAAACATAACCTAATATACTTCATGGAACCTCATGAACCCATGCATCAAGTCAATTTTGCCTCAGGGGATGCATTCATCAAAAATCAGGAATTAGGGTTTCTTGACCTAATTCACCCCTAAGTTGACTTTTGGGACAGACCATGAGCCAAGACCTCAAGAGATGATTTGAGGGTCTCTAATATACCATATTGATCCATTTGGAACAATGGATTGATCCAAGAAGTTTGAGCAACAAGTCTCAATTTCATCTGCACCACAATTAGGGTTTTAAGGGAAAAGTCAACTGTAACTTTGACTTTTGACCTGGACATGCTCCCAAACCCTAATACATGATTGAATATACCCTATGACACCCATGTAACATGTCCATCAAGTTTGATTTAGGTCAAGGACATGATTTCCTGAAGAATTGCACAGTTTGGAACTCATCTGATAAAAAGTCAACTGTGCACAAAAGTCAACTTTGACTTTTTGAGATTTTTCACCAAAATGGATTTTTAACCCTAAAACGATGTTAATGTATGATTTGAATCATCATTCATCAAGAAAAATCAAGAAAAGTGAGATAACTTGTAAAAGGGGTAACCATAAAACTTGTAAAAGGTACCAACTTTGAAGGACCATAACTCCTAAACCACAAGGCCATTTTTTCTCATCCAAAGATGAATTTGTAGCCCTCATTATCACCTACAAAAACTTCAACTACAAGTCATTCCAATTCATTAAGGATTTTGAGTTATGGAGTGATCAAAGTGGCTGAAAAGTGAAAATGTCACTTTTTCCAACACTTAGTGAAATTTTCACTAAGTCAGAATTTGCCTTCACTTTTTGCCAAATGTAGGGGGATATTTCACTTGGAATCAAAAGAGATCAAAACCAAAATTGTTCAAACAGTTGTTGTATCATGTAAGAGCTTTCCAAAATGGTCAAGAACATTGCCAAATTCAACCTACACCATGAGATACAACATTGCCAAGTTGCCTTGCTGAAATCTGTCAAAGCAAGGCAGAATTTGCAACTTTGGTCGATTTTCCAAAATCAGCCAAATTCAATTGCTCCAATCCACTTGGACACCTCAGAGGATTGAATCTAAAGGGGACAATCACTGAGCCAAGCCTCCAAAGTCCATGGAACAAGAAATAGCATGTTGAACCTAGAATGGCCAAAATAGGGACAAGACTTCAAATTTGGAATGAGGCATTCAATGGAACCATCAAGGTGGCATGGACTGAGCCATTCTTATCTGAAATCAGTCAAGACTTATCCAAGACCAAGGGGACCAAAGCTCTGTACCCTAACCTCTAGTCAATGGCTAGAGGAGACTTGGATTTTCATTTGCCAACATTGGCCAAACCTACTTACCAGCTGCCATGCACTATTCCTTGCAAAAAAAACTTGCTCTACTATAAATAGAGCTCAATTGTGGTCAGTTTAAGTACACCAAAGCCATCTAACAGATGCGTTCCTCAAAATATCTTTCTCTTGGCAAAAATGCCTTTCTTAGCAAGGTAGCTATCGGGTTTTGAGTTTGAGAGCAATTCTGCACAAACCAATCACTCACACACCTCACATACGTCACATATGAGCTGATCAAACACTCACATAACTTCTAAAACATCAATTTCATGAAATCACCAGCTGGTTACTCAAGGTTTTAACCAAAGTGCAGCTGAGGTACCACAAAATGATCCAGCCAATTTCAATCAAGTCCAACCATCCAAACACAATCCATAGGGTGTAGGGAAGCTGTTCAGATCATCACCACTCATCTGTAACATCTCCAAATCAAAAATAACTTTGAACTTGCTGTCACGGCTTGGAGGTAAGCACATGCTTGGTCATCTCTCAATCTATGCATATTTCCTCGCACAATAATTTGGCCATATGTTCATAATCATGCATGGAATGTTTTCCCTCAATTAATTGCATTGTTTGAATCGTGTATCAAAAATCCTAGCCTTCATGCAAAAATTAGGGTTCTTGAGGTCTCTTCGTGATTTCTTGTTGTATGTTTAATTTAAATTAAATTAAAGTACATAGACATGATCGTGAGGTTGAGACGAGCATAATGATATGTGGATTGCATGATATGATTACGTATTCATGGAGATTGGATAGAAAACGCAAATCTGAGAATTCAAGAACACGCGCGTGTTCTTCAGCCTGTTCTTGGCGCCATTTTTAGAAATTCAAATATTTGAATTTTGTGATTTTGTTTAATTGATTCAAAAATTAATTTCTCTCTGAGTTTTAATGATTTTGAGTTGATTCTTTTTTTAATAATTCACAAAAATGTTAAAATATTTTATTTTATCAAAAAATCCCAAAAATATTATTTATTTCATATAATTGATATTTTTGCAAAGAATTAATATTTTGATTGTTTTTGGCATTTTAAATATTTTTTCTACATTGATTTTGCAACTTTTAATGCTTTCTAATTATTTTGTAGGTCAATACTTAATTTTTGAAGCATTAATCCAAGATCACAATTTGTTTTCCATGTGTTAGACAATTTTTGATCATTTTAATTGAATTTTTATTCAATTAAATACATTTTGAAAACAAATTAGGGTTTTGGATTAATTCAACCCTCATAAATCATTTTCAAAAACTTTTTGGGCCTCTTGAGAGAGTGTAAGACCCACCCCCTTGTACAAAAACTTTTTGGGCCTCATCCATTGTATAAGTCCCTCTGTACAAGTAAACGGCGCGATCGTCGCCCGTTTAAAAATAAAAACCATCTGGGCCTACCCTCGAGTAGTAAGACCCATTTCTTTTTCTTAAAACTTTTTGGACCTCTAATAGAGTGTAAGACCCAATCCTTTTTTTTTTACCAAATCATTTTTTGGGCCTCATTCACTGTATAAGTCCCGATACCGTCAAAAACAAACGGCGCGATCATCACCCTTTTCAAAATAACCCTTGGGCCTCTCCTTGAGCTATAAGACCCATTTAAAACACTTTGGGCCTCTATTAGAGTGTAAGACCCAATCCCCCTTTTAACCAAAACACTTTGGGTCTCACTTATTGTATAAGTCCCTCTGCGTTAAAAGAAAACCTCGGCGCGATCGCCATTTTTAAACGAAAAATCATTTGGGCCTACCCTCGTGTTATAAGCCCCACTCTTTTTCCTTTAAACCTTTTTGGGCCTCTTGAGAGAGTGTAAGACCCATCCCTTTGTACAGAAAACCATTTTGGGCCCCAGTCCCTCTGTACAAATTCAACAGTGCGCTCACTGATAAAACCCTGGGCCTCTCCTTGAGCTGTAAGCCCCAAATCTTTCTTTTTCAAAGCACTTTCTCCTTTGATTCTGAATATACTGTTGTTTTCAATCTTTCTTTGTTGAACAACTAACCAAACAGCATGGAAGCTCTAAAACTGAGTAAGTGTTTACCCGCTTTCATTTACCGCTTTCATATATATATATAACTGTATTATGGGGATGTTTCGCTGTAAGTCTCCTTTCACAAACTCATATATATATAACTGTATTGTGGGGCTGTTTCGCTGTAAGTCTCCTTTCATAAACTCATATCAACTGTGTAATAATAGTATAGATATTTCGAGTTTCCCCGGCTACTACGTCTAGAACTAGGTGACGCCGCTTCACTTATTCGTAGAAATAGACGCCTAGATCCCCAATAAGAGCACCAGATACAGTCTTCTCTTCTGCTGTCCTCCTTAGGAATCGTCAAGAAACTCTACTCCCCAAGATGAATGTATTCTCCGTGAATTGCATCTTTGAGTTTCTTCCCAAATTCTCGAACTTTCCTGACTTGATCTATTCCTTGTGCATAGCTTGCCTTGAATGTCTCGGGGTTTGGGTACCCACTACGGTCATAATCTTGGACCTTAACTAAGGGACCCTCTTTAAAAGCTAAAAGTCGCTGGATAGTAAACCTCGCACGTTTACCAGTGGTTTTTATCTTTAAAAGAGTTATCTCTCCTAATGGAAAGGAGATGATAGACCCACGGGCTTCTTAAAAGCATCGGCCTCCTCTTGGGCATTATTCAAGGACCCTACGGCTTCTTAGAAGTATTCACAGCCTCCTCTTAGGCTTCGTATAATGATCTCTTCCTCCGGGAATGATAGCCTCCTCTTGGGCTTCGTACAAGGACCCGTCGGCTTCTTAAAAGTTTCCAGCCTCCTCTTGGGCTTCGTACAAATTGTCCCGACGACCTCCCAGAGGTATAGGAACAGAACCTAGTCATCCTCATAGAACAGTCCTTTCATAGAGTCTACTACTGTTTCTCAAAGCATAGTACAAAAGATAAAACTCTAGACATGGACAGTCTAACTTCCTTGAGTCTCAAAGACATTCTCAAGCACCCTTCGTTACATAGGAAGGAAACCCGCAGACTCGGACAGTCTCAATACCCTTTGGATTTCCTGTTTCCTCAAAGAGAAGGAAATATCCCTGATCCTCAAATCAAATCCCTGAGTACAGTGATGCTCATATAAGAACTGGTTTTCTCTTTTAAAATTAGTATATTGGATCTGTCACTCAACTGAAACAATTACAATAGCCTCCATCTCGGGCTTCGTACGAGATACCAAAATTCTCCCCAGTGGAGTCAAACAACCTTTTCGCCTCTCTCTCGGGCTTCGTACGAGATACAAAAAGACTCCCTCGTTGAGTCAACCACCCTTTTCGCCTCTCTCTCGGGCTTTGTACGAGATACAAAAACACTCTCTTACTGAGTATAAAAGATTCTCCAACTGTGTCAACTCTTTGCTAGCCTCCTCTTAGGCTTTGTATAACGATATGCCCCACTGGGTCGAACCCTTTTAGCCTCTTTCTCGGGCTTTGTAGGAGACACAAATTAGTCTCCTCTTAGGCTTTGTATAATGATTTTCCTAGTGGAAATTAGCCTCCTCTTAGGCTTCGTATAAGAAAACCACTAGTTGATCCAATCAACCTTTTAGCATCAAAGTTGTGCCTCGTTCACAGTATACAAACATCAACAACTCCTTTCCTTTCATCTAATCGCTGTAAGCGGCAAGCCTCTGGATCATCTACATCCATGCCACTGTCCCTCTTTTAGCATGAGAAATTCCTAAGGAAAGATGGCATTGCTCTACACTGAGTTAAAGTCTTCTCCTTCAGGTTAAAACCCTTTCTTCGGAAATTATGGCATTGCTCGGATCCACGTATCCCAGTTAAAGTAATTCTCCTTCTCCCCTCTTTAGAGATGACAAATTCTCTCTAAAGTCGAGGTCTTTCAGCTTCACGTCTTTGGCTTTAAACAAGACACAAATAGACCTTTCAGCTTCACATCTTGGGCTTTGAACAAGATACAAACTACCTTTCGCTTCACGTCTTGTGCTTTGAACAAGACACCAAAAAACACCAATTTCCTCCCATAGAATAGGAGGAACTACGAACGCTCTGATTTCCCTGTTTCGGTAAACGGGAATACGTAGGCATAAGATCGAAAGAAAAGATCTTAGCGAGCGCAATCAACAAAAAAACCCAAATCCCATATCTCCATCAATCAAAAGCAGTAATTCAAAAGCATCAGTCCTAACACCCTAATCCTTGTTCCCCGCTAGAAATTCCTAGAAAGAAAGAAGACAGTATTGGCGAAAATACAAATAACCAGTACAAAGGCCCCCCACATTGATAGCATCCGTAACCTAACAGACCGCTGTTTAAACTCAGTATGCAAAGCAGGGTTAATTGGAGACATCTATTTCCCTTCCTTATTCAGCTCACAATAGGATAAAAAATAAATCGACCTGTAGTCAAAGCTCAGATCGCAGAGAGCGACCAGCGCTTAAGAACCGCGTCCAAAATCGCTCGCTACACAAGATATGCTCCAAATCTGATTGCAACTGAATATATCTTTACCAAGATATTCGCCTACAATCTCTCACTCTCTTCAGCAGAATATCTCTCCAATAACATAAACATGCAGCCCTAATATAACAACTCAGACTGATGTTTTATCAACTGATGTCTTAACATCGGGTTTGACATCAGCACAGAATCTACAACAATTTACAACTTAACACAACCAGAATGTTAGAAACTCATGTTGAAACATCAACCATGACATCGACATTGTTTTACCAAAATTCCAGCCAACTACAAGAACTAATAATCTCCCCTTTTGGCTAGTTTTGGCTAAAACACTTTCAGCTTGCAGCGGAAAAACACTTACTAACATTCACAGCACAACCTGCAGCAATACCAACCAGCTGCAACAACTAGTAACTCAGCACAAAACAAATTCCCCCTCAAAGCAAGAACCGTCATACCAGCTGTTCAAACACGATTACTCCCCCTCAAGCCTATACCAACAAAACTAGGCAACACATGGGCTAACTCTCCCTCTTTTTAGCCACAATTGGACACCCTCTGAATCTGACAACTAACATACTCAGAACAAAATCCAGACAATAGCTGAACAAACATTGGGATAAATGTATACTGCTGATTCAATCCATTGACATCTTGTCTGACACCATGAAACCAGGTCTAAACTATCAAGTACACCATGAACTTCACCAGTAACACAATGTCACGACATCTTGTCTGACATTACAATCTTGATAAATAACTTCTTCAACAAACGATCAACTCCCCCTATCTAAGATAACCAGTGCTCCTTTGCAAGAAGAACACCTTAAATGAATGGAAAACATAAGACTAATCTTTATGTCTTCAAGAGCGCACCCTCAACACACCTGCTGAACGCATTCACATAATGCTTAATCCTCAAACAATCCAAGTACCACACTAGTACAGACAAAAGTTCTCCCATTATATTTCACAAATGGTGCTCCTTGACCAGTATATCATAACATTTTGAAAATCCAGACATAGTCTTCATTCATCCAGTCAGGAATGCTTCACACAATCATCCACAAGTTCTAAAGCACACACACAATGCCTTCCACTGAACTCTAAATAAACTCCTCTTACACACACCAAGACAAGTGTGACATCTCCCATCAACAAGGACCCTCACAAAGCTCTTCCAAAATCTACAGAGAAAAATAAATTCTCCCATACACAACCAAAGTTGTCCTTCAGACTGCTCCTCAGAAGCATGTGCGCATATGATTCAAACAATTAGCTTCACATGGCTGGAACCATTCATGTCCACACCAACATGTCATCCAATAGCCTAATGTCATAACATGTTATCTGACATTATATCCTCATAAGATTCAACCAATCTTCACAATCTTGATCAGCATGCAATCTTCACAATATATGTACCTTTGCAGCAAAATCCATAGACAAGTACTCCCCCAGTCATGGTTAACTAATGCTCTAGATGAAGATGAACATTTGAGCACACTTGCTGAGCACATGCATTTTGGTACCATTGTCCCTTTCTCCAAAGGCAGTCATTCTCTATCATACTCTTCATCTTCAGACTTCCAATCAATCAATACCTGATCTACTCCAGTCTTCTCTACATTCTCCATCCAAGGAAGACCTTCTACTTCATCATTCTCCCGTATGACTATGTAGACGCTCCTTAGGCATAATGTATGCACCAAGCTTCAGAACCAGAACAAAATCATCCTTCACCACGGATATTCAACTAGATAATGTCCCAAAACAAGTTAGAACATTTGCCACACACCAAGATATCATCACCATGATTCTTGATATGCTCCACCAACTGGACTTACTATTGCATAGTAATTCAAAGAACTAGAGAATTAAACTCTCATCCACCTTCAAGAAGAATAATCTCCTTGAGTCTTCAACTCATCACCCTTCTGCCCAAGAGTAACTTGTTCCAAGACAATCCTCAATAATAACCAGCTGCCACACTCTGATTATCTTGATTCTTCGAATCCACTTCTGAGATCAACCAAATGCCACAGTTTGATCAGCTCATTCATGAATCCTCATATAAAAACAACCAAATGCCACATTTTGACCTTTTTCACGTTTGTCAGAACTCTCACAAAGATATCTTGATCCACCAAGGAAACTTGATCTTCAAGTCACATGTTCCACTTGCTCAAAAGCAAACACACTTAGACTCCCTAACCCATGGTCATGTAACATCTTCTCCTTCCTGCAGCTCCCGCAAACTGCCATGAGAACGATCTTTTTGAAGCATCCTATTGTTCATTCCTGTAGATCACCCTATCATTAGCTGATGTGCCACATCACCAGCTGAGACTCCTGATGTTAAGCTAGATGTCAGAACATTATGTCATCCAACTGTTGAATTCAGCTCTACCTTCTGCCACTCAGAAGAACCTTCTCCCTTTGCAGAAACAGATTTCCATGCTCTCATAGACTTGATTCAACAATCAAGTTTGAGTAGACAACCTTCATCTTGCTTAGAAACTCCAAAGACTTCAAACCTACCACATCTGAATCTTCAGAAAATAAGTAGTCCAAGACTACCCTATAGCAATACTAAAGAAAGTCACTTCCCTTAGTAGAGCCGTCAGTAGAAAGTCAGAGATAACTGCCACTTATCCTCGACCTTCACAACCAGAGCAAACACCATGCTCCAAACCACTTAGATCAGAAATAAACTGATCCAAGTTGTAACCATCAAGATTATGATGTCTTCATAGTCTTCCATCTTCATCTTCAACAGCACCACCATCTGGACAAATCATTCACAATACTTTCTAGGAACAGATGCTAAGCAATAATCCCAGGTCAAAACCTAGGCGACTTGTGAGCGAATGTAGAACCCCTCCCATGATTCTCCAAACCTCTGATGAAAAGCTGTTAAAACAATAGACAGAACATCCTTAATCTTGTCTTTCAAGGATAACCAATTAAATACATGTGAATTTCACAAATAGCAATTGATCCCTGTGGTTTAACCCTTCTTCAGATTCCAGCATTTTCTGAATCTTCTTCATGACAGACCATTATGACAACCATTCATACCACAAAAGCCTTCCAGGTTAGGTCAGTGTCTTGATCTTTTACTCCACCCTAAGCAAAGAACTGAAATGATGTTTCAACATCAGTTCCGACATTAGTCTAAATCACATTAAACATCTCCTATGGATTTGGAGACTACAACAATATTAATCCACACATATCTCTTGCAGGGAACACATGAGAACATATCAAAATCTGATCAACTTCCAAGATCAGACCAACAAAACTGCAGTAACTTGCATAACACACTCTTCCAGAAGCTTCTTCTTATAAGCACAAGGTTCAGACCTCTTGTCTAACTTAAGAGTGATAACTGCCATCCTTCTGTATAAACATACCATAGATAATCTGCTACTTCACACAAACTCTTGGATGCATTTTCCCTATAAAATTGTCCTCAGACATTTTAGTTTAAACAAGGATCATTTCCTTCTCTTCTGCTATCAAGATAACTACCTTTTCTTCAACCAGCTCCAACTGAAATGCTATGACATTATGGACAGCATCTAAAAAATTATTCAACTTCATAGCTTCAGTGATCCTTCAAAACAGCTACAATCTAATAGGTCTTTGACTTAGCATTTACCATAAACTGCTGATGTGTAGCGCGATGTCGAGACATTAGAATTGACATATTAAGCTCAGCTTCTTTCTTGATGAAACTTCCTCCAGTTCATGATTTTGAAAATCAGAAACATGTATCTTCACAAGAGAATTCATCTTCAGATATACCAGAACTACATTTGACATCATAACCAGGAAGATCCTCCTAATTAGGTCACCACAACTAAGCTTAAGAGATAACTTATCAAGATCTTCACTCCCGCATGAAAGATTTGACAGTGATACTCTTTTGCTTTGGCTCCACCCTCTTCTTTCACCATCAAGAAAATTGATAAAGAAGGAATCAATGTTCTGGACATATTGGTCTTCAATGCCTGATTTGAAATATATTCTTCTTCAAAAAAAACTGAAACTTCCATGTCATATAGTCTTTAATAAGATCCATTCACCTTTTGATCACTTCTTTCCCAAAACAAAGATATGAGATAATCCTCAAGTATCTTTGGCATCTCTAACCAAACGGTTGAAGCTGTCTTCCATAAACTACAACATCATAGAATATCCTGCTGAGGAGACCAAACCCTAATGTCTTTCCAAGAGAATACCTTCCTAGAATCTCACCACCAGAGATACAAGAACCAACCAGGGTTACATCAGATACCATGCAGCAGAACACACAATAACTCCTCAACAACCTTCAGGCACTACTCAATAATCCTTGCACACCATCACCATAAACCAAGTGCTAACACATCAAACTCACAACAGCAGTTCTCCTGATAACAACAGACAGGTCCAATACATACCCTGTCATGAATAGTCCATCCTTCACTTCAAGGGATCATACAAACAACTATATGAACTGACCAAGTCCATAACTCATCAAAACTATCTTCCTTGCTCATGAACCAGAAAGTACCTTCCCTAGATCTCATCCAGAAACAGACAGGATGCCTGCTCTGATACCAATTGAAATTCTGGTATAAAAGATCCCAGATGTCCTACATGATGTCGAGACATCTGGTCTGACATAAACAACAAGGCAATTATAGACATTTAAAGAAGTTGCTGAAAAGTAAAGTGCACAAAGAATTTGTTCACCCATTTCGGTCTAACAACCTACATCTGGGGGCATACCAAGCCAGGAAGGAAGTCCACTATTAGCAGTATCAAATTATAGACTCAATAAACCAGTTGACAATCCACTAACTTAATCACTACCCAATGACCCTTCTATCTAAGTCCTCCCTAGATAAGAGACTCCATCTCACTCCCAATCATCGCAATAATGTCTAGCAGTCAACATCTCAGTCACTGCATCAACAGCTTGATTTCCAAAAACTCTCCAAACACGTAGAAGACACACTCCTATAACAATACCTAGACATGACCCTCATGACTAAGAACAATACTTAGAGTTGCTTAACAACTTCCTCTAAGACCAATGACCATCTCACAATCTGAGTGGTTCACACATACTAACTCTCCTAGAGAGTGGTACACAAACTCATCCCTTAGAATTTACATGATGGCTGGCTCCCTAAAACTAGGTTACAATGCTTCTATTTATAGCCTATTTCCCAACTGGATTTGGGATTTAAATCTCAGCATATTAACTGATATAAATCTGCAGAAGATTCTGCTACTAAATAGATCTTCAATTAAATCTTCAATCAAATCTTCAATTAAATCTTCAATTAAATCTTCATATCTTTTAGCCTTAAAAATAGCAACAAGATCTGCTCCAAATTTGATTGCAATTGAATATATCTTTACCAAGATATTCGCCTAGAGTCTCTCACTCTCTTCAGCAGAATATCTCTCCAATAACAGAAACACACAGCCCTAATAAAACAACTCACACTGATGTTTTATCAACTGATGTCTTAACATCGGGTTTGACATCAACACAGAATCTGCAACCATTTACAACTTAACACAACCAGAATGTTAGAAACTCATGTTGAAACATCAACCATGACATCCACATTGTTTTACCAAAATTCCAGCCAACTACAAGAACTAACAACTTGCAACCATGGATGGAGAGGAATTTTCCTACCCCACAAATGTTGATGTAGTCAAGAAATACTTCACCTAAACTAAAAAAAAAAAACGTCTCGGTGGATTGAAAACCCGAAAGGGCGGTCCAGGCAAAAATTAGAGACAGGATCAAAAATCAATCAGGTGGATTGGAAATTTCAAAGTACAATCCAGGCAAAAGTTAGGGATTAATGGCAGGTAACTACGTTTGATCAGTTCAACTCCTCAGCAGTAACACCATCCATCGAAGGAAAACTCCAGTCAAGGTCATCTTCAACAAAAGCTCAGGATGCCTAGAATTCAAAGTTGGTAGAAGGATAGTGGTCGTTATGTTTCAATGTAGCCATTTTCCCTTAAAATTACCATTTTCTAACTTTGTAAATACTCTATGGAATCACGCGTTTGGCTGTTTTCCATCCTATCAATAAAATTTGAGCCCCAGTGCTTTTCTTTGCAATTCTTATTTGGTTTAGCTTTATAGAACGACGTTTTAACATGATTAACGATTCTTGAAATAAAACAAAAATGAATTTACTTGTTAAATTTTTTTCTACTTTAAAATAAATATGGAAATTTCTTTTGACTGTTGAACATCAAAAGAATATCGATCGCTTCTCCAGAAGTAATCGAGCTTCAAAGTGAAGAATCAAAGTACTCCTTCTAAACCAGTGCGCCTGAACGAAGGATCAGCTATGTCAGGTGTGAATACTCCATCTGACATCCCCCGGCAGAGTTCTTACCTCCTAAGCTCGACCAGCGGTTGTTCCCCGCAGGGGCTATCTCTCCTAAGCAAGGCAGAATTGCTACTTTTGGACCAGCGATACCTCTTCGTCCCCCGCAGTGGCCGAGTATCCAGTCGTGTTCATCCGTCCGTTTGTATGTCGCGTCAGTTTTGTCAGCGTATACATACATACATCATGCATTATTGACTTGCATTCACATTCATATTGCATCACTATCACTCCTGTCGGTCTTGTCCCCTAGTGATAGAAGTCCTCTCAATCGAGTTGTCAGCCCTTTCCTCGTCAGGAAGTGTTGCGTCTGAACAATCTCTCTCCTCCAGTTTATTTCTGGGATGAAGTTGGGCCTCGACCCCTTTGATAACTTGAACCTCTGAAAAACCAGAGAACCCTCAACAAACGTCACTCTTCGCCATTAAAGGTGATGTCTTCGCTTTCCCGGATTAAGGAAAATTCCCTAGAGAAAGCCTCTTAATTAGAGGTTCGACAATGCGGCACTTTTTCTCCAAAAAATACGCTGACGAAAAGGTCATCAGCACCTTAAAATTAGATCACATCATACGACATTTCTCCGAGAATATCCCGAGAAAAGTATGATGTAATACACCAAGCAGTAAGTAATCTTTCAAGAGACTCGTTTTCCCCAGTAGAGTCGACAAATGGCGTCTCCAACAGGGAAGTTTGTACACCTCTACAACTCAGACGACTGGGTTCCCCAGCAACTCTGACATCGAAATTCTTTCTATCAAATGGCATCTCCCCAGGAAAATTTGGTGAGAAGTTTGAGGAAAACCGCTACGAAAAGCGTCCCTTGTCAAGAAAGTTTATTGACAAAAGAAACTTAGACCAGTTCCTTGGTAGGAAACCAGGATCAATGGGAAGTTTATTTCAGAAACTTAAACCAGATCCTTGGTAGGAAACCAGGATCGAGGGGAAGTTTATTTCAGAAACTTAGACCAGTTCCTTGGTAGGAAAATAGGATCAAGGGGAAGTTTATATCAGAAACTTAGACCAGTTCCTTGGTAGGAAACCAGGATCAAGGGGAAGTTTATTTCAGAAACTTAGACCAGTTCCTTGGTAGGAAACCAGGATCGAGGGAAAGTTTATATCAGAAACTTAGACCAGTTCCTTGGTAGGAAAACCAGGATCGAGGGGAAGTTTATTTCAGAAACTGGAGACCAGTTCCTTGGTAGGAAACCAGGATCGAGGGGAAGTTTATTTCAGAAAACTGAGACCAGTTCCTTGGCTGAAGACCAGGATCGAGGGGAAGTTTTTACCTTTTCTAAAACATCATTGCTTAGCAAAAGAAGAAGGATGTGTGAACTACCATTCCTAAACACCGTCAAAATTTCGGGTATTCTGATATTTAATCCTCTTGCACCCGAATGTCATACCTTCACCATTCACACTTTCGGGTCCAAGAAGATTAAATAGGGGCATCTGTCATACCCCAAATTTTGATCACTTTGATTTCCCATCATTGGGAAAATCATCATCACAATATGGATGAACCATCATACCTTATTAGTCTCCCCAAAGATGGGTGAGCATTCACTACAAACAACAATTAGGGTTTCAAGCCCTCTCAGAGCCTTAAACAAAGGATCAATCAAGAATTGACATGATATTCAACTTGTCTAACCTCTCTAACATCCACAATTGATCAAAAGGACTCCCACAGCAAGAATCAAGCACAAGGTTGCAACATTCCAGGTGGATTAAGCCTCAAAATCGACAGTGTCACCAAATTAGGGTTTTGGTCGACCAGGGCCTCCAGATGGAAATATTCCTCTGGGCCTGAGCCAATGCTTCAAAGCATAACCTAAGATACTCCCATGGAACCTCTTGGACCTAATCATCAAGTCAATTTGGCCTCAGGGGATGCATTCACTAAACATCAGGAATTAGGGTTTCTTGACCTAATTCACCCCTAAGTTGACTTTTTGGACAATTCTTGAGCCAACACCTCAAGACATGATTTGAGGGTATCTAATAAACCACATTGATCCATTTGCAACAATGGATTGATCCAATAAGCTTGATCAACAAGTTTCAAGTTCATCAGAACCACAATTAGGGTTTCGCGGAAAAAGTCAACTGTGCCTTTGGCTTTTGACCCAGGCATGCTCCCAAACCTTGGGACATGATTCAATACACCCTATAACACCTATGAAATCAATCCATCAAGTTTGATTTAGGTCAAGGACTTGATTTCATAGAGGATCGCACAGTTTGGAATTCATCTGACAAAAAGTCAACTGTGCACAAAAGTCAACTTTGACTTTTCGAGATTTTTCACAATTATGGTTCTTTGACCCTAAAATGATGTTAATGTGTGATTGGAATCATCATTCATAAAAAAAAATCAAGAAAAGTGGGATAACTTGTAAAAGGGGTAACCATAAAACACTTAGAAATTTTCAAAGTTATGGAACAAAGTGGCTAGGGTACCAACTTTGGAGGATCATAACTCCGAAACCACAAGGCCATTTTCCCCCTATTTTCAAAGCTGGATTTGTAGCTCTCATGGCCCTCTACAAAAGCTTCAACTACACCTCATTCCAATTCATCATGGATTTTGAGTTATGGAATGATCAAAATCGCTGAAAACATGAAATGTCACTTTTTCCAACACTTAGTGAAATTTTCACTATGTCCGAATCTGTCTTGCTTTTTTTCCAAAAGTATGGGGATTTTTCACTTAGATCCAAAAAGTATCAAGACCAACTATGATCACATACATATTGTATCATATGAGGGCTTTCCAAAATGGCAAAGAACTCCATGAAACTCCACTTACACCATGAGATATGACCATGCCAATATGCCTTGCTGCAAACTGTCATAGCAAGGCAGATTTGGGGATTTTGCTCGATTTGCTCAAATTTTGCAAAGGGCAAGCAAATCTATCCATCTGAACACCTCAAGGGGGAACCAAGGAGGTACAAACATTGATCCATCAGCCTCCCAAGTCTTTGGAACCAAAAGTAGCATGCCAAACCTAGAAATGCCTAAAGAGGGGACATGACTCCAATTTTGGTTTGGAGCATTTAATGGATGCACCAAGGTGGCATGGACTGAGCCATTTCCAACTGAATTCCGTCAAGACTTATCCAAGACCAAGGGAACCAGCAGCCTGTGCCCTAACCTCTAGTCAATGGCTAGAGGAGACTTGAATTCCCATTGATCAACATTGGCCAAACCTCTGCAGTAGTTGCCATTCACTATTGCTACCAAAATAAACTTGCTCTACTATAAATAGAGCTCATTTGTGCTCGGTTTAAGTACACCAAAGCACTACAACACTTGCTTTCCTCAAAATCTCTTTCTCTAGGCAAAAATGCCTTCTTTAGCAAGGTAACTCTGAGTTTTTGAGTTAGAGAGCAATTCCATCATGGCTCATGCTCCAAACACATCCAATATGTCATATCTAAGTTGTCCAAACTTTCACAAGTGACCTGTAACACCAAAATCTCAAAGTCCCCTCCCAAAACCTCAAAATAGGGCCTTTTTTGCATTTTTTCAAACCATGTCTTGATTCAGTCACTTTCCAAAACAGATAAAACCTCAAACACACTCCAAATATCATCCTTTAACTGTCCCAAATGGTTTCACACATCTGGAACACCATTTGAGAGAGTTGTTATTTTGGCCACTTTTGCCCCTTTTGCAAGAAAGGGCCAGTTTCCATTCCTGAGGTTTCCAGCTGGTTCCAACCACTCTAAAAGCATCTAAGGGATCATTTAAGATTGTCCAAAGCATCAAAATATTTTTGGAACAAAGCACTTGGCAGATAGCCCAAAAGCTCCAAAAAGAGGTAAGCATCACAACTTGAACTCTCTGAAATATGCCTTGCTTTGAAGTCCACTGATCATGCATCTCTTATACATGTTATATGTGTTGTGTTTGCACCAATTTATCATGTAATTCATACCTGTACCAAGAGGTAGCACAGAAAATGCAAAACATGGCCTATTTCAAAGCCACTATCGGGTTTTGAGGAGGATTTGCTTTCTGATTCCTTGTGAAATTCTAGGCCAGATACATATAAATTTTGTCTCCATCCATGGAGAAATGAGAAAGTTATGGCCTTGCCTTGTCTTTCCTTGGCCAAGCCTAGAAAACAAGGCAAACCTTGTATATTTGTGGTTTTGTTTCAATCAACGGATGTATCACCACCCCAGTGGTAAGGCGCGCGCCCTGTACACAAGAGGTATGGGGTTCGAATCCCCCTCGCCCCAGATCCTCTTTTTGCTATTTTTTCCACTATTTTTTATTGGTTCTTTTTGTAAAAAATCACAAAAATATTGAAGTATTTTATTCCAAAAAAATAAGTTTATATTATTTATTTAATATAATTAGTATTTTGTGAATAAATTCATTTTTAATTGTTTTTAAACATTTTAAAAGTGAATATTTACCTTGAAAATCAAAACCAAATGAGTTTTAATCCATCTTGTGATTAAAACCTCAGTTTTCAAACCTTAAAACAAAAATCACAAGTGGTTTATTTAAACCCATTTGGTATTTTTATCATTTTATTGATTTTCTTTAAATATTTACTTTTAAAGGAAAACAAAATTAGGGTTTCTTTGATTTTCATCCCTCATCAATCATTGTCAAAACACTTTGGGCCTCTTAGTAGAGTGTAAGACCCAACCCTTTGTAAATACAAACCTTCTAGGGCCTCAGATGTTGTATAAGTCCCGTTGTATTTTCAAAATCACGGCGCGATCGTCGCCTTTTAAAACAAAACCCTGGGCCTCTCCTTGAGCTGTAAGCCCCACCACTTGTGCAAAAACTCTTTGGGCCTCTAATAGAGTGTAAGACCCAATCCCCTTTTAACCAAAATCTTTTTGGGCCTCAGATATTGTATAAGCCCCTCAGCGTTAAAAGAAGAATCTCGGCGTGATCCCCAGTTTAAAACTTGGGCCTCTCCTTGAGCTGTAAGCCCCATCACTGGTACAAAAACACTTTGGGCATCTAATAGAGTGTTAGACCCAACTCCCTTGTACATAAAACTTTGTGGGCCTCAGTTTTTTTATAAGTCCCTCTGTACAGTTTACAAAACCATGGTGCAATCATCGTTAAAACTTGGGCCTCTCCTTGAGCTGTAAGCCCCAACAACTGTTCAAAGCACTTTCTCCTTTGATTTTGAATATAATATTGTTATCAAAGTTTTCTTTGTTGAACAACTAACCAAACAACATGGAAGCTCTACAACCGAGTAAGTGTTTATCCGCTTTCATTTACCGCTTTCGTATGTATATAACTGTATTGTAGGGCTATTTCACTGTAAGTCTTCTTTCACAAACTTTTATATAGTTGTCCAATATCCACTGTGTAATACTAGTATAGTTATTTAGAGTTTTCCCCGGCAACTACGTCTAGCACTAGGTAAAGCCCTGTTGGTCACTCTTAAATACAAACAAAACTAGACCCCCATAGGATTTCCAGATACAGTCTTCCCTCCTCTTGGGGTTAAACAATATGGAGGCGTGAAATGCAGCATTCTCAGTGAACCCTTTCTCAGACTGTCACTCTTAGAAATTGTCAAGAAACTCTACTCCCCAGAGTTGATCTATTCTCCGTGAATAGTATCTCTTGAGTTTCTTCAAAATTCTCGGACTTTACTGGCTTGATCTATTCTCGGTGAATAGCATGTCTTGAACTTCTCGGGGTTTGGGGACCTACAGACTTCCTAAAAGCATCCCCGCCTCCTCTTGGGGATTGTACAAGGACCCTTCGCTTTCTTAGAAGTTCTCATGCCTTCTCTTGGGCTTAATACAAGGACCCTGACGACCTCTTAAAGGTATAAGACAGAACTTAGTCATCCTTTGCTAGAGCAGTCTTTCCAGTGTCAAACCTCTTACCACTTTAGGGTTGATACTCATCCCTTAATGCCCGTGCCTCCTCTTGGACATTGTACAAAGGATAAAACTCTAGACTTGGACAGTCTAAGACCCTTGAGTCTCAAAGACATTCTCAAGTTCCCTTCAAACATAGGCAGAAACCCGGTCTCTCTCATGAGAGTTCCCCACACTTGGACTCGCTTCCAGATCTCGAGAATCTACAGCGATAAGACAGCCTCCTCTTGGGCTTTGTGCAAATGATTCGCCCTAGCGGAGCTAACCTTTTCAGACTCTCTTGTTGAGTCAGTCTCCTTTTAGCCTCGATCTCGGGCTTTGTGGGAGATACCAAAATCACTCTCTTGTTGAGTATAAAAGACTCTCTTGTTGAGTCAAAACTTTTTAAGCCTCAATCTCGGGCTTCGTACGAGACAACAAATCACTCTCTTGTTGAGTATAAAAGACTCTCTCTTTGAGTCAAACCCTTTTTAGCCTCCGTCTTGGGCTTTGTACAAGACATACACAAACACTTTCTTGTTGAGTATAAAAGACTCTCTTGTTGAGTCAACCACCTTTTAGCCTCCGTCTTGGGCTTTGTACAAGACACACAAAACACTCTCTTGTTGAGTATAAAAAACTCTCTTGTTGAGTCAACTTCCTTTTAGCCTCAATCTTGGGCATTGTACAAGACAGAAAGAACATTTTCCCCAGAAAAGTCAAACTTCTAGCCTCCGCTTAGGCTTTGTATAAGGAAACCCCGGTTGAGTCAATCAATCTTTTAGCATCAAATTTGTGCCTTGCTCACAGTGTACAATCATCAACAACTCCCCTTTAGAGATGACAAATTCTCTCTCATCCTAAACCCTTTAGCTTCACATCTTGGGCTTTGAACAAGATACAAACCACCTTTAGCTTCATGTCTTGGGCTTTGAACAAGACACCAAAACAACCTTTTTCCTCCCATAGAATAGGAGGAACTATGATCGCTCTGATTTCCCTGTTTCGTTAATTGGGAATACGTAGGCATAAGATTACAAGAATAATCTTAGCGAGCATACTAATCAAAGACCCAAATCCAGTACCCCCATATATCAACCCAAAAGCACCAAGTCCTAACATCCTACCAAAAAAACCTCGCAAATGATCCAGACATGTTGATTTTAAAAAAATATAACCGAAGAGGGACCCACATCTTAATCGCATCTGAAATCTAACAGACCGCTGTTCAAACTCAGTATGCAAGTAGGGTTAATTGGAGATATCTATTTCCCTTCCTTAATCAGCTCAATACGATAAAAAATGAATCAAACTGTAGTACGCAAGTGATCGTGACTCAGGACCACAAAAATCGCGCTACACCATGGTTGAAGACCAGAATCGAGGGGAAGTTTATTTCAAGAAACTAAGACCTGTTCCATGGATGAAGACAAGGATCGAGGAGAAGTTTATTTCAAGAAACTAAGACCAGTTCCATGGCTAAAGACCAGGATCGAGGGGAAGTTTTACCCTTTTCTAAGTAAAATTACTTAGTAAAAAAAGATGGACAAACATGTTCCAGCATTGGGAATTTGTCACCGTTCAAGTTATCATGTAATCTGAAAGCTCCAAGAGTTTGACTAAATTTTGATAAAACATAATGTTATGAAAGATGTTTCAACATGAAGGGTTCTGCCCCAGACCAAAGATGTCGAGTGAAATGTCCCAGCATGAAGACTCGACATCATGACCATTACAGCGGGTTTGTTTTAAATTTGTTCCAAGATTCAAGGCGGGATTGGCAGTGGATCAAGGATCAAAGATATGAAGCCCAACATAACGTAACAGAAGGTTATAAAAGAAGATCAAAACCTAGGCAGCAGCAGAGAGAGAATAGTATAGACTTAGGAATCCTATTTTGTAAAGTAGGGTTTAGGTTTTGATAGTCATAGGTTACTCTTGTAAGTCTCCCTCTGTATCAATTTGATACATTGTGATAGACATAGGTACTTGTACAGATTCAAAAACCCGTAGGTAATGAATCGTGTATTGTTCTTGGATGAAGCTTTGAAGCAAATCCAAGTTAACTTGTTAGTCAAGGATGCTTGACTGAACTTTGTATTAAAAGGGGTGTCTTTCAATAAGATGATACAATTATGGTGTAGTAACTATTAGATAATGACAGGTTGTGAATTAGGGAGTGAGATGGGTTTCTCTTATCTAGGATGAAGTTCTTAGATAAAGTTTTCATTGGGTAGTGATAGGTAAATGTGGGTGTTTACTGTAAACCTCAGGTTATTTACATAAAAATATACTACTAATATTGGATTCTTCTTCCTAGATTGGTATCCTCTAGATGTAGGTGATTTACACCGAACTGGGTCATCATATTCTGTGTTGTTTATCGTTCTATAATTTACAGTTCAGTTTTGATTAACATGTTGGAACAGATGTCGAAACATCTGTGTTTTTGCAATTACTGATATTCTGGATATCCGTTTGCAGTTCTGTTCTTTATTTAATAATTATGCAGAACAATGTCTTGACATGTGTTAGGACATTTGCTGTCTGCTATGCCAGAATTTCATAATCTATATCCACAGTCAAAAGTTCGGGTATTCTGATATTTAATCCTCTTTTACCTTGAATATCTGAATATTTTTCATTATTCATCATTCAGGTCCAAGAAGATTAAAAATGGGCATCTGTCATACCCTATTTTGACCCCTAATATTCAATATCATTTGCATATCATATGAATATACTTTCATGCATCACTAACCCATCACAAGTACAAGATATGTGTGCTTACTTGCTTCACAGGTTAGGTGATCCCCCTAAAGCCCAAGCAGATGAATTATCAAGGAATAAACATCATATTCAACACTAAAAGTCTCTATATCCTCCATGAAGATCACGAACTTTCACTCATTAATAATCAAGTACAAAATTGCATCATGACAAGCTCATCAAACCTCTAGACCTTCAGTGCACCAAAGTTAGGGTTTTGACCTAATTCAATCCCTAGGATGACTTGTGGAACAAGGCATGATCCAAGACCTCAAGATATATTTCAAGGACCTCAAATACATCATATTAGACCATTCATATGATTGGATTGATTCAAAGAACTTGATTAAAAAATAATGCAAGAATTCAAATCCATCTGAGCCACAAACTAGGGTTTTGATGAAAAGTCAATCATATCTTTGACTTTTGGCCAAGACATGATCTCCATCCTTGGGATATGATTCAAGACACTCAAATATACCCTTGAAGTCCATTCATAAGTATAAAATCACCTTGGGATATTCATTCATTGAAAATCAAGAATTAGGGTTTCTCTGTACAAAATTCATCTGATACATAAAGTCAAAGTTTGACTTTTTGGGCAAAATTGATCATCAAAGGCTATTATTCAAGGAAATATGATCCATAGTTGCATTTAATCAAGGATTGATCAAGAAATCAAGGTTACTTGCAAAAGAAGCAAAACTGGAAGAATTGAAAATTTCACTAAGTTATGGAAATTCATGTTCAAGTACCAAACTTTACAAGGCCATAACTTGTGATCCAAGCAACCATTTTTTGCACTCCAAAGCTCAAATGATAGATCTTCTTCCATACAATAAGATTGCTGGGCTGAACCATCGCCAAAAAATGCATAGATTTTGAGATATAAGGCCATGAAGTTAGGGTTTCAAGATATTTTGAACTTTGACACATAGAATTTTTTTTAGGCAGAATCTGTTTCATGTTTTAGACAACTTTGAAGACATTTTTCACCATGATCCAAGAAGAATTAAGACCAAAGGCAAACAACAAAGTTAAAGTAGGATATCTCAGCTTTCCAAAGAGTACAAGAACATCCATTGATTCTACTTGAGCAAGGAGATATGATCCTCACAACATGCCATGATCAAATTGATTTTTCAAGACAGTTTTCATGATTACTTGCATCACACAACTTTGAAAAACATATTTGGTGACTCTGCAAGCCTTGTCATCCTCCAAGATTAGAAAGAATCTTGTTGAATCACATAATATCTTCAACTTTGGACCATAAGTCAAGGATCCCATCTCTTGGCATGTGAAAAACCATCATTACAAAGCCATGAATTCAATTTTGTTTTTGTGCATTTATGTGAAACATTGAATTTGCATGAAATGAGCCACACAAATTCAGGTCAGTTCAAAAACAATGAGCATTCAAACCTACAAAATGCCAATTGAGTCAAGGTTCTAGTCATGCTATGGAACACTTTGGTACCTTAGCCTTTAAGTAAGAGTTACATGACAATATCCGTTGGATAATAGCATGCTCCCTCATCCAACACTATTCATCCAAAACAAATCAGTTTTCCTATAAATAGAGGTCATTTTGCATCAATTCAAATACACCAAAACAATATCAAAGACTTGTTTTCTCATTCTCCCTCTTTACTTCAAGTTTTCAAAGTTCCAAAGAGCAAACATGGAATTTTCAAAACTAGAGCCTAAAACACTTAAGCAACCATCCAAACACATCATAAATCATCCATTGGAGGTGTCCAAACCCTCATCTTCATCTCAAATCACCAAAATCAGAAAGTCAAACCTCATATTTTGACTTTTCTGCACTTTTCAAGCCATGTCTTGATGCTTCCCATTTCAAAGCCAAACAACATTCCAAACACTCTCTAAATAACATCCCTAAACTTTTCCAATAAGAATTTCTCAACTGTAACACCATTTGAAGGAGTTTCCATTTTGACCACTTTTGACACTTTTGTAAAAAGGAGTCAGATCCTGTTCTAGAGGTTTCCCTTTATTTCCAAGCATCCAAGGAGCTTTTATAAGGTGTATTGGTGGTGTCCATAGCATTAGTTTACTTCTGTAGCAAGATTCTTGTAAATTGACAAGTGAGCTTCAAGAGGTAAGCTTCCTAAGAACTTGAACTTTGAGCAATATGCTTTGCTTTGATGTACATTGATCATGATCATATCATATATGTCTTATTTGTTGTGTTTGAACTGTTTTATCGTGATATTATTGATTGTATAGAGTTATAGCATAGAACTTGCAAATTTGAAGCCTTTTTGAAACCACTATCGAGTTTTAAAATGTAGGCATCTTTAGAAAAATCTAAAACTACCATTGAATTCCTCGTGAAATTCTAGGCAGGATCCATCTTTATTTCATACATATTCATGGAGAAATGAAGAAGTTATGCCCTTATTGCAATTGAAGAAAAACCTGGCCTCCTTGGGCAAGAACCAGTTCATGGCGCCTTTGTTCTGGCCAGGCCTAGTTCATTTCCTCCCTTATCATTTAATGGGTGTGGTTTGATACATGGATGTATCACCACCCCAGTGGTTTAACCTGCTCGCCCTATGTACCTTGTCACTGCCAGAACTAGGGTTCGAATGCCTCTCGCCCTAGTTCTTTTATTTCTTTTTTATGATTTTTCAACTAAGCTTCCTATATTATTACTTGGTTCCATCCTTAGTTCACAATACGCGCGCGGTAGAGCTAGTTAAGGTTTTGGTTGGCAAGCGAACTGGCCTGGGTTCAACACCCATGGAGGCCATCTTCCTCTTTTTTTATCACTTATTTTCTCACTTTCTTCACATTTTCAAATGTCCATAACTTTCTCATTTTTAATAATTTTGAACCCATTATTTTTGTAAATTGTTCATGATAATGTCTATTTTCTAATTATAAAAAGAAAGTACCAAAAATAATTATTTTTCTCATAGTTATGAGTGTTCAAAGTATGTGACATTTTTAGGGTTTCTTAAAGAACTTCTTGATTCTTTTGAATAATTCCTTGTGTTTCCTTGCTCACAATGACTTGTTTGAACCATATACATCTTGTATGAACCTTAAATGTTGTTGTGAATTTGTACATCCTTATCCTCACTTGATTTTAATCCATTTTTAAGTGTATGTTTACATATGAATGAATGATGAACTTTCACACATATCATTGAATTTTTGCTCAATCCTTTGCCTTAACATGTTGATTTTCTTCCATGATTACATGATTTTAAAATGTTTATGTGCCCTTGTGTTGATCATACCATGTCTACATGCTCCAAAAACATTTGAACTTTACCTTGAATATGTTTTCATATAAATGTTTATTTGTATGAACTGTGTAATGTTTCCACTTTATCCAAACCCATGTTTAAACCCTTGTGAGAACAAGATTTGGTTCTGAAATTTTATCTCTAAGTTTTGATGATATCAAATGAGTATTTGTATGAACAATTTTGTACAACTAATGTTTGTTATTTGTGAGAACTTAACAAACAGGTTATGCTTCCGTAAATTGGCGCAAACACAATGCTTAAAGGAAAATACTTCGCCTATACTCTTGAAAAGCAGAACTAATTTTAAGAAGCTCTCAAGACTCTGATACAAAAGGAAAAGAGAACGAGTTCTGAAGATATGAAGACAACGCACCAAGCGAACAAGGTTCTGAAGACCAAGTGTTGAAGACTCTGAAGACGCTGATCTGAAGATTCGAAGACTTGAAAATCTCAAGAACTGAGCAATGTTTTCCCTTCTTACTCATGCTTGTAAAAAGCCTCTGAAGTTGAGAAGCCAAGAAGACAAAGCTACTTAGTCAAACTGTACCTCAATACAAAGCGAAAATATCTTGGTAACAGTGTAACGGTACAATCAAAGATATTCTGACAAAAATAGGACACGCAGCACGCAAAAGTATTTATCTGTCCTCACGCTTCTAGCCGCCAGCCTAGTTAAGCTATCATGATTACATTTCAACGGCTCTTTCTACACAGCTATAAAAGGAAGCAAAAGACTTGAAGAAAGATACACACGAACGCTACTGCAATATTCTTTCCATCTGAAATCTTTCTTAAGACATTTTGGTCGTAACTTGTTTACATTATCAGCTTGTATAGAAGCACTTATCTGTAAACGAAATTTATTCAAACTTAGGTTTGTATTCCTTGAGAAAGACCGTGTGGTTGTATTTCTTGAGAAGTCTAGGACGTGTAGTCTTAGAGGTTGTTCCTTGAGTAAGACCTGTGAGGTTGTATTACTTGAGAAGTCTAAAACTTGAGAGTTTTAGAGGTTGTGTTAGTCACCAGCGTTTTGGCTAGTGCATTATATTGTTTTGATTTAATAGTGGATTAAGACCTCGTTGAGAGAGGCGAAATCACCTTGGCGGGTGGATTAGACTAACTTGAGGGTTTCTCAAGTGAACTAGTATAAACATAAATTGTCATCTTGTTGTGATTCAGAAAGGTTTTTATTGATAAGCGTAAGAGTCTTATAAAAACAAGTTTTCCTAAAAGAAATAATTTTATTTTGAAAAACCAATTCAATCCCCCCTTTCTTGTGTTTTTCACACCTTTAATTGGTATCAGAGCTCCGGTTCTGAGGTGATAAAAGGTTGAATTTTTATCAAGCACTTAACAGTGTTCAGTACCGATCCAAGTGTGAAAAACAATGTCTATACCAAATACTAAGACAAGTGTTATTGTAAATGAAAGAGATTCTTATAGCGCAAAACCTCATATCTTTGATGGAGAGAAATTTGACTATTGGAAAGATAGAATTGAAAGTTACTTTTTGTCGTTTGACTTAGATCTATGGGATCTGGTAGTTGATGGCTACAGTCACCCTGTAGATTCTGCAGACAAAAAGATTGATAGAAGTGCATTTAGAGATGCGCAGAAGAAAACTTACAAAAATCATCACAGAACAAGAACGATTATGTTAAACGTAATTTCTTATACAGAATATGAGAAAATTACAAACAAAGAAACTGCAAAGTCCATCTTTGACTCTCTTCGTATGACTCACGAAGGAAATGCTCAAGTCAAGGAGACGAAGGCTCTTGCATTAATTCAAAAATATGAGGTCTTCAAAATGGAAGATGATGAATTTGTGGACACCATGTTCTCAAGATTTTAGATGCTTGTTGCAGGACTCAGAGTTCTGGAAAAAGGTTATTCTACTGCTGATCATGTCAAGAAAATTATCAGAAGTCTTCCTGTCAAATGGAGACCAATGGTGACTGCCTTGAAACTAACAAAGGATCTAAATAGTATAAGTCTTGAGGAACTAATCAATTCTTTAAGAAGTCATGAAATAGAGCTCCAAGAAGATGAACCCCAAAAGAAAAGCAAATCCATTGCTCTAAAAGCTAAATCTGAAAAGAAAAAGGCGTATCAAGCAGAGGAGGAAGTGGAAGAATCTGAAGAAGAATTAGACGAAGATGACATATCTCGCATATCAAGAAAAATTAGTCAACTATGGAAATACATAAGAAATAAATTCAGAGGACCAAAAAGAAGATCTGAGTCTACATATGATCAAAGGAGAACTTATGGAAGAGACGTTACGTGCTTTGAATGCATGGAACCTGGACATATAAAAAATGACTGTCCAAAGGTTAAGAAAGATGAAAGATCCAAGAAAACTAAAAAGGGTCTTATGGCAACTTGGGATGATTCAGAGTCCGAAGATGATTCTGATGGAGAACGTGCTAACATAGCATTCATGGCTAAAACTACTGATGCTCTATCAGAAGGAGAACCTTCAGATTCTGACGACGAAAGAGAGGTACTTTCTTCCCTGTCTCGCTCTAAACTTGAAATAGGATTATATGAACTTATGGAAAGATATCAAACTTTTCGAAGAAAACACAAAACTCTGAAAAAGACTCTTGTGGTTCATTCAGAAGATCTTACTGAAAGCAAACAAATCATTTTTGAATTAAATGAAAAACTACTTTCTCTAGAAAATTCAAATACTGCATTAAAAAGTAAAATCTCTAGGTTAGAGAAGAAATCACCTCTAACATAACCAATACTAATGAAGTAACCAAGTATGATAAAGCTTTTCAACACTTTCTTGCTAAGAGCATAGACAGAAGCAAAATGGCTTCAATAATCTATGGAGTCAGTAGAAATGGTAATAGAGGTCTAGGATATTCAGGACCATCACATCCATATGATGAGACTAAGAGTATCAATATAATACCTCTGTCCAAACATTTTGTGCCCTCTGGCAATATCTTGAAATGTTCTTAACAAAAAGGTTCAAAATCTATCACTACACAACCACAGACACTAAAGAAAACTCCCAAACTTAAACACTATGCACAAATTCCACACTATTATTCCAATATAAGGAAGTCCAAAGGTGTCAGAACCTCTGGAAAGGCTAATGTGAAAGGACCCATTTTGGCTAATGTGAAAGGACCCACAAAATGGGTACCTAAGAATAAGATAATTTATGTTGCAGACATCCTTAATGGCACCATTGAAACACCAGTCACGGTACCTGGACAGTGGATGCTCGCGACACATGACGCGAGAAAGGCATATGTTCCAAGATCTGAAACTTAAACCCGGAGGTGTCGTCGGTTTCAGAGGAAATCAGAAAGGAAGAATTATTGGTTCCAGAACTATTTGAAATGGTAAGCTTCCTTCTATTAATAATGTTCTGTTAGTTGAAGGTATAATGCATAATCTATTGTCAATTAGTCAACTTAGTGACAATGGTTATGACGTTATTTTTAATCAAACATCCTACAAAGCTGTAAGTCAAAAGGATGGATCTGTCCTGTTCAACGGAAAGAGGAAGAATAATACGTACAAAATTAAATTATCAGATTTAAAACATCAAAATGTTAAATGTCTTCTTTCTGTAAATTAAGAGCAATGGGTCTGGCACAGACGTCTTGGTCATGTTAGCTTGAGAAGAATTTATCAGCTGAACAAGCTTGGACTAGTCAGAGGCTTACCAAATTTGAAGTACTCTTTAGATGCTCTTTGTGAAGCATGTCAGAAAGGCAAGTTTTCAAAAACCTCTTTTAAACCTAAGAATATTGTTTCCACCTCCAGACCGTTAGAACTTCTTCACATTGATCTTTTTGGACTAGTGAAAACTACTTCTATCAATGGTAAGAAATGCGGACTAGTCATCGTTGATGATTACAGTCGTTGGACATGGGTGAAATTCTTAAAATACAAGGATGAGTCACATTCTGTGTTTGCTTCCTTCTGCACTCAAGTTCAAAATGAGAAAAATTACAAAATCATCAAAGTCAGAAGTGATCATGGTGGAGAATTTGAAAACAAAGACTTTGAAAACCTTTTTGATTCACATGGGATATCCCATGGTTTTTCTTGTCCTAGAACTCCACAACAAAATGGAGTTGTAGAAAGAAAGAACAGAACTTTACAAGAAATGGCTCGCACCATGATCCAAGAAACTGACATGGCTAAGCACTTTTGGGCAGAAGCAATTAACACAGCATGTTATATTCAAAATAGAATCTCTATTAGACCTATCTTGAATAAAACTCCCTATGAATTGTGGAAGAATAAGATTCCCAATGTTTCTTACTTTCATCTGTTTGGATGTACTTGTTTTATGCTTACCACTAAAGAGAATCTTGGCAAGTTTGACTCCAAAGCACAGAAGTGTCTGCTATTAGATTACTTTGATCGCTCAAAAGGCTACAGAGTTTACAACACAGAATCACGGATTGTGGAAGAATCAATTCATGTTAGATTTGATGACAAGTCTGACCCTGAAAAGTCAGAGCTAGCTGAAAAACTTGCAGGTTTGGAAATTAGCTTCTCAGAACCTAAAGAAAAGGCAGATGAAGCCAAAGACCAGCAAGATCCTACGCCAGATACCTCTGATGTAACTTCGAATACTCCACAACAAAAGAAAAGAAGATTGTCTACATCTCACCCTGAGGAACTAATTCTGGGTAGCAAGGATGCTCCAATCTGAACAATATCAGCTTTCAGACCATCAGAAAAAACACTCTTGGGACTGGTGTCGTTGATCGAACCAGCTACAGTTGAAAAAGCTCTTATGGACAAGGACTAGGTTCTGGCTATGAAAGAAGAACTGAATCAATTCTCAAAGAATGATGTTTGGGATCTAGTTCCAAAACCTAAGAATGCTCAAGTTATTGGAACCAAGTGGGTATTCAGGAATAAGCTGAATGAGAAGGGAGAAGTTGTCAGAAACAAGGCACGACTTGTTGCTAAAGGATATAGTCAACAATAAGGAATTGATTACAACGAAACCTTTGCTCCAGTCGCCAGACTTGAAGCAATACAGTTACTAATTTCATTCTCAGTAAACTATAACATCACCCTATATCAGATGGATGTTAAGAGTGCATTCTTAAATGGTTATATATCAGAAGAAGTCTATGTCAAACAACCTCCTGGTTTTGAAAATTCAGAAAAATCAGATTTTGATTTTAAACTCAAAAAATCACTCTATGGCTTAAAGCAAGCTCCTAGAGCTTGGTATGATAGATTGAGCAAATTTATTTTAGAAAATAATTTCACCAGAGGAAAGGTTGACACAACTCTCTTTTGTAAGACATATAAGAATGATATTCTTATAGGTCAAATTTATGTTGATGATATCATTTTTGGTTCTGCTAACTCCTCTTTATGTGGAGAATTTTCAAAGTTAATGCAAGCAGAATTCGAAATGAGTCTGATGGGTGAGTTAAAGTTCTTCCTGGGAATTCAAATAGATCAGAAACCAGAAGCCACTTACATTCATCAAAGTAAGTACACAAAAGAACTTCTGAAGAAATTCAAATTGATGGATTGTAATACAGCTAAAACACCAATGCATCCAACATGTGTCATGAGAAAAGAAGAAACAGAAGTTAAGGTTTGTCAGAAGCTCTATCGTGGTATGATAGGCTCTCTCTTATATCTAACTGCTTATGGACCTGATATATTATTTAGTGTACATTTATGTGCTAGGTTTCAATCAGATCCAAGAGAATCTCACTTAATTGCTATTAAACGAATTCTAAGGTATCTGAAAGGAACAACTAACCTTGGCTTGATGTATGAGAAAACATCAGAGTATACTCTTTCTGGTTACTATGATGCAGATTATGCTGGAGGCAGATTGGAAAGAAAGAGCACATCTGGAAACTGTCAGTTCCTAGGGAACAATCTAATCTCATGGTCAAGTAAGAGGCAATCTACAATTGCTCTCTCTACAGCAGAAGCTGAATACATCTCCACCTCTCTATGCAGTACATAAATGCTTTAGATGAAAAATTAGCTGGAAGATTATCAGATATATCAGAGTAACATTCCTATCTTCTGTGATAATACTACTGTTATTTGTTTAAGTAAAATAAAATTCTACAGTCTAGGGCTAAACACATTGAAATAAAACACCATTTTATCAGAGACTATGTTCAAAAGGGAACCTTATGCTTAAAATTTATTGATACAAACCATCAATGGGCTGATATTTTTACAAAACCCTTAGCTAAAGATAGATTTCAAATTATTTTAAAACATCTGAAAATGGAGTACTGTTAAGAATGAGACTATTTCAGAACCCAATGTGTTTAAGTATTTTTAAATCATCAGAATCACTTTTGTGAGACGTGTCTCAGTTCTGATAACTTTTTGGCAGTTCTGAAGTGTCATTAGAAAATAATTTTTGCATGTGACTAGATTATATCTAATTCACTATACCTAATCAAATCAAATGAATAGTAATTTTCTTGGGATTGACTCAAAACTTTATTACATTTATTCACCTATCCCCTATACGGTGCTAATTCTTTAAATTTTCAAAAACCATTCCTCTTCCCACTCTCACTCAAACGGAAACCCTAAAAATCCTAATCGCTTTTTTCTCCCTCGAACATACTCAATCCCGTTTTCATCCTCTCCGATCTTAACTGCCATTCTGATGAATCACATTCAACAAGAAACTGTCAAATTCTTCAAAGAAACAGAAGCATCTTTGAATCCCTCGAAAAAGTCATCATCCTCGTCATTAGTGTCGTCTACTACTTCAACAATGTCTACAGCCACTGCGACAGTTACCCCCTCTTCTTCACAGTCTTCAAAGATAGATAAAGATCATGTAACTCAAAGAGAAGCCACAATTACCTGTACTCTTGAGAATCTACTTGTACTCAAGGAACTACATGTAGATTTCGAAAACCTTGCTGAAAATGGATTTAATCTGATCAATGATGTGGAAGCTCAAGGCTGGAATAATTTCTTTGATAGGCTTAAAGGTCCAGTTTTTGAAGCGCTCGTAAAAGATTTTTGGAGACAAGTTGTTTGTGATAAACTCCATGTCGTCTCTTATGTCTTGAGAAGAAAAATTGTCATCACCGAGAAATCAATTGCTGAACTTTACAAACTGGATTTTATAAAGAACAAGAGAGTCTATGGAAGGGTAAATAGATCTCCGTTTGTGAAAAAGGTAATCAACCCAACTATTTTCACCAACCATCAACCAAATAAAACAGAGTACAAGAGAGAAGATCTGCATGTAAATTTGAAAATCTGGCACAAAATCATTCTCGGTTGCATCAATCCAATACCTTCATCATATGCTGCAGATTATTTCAATGCAAATCAGAAGTATATGCTATATTACTTGCTCACCAAGGAAAGAATGTGCTTACCCTCCATCTTATTTTACTATTTGAGAGATATGGTGAAGAAAACAAGAACAACAGGAAAACCAAAAAATGATACACCTAAGTATATACCTTTTGGAAGAATGCTTTCAGACATTTTCTATGAAAGTGGTATAATGGACACTCTGGTTACAAAAGTTCAATACTCAGAAGATCTGACTGCAACACTTGGGGAGTCAGTCAACGCCACAACACTCAAGCATATGAGAATCATTAATAAAGTAAGAGTGGAACCTTTTTCTATCTCTGAGGACTTATTCAAACGCAGGATAGCAGTACCAGATTATCCTGCCTATTATAGAAGCAACCTCATTGAAGAAATTGCTGCAACTATAGATGCACTGAAAGCACGAGGATATGATGTATCTGAAGTCAAGGATGAAGAAGTTGAACTTGATAAAGAAGAGGAAGAGCAAACTAAAGAGGTGGATGAATTTTCTCCTGAACTAACTCTTGCAGAATCCTTCAGAAGAAAAAGAAAGCAAGCTACTGTTATTTCTGAGCCCCAGAAAAGGAAGAAGAGTGACAAATCAAAAATCTTCAAAACTAATACTCTAACCTCTACATTAAAGAAAACCAGTAAGTCTGTTTCTGCTCCTTCTGAATCAGTTTCTAACCCATCTTCACAACAAACTATCTCCATCTCCACTTCACATCCACAAGACAGTTTCAAACTTCCATCTTTTTCAATACCACCATCATCAATCTTTATTCCTATAAATGAAACAATTTATATTCCACCAATCAGTACATCCATCTAATCCACAACAATTCCTACGTACACTCCATCAACAACCACCTCTATCATCCAATCAGACATGCCTGTCTCATCAACATCTTACACTTTTTATCAGACCACTGTTGCTGAATCCTCGATTCAACACTCTGATCCTTCATCCCCATATTTTGAACCTCTCATAGTTTCAAACACTATAGAGTATCATTTCCTGCTGAACAACCAACCAATCAACATCCTTCTACTGAGACTGTTTCATCTCAAAAAGCACCACCTGAAACAAATTCTGCCAAGCCTGACCTTGCTTTGGTTATCTATAATGTACCACCTCCAAAATCTTTTGAATAAAGCATAGGTAAATTCAGTGAAAAGGCATTAAACAAGCTTGCTAACTTGAGAAAAGAATTTAGCACAAGTACCAAGCCTATGGAACTTGAAAGATCTTGTCAAAACTTCAAGAAATGGTTGGGCAGTGAGCTTGCAAGAATTGTAAGCTTCTCAGATGCAACCATCACTGATGGAATTCAAAGGGCAAAGGAGAGAGCAAAAGCTGAAAAGCGAATCAGGATACTTAAGTTCTTGGTTGCAAAGCAGAAATAAGTTGAAGAAAAGGATGCTGAGGAAGCAAGACTTCTTGCAGAAAAGGCTGCTGAAGAAGCCAGAATAGCACAAGAACCTGAAGCCATGGAAAAGGCCAAGCAAGATGCTGCAGTTGCTTCTACATCTGATCCTACTGTAAAGCATTTGGAAAATGCAATTGGAGAAATCAGACAAGAACAACAGAAGTTCAGAGAAAGCTTTGAGGAACAAAAGACTGTCAATGCTAATCTTCAGGACATGCTTTAGAAAATATGGGACAAGATGTCCTCTGGAAGCACCTAATTCTTATGTCTTTGTTTTCCTTAACAATTTAGATCTTTGTTTTTCACCCTTGCACCTAATCTTTTTGATCAATGACAAAAAGGGGGAGAAGTAATATGAATGTGATATTTTGATTCCATAGTCAATCTCTAAAAAACAACGTTGTTTACATGCTAAAAGATAAATTGCTATTTCTATTAGAGTGTTTTTCTTTTTCAGGAATTCTAATCCAAATCAAGATTCATTAAGAAAATCAAAACTCTGCTGAAAAGAGAAACAAGACTAAGATCTCTTGACTTATTAAAGTCAGGGGGAGCCCAAGCACTGAAATTCATCAAGTCTAAGACTCAGGGGGAGCACTTCATATGAAGGATAAGCTATCTTTAGAATCTATTATTTTCCCTGCATCTTATATATATCAAAATTGTGTCATCAAAATACATAGTTTTGTCATCATCAAAAAGGGGGAGATTGTGAGAACAAGATTTGGTTCTGCAATTTTATATCTAAGTTTCGATGATATGAAATGAGTATTTGTGTATGAACAATTTTGTACAACTAATGTTTGTTATTTGTGAGAACTTAACAAACAGGTTATGCTTCCCTAAATTGGCGCAAACACAATGCTTAAAGGAAAATACTTCGCCTATACTCTTGAAAAGGATAACTCATTTTAAGAAGCTCTCAAGACTCTGATACAAAAGGAAAAGATAACGAGTTCTGATGATATGAAGACAACGCACCAAGCAAACAAGGTTCTGAAGACCAAGTGCTGAAGACGCTGCTCTGAAGATTCGAAGACTTGAAAATCTCAAGAATCGAGCGATGTTTTCCCTTCTTACTCATGCTCGTAAAAAGCCTCTGAAGTTGAGAAGCCAAGAAGACAAAGCTACTTAGTACAGTTGTACCTCAATACAAAGCGAAAATATCTTGGTAACAGTACAATGGTACAATCAAAGATATTCTGACAAAAATAGGACGCGCAGCACGCAAAAGTTTTTATTTGTTCTCACACTTCTAGCCGCCAGCCTAGTTAAGCTATCATGATTACATTTCAACGGCTCTTTCTACACGGCTATAAAAGGAAGCAAAAGACTTGAATAAAGATACACACGAACGCTACTGCAATATTCTTTCCATCTGAAATCTTTCTTAAGTCATTATGGTCATAACTTGTTTACATTATCAACTTATATAGAAGTACTTATCTATAAACGAAATTTATTCAAACTTAGGTTTGTGTTCCTTGAGAAAGACCGTGTGGTTGTATTTCTTGAGAAGTCTAGGACGTGTAGTCTTAGAGGTCGTTCCTTGAGTAAGACCTGTGAGGTTGTATTACTTGAGAAGTCTAAAACTTGAGAGTTTTAGAGGTTTAGTTAATCATCAGCGTTTTGGCTAGTGCATTGTACTGTTTTGATTGAATAGTGGATTAATGTAACGCCCCATTTTGTCTTATTTATTTAATCGAGTCGATTTAATTATTTTCATTTTTATATTATTTTATTCTTGACTTTTATTTGACAATATATTATTTTTCATCGTTATTACGTTTTATCGCATTTTGAGAGCGTTTGCGAGATATTTGAGCTGAGGGGTAAAATGGTCATTTTGAGAGGTTAGATATTTTTAATAAAAAGAGATTAGAGAGAAATAGAAAGAAAAGAAAAAGAAGAGAAAGAAAAGAGAGAAAGAAGGAAAAGGGGAAGAAAGAAAGAGAGAAGAGGAGAAAGAGGAAAATCGAGGAAACCTTCGTTTCAATCGCGATTAATCGGGTAAGGGTGAGAAGTTTCGATTATATCTTGCCTGTGTATGTATCTGTGTTGTTTGTTGTAATTGTTTTGGTGGTTTCACAACTTTTTTTCATTGATAAATTGATGAACAATTGATAGAAATTGATGTTTTCATAGATGAATTTCGATATAAACTGCGTAGAATACTTGTCGATTATGTTGGAACATGTTTTGGTTGATATATTGTGATTTGGAAGTGTTTGGGTGGAAGAAATGGTGAATTTTGGTCCCATATGACCTATATTGACGCTGCTGTGAATTTCTGGGTTCGCAGGTTCGCTTTGCGAACCCCAGCGAAGGAGAAAGCGAAGGTTCACCCAGAAGTTCGCATTGCGAACTTTATGCTATTTTTTCTCTGCCACGGTTCGCTGGAGTTCGCATTGCGAATAGGAAAGCGAATGTGACAGATTTTCTATTTTGTTTTCTTCATAACTTTTGATCCGTAACTCGGATTGAGGCACGGTCGGATGTGTTGGAAAGCTATTTCAATGCTAGTTATGATAGTGGAATAGGAACATATGTTTATGCCATAGATTGATAAGAAAATATGGAAAAGTGATGTATGTGTGAATACGGTAGTCCCCGTTTCCACCATAATTCATGAATCGGGAATCCGATTGATATGGGACTTGAAGCATTGGAAAGAGAATCCAACATGCTAGTAAATGGTTATGTGATATCATGTGTTAACTAAGAATAGTTGGTAGAGGATGATTTGTGGTTTGTAGGTTTTGTTGTGTTTGTTGGTGTTCGATGCGATATGCTATCGTCATATAAATGTGGGGCTTTTATGCTATCTATATGATGTTGATGCATGTGATAATGATTGTTGTGGTTTGCGGTTTATGATGAAATGCATTGTTTATGTGAAATTCAATATATGTTGTTTGGTGGCCTTTATGGTTTGAAATGCATTGTTTGAATTGGTTTCCAATGCATGAATAATGATGATGAGATAATCCATATTGTTGATTTGTGAAGATGAATTTGATTGTCATGAGTCATTGTATGCCAAGCATCATGATATGCATTCTTGTGATATCGTGTGCCCTAGTGGGTGTGAGTGACGAAACGGTTCTAGAGGGAATCCGCTATAACATCGTGTGCCTTATACAAAGAGGTGTGAGCGATGAGTATAGACGATCGTGTGCCTTATACAAAGAGGTATGAGCGACCGGGTCGTGTGCCTTATACAAAGAGGTGTGAGCGATCCATAAACGCCGTGTGCCTTATACAAAAAGGTGTGAGCGAAGGGGAACATCGTTTGCCCGACGGGGAGTTACACTAAGTAATAAGTGATGATTCCAATAGTTCCTGAGTGAACTGATGATGAGAATGATGGATGGATCGGTACCGCATTGCATTTGCATAGAATCATTATGTCGGTCTCTTTGCATTTGCATAAATCATGAATGGATTGATTATGTGTGGAAAATTGTGAATGGATTGATCATGTGTTGAGTTTGTGATAGCATTGGTGATTTGATATGTATTCGTGATAAATGCATTGGTTGGGGATAATATGTTTTATGTATAGACATATGCTATGTGATGTGGTGGTGTGTTTTCATATGTTATAACTTTGGTATGCCTTATGTGTGGATATGTGATTATGTTGGTATAATTGATATATGATATATGTATGAGTATGTGATGCTTGAGGTGAGAATAATTATGCATGTGAATGTATATGTGTGGCATATTATTATGCAATCTTGATTTAGTTGTTATTTCTCACCCTTCTGCTATGGTTTGTTGCTCTTTGAGGCAATTGCAGATTAGTAGTCTTGGAGGCTTTTGTGAAGATTAGTTCTCTATCCGTTTGTCAGTCAGTCTGCTCTGATACGTAACACGGGAGTCGGGGAGCGCTTTTGTTATATATGTATACATTTGTTGAATATATTTTGTATTACTTTTGTATGTATATTTTGATGTTATAAAATAATTTATTTTGTAAAACAAGTCAGTTATGGATCTTTCCTCTTTATTCCATAATTGAACTTTCCTTTTGTTGGAAAAAGTTTCCATTTTATGTTTATTCCATTTTGTGTTATGTATCAAATTTATGAGCAGGAATTTTGTTTTCTTTCTTTAAATGTGGCATCCTTGTTTCTGTCTAAGAATAATAAATTTTTATTTACTCTGATTTATTTATGTATTATTTATTCGCGATGGGAATTGGGGTGTAACATTAGTGGTATCAGAGCAGGTCGGTCCGTCCGGCCAAGTTGTTGAGTCAGTTGGTGTGACAGTTGAATACTGTAGATGTTGTTTGTCCCTTAGAATGTGATATGTGTGTGAAACACTGTCAGCACTTTCTGGTTCTTCTAATCATTTGTCTTCAGGTGTGAGAATGAGATAAGTGAGGGAGAAGCTGGTGCGTCTCCAAGTTGCTTCAGTTGTGGAGTGTTGGCTTAGTGGGTCGTTGGTTGCAAGATTGTAAGTGTTATTTGGACAGTGTTGTTCCTGATTCCAGAGGGAATGTGGAGGTAAGGTTTATGTTGACTAAGGATTTGTGCCTTAGGTAGTTATGTGCACAAGATGCAAGAAATTCTATTATAGTTTTGTAAAGACGGTTTATGCCCCATCATGATTGTCGGATGTCTATTGATAAATTGAGGAACTGATCACCCTTAATCTCTTGTTGATAGTAGACGAAATTATGTTGGATGGAATAGACGTGTCTTTCCGGCTTTGATAGTGTGTGCAATGAATTGTTTGAAATTAAGGAAATGATTACGGATTATTTTGATGAGTCAATAAAGATTCTTATATCAGAAGATGAGACGGATTAGAGGTTTTGGTATGTTGGTTCAGTTGGGAAGTCGTTGAGAGGGAACGATTGGGTATCGTTAATGGTTGTTCTCCGAGAGTAGAGTGTGAACTCAAATTGGACGAAGGTGAATAGTTGAGGTTTATATCTGCTAAGTAAGTAGAAAACTCTCAGGGGATGGGACTAAGATGTTTGTTATGTTTGTGATGATAGTTTTCTAGAAATTGGCAGAAAGGCCATAGTGATGGGCTGCCAGTTGTGCGTGATTTCCATATGTGTTTTCGGATGGAATATTGGATGTTAGCATTAGAAGTACCCTGACTGAAAAAGCAGTGAGAAGATTTACTGGAAAAGGGATTTGTGAGACCAAGTGTGTCGTCTTAGAGAGCTCCAGCTTTGTTAGTAGCAAAAAGGAAGGATGATTGAACGGAATAACAAGCATGATGTGTGTAAGGGTATTGAGACTATGGAAAGTAAAACTTAGAGTTTTGGTGAGTTTTGGAATTTTTAAAGTTTTAGGGCATTAATGGAAATCTTGAGAAAACCCTTAGGTGTGGATGTAATATTTAAGAGTTCTTTTTGGTTGGTTGTTGCTACATGTTGGGATTTATAGAATTTGGACTGTCCAGAGAAGAAATTGTGTATGGATTACTGACAGTTGAATAAGGTAACGATTGAAAACAAGTGTCCACTTTCATGAATAGATGACTGGAATGGTTTGGTTGAGTTTGAGTGAAATTGCAATTGTTTGGAATGTTTAATAAGAGTGGTGAATTGTGTGAGTTGAGACTTTGATCGATTTATTGTGACTGGTTATGTTTGTTATCATCAGGATAGGATGTTATTTACTCGGTTAAGCTTGTATGTGAGTAACCAGTTACCCAAGGAAATTTTTTGCAAAAGCTTTAAGAATTTATATCTTTTAGAATTTGGTTGGGAATTACAACGTACAGTGATGTTATTTGGTGTTAGTAATGTGTGTGTAATGTTTGTGGAGTAGAGGAATCGTATCTTCCATATTTATTTGGATAAGTTCGTAATGGCTTTGATTGAGGATATTCGAATCTGTTATAAACTCAGAGGAAGAACAGGTAGAGTGTTTGAGATTTGAATTACAAGTGTTGAAAAGAGACGAAGTTTTATGCTAAGTTATTCGAGTGAGAATTTTGGTTAAAAAAGGTTAGTTTTCTTGGATATGTTATTTCAGATGAGAGTTTGGTTATGGATCCATCGGAAGTAGATGCAGTTCTACAATGAGAGACTCCGAAGTTGGTTAAGGAGATTAGAAATTTTTGGGCTTAGTTGGTTGTTACTGCAGGCTATGGAAGACTTTGCTAAGTTCATACTTCTGGTATCTCAGTTGACTTGTAAAGGGTGAGTCGTTTGTTTTAGATGTTCGTTGTGAGTAAGTTTTAGTGAGCTGAAGTAGAATTTGTCTACGGCTCCAGTTTTGATTTTGTGTGATCCTAATAAACTGTTTGTGAGGTATTGTGATGTGTCTTTGATGAGTTTAGTCTGTGTGCTAACGCGAGAGAGTAAAGTCATTTCTTATGTTTTACGACAATTGAGGATTTATAAAAGGATCTATAATATTCCATATTTGGAATTGGTTGCGGTTGTAATGTGTTGGAATATTTGGAGGTATCATCTTTATGGTTCTAGGTTCGAAGTGTTTAGTAATCACAAGAGTTTAGAGTACTTGTTTGGTCTGAAGGAATAGAGTGTGAGACAACGAGGATGGTTAGAATTCGTGACGAGTTATGAATTTGGTTTGGATTATCCTTCGGGAAAAGCTAATGTTGTGCCTGAAGAGTTAAGTTGATAGTCTTTGCATATGGATGTTTTGATGGTCAGAGAATTAAAATTATTTGAGCAGTTCAGAGACTTGTGTCTGGTGTGTGACATAACACAGTAGAGTGTGAAGTTGGGTATATTAAAAATGGACAGTGATTTTTGGTGAATATGAGAACGAGTTAGACTTTGGACGTGGGATTGGTGGATTTGATTGTTGCAAGTAATCAGAGTGCGCATCAAAAGCGTGATGTGGCACATTTCGTATATGCGTGTGTGACTTGTAAGAGTTTATAGGTTGAACATTGTAAACATGCAGGAAAGAGGAGACCATTGGACGTTTCAGAATGGAAGTCTAGGACGGGTAGTCTTAGAGGTTGTTCCTTGAGTAAGACCAGTGACGTTGTATTACTTGAGAAGTCTAAAACTTGAGAGTTTTAGAGGTTGTGTTAGTCACCAGCGTTTTGGTTAGTGCATTGTACTGTTTTGATTGAATAGTGGATTAATGTAATGCCCCGTTTTGTTTTATTTATTAAATCGAGTCGATTTAATTATTTTCATTTTTATATTATTTTATTCTTGACTTTTATTTGACAATATATTATTTTTCATCGTTATTATGTTTTAGCGCATTTTAAGAGCGTTTGCGAGATATTTGAGGTGAGGGGTAAAATGGTCATTTTGAGAGGTTAGATATTTTTAATAAATAGAGATTAGAGAGAAATAGAAAGAAAAGAAAACGAGGAGAAAGAAAAGAGAGAAAGAAGAAAAAGGGGAAGAAAGAAAGAGACAAGAGGAGAAAGAGGAAAATCGAGGAAACCTCCGTTTCAATCGCGATTAATCGGGTAAGGGTGAGAAGTTTCGATTATATCTTGCTTGTGTATGTATATGTGTTGTTTGTTGTAATTGTTTTGGTGGTTTCACAACTTTTTCTCATTGATAAATTGATGAACAATTGATAGAAATCGATGTTTTCACTGATGAATTTCGATATAAACTGCGTATAATACTTGTCGATTATGTTGGAACATGTTTTGGTTGATATATTGTGATTTGGAAGTGTTTGGGTGGAAGAAATGATGAATTTTGGTCCCATATGACCTATATTGACGCTGCTGTGAATTTCTGGGTTCGCAGGTTCGCTTTGCGAACCCCAGCAAAGGGGAAAGCGAAGGTTCACCCAGAAGTTCGCATTGCGAACTTTATACTGTTTTTTCTCTGTCACGGTTCGCTGGAGTTCGCATTGCGAATAGGAAAGCGAATGTGACAGATTTTTCATTTTGTTTTCTTGATAACTTTTGATCCGTAACTCGGATTGAGGCACGGTTGGATACGTTGGAAAGCTATTTCAATGCTCTTTATGATAGTGGAATAGGAACATATGTTTATGCCATGGATTGATAAGAAAATTTGGAAAAGTGATGTATGTGTGAATATGGTAGTCCCCGTTTCCACCAGAATCATGAATCGGGAATCCGATTGATATGGGACTTGAAGCCTTGGAAAGAGAATCCAACGTGCTAGTCAATGGTTATGTGATATCATGTGTTAACTAAGAATAGTTGGTAGAGGATGATTTGTGGTTTGTACATTTTGTTGTGTTTATTGGTGTTCGATACGATATGCTATCGTCATATAAATGTGGGGATTTTGTGCTATCATATGATGCTGATGCATGTGATAATGATCGTTATGGTTTGTGGTTTATGATGAAATGCATTGTTTATGTGAAATTCAATATATGTTTTTTGGTGGCCTTTATGGTTTGAAATGCATTGTTTGAATTGGTTTCCAATGCATGAATAATGATGATGAGATAATCCATATTGTTGATTTGAGAAGATGAATTTGATTGTCATGAGCCATTGTATGCCAAGCATCATGATATGTATTCTTGTGATGTCGTGTGCCCTAGTGGGTGTGAGCGACGAAACGGTTCCAGAGGGAATCCGCTATAACATCGTGTGCCTTATACAAAGAGGTGTGAGGATGATTATTGACGATCGTGTACCTTATACAAAGAGGTGTGAGCGATCAGGTTGTGTGCCTTATACAAAGAGGTGTGAGTGATCCATAAACGTCGTGTGCCTTATACAAAGAGGTGTGAGCGACGAGTAACATCGTTTGCCCGACGGGGAGTTACACTAAGTAACAAGCGATGATTCCAATAGTTCCTGAGTGAACTGATGATGAGAATGATAGATGGATTGGTACCGCATTGCATTTGCATAGAGTGGTTGTGTCGGTCTCTTTGCATTTGCATAAATCATAAATGGATTGATTATGTGTGGAAATTGTGAATGGATTGATCATGTGTTGAATTTGTGATAGCATTGGTGATTTGATATATATTCGTGATAAATGCATTGGTTGGGGATAATAAGTTTTATGTATAGACATATGCTCTGTGATGTGGTGGTGTGTTTTCATATGTTATAACTTTGGTATGCCTTATGTGTGGATATGTGATTATGTTGGTATAATTGATATATGCTATATGTATGAGTATGTGATGCTTGTGGTGAGAATAATTATGCATGTGAATTTATATGTGTGGCATATTATTATGCAATCTTGATTTAGTTGTTATTTCTCACCCTTCTGCTGTGGTTTGTTGCTCTATGAGGTAATTGCAGATTAGTAGTCTTGGAGGCTTTTGTGAAGATTAGTTCTCCATCTGTTTATCAGTCTGTCTGCTCTGATACGTAACACGGGAGTCGGGGAACGCTTTTGTTATATATGTATAAATTTGTTAAATATATTTTGTATTACTTTTGTATGTATATTTTGATGTTATAAAACAATTTATTTTGTAAAACAAGTCAATTATGGATCTTTCCGCTTTATTCCATAATTGAACTTTCCTTTTGTTGGAAAAAGTTTCCCTTTTATGTTTATTCCATTTTTTGTTATGTATCAAATTTATGAGCAGGAATTGTGTTTTCTTTCTTTAAATGTGGCATCCTTGTTTCTGTCTAAGAATAATAAATTTTTATTTACTCTGATTTATTTATGTTTTATTTATTCGTGATGGGAATTGGGGTGTTACAATTAAGACCTCGTTGAGAGAGGCGAAATCACCTTGGCGGATGGACTAGACTAACTTGAGTGTTTCTCAAGTGAACTAGTATAAACTTAACTTGTCATCTTGTTGTGATTCAGAAAGGTTTTTATTGATAAACATAAGAGTCTTATAAAAACAAGTTTTCCTAAAAGAAACAATTTTATTTTGAAAAACCAATTCAAACCCCCCTTTCTTGTGTTTTTCACACCTTCAACCCTAACATGAATGCTTGATTGTTATCACCTTGTCTTAACATGTTTAATTGATATCCTTGCTTCAATGTTCAAGTTTTTCTTTCATAAACTTTTACCATGATAAAAATATGTCTTTAAAATACAAATCATCTTTCAAATAAACTTTCAAAATCATCTTTTGATTTCAAAACTCTTGGCCCTCTATTAGAGTGTAATACCCATCACTTTTCACATTTTTTAAAATCAATTGTTTTAATTTCTTGGGCCTCTATTAGACCCATCACCTATCACTCATCACCTATCACTTATCATAACCAATTGTTTTTACTCCTTGGGCCTCTATCCAGAAAGTAAGTCCCATTCCCTCCACTTTCTTTCAAGATCATCCTTAATACTTAAAATCATTTAACAAAGTCATCTTTTGTTTTCAAAATAAGAATAAACTCCTTGGGCCTCTATTAGAGTGTAAGTCCCTCCCCTCTTCCTCCAAACTTTCTTCAATTTCTTAACAGTTCAAAACTCAAGCTTCAACTTTCATCAAACACAGCCCTAGTGGCCTTCAATTTCAATAACTCTTTGGGCCTCTTCTTAGAGTGTAAGACCCAACACCCTTGTACATAGAATAACTCATTAGGCATCTGTTTAGAGTGTAAGACCCAACACCTTTGTGATAGAATAAAACACATAAATAACACATTCAAAACCCCTAAAGATGCCAAATCTTCCATGAATTCAAACATGTCATATCAATATCTATACTTGTTAATCTTTAATCATGTTTGTTCATATTCATTTTTGTTTCTCTTGACATTTATATCATCCTTAGTTTAGACACAGGTCAAACAATTGGACCCCTTCAATCACAACTTAGTTCAAACAACTAGTTCTCTGGCCTCCTCTTGGGTCTTATACAAGCATCATTGCCTCCTCTTGGGCATCATACAAAGATTTCTCCCCAGAAAGACAACCTCCTCTTGGGCTTCATACAAGGAGACTTGGGAAGTCTCATTCAATTCCCTACAACCTCCTCTTGGGTTTCATACAAGGACCCTCAAGCTTCTTAAAAGCATAATTCAAGCCGTAGTCATCTATATAATAAATCTTTTAGCCTCACCATCCCGGGCTTTGTACAGGATACAAATAAAATCTTTAAGCCTCATTCATCCTGGGCTTTGTACAAGATACAAATAAAAATCCCCAAATGAGTCTGTCAAATCCTCAGTATTGAGTCAGTTTCTTCAAACTTCCTCGACAGGCATTAGCCTTCTCTCAGGCTTTCATACAAGATAACTTCTCCAATCAATCAACCTTAAACTTGGGCTTTATACAAGACAGATAAGACCTTGAGCCATCTCTGTAGGAAGATATATCTTGGGCTTTATCTCTGTAGGAAGATACAAATAAAAATCCCCAAATGAGTCTGTCAAATCCTAAGTGTTGAGTCAATCTTTTTTTACCAGCTTCATATCTTGGGCTTCAATCAAGAAACCTAAACAAATCCATCTCCTCGCAGATGAGACCTTGAGCTATCTCTGTAGGAAGATATATCTTATAATCACTACAATCCAAATCAAACAATCAAAAACTATTTTTCCAGATAAATTGATGTAAGTGGCACACTTGTTGATACAAGATCCAAGATGGAGTCCCTCTTTTATCAAGGTTCAAAAACTTTTCTTTCATCTAAATTGTTGTAAGTGGCACACTTGTTGATTCTATATCCAATTTAAGGTCCCTCTTTTAGTTTGTAAAGAATTCATAAAGGAAAAAGTGGCATTGCTTAACACAATAAGTTTAAAGCTCTTTCCCTTATGACATCACTCTCAGATAATTGTAGTGAATAAGTGAGATATCCCCCTTAAAGATGGCAATTTGCCAAATCCTTCAAACACACTTTTTAGCTTCATCATCTTGGGCTTTGAATAAGATACAAAACAAACTTTTTCCTCCCATAGATTAGGAGAAACTACGAACGCTCTAATTCCCCAAGTCTCTTTATGGTAATACGTAGGCATAAGATTGCGAAATCTTAGCGAGCACACTAATAAAATACCTTAGGTCTAGGTACCTTCCAAAAAACAATAAAAAACTAGAAAAATAACAAAAACATTTCCTCAGTTTTCACAAAGGAGAAACTTTCCCAATTTAGTAGCAAACGAATTTAGGCAAGTAAATAATTCAACAGTATGAATATATGCAAATAAAGGTTCCTATAGATTACTATAGATACTCAGGGTGTTAGTAGCATCCCTCAGTATAACCAACCCTCGATTCCAAATCTCTTAGCATTTGTAAGAAAAACATTTGCGAGCAAGGTTAGTTTAAGGTATATTCCCCTTCCTTTTAAGCATCATAGGATAAATATTAGAAATCAGAAAGTAGCATTAAATGCGGTAGTGGTCGCGTCACGAAAACCGGAGCTACACTTTGAAAGAAATGGATCTTCAACTGCCGATACAATCGGCTGCTGCACTACATCTTTAGGGTTATTCTGGGGATTAACGTTATCTGCAGAAGGACGAGATATACTAGACAAAGCCTTATCACTCATTAACTGCATACAAAATGCCTAGAAGAAACTCTTAAGAATAGACTACTACTTTCAAATTTCAAGAAAATGAATAAATCTATAGCCAAATAGGAAACTTAGCACATGTCCCACTGGGCATGCCAATTTATTTACCCTGAAAAATGGTAAACAACCACTGGTCTCCAAAATACGGGTTACTTGTAGGATCAACCAGTGAATCCTAGGACATAGTGCCTAATAACCTCCCTATTATTGATTTCTTTATGTTTTTAGGTTAATGGACTTCGACTTGGTCGAAGGAGAGTATTGAATAAATTCTATGTTGAGAACTTCGACTATTGCAAGAAATGTAAAAGTAAGATACCAATACTAGAAACTTCAAAAGAAAAATAAGGACTTGAAAGGAAATGGACATGAAAGAAACAAAACAAAGTGTAAATTGAGTAAACCATAAAATTTGCATTGAAATTAAAATATGGTGCTTCATATGCTCTTACATCCTCTCGTCATTCGCTCGTTTCTCTTAATGCTGATACTTTGAGTTTTTCAGTGAGATTTTTGTAATGCAATGAACCACCCCTAATTCAACCTAATGAACTACTATATATACAAGTGCAGAATAACTACCCTTAATGTTCCTCTTTCTTGAGCTAGCCATGTGCACTTATGCATGTAGCTCACCTTCAAACTCTTTCCACTCGTTTGATCACATAGATCCAGAGCTTTCGACTGTACTCATCGATAAATAAGACAAAATACATGTTTCCACCAATGGTATTCTCTTCAAAAGGAACCCATACATCTGAATGTACAACTTCGAGTATGCAGGATGATCTCATTGGCATTGTCGAAATGAAAGACTTCATAGACTACTTTCCGACTAGACAACCTTCACAGAGTTTGTCGGGAATCTCAAGACTTGGTATACCAATTACTATATCTTGAGTGATCAGTTGATTTAGCGACCTAAAGTTCATATGGCCAAACCTCAGATGCCACAACCAACTATTCTTGTGGTCGACAACTATTTTCAGACATTGTACCTCAATCGAACTGATCATGGTCTTAAATATTCTATTCTTCGACAGAGGAGATTTCAAGACCAAGTTATTCTGGATGTCGAAAAGTTCTAAGGCTCCATCTTTCATAACCACTGAGAACCCCTTTTCGACCAGGTGTCCAACACTTAGCAGATTGCACTTCATTCTAGGGACATAGAGTACATCTTTGATCAAGGCTTTTGCTCCATTATGCCTTTGAATAACTATGTTTCCAGTACCTTGTGCTTGCAACAAGCTATTATCAGCAAGTTTGACGTTGCCCTTCTTCGACTCGTCAAAATATACTAACCATACTTTTTGACCAGTCATGTGATTCGAGTTGTCTGAGTCGAGGAACCAGATCTTGGATTTGACACGGTGTTATACCCCAAATTTTGACCACTAAGATTTCCCATCATTGTGAAAATCATTACCACAATATGGATGAACCATCATGCCTCATCAATCTCCTTCAAAGATGGGTGAGCATTCACTACAATCAGAATTAGGGATTTAAACCCTCTCAGAGCTTTTAGACAAAGGATCAATCAAGGAATGACATGATCTTCAACTTGTCTAAACTCTCCAACACCCATAAGGGATCAAGAGGACTCCCACATCAAGAATCAAGCACAAAGTTGCAATATTTCAAGTGGATCAAGCCTTAAGATCGCCAGTGTCACCAAATTAGGGTTTTGGTCGACCAGGGCCTCCAGGAAGGAATTTTCATCTGGCTTGAGCCAATGCTCAAAGAATAACCTAAGATACTCCAAGGGAACTCATGAACCCAATCATCAAGTCAATTTAGCCTCAGGGGATGCATTCACAAAAAATCAGGAATTAGGGTTTCTTGACCTAATTCACCCTAAGTTGACTTTTGGGACAAAACATGAGCCAAGCCCTCAAGACATGATTTGAGGGTCTCCAATACACCATATTGATCCATTTGCAACAATGGATTGATCCAAGAAACTTGATTCACAAGTTTCAATTTCATTTGAACCACAATTCGAGTTTTGAAGAAAAAGTCAACTGTATCTTTGACTTTTGACCAAGACATGCTCCCAAACCTTGGGACATGATTCAATACACCCTATATCACCTATGGAATCCATCTATTAAGTTTGATTTAGGTCAAGGACTTGATTTCATAGAGGATCGCACAGTTTAGATTTCATCTGCTGAGAAAGTCAACTGTACAAAAAAATCAAAGTTTGACTTGTTGATTTTTTTGGTCAACCAAGGTTCCTTAACCCTAAAATGATGTTAATGTGTGATTGGAATCATCATTCTCCAAGAAAAACCAAAGAAAGTGGGATAACTTGTAAAAGGGGTAACCATAAAAAACTTAGAATTTTTCTAAGTTATGAAACAAAATGGCTAGGGTACCAAATTCCAAGGATCATAACTTGAGATCTAAGCAACCATTTTGGATGGTCCAAAGATGGATTTGTAGCTCTCATGGCATACTTTAAAAGTGTCAACTACACCTCATTTCAATTCCTCATAGATTTCAAGTTATGATTGGATCAAAATCACTAAAAACATGAAAATGCATCTTTTTCCAACACTTAGAAAATTTCTGCTCAAGGCAGATTTCAAGTGAAACACCAAAACTTGGAGGGTTGTTTCACATAGTTTTAGGCTGAATCAATTCAAGGTGTAAACATCAAAGTTGTTGCCCATATTGCCTACAATCCAAGGAACTCATTGACATGAAACAACTCAGCTTGAGCCAAGAGTTATGGCTGCTGCAAAACACCATGGCAAGGCTGTCATGAAAAATCAGTTTGCATGTTTTCTTGCCTTACACGATTTTTGAGTCAAAGCCAAGGATCACTGTGCCAATTCATCCATTCTGATCACAATGCATTTGATCCAACTAACAAACTTGGACTGAAATGCCAAATGCTTTTCCTTGAGAATTGATGAGTTTTTGGCATATATGCCTTGAATTCAAAGGGAATTAATGTGGAATATTGCACTTTCAAGATTCTCACTCTCCTCAGTCAAGTTCTCTGATTAAACAATAATTAAAATGACTGAAGAATGTGGAATCAGTCAATACATAGCTGAGCTATTTGGGGCAGTTGTTACACCTAGTGCAAGAGGCATTTATGCCAAGCCAAGACCATTGAACCATGGCCTTATCCTCTAAGCTTCAAGAGAACCACTTCAACACAACTCCTCTACTATAAATAGAGGTCCTAACTGATCATTCAAATCACACCAAAGCAGCCTACAACATTGCTTTCTCTCATTCTCTCCTTAAGTGCCAAATTTCTTTATTTTTGAGCAAGTGCTATCGAGTTTTGAGTTGCAGAGCCAAGCAACTCAAACCATCACTTCTAACACATCACGTATGATGTATAGAAGCTGTCCAAACACCTAAACCACTTCTAAAACACCTCCATCAAAATTTCACTCTTCAACCTAGCCATTATACAATTGGGATACCATGATCTGATCTAAGGAGTTTCAAAAAGTTCCAAGGCTTGCAATCCACTCCATACCATCCATTAAAGCTGTAGGGGTCATCAAATTACTTCTGGAACACACTTTGTGCAAAATTTCAATTCTTCTTGCAGCAAGGTAAGCCTCAAACTCTCATAACATGATCCATGCATATTTCCTCACATGATACTTTTGCCAATTGCTTATCATCATATGTTGAGTGTTTCCCCTTAAAAAATTTGATCATAGCACTCACATACATGTCTGCACGATTGCTTTTGCAAAATTAGGGTTCATACATTCATGTTCATGTAACTTGCTACACACTGAAAATAAATGAAATCAAGTATTACCATCATGTTCCTTGTTAAAAAACGCATGAATTTGGTGTTTGAATCATGTCAAATGGTTGAGAAACGAGTGAGATAGAGAACTTCACGCATCTGGCCCAAGGAAGAAGATGGCCATGGCGCCATTCTTCAGGTTTTCAAACCAAACTTGCCTTATACTTTTCCCTTGCCATATATTTAATGAATTGGCATTGCGCCCAAGTGGTTGATCAGCTGGTTTGTGTGTATTGAGCCAGTGGAAGGTCTGGAGTTCGAATCCCCCTCGCCCCAGACCTTTTTTTTATCACTTATTCCATTTTTACTATTTTTCATATTATTTTTTAAATGATTTGGAAAATTAATAACTCTCTCAATTTTAATTATTTTTTATTGGTTCTGTTAGCAAAAAAATCACAAAAATGTTAAAATATTTTATTCCAGAAAAAAAATCTGATTTATATTAATTATTTAATATAGTTGGTATTTTTGTAAATAAATTCATTTTTAACTGTTTTAAACACTTTTAAAAGTGGATTTTTATCTTGAAAATCAAAACCAAATGAGTTTTAATTCATCTTGTGATTAAAACATCATTTTTCAAATCTTAACCAAAAATCACAAGTTGTTTATTCAAGCTTATTTGGTGTTTTATCATTATTTATTGATTTTCTTTAAGAATTTACTTTTAAAAATGATGAAATTAGGGTTTCTTTGATTTTCACCCTCACAAATATTTTTCAAACACTCATGGGCCTCTAATAGAGTGTAAGACCCAATCCCCTTTCACCAAAACCAAATTTGAGCCTCAGATATTGTATAAGTCGCGACCCGATAAAAAAATCTCTGCGCGATCGCCAGTTTAAAATAAAACCATTGGGCCTCTCATTGAGTTGTAAGCCCCCATCACTTGTAAAAAAACACTTTTGGGCCTCTAATAGAGTCTAAGACCTATTCCTTGTAAATAAGATACCTTGTTGGGCCTCAGACATTGTATAAGACCCACTGTTTTTTCGAAAGTTTCGGCGCAACTGCAGTTTTCAAACAAATCATCTGGGCCTACCCTCGTGTTGTAAGTCCCATCTTTCATTTTCAAAATAATATTTGAGCCTCTCCTTGAGTTGTAAGACCCATACCTTTGTACAGGAAACCTTTTGGGCCTCAAATGTTGTATAAGTCCCAGTACAATCTTTTCAAAACAACTTTCCTTTTGATTTAGATTCAAATATACTGTTGTTATCAAAACTTTCTTTAATTTCTTTTAACAACTAACAAAACATCATGGAAGCTTGCTCACCTGTAAGTTTTTATCCGCTTTCATTTACTTGCTTTAATATATATAACTGTATTGTGGGAAGCTGTGCATGGTTATTCTTCTTTCATTCTTTTAAATACATGTCAAATATATATAACTGTATTGTGGGAAGCTGGGCATGTTTAGTCTTCTTTCATACTCTTTTAAATACTTGTCATATATCCACTGGATATATACTAGTATAGTTATTTGGAGTTTTCCCCGGTAACTAGGTCTAGAACTAGGTAAAGCCATGTTGGTCACTCTTAAATACAGTCAAAACTAGGTCCCGATAGGATTTCCAGATATAGTCTTCCCTTCTCTTGGGGTTAAACAATATGGAACAAAGAGAAAGACAGTATTCTCGGTGAACCTTTTCTCAGACTGTCACCCCTAGAAATTGTCAAAGAAACTCTACTCCCCGAAGTTGATTTATTCTCTGTGAATAGCATCTCCTGAGTTTCTTCAAATCATAGAACTTTCACTAAATGATCTATTCTCTGTGAATAGCATTTCTTGAACTTTTCTTGGTTTAGGACCCACAGGCTTCCTAAAAGAATCCCTGTTTCCTCTTGGGCTTTGTACAAGGACCCGCCGGCTTCTTAAAAGTTCTCATTCCTTCTCTTGGGCTTCATACAAGGACCCCCACGACCTCTTAGAGGTATAGGACAGAACTTAGTCATCCATTGAAAGAGTTGTCTTTCTAAAAGGAGTCACAAAAAGTCCTCAGACCAATTTTAGGGTTGATACTCATCCCTTAAACGAGTCGGCCTCCTCTTAGGCGTTGTACAAAGATAGACCACACTAATAGACTTGGACAGTCTAAATCTCCTTGAGTCTCAAAGACATTCTCAAGCTCCCTACAAACATAGGAAGAAACCCCGGATTCTGGATTGATCTCCAGCAGAGTTAAAACTTGTGGGTTCTAAAACCCCGTCTCTCTCCTAAAATCCCCCAGCCAGGGTCAGTTTATCATCATATAACCCTATCTCAAATCAGAACCTCAAGGCATCTGATCCATCAATTCTTCTGTATTCCCCTGCAAGAGTTGATTCCCCACTTGGACCTACCTCGGGATCTCAATAATTCCCGGCAGAAGATAGCCTCCTCTTAGGCTTCGTATAATGATCATTTCCTCAGGAAAGTCAGCCTCCTCTTGGGCTTTGTACAATGATTCTCCCCAACGGAGCTAGCCTTTTCAGACTCTCTTTTGAGTCAATCACCTTTTCAGACTCTCTTGTTGAGTCAATCACCTTTTCAGACTCTCTTGTTGAGTCAACCACTTTTCTGACTCTCTTGGTGAGTCAATCACGTTCTAGACTCTCTTGTTGAGTTACCCCTTTTAGCCTCAATCTTGGGCTTTGTACAGGACAGATAAAAAGCACTCTCTTGTTGAGTCAAACCCTTTTTTAGCCTCTATCTTGGGCTTTGTACGAGATATAAAATTTCATAACCTTCTCTTAAGCTCGGGACAAATAATTTCCCAAGCAGAGTCAAAATCATTTCCGCCTCTATATTGGGCTTCGTACGAGATACCTAAAATATCCTCAGCCGAATCAGTAAAGTCTCTGTCAGCCTCAATCTTGGGCTTCGTACAAGACAGATAAAGATTTCTTTCCTGCAGAGTCAGTCTTCTTTTCAGCTTCTATCTTGGGCTTTGTACAAGATACATACAAACCTCCCCAGCGGAGTCAAAATACTTTTAGCCTCAATCTTGGGCTTTGTATAAGACAGGTAGAACATTTTCCCCGGAAAAGTCTCCTTTAGCCTTCTCTTAGGCTTTGTATAATGATATCCCCCAAAAGAGTCAGTCTTTTTTTTGCCTCAATCTTGGGCTTTGTACAAGACACCCATATATAAACACTCTCTTGTTGAGTCAGTCATTCCCAGCCTCCTCTTAGGCTTTGTATAAGGATTTCCCCAGTGGAGTCAATCAACCTCTTAGCTTCAACCTTGGGCTTTGATCAAGGCACACAGAAATCAACAATACCTCTTTAGAGATGACAAGTTCTCTCTCAGTCAAACCTTTTAGCCTCTGTCTTGAGCTTTGAACAAGACACCAAAACATCTTTTTCCTCCCTTAGAATAAGAGGAACTACGATTGCTCTGATTTCCCTGTTTCGTTTAAACGGGAATACGTAGGCATAAGATTGCGAAATCTTAGCGAGCATACTAATAAAAAACTCTAGGTCCGATACCTACATACATCAATCAAAACCTAGGTCCAGCACCTTACAAAAACATCAACAAAAACTCACTCTCCCTGTCACATTTCCAAAGAAAAATCCCTAAACCCATTAACAGATAAACACCATCAAGTACAAAGCAAAACCTAAAGCTAATATCCTGTGGATAACCACATATAGGATGGGTAATTGATAACTCCCCATTGTATAACCTGACCCCGGACCCCCCAATCTCTTTAAGCGTTTGTTTAGTTAAACATTCGCGTGCAAGGTTAGTTTTAGATACCTTCCCTTTCCCTTCCAACTTCATGGGATAAATAAGAAATCAGAAAGTAGCACCCCTTTCTCCTCGAGGAGGAAAACCCAACTCCAGCGATAAGGTGGTCGCGTCACCGACAAAAATCGCTCGCTACACATGGTCATCTATAACTGCAGCCATAACCATCATATCATCATAATCATCTGAATCTTGATGTGCATGGTTTGCTCCTTCGTCCTTGTCTTTTTTCGAACCCTTGTCTTTCCCGTACCAACAATGCTTGGCCAACTGACCCCATTTTTCACCGTTATAGCACTGTACACCTTTTTTTCTCTACTTTGTCTTTCTAATAGGAATTTCCTTCTCATCTCTTTGAGGATTCAGAAGTTCTATCATCTATCTTATTCTTGTGAGGATTCGACTAAGACTTCTTGCCCTGAGTCATGTTAATTGTGCCTTTGAACTTGTTGGAACCATCATTCTTCTTCAATGATTGAGCATGTTGTGCTTGTATCGAGTCTTAAACTCATTTCCTTTCGATAATCCTAATCTCATGCGCTTCCAACGAACCAACCAAATCTTCCAGTTTTAGGGTTTCAAGATTGTTGGATTCTTGAATAGCTACAATAACGTGATCAAAGTGAGAGGTCAACATATGCATTACCATCTCAACTATCATCTTATGAGTTAGGGTTTCACCACAACTCTTAATGAGATGGACGAGTTTCTGCACCTTTGACACATAGCCTGCAATCTTTTCATCTTCTCCCAATAACAACAATTCATATTGTCGTTGCAAAGTTTGCAAGTTGACAACCTTAACTTTCTCGCATCCTTCATAGTACTTGACAAGAATATCCCATGCCTCCTTCGTTGATTCAGTAGTGATTTTGTCGAAATTAGCTGCATCAACTGCCGATTGGATGTAGAATGCTGCCTTGCAATCCTTCTTCTTGGCCTCCTTGTGATCGGTTCTCTGTGCTTCGATTGCATCTTCACCAAGCACAGGAATGCCATTAGTAACCACTTCTAGGTTTCATAAAATCCAAATAGAGATTGCATATGTTTTCTCCATCTGAGCCAATTCTTACTGTCAAGAGTTAGAAGGGAGTTTTGGTAAATTTCCATTACCATTCATCTTTGCAGCGATTGATCAACAATAACCCACGATCTCGGAAACATATTCTCTGACGTATGATTCTTGAAAACACGATCAAGAATCCATCCGGAGCTCAATATACCATTTGTTAGTGCGTGAGGAGAGAAAGAGAGAAAATAAAGAAACAAGGATTGATATTATTGAATGAATAAAATTGAATTACAAAGTGTCTGTTTATACACCTAAGTGACTTGACTAAAATAACAAACTAAATAACAAACCCTAAACCCTTATTATCTTTGGGCTTGGGTCACATAATACAACTTGGATTATATCTAAGATCTCAACAATACGAAGCTCTATGCAAAAGGAAGTGTGGAACATCATTTTGTTGGTAGAAAGTATGGGATAAAAGGATACTCATACCTGAGGTACTTCTATTAACCTTAGAGAAGATAAAGTGGTCAAAGAAAGAATGAATATAGTTTAGAGTCATTATAAGAGTTATACAGAAGGAGACCACGTGTTTTAAGGGTCAATTCTAATATAGGATTACAAGAAATATTTAAGACAAAGACGTTGGATCTCTGATACATAAGACCATTCTAAGATATCAGGTGGATGTGAATACAGGCTTGTCAGTTATCCCTATCACTTTTCCTATATGATATATATGATGTGTTTCATGTGTCCCAGCTTAGGAAATTTGTACCTGGCATTTCCTAACCTTTGCCACTATAAATAGTAGAATTAGAATTCAATATCATATTTCAACCTCATCTAGCTCAATTTGTAGATTGCAATGTCAAGTACTAAGGAATAATGTCATATGTTAGTTTAAGTTATTTTGGAAAGATTTCCTACAAGAGAAGAAACTTGGTACTTGGACTCAAAAATGTATTTGAACTATTTCCTCCTTTGAAGGTAATTTTAAAATTTGAGGACAATTAATTTTAAGGATTAGATTGAAATATCCCATGTCATTAATGAAAATCAAGACTAAATGCTATAAATTAATTCAAAGGTTAAATATGTTTCTAGTAAAAATATTTCAATCTTAACTTTTAGTTTAAAAAAGATTCTTCAAAGAAAGAATGGTCTTCATAATATTTTTCAACCACATTTTTAATCCCTCATTTCAACGTTTGTTAACTGATGCTAATATGAAATGTCACATGGAAATTTTTTATAACCGGGCGTACACATGAAAATCCCATGTAAAATTGCTGACATAGATGTCACGTGAAAATTTCTCACCATTTTCTATTATTTATATTAAATAAAGATATAGCGACGGAAAGTCTTTCGCTAAACCCGTCGCTAAGATGAACATTATACATAAATCCATAAATAGTCGCCAATTCGTAACTAATCCTTAGCTAAATCAAACACATTGTTCTTATGACCTAGACTTCGTGTTTTTTCATGAAAGTTTATCACATTATAAGGATCTCTCCCACAAAAATTGATTTTTTATACTTGAGATAAATTATATATGAATTTTTTAAGCTCAATTTTTCATGAAACGTAAACAACGCAAACATTAACATATGGATGAATTTTGAGCCCATCTTTTGCATGAACTTATCTCATAACTCATAAAAAGGATTTACAAATTTCATGACATTCTGAATAAGTCTTGATTTATTTTTTATTTTTCGATTGAAACACATATAAATGTATATTTGTTAAGATACTAAACAACATATTTAACCCTGTTGGTTGTAAAAATGCTGACATACTTTAATTTTTTTCATGATTTTTTGAACGATAATTTATAACATTATAAAGATCTCTCCCACAAAAATTGATTTTTTTTACGTGAGATGAATTAAATAGGAATTTTTTAATCGTTGATTTTTCATGAAACGGAAACAACATAAACGGTGACATATGATTGAATTTTCAGATAATATTTTTCATAGGTTTATTTCATAACACATAAAAAGGATTTGAAAAATATCGTGATATTCTTAATAAATCTTGACTTATTTTGATTTTTCGATCGAAACACATATATTAATGTATTTCTTTAAGAGACGAAACCTCATGTTTAACCCTATTCAGAGTCGTCTCAAACATTTGAGAATCCCTAGGTAAGTAGTTAAAGTTACCTTCAATTGAGTGGTGAAATATTTTTAAGAGACCCTATTTATTCGGAAAATAATCATGGAATATGTGTATGTAGGCCTTTTTTTTTACCATATCTTATTATACAAAAAAATGTGAGGCTGATAAGAAAATGTGAGACCATGTGCTATAGGTCGCCTTTCACACCCTCAAAGACGACACTAACCCTATTGATTGTAAATATGCTAATATACCTTAATTTTTTTTCATGATAGTTTATCATCTTATAAGGATCTCTCTCACACAAATTGAATTTTTTTTTATGTGAGATGAATTAAATATGAATTTTTTAAGTGCATATTTTTCATAAAACAAAAACAACACAAACATTGTCATTTGAATTTTGAGCTATTTTTTTTGTAGGGCCTTATCTCATAACACATAGAAAGGAATTTGAAAACTTTCGAGACATTTAGATTTATTTTAATTTTTTTTATTTGTTTCTACCTCTTGAAATATATGCATTTAGATGTGTTTTGATTGAAAAAACGAAATAAACTAAGATATATTCAGAATGTCATGAAACTTTGCAGATCCTTTTTATGTATTATGAGATAAGTCTCTGCAAAGGATTATCTCAGAATTCAATCATATGTCAACGTTTGCAATGTTTCCATTTCATGGAAAATCAGGGCTTAAAAAATTCATATTTGATCATTCTCAAGTAAAAAAAATCAACTTTTGTGGGAGAGATCCTTATAATGTGATACAATTTTATGCAAAAAATCATGAATAAAAAGTCTAGGTCATAAGTATGGTGTATTTTAATTAGCTATGGATTAGCCACTATTTCTGGATTTATATATGATGGTCATTTTAGCGATGAACTTAGCGACAAACTTTCTCTCACTATAAATTTAATTAATATAAATAATATAAAATGACGACCAATTGCCATGTGACATCCATGTCAACATCTTTGCCACGCTGACATTGTCACATGTATATCAGTCATGACATGTCTTATAAGCTTATGTTAACAAGCGTTGTCAAGAAAGACAAAAAATATGGATGAAAAATATTATGAGAACCATTTTTTAAAGAAAATATTTGAGAAAGTAAAAGTGAAGTTTGAGTTTTTTGGGAACCACAATCATATTTAACCCTTAATTTAATTATTAGACCAGGCAAGGGGCAATTTTGGAAACATGATAATTATAGGGAACAAAATTAGTCATTTATTGGTTTATAAGGGAAACGTGATGAAAGTTGCCTAGAAGGAAATATAGGCAAACTTACATGGAAATTGAATTTCAACATCCAAATGAAGGACACCATTATGATTTTGTAGAAGCTTCATTATGGTGTTTTCACAAATAGATTTTCCACAAACACAATTGACTTGATATCTCTACAGTTATTATGTGTCATTCTATAGGTGTTATTCAGCCTAACAGTAGTTCCCCCTTTTCATCATTAGTGTTGATTTTGTCATTTAGGTTGGGGTTTAAAAATGTCTCGTGTATGATGGTTTTATTTAGGGGTGATAAAATGGACGGATTTGATGGATATGAATTAGATGGTTAATGGATTGATCAAAAGAATCAATTAGTCCATTAACAATTCACTAATTTTTTTTTAAAATTATTCAATCCGATCCATCCGTTAAGAATAAAATCCATCAAATCCATCTATTAACATATTTTTAATTGATGGATATCTATCCATCCATTTTTTTTTTTAAAAATCAGTTATTTTATTTGGGAAAAAAAGCCGGTTTTTTCAGAAAAAAAAAGTCGGTTTTTTTTTTCGAAAAAAAAATCGTTTTTTTTCGGAAAAAAACAACGGTTTTTCTTTCGAAAAAAAAAGTCAATTTTTTTTTTCGAAAAAATAATCAGTTCTTTTTTTCGGAAAAAATTGGTTTTTTTCCGAAAAAACGTCGGTTTTTCTTTCGAAAAAAAAGTCAGTTTTTTTTCGAAAAAAAAAGTCAATTTTTTTTCGAAAAAAAATCGGTTTTTTTTCAGAAAAAGGTCGGTTTTTTTTTTCGAAAAAAACAGTTGATTTTTTTTTCGATAAAAAAAAAATCCGTTTTTTTTCGGGGAAAAAAGTCGGTTTTTGTTTTCAGAAAAAAAAGTCATTTTTTTTCAGAAAAAAAGTCGGTTTTTTTTTAGAAAAAAATCGGTTTTTTTTTTTGAAAAAAATTTGGTTTTTTTTTTTTTGAAAAAAATTAATCCTTTTTTAAAAAAAAAATCTATTTTTAATTATTTTTTAAAAAAAAAATCTATTTTTAATTATTTTTTAAAAAATAAATCTAACGGAGATAAAAATAATTCATTGAATTTTTAAAATATGTTAGATAGATTGAACCAATCCATGCATATAAATGGATGGATTTAATCCAATCCATTAACTTACTTTTTATGTGGTGAATGAATTAGATAGATTTTTTTATGAATGGTTTTGATGAATTTTGCCTTAATGAATCCAATTGTCCCCTCTAGTTTTATTGCAATTATGTATCTTGGAATTGGATAACTTAGACAAGAAATCTTACCTAGTGTTATGTTCTCTCAGGATGTGGTAAATTTTCGCTTTTCGAAATGTCGTCATAACAGCTCTTACCTTTATCAAATGTTCTTGCATGATTGTATATTTGGATGTATATTCACCTTGAATATGTGTCATGACCAACTATGAATTAGATTTTATAATAACTTTTTTTGCCCCCATCTCTGATGCCATTTGTAATCTAGTTAAATATGTTTCATATTCAGGTTGATTATTTGAAGTAGATAATTCAAACTTAACTACAAAATCTATCTTGGGGACATTTTCGTTGGATGATGCATATACATATATGTGTTTGATTCACCAGTGGTGGTTTCCGCTACAAAATCTGCAAATGCTAGAGCTTTAAGGGCCTTCCCCGGTTCGTACGAGATATTATAATTTGAAAGCTCAACAACCACTCTAGTCTTTTTTTTTTTTATAGGCAAAAATTGTATTAATATGTAAAATATATCACCAATCCAAATGTACATTCATAACAAAATCATCCATTCCCTATATACTTCTAAATGAAATTTAGGGGAAATTTGGTCCATTCATACAAGCTGCACCTTCGTCTACGTTTTGACAGAAACGGTATCCATCTCCAAGATAATACAATGATGGATTCGTAGATAACTTCATCATCCTAAAATTCATCATTGAATAGGATGTCGTTTCTTAATTTCCATAAGCACCAACACGTAACGAACCATATTGCATTGGTATTTTCTTGCTTGCAGCTTCCACTCAATCTGATGAACCACACCATGGCATGGTTTCTACATTCTGCTTCATTAATCCAATGTAACCCCAACCATTTGAGCACTTTGAGCCAAATCAGTTTAACTTTAGAACAATTAAGAAACACATGATCTACATCCTCAACTTCATGAAAACAGAACACGCAAACCTCTTTGAATTGTGAATCTTGTGAGGGCTAAGGTCTCTCATCTATTTTGGTTTTAATGATGTCAACAAATAAGATAGTTATTAGTTTGTAATTTGAGCGGTATCACTTCATTGTCGGACAAATTGCATCTAACCATCAATTTTCATGTGTCTAAACATATATGAAGAAGTCTACATAATTTCTACATGTGCACGATCATAATATTGATGTTTGGCATACTTGTTTCGAGTCTTGGTCAGCAAAAACGTGCAGAAAAATGAGTTTTTGAAAATATGCAGGTCTTGAGTCGACCTAAGGTGAGCATGAGTCGACTCATGCTGTTTTGAACAAGTTTTGTGAAAAGTTCGGGATAGCACATGCTAACCCCCCCCCCCCCTATTGCATGCGTCGATGCATGCTTCTGGGCATTTGAATTTCTTCAAAATCTGCAGGCTAGCGTCGACGCAAGGTGTTGATGAGTCGACGCATGGTCACTCAATTTGCGTAGAGATAAATATTGGATTGGCAGATTTGTGATAACAGAATTCAACAATGTTACTCTCCCACCAATAGATAAGTTTCTTCCTATCCAAGAAGACAACCTATCCCTCAAGCATTGCAACACATGCTTCCAAAACTTAGTTCTTCTAGGATTACCTCCTACAATCAACCCTAAGAATTTGAAAGTTATGGCTCCTAAATTGCAGAACAAGAGCCTTCAATAATTCAGGATCAGTTCCAATTCCAAATATGCAACTTTTCAGGAAATTTACTTTCAACCCTGAAACGATCTCAAAGCCTTGCAGAATTGCTTTGATCACCCATAGGTTGGAAAAACTCCCTTCACATAGTAGCAGGGTGTCATCTGTAAACTGCAAAATGCTACCACCTTCCTTGTCTTTCACTTTGAAACCACTGAACAAATTACATTCGTTTTCTCTCTTAACTAATGGTGTCAACCCTTCAACCACTATAGAAAAAAGCATAGGTGAAATGGGGTCCCCTTGTTTCAAACCCCTTGATGCCTTGAAATCCAAGGATGGAGTTCCATTTATAAGTACTGACATAAAGTTGTTATGAACTATACCTCTAATCCAACTTCTCCATTTATGTCTTAAATTCATAGCTTCCATCATTGATTCAAGGAAGTCCCATTCTACACAGTCATAGGCCTGAGCAAAATCTACTTTCATTAATAGGCACTGTCTCCTACTTCTGTAGACATAGTCTACATATTCATTAGCTAATACAACTCCATCAAACATGCTCATTCCTGGTATAAATGTTGTTTGTGTAGGAGAGATTAGCTTCCCAATGACTTTATTCAATCTTTTTGCTAACATCTTTGAAATCACCTTCACAATGCAACCTATTAGACTTATAGGTCTGAAGTCTTCAAAGCATAGAGGATTTTCCACCTTTGGCACGAGGGATAAGAATGAGGAAGCAAAGGCTTTGAGTAGAAGTCTAGAATCAAAGAACTCTAATACTGCATCAATGAAATCACTCCCTATAATCTCCCAGCGATGCTTTAGGAATTTGAAGTTGAAGCCATCCAAACCTGGATATTTTTTACTGTCACACTCCATAACATCTTCATTAACTTCTTCTCTCAGAAAATCTACTTCAAGAATGTCTTTGTCAGTGGTGTTGAGTTTGGATACATCTTCTAAGTTTATTCTTGGACACTACCTCACATTCCTCTGAAATTTCTTCTTAAAATATTCCATAATACCTTCCTTTATACTCCTTGGATCCTCCAATCTCATCTCTCCACAATTAATCACTGAGACCGAATTCTTCCTTTTTCTAGCATTAAGATGGGAATGAAAGTAGCTTGTATTTAGGTCCCCTTCTAGAGTCCATTTGACTCTTGACTTTTAGTGGATCATACTCTCCTTAATTCTTAGTTTACTCCAAATCTCTTCTTGTTCTATCAAAGATTCCATCGTATACTTCTCACTCTGACTCTCATTAATTGTATCAAGGAATTTTTCAGTTGTATTTAACTTACCAACACCCTTTTCAATGTCTAGGTCCATCCCTCCAAACACATTGGCATTCCACCATTTTAGATTCCCTTTAATATTTTTAAGCTTCTGATACAATCTATCTCTAGCATTCCCACTAACCTTTGATGTATACCATAGTTCAGATACCAAACTCATGAAATCTTTGTGTTTAGTCCTACAATTAAAGAATCTAAAGGGTTTTGGACCCCAGTTCATCTTGTTAGGTTTTAACCACACAGGCCTATGGTTAGAAATGTCTTTGTCCCCCACATATTGTGATTTCAAATCCCACATCTTAATGAGCTCTCATCCACCAAGAATCTATCTAGTCTACTTCTGCATCTAACATTGGAACTGGACCATGTAAATCTACTTCCAGTTACTGGTAGGTCAACTAGCCTCATGCTGTCTATAAAATGATTAAATTCAGACAACTCTAAACCAATTGCTCTTACCTTACCCTTCCTTTCCTCCACCATTTTTATTTAGTTAAAATCCCCTCCAAGGATCCAACTACCCTCAGGCAATCTAGATTTTAAGTTTATAAGGGCAGCACATAACTCTCTCTTACCATCCAGGTCATAGGGGGAATAAACATTAATTACATAACAATTGTCCCTACCCCACATAAAATTAAGTCCCACATATCCATTTCCTCTAAAACTTGAAACAGCATGAAACATACCTTTACTCCATATTATTAATAGCCCGCCTACTGAGCCAGAAGCTTTGGATTCAGTTCAATCATACTCACGATTTCCCCAAAGACTTCTAACAATGCTTTCATTAATATTTTGGATTTTGGTCTCTTGCAAGAGGCATAGATCAGCTTTCCCTCTCAATAGAATTTGATTGATTCTTCTCATTTTGAGAGGGCTACAACATCCTTGAACATTGAAGGATACCATATTCATGGACCCTTTTTTCCAGCATTCCTCTTGGTATAATTGGCTTTATCCCTTAACTCCATCTCCCTAACCACACCTTCAAAAAGCTCCTCATCTTCCTCTCCCTCAATCCCCAATTATTTTATCTTCTTCCAGACCTTGGTTGGTACATCATCAAATCCTTTCTTGCATCTCAAATTACATTGCACCATATCCGTATCTGTTATAGAATCACAGCACAATATAGACCCTCCTGAGTATCTTGAGGAAGAATCGTCCTGCTGCAAACTCAATTTAAACATCACCATGCACCTTCCTTCCATTTCAGGTTGGTTAATCTTGCCTATTAAATTGTGAAGTAGAGTTGAGTAGTATGAGGCAGAAAAATGAATCTGGATTCTGTCATACAGTTCTTTCACCAGAATCTTTTTCCTTGGTTTGGGCCAAGCCATAAGCCCAATAGGACTTCTCAGGCTAGTTGAAATTGGATCAGAGTCCATTTGATTCTTATCAAAACCTGATTTTGCCACTTCATCTTCAGCAGGTACACCAGTTTTTGAACTACTTTTTCCACTTTTTCTTCGATTTGTGTTCCTTTCAAACGTTGACTGTGACCCCACAATTCCACATTAAACATTTCCCATTGAGTTGACCTCCACATTGAATGATTCACGACATCCCATAGCGTTATCATGACCTAGTAAGCCTCCAAAACTAGCATTTTTCTCAGATAACAGCTTTTCAACCATACATATCTTTTGATCTGACCCAACCTCCTTAAGGTTACTTGTTTTCCCGATACTATCACTAACATAGGAATTATCAGTCTGCATTCTACTCTCAGCCTCATCTGTCTTACCATGCTCCTGCAACCTAGTAGGGTACTCTAGGTTTTCGTCTTCCACTTCATCATCGCTCTCCCCCCCCCCCCCCCCCCGGGATCTAAGTCATCAGACGATTCTTCTTTTGTGTAACTTTCATCATCTTCATGTCTTTTTATCACCCTCAACGACCCATGTTGTTCCTCTTCCACAACTTTCATCATCTTCTGTGTAACTCTCTAGTTATTCTTCTTGCTAAGTTAGGATTGAAGAGTATCAATATGATGGGATAGTCATTTCTCACCACTATGACACGGAAGAGGAAATAATGCCTCAACGTTCGGGCTACTATTACGAGTTTTAGGGTAACTTTTCCCACTTTTTGTTAACGTGATTCTGGCTACTTACCTGATGAAGGAAGCATATTCTTGCGATGAGGTAATTTCCCTTAAGAAGACGCTCTACCACTTTGAGAGAGACAAAAAGATATACAAATAGAGGTTTCCCTTCTCTAGGGTGTACCAAAGGGTTGTGACAATACTTCCTTGAGCTTTGTGAATGAAATATCATACTTTGATGTCCATTCAGACATTGCTTTTTTATCAGAAGCTTGTAAAATGGTAATGTGTGATGTGTTAATGTGGAGATAAATCGAGACAAAGCTATTAAAATACCATTTAGTATATAGATTCCCTTCTTGGTCTTGGGTCCCGCCATATTAACCAATGCTTAGAACTTTTTGGATTTACTTCTATGAGGTGATACTTAAAGAACTTATCAAATCTCACTTTGGAGATGCATTTCTCAGGGTTCATCTTCATCCCATGCTATCTGACTTCCTCAAATATGGTCTCTAGATGGGTTGAAACCAGATGAGATGACAAGAAGTTTTTCAATGTAGGGAAGTGGATATACATCCTTTGTACGCACTCTATTTAAGTTTGAATATCAATGTGAATGTGTCACTTCTTATTGGATTTTCATAACAAGTCTACGTTGGACAACCATATAGTGTATTTTTCCCAGTTATGAATCTGGCTCTAAGGAACTCATCGACTGACTTTTTTAGATGCTTTGGCCTTTTTCACTGATTGTTTCCTTATGTGTTGTACTACATATGGGACGTCGTTACAAAGGGCCAATGTATGACAAGCTACTTTAGGGCTAAGGATTGAAATCTACATTGCTTACCATGCGAATAGGTCATGGTTTCGTTGTAGGCATTCTTTTAACTACTCATGCAAGGGCTTGAGCAAGTATCACTACTATAAAAAGTAGATACAACGATACTATCATTGCTACAGTCCTTCTGAGAACCGTGTTGATATTTCTAAGTTCAGGTGTGTGTGTGTGTGTGTGTGTGTGTGTGTGTGTGTGTGTGTATTAGACGTTGTTAATTTATTACCATGGTTTTCTAAAATAACCGCGGTGATATCAATTGACGTTTCACGAGGTCGACTCTCACCGTCTACTAATTCGTGATTTCTTCAGAATTTAGCACCGCTTTCATTTTATTTAAAAAAAGATATAACACTACGATTCTTTAAACTAATCGTTGTGATATATTTTCTATTTTTTTAATTACTTAAAATCTAGAGCTTTTTTTTTATAAAATATCATTAATATAAATATTATATAACTACGGTTGTCTTAAAACACCATTGTGATTTTTTTTAAAATTATTTTTTAAAAATTTTATTTGCTTAAGATATGACGTTTTTTTTTTAATTTCATCTTATATCACAACGGTTTTGAAAAATAATCGTGGTGATATCATTTAATCACTTTACACAGAGCTGACTAACTTGTCTCTTCAGTTGCATATTTTCATTTTCATCAAGAAACAACCCCTGACAAAACAAGTGATTTTCAACCCTAACGAAACGTGCATCACCATTTCAACCCCAACAATACAAAACCAGTTTCAACCCTAATGAAACGTTCAACACCATCTTTAAACCTAAAGAAACAACAGTATTTTCAACTAATGTCTCTGCTTTCATACCGTATAGGAAGGAGCTGACACCGTGTTCTTCGTCTTGACTAGCCTTTGGTTTAGCTGTCGAGGAGGAACTTTAAGATTCAGAAAACATTTTTTTACTTATTCATCATGTTTCCACTACGTAACTTTTTCGTCCCACGCATCTACAGTACCAACATTTTCCATTGTTATTTATGTGTTTATTGTTGTTGATGCTTATGTATTTGTTCTTGTTGATGTTTATGTAATTGTTATTGATGATTCTTATTGTTGTTGTTGATGCTTCTTGTTGTGGTTGATGCTTATTGTTGAAGATGATACATGTTGTTGTTATTGTTGATTCTTATTGTTGTGGATGCTTATGTATTTGTTGTTGTTGATGCTTATTTTTTGTTGTTGATGCTTAATGTTGTTGATGATGCTTATTATTGTTGTTGATGCTTATTGTTGAAGATGATGCTTATTTTTTGTTGTTGATGCTTATTGTTGTTGTTGATGCTTGTTGTTGTTGTTGATGCTTATTATTAAAGATGATGCTTGTTATTTTTGTTGATGCTTCTGTATTTGTTGTTGTTGATGCTTATTATTGTTGTTGATGCTTGTTGTTGTTGTTGATGCTTATTGTTGAAGATGATGCTTGTTGTTGTTGATTCTTATTGTTGTTGACAGGGCCGACCCAAGCCCAAGGCGAGTGAGGCTATCGCCTTAGGCCTCAAATTTTCGGGCCTTTAAAATAAGCCTTAAATGGAGAAAAAAAGGCCTCAAGTTTTATATAATAAAAGAATGTTTCATAAAATATAATAGGAAATCTAATGGTTTAGTGGTAAAAGATGTAGACAATTATGTTTTGGCACATGGGTTCGAATCCTGTTGTGGGTTTTTTTATAACAACAATAATTTCTACTAGTAGAAAAAAAATACATGGGAGAGAGAAAATAGGTAAATTGTGATTGCATATTTCATTAAAACAAATTTTATAATTATTAAACAACAAAATTAATAATATATATATATATATATATATATATATATATATATATATATAATTTTAAATTTTAATTAAATATTATTTTTTAAATAATTTAAATCAAATTTTGCCTTAGGCCTCTGAATACGTTGGGTCGGCCCTGATTGTTGATGTTTATGTATTTGTTGTTGTTGTTTATAGATGACATCTTATCTATTGTTGATTCTTATTGTTGTTGATGCTTATTTGTTGTTGTTGATAGACGACCTCTTCTTTGTTGTTGATTCTTATTGTTGTTGATGCTTATTTGTTGTTGTTGATGATGTTTATGTCTTAATAGATGGCATCTTCTTCATCTAGTAGCGACGAATCTACGTTTACAAATGAAACCATGACAAATGATTCTCAATCTGTAGTAGGAGAACAAAACAAAAGCAGCAAATAGGTGTCACAATGATGGCTACATTATTGATGGTCCTCATTCTTCGTTGTTCATACTATTCTTGATGGTCCTGATTCTTTTTTGTTTAAGAGTAATTTTGCATTCCTTGGACGTAGCAAAGTCAACATATTATTAGATGATTAGAAAGATGTACTAGATAAGGTAAAAAAACAGATATGGACAGACGTTCAGGTATTAATTTTAATTTTTATTGATTCAATATTATGTTATATAAGCACTAATACATACTTATTGTTTTAAATGTGTAGTTGACGTTTGGGTTTAGTGATGATTCGAAGTTAAAAAAAAATGGATCACTTATGCTAGTACGATCGACTTGGAGGAGTTTTAAGCCATGGCTCACAAGTGACTACATTACAAAGCCAAAGCCTAATATTGAGCGTTCGTGGGTGAAATATTTGTATCTTGACAAGAAATTTTGGAAACACTTTGTGAAGTCTCGTAGTAGTGGAGAGTTCAAGGTTAGTATCAGTTGTATTTTCTGATAATTTTATGGATACAACCATGGACGTTAATATTTTTCCTATGTTTATAACAGGTTAAAAGTGAAGCGAGAAAGATCAACAAGTCCAAAAATAAATACCCCCATAGATTGTCTCGTGGGGGATATAGGAAACTTGAGAAAACCATGATTGCTGAAAAAAGATAACAACTAGGAGACTGGGACTCCATGAGTTATGATCGGGAACCATCTCCACCATCACGACATGAGAAGTGGAAGAGGGCTCGATAGAGACCAAATGGAGACTACACTTCGAATGCCTCTAGATTAGTAGCTGAGAAAATTGTAAGTAGGACTTGTTGTGCATACGTTTAGTGTTATTTAAATTGCTTTAGTAATTAACAATGTATGTTTTATCATGTTGAGTATGATTCGTTGGTTAACTCAGCCCGAAGATTCCTTTGTTCCAGAACCACGACATGATATATTAGTAGAAGCAATCGGAACAAAGGAGCATGGTAGGAGTGTCCATGGGGTTGGATATGGCATTGGCCTGAGAGTGTTTTCTGGTACATCTAAAAAACTACCAGACAGATGCAAAAAGAATGTTGGTAGAGCTTCAAAGAAAGATAGATACTCCAAAGCAAGAATTTGATGAGAAGTTAGAACTGGAGCGGGAAACTCGAAGGAATGAATTTGAAGAATTAAAAGAGTTATATGTGGTATGTGAGAGTGAGAATTATGTTATCTGATATGTATGATAGATATTTTGTTAATTCTGTTTTGTGTTACTGTGTATATTTTATGATGTAGAGCATCAATGGAACCGTCCCATAGTGTACAAATGAAGATGATGATGCTGACGATCAATTTCCTGGTAGAAATGTTGTATGTGGTCCAAGCACAAAAAATAGTTGGTCAGCCGCCCCCATTGGTAGAGAGATTCACAACGTGTTATTGGCTCCCTCTAAAGGATCATTTTCCATCATGTTATGTTACGTTATGCGCAACGAAGACGCGGTGTTTACTTTTCCACTAGAACATGATACAAAGATTGAGGGGTTAAAGTAATTCTTTATAATTGTTGGAAAACATTGGTTGGACATAGGGTTACTACACGTTTGGTACACGTAAGCATATCTCATTATGGTACATTCATTGTTTTGTATAAAACAAATTCCTCGCGTGTTTTTTGTATTTTCTTTAACCATTTAGGTACATGCACTGTGTATGTATAGAATTAAATAAATCAAATACTTATGAATTGTTGGATCCAATTAGAGTACGAATTACAGATAATTCTCCAAAAAACATTTAAGAATACTTAACATAACGGATAGCGCGGAGGGGGGATGTTACTTAGCACTATTCCTCAATAAGTGAGTAATTTTAAAATTATGGTTTCTCTATTATAGTTAGTTTTCATGTTTTACCGAATACTAATTATAAATACTTGTATTGTTCATTCAGAGAATATTATCAATTGATCATCATATATCTTCGAACAAATATGGTAACTACACGGTGTTCGTTACACAGGGAACTTGATCCTACGACGACACAAATTATTAATAGGTAACTTTATGTTTATGAGACTTTTAGTAATATTTTATTTGACGTTGTAATTATTTTAGTGTGTAATATTTTTAAATCATTTTCAATATACAGAATTGTCGAGAGACAATATAGATTGAACAACTCTAGAAAAAGGTTCGCGTTTTGTGATCTCAAGGTTACAAAAGCGCGTACCATTGCAAAAGCTCGCATTCACTTATATATATATATATATATATATATATATATATATATATATATATATATATATATATATATATAACATTTTTATTTTTTAGCTACATTAAATAATTAATATATTCAATTCATATATAATCTAAATATATAGATTATTCATCGTGTTTAAAAAAAATAAGTTATTTCTTATAAATTGGATCAAAAGCAATATATGTGAAATGGTTAAGTGAATTGTGGGACACAGGAATAATATATTTGTGAGATCTCCGTGCAATGAAAAATGAGGGTGGGGGAAGAGTCTGTGAGCATTTATTATGCTTAGCTTTTAAAATTTCAAATTTGAAAAAAAAAATCTGACAAAGTAGTGTGAAGTGGGGTGGTGGAGTGTATTGAATAATCTCTAAGGACATACAGCATTTAATGCCATAGACTGCGTTCGTGGTGTGGTGGAAAGCCGAGACTGATTAACTCCACTCTTGCTGTGATGCTGTCTATAATTTTGTGTGTTTAATTGTTGCGTCATAAGTTCAACATGATTGCAATAAATAAATAACACCACTTTTGAGTCTTCTATATCAATACCCTTTCCATGTGAAGCTCCAAAAATCCTTACCACAATTTATAGACAAAACATAAGAAAATGAAACTCAGCAACATTTCATTTTTGTCCAATCTTCTGATACTTCAGTATTTGTCAATTCAATGCCTTTCTGCTCAAGATTTTGCTTTCTTCTATTTTATACAGCAAGTAAATCATTTAACCATGAATGTTTCATTTTCCTATGTATAATTTTTATTTTCTCAAAACTTTATTTTGATTCTTGAATTTTGCATTGTTTCTTTGTTAATGATGATGCAGTGGCCAGGCTCATACTGTGACACAAAGCAAAGCTGCTGTTATCCGAAAACCGGAAAACCTATCGCAGATTTCACCATTTATGGACTCAGGCCTAACTATAATGATGCATCATTTCCCTCAAACTGTGATCCTCATAGTGTCCTTGATAAATCTAAGGTATGAAACTATATATATGTATTTAATTGATGTGTATGATTTTATTAGTGCATTTCTCTATTGAAAAACTCACCTATAATAAAGTTATATTTAATTTATATAGATCTCAAACCTCATTGCAAACTTGGAAAAGAATTGGCCATCTCTGAGCTGTCCGATTAGCAATGGTATTAGATTATGGTCACATGAATGGAAGCAACATGGCACTTGTTCAGAATCTAAGCTTATTCAACATGACTACTTTGCAACAGCTCTCAAACTCAAGAAAAAACTTAACCTACTTCAGATTCTCAAGAATGCAGGTAACAAAACATGATATTAAAGCATTTTATGAGTGTATATGAAACATTTCTAACTATTTAATGGCAATGAATTTCAGGGATTGAACCGGATGATAAATTTTACAACCAATACAGCTTTTTAGATGCTATACAACAAGCTACAGGGTTTCTACCAGGAATAGAATGTAATAGAGATTCATCACATAACAGTCAGCTTTTGAAAGTTTACATGTGTGTGGACACTTCTGGCTCAAAGTTCATTGAGTGCCCTGGTGTTCCAATGGGTAGCTGTGGTGCTAAAGTACAATTTCCTAAGTTTTAAGATAATTTGTTTTGTTAAGCAAAATATGGTTTAATTAATTTAGATTTTCTAGTCATTATATTGTACTTCTAATTATAAAAGTATCGTATCATTTCTATTCTCATCTTATTTTTGAAACATTAAATTTTTTTAAGTTTTTTTAAAATTTTGAGTCATGTTAATCAGGGCCTCAGACACTAGTTAAGAATTATAAATAAAGAAATTATATTATGTTCATTTCATTAAATACATATAATATTTTTTTTTAAAATTAATTATTTTTATTTTGAGTGCATTGAATAAATATGTATTTAGAAAAAACATTTCTTTTTAATCTTTAAAATAATATTCTACGTACCATTTTAAACTCTTAATCAGTCTCCAGAAATACTCATTAGCATTTTCCTTTAGTGTTTGATAGAGGTTCATTAATTTTAAAAAAAAACACTATAAATAAAATCAGATTTGCCGTGCTAAGGAAAGTAATGGCATTTAATCTCAAATATAGTCGATACTAATACAAGGAAATAATAGTTTGATTGTTACTTCTAATTTAAGGGTTATTACTAGAATCACGATAAAATAAGGAAGAGAGAAATTTGAGGTGGTTAAAAATAGAATAACAATTTAAGCATTATTTATTTAAAAGGAAGGTCTATGACATATTCGTGTTGTTTAAAATATAAATAAAAGTTGTATCACATGAAGTTAATAAACATTCTACACCAAAACATACACTAAACCGTATTTCACTGTTCATCAATACAGTGAACAGTAAAATATTATAATAATAAAATAATTTTTTAAAAAATATATATAAAAATTAATTTTTATTTTATTTTGGATTAAAGAGTATTGTGTGATTAACCAACTTCATAACTTCATTTACCAATATTTTACATTTCATTGATCAACTTTCTTTTACTACTAAAAAATTATTTTTATATCTGAGCGTTTATTAACCAAGTTTATAACTTCATTACTAACTTTTTACATTTCATTAACAAACTTTGTTTTACTACTAAAAATAATTTTTAATATCTGAACGTTTATTAACCAACTTCATCACTTCATTAACCAATTTTTTACATTTCATTAACCAACTTTGTTTTACTCTAAAGAATTTTTAACATATAAATTGCAACGGTTAACATGAACCGCCCTCTTTCACTTATTAAGATAGTTGGCACGATGATTTTGGACAACTCTCTCTAGCCTACGACGGTTTTGAGCTAACCTCTCCAACAGTGCGCAAAATCCAGACCATAAAATAGGGGATGCAACCGTTTTAGAACCTCCGTCACCAGTGATGCTCAAAACCAAATCCAAAAAATAAGGGTTACGACGGTTTTAGAATTGCCCTCTCCTGCGACACATAAAATTTGTTTGTCAAAATAAACCAGGACGACAACGCTTGAGGAATAAACCATCGTCACACAATTTTATCTCCCCACTCAAAACACATAAGGGTGTGCGTGAGCCGATTTGGATTGATTTTTGACAAGCACATTAACTAATTCATATAGAGAATTTCAGTTTCACCATTGGATTGGTTTGGACAAACTCGTTAATTTCTAGATTGGGTTGGATTGAGTAGTAGGTTACTCGAATAATTTTTCTGTTTTATTAATATTTAAAGACCAAATGATGAGTCGTCATATCTTTTTCATAAAAATTACTCAATATTTTTAGTTTGTTTTTTTTTTTAAATAGATAACATTTTTTTTACTATTTTTTAGTATCATAAAACACTTGCAATAAACTATAGTTGTATGATATAAACTTGTGGGGGACACTCTATTATACAATTAGTCTTCTATATGAACATCAACTCCATTATATTCAATGACTCTTCCTAATCATAATGACTTTCTATTTATAACTCCCACCGAAATATGAGAACCCCTCTCACTTTCTTAAATAACTAACCCCTATTGTTCAACTTTCAATAACAACTCTATTTATTGTTGAATCTACAACTCAACTAAAGAAAACCAATAACTATGCCAAGTTATTGAAACATAGAGTGGTGTATACAAATATATTCAACACTAATATAACATTTGCATGGAATACAAGAAACAAATAACTCATAAATCCTAAACGCAAAGAACTTAATCTTGCATACAAATGCTCAATCAAAACATTAGAATTGAGTCTCTTTATATAGCAATGTCCTATGGGTTTTTTCTCCTTAGATATTTGAATTAAATTCGTCTAGAATAATAGTTGAATTTATTGGATATGATTTACTCCATAAATCTCTCCAACAAAAGATATAATTTTTTATATTTTAAACTCAAATTTAAATCTCCATTTAAATCTGATTTGATCTTTAATAACTATCATACAAATCAACACAAACATTTCTAAATAATATGCAATAAATTTGATTGAATCTCAATAAAAAATTTTAGCATCAAACAACATCCATCACGCCCTGACATATGCTGGAACATCATGTTCCATATGTTGTGCTAATACATCCAAATTAAATCTTCTCCATGAATTATAGATCTTCTTTGTACAGTGAATCTTGGATAAAATAATTCTGATCCAAAACTGCAATACCATCTATCTGTTTCTAGAAACTAGATGTTGCAACACACATGTTGGAACACCGTGTTCCACATATTTCCCTTCTGCAATAGAAACAACTTGAACAAACTCTATGTTGTTTTGCATAATGCACCCAATCCCAAAAGGATCAACAATCTCCCTCTTTAGAAAATTTTAGCAAAACAACTCTTCAAGCAGAAACACGATTAAGTATTAAGGATATCCCATAATCAGACCACAAATCAATAGCAGCAGAAACCTAAACATCAGAGCATAATCAGCAGCAGCTGAAGTACATTTCAGTAGCATGGCAGTTGCTTCACATCAGTCAGTAGTCACGCAATAGTGTTAGAACAAGATTTGGTTCTGCCACATATCTCTAAGTTTTGATAATAAAAAAGTAGTATTTGTGTGAGAACAATTTTGGTACTCTAACGTTTGTTTTCTGAAGAATTAACAAACAGACTCTGATATAGAAAGCTCTAACTCTGATAGAGACCATGTGCAGCGTCACTCTGATTTGACCAAAAGTCACTTCTGCGCCAAAGAAGCAAGTCTACTTCTGATATACTCGCATTCAGATAGATTCTAAAAAGACAATATGTTGCTGCTGCAATGCTCTCTTGGATTCTACCTCTAAGCGTGACTCTAAGAATTTACTTCTGAAGGCTTTCTAGCTTCTGAAGTCATTATCTTCTAAAGACTAAGTGTTGAAGACTCCGAAGACAAGGTTCTGTTGAACAAGGTTCTGAAGACTCCGTAGACTGGAGTTTCTGAAGACTAAGTGCTGAAGACTCTGAAGACAAGGTTCTGCTGAACAACATTTTGAAGACTCTGAAGACTTAAATTTCTGAAGACCAAGGGTTCTGAAGACTGAGTGCTAAAGACTCTGAAGACAAGGTTCTGGTGAACAAGTTTTGAAGACTCTGATGACTCAAGACTCTGAAGACCCAGTGATCAACTCTTCTACTCATGCTTCAATCATCTATATTCAGAAGCCTCTGATGAACAGAAGAAGATCAAATGATTGCAAGGGAAAATAGTACATAGTACATCTCAAACATGTTCTTTTCCACTACCATTCCACTACCCTGAATTGGTGGTACAAAGGACAACTTTTGTGTAAGATTTTCATCCCTGCGTAACGACATTATTTCAAGTCGCCAGCAATCTCAAGGATATTCCTGATCTGCCCTCCAATGGATCTCTTACTGGCTATATAAGGACTTGAGATCTTGAAGAAAATATAAGAGAGACACATGCGTAAATAGAAAAGAACTACAATACTACGAAAAAACATTGTTCATACTGTATAGATTTTTGAGCTAGTCATAGTGTTTATATCTGCTTGTGTAGAAGCAATTCATTGTAAACATTAATTTTGTTGAAACAGTTGTTTGTATTCCTTAAGGGCCCAGTTTGGTTAGAATCCTTAAGAAGAGACAATTAGTCTTGTGCTTATTAGTCACCAGCAGTTGCTAGTGCATTGTAATCAGTTTGATTATATTGGATTAAGTCCTTGTGTATAACGCAAAATCACATTGACGGGTGGACTGGATTAACTTGATAGTTTTCAAGTGAAACAGGATATATCATGTGTCTTTCTCTCTTGTTAGTTTCTTTGTGATCTTTGTTTGAGTTTCACAAAAAACTTTCATTTTTTAAAACCCAATTCAAACCCCCCTTTCTTGTGTTTTCTCACACCTTTAATTGGCATTAGAGCTCCGGTTCTGATTGTGATAAAAGTTTTATCAACACTTCACCGTGTTCCGTACCGATCCAGTATTTGTGTGAGATATCATGGTTGCAGCTAATGCTAATCCTATTCAAGAAGAGAAAGATCATTACAGTGCCAAACCACCAGTCTTTGATGGTGAAAAGTTTGACTACTGGAAAGATAGAATTGAAAGTTTCTTTCTTACTTAAGATGTATATCTTTGGGATCTTTTAGTCGATGGCTACACTCACCCAGTTGATGCTACAGGAGTAAAAGTGTCTAGAAGTGTTATGACCAACCAACAAAAGAAAGATTACAAGAATCATCACAAGGCAAGAACTATACTGCTAAATGATATCTCTTATATTGAGTATGAGAAGATAACAAATAGAGATACTGCCAAATCCATTTTTTATTCTCTAAGAATGAATCATGAAGGAAATGCTCAAGTTAAGGAGACAAAGGCGCTTGCCCTAATCCAGAAATATGAGGCATTCAGAATGGAGGATAATGAAACATTTGAGACTATGTTTTCAAGGTTTCAAATGCTAGTCGCGAGACTCAAAGTTCTAGACAAAGGATACTCAACTGCTGATCATGTCAAAAAGATCATCAGAAGCCTTCCCAAGAAATGGAGACCTATGGTAACTGCTCTAATGCTATCCAAGGATCTGAACAATATAAGTCTTGAAGAACTTGTTAGTTCTTTAAGAAGTCATGAGATAGAGCTGGAGGAAGATGAACCTCAGAAGAAGAGTAAATCTATTGCTCTTAAGTCTAAACTTGAAAAGGCAAAGGCTTATCGAGCTGAGGAAGAATCAGAAGATTCTGATGAAGAATCAGAAGATGAGATATCACTTATCTTAAGAAGGATCAACAAACTCTGGAAACATAGGCAAGGAAAGTTCAGAGGATCAAGAAGGAACAAAGGTCGCGCTGACTCATCATCTGGACAAAAGAAGCAGAGTTCTAGAAAAGAAGTCATCTGCTATGAGTGCAATGAGTCAGGTCATTACAAGAACGAGTGCCCAAAGCTTAAGAAAGACAAGAAGCCTAAGAAGAACTTCTCCAAAGCGAAGAAGGGACTCATGGCAACTTGGGATGACTTTAATTCTGAAGAAGAAGATTCTGATGAAGAATAAGCAAACATTGCGTTAGTGGCAACAATAATTGACGCTGAAGTCTCTGAGAACCAGAAGAAAAAATGCTATCAGAACTAGAATCAGACTCTAACTCTGACTCAGAGGTATTATCTAAACTCTCTCGTTGTGAATTAGAGTCGTGTCTTTCAGAAATGCTGGAAAAATATCAAACTCTTCAAAGTAAATGCAAGGATCTTAAAAAATCCCATGTAATTGCTTCTGAAGCAAGAGATAAGCTTGAGCAGGATAATTCTTCTCTAAATGAAAATATTTTTTCTTTAAAAAATAGTAATGGTGCTTTGAAAAGCAAATTTTCCAAACTAGAAGAAGAATTAATCTCTAATGTCTTTGACACCAGTTGTGTCAACAAGTATGATAGAGTATTCCAGTACTTTCTAGCTAAAAGCATAGATAGAAGCAAAATAGCTTCCATGATCTATGGAGTTAGAAGAAATGGAAAGAAAGGTTTGGGGTGTACAGAAACATTTGAAATTGACAAAAGTCGGCCTGTAAAACCAAAACCTCTCTATGACCATTTTATGCCTTCTGACACTGAGCTTGATTGTTCTGAGCTTGCACAGAAACCCCCACCGACACATAAATATATTTCTAAACCTAAATATCATGCACAAATTCTACTTGATTATCATGTTGCACATAAACCCAAGGTTGTTAAACACTCTGGGAAAACTAACAAAAGAGGACGCAGAAAGTGGGTACCTAAGGATAAGATAATCTATGTTGCAGAAATCCTTAGAAGCTCAGTTGAAACACCAATCATGGTACCTGGACAGTGGTTGCTCGCGACACATGACGGGAAGAAGGCATATGTTCCAAAATCTGGAACTTAAGCCTAGAGGCTTCGTTGGTTTCAGAGGAAACCAAATGGGAAAAATCATTGGCTCTGGAACTGTTGGTAATGGTAAACTTCCTTCTATTACTGATGTTCTTCTGGTCGATGGTTTGATGCATAACTTATTTTCAATTAGTCAACTTAGTGATAATGGTTATGATATCATTTTTAATCAAAAGTCTTGTAAGACTGTCAGTCAGAAAGATGGCTCAATCCTTTTTATTGAAAGGAGGAAAAACAACATTTACAATATTAGACTTTCTGATCTTTGTGCACAGAATGTCAAATGCTTAATGTCTGTTAATGAGGACCAATGGGTATGGCATAGACGTTTGGGCCATGTTAGCATGAAGAGGATTTCTTACCTAAATAAGCTTGAACTTGTCATAGGCTTACCAAATCTGAAGTATTCTTCAGATGTACTTTGTGAAGCATGTCAGAAAGGAAAGTTCTCTAAAACTTCTTTCAAAGCAAAAAATGTTGTGTCCACCTCTAGACCGTTAGAACTTCTACACATTGATTTGTTTGGACCAGTGAAAACTACTTCAATCAGTGGAAAGAAGTATGAATTCGTTATTGTTGATGACTATAGTCGTTGTACATGGGTAAAATTCTTGAAACACAAGGATGAGTCACATTTTGTGTTCTCTACCTTTTGCTCACAAGTGCAAACAAAGAAGGATTGTAAAATAGTCAGAGTCAGAAGTGATCATGGTGGAGAATTCGAGAATAGATACTTTGAGAATCTTTTTGATTCCCTTCCCATGATTTCTCCTGTCCCAGAACTCCACAACCAAATAGAGTAGTGGAAAGGAATAATAGAACTTTGCAAGAAATGGCTCGTACCAAGATCCAAGAAACTGACATGGCTAAGCACTTCTAGGCAGAGGTAGTAAATACAGCATGTTATATTCAAAACAGGATTTCTATCAGACCTATTCTGGGTAAGACTCCCTATGAATTGTGGAAGAATAGAAAACCCAACATCTCGTATTTTCATCATTTTGGTTGTATTTGTTTTACGTTGAACACTAAAGAGAAACTTGGCAAGTTTGACTCCAAAGCTCAAAAGTGTTTACTGTTAGGATACTCTGAACGCTCTAAAGGCTACAGAATCTATAACACAGAATCATGGATTATTGAGGAATCAATTCATGTCAGATTCGATGATAATCTTGACCCTGAAAAGTCAAAGCTAGTTGAAAAGTTTGCAGATTTGAAGATTACTTTATCAGAATCCAAGGAGGAAGATTCAAAGGAAGGAGACAAAGATGCAGAAACTAAAGAACCAGATACAACCTTACCAGAAACATTGAATAGTCCATCTCATCAGAAGAAAAATAGACTAAAGACTTCTCATTCTGAAGAATTGATTCTGGGAGACAAAGTTGATCCAATTAGAACTCGTTCATCATTTAAACCTTCTGAAGAAACTCTTATGGGTTTAGTGTCTCTGATATAGCCAACATCAGTTGATGAAGCCCTTATGGAGAATAAGTGGATTCTGGCCATGCAAGAAGAGCTGAATCAATTCACCAGAAACGAGGTTTGGGATCTTGTTCAGAAACCAAAAGGTGTCCACGTTATTGGAACAAAGTGGGTATTCAGAAACAAGTTAGATGAGAAAGGTAAGGTTGTAAGAAACAAAGCACGACCAGCAGGACAAGGTTATAGTTAGCAAGAAGGAATAGACTATACAAAATCCTTTACACCATTTGTCAGGTTAGAATCTATTTGTTTTTTAATTTACTTTGCTGTAAATCATGAGATCACTTTATATCAAATGGATGTAAATAGTGCATTCTTAAATGGGTATATTTCTGAAGAAGTGTATGTGCACCAATCTCCTGGTTTTGAAAGTTCTGAAAACCCATATTTCGTTTTCAAACTTAAAAAAATGTTATATTGTCTGAAACGGTCTCCCAGAGCTTGGTATGAAAGGCTAAGTAACATTCTTTTAGAAAATGACTTTACCAGCGGAAAAGTGGATACAACACTCTTTTGCAAAACCTTTAAAAATGACATTCTGGTTGTGCAAATTTACGTTGATGATATTATATTTAGTTCTGCTAATACTTTCTTGTGCAAGGAATTTTCTAAGTTAATGCTGGCTGAATTTGAAATGAATCTGATGGGAGAAATCAGATTCTTTCTGGGAGTTTAGATTGATCAACGTCCAAAAGGAACGTACATTCATCAGAGCAAGTATGCAAGAGAACTTCTAAAGAAGTTTAATATGTCATAAAGTAAACCTGCCAAGACTTCTATGCATCCGACATGCTTTCTGGAGAAAGAAGAAGTAAGTAAAAAGGTTTGCCAGAAGCTCTGTCATGGTATGATAGGCTCTCTTCTGTATTTGAATGCTTCTCGTCTAGATTTTATGTTCAGTGTATGTCTTTGTGCTCGTTTCCAATTAGATCCAAGGGAAACTCACTTAACAGCTGTTAAGAGAATCCTAAAGTATCTAAAAGGAACAACTAACCTTGGCATAATGTATAAGAAAACATCATAGTACAAGCTTTATGGTTATTGTGATGCAGATTATGCTGGAGACAGATTAGAAAGGAAAAGTACTTCTGAAACTGTCAGTTTATGGGTAACAACCTTGTCTCTTGGGCAAGCAAAAGATAATCAACCATTACACTTTCAACTACAGAAGCAGAATATATCTCAGTATTATTATGCAGTGCTCAGATACTCTGGATGAAGAATCAACTAGAAGATTATTAGATACACGAGAGTAACATTCCTATCTTCTTTGATAATACTTTGACTATTTGTCTATCTAAGAATCCTATTTTGCATTCTAGGGCAAAACATATTGAAATAAAACATCATTTTTTACGTGACTATGTTCAGAAGGGTACTTTTCAGTTAAAATTTATGGATACATACCACCAGTGGGCTGATATTTGCTGAGGATAGATTCGTATCATTATGGAAAATCGACTTATAAAACCGTGCCCAAAATAAGTAGATGATATTTTGATGTGTCAAGTCACCAGAACTTCTCAAATAAGATTCTGACGTTAAGCACATTGATTTTTATTTATTGTCTTTCTGATTAACGATACTTCTACATGTTAGAAGATGTCTTGATCAGAAACTTGTCCAGTCAGATACCTCTTGGTATTCTTGACTTTGGGAATATCAACCGTGTTCTCTTAAAATAAACGGCTATAATTATTTTGCGACACCTATCCAAAATCAAATCATATCTTACTGTTGGAGAGACACCTTGAGCGTTGTAATTTCGTGAGACAGGATTTCAAGTAATTAATTCCTATTACTGCCACCTTTTCATAATCATCAATTTTTTTTTATAAATACTCACTCGCTCACCATCACACACTACGCTACTTTTCACTTCCCACACTTTTTCTTAGAAACCCTAAAACTCTTTGTGCTCCGTTAACTCCATCATCTTCATCAATGGATGAATCATCTCGACATCCCTCTCTATCTCAGCAACAAGGAAATCAGTTCACTATTCCAGAAAAATTTCCTATCATACTCGACACGTCAGAAGTTGATCTTCGCGTTCTTTGTGAAACCATGGTGGATTTCAACAATCTCAAGGATAATGGGTGTGATCTTACTCAAACACTTGATTTCCAAAGCTGGAAAGGATTCTTTAAAAGATTACAAGGATCCACCTTTCCTATCTTGGTTAAAGATTTCTGGATTCGTGCAACTACAAGTAGGAACACCATCATATCCTCTGTGTTTGGAAGACGCATCATCATCATAGAAAAGACTTTTTGTGACTTAATCTCTCATGATGGAAAAAGGGCTAAGAATCTATAATGTGCAAGCGGATAAGCAAATGGAAGCTAAGGTCACCGCATTTATCTTCAAAGAAGAAACTGTTCTGGATTCTAAGAAGGATCCTTCTTCATCTTTCTTAAAAGATTCTCTAAGTGTTTGGTTCAAAATTATTTTGGGTAGTATTTACCACCGTCATCCTACTCATTCTTATGATTACATCAATTTGTCTCAAAAGTATGTTCTATACTTCCTGTTGAAAGGAAAGAAGATACATCTCCCATTCATTCTGTTCAGTTTCCTAAAAGACTCAATAGTGACCTCAAGAACTGGCTCAACTAAAAATGGGATTCATATTCCTTACGGCTGACTCATTTCTGATATTCTTATTGAGTATGGAATAGTGGATGATCTGTTAATTTCTGTACATACTAATGAGCTAGCAAAGGATTCTGGAAATATCTTCTGGGCGAAGAATTTGAAGAGTATAAAGCTTATTAAAAAAAATCACTCATCGGACTGGTCTACCATCAAGGCATGAAATTAACACTATGAGGTTTCCAATTTCTGGATTCCATCCTTTTTAAGAACTTATAATCCAGATGAGCTTACACACTACCTTGATGGATGCAAAGATGAAGCACTGGATGTGTGGATTGACATAGACAATCTTCCAGATACTCTTCCAGAGATTTTACAGAAAAAGGGAAAAGGCAAGAAAAAGAAAAATGATGATGGTGAAAGACCATCAAACAAGAAGATGAAGATGGCAACTACATCTTCTTCTCCTGTCGGAGAGCTAAGTAAGTCTTCTACATCTTCTTCTGTAACTGCATCTGTTACTACTAACAGAAATATATCTTCATCTAGTTCACAACCACCAACTTTTTCTACACCACCACCACTATTTTCAATCGTTGTTACCACCTCACCCATACCCATTTCTGAACCACCAACTCAAATAATCTCATCCTCTACACCATCTACACAACTTCCACCACAGATATTCAAAATCACTTCAAATCAACCAACTTCCACCATATCCATACAACCAATCCATGTCATATATGTACAACCAACTCCCATCATCTCCCTACCGTTAATCACTCAACCCTTTTCTGAAGAACCTCCTACAGAACCTACTCCTACACCTAATTCTGGAGAATTTACTAATGAAACTATTTAAACAACCAACCCTCAATCCCTACACCAAACAATCCTGAACCTTCTTCACCAAAATCAAATCCTGAAAATAATGATATCACCAATCTGGATGATTCTGCTGAAGAATCGCAACCATTCCCTTAGAATCAACCTTCTGATCTTCCCCCTCCTAACCTAGATGAAGTTATTTATGCTTTTAAGGACAATGTAGTTATGCGATTTAAGACACTCTCTGATGAATCAAGTTCTAGCAAGACCCTTCCGCTTTGGGTGCTCCCTAGAATCAATTCAATCAGTGGATGTTAGAGGAATTTCAAAAGATCCAAAATCTCTCTGTTCAGACAAAAGATTATTTTTTCCAACAAGATGAAAAGAGATTAAAAGCTAAGAGGGAAGTTGAAGTAAAGCTAGCTGCTGAAAGGGAATTGGTTGAGAGGTTAGCTAAGGAAGCTTGTGACATAAAAGCTGAAAGGATAGCTAAGGAAGCTCAAGATCAAGCTGAGGGAGAAGATGAATTAAAGAATCAAGAAGAAGCTCTGAAAGCTGCTGAAAACTAAACTTCTGATCTAGTGTTAAAAACTCTGGAGAGTATTCAGAAGGAGCAAGAGTTGTTCAGAACGAGAATGGACAAGCAAGATAAAGTCACTTCCAGCATTCAAAATGCACTTACTCAGATCCTTTAGAGGCTCCCTCCTCCTTCTCAACCTTAGACACCTTTCTAGGTTAACCCTTAGTTTTCTTTGTCTGTTTTGTTTGTCTTTTTGTACTTGGATTACCTTTTTAATTATGACAAAAAGGGGGAGTATATTAATGGAAAATTATTTTGATAAAAATATCTTGTCTTTGAATCATAGCTCTGACATTCTAACATTTTAATTGCATAATTTTCTTAGAATGTTTTTTAGGAACAATATTAATATGTTGGCAATCAGGCTCTGATTTAACCAATCGGGCTCTGTTATCAGACTACATTACCACTATAATCAAGCTCTGTTATTTTGGATATGACAATATCTTTATAATCCGGCTCTGGTATCCCAAATTTGATAATATTTTTTTTAAGTCTTAGATTCAGGGGGAGCTTGATAAAGGGAAGTTAATTCTAAACTTATCTATGTCATTTCCCATTGATTATCTTCGTACAAAATGGTTTCATCAAAATACATTGTTTTGTCATTATAAAAAAGGGGGACATTGTTAGAACAGGATTTGGTTATGCCAGATATCTCTAAGTTTTGATAATAACAAAGTAGTATTTGTGAAAGAACAATTTTGGTACTCTAACGTTTGTTTTCTAAAGAATTAACAAACAGGCTCTGACTCTGATATAGAAAGCTCTAACTCGGATAGAAACCATGTGCAACGTCACTCTGATTTGACCAAAACTCGCTTCTGCGCCAAAGAAGCAAGTTTGCTTCTGATTTACTCACATTCACAAAGATTCTAAGAAGACAATATGTTGTTGTTGCAATGCTCTCTTGGATTCTGCCTCTGAGCGTGACTCAGAGAATTTACTTCTAAAAGGCTTTCTAGCTTCTGAAGTCATTAAGTTCTGAAGACTAAGTGTTGAATATTCTGAAGATAAGTTTTTGCTAATCAAGGTTCTGAAGACTTGTGTTTACCAAGTGCTGAAGACTTTGAGGACAAGGTTCTGCTGAACAACGTTCTGAAGACTTTGAAGACTTAAATTTCTGAAGACCAAGGGTTCTGAAGACTGAGTGCTAAAGACTATGAAGACAAGGTTCTGGTGAACAAGTTCTGAAGACTCTGATGACTCAAGACTCTGAAGACCCAGTGATCAACTCTTCTACTCATGCTTCAATCATCTCTATTCAGAAACCTCTGATGAACAAATGAAGATCAAACGTTTGCGAGGGAAAATAGTACATAGTACATCTCAAACACGTTCTTTTCCACTACCATTCCACTACCCTGAATTTGTGGTACAAAGGACAACTTTTGTGTATGATTTTCATCCTTGCGTAACAACATTATTTCAAGTCGCCAGCAATATCAAGGATATTCCTGATCTGACCTCCAACGGATCTCTTACGGGCTATATAAGGACTTGATCTCTTGAAGAAAATATAAGAGAGACACATGTGTGAATAGAAAAGCACTACAATACAACGAAAAACATTGTTCATACTGTATAGATTTTTGAGCTAGTCATAGTGTTTATATCGGCTTGTGTAGAAGCAATTCATTGTAAACATTAATTTTTTTTCAAACAGTTGTTTGTATTCCTTAAGGGGCCAGTTTGGTCAGAATCCTTAAGAAGAGACAGTTAGTCTTGTGCTTGTTAGTCACCAGCAGTTGCTAGTGCATTATAATCAATTTCATTATACTAGATTAAGTCCTTATTATAAGACAAAATCACATTGGCGGGTGGACTGGATTAACTTGATAGTTTTCAAGTGAACTAGGATATATCGTGTGTCTTTCTCTCTTTTTAGTTTCTTTGTGATCTTTGTTTGAGTTTGTAGTATGCGATTTTTGTCGGTGACGCGACCACCTGATCACAAAATTGTGTTCCTCCTCACCGCAATGGTAGGAGGAAGAGTGCTACTTTTTGATTTCTTATATATCCTGTGAAGCTGAAAGGGAAAGGGAAACTATCTAAAACTAACCTTACACGCGGATATTTAACTGAACAAATGCTTAAAGAGATTGGGGGGTCCGGGGGGGGGGGGGGGGGGGGGGGGGGGTTATACAATGGGGAATTGTCAATTACCCATCCTATATGTGGTTATCCACAGGTTGTTAGAAATAGGTTCTACTTTTATACTTGATGGTGTTTATCTGTTGATGGGTTAGGAAAGTTTCTTGTTTGAGAGAGAGAGAGAGAGAGTTTTTGATGAGGTACGGGACCTCAGTTTTGATTGGTGTGAAGGTACTGGACCTAGAGTTTTTTTAGTATGAAGGTACTGGACCTAGAGTTTTTTTTATTGGTATGCTCGCTAAGATTTCACAATCTTATGCCTACGTATTCCCGTTTTAAAGAAACAGGGAAATCAGAGCAATCATAGTTCCTCCTATTCTATGGGAGGAAAAAAATGTTTTGGTGTCTTGTTCAAAGCCCAAGATTGAAGCTAAAAGGAGTATTTGTGTCTTGTTCAAAGCCCAAGATTGAAGCTAAAGGGTTTGCCTGAGAGAGAACTTGTCATCTCTAAAGGGGAGACATCTTGTCTGTTTATCACAACTGCTGGGTGACTGTTTATAAAGGAGGATTACTTTAACTAGGATATGAGAATCCAACAATGTCATAATTTCCTTTATAGGGGATTTTTCCTGAAGGGGAAAACTTTAACTCAGTGTAGAGCAATACCATTTTTCCTTAGGAATCTTTCATATTAAGAGAAGGACAGTGGCATGGATGTAAATAATCCAGAGGCTTGCCACTTACAGCAACAAGATGAAAGGGGAAGTTTTCCAGGAAAAGAGAGGGACGACAGATTGGATTTTTGAATCAACAAGTGTGCAACTTACAGTAATTATCTGGGATTAGGGTTTATTTTGAGTTATCTGCTTTGATATGTGATAACACAGAGAAATGTTTTCCTACAGAGATTTTGATTTCCTCTGAAGGGATGTTGATTTTTGTGTGCCTTGATCAAAGCCCAAGGTTGAAGCTAAGAGGTTGATTGACTCCACTGGGGAAGTCCTTATACAAAGCCTAAGAGAAGGCTAGGAAAGACTGACTCAACAAGAGAGTGTTTATATATGTCTTGTACGAAGCCCAAGATTGAGGCTAAAAAGAGGCTGATTCTTTGGGGATATCATTATACAAAGCCTAAGAGGAGGCTAAAAGTTTGACTTTTTCGGGGAAAATATTTTGTCTGTCTTGTACAAATCCCAAGATTGAGGCTAAAAGAGATTTTGACTCCGTTGAGGACAGTTTGTATGTGTGTCTTGTACAAAGCCCAAGATTGAGGCTGAAAAGAAGAATGACTCTATGGGAAATAAATCTTTATATGTCTTGTACAAAGCCCAAGATTGAGGCTAAAATGAGACTTTACTGACTCGGCTGAGGATATTTTAAGTGTTTTGTACAATGCCCAAGATTGAGGCTGAGAGGAGTTTTAACTCTGCTAGAGAGTATCATCTGTCTTGTACAAAGCCCAAGATTGAGGCTGAAAAGAGGATTGACTCTGCTTAGGGAAATTTAGATGGTGTCTTGTATAAAGCCCAAGATTGAGGCTGACCAAGCTGGAGAAATTATTATATACAGCCTAAGAGGAGGCTGACTTCTGCTAGGGGAAATCATTATACCAAGCCTAAGAGGAGGCTGAAAAAGATTGACTCAACAAGGGAGTGTTTTTATTTGTCTTGCACAAAGCCCAAGAATGAGGCTAAAAGGGTTGACTCAACAAGAGAGTATTGAAAGGTTATTGACTCAAAAAGAGAGTCTGAAAAGTAATTGACTCAACAAGAGAGTCTGAAAAGGTTAGCTCAGCTGGGGAAAATCTTTGTACAAAGCCCAAGAGGAGGCTGACTTTGCTGAGGGAAGGAAGGATCATTATACCAAGCCTAAGAGGAGGTTATCTTTGCTGGGGAAGAACAAAGAAAGAAATCTTTATACAAAGCCTAAGAGGAGGTTGTCTTCTGCTGAGGATTATTGAGATCCAGAGGCAAGTCCAAATCTGAGGGTTTACAGAAGGGTTGAGATATCAGATGCCTTGAGGTTCTGATTTAGGATAGTGTTATACTGATGATAAACTGACCCTGGCTGGGGATAATTTAGGATAAAAGACTGAGTTTTAGATCCTGTGAGAGTTTTAACTCTACTGGGGATTGGTTAAATGACCAGGGTTTCTCCTATGTTTGTAAGGAACTTGAGAATGTCTTTGAGATCCAAGAAGGGATTAGACTGTCCAAGTCTACTGGTATGGAAGAGTTTATCTTTCTATGATGCCCAAGAGGAGGCAAGTGTTTTAAGGGATGAGAATCAACCCTAAATTGGTCTGAGGTTTTGACTCAAGAAAGACTGCTCTAGCAAAGGATGACTAAGTTCTGTCCTATACCTTTAAGAGGTCTTCAGGGTCCTTATATTAAGCCCAAGAGAAGGCATGAGAACTTCTAAGAAGCCGGAGGGCCCTTGTACAAAGCCCAAGAGGAGGCGGGGATGCCTTTAGGAAGCCTGTGGGTCCCAAACCTAAGAAGAGTTCAAGAAAGGTTTCACCGAGAATTAATCCTTTAGTGAGCAGTTCTAGGGTTTGAAGAAATTCAAGAGAGGTTTCACCGAGAATTAGTCCTCTCTGGGGAAATGAATTTCTTTGACAATTTTCTAATAGTGACAGTTTGAGAAAAGTTTCACCGGGAATAATGCTTTTTTCTTTGTTCCATATTGTTTAAGCCCAAGAGAAGGCAAGACTGTATCTGGGAATCCTATGGGGATCTAGTTTTGACTGTATTAAAGAGTGACCAACTGGCTTTACCTAGTTCTAGACCTAGTTTCCGGGGAAAACCCTAAGTAAATATACTAGTATATATACAGGTGATATATGATAAGTATTTAAAAGGGTATGAAAGAAGGACTTACAGGTGAGCAAGCTTCCAGCAATACCGTTATATATATATATATATATATATATATATATATATATATATATATGAAAGGAAGTAAATGAAAGCTGATAAAACTTACATGCGAGCAAGCTTCCATTGTAACAGCTGTATGGTTAGTTGTTCAAGAAATTAAAGAAAGTTTTGATAACAACTATGAGTTTGAACCTAAATCAAAAGGGCAGTTGTTTTTGAAAAGATTGAGGCTTATACTCAAGGAGAGACCCGGATGAAAAACAGTAATCATACCGTTGTTTTATCAACTGTACTGGGGCTTATACAATGGTTGAGGCCCAAAGAAGTTTTTTTTACAAAGGGATGGGTCTTACAACTCAAGGAGAGGCCCAAAAGTTTGAACAAAGAAAAGAAATGGGACTTACAACACAAGGGTAGGCCCATATGGTCTTCGTTTAAAAGGCGACGATCGCGCCGAGATTTTAAAATCACAGTGGGACTTATACAATGACTGACAGAAAAAAGTTGATATTTACAAAGGGGTGGGACTTACACTCTATCAAGAGGCCCAAAAGATGTTTGAAAAGATTTGTTAGGGTGATAGTGATCAAAACCCTAATTTTTAGTTTTTAAATGTATTTTAATTGAATAAAAATTCAATTAAAATAATAAAATGTGTGAAAAAAGGTTGTGATCTTGGATTTATATTTGGAAAATCATGTTTCAATCATGGGATGATTTAAAAATCATTTGAATTTTGCAAAACCAAGAGAAAGAATTATTTTTAATGTTTAAAAACAAATAAAACATAATTATTTGCAAAAATACTAAATATATGAAATAAATAATATTTTTGTGAAGTTTTCATGGAATAAAGTATTTTATCATTTTTGTGAATTTTCAAAAAAAGAATCAATAAAAAATAATTAAAATTGAGAGAGAAATTAATTTTTCAATTAATTAACAAAAACATGAAAATATTAAAAATGGCAAAAAATGAGAGAGTAGTAAAAAAGGTCTGGGTGGGGTTTGAACCCACGACCTCAACAACAAACACACATGCGCGCTACCACTGGGGTGGTGATACATCCGTGTATCAAAACCACCCCATTAATTCATAAGGCATGCCTTGTTTCTAGGCCTGGGCAAGGCAAGGCAAGGCAATGCAAGCTTTTGGGCAATTTTCGTGAAGCCTCTAACTTTCTCATTTCTCCATGGATTGGGACAAAATTTAGGTGCATCTGGCCTAGAATTTCATGAGGAATCCAATGGTGCCCTTGGAATTTTCATAAAATGTTTCCTCCTCAAAATCCGATAGTGATTTCAAAATAGGCCTATTTTTGCATGTTCTATGCCATCTCATGGTACAGGCAAGAATTACATGGTAAATTAGTTCAAACACAACATATACAACATGTATGAGATGTTTATGATCAATGGAAATCAAAGGAATGCATAATTCAAAGAGTTCAAGTAGTCATGCACTTACCTCTTGGAGATTTTTGTGCTATATGCCAAGTTCCTTGTGCCATAAGTAATTTCATGCTTTGTACACTCTCAATTGATCCCTTAGAAGCTTTTAGAATGATTAGAACCAGCTAGAATCCTCAGGAACAAGTTGTGGCACTTTCTTGCAAAAGGGGCAAAAGTGACCAATATGGCAACTCTCTAAAATGGTGTTCCAGATGAGGGGAACCATTTGGGACAATTTGGGATGATATTTGGAGTGTGTTTGAGGCTTTGTTTGGTTTTGGAAGTTACTGAATCAAGACATGGCTTGAAAAATGCAGAAAAGTCCAATTTAGAGGTTTTGGAAGTGGACTTTGTGATTTTGGTTTTTCAGGTTACAAGTGAGTGTTTGAACAGCTTAGATACAATATATTAGAGGTGTTTGGATCATGAGCAATGGTGGAATTGCTCTCTAACTCAAAAAATCAGAGATACCTTGCAAAAGAAGGCATTTTGGCCTAAAGAAAGAGATTTTGAGGAAAGCAAGTGTTGTATTGCTTTTGTGTACTCAAACTGATCACAAGTGAGCTCTATTTATAGTGTGTCAAGTTTGTTTTGCAAGCAATAGTGAATGGAAGCTGCAGCAGGCCTTTGGCCAATGTTGAGGAAAGGAATCTCAAGTCTCCTCTAGCCATTTACTTGAGGATAGGGCACAGGCCTATTGTCCTTTGATTCAGTGTTGATACATGACTCATTCAGTTAGGAATGTGTCAGTCTATGCCACCTTGGTGTATCCATTAAATGCATTGAAACAAAATTGGAGTCTTGGCACCTTTTTAGCCTTTTTAAGTTTGTTATGGCTAATGTAGATTCTTGGAATTTTGAGGCTTGGGGATCAGATCATTCTCCTTTTGTTTTATCCTCAGATGTGTCCAAATGGATGATAAGGCTTGGAGTTGTTCAATTTTTCCAAATCGAGCAAAATGTCAAAATCTGCCAAAATCTGCCTTGTCCAAGACAGTTGGAAATGGTGATTTTGAGGGATTCATATCTCCCTGCTCAGGTTGAGTTATGGGAGGCTCTTGTGCTTTTTAGAAAGCCCTCATATGATACAAAACATGTGTGATCATAGTTTGTTTTGAAACTATTTGGATCCCATTGAAAAATCATCATGAACATTGATGTTCAAGGCTGGTAACTTAGGCAGATTTTCAAAGTGTTGGAAAAAGTGTCATTTTCAAGTTTTTGTCATTTTGATCATTCCATAACTCAAAATCCATGAGGAATTGGAGTCTGAGGTAGTTTAAGTTTTGGTAGAGTGTAGCAAGACCTACAAATCCAGCTTTGGATCACCCAAAATGGTTGCTTCGATCTCAAGTTATGGTCTTTGGAAGTTGGTACCAAAACCACTTTTGTTCCATAATTTAGAAAAAATTTGGTTTCTCAAGGTTGCCCCTTTTGCAAGAAACCTCAATTTTCTTGATTTTTCTTGATGGATGATGATCAATATCATACATTAACATTGTTTTTGACTTAGGGGACCCATATTTGTGAAAAATTCCAAAAAGTCAAACTTGATTTTGTGCACAGTTGACTTTTTATCGGATGAAATCCAAACTGTGCGATTCTTTATGAAATCAAGTCCTTGACCTAAATCAAACCTAATGGATGGATTCCATAGGTGTTATAGGGTGTATTGAATCATGTCTCAAGGTTTGGAAGCATGTCTTGGTCAAAAGTCAAAGATACAATTGACTTTTTTCCTCAAAACCCTAATTGTGGTCCAGATGAAATTGAAACTTGTGAATCAAGTTTCTTGGGTCAATTCATTGTTGTAAATGGATAAATGTGGTGTATTGGAGGCCCTTAAATCATGTCTTGAGGTCTTGGCCCAAGCTTTGCCTCAAAAGTCAACTTAGGGGTGAATTAGGTCAAGAAACCATAATTCCTGATTTTTTATGAATGCATCCCCTGAGGCTAAATTGACTTGATGATTGGGTCCATGAGCTCCCTTGGAGTATCTTGGCTTGTGCTTTGAAGCATTGGCTCATGCCTAGATGAAAAATTCCATCTGGAGGCCTTGGTCGACCAAAAACCCTAATTTGGTGACACTGGCGATCTTGAGGCTTGATCCACTTGGAATGTTGCAATTTTGTCCGGGATTCTTGATTTGGGAGTCCTCTTGATCCTTTATAGGTGCTTGAGAGGCTTGAAAAGTTGAAGATCAGTCAATTCTTGATTGATCCTTTGTCTAAGTGCTCTAAGAGGGCTTGAAACCCTAATTCTTGATTGTGGTGAATGCTTAACCATCTTTGAGGAGATTGATGAGGCATGAAGGTACATCCATATTGTGATAATATCTTGCACAATGATGGGAAATCTTGGTGGTCAAAATTTGGGGTATGACAGATGCCCCTATTTAATCTTCTTGGACCCGAAAGTGTGAATGGCGAAGGTATTCGGGCATTCGGGGTGCAAGAGGATTAAATATCAGAATACCCGAAATCTTGACGGTGGTTATGAATGGCAGTTTACTCATCCATATTCTTTTGCTAAGCAATGATGCTTAGAAAAGGGTAAAAACTTCCCCTTGATCATGGTCTTCAGCCAAGGAACTGGTCTCAGTTTCTTTTGTCAATAAACTTCCCCTCGATCCTGGGCTTCAGCCAACGAACTGGTCTCAGTTTCTTTTGTCAATAAACTTGCCCTCGACCCTGGTCTTCAGCCAAGGAACTGGTCTCAGTTTCTTTTGTCAATAAACCTCCCCTCGATCCTGGTCTTCAGCCAAGGAACTGGTCTTATTTCTTTTATCAATAAACTTCCCCTTGATCCTGGTCTTCAGCCAAGAAACTGGTGTCAGTTTATTTTGTCAATAAAATTCCCCTCGATCCTGGTCTTCAGCCAAGGAACTGGTCTCAATTTCTTTTGTCAATAAACATCCACTTGATCCTGGTCTTCAGCCAAGGAACTGGTCTCAGTTTCTTTTGTTAATAAACTGCCCCTCAATCCTGGTCTCCAACCAAGGAACTGGTCTCAGTTTTTTTTTTAATTCTTTCCTTGACAAGGGATGCTATGTGTAGCGGTTTTCATCAAACTTCTCGCCGAAGTTTCCTAGGGAGATGCCATTTGATGGGAACCCATTCTTCTGAGTTATAGAGGTGTGCAAACTTCTAAGTTGGAGATGCCATTTGTTAACTCTACTGGGGAAAACGAGTCTCTTGAAAGACTGTTTTCTGTCCGGGGATATTACATCATACTTTTCTTCGAGATCTTCTCGGAGAAATGCCATGCGATGTAATCCAATTTTGAGGTGCTGATGACTTCATTAACATTGACTTTCTGAAGAGAAAAACTAATGTGTTGCTGAGAGTATTCGGTTGAGAGGCTTTCTCTTGGGATTTTCCTTAATCCGGGAAAGCGAAGATATCATCTTCAATGGTGAAGGGTGATGTTTGTCGAATGTCTTCTTGCACTTTAGAGGTTCAAGTTATCAAAGTGGTCGAGGACCGTCTCCAATCCAGAAATAAACTAGGGAGAGAGATCGTTCAGACGCAACATTTCCTGACGAGGAAATAACTGACAACTCGATTGAGAGGATTTTTATCACTTGGGAACTAGACCAACTAGAGTGATAGTGATGCAATATGAATATGAGTATGAATTAATAATGCATGATGTATGTATATTTATGCTAACAAAACTGACGTGACATACAGACTAATAGATGAATATGACTGGATACTCGACCACGGTGGGGAATTAAAAGTATCACTGTGTAACGCGCAATTTTTGTCGGTGACGCGACCACCTTATCGCGAAATTTGGGTTTTCTCCTCAATAAAGAGAAGGGGGTGCTACTTTCTGATTTCTTATTTGTCCTGTGAAGCTGGAAGGGAAAGAGAAGCTATCTAAAACTAACCTTGCACGCGAATGTTTAACTAAACAAACGCTTAAAGAGATTCGGGGAGTTCGGGGTCAGGTTATACAATAGGGAGTTGTCAATTTCCCATCCTATATGTGGTTATCCATAGGATGTTAGCTTTAGGTTTCGCTTTGTACTTGATTGTGTGTATCCGTTAATGGGTTGGGAAAGTTTCTTGGGAAAGTATGAGAGAGAGAGTGAGTGGATGTTGATGTTCGGGTTTTCGCGATGTTTTTGGTAAGGTATTGGACCTAAGTTTTGATTGGTATGAAGGTGCTGGACCTAGAGTTTTTGATTTAATATGCTCCTGAAGATTTCGTAATCTTATGCCTACATATTCCCATTTAAAAGAAACAGGGAAATCAGAGCAATCTTAGTTCCTCCTATTCTAAGGGAGGAAAAAGATGTTTTGGTGCCGTGTTCAAGCCCAAGATTGAAGCTAAAAGGGTCTATTTGTGTCTTGTTCAAAGCCCAAGATTGAAGCTAAAAGGTTTGACTAAGAGAGAATTTTTCATCTCTAAAGGGGAGACATCTTGTCTGTTTATCATGGTTGTTGGGTAACTATTTATAAAGGAGGATTACTTTAATTTGGATATGAGAATCCAACAATGCCATAATTTCCTTTATAAGGGATATTGATTTTTGTGTGCCTTGATCAAAGCCCAAGGTTGAAGCTAAGAGGTTGATTGACTCCACTAGGGAAGTCCTTTATACAAAGCCTAAGAGGAGGCTGGAAATGGTGACTCAACAAGAGAGTGTTTATATATGTCTTGTACAAAGCCCAAGATTGAGGCAAAAAAAAAGTCTGACTCTTTGGGGATATCATTATACAAAGCCTAAGAGGAGGCTAAAAGTTTGATCTTTTCGGGGAAAAGGTTTTATCTATCTCGTACAAAGCCCAAGATTGAGGCTAAAAGGGTACTGACTCTGGAGGGAGAGAAGTCTTTATCTATATTGTACAAAGCCCAAGATTTGAGGCTAAAATGAGACTGACTCGACTGAGGATATTTTAAGTATCTCGTACAAAACCCAAGATAGAAGTTGAAATGAGTTTGACCCTACGGGAGAGTATTATCTATCTTGCACAAAGCCCAAGATTGAGGATGAAATGAGTTTGACTCAACTTAGGAAATTTATTTCTCAAAGCCTAAAGGTAGGTTGAGAGGAAATGACTCCGTTGGGGAAGATATTTGTCCCAAGCTTAAGAGAAGGTTATGAAGATTTATGTCTTGTACAAAGCCCAATATTGAGGCTAAAAGGGTCTGACTCAACAAGAGAGTGCTTTTATTTGTCCTGTACGAAGCCCAGGATTGTGGCTGAACAAGCTAGAGAAATCATTATACAAAGCCTAAGAGGAGGCTAACTTCCGCTAGGGGAAATCCTTATATTAAGCCTAAGAGGAGGCTGAAAGTTTGACTCAACAAGAGAGTATTTTTATCTATCTCGTACAAAGCCCGAGTTTGAGGCTAGTTGACTCAACAAGAGAGTGGTTGATTCAACAAGAGAGTCTGAAAAATGTGATTAACTCAGCAAGAGAGTCTGAAAAAGGTTTTGACTCAACAAGAGAGTCTGAAAAGGTTATTGACTCAACAAGAGAGTCTTGGAAGTTTCGACTCAACGAGAGAGTCTGAAAAGATTAGCTCCGCTGGGGAGAATCATTGTACAAAGCCCAAGAGGAGGTTATCTTTGCCGAGGAAAGATCATTATACAAAGCCTAAGAGGAGGCTATCTTCTGCTGGGAATTATTGAGATCCCGAGGCATGTCCAAATAGGGAATCAACTCTTGCCGAGGGTTATAGAAGAGTTGAGATATCAGATTCCTTGAGGTTTTGATTTGGGACAGTGTTATACTGATGATAAACTGACCCTGGCTGGGTTTTTTTTTAGGAGAAAGACTGGTTTTTTAGAACCCATGGGTTTTAACTCCTTTAGAGATTGATCCAGAATGACCGGGGTTTCTCCTATATTTTTAGGGAACATGAGAATGTCTTTGAGACTCAAGAGGAGATTTAGACTGTCCAAGTCTATTGGTGTGGAAGAGTTTATCTTTGTATGATGCCCAAGAGGAGGCAAGTGTTTTAAGGGATGAGTATCAACCCTAAAATGGTGGGATGTTTTGACACTGGAAAGACTGCTCTAGCAAAGGATGAGTAAGTTCTATCTTATACCTTTAAAAGGTCTTCAGGGTCCTTGAATTAAGCCCAAGAGAAGGCGTAAGAACTTATAAGAAGCCGAAGGGTCCTTGTACAAAGCCCAAGAGGAGGCTGGGATGCTTTTAGGAAGCCTGTGGGTCCAAACTTAAGAGAGTTCAAGAAAAGTTTCACCGAGGAATAATCTTTTCTTTAGTGAACAGTTCTAGGGTTTGAAGAAATCAAAAAAGATTTCACCGAGAATTAATCCTCTCTGGGGAAACTGAATTTCTTTTACAAATTCTAATAGTGACAGTCTGAAAAATGGTTCACCGAGAATACTGCCTTTCTCTTTGTTCCATATTGTTTAAGCCCAAGAGAAGGCAAGACTGTATCTGGAAGTCCTATAGGAATCTAGTTTTGACTGTATTTACAGAGTGACCAACTGGCTTTACCTAGGTCTAGACCTAGTTGCTGGGGAAAACTCTAAATAACTATACTAGTATATATACAGTTTGATATATGACAAGTATTTAAAAGGATATGAAAGAAGGATTTACAGAGGAGCAACTTCCCACAATACAGTTATATATATATTAAAGCATGTAAATGAAAGCTGATAAAACTTACAGGTGAACAAGCTTCCATGTTGTATTGTTAGTTGTTCAAAGAAATTAAAGAAAGTTTTGATAACAACTGTATATTTGAACCTAAATCAAAAAAGAAGTTGTTTTTGAAAAGATTGTTGGGGCTTCTACTTAAGGAGAGGCCCAAGGTTTAACAGTGATCGCACCATTGTTTTGAAGATCGTATCGGGACTTATACAACGACTGAGGCCCAAAGAGGTTTTCTGTACAAAGAGATGGGTCTTACAACTCAAGGAGAGGTCCAAAAGTTTTGAAAAATAAAAGAAATGGGACTTACAACACAAGGGTAGGCCAAATGAAAGACAGTGATTGCACCGTCGTTTTGAGAATCGCAGAGGGACTTATACAACGACTGAGGCCCAAAAAGGTTTATTTACAAAAGGGTTGGGTCTTACACTCTTTCAAGATGTCCAAAATATTTTTTGAAAGAAAGGTTTGTTAGTGTGAAAATCAACGAAACCCTAATTTCATCAGTTTTTAAAGTAATTATTCAAAGAAAATTAATAAAAATGATAAAAACACCAAATAAGTTTGAATAAACAACTTGTGATTTTTGGTTAAGGTTTGAAAAATGATGTTTTAATCACAAGATGAATTAAAACTCATTTGGTTTTGATTTCCAAGATGAAAATTCATTTTTTTGAAATGTTTAAAACAATAAAAAATGAATTTATTTGCAAAAATATCAACTATATTAAATAAATAATATAAATTTGATCTTTTTGTGGAATAAAATATTTTAACATTTTTGTGATTTTTTGCGAAAATAACCAATAAAAAATAATTAAAATTGAGAGGGAAATTAATTTTTTAAATCATTTAAGAAAATAATATGAAAATACAAAAAATGGAAGGAAAAAAAGTGATAAAAAAGGGTCTGGGCTAGGGGGATTCGAACCCCAGACCTCCAAGCCAAACACATGAGCGCGCAACCACTGGGGTGGTGATACATCCGTGTATCAAAACCACCCCATAAATACATAAGAGGTGCCTTGTTTTAGGCTTGGGCAAGGCAAGGTAAGGCAAGGCAATACCAGCTTTTGGGCCATTTACGTGAAGCCTCTAACTTTCTCATTTCTCCATGGATTGGGACAAAATTTATATGCATCTGGCATATATTTTCATTTTCTATGCTACCTCATGGTACATGAAAGAATTACATGATGAATTGGTTCAAACACAACATATACAACATGTATGAGATGTTTATGATCAGTGGACTTCAAATCAATTCATAATTTAGAAAGTTCAAGTGATGATGCACTTACCTCTTGGAGTTTTTTGGGCTATCTGCCAAGTTCCTTGTGCCAGAAGTAATTTGATGCTTTGGACACTCTTAACTGATCCCTTAGAAGCTTTTAGAAGGGTTAGAACCAGCTGGAATCCTCAGGAACAAGTTTGAGTTCTTTCTTGCAAAAGGGGCAAAAGTGGCTAATATGGCAACTCTCTCTAATGGTGTTCCAGATGCGGGGAACCATTTGGGACAGTTCAAGGATGATATTTTGAGTGTGTTTGAGGTTTATCTAGTTTTGAAAGTGACTGAATCAAGACATGGCTTGAAAAATGAAAAAAGTCCAATTTTGAGGTTTTGGAAGTGGACTTTGTGATTTTGGTGTTACAGGTCACATGCGAGAGTTTGAACATCTTAGGTACAACATATTAGAGGTGTTTGGATCATGAGCTGTGTTGGAATTTCTCTCTAACTCAAAAACTCAGAGGTACCTTACAAAAGAAGGCATTTTGGCCTAGAAAAATGGATTTTGAGGAATGCAAGTGTTGTAGTGCTTTGGTGTACTCAAACTGAGCATAAATGAGCTCTATTTATAGTAGAACAAGTTTGTTTTGCAAGCAATAGTGAATGGCAGCTGTAGCAGGCCTTTGGCCAATGTTATGCAAAAGGAATCTCAAGTCTCCTCTAGCCCTTAACTTGAGATTAGGGCATAGGCTTTATAGCTTTGGTTCAGAGATAAGTCTTGACTGAATTCAGTTGAAATAGGCCTAGTTCATGCCACCTTGGTGTATCCATTGAATGCTTGGAAACAAAATTGGAGTCTTGGCATCTTTGTAGCCTTTTTAGGGATGACAAGCCTAATGTATATTCTTAGACTTGTGAGGCTTCGAGATCAAATCATCCCCCTTGGATTTGATCCTCTGATGTGTCCAAATTGATGACAAGGCTTGGAATTATCAGATTTGGACAAATCGGGCAAATGTCCACAATTCTGTCTTGTAAAACCAGTTCATGATGCCATGTTTCAAGGGTTGTATCTCCCTGCTCAAATTGAATTTGGAGATGATCTGGTACTTGTTGGAAAGCCCTTATGGCATACTTTAACTTTGATGTGCAGCCCTAGACCTAGTTTGACTTGGATCAAGGTGAAAAATATCCATACATTTTGGAAAAAGTAAGGTAGATTCTGAATTAGTGAAAATTTCACCAAGTGTTGGAAAAATGTCATTTTCATGTTTTTAGCCATTTTGAAGCTTTTGAAGTATGTAATGAGAGCTACAAATCCAGCTTTGGACCATCCAAAATGGTTGCTTGGATCTCAAGTTATGGTCCTTTGAAGTTGGTACCCTATCCATTTTGTTCCATAACTTAGAAAAATTCTAAGTTTTTTATGGTTACCCTTTTTACAAGTTAACTCATTTTTTTTGGTTTTTCTTGATGAATGATGATTCAAATCACATATTAACATTGTTTTTGGGTTAAGGAACATTGGTTGACCAAAAATCCAAAAAGTCAAACTTTGGATTTTTGTACAGTTGACTTTTTATCGGGTGAAATCCAAATTGTGCGATCCTTTGTGAAATCAAGTCCTTGACCTAAATCAAACCTAATAGATGGATTCCATAGGTGTTATAGGGTGTATTGAATCATGTCCCAAGGTTTGGGAGCATGTCCTGGTCAAAAGTCAAAGGCACTGTTGACTTTTTCCCTACAACCTTAACTGTGGTCCTGATGAAATTGAAACTTGTGAATCAAGCTTCTTGGGTCAATCCATTGTTGTAAATGGGTCAATGTAGTATATTGGGGGACCTCAAATCATGTCTTGAGGTCTTGGCTCATGTTTGTCTCAAAAGTCAACTTAGGGGTGAATTAGGTCAAGGAACCCAAATTCCTGATTTTTGGTAAATGCATCCCCTAGGGTTAAATTGACATGATGATTGGGTCCATGAGGTCCCTTAGAGTATCTTGGGTTGTACTTTGAAGCATTGGCTCATGCCCAGATGAAAATTTCCATCTGGAGGCCTCAGGCGACTAAAACCCTAATCTTTGATTGTAAAGAATGCCTAACAATCCCTGAGGAGATTGATGAGGCATGAAAGTGCATCCATATTGTGATGATGATTTGCACAATGATGGGAAATCTTGGTGGTCAAAATTTGGGGTATGACACACTGGTCCAAAATAGCAATCCTGCCTTACTTAGGAGAAACGGTCTCTGTAGGGAGAACACGTCCATCGGTCTTAAGAGGTAAGCACCCTGTCGGGGATGTCAGATGAAACATGGTTTCTGACACAGTTGATCCTTCATTCAGATGCTCTGGTTTTAGAAGGATTACTTTGATTCTGCACTTTGAGGTTCAACCACCTTCGTAGAAGCGATCAATGTTCTTTTGATGTTCAACTGTCAAAAGAATTGCCATCTTTATTTATTTTTTAAAAAAACAGAAAAGTTTTTGACAAGTAAATTCATTTTTGTTTTATTTCAAGAATCGTTGATCATGTTAAAAATATCATTCTCTAAAACTAAAACAAATAAGCATTACGAACAAAAGCACTAGGGCTTAAATTTTATTGATAGGATGGAAATCGACCAAGTGCAAGATCCCATAGAGTATTTACAAAGTTAGAAAATGGTAATTTAAGGGAAAAGGGCTACATTGAAACATAACGACCGTTATCCTTCTACGAAACTTTGAATTCCGGACATCCTGAGCTTTTGTCGAAGATGACCTTGACTAGAGTTTTCCTGATGGATGGCATTACTGCTGGGGATTTAACCTCGTCAGACGTAGTTACTTGCCATTAATCCCTAACTTTTGCCTGGATTATACTTTGAGATTTCCAATCCATCGGGATGATTTTTTTTGCTTATGTCTCTAATTTTTGCCTGGACCGCCCTTTCGGGTTTTCAATCTACCGAGATGTTCTTTTTGTTTAGGCGAAGTATTTCTTGACTACGTCAATGATCGATAAAATAGCAAGTGTACTATTTTTACCGATGTAGTAATAGTTGGGGTTATCCCCATAATCGATCTCTCGAGGACTGCGTGTAATTGTAAGTGCAGATGTTATTTCAATTAAACAAAAATGCCTTTGTGGGTTTGTTTGTTATAAAAATTATAATAACTATTGAGCAAATAAGCAGAAAGAGTAAAAATGACTAAAACAAATATGAGAAACATGTCAGGGAAAGGTGTATGAAATTCCTTATACTAATAACAATCCTTATTTTTCAAAATCATCACTTGAACCAATCATTACAGGCTCTTAAGAATATTTTTCTCTAATTCCTTAGCAGAAAACCCCTTGGTATTCTCCTTATACCCCAATTCCTTAGTGGTATAGAAAGAATACCAAGCACGTATTTTTATCAAAAGCTTTACGGTTACTATAGGGTATCCATATTCCTAGGCGATATCTACTATAGTATTATCGTATAAAAAGCGTTAACAGTGGTTTGTCTGACCTAAGGTTAACCATAAATCAAATCCTGTTTTCCAATATGGACAAGCATTAAGAACATTATACGATAAACATGATTATGAGAAAGCAGTGAAATTTCTATTGCAAAGGGAAAATTGTCATTACAGGGAAAATCAGGGAAACCCCCTGGCATTGGGGGGTTTAGCCTCTCATAGTATTAAGAATAAAAAAAAAGAAAATTAAAGATAGACAATACAATTTGATTGAAGGAAAATTGATTCTTCAATCGCTTCCGCTCATGAACGATCGTCTTCTCCAAATCTCCTTGATCGCCTCCACTCTAAAGTCAATTGTTCGTAAAAGTAAAAAAGTGTTTCTTCTCTTTTCCAAACCTTGCCTAAGTAATTCCAAAACAATTATAATAGTGCAAAATTCCCAAAATACCCCTCAGGGCACAAAACTCAACCAATGAGAAAAAAATCACAAATTTGGTACTCCCAGGCTTGCTGACACGGGTCGTGTCAGCTGACACATGCACCCGTGTCAGCCCTCTGACTCTTGCGTTCAACTTGTTTCTCTCCCAGGCCTGCTGACACGGGCCGTGTCAGCCCTCTGACTCTTGCCCAATCCTTCATTTCAAATACGTGTTGCTCCGACCTACTGACACGGGCTGTGTCAGGTGACACGGGCACCCGTGTCAGCCTACTGTCTTCATTCTAATTTCATTTCGAGTTTTTGCAATTTTTCTCGATTTTTCACTCCAATTCTTCCTGAATGTTTATGTGAACCTTAAAACAAAAGAATAAAACCCATGCATAAAATATCATAAAAGAGATATAAAACAAATAATCAATAACAAAATAGTAACAAAAACAAATATCGAAATAACGTATGAAAACCACTGATCAAACTCCCCCAAACTTAAATCGTTGCTTGACCTCAAGCAACAAGCTTGCATAAATTTTTTTCAGATCAAACGGTACATATCAAATGAAAGACTTGTGAAGGTAAGGTGTGTCTGTACTCATACGTGAGCCTTTGTTCCGATCGGCGAAAACTAGTTTTCTTGGTAATCGTCCGTTAACGAAGGTATCACACAAACACAAATCGCGGTAAAACCACGGACCTACATCCCCCTTTTCGATTACCTCTCCAACTATGCTTTGGGCTTAAGTCTTTTCTTCGATTTTCTACCCCTTTCATTCGGATAATCAGATTAAGGCATTTTTCGTTTTCCCTCACATGTACAAGATTTATCAAAAGTTTTTCTAGGCACCACTATCTCTTTTTTCTTGCTCATTGGTGTTTATTAGTCTACTTTGGGACGACAATTGAGACTCAACCGTCGTTAGGCTAAGTAACTGGTGAGGGTTACCTAACTTAAAAAGACTAGTTGTCTTTATCGCCATTATTCACTTTTTCGGTACCTTAAGTCATTCTATCAATCAACCTTATACATGCAATTATTTTTAGTCATGTCGGACTATCACTATGAACTAATTGGGGAATACTTCTCAAATCCAAGTACTATGGCACAAATCTACACGTTGGACTCGTTTTCTTACTCCGGGGAATCTAGGGTGTTCAGGTCATTCCTAAGTTTTCAAACTTTCCCAATGTCCCTAGTTCTAACTCCTCTACCCTCAAACTCTATATACTTTCTTGACCATTGTCGCTCCCAAAAGATTCGCATCCAACGGTACAAACGCGAGAGTGGCGCAGAAAACACAGAGTCGCCAGCAATGTGTATTTATCCCGAGAGAGGGAAAGGAAACACTACATAAACCTGAAGAGAAAGGGGGAAAGACATGGTCATCGCAACCATAGTCCGGGTTCAGGAGTCGATTATGCGAGGGGAAGGTGTTAGCACCCCATGCATCCATCGTACTCGATGGGATCCACGCTTGTTGTCTAAACGGAGGGTGAGCTATCCTACTATCTATGGCTGTACAAAAGAAAACGGGGACGGGGGTGACTAAGACGGACTCGGTAGGACATATTCGATGCCCTAGGCCTACATACTTCCTCAGTGCAATGGGAGAGTCAGAGTCAATGTAGTTCGGACGGGAACTGTGGGGGAAGGTTGATCGCCAAGACAATCGCTGCCTTGTGCCTACATATCCTCAATCGGACGAGAGAGAGGAATCAGAGCTAATATAGTTTGTGGATACGACCACGAATGGGTAAGTGTTTTTTACGTGAGAGACGAGTTCATTTCTGAAAATGAAATTTGAAACCCAACAATCCCGAAGGATAAAAAGATTTGAATTTGCTTTTGTGTTTTTTAGACAGAAATGTTTTCTTAAGTTAGTTCATAACTTGCATTGCACTAAAGTCTAGGGCATAGGGACGAATACTTAACGAATCGTCCCAAGACAGGACGCTCACTAAGAACTCTAGAAAGATGAGAGGAAGCCCCTAATTTCTCATTCCCCACGCTTAAGGCTCGCGCGCAATACACTTTATCTTTATTAAGTGTTTTCAAGAAGTTTTGAGATGAGAAGAGAGAAGACCCAAAGGAAACTCTAAAGGGAAACTATGAGTCCTAATGTTATCATGCATGGATGACCTATGGTTAGTGAGGCTTAGGAGGGACGACTACCTAAAACCTAATGCTAATCCTACTCCAAGCTTAATCAAAAATTAAGTTGGACTAGGTAGCTTTAAAGGGAGAGAATCCAAGACTTAAACAAGTCTTGAGATTCATGGGAGGAAGATAGTGAAAGAGAAGAATGAGAAAGAGAAGGATGAGATAAGAAACAAGACAGGGTAGAAAGCACATCATATCAAGTATATCCAACTCACACCACTAAACAAGTCTCAAAGATCATGCAAAACATCTCAAGTAAGCATGCAAAGGTAATCATGAAAGAATGCAAGCATACTTATATGAAATGCACAATTAAGCACCAATGAACTTCATATCAAGATGAAATGAGAAAAATAAGATGAAGCTGAAAGCAAGTCAAAACCAAGATCATACCATCATCAACAATTTTCATGTGCAAGAAAAGATCTAAACATGAAACATTATGCACCAAAGAAAGTCCACAAAAGGAAACTCAAAGTCCAAACACTTAGCACATGCCAAACATGATTCATAAATTGCAAAAATAAGTCTCAAGGGACCTCAAACAGGGGTAAACATCATTCCAAAAGCTCATACAAATAATCAAAAAGAAATTCAATCAATTAGGCATGGCAAATTAATTAGGGTTAAGAGATGTCATATGAAGATCATGCAAAATTCACTCAAGCACAAATAATCAAACATATATCAAAAGACATTCAAAAATTGTGGAATCAAAACCCAAATGACCTAAGTCAGAGATTAACAAAATGTCAAAAGATCACACCAAAATTCAAAGTTTAAGTACCTCAAACAATTAGGCAAAGATCACATAGGAACCATGAACCAATATGCAAAGGAGAGGGACTAAAATGCAATATGAAAAAGTTTTAAAAATGAAAAAAAAATGTTTTTAAGAACCTCAAGATGTCCTATGAAATATGCAGAAAGAATGGGATGCAAATCATGTACCAATGATGAGAACAAAAATCTACAAGGCAAGGTGTGCACAATTGAGACAATTCACAAAGAAATTAAACAAACAATTAATTCAGATGCCCAAAATAAAATAAAAATGGAAAATAAAATTTTACAAAAATTTTATAAAATTCCAAAGATACTTCATGATTTTTTTTAATAATTTTTGGATGCTTAAAACTATTTTTAAAAATTAAAATGCAAAACTATGCAAAGAAAATAAAATAAAATAAACAAAGATGGCCAGGGGTGCATGGGTTTAGATAGCTGGCCCAGGTAAAATAGTCCACCAGCGAAGTCAAACAAAAACCATAAGCTTCAGTCAACATGATTGACTCATACACACCCTTGGATCAATCTCACGCATGATATCAAGTCAACAAACCACACAGTATTCCAAATGAAGGGCTTAGATCACACGCATATAGTAATTAATGTACACACGCGCACACCAATATTATTCAGAAATTAAAATGGAAGCACATGAAGGGCACATGGTAATTTTAATGTGTTGGCAATATCACATTCATCAGATCCATCCAACGTGTGAGAATCATTCAACAAAACAAGCAAGTAATCATCATGTGTGGTCCAGATCTGAGTGCGCATGATAACAAACATGGTTTAAAAACACACAATCAACAAAATAAGAGGGGATTTTAAATGACGTGGCTATGCATGAACCATCAGATCTGGACCATCAACGGCTACGATTTCATCTTCAATCTCCATCCCTCAGGCGGCCTGAAAAGCAAACCAGACGCCGGAGCCCTACCTCCGGTCGTCTTCTCCGGCGACGTCAACACCAAAAATCTCCAGAAATCAAGAATAAGTACACCATTCCACTCAGAATTCAACAAGGATTATGAATATGCAATTAGTTCCAACAGATCATCAACACACAAGGCAAATCGAAGAGATAAAGTTTAGATCTAAAAACTTCAGATCTACAATACAGCCATGATACACGTCCAAAATCAAATCTAAACATATCAGCATGATCAGCAACTCATGAGGAACACAATGCACACCATAAAATCAAGTTACATGATGATGAATTTCACACTAACCTGAGAATTGCAGAGCTTAAAATACACCAAGAAAACCCTCTGGAAGCTGCAGATATACTCCTTAGAACCTCTTATTGCAAAATAAATGCAATTAGAGCTTGGAATCGTGCTAGATCTTGAGATTTGAACTTGAACCTTCCAAAACTAAATCTGATGAAAAACTCACTCTCAGCTTCAATCAATGGTTGATTCTTGCTCTATTTACTTCACTGATCAAGAATGTGAAATAAAATCTCAAAGAAACTCCAAGGAGAGTGAGTTTCGAAGAGAGAAAGAGTGAGAGCAAAAATTGGAATTCTGAGCAACTGAGAGCGCATGAGGGTGAAATGAACGTGTGAGTCTCTTTATATAGACTTGGTTAGGCCTTTGAGCATGATTAGGGTTTCATTAATCCCTTGATTAAGGCTATCCAAGGTGATTTGCCAAAATGCAAGTTGTGATGCACACACTAATCCACATGTGCCAAGTTCATGAAATAAGTATGATTCACTCACATTTCTTCTGCTGATCACCAATGAATTGAAATTGGGCCTTGTGGTGACTTGATTTATGAGATATGATCTATCTTGCCAATTTACATTTTGTGAAATAAGTGAAGTACATGGCACGTATCCACTTGGTTCAAAGGTCAAAAATGGTCCTCATGGAATGTACTTGAATATGGCAATGTGACTTGGAGCATTATAACCAATTACAAGTCATTTTGAACCAAAATGCAAAAGGTGGAAAAAATGAATACATGTGAAAACCTTAAAAACACTTTGCCTTCTTTTGATCATAACTTGAGTTTCACAAATGATATGGAGACAATTTAGTACTTTTTGGAAATGGGAGAGAAAGATCTTCGACTTTCATGTTTGAGGAAAATTCATTTGAAGCTTCTTTGATGATGAAAAGTCAAGTTGAATGTGGTGGAAAAACTGCCAAAAATGGAAAGTTTCAAATTATAGGTCATTTCCATATTTAGTAACTTTTGCACAAACTCTTGATTCTTGATGAATGACATGAATCTTGACATTTGAGGACCATATGAGGGTACAAGACCTTAAAAATCATGAAGAGGACCTCAAAATTCCATGGTTGACTTTCTTCCTTACAGTTGACTTTTGCTTACTTCACAAGTAACTGATCCACTGAACATCTTCCACAATGAACAACTAGCCAAGCCTTCCTTTATGAGTGTTTGCGAGCATATGGAAGCCATGAGAGCATGCTTGAATCTACAAAGCCCCTCAAGAAGTCTTTTGGGTCAAAAACCCTAATTTGGTCCCTTTGGTTTGGAGGGAAAGATTCACTTGAAATCCTTAGCCATTCTTGATCTTATGAAGACATGATGAACCCCTCAAACCACCTTGAGGCTTGAGACTCCTTTGAGATGAACCAAACACCTTGTAAACATCATATAGAAGTGATCTAAATTCTCACATAACATCTGGAACACCAAAATCACAAAATCACTAGCCAATTGCTCAAGCCTTTGACAGATTTGCAGTTGGAGTGTCATCTCAAGTTCCAGATCATTTCAATCCATTCCAAGCATCCAGACACACTCCATGGCACCTAGATAAGCTATCCAGATCATTGGAACCTAGCTGTAACACCTCTAACCCAAAACACGATCACCAGCTGCAAGAGGTGAGCATGAGCTCTTCTAACTCTATGATCCATGCATTTTTTGCTGCACAATAATTTGGCCATATGTTCATAATCTTGCATAGAGTGTTTACCCTCAATCAATTGCTTTGTATGAATCGTGTTTGGAATTTCTGAACCTTCATGCAGAATTTAGGGTTCTTGAGGTTTCTCTTTGATTTCTTATTCCATGCTTAAAATAAATGAAATTAAAGACCATAGACATGATCGTGAGGTTGAAACAAGTAGATTGATATGTAGATTGCATGATATAATCAAGTATTCAGTGAGATTGGATAGAAAATGCAAATCTGCAGAAACAGAGGAAGGGCGTGTGTTCTTGCCATGTTCTTGGCGCCCTTTTTCAAATATTTGAATATTTGAATTTTGTGATTTTATTTAATTGATTCAAAAATTAATTTCTCTCTGAGTTTTAATGATTTTGAGTTGATTCTTTTTTTAATAATTCAAAAAAATGTTAAAATAATTTATTTACCAAAAAATCCCAAAAATATTATTTATTTCATATAATTGATATTTTTGCAAAGAATTAATATTTTAATTGTTTTTTACATTTAAAATAATTTTTTTCCTTCTTGATTTTGCAAATTTTAATGATTTCTAATCATTCTGTAGGTCAAAACATGATTTTTGAAACATTAATCCAAGATCACAATTTGTTTTCCACATGTTAAATAATTTTGATCATTTTAATTGAATTTTTTATTTAATTAAAATACATTTTGGAAACAAATTAGGGTTTTGATTAATTCAACCCTCATCAAACCTTTTAAAAACATTTTTGGGCCTCTAATGGAGTGTAAGGCCCAATTCTTTGTAAATACAAACCTATTTTGGGCCTCAAATGTTGTATAAGTCTCGTTGTATTTCAAAAGTTCGGCGCGATTATCGCCCGTTTAAAACAAACCATCTGGCCCTCTCCTCGAGCTATAAGACCCATTCAAAACTCTTTGGGCCTCTAATAGAGTGTAAGACCCAATCCCCTTTTGAAACCAAAAACTTTTGGGCCTCAGTTATTGTATAAGACCCACGGTGTTTTCAAAACCTCGGCGCGATCGTCGCCCTTTTCAAAATTAACCACTAGGCTTCTCCTTGAGCTATAAGACTCATCTTTGTTAACTTTCAATCATTTTGGGCCTCTTGAGAAAGTGTAAGACCCATCCCCTTGTACAGAAAATCTTTCTTGGGCCTCAGTCACTTGTATAAGTCCCTGTACAAAATGACAGTGCGATCACTGATAAAATCTTGGGCCTCTCCTTGAGCTGTAAGCCCCAACAATCTTTTCAAAGCAGTTTCTCCTTTTATTTTGAATATAATATTGTTATCAAAGCTTTTTTTGTTGAACAACTAACAAAACAGTTTGGAAGCTCTACAACCGAGTAAGTGTTTACCCGCTTTTATTTACCGCTTTCATATGCATATAACTGTATTGTGGGGCTGTTTCACTGTATGTCTTCTTTCATAAACTCATATCGACTGTGTAATACTAGTATAGATATTTAGAGTTTCCCCGACAACTACGTCTATAACTAGACAAAACCTCGTCTCCTTACATCCGACGTTCTCCCGGATATTTCAACATAACCTAAACCATGAGAATTTTCTTTTACAACAATTTTAGATAACTAGATCTAAGAAATCTCCCCCTTGAACAATTCATATACAGAAGGCCAATGTTCCAAGTGAAAACCCTTCTGGAACTGTTCATCAGCCTCCTCTTGGGCTTAGTGCAAGGACCCACAGGCTTCCTAAAAGTATCCCCACCTCCTCTTGGGCGTTGTACAAGGACCCGTCGGCTTCTTAGAAGTTTTCACAGCCTCCTCTTAGGCTTCGTATAAAGATTCTTCCTCCGGGAAGATAGCCTCCTCTTGGGCTTCATACAAATTGTCCCGTCGGCTTCTTAAAAGTTTTTCTCGCCTCCTCTTGGGCTTCGTACAAACTGTCCCGACGACCTCTTAAAGGTATAGGAACAGAAATTAGTCATCTTAATAGAACAGTCTTTCAAAGAGTCTAGATCTTCCTACGACGAATATACTGTCTCTGGATCTCTCTTAAGCATAGTACAAAAGATAAAACTCTAGACTTGGACAGTCTAACCTCCTTGAGTCTCGAAGACATTCTCAAGTTCCTGTCAAAAATAGGAAAAAAACACCCATAGACTTGGACAGTCTAGAAACCCTTTGGATTCCCCGTTTCCTTAAAGAACAGGAAATAATCCCGGTCCTCAGATCAAATCCATGAGTACATCATTACCCATAGAAGAACTGATTTTCTCTTTTAACCAACATACTGGACCTGTCAATCAACTAAAACAGTAACCCTAGCCTCCTCTAGGGCTTTGTACAATGATTCTCCCCAGCAGAGTTAACATTTTTAGTCTCCATCTCGGGCTTCGTACGAGATACCAAATCACTCTCTTGTTGAGTATAAAAGACTCTCTTGTTGAGTCAAACCTTTTCAGCCTCCATCTCGGGCTTCGTACGAGATACAAATCACTCTCTTGTTGAGTATAAAAGACTCTCTTATTGAGTCAATCTTCTTTTAGCCTCCATCTCGGGCTTCGCACGAGATACAAATCACTCTCTTGTTGAGTATAAAAGACTCTCTTGTTGAGTCAATCCTCTTTTACCCTCCATTTCGGGCTTCGTACGAGATACAAATCACTCTCTTGTTGAGTATAAAAGACTCTCTTGTTGAGTCAATCCTCTTTTAGCCTCCATCTCGGGCTTCATACGAGATAAAATCACTCTCTTGATGAGTATAAAAGACTATCTTATTGAGTCAAACCCTTTTAGCCTCCGTCTTGGGCTTCGTACAAGACACATATAAAAACACTCTCTTGTTGAGTCAACCCTTTTAGCCTCTATCTCGGGCTTCGTACGAGACACAAAAGCATCCTCTTGTTGGGTCAATAGCCTTCTCTTAGGCTTTGTATAAATAAATCCCCGTTTGATTCAATAAACCTTTTAGAGTCAAATCATGCTTTGGTCACAACATACAAACATTAACAACTCCTTTTCCCTCGTCTAATTGTTGTAAGCGGCAAGCCTCTGGATTATTTACATCCACGCCACTGTCCCTCTTTTAGCATGATAAATTCCTAAGGAAAGATGGCATTGCTCTAAACTGAGTTAAAGTCTTCTCCTTCAGGTTGAAAATCCCCTATAAAGGAAATTATGGCATTGCTGGATTCGCATATCCCAGTTAAAGTAATTCTCCTTTATAATCAGTCACCCAACAGTTATGCCAAACAGACCAAATATTCCCCTTTAGAGATGACAAATTCTCTCTAAAGTCAACACCCTTTTAGCTTCACATTTTGGGCTTCGAACAAGATACAAATAGATCCTTCAGCTTCACATCTTGGGCTTTAAACAAGATACAAACCACCTTTAGCTTCATTTCTTGGGCTTTGAACATGACACCAAAACACCATTTCCTCCCATAGAATAGGAGGAACTACGATCGCTCTGATTTCCCTATCCTGGGAATACATAGGCATAAGATTGAAAAAGAATCTTAGCTAGCACACTAATAAAAAAACCCCAAAGTCCTCTACCTCCATCCAATCTGGCGCAGGATCCCAACAAATTCCCCATGAACAATCCCGGTATTTCGTTCTGAACAAAATAAGCAGAGAGAGACCCACGAACTAAAGCTGCATCTGTAAACCAACAGTTTTGACTGTTTAACCTCAGTTTGCAAGCAGGGTTAATTGGAGACATCTATTTCCCTTCCTTCATCAGCTTCAATAGGATAAAAAATGAATCGAACTGTAGTACCAAAGCGATAGTGATTCGAAACCACAAAAACCGTGTTACACTAACTGGAAACGGAACGGGAGGAAAGGGGAGGAAAAGGAAAAACGGACTCGCAAGGATCATCGCAATCCTATGTCTACGTATCTTTGTGGATGAACGAAGAATCAGAGTCGACGTAGTTCGACGGACTACGGTTTTGTGGGGGAAGGTTGCCCGCCAAGACATCATCGTCTCGTGCCTACGTATCCTCAATCTGACGCGAAGGAGGAAGTCAGAGCAGCCGTAGTTCGACCTAAGGGTCGGTTTTGTTTATCTGGTGAAAGAGTCTCGATCGCACGTGGGCGAGAGAAAAAGGTTTGATTGATAAGGTTGTGCTCACAGAGATCTCGCACGATCTCATACCTACGTATCTCCATTAAGCAATGAAGAATCAGAGCAATGTAGTTCGCCTTACTAGGGATGACTTTGCTTTGTTTGTGTTTTTTAAGTGGAATACGCCAACGTTCGCGTTCCAGCAGTTTAGGTGTTGCCGCTCGGCGTAGGAGTCTTACGCGTTTACCTGTTTGCGGTAGAACGGAAATGACGCATCCTTTATGAGTGGATTAAGGGAGATGAGAAGAGATGACTCAAAGGTGTAAGAGAAAATGATAGGTAGTTGTTAGTGTGCTAGGCGGTTCGTCTCGATCGCACGGGTGCGAGAGAAAAGGGAAGTTAATTATTAGTGTGCTTGCCGAGACATCGCATCTCGTGCCTACGTATCCTCAGTCTGAAAAGAAAGAGGAATCAGAGCATCCGTAGTTCACACTACTACGGGTGAACAGGAAACAATCTCTATCGCACTAGGGCAAGAGACAAGATGAAACTCACGAAGGTCTAAAGGGAAACTCGCTCCTATAAGTCAGTATGCAACGATGGTCCTAAGGTCAGGATCAAGAGGGTAGTCTACCTAATGTTGTCATGCATGGTTTGTTATCCTAATGTCTCTCATACCTCCGACTTAATCAAAAATTAAGTGGAGTGAGGAATCCTACGGGATCATGTCATCAGACAAGTAAACACATGATAAATCAATCACGAAATAAACTGAAAGCAAATGAAAGAATAAACAGTATCAGTCAACAATAACGTCATACAATCAAAGTAATAAAAAGGGGGAGCTTTAGCCAAGATGTCATATCAACCGAGGCAAACAAGCTAGCTGTGGGAAATAGGGGTACTCACCCAATGGTATCGAGAACCATGGAGAGAAAAATAAGGAAGGGGAGATGTGAATCAGATCACATAAGCATCAGCATTGGTCAATACGAGCTTAGACAAATCATGGGGGTTTGATTGAGAAACCCTTATTCCACTTGACGGACTCGATAATAGGAGCAGGTGATGTTCAAAGCTTCAATCATGTAATGAGAGCTAGGAACGAATCAACTAGAATAACGGGGGTCGATTATGAACCTTACCTTCCGTCAATTGCCTTCTAGGAGGTCTTACAAGGGGATACGGGAACGGGATGCCTCTTTGGAGGTCTTAGGCACAATATTAAACAATCACAAACATTGCCTCCTTTGAGGACTTCCAGAATTGCTGGCCAAGTGGCACGGACGCCCAATCCTACTTCTCATGGCATCAAAAGAAAAAATACGGAATTAGTAAAAGAGAAGAGAAGTAATACCGAACGGATATCAATCCGTAGCAACACAAGCAAAGTATAAGTAAACCGAAAAACTTCTAGTAACCTAGCATAAATGAGCAAAAGTGTTAGAAAGCAAAACAGATCCTTGAAAGACATGGAACCAAATGCTCTTCAAAAACAATAAACAAGGCACTAAACCATAAACAGCAGCAACAACAGTGCTTCAGCACTTGCATAGCTATAAAAACCAGCAACAAGCAAAAACAGCCTATAACATCTACTATTTCCAGAACAGGACAGGTGTATATGCAACTAGACAGAGTATCAACATTTTACAGCACACTTTGTCCATTACAGCAGTGTATGCTACATCAACTTCTACCTTTATTCAATTAACTAAGTCAAGTGAGAAACACTACAAAATAAACTCAAAGATTAGTCAATGTTCAAGTGGAAATTGTCAATAAGAAGTAAATGAAACCAGCACCCAAATGCAAACAACAATTAGTCAAAAACTAACATGTAACAAGTATTAATAACTATTAAAAAAGTTATCAAATGAAACTATTGTGAAAATATTAGCACTAAAACCTAAGTATAGTCAATGTTAGAAATTAGTTTCTAATGGAGAATTAAGCCAAAAACAATGAAGCAATTAAGCCGAAAAACAATTAGTGTCATTAAGCAAAAAATCAATTACGGGATGATTAAGATAAAATCAATTATTAGAACAATTAAGCTAAAAAAGTTTAATCGAAAACCATTACAAAATCCATTATCCCCCCATGTAAAAATTCAATTAGAAACACGGTTAAAATCGATGTTAGTTCCTATTACAAAACAAATTCTAAATTGTTATCTAATTCTAAAATCTATTTCTAAAGTTATGAACTATTCCTAAACTTCAGTTCTAAATTAATTCTAAAATTGGTTAATTAAGATTAATCTACAATTATTCAACCGTTAATCAATGTTAAGAGTTAATTCCTAATTCCAAATCAATTCGGGTTAAGATCAATCAAAATTCAAAATCTAGTCAAAATTGGAAATTAATCAATAATTACACACTAAAATTCACAATTAGAACTAACTCCTAATTACTATCCAAAAACTAAAATGAAACAACAATCACCATTAAGATTTAAACACAATTAGGATCAAGATTAACCAAAATTAATAAAGAACCCTAATCATAATTAACAATTTCTAAACCACAATTAACAACCCTCCTAATCATCAATTAGCAACATTAATTAACTATGATGTGCAGAAAAGAAACAAGGTGTGAATAGCAAACTCATAGGCCCAATGCTAGACCATCCATGCGCAGGGGGTACATAAGTGATTTCGGTGGTGTGAGCAATCTTCCATGGAGCATTGGGCTTATGACATGATTCAGATTCTTTTTTAAAACCCTAGGAGGTTATCAGCACCACAAACTTCTTTATCTTCTCTCCTTCGCAACACCAGAACCTAAAACAGAACCTCCCACCGCCGCATCATTTCCTTCCGCCGACGACATGCAAAGCCAACTCCTCCATGCCCCTTCTACGCTTTTCTTGCGACGTCCGCCGCCAAGTCCAAAGTTTCTTTCTTCTCCGTTCAAATCAACGGCGACGTTACATTCACCGTGGTAATCCTCTTCGCGTGATAAATCACAAATACAATGCCCTAGAACTATCCTAATCTAGATTGGAGCTCAACATCTCCATAGCAAGCTTAAGCGAGATAGAAACCTGTGAGACGAAAATGACAACGTTGATCTAGCACTTCAGGTACTATTCTCCTCTGCTCTTTTCTCGTTGCGATTCGTAAATCGTTGTGTTTCTGAATTATCGTATCTTGCGGTGCGATTGCTGAATTTGTTGTGGTGACTTGTTGTTGATAGTTGCAGGTTCTTGATATTGGATGGAGCTCGAAGCTCATTGAAGGTTGATGGAGATTTGCAGGAATCTGTTACGGTTGCTTATGCCTTGAAGTGGTTGGTTGTGATGAATTTGAGAAGATGTGCCGAAGTGTGAATTGAAGACGAAGCTTTTGTTCGAATCATAAAATCGACGAGCAATCTGAAAAATTAAGCTAATACGTTAACTCGAAGCCCTTACCGAATCGGCGTCGGCAACTTCGCAGGTAAAACTCATACCCTCTTCTCTTAGTGCGAATTTTCTCAATCTTTCTGCTTGATTTTCTTCTTCAATTTCTGTCGGTTCAGCGCATGCAATTGTTACTCTCTATGATTTTGCTTGAATTTGGTTTCTCGTATCAGCTTCCGATTCTATTGTTATTGAATTCACGGATTCTTGATTGTCACAAGTTGTAAGGAAATAAAGAGAAAGAGGAAATTGATGAAGGTCCAATGATGTTGAGTTGGTGATGATTGAAGTTAGGTTATGGTTTGAGGAGCTTGTTATGGTGTGGATCAAAATGTTGCAGAGGGAGAGTTATTGATGCGGTTCGTGAGGATGAAGGTGAATTGAAGAAGATTGCTTGAAGGTGAAGAGTGAAGAATGAAGGTTGAAGATGAGAATGGGAAGGAAGAACTCGAGAGGGAGAAAGAGTTTCTTGGTGGTTCTGTTAGTTTCTCTGAATTTCTGTTAGAAGTTAGTTAGGTTAGATTGAAATTGTAAGAGATAGTTCTGTTAAGAGAGGTTTTGGTTAGCAGTTATAAATTCGGTTATATCAGTTTTTTTTTTTTGGAATGAAGATGTTATGAGTTTTTTTGGTAGTTTTCTGGTGTAACTGTTATAAAAAATGGATTGGTGAATATCCTGCTGCAGTGAATTCATTTTTGCGCACCCTTGATGTTATGTACCTATTTCCCGTTGAAACTCTATTGTATGGTATTTTCCTTGTTCACACCAATGCACCCATATTTGATTCATCTTTAGATAATAAACCAATTTACTCTAAATTAAAACCTCATTTCCATCAATTTGTATTTTCCTGTCTGACTAACACCCAATTCCGCATCAGTTGAGCTAAGTTGAAACCACAAGCTACTCGATTCAATCACCTTTAGATTTAGTGCAAAAATGGATATTGACATGGTTATGTGGAAGTGGACTTAAAAATGGATATGGGAATGACATAGACATAGGATGAATGGATATAAAAATCGGTTATGGATATTGCACAATGAAATGAAATTGTAACGGATATGGCTATTTGGTTATAGACTTAGAAAAAACGGTTCAATGTGGACTAATTTGGGTTTGAAAATGAACATGGATATTTAAGTATCTAGGTTAGACAGATGGAGGTGTTTATACAAGGATAGATGGGTTAAAAGGTGGATGTTAAATGGTGATGAACTTGGATATTCCTGGATCATTGCTCCATAAGAAATGAGACCCAATCAACTTGCGTTAACAAGTAACCTGCCTTGATCTTAATGAACCGTTTGATGAAGATAAGTCTTGAGATGTGGCAAGATGTATGACCAAGGTAAACTTGACACAAGAACCTTAATCTCCTGATCTCAGTTGATGAATGTCCACATGCTCAACCATGAAGGAGAAACCCTAAACCACTTTGAGATGCACATTGATGCAGAGAGTAGCTTAAGATGTTGAAACGAAATACCCTTAATTCACACCCATGAAACCCTGACCTGATGCTCTTGACGAATCCTATGAATAGGAAAACCTTGGCTAGATGAACCTCTGAATAAGAAGATACTCTTGATAATGCAAATTCAACTCTGGATGCGGATGAGAGTCTCACAGCAATAGAGAATCCTGAGCTTGCGCATAATACCTTGATCCCACGCCTTAGGAGCTCATGCAATCGTATGATTAATGCAGTTATGACCTAATGGAAAATGAAGGTGGATGCAAAACAAAAGCCCGTTATTGATGGTATAAATAAGAGGGCAAATTTTGGGGTGCTACAACCACCATCAAAATTTCGGGTATTCTGATATTTAGTCCTCTTGCACCCCGAATGCCCGAACACCTTCGCCATTCACACCTTCGGGTCCAAGAAGATTAAATAGGGGCATCTGTCATACCCCAAATTTTGACCACTAAGATTTCCCATCATTGTGCAAATCATCATCATAATATGGATAAACCATCATGCCTCATCAATCTCCGCAGAGATGTTTGAGCATTCACCACAATCAATGACTAGGGTTTCAAGCCCCCTCAGAGCACTTGGACAAAGGATCAATCAAGAAATGATATGAACTTCAACTTGTCTAAACCTCTCTAACACCCATAAAGGATCAAGAGGACTCCCACATCAAGAATCAAGAACAAAGTTGCATCATTCCAAGTGGATGAAGCCTTAAGATCGCCAGTGTCACCAAATTAGGGTTTTGGTTAACTGAGGCCTCCAGATGGAATTTTTCCTCTGGGCATGAGCCATTGCTTCAAAGCACAACTTAAGATACTCCAAGGGACCTCATGGACCTAATCATCAAGTCAATTTAACCTCAGGGGAAGCATTCATAAAAAAATCAAGAATTAGGGTTTCTTGACCTAATTCACCCCTAAGTTGACTTTTGGGACAAAACATGAGCCAAGACCTCAAGAAATGATTTGAGGGTCTCCAATGCACTACATTGATCCATTTGCAACAATGGATTGATCCAAGAAGCTTGATCCACAAGTTTCAATTTCATCAGGACCACAATTAGGGTTTCGAGGGAAAAGTCAACTGTAACTTTGACTTTTGACCCAAACATGCTCCCAAACCTTGGGACATGATTCAATACACCCTACAACATCTATGGAATATTTCCATTAGGTTTTATTTAGGTCAAGGACTTGATTTCACAAAGGATCGCACAGTTTGGATTTCATCCGATAAAAAGTCAACTGTGCACAAAATCAAGTTTGACTTTTTGGAATTTTTCACAATTATGGTTCCTTGACCCTAAAACAATGTTAATATGTGATTTGAATCATCATTCATCAAGAAAAATCAAATAAATTGAGGTAACTTGTAAAAGGGGTAACCATAAAAAAACTTAGAATTTTTCTAAGTTATGGGACAAAGTGGCTAGGGTACCAACTTCCAAGGACCATAAGCTGGATTTGTAGCTCTCATTACACACTTTAAAAGTGTCAACTACAGCTCGTTCCAATTCCTCATTAATTTTAAGTTATGGAGTGATCAAAATGGCTGAAAACATGAAAATGACATTTTTCCAACACTTAGTGGAATTTTCACTAAGTCAAAATCTACCTTACTTTTTCCCAAATGTAGGGACATTTTTCACCTTGATCCAAGTCAAACCAGGTCTAGGGGTGGACATCAAAGTTAAAGTATGTCATGAGGGCTTTCCAACAAGTACCAGATCATCTCCAAATTCCATTTGAGCAAGGAGATACAACCCTTGGAACATGGCATCGTGAACTGATTTTTACAAGGCAGATTTGTGCACATTGGCTCGATTTGTCCAAATCTGATCAATCCAAGCCTTGTCATCAATTTGGACACATCTGAGGATAAAACAAGAAGGGAATGATCTGATCCCCAAGCCTCTAAAGTCCAAGAATCTACAATAGTTATGCTAAACCGAAAAAGGCTACAAAGATGCCAAGACTTCAGTTTTGTTTTCAAGCATTCAATGGATACACCAAGGTGGCATGAACTGGGCCTTTCCAACAGAATTCAGTCCAAGTTTATCTCTGAACCAAAGCTACAAAGTCTGTGCTCTAATCTCAAGTCAATGGCTAGAGGAGACTTGAGATTCCTTTTGCATAACATTGGCCAAAGGCCTGCTGTAGCCTCCATTCACTATTGATGCCAAAACAAACTTGACACACTATAAATAGGCCTCAATTGTGATCAGTTTGAGTACACCAAAGCACCCAAACTGATGCTTTCCTCAAAATCCCTCTCTTTAGGCCAAAATGCCTTCTTTTGCAAGGTATCTCTGAGTTTTTGAGTTAGAGAGCAATTCCATCACAGCTCATGATCCAAACACATCCCATATGTCATATCTAAGTTGTCCAAACTCTTATACGTGACCTGTAACACCAAAATCACAAAGTTCCCTCTCAAAACCTCAAAATTGGACTTTTTTGCATTTTTCAAGCCATGTCTTGATTCAGTCACTTTCAAAACCAGATAAGACCTCAAACACACTTAAAATATCATCCTTGAACTGCCCCAAATGGTTCCCCACATCTGGAACACCATTTAAGAGAGTTGCCATATTGGTCACTTTTGCCCCTTTTGCAAGAAAGAGCTTAAACTTGTTCCTGAGGATTCCAGCTGGTTCCAACCATTCTAAAAGCTCCTAAGGGATCATTTGAGAGTGTCCAAAGCATCAAATTGTTTCTGGCACAAGAAACTTGGCAGATAGCACAAAAAGCTCCCAAAGAGGTAAGCATCACAACTTGAACTCTTTGAAATATGCATTGCTTTGAAGTCCACTGATCATACACCTCTCATGCATGTTGTATATGTTGTGTTTGAACCAATTGGCCATGTAATTCTTGCTTGTATCATGAGGTAGCATAGAAAATGAAATTATAGGCCTATTTTAAAAACACCACCGGGTTTTAAAATGGGGACCTCATCTGAAAAAACCAAGGGCACCATTGGATTCCTTGTGAAATTCTAGGCAGGATAAACCTAATTTTTGTCCCAATCCATGGAGAAATGAGAAAGTTACAACCTTTACGTTTTTGGCCCAAAAGCTGGCCTTGCCTTGCCTTGCCCAGGCCTAAAACAAGGCATACCTTATGTATTCATGGGGTGGTTTTGATACACGGATGTATCACCACCCCAGTGGTAGAAGGCGCGCACTGCAACTTGGAGGTCTGGGGTTCGAATCCCCCTCGCCCCATACCCTCTTTTTACTATTTTTTTTCCATTTTTATTACTATTTTTCATATTATTTTTAAATTATTTGAAAAATTAATTTCTCTCTCAATTTTAATTATTTTTATTGGTTCTTTTTGCAAAAAATCACAAAAATGTTAAAATATTTTATTTCACAAAAAAATCAAATTTATATTATTTATTTAATATTGTTGGTATTTTTGTAAATAAATTCATTTTTATTGTTTTTAAACCTTTTAAAAATGAATATTCATCATAAAAATCAAAATCAAATGAGTCCTAAATCATCTTGTGATTAATACCTCATTTTTCAAACCTTAACCAAAAATCACAAGTTCTTTATTTAGACTTATTTGGTATTTTTGTCATTTTTATTAAAAGGATTACTTTTAAAAGAAAATGAAATTAGGGTTTCTTTGATTTTCACCCTAACAAATCTTTTTCAAACACTCATGGGCCTCTTGATAGAGTGTAAGTCCTACCCCTTTGTAAATAAAACAATTTTGGGCATCACACATTGTATAAGTCCCTCTGTATATTTTCAAAAGTTCGGCGCGATCATCGCCTTTGTAACAAAATCAACTGGGCTTCTCCTTGAGTTGTAAGACTCATCCCCTTGTACAAAAACTGCTTTGGGCCTCAGTCATTGTATAAGTCCCGATACGATATTCAAAACAATGGTGCGATCACTGTTAAACCTTGGGCCTCTCCTCGAGTATAAGCCCCAACAATCTTTTCAAAAACAACTTCTCTTTTGATTTAGATTCAAATATACATGTTGTTATCAAAACTTTTTTTAATTTCTTTGAACAACTAACAATACAGCATGGAAGTTTGCTCACCTGTAAGTTTTTAACAGCTTTCATTTCCTCGCTTTCACACATATATATATATATATAACGGTATTGTGAGAAGCTGCGCACGATAAGTCTTCTTTTATATCCTTTTAAATACTTGTCATATATCAATTGTATATATACTAGTATAGCTATTTAGAGTTTTCCCCTGTAACTAGGTCTAGAACTAGGTAAAGCCATGTTAGTCACTCTTTAATACAGTCAAAACTAGTTCCCCATAGGAATTCCATATACAGTCTTGCCTTCTATTGGGCTTAATCAATATGGAACAAAGAGAAAGGCAGTATTCTTCGTGAACCTTTTCTCAGGCTGTCACTATTAGAAATTGTCAAAGAAATTCTACTCCCCGGAGTTGATCTATTCTCGGTGAATAGCATCTCTTGAGTTTCTTCAAACCTCAGAACTTTCACTAAATGATCTATTCTCGGTGAATAGCATTTCTTGAACTTTTATTGGTTTGGGACCCACAGGCTTCCTAAAAGCATCCCCGCCTCCTCTTGGGCTTTGTACAAGGACCCTCCGGCTTCCTAGAAGTTCCCATGCCTTCTCTTGGGCATAATACAAGGACACTGAAAGACCTCTTAAAGGTATAAGACAGAACTTAGTCATCCTTTGCTAGAGCAGTCTTTCCAGGGTCAAATCGCAGACCAATTTAGCGTTGATTCTCATCCCTTAAAAACACTTGCCTCCTCTTAGGCATCATACAAAAGATAAAACTCTTCGACACCAGTAGACTTGGACAGTTTAAATCCCCTTAAGTCTCAAAGACATTCTCAAGTTCCCTACGAGCGTAGGAGGAACCCTGATCATCCGATCAATTCCCAGCTGAGTTAAAACCCGTGGGTTCTAAAACCCAGTCTCTCTCCTAAAAAATCCCCAACTAGGGTCAGTATAACACTATCCCAAATCAGAACCTCAAGGTATCTGATATCTCAACTCTTCTGTAAACCATCCTCAAGAGTTGATTTCCCCACTTAGACCTGCCTAGGGATCTCAATAACCCTCAGCAGAAAGCTAGCCTCCTCTTAGGCTTTGTATAATGATCATTCCTTAGTGAAGCTAGCCTCCTCTTGGGCTTTGTACAAATGATTCTCCCCAATGGAGCTAACCTTTTCAGACTCTCTTGTTGAGTCAATCACTTTTCAGACTCTCTTGTTGAGTCGATCAACTTTTCAGACTCTCTTGTTAAGTCATTCACCTTTTAGCACTCTCTTGTTGAGTCAACCCTTTTAGCCTCAATCCTAGGCTTTGTACATGACAGATCAAAAACACTCTCTTGTTGAGTCCATCTTTTCCAGCCTCCTCGTAGGCCTGGTATATGGATTTCCCCTAGCAGAAGTCAAATTCCTCTTAGGTATGATGATTTCTCCAGCTTGTTCAGCCACAATCCTGGGCTTCGTACAGGACAGATAAAAGCACTCTCTTGTTGGGTCAAAAACTTTTTCGCCTCAATCTTGGGCTTTGTACAAGACATAAATCTTCAAAACCTTCTCTTAAGCCTGGGGCAAACATCTTCCCCAGCGGAGTCATTTCTTCCCATCCTTCTTTTAGGCTTTGAGGAATGATTTCCCAAGTAGAGTCAAACTCATTTCAGCCTCAATCTTGGGCTTGGTACAAGACACATAAAAATATCCTCACCCCGAGTCAGCTAAATTTCCCGTTTCAGCCTCAATCTTGGGCTTTGTACAAGACACATACAAACCTCCCCGGCGGAGTCAAAATCCCTTTTTAGCCTCAATCTTGGGCGTTGTACAAGACAGATGGAATATTTTCCCCTGGAAAAGTCAAACTTATAGCCTCCTCTTAGGCTTTGTATAATCATATCCCCAAAGAGTCAGTCTCTTTTTAGCCTCAATCTTGGGCTTTGTACAAGACATATAAAACACTCTCTTGTTGAGTCAGTCATTTCCAGCCTCCTCTTAGGCTTTGTATAAGGACTTCCCCAGTGAAGTCAATCAACCTTTTAGCTTCAACCTTGGGCTTCGATCAAGGCACACAAAATCAACAATCCCCTCAGAGGAAGTCCAATCCCTCTTTAGAGATGACAAATTCTCTCTCAGTCAAACCTTTTAGCTTCAATCTTGGGCTTTGAACAAGACACAAATACCCTTTTAGCTTCAATCTTGGGCCTTGAATAAGACACAAATAAACCTGTTTAGCTTCAATCTTGGGCTTTAAACAAGACACCAAAACATCATTTTCCTCCCTTAGAATAGGAGGAACTACGATTGCTCTGATTTCCCTATTTCATTTAAACGGGAATACGTAGGCATAAGATTGCGAAATCTTAGCGAGCATACTAAACAAAAACTCTAGGTCCAGTACCTTCATATCAATCAAAACTTAGGTCTAGTACCTTACCAAAAACATCGGGAGTAACCCGAACATCAACAAAAACTCACCCACTCGCTCATATTTCCCAAGAAACTTTTCCCAACCCATTAACGGATAAACACCATCAAGTACAAAGTGAAACCTAAAGCTAATATCCTATGGATAACCACATATAGGATGGGTAATTGATAACTCCCCATTGTATAACCTGAACCCGGACCCCCCAATCTCTTTAAAGCGTTTGTTCAGTTAAACATTCGCGTGCAAGGTTAGTTTTAGATAGCTTCCCTTTCCCTTCCAGCTTCATGGGATAAATAAGAAATCAGAAAGTAGCACCCACTCCTCCTCATTGCGGTGAGGAAACCCCAGCGATAAGGTGGTCGCGTCACCGACAAAAATCGCTCTCTACAGAACCCTACTAGGCATCAGAGTCAGGATGTTCGATCAATGGAGACAGATCTAGTAAGGTTACATTGCATACAAAGCGGACGTGGCCGGGTGCCACCACAAAACTATGAGCGCTGTAGAGTTTACTCAGAGAATAACCAAGGATGCTACCTCGTGCGAGCAGCCCTTCAGAGTCAATTGGACCGCAAAGAGGTTCAACCGTGTTCAAACTCTAGTCCGATCCACATAATGTCAGACTATCTTCCCAGTCGAGGCAAAGATGTTGTTTTAATACCTAAACAGGAAGTGGCCAAAGATGTATGCACCATAATCCCTCTACTCCATGAATTAAGAGTTCCCCTCGATAGTGGAAGGACTCTCAACCTCGAACCAATTGAGGCCAGCTATGACGGTCAGAAAAATCTCAAGGCTCCTGTAGTTATCTATCTACTGGGACCAGTGTCGTACAAATCCGATAAGGCTATCCCTTACAAATACGGTGCAACAACAATTGAGAATGGAAAGTAAACTCCATTACCCTCCGTCGTGAATATTATAGACATCAGTCGGGTAACACGGAGCGGTCGAATCTTCACCCGAGGAGTCGGAGACCCCACCAAAGAAAAGGAACCTCAAATAGAAGTTCCCAATCAACCAGTCGGGCAATCCAGTAATCCCGACCTTTCAAAGAACAATGATGAGATGCTGAAGCTCATCCAGAAGAGTGAGTACAACATTGTTGAACTATTGCAAACTCCTTCAAAAATCTCGGTGTTATCTCTTTTACTCAGTTCTGAAGCCTACAGAGAGGCTCTACAGAGAGTCTTAGAGTAGGCCTTTGTGGAACAAGATGTGACAATAAGAGAGTTCGACAGCATCATCTCCAACATCACTTCCTGCAACAACTTGGGATTCAGTGATGAGGAACTGTCGGAAGAAGGCCAAAATCATAACATGGACTCAATATTACAGTGAACTGCCAGGACGGTGCTTTAGCTAGCATACTGATAGATACCAGATCGGCTCTAAATGTTATGCCGAAGTCCACCCTAATGCGACTATCATTTAAAGGATCTCCGATGAGAGGCAGTGAGGTCATCGTCAAAGCATTTGACAGATCTCGAAAAAAAGTTATCGGCGAAGTCGACCTTCCCATAACTATCGGTCCTCATACTTTCCTAGTCACTTTCCAGGTCATGGACATCCGGGCAACATACAGCTGTTTGTTAGGAAGACCTTGGATACACGAGGCTGGGGCAGTCACCTCGACACTTCACCAAAAGCTGAAGTTCATCAAGAATGACTAACTAGTCACAGTCTCCGGAGAGCAAGCCTTGATCGTAAGCAACTTATCCTCGTAGTTCGAACTACGGATCGAAAAGAGGGAAATGTTCTCACCAAGACATTGTCGTCCTGTGCCTACGTATCCTCAATCGGACGAGAAAGAGGAAATCAGAGCAGTCGTAGTTCGACCTACAAGGCCTTTGTGTTTTTTACGTGAGCGACGAGCTCTTTTTTGAAAATAATTTGAAACCCAACAATCCCGAAGGATGAAAAAGATTTGAATTTGTTTGTGTTTTTTAGACAGAAATGGATTAAGTTAGCTTGTAACTTGTATTGCACCAAAGTCTAGGACATAGGAACGAATGTGTCGCATATCGTCCCCAACAAAACGTATGCTACACACCCTATAAAGAATAAAGAGAGGCCCCCCATTCCCCATTTCCCATGCACTTAAGGCTCATGCGCAATACACGTTTCCTTTACTAAGTGTTTTAAACTTGTTATGAGATGAGATGAGAAGACTCAAAGGTGAAAAGAAAACACTACGGGAATTCTATCCTAATGTTGTCATGCATAAGTGGCCCTAAGGTTATGGTAAGAAGGGAAGATTCTACCTAATGTTAGCATACATGGTTTAAATCCTAATGTCTACCCTATTACAAGCTTAATCAAATATTAAGTTAGACTAGGGAACCCTAAGGGAGCATGCAAAAGTGAATCCAAGACTTAAGCAAGTCTTGAGATCCAAAGGGGAAGAAAAGAAGTAAGAGATGAAGAAGAAATGGAACATGAGATAAGAAACAAGGTAGGGCAGAAAGTACATCATGCATATCACATCCAATTCATAACACCAAACATGCTTCAAAGGATCACACATTGAAGTTCACACAAGGAGTTAGAAGCAAACAAGAAAGGTTGCAAACAAACTTGCATTAGAATCACAATTAAACACCATTAATCAACATACAAAGGTTATGTGAACATAGTGAGGTGAGAATGAAGCAAGGTCAGAACTTAAGTCACGTCATGATCATCCAATTCAAACATGTAAGAAAGCTTCACATTAGCATGCATCATAAACCAAAGTAGCAACAATCAAATGCTAATGAAATGCATCATGGAAATCAATCCACAATGATCAAGTGAAGTGAAAACATGATGTGAATCCAAGTGGGCAGTAGCAAGAGCAAACTCCATGAAACATTATAAAACTCAAACCAATAAAAAAGGATCATCAAATATCATACTCAAAGCATATGTCAAAACTAGGCATGTATGCAACAAGATTTAGTCCAAAATGGTTCACATGTTTCCATACAAGTAACACAATACAAAATATGATCAATGCACCAAGTGCCAAGGAAAATCAGAACCTTAAACATGTCTTATCAATCCAAGAAAGATCAACAAGCATCAAAGAGGTTCATGTCATTCAGAGGCACAAAATTAAGTCAAGAAGTGTGCATTATCATGCTTAAAACATCATAAAATGAAAGCATCAACCAAAAATAGCAAAGTGATTCAATAAAATCCCAAAAATATCCAAAGGCAAGCTCAAACATCCAATTAAACATGTACAAAATATTGTATTAAAACAAGTTTAAGAACATGTCCAAAAGTGATCCACAAGGAAAGGTAGGCAAGTAATCGAGCATGAATCGAGGGCCAACAAAACTTGAATGGAAAGTCACTAAAAAGTAACTCAAACCAAGCCCTAACCAGCATCAAATCAACCTTATATCAAGGTCTAAATGTGGCTAAAAAATTAGCCTCAAAAGATGAGCAATGATCAACAAACTTCCTAACCCTAGATGAAGGGCATCATTGGAAATACACTCTCAAATTAAATCAAAATAAAATAGAAAAAAGAAATTAAAAATAAAATAAAAATTATGAAAATTAGGTCAATACCTCAATTGACTAGAAAATTTTTTTTTTGGATTTTTATCATGCTTAGAAATATTAAAAATAAAATCAAATTAAAAATAAAAGAATTGAAATAAAAGGAAGAAAGGGAGTTAAAGGAAGGTGTATGAGTAAAATCAGGGTCAAGGGAAAACAAGTCATGTGCGTGTAGGCCTCAGAATGGGGAGGTGTGAATATCATACACGCCTTAAGCCCAGTCCAATTCTCATCAAAATCAAACAAACACAATTGCCATGCTGGCGCTCATTAAATGAGGTGGCCAAAGGCTAAAATTCCATTGGACGGTCAGCAATTCAAAGACCTTGCCACGCCAGCATACACATAAGATGTCGAAGCCCTAGCTCTGATCATTTTTTCCGACCACCCTCACCGGAGACCTCTGTAAATTTCACCAAAACTCACAAAAAAAGACAACATCTCGCACGTTTTTTCATGGAGAATCAGAATATGGCAACACAAATCATTGATAACAGTTCTAACACCCTAAAAAACGAGCACAAAAAAATCACACTTAAACTGTAACTTCATTAAAACAAGACAACAAGCACACAAATAATGCCTCTACCATGAGAGGACTTCAGAATCACTAGCAACAAGCTCAAAACACGTCTATCATGAGAGATTCAAGGTGGAGAAAGTTACCTAACAGAGTAGCTCTGTTGGCCCTTGTTTTGACGTATAAATGAAGAGTAAAAAGCCCCGAATTCTTCCTTAAGCTTCAAGGATGATGAATCAAGCACTAAAATGGAGTGAAGTCCTTGAGATAATTAGATTCAAAGATGGGAATTCCTTGAGAAAAATGGAGCTCTGATCTGATTTTCTGAGGCAGAATCAAGTCGTCTCCTCTCATTTAGGATTTGTATCCTTTAAATAGAGTGGGTTGGAGTTGTTTTTTGCAGGCCCATGATGCAAGGGATGGTCTGTTTGGAATTTTTGCCAAAAAATAAGTTTTGAGAGTGAGGTACGGGTTGTGCAATAGGAGGGGTGTGTGGAGTGTGATTCTGAGTGGTTTGCCTTATGAAATAATCATAGAGAGAGCTGGCACGTGAGCATGAGATCACAACCAATTTTATGCAACAAAACTCATGTTTCCATATTGGTGTAGAGTGTGCATGGGTGGTACTCTTTCCACATGGCTTGGCTTAGTCCATTTTGGCAAAGAAAAATGACTAAAAAATAGACTATGATCCGTATAGAAAAAGTACATTATCATGCCACAAGAAATATCCACTACATGCTACCAAATAAAGTCTTATAATGCAAACCGTGTTCCTCACTTTCCATGATCACAACTAGGTAAAACATGCACTATTTGATGCATTCTTGAACCCTAATTAAAGTAAGAAGAAAAGACAACAACTTTCATGTTGACATGAATTTGAAACAAGGATTGGATTAATGAGAAAAAATGCCATTAACATGTGTCCTCAAATCTGGCTGCATGAAGTGTGATTTGAACAACTTGATGACACTACCTTTGAGCAATCATAACTTGAAGAATCCTAAACCAAATGAGGCAAACTTGGGTTCTGTAGAAAGCTAGCATGGTGAGGAACAAGAATGATGTTGGAATTAGGTTGAATAATACTTGGGAATATGAGTAAAATTTCCTTGAAATCGTGTCCTTGGAGCTGCCCAACAAGACTTAGAAAATTTCTAAGTTATTGTGAAACCATAAGTTTGAAATGACTCACTTTGCACACTCATAACTCAATGAAAAATGACCCAAATGGCATGGTTCTTGTGCCCATTTTGAAGGGAATGTTTCAAACAACGACTTTCATGTGGACAAGATTTGAAAATGAAGCCTTGATCACGATGAAAATTGGCTTTGAAAATGATTGAAAACTTTCCCAAAATAATAACTTTTAAAACCTAGTTTCTTCCAAAAATGGCAAGTTTTCAACTTCTTGATTTTTTTACAATTTCTTGAACATTCATTGACCAAATCTCATCCATTGACCATATTTGACTTGGAAATCATCATGTTGACCTAAAAAAGTCAGGAGTTGACTTTTTCACTGCACAGTTGACTTTATCCCCAATTCTCCTGATTTTAAATCCTCTGATCAATTGAAAACCCTCTGAGTGAAATTGATGGACAATCTTCCATTCCTAAACACTTAGGGACATGTGGAATATCATGGAATCAAGTTTTGCCCAAAAAATCAAAAATAACTGATTTTATGTGAAACCCTAATTTTGGTACCCACAGTCAAAGAGAAATTGACCCATGCTCAAAACTCAAATTCCTCTGAATATGAGGTGTATCCTCTCAAACAAAGATGAAATATGCCAATTGATGATGATAAATCTCCAAAAGTATTGACCATTGGAGTGTTAGATTCAAGAATTCCAAAAACCCTAATTTGAGAATTCAAGCTAGGAGGATGTGATTCACTTGAAATCTCTTGCCAACTGCAATCATCTGATGAGGTGATGGGCACATTAAGATGCCCTGAGGTCTAAGAATCCATTGTGACTTGAGTAATGGTGATATTAAGGACATCTCTCCCTTTGGTCTCTTGGACAATACACATGATCTTTTGCTTGAGCCTCTGAAAAACAACTTCTTCTCTTGAGCTAACCTAGCCACCTTGATCCCATGCTAAAGACCAATGATATGCACAAATGATAATGCAAAATGAAATAAAATATAAGCTAGTTAGAGTTAGAAACATGAGGGAAATTTTTGAGGTGTTACAGCTGCCCCTATTCAAACTTCTTGGATCTGAGGGTATGGAAGCAAAGGCTTCCAGACAGTCGCGATACACAGAGATTGAATACCAAAATAACCACACAAATTTGCATCCTGCAGGAGGAGGGACAACTCTGCTGGGGAACAAGTAATAAAAGGTGTAAGATCATAACACGGACGAGTGTCAAAGATCAATACGGACGAAGTATTGAAACGGACTGAAACAAACATGGACGTGTTGACTGCGCTGGGGATAAACACAGACGAGTGCTGAACGAATCCAGACGAACATTAAAGAAGTTGAAACCAACATGGACGGGTGTTTAAAATCAATACGGACGAGGTATTAAGGAAAAGGTTCACACACGGACGGGTGCTGAAAGAACACGGACGGGTACTGAAAGAACACGGACGAGTGTCTTAAAAGGTTCAAACACGGACGGGTGCTGAAAGAACACGGACGGGTGTCTAAAAAGTTCAAACACGAACGGGTGCTGAAAGAACACAGACGGGTGTCTAAAAATTTCAAACACAGACGGGTGCTAAAAGAACACGGACGGGTGTCTAAGGTCAATACGGACGGGTAATGAAGAAAAAGTTCAAACACTGACGGGTGCTAAAAGAACATGGACGGGTGTCTAAGGTCAATACGGACGGGTATTAAAGAAAAAGTTCAAACACGGATGGGTGCTGAAAGAACACGGACGGGTGTCTAAGGTCAATACGGACGGGTATTGAAGAAAAAGTTCAAACACGGACGGGTGCTGAAAGAACACGGACGGGTGTCTAAGGTCAATACGGACGGGTATTGAGGAAAAGGATTCGAACACAGACAGGTGTTGAAATGATATGGCGACATTACTGGGGATTGAAATGCTGGATCAAACATGGACGAGTGTAAAGAGAACACAAACGAGTGTTTAAAATCAATACAGACGAAGTATTGAGGAAATGAAAAAGAACACGGACGGGTGTCGAAAGTCAATACAGACGAAGTATTGAAGAAACAAAATCAAAACACGGACGGGTGTTGAAAGAACAAGACAGGTGTCTAACGCTAACAACCATGAGGGGATAATCCAATAGACCACCTGGACGAAGGGGTGAAAAACCACAGACTAACGATTCGGATAACCAACTCTGTAGGGGGATACCAGCTAATCTTTTGGACAACCATATCCGATGCTTGTAAAATGAAATTGAACGATATCACCTGAGTTACCGTGCTTCCTGCTAGAAACGTCTGGCAAAAAGGAACTCAAACCTGGCTTATGCTTCGAATGCCTATGTTTGAATTTTTCTATGGCGTAATGCTCCATACAAAACGGAAATGCTACGCTTTTGCGAGGATGCCATGCAAACATGCTTATGCAATGCAAAAGAAGCGCTCCGACAAAATAAATGTTGAAGACGAAGGCAACTCCACTGGGGGTGACAAACTAAATTATCCTCTGAATCAAAGACCCTGCTGAGGAAGTCACACTGAACGACCTTCCTGATCACAACCTCTACTGAAGATGAAACCCAAAACCTGATACCAATCGGACTTAAAACCTGCTAGGGGATGTCAACCACCCTTGAACAAACCGTTGCGAGGATTACCACCAAAATCTGCTTGGGGATACGAGTCAATAATACTGAACCGGCTTAGGGATATTATTGAACTTAACCTGCTGCTAGGGGAAATGACTTTACCCTGCTGGGGATTAGAGCATACCGTTACTAGTGAAAATACACTTCCTGACCTGCTGAGGGAAGTAGATACCAAGACTTTGTGGGGAAAATAAAATCTCTGTCTGGGAGAGATATCCAACAAGTCTTCTGCTAGAGATGCCACATTATCCACCTTGGAGTAATCAACTTCTGAATGCTTGTTGGGGAAGAAAAAACCGACCACGACTCCGGTTGGGGAAACAACCCTCTGAACTTTTGCTGGGGAGAGTATGCTCTTGCTGAGGATGATGAAATTTTAATGCTGGGGAGAAAAACTCTACTGAGGAAAAGCAATATTGCTACCCTACAGCCATTTGGTAAACTGAACCGTTTCTATGTTAATAGAATTTGCTCGAGAATCCATCCAAAACCTCCGCTTTGTAATAAACATTTGCTGAAAATGCCCCAGGGCTCTGCTGAAGAGAAGTACCAATGGCAATTGGCCTCTGCCCTACTGGGGAAGGCTTACCACCACCCACAAATCTGCTTGGGGAACGACAATTGATGATATATGCTCTGCTAAGGGACGGCATTCTACCAATACTCCATTGGGGAGACGGAAACCACCTTACCACAAACTTGAGAAACACCGACCCAACACTATGGATTCGTGCTGAAAAGTAACAAACCTCACCAACCTAGCTGGGGGAGAGCAAACTTCTAAACTCTTGTTGGGGAGGATAGTCATAACTTTCATAATGCTCTGCCATGGATGATGGAACTTCACCTATCTTTCCTGAGGAGGAATGGTGATTCAAACGCCTCTCTCACTGGGAAAAGATGCCTTTTGGCGCCTTGCTGAGGAAGAGAAAATCTACACTGGGAATTACATTGGTGATTCATGCTTCTATTGATCGACTGCATGCTGATTCTCACACGTGGACAACGGCCCTTTGATCTCCACTTGCCCCAGACTATAGGGTCTAACAGAAGAAATCATCTCAAGAGGATTTTACAGAAAACCTGGCTCTCACATGCCCCAAGGTCTTCAAACTCCTAGAGAGATTTATCAGATCTCGACATAACTCCCCCAGACTTCATAATCCATGAAGTAAATTGCCTCGAAAGGATTTGTAATGACCTGAAATACCCTACCTCAATATTCTGAACCTTGAAGAGGTGCTTTCGATTAATCTTTTTCTAGAGAGGATACCTTCCCATGCTCTTGAGGTGGCCTGCCTCGATACGTACCTTGAAGTGAATTTGCCTCTGATCGACCGGTCATCGAGAGATTTGCCCACATCTCGACGTGATTGCCTTTGCTTGGCTGCTTTAGGGAGATTTTTCAATGTGACTGCTTCGGATTATCTACGTCTTATCACCACTCATCGAGAACCCCCAGGCTGCGCACAGTCTCTTAACCACATGCCCCTTGACATGACTGTCCTTCATAATTTTCAAGCATCTCAACTCGGCGTGATCGGGCTTCTCGACTGACGTTCATTGTGTAAGCTCCCCTGATGCTTAAGCACACGCAAGAAGAAAATCTTTATTATGAGAATGACAATTCTAATGTAACACACATGTTAACCTTGAAGTTTTATTGAAAATGTATCGCCAAGCCTTGTGAACGAATCACTAGCTGGGATGCGACATTGATTTTTGAATGGAAAACAATACGCACATGCAATACCAACAAAAGTCTTATTAGCATAACTCATAGGAGTCAGGAATTCTATCTCGCTGAAGTACGCTTTCGGAATAAACCCTGCTTCAATTAGGACTTTTAAGGGTTATAACGTGGCATGGTTCGCGGTTTGAGAACAAAGGATTTATGGCTCGAAATTTATCTGTACCCACCCATTCTCCATGATGTCCTTCGGTCCTACGTTCAGTTAATCCGTCATGAGCATTTATCCTACCAAGAGGTTACGACATGTCATTGGTGACAATTAAGGAGTCTGCAAGGGTTTCGGAGTGGTAGTATCTCCTTTCGTCTTTGGGTGCCCGTGGTCACTCAACTTGCTTTTGCTCGAAGGTTTTCTCTTTTATAAGCCTTTTCGCTTTTTCTATTCGCTCTTTCTTCTTTTGTTTCCCTGATTTTTCCTGGACTGATTCTTTTTTCTTTTTTTTTGAAATTTCTTTTCGATTTTGAAGTCCATTGGGATGCCCTAACTTTTTCCTAAGTCATTTATTTTTGAGTTTTCGAATTAGCGGGCTTTTTTTCTCTATTTTCTTCTTTTTTTTTCTTCTTGAACAAATCGTGTGACACAGGCTGTCTTGACTTCTTTGAAAGGATTATGACTGCTTCACTCCTTGCGGTGAGGGATAACCGTTGTGGTCTCACGCCCCTTGGCCTCCTGATATGTGAGGAAAGAAAGGTACTGGATCCTCAGATGCACACTCCTTTTGAAAGTTGAATGCTCAGCCAAATCAACTGACAACTACGCTGCCCCTGGGTTAGATGTGAGGGTTTTTTCGAAATAAAAAGAAACTCCTACTTTAAGGCTCAACAGGGTTGACAAGGGTCTATCTCCCTTATGTCTCTGGTGTTTGGGGATTTGAAGCAATGTCTGTACATCATCAACAGGGTTTTATCCAAAAACACACAACCAAAGATTTTGTGTTTTTCACTTCATCATCCTCCCTCAAGAGTTTAAGGCAAGAAAGTTGGTATTGCAGTGCATATAAACATGATATGAGTGCATAAAAGTAAAGTACTTCAAGAGCAATACACTCATTACATTAAAATCATCATTCAAAACACAAACAAGTTTTTTCATGCAAACATTGTACTAACAAACAATGAAAAATTACACATAAAAATGCAGTAAAGAAGCCGAAGATTGCCATTGTTGAGGAGGCTTGACTCCGCCTGGACTTATTGCTTCTGATGACACTCTTGCGATCTGGTGCTTACTCTGACAAGGAGGCTTCAGCCCATGGGGGTACCATCTGGGGTGATGACCTTTGAGTCGATCAAATCTTGCACCTGGTGTTTGAACGCGTTACAGTTATCAATTGTATGCCCAAACGTTCCTGAGTGGAACTCACACCTAGCATTTATGTCATAGTCTGGAGGAATAGGGTACGGCACTGGCGTGGTATTCCTCAGCTAAATCAGAGAGCTTTTGAGCAAGCGAGCAAGCAACTGACTATAAGGAATAGGAATAGGATCAAATATCCTCTTGGGCCTTCTTAGTCTGAGTTGCCCCTGTTGTTGATAGTTCTGCTGCCGATGCTGATTCGGGCGCCTAATTTGCCTATGTACTTTCCTTTCCATATTTGGTTGAGGCATGAACAAGGGTTGTTGACGCAGAGCTTCTGAAGCATATGGTTGTGGAAGAGATCCATGACGTGAGGTGGATCCTACGGAAAAATACAGAGTCCCTACTTCTTTGGCAACAAATGGAGTAAAATCACCTTGTTTACTAGTGCCGACTGACATGAACTTGATTGCCCCTGAATCAATGAGCTCTTGGACCTTATGCTTGAACCTTGTACAATTTTCAACATTGTGAACAGGTGCACCAGAGTGGAAATCACACCTAGCATTGATATTGAACCCCAAAGGAAACCTTGTTGGAGCTGGTCCTAAAGTGACAAGCTCGACTAGTTTGAGCTCAAGCAAATAAGGAAGCAGTTGCTTATACGGCATTGGAAGGGGATCAAACTTCTTCTTAGGCCTCTCTGGCCTAGGATCCTCTTGGGGAGGAGGAAGTGATTGCTGATGGGAGAGCTCTAAAACATTAGATTGTGGAGGGGATTCACGAGGCAACCCATGAGCTAGAGAAGACCCCAAAGAGATGAGAGGATTAAGGACTTCTGTTGCATAAGCAAGCACATGATTGTTTTCCTTCTTTAACACCGTATTCAAAATTTCCATGACCAGACCCATCTGATTCTTCATCTGGTTGACCTCCTCTCTTAGCAGTTTCTGACCTTGGGACATGGCCTGCATATCCTCCTCGAACTGCCTCATCTGAATCTTCATTTCAGTCACTTCTGCACGGAGTTGCTCCATGGCTATCCTCTGATTATTACAGGTGGAGTAGTGGTAGCAGGTCAAGTCGTCAATTCTGAAGATAATACCAAGTCAGAATGAGAAATCCGCTCCTAAGCACCTGCTATGCATATGAGTATGGAAATGCCATGCAAGATGCCATGTTCGAATATTTCCAAGGAACCATTATTCTTTGATTCAAGTTTTTTTACCTACGAACCACAAGAAATAGATGGAAATGCTCAACAGCTAGTCTCAAAGTTAAGATCCTTGGAAGTACGAGAACATGTATGTCAGAATGCAAAAAGATAATGCAGATGCACAAATGGGATCAAGGTATCAAGTTGCTCTGAATGTCTGTTGTGCTATCAATTGAACAGGGACTAGAAATCTAGAAACCCAGAATACCAGAATATTGGATCACTAAGATAATCAAGAAAACCAGGTTGATAAGTCCACACTGACTAGGAAACCAGAAAATCAGGTAGGCTGAAGGTCACGGTTACCTGCAAACCTGTAAACACCCAGCCCCTCTCACATGTGGGTTCTAGAAAAACTGAGGATCCTCAGTATCACGGACTCTCAAGTCGAGAAATGATGATACGTTCACCATTTCTAGTTTGGCATCATCATCAATCGAGGAGGCCTCCACTGATTCCCCTCAAAAGGTCATCTTATGGCAAGTTCTCAGCTTCGGGTTCTCGGATCAAGAAGCGTAATGGGTTTGCCATTTCTGGTCTTCCATTATCACCTCTTGGGAGGAGTGTCTCCACTGAGTCCTCGGGAATGGTCACCAGAGTCGACAACTCATCAGGGGAAGATCCAATGACCTGCATCAACATGCAGTATCGGATATCTCCTGAAAGAGCCTCGTCCGGCTGTGGGTCTCGCGAACACTCCACGTGGTCACCACCACGGGAGCGACACGAGTATCCACGCTAAAACCTATGTGTATGATCAAGCCTAGGAAGTGGGCTTATCCCTCAGAACACTCATCCCGCCAAACAGAAAAACCAGCACAGTCCAGCACAGTCCAGCATAGTCCAGTAATGAAATGTAATAAAAGCCATAAAAACAGTAATATACAACAGATAATGCACAACAGCAAACACCCAATGAAAATAAATAGACAAGCGCTAGGATTGACTCACTTAGGGATGGGAAAGTCCCCGGCATAGTCGCCAGCTATCGCAACTGCGAAAAAATAACTAGCGAGAAACAAGAACAGAAGAGTCGCCACCGAACGTTATTTATCCCGACGCAGGGAAAGGAAATGATCAAAGAAGACCTGAAGAGAGAGAACACATGGTCATCACAACCATAGTCTAGGTTCGGGAGTCGGTTATGCGAGGGGAAGGTATTAGCACCCCCACGCGTCCATCGTACTCGATGGGATCCACGCTTGTTGTCTAATCAAAGGGTGAGTTATCTAAAGCCTACTGCTAAACGGAAACAGAAACAGGGGAAAAAAAGACGGACAGACTCGAAAGGATTATCGTAATCCTGTGCCTACGTATCTTCATGGACGAAAGAAGAATCAGAGTCAATGTAGTTCGACGGACTACACACTAAGGGGGAAGGTTGCTCGCCAAGACATCACCGTCTTGTGCCTACGTATCCTCAATCGGATGAGAGAGAGGAAGTCATAGCAGTCATAGTTCGACCTACGGGTCGAAAAGAGGGAAATGTGCTCGCCAAGACATCGTCGTCTTGTGCCTACGTATCCTCAATCGGACGAGAAAGAGGAAATCATATCAGTCCTAGTTCGACCTACAAGGCCGAAAAGAGGGAGATGTGCTCGCCAAAACATCGCCGTCTTGTGCCTACATATCCTAAATTGGACGAGAAAGAGGAAATCAGAGCAGTCGTAGTTCGACCTACGGGTCAAAAAGAGGAAAATGTGCTCACCAAGAAATCGCCGTCTTGTGCCTACGTATCCTCAATCGGACAAGAAAGAGGAAATCAGAGCAGTCGTAGTTCGACCTACAAGGCCTTTGTGTTTTATACGTGAGCAACGAGCTCTTTTCTGAAAATGATTTGAAACCCAACAATCCCAAAGGATGAAAAATATTTGAATTTTTTTTTTGTGTTTTTTAGACAGAAATAGATTAAGTTAGCTTGTGACTTGTATTGCACCAAATTCTAGGACATAGGAACGAATGCGTTGCATATCGTCCCCAACAGGACGTATGCTAAACACCCTAGAAGAATGAAGGGAGGCCCCCCATTCCCCATTTTCCATGCACTTAAGGCTCATGTACAATACATGTTGTCTTTATTAAGTGTTTTAAACTTGTTATGAGATGAGAAGAGAAGACTCAAAGGTGAAAAGAAAACACTACAGGAATTCTATCCTAATGTTATCATGCATAAGTGTCCCTAAGGTTGAGGTAAGAAGGGAAGATTCTACCTAATGTTAGCATACATGGTTTGAATCCTAATGTCTACCCTATTCCAAGCTTAATCAAAGATTAAGCTAGACTAGGGAACCCTAAGGGAACATGCAAAAGTGAATCCAAGACTTAAGCAAGTCTTGAGATCCAAAGGGGGAGAATAGAAGTAAGAGATGAAGAAGAAAATGGAACATGAGATAAGAAACAAGGTAGGGCAGCAAGTAAATCATGCATATCACATCCAATTCATAACACCAAACATGCTTTAAAAGATCACACATTGAAGTTCACACAAGGAGTTAGAAGCAAACAAGAAAGGGTGCAAGCAAACTTGCATTAGAATCACAATTGAACACCATTAATCAACACACAAAGGTTATGTGAACATAGTGAGGTGAGAATGAAGCAAGGTCATAACTCAAGTCAGGTCATGATAATCCAATTCAAACATGTAAGAAAGCTTCACATTAACGTGCATCATAAACCAAAGTAGCAACAATCAAATGCTAATGAAATGCATCATGGAAATCAATCCACAATGATCAAGTGAAGTGAAAACATGATGTGAATCCAAGTTAGCAGTAGCAAGAGAAAAATCCATGAACCATAATCAAACTCAAACCAATCAAGAAGGATCACAAAATATCATACTCAAAGCATATGTCAAAACTAGGCATGTATGCAACAAGATTTAGTCCAAAATGGTTCACATGTTTCCATACAAGTAAGACAATACAAAAGATGATCAATGCACCAGGTGCCAAGGCAAATCAGAACCTTAAACATGTCTTATCAATCCAAGAAAGATCACCAAGCATCAAAGAGGTTCATGTCATTCAAAGGCACAAAATTAGGTCAAGAAGTGTGCATTATCATGCTTAAAACATTATCAAATGAAAGCATCAACCAAAAAAAGAAAAGTGATTCAATAAAATCCCAAAAAATATCCAAAGCAAGCTCAAACATCCAATTAAACATGTACAAAAGATTGGATCAAAACAAGTTCAAGAACATGTCCAAAAGTGATCCACAAGGCAAGGTAGGCAAGTAATCGAGCATGAATCGAGGGCCAACAAAACTTGAATGGCAAGTCACTAAAAATTAACTCAAACCTAGCCCTAACTAGCATCAAATCAACCTTATATCAAGGTTGTTGGTTCTTGGATTGGCTAGAATTTTGGTAAAACAAAGTTGTTCATTGTTGATGTCACATGGGTGATGTCTTAACATTGAGTCTTAACATTGGTTTATGTTAAGTGTTTAACTTGCTGAAGTTGTGAAGTCTGATGTCACATGCGATGTTATGACATCAGGTCTGCAGAAGATTAATAACATCAGGTTTAGTGATGTTGTTAGGGTTTGCGTTTTAGCTGGATATTGGGAGAGTTGTTAGTCTCATTGGATGCGGATATCTTGGGATAGATATTTTCTGTTACAAACAGATTTGATGCAAATTTATAGGGAGGTTTAAAGACTGAGATTTAAGAAGATTTTGAGAGAGAAAATCTGTTTTGAAGATTCAGTTTTAAACAACAAATTAGATCAGATATTGTAGCAGGTCCAAGCCCAATTCAAATAGCTTTATAATGCGCATCATTCCTGAAGAAAAGGTAACGAAGAAAGAGAGCTAAAGACTGAGTGTCGTTGAGTCTTCGTGTTTGTAAACCATTCAAGTGTGAATTGGTATTGTTGTTTTGAGTTGTTCTTGATCAAATCTGTGAAGCAGAATCAAGTTGGGTTATTCAAAGTGTGTGATCTTTGAATTATATCACTGAAGTGATTTAGGGATTGAGTAGTGTTCTCATACCTAAGTGGTCTCTTAGGTAGAAAGTTCATTAGTAGGAATTAAGTTTAGGAGATTGTCAACGAGGTTGTTGAGTCTGTAAATTAATTCTACAAGTAGTGAATTTCATCCCTGGCTTGGTAGCCCCCAGACGTAGGTAGTTAAAATTGAACTGGGTGAACAATTCATTGTGTTGATTGCTTGTTATTGCATTATCCATTGCAGAGTGTGTTGTTGTGACATCGCACTTAACATCACACATCTGGTACCAGAATTTCAATTGGTATCAGAGCAGGCATCTTGTCTGTCTCTGGGTGAGATCTAGGGAAGTTACTTTCTGGTGTAAAGATGGACAAAGAAGTTGGAGGATTTGTCAACAGACCCCCTATTTTGGATGGCTCGAATTACGATTATTGGAAGCCAAGGATGATCACCTTTTTGAAATCCTTGGACAGCAGGGCTTGGAAGGCTATCATTAAAGAATGGAAAGCACCTGTTGTGTTTGAAAAAGATGATGCTGGGAAAGATAAAGAGGGCACCTCAAAGCCGAAGCCTAAAGAAGAATAGACCAAGGAAGAAGATGAGCTTGCCCTTGGTAATTCCAAAGCTCTAAATGCAATTTTCAATGGAGTGGATAAGAACATATTCAGGTTGATCAATACCTGTGAAGTTGTTAAGGAAGCTTGGGATATTTTGAAGGCTACACATGAAGGAACATCTAGAGTTAAGATGTCAAGACTTCAGCTTCTAACATCGAAGTTTGAAAGTCTGGAGATGAAGGAAGATGAGACTATCCATGAGTTCCACATGAGTATTCTTGAGCTGTCCAATGCATCCAGTGCTCTTGGAGAAAAGATGTCAGAAGAAAAGCTTGTAAGGAAAATCCTTAGGTCCCTTCCTAAGAGGTACAAGATAAAGGTGACTGCAATTGAAGAAGCTCAAGACATCAGCAAAATGAGGGTTGATGAGCTTATTGGATCTCTTCAAACATTTGAGCTAGGGTTAAGTAAAGAAGAACCTGAGAAGAAGTCCAAGAGTATAGCTTTAGTTTCCAGTTCTGAAGAAGCCAAGAAAGAGAAAGTAGACGATTCTCAGGAGGAGTTGTATCAGGCTATTGCTTTGTTGGGTAAACAGTTCAACAAAGTTATGAAGAGGATAAATAGGAGTTATAATCCCAATGTCAAGAACATTACCTCTGACATTAACAGATCAGGAGAACAAGGGAAGAAGTCTAAAGATGAAGAAAAATCCAGTAATGACAAAGGGATACAATGCTTTGAGTGTGAAGGGTATGGACATGTCAAGAAGGAATGTCCCACTTTTCTTAAGAAGCAGAAAGGGTTATCAGCTTCTTGGTCTGACAGTGAGAGTGAATCTGAAGAAAATTTAGCTAAACTTGTTAGAGCTATGGTTGGGGTTTATGAGTTAGATGATGAATCTTGGAATGATGAGGTTACTTATGATGAATTTGCTGTCACTTATAAAGATCTTTTCATGAGAAGTGAACAAGTGTGTCTTGAAGGAGAAGAGCTGAAGAAAACCATAGTACAGTTAAAAGCTGAAAAGACTGACCTTGAAGCTGAAGTCAGTATACTTGACTATAAGCTGGACTCTATGACCAAAACTATCAGAATGTTGAACAATGGTACTAATGTGTTAGACAACATTTTTAGTATTGGGAAGATGGCTGGAGACAAATGTGGGTTGGGATTCACCAGTGATGCAGGTTCTATCACCCCAAAACCAGTGATGTTAAAACATCATGATAGAACTCCATCTAAGAAGAAATACAGACGCTGGAGGTGTCACCATTGTGGATGTTTTGGACACATTAAGGCTTATTGTTATAAGCTACATGGGTATCCATAGAGGGCTCATCAGGTTGTTCCCAAACAGAACTATTATAAAGGAAGGCAGGTTTCCAAGCCTAAGAAGCAATGGGTCCCTAAAGTTACCAGCTTGATAGCTCACACTTCTTTAAGGGTTTCTACCAAAGATGATTGGTACTTTGACAGTGGGTGTTCAAGGCACATGACTGGAGTAAAGAATCTGTTGGGAGATGTGAAGCGTCATTCTTTAGGCTATGTTACATTTGGTGATGGGGTCAAAAGAGAGATCAAGGGGATTGGTAAACTAAACTATGTTGGTGCTCCCAGACTGGAGGATGTCCTTCTTGTTAAAAGACTGACAACAAACTTGATTAACATTAGTCAACTTTGTGATCAAGGATTCAAAGTAGACTTTACCCAGTCTGAATGCATTGTCAAAGATGATAAAGGAGAAGTCATTATGAAGGGAGCCAGGTCTAAGGACAATTGTTATCTATGGGTACCACAAGACTCAAAGTCTTCCATGTGTGTTTTTGCTAAAGAAGATGATGTCAAAATCTGGCATCAGAAGTTGGGACATATTCACTTGAAGGGAATAAAGAGAATCATCTCCTCAGAAGCAGTCAGAGGAATTCCCAAACTTAATATTGAGGAAGGAAAAGTGTGTGGAGACTGTCAAAAAGGGAAGCAGACAAAGATGTCTCATCCGAAGCTTCAACATGACACCACCTCCAAGACCTTGGAATTACTTCATATGGACTTGAAGGGACCTATGCAGGTTGAAAGTCTGGGTGGAAAGAAATATCCATATGTAGTTGTGGATGACTATTCAAGGTACACCTGGGTGAGCTTCATCAAAGACAAATCAGAGGTGTTTGATGTTTTTAAAGATCTTTGTCAAAGACTCCAAAGAGAAAAGGAGAGTAAGGTTATCAGAATAAGAAGTGACCATAGAAGAGAGTTTGAGAATAGCAAGTTTGAAGAATTTTGCTCTGCTAAAGGTATAAGTCATGAGTTTTCATCGCCTATTACTCCTCAGCAAAATGGAGTAGTTGAGAGGAAGAACAGAACTATCCAAGAGTCTGCTAGAGCGATGATCCACGCCAAGAAACTTCCTTATCATTTCTGGGCTGAAGCCATGAATACTACCTGCTATATTCACAACAGGGTTACCCTGAGAAGAGGCACTTCATCCACTTTGTATGAACTATGGAAGGGAAGAAAACCTAATGTTAAATACTTTCATGTTTTTGGAAGTAGATGTTATATTCTGGCTGATAGAGAACAGAGAAGAAAATTGGATTCCAAAAGTGATGAAGGAATATTTTTGGGATACTCTACTAACAGCAGAGCATATAGGGTTTTCAACTCTAGAACCAAGGTGATGATGGAGTCAATCAATGTGGTGATTGATGACAATGACAAGCAGGAAGATGATGATGTCCTAGATGATGTTAGAACATCAGTTGGTGAAGTTGCACCAGAAGCTGAAGACAGAAGTCCAACTCCTAGTGTTGCTGCTGCTGAGCCTGAAACTGAGCAACCTCACAAGGATCCCTCCATCAGGGTGCAGAAGGACCACCCAAAGGAGCTCATTATAGGTGATCCAAACTCTAGAGTGAGGACTAGGTCAAGAGATGTTATAGCAAGATCATGTTTTGTCTCCAAAATTGAGCCAAAGAATGTCAAGGAAGCATTGACTGATGAGTTTTGGATAAATGCAATGCATGAAGAGCTGGAGCAATTCAAGAGGAATGAAGTATGGGAGCTTGTTCCTAGGCCTGATGGAGTTGATGTGATTGGCACCAAGTGGATCTACAAGAATAAATCTGATGAACAAGGAGTGGTCACCAGAAACAAGGCCAGATTAGTTGCTCAGGGATACACTCAGGTTGAAGGAATTGATTATGATGAAACCTTTGCTCCTGTGGCAAGACTGGAATCTATCAGATTGCTTTTAAGGGTGGCTTGTAATTTCAAATTCAAGCTTTTTCAGATGGATGTTAAAAGTTCCTTCTTGAATGATTACTTGAATGAAGAGGTGTATGTTGATCAACCAAAAGGATTTATTGATCCAACATTTCCTGACCATGTGTACAAACTAAGGAAAGCTCTATATGGGTTGAACCAAGCACCAAGAGCTTGGTATGAAAGACTTACTGAATTCCTGGCTATGAATGGCTACAGAAAAGGAGGGATTGACAAGACTTTGTTTGTTAAAGAGGAAGGAGGAAAACTGATGATAGCTCAAATCTATGTTGATGACATAGTATTTGGTGGGATGTCAGATGCAATGGTGAAACATTTTGTGGAACAGATGCAGTCTGAATTTGAAATGAGACTTGTTGGTGAGCTGAACTATTTTCTTGGTCTACAAGTTAGACAAATGGAGGACTCCATATTCATTTCTCAGAGCAAGTATGAAAAGAACATAGTGAAGAAGTTTGGTCTAGAGAATGCTAATCACAAGAGGACTCCTGCTCCTACTCATTTAAAATTGTCCAAGGATGAACATGGTATCAGTGTAGATTAAAGTTTATATAGAAGCATGATTGGGAGTCTTTTGTATCTCACAGCTAGCAGACCTGACATTGCGTTTGCTGTTGGAGTTTGTGCCAGATATCAATCTGAACCTAAGGCTAGTCACTTGAATCAAGTGAAGAGGATCCTGAAAAATGTTAATGGCACTAGTGAATATGGGATGTTGTATAGTCATGGATCTGGGACTGAGTTAAAGGGATATTGTGATGCTGACTGGGCTGGAAGTGCAGATGATAGGAAAAGCACTTCAGGAGGTTGTTTCTTCTTAGGGAATAATCTGATATCATAGTTTAGCAAGAAGCAGAACTGTGTGTCTCTCTACTGCTGAGGCTGAGTACATAGCAGCAGGGAGTAGTTGTTCTCAACTTGTTTGGATGAAGCAAATGCTGACTGAATATAATGTCAAGCAAGATTTCATGACATTGTACTGTGATAATTTGAGTGCTATCAATATTTCTAAGAATCCTATTCAGCATAGCAGGACTAAGCATATTGATATAAGGAATCATTTTATAAGAGAGTTGGTTGAAGACAAAGTTGTTGTCTTAGAACATGTAGCTACAGATAAGCAATTAGCTGATATTTTCACTAAAGCCTTAGATGCAAACCAATTTGAAAGTTTAAGAAGTAAATTGGGAATTTACATTTATGAAGATTAGGTGCGATGGAGAGTATATTGTGCAGTTGTGTACGTTATTGAAAATTGATTCAACTGCTGAAGGCATACAAGATTGGAGTTCATAAAAAGTTACAAACAAAGAGTCTACAGATTGTCCCAACCCCCTGAATCTAGAAAAGTTTTCCAATCTTCATCCCATTCATCATCAGAAGCATGTCGTTGCACTGGAGGTTTCTTGTTGGTTCTCATTTTTGTCTCTAAGGTCCTGCCAGCTCTGGTTGCTCCTGAAGAAGTTCCAACTGGTGTCTATGTTTTGCTCTTCTTCTTCAGTGGATCTGGTTTCTTGTCCTCCTGCTTGAGGTTCTTAGCTGCATCTTTGGAGTTTGACTGGCTCATTCTTGGTTTCTGAGTGGTACTGCTAGAAGAAAGGCTTGTGTTTATAATGAAAAACAAGGAGCATCGTTTGTATCGACTGGACAGTCAATGTGTTGGAACTTGTATTTTTAGGAAGCATGATGTTTAACCATGACTTTATGTCAGGACATTGAGTTTTGTGATTGTCCAATTATGGCTAAAAAGGGGGAGAGTTAGCCTAGGTGTGTAGAATGTACCCTATATCTGGTGTGGTGTAGATGTTGAGGGGGAGTGTGTATGTTGAACAGCTGGTTATGTTGGTGCAGATGTTGAGGGGGAGTGTGCATGTTGAACGGATGGTTATGCTGGTTCTGGTTTTGAGGGGGAGTTTGCCCTTTGTTGATAGGTGGTGTGCAGCATTTTGAAGCTGTTCGAAGAAGTGCTGCTAGGAGTTTTGTATTTTTTCGGATGTTGAAGTCTCTGATGTTGCAGAGATTGTTTTAGCCAAAATTAGCCAAAGGGGGAGATTGTTGGTTCTTGGATTGGCTAGAATTTTGGTAAAAAAAAGTTGTTCATTGTTGATGTCACATGGGTGATGTCTTAACATTGAGTCTTAACATTGGTTTATGTTACGTGTTTAACTTGCTGAAGTTGTGAAGTCTGATGTCACATGCGATGTTAGGACATCAGGTCTGCAGAAGATTAATAACATCAGGTTTAGTGATGTTGTTAGGGTTTGTGTTTTAGTTGGATATTGGGAGAGCTGTTAGTCTCATTGGATGCGGATATCTTGGGATAAATATTTTCTGTTACAAACAGATTTGATGCAGATTTGTAGGGAGGTTTAAAGACTGAGATTTAAGAAGATTTTGAGAGAGAAAATCTATTTTGAAGATTCAGTTTTAAACAACAAATCAGATTAGATATTGTAGCAGGTCCAAGCCCAATTCAAATAGCTTTATAATGCGCATCATTCCTAAAGAAAAGGTAACGAAGAAAGAGAGCTAAAAACTGAGTGTCGTTGTGTCTTCGTGTTTGTAAACCATTCAAGTGTGAATTGGTATTGTTGTTTTGAGTTGTTCTTGATCAAAGCTGTGAAGCAGAATCAAGTTGAGTTATTCAGAGTGTGTGATCTTTGAATTATATCACTGAAGTGATTTAGGGATTGAGTAGTGTTCTCATACCTGGTCTCTTAGGTAGAAAGTTCATTAGTAGGAATTAAGTTTAGAAGATTGTCAATGAGGTTGTTGAGTCTGTAAATTAATTCTACAAGTAGTGAATTTCATCCCTGGCTTAGTAGCCCCCAGACGTAGGTAGTTAAAACCGAACTGGGTGAACAATTCATTGTGTTGATTGCTTGTTATTGCATTATCCATTGCAGAGTGTGTTGTTGTGACATCGCACTTAACATCACACATCTGGTACCAGAATTTCAAAGGCCTAAATGTGGCTAAAAAATTAGCCTCAAAAGATGAGTAATGATCAACAAACTTCCTAACCCTAGATGAAGGGCATCATTGGAAATACACTCTCAAATTAAATCAAAATAAATAGAAAAAGGAAATTAAAAATAAAATAAAAATTAGGAAAATTAGGTCAAGACCTCAATTGACTAGAAAAATATTTTTCTGGATTTTTATCAGGCTTAGAAATATTAAAAATAAAATCAAATTAAAAAATAAAAGAAATGAAATAAAAGGAAGAAAGGGAGTTAAAGGAGGGTGTATGAGTAAAATTAGGATCAAGGGAAAACAAGTCATGTGCGTGTGGGCCTCAGAATGGGGAGGTGTGAATATCATACACGCTTTAAGCCCAGTCCAATTCTCATCAGAATTAAACAAACACAAATGCCATGCTGGCTCTCATTAAATGAGGTGGCCAAAGGCTAAAATTCCATTGGACGGTCAGCAATTCAAAGACCTTGCCACGCCAGCATACACATAAGATGCCGGAGCCCTAGCTCCATTCATCTTCTCTGACCACCCTCACTGGAGACCTCTGTAAATTTCAAGAAAACTCACAAAAAAAGACAACATCTCGCACGTTTTTTCATGGAGATTCAGAATATGGCAACACAAATCATTGATAACAGTTCTAACACCCTTAAAAATGAGCACGAAAAAAATCACACTTAAACTACAACTTCATTAAAACAAGACAATAAGCACGCAAACAATGCCTCTACCATGATAGGACTTCAGAATCACCCGCAACAAGCTCAAAACACGTCTATCATGAGAGATTCAAGGTGGAGAAAATTACCTAACGGAGTAGCTCCATTTGCCTTTGTTTTGACGTGTAAATGAAGAGTAAAAAGCCCAGAATTCTTCATTAAGCTTCAAGGATGATGAATCAAGCACCAAAATGGAGAAAAGTCCTTGAGATAATGAGATTCGAAGATGGGAATTCCTTGAGAAAAATGGAGCTCTGATCTGATTTTCTGAGGCAGAATCAAGTCGTCTCCTCTCATTTAGGGTTTGTCTCCTTTAAATAGAGTGGGTTGGAGTTGTTTTTGCAGGCCCATGATGCAATGGATGGTCTGTTTGGAATTTTTGTCAAAAAATAAGTTTTGAGAGTGAGGTACGGGTTGTGCAATATGAGGGGTGTGTGGAGTGTGATTCTGAGTGGTTTTCCTTATGAAATAATTGTAGAGAGAGCAGGCATGTGAGCATGAGATCACAACTAATTTTATGCAACAAAACTCATGTTTCCATATTGGTGTAAAGTTTGCATGGGTGGTACTCATTCCACATGGCTTGGCTTGGTCCTTTTTGGCAAAGAAAAATGACTCAAAAATAGACTATGATCCGTATAGCAAAAGTACATTATCATGCCACAAGAAATATCCACTACATGCTACCAAATAAAGTCTTATAATGCAAACCGTGTTCCTCACTTTCCATGATCACAACTTGGCAAAACATGCACTATTTGATGCATTCTTGAACCCTAATTAAAGTAAGAAGAAAAAACAACAACTTTCATGTTGACATGAATTTGAAACAAGGCTTGGATTGATGAGAAAAAATTCCATTAACATGTGTCCTCAAATCTGGCTGCATGAAGTGTAATTTGAACAACTTGATGACACTACCTTTGAGCAATCATAACTTGAAGAATCCTAAACCAAATGAGGCAAACTTGGGTTCTTTAGAAAGCTAGCATGGTGAGGAACAAGAATGATGTTGGAATCAGGTTGAAATAAAACTTGGGAATATGAGTAAAATTTCCTTGATATCGTGTCCTTGGAGCTGCCCAACAAGACTTAGAAAATTTTTAAGTTATTGTGAAACCATAAGTTTGAAATGGCTCACTTTGCACACTCATAACTCAATGAAAAATGACCCAAATGGCATGGTTCTTGTGCCCATTTTGAAGGGAATGTTTCAAACTACAACTTTCATGTGGACAAATTTGCAAATGAAGCCTTGATCACGATGAAAATTGGCTTTGAAAATGATTGAAAACTTTCCCAAAATAGTAACTTTTAAAGCCTAGTTTCTTCCAAAAATGGCAAGTTTTCAACTTCTTGATTTTTTTACAAATCCTTGAATATTCCTTGACCAAATCTCATCCATTGACCATATTTGACTTGGAAATCATCATGTTGACCTAAAAAAGTCAGGAGTTGACTTTTTCACTGCACAGTTGACTTTATCCCCAATTCTCTTGATTTTAAATCCTCTAATCAATTGAAAACCCTATGAGTGAAATTGATGGACAATCTTCCATTCCTAGACACTTAGGGACATGTGGAATATCATGGAATCAAGTTTTTCCCAAAAAATCAGAAATAACTGATTTTATGTGAAACCTTAATTTTGGTACCCACAGTCTAGGAGAAATCGACCCATGCTCAAAACTCAAATTCCTCTGAATATGAGGTATATCCTCTCAAACAAAGATGAAATATGCCACTTGATGATGATAAATCTCCAAAAATCTTGACCATTGGAGTGTTAGATTCAAGAATTCCAAAAAACCTAATTTGAGAATTCAAGCTAGGAGGATGTTATTCACTTGAAATCTCTTGCCAACTGCAATCATCTGATGAGGTGATGGGCATATTAGGATGCCCTGAGGTCTAAGAATCCATTGTGGCTTGAGTAATGGTGATATTTAGGACATCTCTCCCTTTGGTCTCTTGGACAATACACATGATCTTTTGCTTGAGCCTCTGAAAAACAACTTCTTCTCTTGAGCTAACCTAGTCACCTTGATCCCATGCTAAAGACCAATGATATGCACAAATGATAATGCAAAATAAAATGAAACATAAGCCAGTTAGAGTTAGAAACATGAGGGCAAATTTTTAGGTGTTACAAGGAGACCTGGTTTGGACGTGCCCCTTGGCCAGTAGAAGTGGAAATAGTTCTGCGTACAACATCGGTATAGGGTCGAACTCTGATGGTCGTGTTGTACGATTGTTGCTGTTGTATCATGGACGAGCCTGTTGAAGAGGCTGTTGTGTCCTTTGCTGATGGTGTTGTTGATTTGGTTGGCTGTAAGCAACCTGAGGTTGATAGGTCGGAGCTGGCGCAAGGTTGATAGGAGAAGTTACTGCTGCTACTAGTTGATACCTTTACGTTTGCTTTCAAAGAGAGGTATTACCAATATCTTCCTCTTTTTTCTTTGGGAAAGCACTACCGTATCTTTTGGTACTGCTTGATGGCTCTACATTTCTGACCAATCGTCCTTCTCGGACTGCTTCTTCAAGGCGTACTCCCATGTTCACCATGTCAGTGAAGTCACTGGACGCACTTGCAACCATTCGGTAATAGTAAAATGAACTTAAGGTTTTCAAAAATATCTTTGTCATCTCTTTTTCCTCAACAGGGGGACAAATCTGAGCGGCAATTTCTCGCCATCTCTGAGCATACTCTTTGAAAGTTTCTTTGTCCTTCTGCGACATCTCTCTGAGTTGATCCCTATCTGGTGCCATGTCCAAATTATATTTATACTGTTGGATGAAGGCTTCCCCAAGATCTCTGAAAGTACTGATCTTGGTGCGGTTTAAACCCATGTACCATTTGAGTGCGGCACCAGTTAAACTGTCTTGGAAATAATGGATCAGTAGCTGTTGATTTTCTGTCTGAGTTGACATCTTTCGAGCGTACATCACCAAATGACTTTAAGGGAAAGAGTTGCCTTTGTATTTTTCAAAGTCAGGCACCTTGAATTTGTGCGGGATCTTTACATTAGGGACCAGACAGAGGTCTGCGACATCCTTTCCGAATAAGTCTTGACAGCGAATGGCATGCAGTTCCTCCTGCATCTCCAAGAATTGTTCCTGGAACTCATTCATCCTTTCGTACATGTATTCATTTCCACCAGAAATTTCTTATGGAATCTATCCTTCTGAGACAGTGTGCACCACTGGTTGTGGTATAGTCATTACGGAGGTGACTCTTGGTGCTTCCATGCCCCGAAGTTTGTAACCTTCAGGAGTTGCTGTCATAAATCTTGCATCTTCGTTTTCCCAAAGTTTGTAACCTTAAGGCCCAGCGGTTCCTGATACAGTTCCTGGGTCTTCAGTGACCGGTGGGATGTATCCTTCAGGGACAAAGTTGATAGGCATGCCCCAGGGGCGATCTTTAGGCATGTTGTACTGAGGATCATTTGTCTCCACTACGGGCGTAGATGTGATCTCTGGATCACAGTCCTTTGTTGTTGTCTCTGAGCTGCTGCCAGAGATTGCATGTCATTGTGAAGTTTTTCCAAACTTTCCTTTAGAGTGTCGACTTCTTCTCTCAACTCTCTGTTCTCTTCCTCGAGATCGTTCATTTTCTTTTGTCGATTGGCCCGAGTATTATATGAGTGAGACAGTTTGACTCAAAAATCATGACACATACGTGAGACTCGAAGATAAAAAGAGCGCGTTATGTGAGAATGATGAATAATATGCAATGATATATATATATTCAAAGAGAAACTTCAACATATAGATTGTAAATATCATACAGTGGGGGGGAGACCCCTTTTTATTGAATTTTGAAAGATTGCAGAAAGGGAAAATACAGTATTTTACAAAGTGCTGTAAAAGGAAATGTCTAAGCTTATGGATCCTGAGTCCTCTCTGAAGAGAGCTCAGATGCTGGTTCTAGTATTTTCCTTTTCTTTGACCGGGGCTCTTTAGCGTTGTCGGGTTGTCAGTCCTTTGCCAAGTGAAAAGACCGAGCAAATTTCTTCGGTCTTCTTGATTTTCTACAACATGTTGTTCTAGTATCTTAATCAGAGCATCCTTTTTCTTTAACAGTTCCTGAATCTTGGTACACTCCACGTTGAGGATTCGGTACTTGTTTTTCCAAGAGCTCTTCTCACGTTGAACTTTATTGAGAGCTACCTGGAGTTTTTCTGTGTCAGACATGAAATAAAGGACAGATTCCTTTAACGGAAAAACTTCTTGGCGAGGGTAAGGCATCCTTAGCTTGAGAGCTCTAGTTTGCACCCAGTGGAGATAAGGTTCCATGGAGGTACAATTTAGCCTTCCTAGAGACTCTCTTCCTTTCTTGTGAACATGTTGCCAAGCATGCACTATTTCCTTCTTTAGTGCCCTGTCATTTTCCCTTTCCTTGAGGAAAAGACCTTCCAGATGAACATTATGCGGGATATTCTTCATCGGGTATCCGAGTTGACGGCGAGCTAAAATTGGATGATAGTTGATTCCTCCTTTAGTTCCAATGAGGGGTACGTTAGGGAAATTTCCACAACTGTCGATGATCTATATTCCCTCATAAATCCTATCATACCAATCTATGTCAGAGTTGGTAAGAGACATGATCCTTTGTAACCAACGTAGAGTACTCTTGTGATCCCAAAAAGTAGCAGAATTGGGTAAATGGGAAATGAACCATTGGTAAAGCAAGGGTACACAACATGTGATCATTCCTCCGCTGTACAGCTTCCTTAAGTGTACAGAATGATAAGCATCTGCCAGTAGGGTTTGTACGGAGTTTCCAATCAGAAATATCTTAACAGCGTTGGTATCAACAAAGTTGTCAATGTTGGGAAAAAGGAACAACCCGTATATGAGTAGGACAAAGATATCTTCGAAAGAAGTTGTGTTTCCTATATTAGCAAAGTACAGGGCTTTCTCTAAAAAAAACTTGGCTGGTAAACCTTGGATTCCTCCCTTGGTGGTCATGTGAGTCCTAACTTCTGACTTGTCCAAACAAAAGGCTCTTGCGATGACCTGATCCTTGGGAATTTCTTCCAGTCCAGAAAAAGGAGTTTGATCCGTGATAGGTAGATCAGTCAGATGAGAGTACTCTTCTAACGTTGGTGCCAATTGGTAATCACGGAATGTGAAGCAGTGATAAACTGGATCGTAGAACTGAATTAACGTAGATAGGATTCCTTCAACTACATGGACCCTTAACAGAGATAACAGCCCTCTGTGCTTAGCTCTGAAAGCATCAGGGTTGGTGATCATCCTTGCCAACCCCCTTAAATCCTCTAGTTTTAGAGCCTTGAAGGTGTACTTGTGCGTCTTTCTTCTACCAAAATCCATAACGCAATCTTTCTCTGATATTTGCAATTATTGTTTTAGTTTAAATTGAAAAAGAAGAGAGGAAGAAGAAGAGATTTTTTCTTTGTTTAAGAGTTTTTAGATGAATCCATGCATGCAGCACACAAAAACATTAAAAAAACATGGGTTCAAGGGTTCAACGTCACGAGCATGGAGTCATGGCTCTACCCATCCCCAAATGTTGTATTCTAGTCAATTTTTGTACCTGTAGAATGGATCCTAAGGTTCCCAAAATCATTGACCCCGCTAGGGATATCAACAGCAAGCTGGTTCACCCGAGCGAGCTGTAGCATCCTATGGTAATCTGATTTGAGTGTAGTATTGCGTATCAACTATTTTCGATAGTCATCACACTACCAAGTGGTCATAAGGTTAATGCCTACTAAATCCTTAGGTTCACAGGTGCCGCACTAGGAAAACTCTGCTTTCACAACAATTAGTTGTTAAGCAGGAAGAATCCCACGGGCCCTCTCCTGATTTGGTGGTCTACCAGGATCGCTTATTCGGGATTCACTCCCTATAAGTCCACCCGTCTATGCCACCCCTTATCTTAGGTTTCTCTCAAAAATTTTAGATGCGTGACAGAAAAATAAACACGGATATCAAGTAGGAAAAGCAGTAAATATATATATATAGCATGTAGTATGATTGCTAACAACCTAGACCTCTTAGGAATTTTGCTCCTAAAGACTCCCCAGCAGAGTCGCCATTTTTCTGTAGCATGCGATTTTTGTCGGTGACGCGACCACCTTATCGCCATTGGTTTCTCCTCACCGCAATGGTAGGAGTTGGGTGCTACTTTATGATTTCTTATTTATCCTATGAAGCTGGAAAGGAAAGGGAAGCTATCAGAAACTAACCTTGCACGCAAATGTTTAAATGAACAAATGCTTAAGAGATTGAGGGGTCCGGGGTCAGGTTATACAATGGGGAGTTGTCAATTACCCGTCCTATATGTGGTTATCCACAGATCTGTTAGCAATTATACTGTTTTCTATTTACTGGTGTTTGTCTGTTGATTGGGAAAGTTTCTCCTTTGGGAGGTTTTGAGAGAGGGAGAGAGAGAGAGAGTTTTGTTGATTTTGGGTTTTCCGATGTTTTTGGTAAGGTACTGGACCTAAGGTTTTTGAATTGTGTGAAGGTACTGGACCTAAAGTTTTGGATTGGTGTTTGAAGGTACTGGACCTAAAGTTTTGGATTGGTGCGCTCGCTAAGAATTCACAACCTTATGCCTACGTATTCCCGTTAAAGAAATAGGGAAATCAGAGCAATCGTAGTTCCCTCCTATTCTATTGGAGGAAAAGAGATTTGTGTCTTGTTCAAAGCCCAAGATTGAAGCTAAAGAGTATTTGTGTCTTGTTCAAAGCCCAAGATTGAAGCTAAAGAGTATTTGTGTCTTGTTCAAAGCCCAAGATTGAAGCTAAAGAGTATTTGTGTCTTGTTCAAAGCCCAAGATTGAAGCTAAAGGTTTGTCTGAGAGAGAATTTGTCATCTCTAAAGGAGATATCTCATTTGTTTATCACAACTGTTTGGTGACTAATTATAAAGGGGAATTACTTTAACTGGGATATGAGAATCCAGTAATGCCATAATTTCCTTTATAGGGGTGTTATCCCGAAGGAGAAAACTTTTAACTCAGTGTTGAGCAATGCCATTTTTCCTTAGGAATCTTTCAGGCTTAGAGAGGGACAGTGGCATGGATGTTTGTAATCCAGACGCTTTCCGCTTACAATAATTAGATGAAAGAGATTTACCAGGATAAGAGATGGACCACAGCTTGGATATTTGAATCAACAAGTGTGCCACTTACAATAATTATCTGGGATTAAGGTTTGTTTTGATTTTCTGTTTTGATGTGTGATGTACAGAGAAATGTCTTTCTACAGAGAGATTTTGATTTTCTCTGAGGGGATGTTGATTTTTGTGTGCCTTGATCAAATCCCAAGGTTGAAGCTGAACGGTTGACTCTATAAGGGAGTTTTATATCTGTCTTGTACAAAGCCCAAGATTGAGGCTAGAAAGAGACTGACTCTTTTAGGGAATATCATTATATAAATCCTAAGAGGAGGTTGGACATTGACTTTTAGGGAAGGTTTTTATCTGTCTTGTACAAAGCCCAAGATTAAGGCGAAAAAGACTTATTGACTCCACTAGTGATATGTTTGGGAAGTCTTGTACAAAGCCCAAGATTGAGGCTAAAAAGGAGATTGACTTTGCTTAGGGAGATTAATTCCCAAAGCCTAAACGAAGGCTGGGAGGAATTGACTCCGCTAGGGAAATATTTATACAGGGCTTAAGAGAAGGTTTATAAGGTTTTGACTTTGCTGGAGAAAGTTTATATATGTCTTGTACAAAGCCCAAGATTGAGGCTAAAGGGAGATTATTGACTTAGTTGAGGATATTTCAGGTGTCTTGTACAAAGCCCAAGATTGAGGCTGAAAAGAGCTTACTCAACAAGAGAGTGCTTTTAAGGCTAACTCTACTAAGGAAAATCATTATACAAAGCTTAAGAGGAGGCTGAAAAAGGTTGAATCAACAAGAGAGTGTTTTAAGAAAGAAGATTGACTCAACAAGAGAGTGTTTTGTTTGTCTTGTTCAAAGCCCAAGATTGAGGCTAAAAAAGGTTGACTCAACAAGAGAGTGCTGAAAGGTGATGAGGAAGAAGAAAGAATCATTACAACGCCTAAGAGGATGCTGGGGAGGAATTTCTTATACAAAGCCTAAGAGGAGGCTATCTTCTGCTGAGGATTATTGAGATCCAGAGGCAGGTCCAAAGTGGGGAATCAACTCTTGCTGAGGATTACAGAAGAGTTGAGGTATTAGATGCCTTGAGGTTCTGATAGGCTAGTGTTGTATTGATGATAAGATGACCCTTAGATGGGGAAGTTTAGGATGAAAGATGGATTTTTAGAACCTATGGGGGTTTTAACTCTGCTGGAGATTGATTAAATGACCACGGTTTCTCCTGTTTTTGTAGGGAGCTTGAAGATTCCTTAAGATCCAAAAGGAGATCAGACTGTCCAAGTCTACTGGTATGAAAGGTTTTAGCTTTGTATGATGCTTAAGAGGCTGGTGTTTTAAGGGATGAGAATCAACCCTAAATTGGTCTGAGATTTTGACTTTTTGGAAAGACTGCTCTAACAAAGGATGACTAAGTTTTGTCCTATAACTTTAAGAGGTCTTTGGGTCCTTGTACTAAGCCCAAGAGGAGGCATGAGAACTTCTAAGAAGTCTGAGGGTCCTTGTACAAAGCCCAAGAGGAGGCTGAGGATGCTTTTAGGAAGCCTGTGGGTCCAAACCTAAGAAAAGTTCAAGAAAGGTTTCACCGGGAATAATCCTTTCTTTAGTGAACAGTTCTAGGGTTTGAAGAAATTCAAGAGAGGTTTCACCGGGAATTAATCCTCTCCGGCGGAATAAATTTCTTTGACAATTTTCTAATAGTGACAGTCTGAGAAAAGTTTCACCGGGAATAATGTCTTTCTCTTTGTTCCATATTGTATAAGCCCAAGAGGAGGCAAGAGTGTATCTGGAATTCCTATGGGGAACTAATATTGACTGTGTTAAAAGAGTGACCACTGGCTTTATCTAATCCTAGACCTAATTGTCGGGGAAAACTCTAAGCAGATATATACAAGCATATATATAGATGAAATATATACAAGTATGTAAAAGAGGGTAGGAGGACTTACAGGTGAGCAAGCTTCCAGCACAAACAAATATATATGTGTGTGTGTGTGTGTGTGTGTGTGTGTGTGTTTGTGTGTGTGTGTGTGTGTGTATGTGTGTGTGTGCAAGTATGTAAAAGAAAGCTGTTTAAAACTTACAGGTGAGCAAGCTTCCATTGTAACAGTTGTATGGTTAGTTGTTCAAGAAATTAAAGAAATTTTTGATAACAACTATGAATTTGAACCTAAATCAAAAGGGAAAGTTGTTTTGAAAAGATTGGGGGTTACACTTAAGGAGAGGCCCAAATAATCGTTTATTTTACAAATGGATGGGTCTTACGACTCAAAGAGAGACCCAAGAGTTTATTTTTGTACAAGAGATGGAGCTTACAACTCAAGGAGAGGCCCAAAGAATTATTTACAAAGAGATGGGACTTACAAGATGATGTTTTAATCATAAGATGACTTAAAACTCATTTGGGTTTTGAAAAGATCAAGAGAAAAGAAATATTTTCAAATGTTAAAAAACAAATAAAATAAGTTCTTTATGAAAATATTAAATATAAAAAATAAATAATATTTTTTGTGAAATTTTTGTAGAATAAAATATTTTAACATTTTTGTGACTTTTTACAAAAAGAACCAATCAAAAATGATAAAAAAATGAGTGAGAAATTAATTTTTAAAGTTATTAAAGAATTGTGAAAAAAAGAAAGAAAATAAGTGGTAAAAAATTAAGAATGGTCCCCCCAAGGCTTGAACTCACGCCCTTGGGGTGAAGAGTTTAAAATTCTACCATCTGAGCTATGTGCATAGGCTGAAACAGGATGGCAACAATGAATAATATGTGATAAATCTTTTTTAAAATAGTTTTAAAAAAAATCAAAAGGTTTGGGGCGAGGGGGATTCGAACCCCAGACCTCTCGCTCGCTACACACACACATATACTAGTGTTTCCACTAGGGCGCAATGCCAATTCAAACATAATATGGCAAGTGTATAATATATATCAAAACTAGTTGATTTTCTGAAGAATGGCGTCATGGCCATCTTCTTCCTTGGGCAAGCTATGTGAAGCACTCTATCTCTCTCATTTCTCAACCATTTCACATGATGTAAAGATGAAAACCGTGCGTTTTGAAACAAGGAACATGATGGCAATATTCAATTTTATTTAAATTGAGTGAGTCAAAAGATAGCATGGTAAAATCAGATAAACCCTAAAATGTGCAAGAGTTTAATGAAATCACATACACGAATCATAAACATCAATTAATTAAGGGTTAATGATCTACAGACATTCAGAAACACAATGGTAATTTGAAAATAAGTTTATGATTCATGATTCATTGAGTTTAAAATTTTGAGGTTTACCTCTGCAAGTGAGAATCAAATTCTAGTTTGGAGGTGTTACAAATATATTCCAATGATCTGGACAGCTTCCTTAGGTGCCAAGGAATGTGTTTGATTGCTTAGAGTGGATTGAAATCAGATGGAACTTCATGTGGCACCTCAACTGCAACTCTGTCAAGGACTTGAGCAATTGTTGGTGATTTTGTGAATTTGATGTTCCAGATGTTGTTTTAGTGTTTAGATCACCTACATATGATGTTTATGAGGTGTTGGCATGATTGGTTTGGTTTGAATCACTCTCAATTTCAAAACCCGATAGTGACTTGAGTTAGAAGGCAAATTTGGAGTGAAAGAGTGATTTTGAGTAAAGCATCAGTTTGGGTGCTTTGGTGTACTCAAACTGATCACAAATGAGCTCTATTTATAGTGGAGCATGTTTGTTTTAGCTGCAATAGTGAATGGCAACTGCAGCAGGACTGTGGAAAATGGTGATCAAATGGAATCTCAAGTCTCCTCTAGCCATTGACTTGAGGTTAGAGCACAGACTATGAATCTTCTGTGGCAGGGATAAGGCTTGACTGAACTTTGATAACATTGTCTTGATGAATGCCACATCTATGTATCAGTTAAATGCTTTGAAACAAAATTGACCATTTAAAGAATCTTGAATTTTAGGGGTGTCATGCCTAAACATAGATCTAGGGACTTGTGAGGCTTGTGGATCAGTTTTTGTCCCTTGGTTGTTCCCCCTTGAGGTGTGCAGATGGATAACTATGCTTTTTATTGCACAAAAACAAGAAATTCGACCAATGACCTATAATCTGATTTGTGAAAAATCAATTTTGGAGGCCAACTTCTCATGGATGTATCTATTAGCTCAAGTTTAATTAGAATGACTTCTTGTACTTTTTGAAAATCTTAAATGATGTACTAAATCATTAAGGTTTAGTGTTTTCATTGATTCTTCTTGGATCAATGTGAAAAATGCCTTGGAAGTTTGATGTTTCATGCGGAAATTACAAGGCAGAATTTTCACTAAGTGTTTTTGACATATTTTGATTTTTCACCACTTTGATCCACTTCAAACTAAAAATCCATGAAGAATTGGAGTTTGATGTAGTTGAAGCTTTTGTAGAGTGTAGGAAGACCTACAAATCAGGCTTTGGATCACCCAAAATGGCTGCCTAGATCGAAAGTTATGATCCTTGAAAGTTGGCACCAAAACCATCCAAAGTTAGTAACTTAGAAAAATTTTCAATTTTTCAAGATTACCCCTTTTACAAGTTATCTTGGTCTCTTTATCAATTCTTGTTCAAATGACATTATAAATCATATTTTATGAAAATATGAGTCATAAGGATCATTTTTGCCAAAAAAGTCATGTTTTGACTTTTGGCTCCGGAGCGGTTCGGCGTGTAAAAACCCTAATTCCCGACTTTTGGGGAATGCATCCTCTCAGGGTAATTTAGCTTTGCAAATGGACTCCTAGGGTTATTTTGAGCATATTGAGTCACATGTTGAAGTCTTGGCTCATCCTCTTGTGAAAATCTCACTCTGGAGGTCCCAGTCGTCTGAAACCCTAATTTGGCGATATCGGGTGTTTCGAGGCTCAAACCACTTGGAATGTGGCAACTTTTGTGCTTGATTTTTTATGTGAGGGTCCTCTTGATCACTTTTGGATGTTTTAAGAGGTTGGACAAGTTGAAGATCATGTCATTTCTTGATTGATCTTTTGTCTAAGTGTTCTGGGAGGGCTCAAAACCCTAATTTTGGATTGTGGTGAATGCTCAACTATCTTTGGGAGATTGATGAGGCATGAAGGTACATCCATATGTGGTGATAATGATGGGAAATCTTGGTGGTCAAAATTTGGGGTATGACACTATCGTACCCCAAATTTTGACCACCTTTTCCTTTTCATTTTCAGCTGACACTAACACATCCAGAGCATACCAGTCATTTGGTCAAATGACCTAAAAAGTTAAAGGGGAATATTTTGAATTTTTAGTCCCTCTTAGGAGTTGATTTTAGTTCAGGAGTATTATTTAGATTTTTTGAAATAACATCATTTGTAGCAGCATGCTAAAAAAAGGGTATTACTATTAAATTTTAGGAAAAAAAAAAGGATTAGTAATTAGGATAATATGTCTTATTAAATTATAGGCTTAAATGCCCTTTTGGTCTATGTAAGTTAGCGAGTTTTTAAGTTTAATCCTTGTAATTTTTTTTTGTCTGAGTCCTAATATTTCACTTTTTGCGTGCGTTTTAGTCCCTAAAGTCAAAATCCCTAGAAAAATCTGAAGGAAAATCTGCAGGACCTGCAGATTTTCCTGCGGATTTTGGCTTTAAGGACTAAACCACACGCAAAAAGTGAGATATAAGGAATCAGACAAAAAAAATTACAGGGACCAAACTCAAAAACCCGTTAACTTATAGGGACCAATAGACTATTTATGCCTAAATTATATCATCTAAAAGTCATTTAATTATAAATCTTATTAAGGGTAGTATCTACCATATAAGAAAGTAAACTGCTCCGAAAAATCCAAATGTACCATTTTCTATTTTTTCCTTAAAACAACTTTACCTGGGAGCATTATTCGTCTTTTCACTTATACGTCAATTTTGGGTTTTATTTATATTTCCCAGGCTAAAACTCATCATTTCAACTTTTCATCTTTCTCTCATCTCTCTCATCTGTTTTCTTTTCTAAACTCATATCTTCTATTTCTCTCATCTCTCTTCCTCCTTCGACCTCTCTCATTCTCTTTCTCCTCGCTTTTCTCATCTCTCTTTCGCCTCCGACTTCCTTTTCATTTCTCACTCCATAGTTATCATTTCTATTGGTTTTTATTTTGAAACTTTTGATTTATCTTTTCATGCTTAACATCATTTTCACTTTTATTGTTTTTTCAGGTTGTAGATCTATCGATAAGAACACAAAAATGGGTAGTAAAACAACATCAACAATTTTAGACCAGATATGTTATTTTTAGTTCAGATTTGTTATTTTTATGTTGATATTTTTTTGTTGCAGGTTTCGAGATATTTGATCTGGTTGATCTAAATCGTTTCATCAACGAGTTGTTAAGAAGTTATATGGGTTAGTTACACCGTAATGACATCGTTTTAGATTTTGTTTTGTTTGTGAATATTTGATTTATGATTCATTTTAAAATCACCCAGTCAATAATATGTCCACTGCTACTGCTTCTGTTACATTTTGAGAATATAGACTTGCTCTTTCAAATTTGATGTGATATATTTGCTACTTTAATTTGTGGTTATGGTTTTTAGAAAAGAAATTAAGTTTGTTGATTTTGAGTGATGATCGATGATTTTTTGGGTACTGTGATGAATTTGTTGAGTTTTTTATGTTGTTCCTCTTTTTTTTTTAGGTTGTACATCTACCCATATCTAACGATTCATCGTCGAGCTTCGACGTCGGTAAGTGCTTTTAATGAGAATGACGTGTTTAATCTTATGGGTTTGATGGATCTGTTGAGTTACCACCTTATGGAATAATTTAATTTCTACTTTTGATTTACCTTTTGATGTTTAGGGTTCAGTTTATACATTTTGAATCTTGCATTTTATAGTTTGATTATGTGATTCTTGATTTTAATTTCTACTCTAATATTAGGTTAAACTATATACTATCTTCTGATGTCATATAATTCAAGTGTTGTAAATATGAAGATGGTTTCATTCTTTGGTGGGATCTACGGAATCCTGGAGCTCCAATAAATTCTGTGAAATTCCATTCCAAGCCAGGTATGGACACCATCATCCTTAGATAATGCAAGAATTTCAAAATATGTATTTAGTCAATAGCTGATTATTTTGTAGTTCTGAGCATCTATATTCACAAGTCTTGCAAAGGAGGTACTTGGGGAGCTGCAAATGAGAGGAATGTGATGTATAGTTTAGATCATGCTTCGGTAACTTCATTTTTTTATTTTCTTATTTCACTATAAAATTTGATCCGATAAATATTTTTTTAATTTTGTAATCATTTTCAATCTTAATGTTGGTAAGTGGTACATAATCCTTAGAATAGAACTACTTGACTTATATTTTGTATCCCTTTTTTTTTTTAAGCAAGGAATATATTGAAAGGAGTACAAAGGGTACTCAAACCTGTTACAAAAAAAGGCGAGACTGAGCTCGACAAAAGCAGAGAAATTACCTACCAATTAAAACCTAAGACAAATAAAACAAAGGGTCTTTGTTGAATTCGAAGAAGTTACAATTGGGATTAGTAATGTCCCCTATGAAAGCTGATAAAAACTTACAGGCAAGCAAGCTTCCACTGTAACAGCTGTATGGTTAGTTGTTCAAGAAATTAAAGAAAGTTTTGATGACAACTATAAATTTGAACCTAAATCAAAAGGGAAGTTATTTTTTAAAAGATTGGGGCTTATACTCAATGAGAGGCCCAGATGAAGAACAGTAATCTGATCGATGTTTTGTAAACTGTACTGGGGCTTATACAATGACTGAGGCCCAAAAAGGTTTTATTTACAAAGAGGGTTGGGTCTTACAACTCAACGAGAGGCCCAAAAGTTTAAAAAAAGAAAAGAAATGGGACTTACAACACAAGGGTAGGCCCAGATGGTTTTAGTTTAAAAGGCGACGACTGCGCCGAGATTTTAAAATCGCAGTGGGACTTATACAATGACTGAGGCCCAAAAAGGTTTTGGTTAAAAAGGGATTGGGTCTTACACTCTAATAGAGGGCCAAAGTTTATTTTTGTACAAGTGATGGGGCTACAACTCTAGGAGAGGTCCAAATTTAAAACAGTGATCGTACTGTTGATCTGAAGATTGAATCGGGACTTATACAACGACTGATGCCCAAAAGGGTTTTACTTATAAAGAGGGTTGGGTCTTACAACTCAAGGAGAGGCCTAAAGTTTAAAAAAAAAAAAAAGAAATGGGACTTACAACTAGGCCCAAAAGTTTATATTTTGAAAAGGCAACGATCCCTCCGAGGTTTTTGAAAACACAGTGGGTCTTATACAATGACTGAGGCCCAAAAAGGTTTCTGTACAAAGGGAATGGAACTTACACTCTACAAGGAGGCCCAAAGATGTTTGAAAAGATTTGTTAGGGTGATAGTGATCAATACCCTAATTTTTTGTTTTAAAATGTATTTTAATTGAATAAAAATTCAATTAAAATAATCAATCATGTGAAAAAAAGGTTGTTTATATTTGGAAAATCATGTTTCATTCATGGGATGATTTAAAAATCATTTAAATTTTGCAAAACCAAGAGAAAGAAATATTTTTAATGTTAAAAAACAAATAAAAATATAATTCTTTACAAAAATATCAAATATATGAAATAAATAATATTTTTGTAAAATTTTCATGGAATAAAATATTTTAACATTTTTGTGAATTTTCAAAAAAAGAATCAATAAAAAATAATTAAATTTGAGAGAGAAATTAATTTTTGAATTAATTAACAAAAACATGAAAATATTGAAAAATAGCAAAAACAATGAGAGAATAGCAAAAAAAAAAGTCTGGGCGGGGTTTGAACCCATGACCTCATACACAAACAACACATGCGCGCTACCACTGGGGTGGTGATACATCCGTGTATCAAAACCACCCCATGTGCATATATGGGGTGCCAAGTTTTCAGGCATGGCCAAGGCAAGGCAAGGCAAGTTTTGGCAATTTACGTGAAGCCTCTAACTTTCTCATTTCTCCATGGATTTGGACAAAATTTAGGTACATCTGGCCTAGAATTTCACAAGGAATCCAATGGTGCTTTTGAAATTTTCAGAAAGTGTCCCAATTTCAAAACCCGATAGTGGTTTCAAAATAGGCCTAGATTTGCATGTTTTATGCTATCTCATGGTACAGGCAAGAATTACATGACAAGTTGGTTCAAACACAACATATACAACATGTATGAGATGTTTATGATCAGTGGACATCAAAGGAATGCATAATTCAAAGAGTTCAAGTTGTCATGCACTTACCTCTTGGAGCTTCTTGTGCTAACTGTCAAGATCCTTGTGCCAGAAGTAATCTAATGCTTTGCATACTCTTGATTGATCCCTTATAAGCTTTTAGGATGATCAAAACCAGCTGGAATCCTCAGGAACAAGTTTTAGCTCTTTCTTGCAAAAGGGGCAAAAGTGACTAATATGGCAACTCTCTCAAATGGTATTCCAGATGAGGGGAACCAATTGGGACAGTTTAAGGATGATATTTGGAGTGTGTTTGAGGCCTTGTTTGGTTTTGGAAGTGACTGAATCAAGGCATGGCTTGGAAAATGTAGAAAACTCCAATTTTGAGGTTTTGGAAGTGGATTTTCTGATTTTGGTGTTTCAGGTCACAAGTGATTGTTTGAACAGCTTAGATATGACATATTGGATGTGTTTGGATCATGAGATGTGGTGGAATTGCTCTCTAACTCAAAAACTCATAGATGACTTGCAAAAGAAGGCATTTTGACCTAAAGAGAGAGATTTTGAGGAAAGCATTTTTTGTAGTGCTTTGGTGTACTCAAACTAATCACAATCGAGCTCTATTTATAGTGTGTCATGTTTTTTTTGGCATCAATAGTGAATGGCAGCTGCAGCAGGCCTTTGGCCAATGTTGAGCAAAAGGAATCTCAAGTCTCCTCTAGCCATTGACTTGAGGTTAGGGCACAGGTCTATGGTCCTTTAATTTAGAGCTTATTCTTGACTCATTCAGTTAGGAATGTGTCAGTCCATGCCACCTTGGTGTATCCATTGAATGATTGGAAATAAAATTGGAGTCTTGGCACCTTTTTAGCCTTTTTAGGTTTGTTATGGCTAAGTGTAAATTCTTGGACTTTGGAGGCTTGGGGATCAGATCTTTCTCCTTTTGTTTTATCCTCAGATGTGACCAAATGGATGACAAGGCTTGGAGTTGTCCGAATTTGCCAAATCGAGCAAATGCACAAAATCTGCCTTGCTTAGGACAGTTGGAAATGGTGATTTTGAGGAATTCATATCTCCCTGCTCAGGTTGAGTTATGGGAGGCTCTTGTGCTTTTTATAAAGCCCTCATATGATAAAAAAAACATGTGTGATCATAGTTTGTTTTGAAACTATTTGGATCCAACTGAAAAAACCTCATGAACATTGATGTTCAAGGCTGGTAACTTAGGTAGATTTTCACTAAGTGTTGGAAAAAGTGTCATTTTCATGTATTTGTGATTTTGATCAATCCATAACTTAAAATCTATAAAGAATTGGAGTCTGAGGTAGTTGAAGCTTTTGTAGAGTGTAGCAAGCCCTACAAATCCAGTTTTGGATCATCCAAAATAGTTGCTTGGATCTCAAGTTATGATCCTTTGGAAGTTGGTACCAAAATCACTTTTGTTCCATAACTTAGAAAAATTTTGGTTTCTTATGGTTGCCCCTTTTGCAAGAAACCTCACTTTTCTTGATTTTTCTTACTGAATGATGATAAATACCATATATTAACATTATTTTTGACTTAGGGGAACTATATTTGTGAAAAAATCCAAAAAGTCAAACTTGATTTTGTGCACAGTTGACTTTTTATCAGATGAAATCCAAACTGTGCGATCATTTATGAAATCAAGTCCTTGACCTAAATCAAACCTAATGGCTGGATTCCATAGGTGTTATAGGGTGTATTGAATCATGTCCCAAGGTTTGGGAGCATGTCTTGGTCAAAAGTCAAAGGTACAGTTGACTTTTTTCTTCCAAACCCTAATTGTGGTCCAGATGAAATTGGAACTTGTGAATCAAGCTTCTTGGATCAATCCATTGTTGTAAATGGATCAATGTGGTGTATTGGAGGCCCTCAAATCATGTCTTGAGGTCTTGGCTCATGCTTTGTCCCAAAAGTCAACTTAGGGGTGAATTAGGTCAAGAAACCCTAATTCCTGATTTTTTGTGAATGCATCTCCTGAGGCTAAATTGACTTGAGGATTGGGTCCATGAGGTCCCTTGGAGTACCTTAGGTTGTGTTTTGAAGCATTGGCTCATGCCCAGAAGAAAAATTCCATCTGGAGGCCTTGGTCGACCAAAACCCTAATTTGGTGATACTGTCGATTTTGAGGCTTGATCCACTTGGAATATTACAACTTTGTGCTTGATTCTTGATGTGGGAGTCCTCTTGATCCTTTATGAGTGTTTGAGAGGTTTAGACAAGTTGAAGATCATGTCATTTCTTGATTGATCCTTTGTCTAAGTGCTCTGAGAGGGCCCAAAACTCTGATTCTTGATTGTAGTGAATGCTCAACAATCCTTGAGGAGATTGATGAGGCATGATGGTACATCCATATTGTGGTGATGGTTCTCATAAAGATGGGAAATCTTGGTGGTCAAAATTTGGGGTATGACACCTACCATATTCAAAGGGTGATTTTGCTGAAAGTTAAATATATTTTTAATTCATTGGACTTGATAAAGGTTTTCTAAAGGTCACCCTTGAAAAAGGTATTACTATAGAAGTTTATGGTGTAGGGATGATCAAAGTTTGAGGGTCTCTCTCACCAGCTCAGAGGAAGCTTATTGAAAATATCTTCAGAGGCAGATGCATTTTGGTAGGTGCTCTATCTCAATTCTGAGCATATCAACATCATTGATACGTCTAATGCTCAGACTATCTTTGAATCCTTGTGCTCAGATTTGTGGGAATAAGTTATGAAGCTTGTCCAGTTACACTTCATCTAATCTTACCAAGCAAATTCTGAGAAGATTGTTTTGAATTCAAACCTGAGGTCAAAGTTATTCAAGAAGTCATACAACTTGAGTTTACTGTGCCTTGTAGGTTTATCTTGCAATCTCCAAAGAAAAGAAATGGAATTAGATGATGAAAAACTATCTAACAGATTATATTTCCTAAAGCCCTTTGAAGGATACTTCCTATGGAATGTCTGATGATGAGGAATTAACCTTCATAATCAGAATATTTCTTTAATTGACTGAATGGAATGTGACATCTCTTGTTAGAAGAGTAACTTCAGAAGCTTCTGAGATGTTCGTATTTCAACTAATTTCCCAAATCCAAGAACAAGGAGAAACACTACCAGAACCTAATGTCAGAGGTCTTCACTGCATATTCATTTGAAGCTGACATTAGTTCAGGATTCAGAAGAAAGAGTAATCTGGTTCTTCCGGTTATTGCTGCTTCTAAAGAAGCATCTGAATCCTGGAATAAAAATCAAGTATTGAAAAGAAATAGATTATGTCAAATCTATCTTACTTCAATATTTGATAATAACGAGTCTGTTCTTTAAGGTGATATCTTAGGTGACTCAATTTCTCCTTGGTTGAGGGTCATCATGGAATTTGTTAAACGACAATTCTATGAGAAACCTTCCATTCTTCTTCGTGTACTGCCAACAATCACATGAGAATACTTTAATTTATTTTTATGTCAATCTCTGATAGATGACACTGTCTGGTTCTATGCTTGTCATATATTTCAAAGTCAAAAGATTTAATCCAGAACAATGAAATCAATGATTCTACTAAGAACAAGATCTTGTTCATATCATGACTCATTCCAGACTAATACTCTGGAATGAATCATGGTATTGCTATCAGATTAAGGCTTAAGGAAAAGTAAATTATGTCTGGACCAACATGTATGGACTCATAGAAATATGAGTATCATTATTTAAATGTAGTTGTTGTAGATACCGAAGAAATGAGCAAAGGCATCTTCCATGTTGCTTATCAAAGGTTGTTTACAACATTTGATGGAAGAAGAGCCTACAACCCAAACTCAAGTGCTAGAGGTACTGAGTTTGGTGAAATAAGTGGAGTCAATGGTTTAACAGCCATTGAATCAGAATCCACTCAAAGCAGTATTCAGATTCTATGGTCAAATCTGAATACTCGAACGAGTCTAACCGAGAAAATAATAAATAAAAAAAGAATGCCTGTTCTTTTCTGGCTTATTACTTAAATCAATAAGATATTTGTGTATATGTAAATACAAAGTCTTTGTTAGATTTCTAGAGAAGTTCTTTTGATAAAAGAATCTTCGGAGATCTTTAAGAAGAAACTATGTTATATTTGTCTATACTGAACATATCATTAGCTAGATGATGGTCATATTTATGGAAACAGTTTCCTCACTTTTTGTGATGATATTGATGTTTTTTAGCTGTCAAAGAAACCGATTCAATATTCATTAATCACTCATGACTCTTGTTTCAAGAGAAAATGTTTGGCTATGAATAAAATCTTGAAGACTGATGACTAACAGAAGATGTCTCACTCTAAGTCTAGATCTACTAGACTCTGATGGATGATAGCTTCTGAAAATTGTTAGACTCTGAGATTCCGAAAAGGATTCTTTACTTCTGATAAAACACTTTAAGTAAAAGGTTTTTCAAAAACTTTTATATTACTTAAATATTCATAAAGGTGAAAATCATCTAGTGGATTCAAGAAATCTGTTGGATAAAAACCTTTGGGTAATGATGTTTTTCTTTTATATATTATTATTATCTCTATCCCTTGTCTTGTGAAACATCATTTTGTGTCCTTTTTCTGACAAGATTCTTACTCTTTTAGAGTCTCGTTCAGTTCTTCTCTTTTCTTTTTATTTTCTTTGGTTGTGTGCTGATCAAACCAAACCTGAGATGAATTCTCTAGTCAACTCTCCTTTGAATCAACTAGTTGTCATCAATGAAACATTTGTGGATTTTGATGAGTTGCTTAAGGTTTTAACTTCTGGAAGGCTGTGTCTGAACAAAATTGGAATGGATACTTTGAGATGCTCTGTGGTTTCACTTATCCAAGTCTTGTCAAAGAGTTTTGGATTAATGCTTCCATTGTTGAGCTAAATTCTGAGTGTGCTATTCTTAATAAAGTGACAGGTGTTTCTATAACAATAACCTCTAAATCGATTGCTAATGTGATTAATTGTGAGGAGATTGGAGAAATCCCAGGAACTCTTGTTTGGGAACACTATTTTCCTACTTAGCGTATCTTTGTAGATCCATCAAACACATCTTTGGTCTCAAATCTTTGTCATGGTGCAATTGTTTGGAATCCAATTCTGAACTCAAACTTGCTTCCTAAGGATAAGGATTTAGACCTTGTGGACTCTATTGAAAAATATTTGCTACTACTTCTCAATTCAGACTTGCAGATTGATCTTCCTCAAGTTATGTTTGACTATTTGAAGAGGACTCTTATTTTCCTTTCATAAGGGAAAGAATTTCTTCATTCCTTATGAACGAGTTCTTTCAGAACTACTAGTCCAGCAGGGAGTTATCATAAGTTCAGAGCTTGATTCTTCTAAAATATGGAGACACAAGTTTGAAGTTATCTATGAGAGATTCTGATGTTAGTCTTCTGCAAATTTATGTCTTGTAATTGTTAAGACTTTTTGTGTTAAGCAATCTTATTGTTAATCCAAGTTTGTTCATGTTTTTGCGCATCTTAACTGTTATAAATATTCATTTATATTGTTGTTCAAGAAGATAAGACAAATAGGATTAAAAACACTAAATATGCAACATTTTCATTAACTGGAAGATATTACAAATTGTTAATACTTTCTAGGCTTTCGGATTTGCCCTAAGGTATTCCCTATGATCATCTGACATATCTAGATTTCCTAAATAATCTTTCAATTCTTCCTTTGCAAACTCTACAACTTCCTTTCTCAGTTGATCTCTGCGTTTTGACCTAGAAATTCTTCTTCTTTTGTGTGTCTCAACGAAGATTGCTGAAGAAGTGTGTGCTTCTGAAGCCATCTGCTTACTTGTAGATCCTTCATTTGCTGCATCACTCTTGTTTGCTTGAGTTGTTGCATTAAGCATGGCTATCTTTCTGAAATCTCTCTTTGGAACCCAAATTTTCTTTTGCTTATACATTTTGGTGTTCAGAAGATTAAGTGGTTATGAAAATGAATCTGCTAAGGGGTTTTTATAGAATCATGACATTCATTATCTTTGAGTATTCATTATTTTAGTATTGATTAAGTCAAATCAATTTTAAATATTGACTCTTGGAAATGATGTCTAGTACTTTCACCTATTAAGATTCTTTTAACAGTTGTAAATAGTATTGTTAACTGTTGCTTCTATTTATCTTATTACTTCATTAATGTTTTTATCAAAAAATCATTAAGGGAAAAATAAAGTGATTATTTGCATGCAATGTATATAAAAATAAATTGGTCAAAACTTCTTCTTCATTGATCATGTTAAAGGATTACAAAATAAATATTACAAAAGGAATTAGTATGAACTTAAAATAAATCCATATCTAAGTCATCCATTGCCTTGTAGGAGAAGCAGTTGCTATAATCAATATCTGGTTCATCTTCATCTATGTCCTCCTCTTTTGCCTCTGGGACAACAAGATGATAAAACATCTCGTTGAGCCTCTTCCTCCTTGTCTTCTTCATGAACTTCTTCTTTGGGTTCATCACAGCTACCGAAGGACCTGCTTCTGTAGGTTTTTGAGGTACTGCTGACGAAACTTCTTTTGAAGTGTTCATGCTAGAAGGCATAGGCCGAGTAACATATGCTTCTGAAGCTGTTGCCTTCTGAAGGTTGGATATTCAGATTCGTAGAGCTCTTTGTGACTTCTGTCACAATAGATATTTTGTTGCTCTCAACTGATGACTCCATAACATATTGGTGGATGTTGATGAAAATGAACTAGGTTTTGGTTGCTTTATAATGGCTTCTGAGTAACCTAATCAGTAGAATAAGATCCTTTACTTGATTCTTGGGACTGTTAAGACCAATAAATTTTTAACATGCATTGGACGATCCTTTATTGATCCCTGTTACTTGATCGTTTTTCCTTCCTTGGAAACTGATCTCGTAATGATGGCCTGTTATGAATTTATGACTGTAATTCTTTTCTTTTTTTCTCTTTTTATTCTTTTTTATGTGACAAATGGGGGAGAAAAGATAGTAAGTATTTAATTAGAAACTGAACTCATTCAGTTTGTACATAATGGTCATTTATAATTTTGGTATTTAAATTTTTGTACATAATGGTTATTTTTCCCGGGCGACACATTTTAACTTTCTTGTACATAGAACTAAGGAGGAACTTACAAACCACAACCTTAGATTATCAGACTCAGAAGGAGCTTACAAACCTCGTATTCTGATGTTTCCAAAGGAAGTTAAAATATTATTTTTAGTTTTCTTAAATATAGATCTAAGGGGGGTCTTACAAACCTCAACTTTAGACTATTTGACCCAGGGGAGCTTACAAACCTCTGACTCTAATGTTATTAAGAAAATTAAAATACTTTTTCTTGAAAGTAGTACTTAGGGTGGGTTTACAGAACTCAACTTTGGACTATTAGAGTCGGGGGGAGCTTACAAACCTCATACTCGGATGTTGCAAAGAAAATTATAACTGCCCAACAATGTCCTTTAAATACTTATTGTAGCGGGGAAATTTGTAAGTGTAAGCTATTGATTAACTTAACTCAAAAATAAACAAGAGTCGCCACCACACTTTTATTTTTATCCAAAAAGGAAAGGATAAAAGAGCGAACAAAACCTAAAGAGTTCTAAAAGAACAAAGAGATAAAGGGTAAGGGGGTTGGTTATGTAAAGGGAAGGTTTTACGCACCCAATACATCTATAGTACTCTATAGGAGCCCTTTGATGTATTCATGTTTTTTGGTCTGAATATGGTTTGCTTGAAAGAGATTGGGAGAGATGAGAACAGCAATATTTTTTAAGATTTTTGCATTTGGAGAGACTTATCGTCTCATGCCTACGTACCCACGATGTGCAATGTAGGATCAAAACCTCGTAGTTCGTGGTACAAAGAATGAAAATTATTGGTTGTGGTTTATTTTTATCTTGAAAAAGACAACCCGTCATTCTCGAGAGAGAATACTCAACTAATTACCCAAAGGTATGGGAAAGAGGCATTTGCATCACATTAAGATGGAGGATTTGCTTGGATTAACATCAACAAGACTAATCACTTCAACATCTAAGTGGAAAATGACCATATTTTCAACAAAATACCATGGTTAGGAGTTTTATGTAACACCCCCTTTCTATACCCCCAAATAATCACATAAATCATTTAGGCACATATTAAAAAATTCGCCAGAGTACGATTAAAACATAGTATAAAAGAGGCATGTCACATCATACACGCATTTAATACATACAACACCTGCTCAAAATATTGATATGCAACATTGGGGTAACTTGCCACAGAGGAACTTTGTCCTTACACCCACATCTCAATATTTAGAATAAAAGCGGAAAATCCAAACATTAAAATACATCCAAGTATATATACGTAGATATATACATCACCAAGTATCATCCATCATTATAAGTCATGTTTACATAAACATTCATCAACAAGATACATGTACAAATGTATCACAAAAGAATAATATACATCCTAGATACCCGGTGCTACATATCAGAGCCAACCGACCAAAAGAATGAAGACACGCTTCACAAAAAGACCTCCAGCATACCTACTCTGCAATGCTTCATAGAGCATCATAAAACAGCAGAAGGGTGAGAAATATTATCATAATAACAATGCATATAATTATATATATATATATAAACATAAAAATACACATATTACACATTCTCACCACAATTCATCACATTTTCATCCATATACATCACAATGTATATATATATATATATATATATCCACCAAGCATATTCATCATGCACACTTTCACAATTCTCAATCATTCCGTATAAACATACACAATTATGTTCATTCAACAACACATCATTATAAATATGATAAATGCAAATCATAGAGACCGACTCACGACTCTATGAAAATGCAATGCGGAACCGACTCAATCATCACTAGTTCACTCAGGAACTCTGCTGGAACCATCGCTCGTTACCGAAGTAACTCCCCATCGGACCTACGATGTTCACCCATTGCTCACACCCCACATGGGCACACAATGTTTATGGATCGCTCACACCCCACATGGGCACACGACCTGATCGCTCACACCCCACACGGGCACACGATCCGATTGCTCACACCCCACATGGGCACACAATCATTCGTAATCATCGCTCACACCTCACATAGGCACACGACGTTACAACGGATTCTCATTAGAATCGCTCAACACAAGAATGCACATCATGATGCTTCACATGCAAAATGACTCGAAATACATTCTTGAAATGCATACATATTTGCAATATATTCATGCATTCATCACATATAATCCATCTACATTCACATCAATTGTATAACAACATACACATTTATCCAAACAAATCAATTTACGGTTTACCAGAAAAGTCAGCTAAAAATAATATTTTCCATCATCATCAAAAAGTACTCATCCACAGCTTCGATTCGATATAAAGAACACTTAAATCCGATAAACAACGAAGAAGATATGTATATTTCAAAATAACGCAAAAACATAAACCGGAGGCCAGACACTACGAAACGGTTCGAAAATACTGTTCCAATTGGACCAGGTTTAGACCTCAAAACCATTTTTCCTAGAAAGAACATCTCGTTAGCTTCCCAACGCTTCAAACGGGGGTCAAAACCGACTTACGGTTCAAGAGATATGAATTTCCGAAGTTTTCTGAAAAATCAGGATTTTCCACCTACAGCACGCGTCTGTACGCCTGCGCACAAAACCAGAATTTCTGCTACATTCTGGTACAGCTGCGTAATCGCCCGAAACCCGACCGATTCAATTACTTTCTTCCGAATAAATACATGGTGATATCACATAAATACACACCAACATATTAGGATCAAGAAAAACCCGATTCCACGACTTTTATTTTTCACCAAAATCTCAAAACCCTTAATCACCAAAATTGTGAAAACTCACATAATCAACCAAATTCAACAAAACGAGTTTCTATAATCTCGGTCTAACCTCATGCGACTAATCTTCACAATTTATTTCAATTTTCATCCGTGAAAACATCGATTCTAACCGATTATGTCAAAATCCAACCTAACCTCAAATATTTCTAGCACAACCAAAACAATCGAAATAAAACATACATAATCGTATACAAAGTTAAGATAACGATATTTCACACCCTTACCCGATTTAATCGATTCTTAGAGGCCGTTTCGTCGATTTCTAGCTTTTCTCCACTTTTCCTCTTTTTCTTCTTTTCTCTTCTTTCTCTCTTATGTTTTCTTTTCTTTACTAACTTTCTCACTTCTAACTTATTATATCTTTTCTTTTCTATTTCTTTTCTTAAAATATCTCATATATAATAATTAACCAAAATATCTCACAAATATCTAATAATACATTTTCTCACTTAATTTCTAACTTATGATTAATTGAAAAAAGTCTAAAATACCATCCATTCTAATTTCCCCGAAAACTCTCAAAAACGGTAAAATAACATTTAACACACCAATTTAACAAATAAAATAATTTATCACCCAATTAAAATAAAAGACTCAAGAATAATGGAATAATCAAAATCGGGGTGTTACAACTCTCCCCCACTTTAGAAATTTTCGTCCTCAAAAATAATACCTGATTCAAACAACTCCGGATACGACTCTCGCATCCCACTCTCTAGTTCCCAAGTCATATTGTCTTCCGCAGCGCCTCCCCGCGTTACTTTCACAAGCGCAATATCCTTGCCTCTTAGTTTCTTAACTTCGCGGTCCAAAATCCTAACCGGTAAAGCTTCCACCGTAAGGTTATCTCTCACTTCAACCTCGTCCATAGGAATAACATGTGACGGATCCGGAACATATTTCCGAAGTTGCGAAACATGGAATACGTCATGCAAATTCGAAAGGTTCGGAGGCAACGCCACACGGTAAGCCACAACACCAACTCGTGAAGTAATCTGATACGGACCAATAAAACGAGAAGTCAACTTCTTCGACTTCAAAGCACAACCCACACCCGTAACTGGTGTAACTCTCAAAAACACATGGTCGCCTTCTTGAAACTCAAGATCTTTCCTTCTCTTGTCATGACAGCTCTTTTGTCTACTTTGAGAAGCTTTCATCTTCTCCCGAATAAACTTCACTTTCTCCGTCGTTTGTTGTACCATTTCCGGTCCAACTATCGTCCTCTCGCCGGTTTCATGCCAACACAAAGGTGTTCGACATCTCCGACCATACAAAGCCTCAAATGGTGCCATACTTATACTCGAATGAAAACTATTATTGTAAGTGAATTCAATCAACGCCAAATAACCATCCCAAGCACCACCTTGCTCGAGTACACAAGCACGCAATAAATCCTCCAACAATTGAATCGTCCTCTCGGTTTGACCGTCCGTTTGCGGATGATAAGTCGAACTCAATCTTAGCTTAGAACCCAAAGCCTTTTGTAAACTCTCCCAAAACCTCGATGTAAACCTAGGATCTCTATCCGATACAATACTCTTAGGAACTCCATGTAACTTCACCACCACAAGAACATAAATCTCGGCTAACTTCTCCAAAGGATAACTAATATTAATTGGAATAAAGTGAGCAGATTTAGTAAGCCTATCAACAATTACCCAAATAGCATTATGACCTCTTTGCGTATTCGGCAATCCCGTAACAAAATCCATCGATATACTATCCCATTTCCATTCCGGAATATCCAACGGTTGCATAAATCCACTCGGTTTTTGATGTTCCACCTTAGACTTTTGACAAGTTAAGCATGCATACACAAATCGAGCCACATCCCTCTTTAAACCGGACCACCGAAAGATCTTCTTCAAATCTTGATACATCTTATTCGCACCCAGATGAATACTTAAATTACTTCGGTGTCCTTCCTCTAAAATCATCTTTTTCAACTCCGCGTCGTCGGGAATACAAATACGACCACGGAATCTCAAAACTCCAAAGTTATCAACCTTGAAATCCTCATTCTCATTTATCATTAAATCAACGAACTTCAAATCTAACTTTTGCTTTTCACTAACCGTTGTAAGAAAATCATTCGTAACATGTAACATACCAAATCTCACACTTCGCGGCGTCATTTCACAAACCAAACTCAAATCTCTGAAATCCTCCAAAAGTTCCCATTCTTTCATCATCAATGCGGACATATGTAACAACCTCCGACTTAAGGCATCGACCACCACGTTTGCCTTACCCGGATGGTAATTCAAACCAAAATCATAATCCTTCAAAAGTTCTAGCCACCTCCTTTGTCTCATGTTCAATTCTTTCTGATCAAATAAATATCTTAAGCTTTTGTGATCACTAAAAACTTCAAATCTTGCACCATAAAGGTAATGCCTCCAAATTTTCAAAACAAACACCACGGCCGCTAACTCCAAGTCATGTGTAGGATAATTCTTTTCATGCACTCTCAATTGTCTAGAAGCATATGCCACAACTTTTCCATCTTGCATCAAAACACCACCTAAACCTGTCAATGAAGCATCACAATACACAACAAATGGTTCATTAGGATTAGGCAAAATCAAGATCGGAGTCGTTGTCAACCTTCTCTTTAGCTCATTGAAACTCTCTTCACAATGAATATCCCAAATGAAAGCCTTTCCTTTACAAGTCAATTGCGTTAAAGGAAGTGCCAACTTCGAAAATCCCTCAATAAACCTCCGATAATAACCCGCCAAGCCTAAAAAGCTTCGAATCTCCGTAACCGACCTAGGAGCCTCCCATTGCATCACCGCATCTATCTTGGATGGATCAACACTAATACCACTACCGGAAATAACATGTCCAAGGAAACTTACTTCCGACAACCAAAATTCACATTTTGACAACTTAGCATACAATTGTTTCTCTTTCAAAATTTGCAACACAATTCTCAAATGCTCTTCATGCTCCTCTTGAGACTTAGAGTAAATCAAAATATCATCGATGAACACAACCACAAAACGATCCAACTGTTCATGAAAAATACGATTCATGTATTCCATAAACACACCCGGCGCGTTAGAAACCCCGAATGGCATCACGGAGTATTCGTAATGACCATACCGTGTCCTAAATGTCGTCTTTTGAATATCCTCTCCTTTCACACGAATCTGGTGGTATCCTGATCTCAAATCAATCTTGCTAAAAACATTCGCACCAACCAATTGGTCCATCAAATCATCGATCCTTGGAAGCGGATACTTGTTCTTAATTGTCACTTTGTTCAACTGTCGATAATCAATGCATAACCGCATACTCCCGTCCTTCTTCTTTACCAACAATACCGGAGCACCCCAAGGAGAAACACTTGGCCTTACAAATTTCTTGTCCAACAAGTCATTTAATTGCTTTTTCAATTCTACCAATTTCGATGCCGACATACGATACGGTGCCATCGAAATCGGTCTAGTACCCGGAACTAAATCAATAGAAAATTCAACTTCTCTTTCCGGCGGTACATCCGTAATATCTTCCGGAAACACTTCTGGAAATTCACACACCACTGGGAACACATCAAGCTCAACTTGACTCTCCACCGACAATGATGCAAACAAACCAAACAATTGAGCTTCGTTCGCTAAAAGTTTCTTCAACTCTTTAGTGGATAGGAAACTCTCAAATTCATCATCTTCCAAAGAAGGAAACCTTACTAACTTGTGATAGCAATCTATATGAACTCGATTAAATTGCAACCAGTTCATACCCAAGATCACGTCCAATCCCACCAACGGCAAACATACTAAATCCATAACAAAGTCTTTACCATACATGGTTAAAGGACAACTCATACACACCAAAGATGTATTTACCGACCCTGAAGCAGGAGTCTCAATAACCATTTCAGCACCCATCAAAGTTAACGCAAGATTCATACGATTCGCGCACTCAGACGAAATAAACGAATGAGTCGCTCCCGTATCAATAACAGCAACTAAAGGTATATTATTAATAAAGCATGTACCTTTAATCAAACGGTCTGCATTCGTAGTTTGAGTACCCGCCAATGCAAACACCTTTCCGCCCGCTTGAGCTTGTTTCGGCTTAGTACACTTAGTACTAATGTGACCCACTTCTCCACAATTATAGCACTTCACCATATTCCTTCTACAATCTGTAGCAACATGCCCAAGACCACCACAATTAGAACATTTCGCTACAGGCTTCCCACACTCAAATGATTTATGACCTATTTCACCACATTTGTAGCACCTAACAACACCGGAACCTCCTCCTCCAAATCTCCTATCAAAGCTTCCCCTATGCTTGCCCTTATCAACGGGTGTCACATAAGGTCCACTTCTAGCTTGTTGCTTCCCCTTCCTCTCATTCAAACTTTTGTAATGTGTAGAACGAACCTTACTATCTTCTTCGAAGATTCTACAACATTCCGTCAAATCCGCAAACCTCCTTATCCTTTGATATCCCACAGCTTGCTTAATCTCAGGACGTAAACCATTCTCATATTTAATACACTTTGAGAACTCAGCAGTAATCGCAGCATAATGAGGATGGAATTGAACCAACTCCACAAATTTAGCAGTATAGTCCACCACAGACATACTACCTTGTTTCAGTTCAAGAAACTCAATCTCCTTCTTTCCCTTCACACTCTCAGGGTAATACTTCCTCAAGAATTCAGTACGAAATAAATTCCAAGTTACCTCTTCATCATCCACCTCAAGAACTTCACGTATACCGACCCACCAATCATCGGCTTCTTCCCTCAGCATGTGAGATCCAAGCCTCACCTTATTCTCCTCCGCACAGTCCATAACTCTGAAGATTCTTTCAATCTCTTTCAACTAATTTTGAGCTCCATCGGGATCAAATTTTCCTTTGAAAACCGGTGGTTGATTCTTCCTGAACTCGTCATTAGCATTCACGTTCGGCGCACCTTGCATCGCCCTAGCCATTGATTCCAAAGCCGCAGCCATCGCATTGTCGTTTCTACCCGACATATTCTGATTATTCCCAAAAATAACAACAAGGTTAAACAATAGTTCAACCAACACAACAACAAGACAGACACAACTGACTCAACTCTGGCACTGATACCACTTAATGTAACACCCCCTTTCTATACCCCCAAATAATCACATAAATCATTTAGGCACATATTAAAAAATTCGCCAGAGTACGATTAAAACATAGTATAAAAGAGGCATGTCACATCATACACGCATTTAATACATACAACACCTGCTCAAAATATTGATATGCAACAGTGGGGTAACTTGCCACAGAGGAACTTTGTCCTTACACCCACATCTCAATATTTAGAATAAAAATGGAAAATCCAAACATTGAAATACATCCAAGTATATATACGTAGATATATACATCACCAAGTATCATCCATCATTATAAGTCATGTTTACATAAACATTCATCAACAAGATACATGTACAAATGTATCACAAAAGAATAATATACATCCTAGCTACCCGGTGCTACATATCAGAGCCAACCGACCAAAAGAATGAAGACACGCTTCACAAAAAGACCTCCAGCATACCTACTCTGCAATGCCTCATAGAGCATCATAAAACAGCAGAAGGGTGAGAAATATTATCATAATAACAATGCATATAATTATATATATATATATAAACATAAAAATACACATATTACACATTCTCACCACAATTCATCACATTTTCATCCATATACATCCCAATGTATATATATATATATATATCCACCAAGCATATTCATCATGCACACTTTCACAATTCTCAATCATTCCGTATAAACATACACAATTATGTTCATTCAACAACACATCATTATAAATATGATAAATGCAAATCATAGAGACCGACTCACGACTCTATGCAAATGCAATGCGGAACCGACTCAATCATCACTAGTTCACTCAGGAACTCTGCTGGAACCATCGCTCGTTACCGAAGTAACTCCCCATCGGACCTACGATGTTCACCCATTGCTCACACCCCACATGGGCACACAATGTTTATGGATCGCTCACACCCCACATGGGCACACGACCTGATTGCTCACACCCCACACGGGCACACGATCTGATTGCTCACACCCCACATGGGCACACAATCATTCGTAATCATCGCTCACACCTCACATAGGCACACGACGTTACAACGGATTCTCATTAGAATCGCTCAACACAAGAATGCACATCATGATGCTTCACATGCAAAATGACTCGAAAGACATTCTTGAAATGCATACATATTCGCAATATATTCATGCATTCATCACATATAATCCATCTACATTCACATCAATTGTATAACAACATACACATTTATCCAAACAAATCAATTTACGGTTTACCAGAAAAGTCAGCTAAAAATAATATTTTCCATCATCATCAAAAAGTACTCATCCACAGCTTCGATTCGATATAAAGAACACTTAAATCCGATAAACAACGAAGAAGATATGTATATTTCAAAATAATGCAAAAACATAAACCGGAGGCCAGACACTACGAAACGGTTCAAAAATACTGTTCCAATTGGACCAGGTTTAGACCTCAAAACCATTTTTCCTAGAAAGAACATCTCGTTAGCTTCCCAACGCTTCAAACGGGGGTCAAAACCGACTTACGGTTCAAGAGATATGAATTTCCGAAGTTTTCCGAAAAATCAGGATTTTCCACCTACAGCACGCGTCCGTACGCCTGCGCACAAAACCAGAATTTCTGCTACATTCTGGTACAGCTGCGTAATCGCCCGAAACCCGACCGATTCAATTACTTTCTTCCGAATAAATACATGGTGATATCACATAAATACACACCAACATATTAGGATCAAGAAAAACCCGATTCCACGACTTTTATTTTTCACCAAAATCTCAAAACCCTTAATCACCAAAATTGTGAAAACTCACATAATCAACCAAATTCAACAAAACGAGTTTCTATAATCTCTATCTAACCTCATGCGACTAATCTTCACAATTTATTTCAATTTTCATCCGTGAAAACATCGATTCTAACCGATTATGTCAAAATCCAACCTAACCTCAAATATTTCTAACACAACCAAAACAATCGAAATAAAACATACATTATCGTATACAAAGTTAAGATAACGATATTTCACACCCTTACCCGATTTAATCGATTCTTAGAGGTCGTTTCGCCGATTTCTAGCTTTTCTCCACTTTTCCTCTTTTTCTTCTTTTCTCTTCTTTCTCTCTTATGTTTTCTTTTCTTTACTAACTTTCTCACTTCTAACTTATTATATCTTTTCTTTTCTATTTCTTTTCTTAAAATATCTCATATATAATAATTAACCAAAATATCTCACAAATATCTAATAATACATTTTCTCACTTAATTTCTAACTTATGATTAATTGAGAAAAGTCTAAAATACCCTCCATTCTAATTTTCCCGAAAACTCTCGAAAACGGTAAAATAACATTTAACACACCAATTTAACAAATAAAATAATTTATCACCCAATTAAAATAAAAGACTCAAGAATAATGGAATAATCAAAATCGGGGCGTTACATTTTACATCTCATCAAAAAAATGACTCATGTCTAGTTCTTTATGAAAAATTTAAAAGAAAAAGGTGCATAAAAGCACACAAAAAATTTGGATGCGTTTTGTATTTTTTATGTCTTTTTGAAATGGTCAAAATATGATTAAGATAGATTGACATTTATTAAAGAAAACAAAATTTAAAAAAAAATCACTTGACCAAAGTCAAGGTTTTATTATGAAAGCGGTTTTAAGTTTGAAAACAAGAAGGTTTTGAAAAAGGGAGAGGATTTTGAAAATTTAAGAATGGGGAGGAGAAGAAGTGACTATCCTAGTGCATAAAATAAAAGCTAGAGAAAATAAGGATCTAACCAAAATGGAGCCACTTTAAAGCAATATTAAAGGAATTCCATCCTTAAGCAAATTGGCCGAATAAAGGCAAGTCTTCCATCAATACTCCAAGCAAAGGGATAAGAAGTCCTAATTCTAGGTCCATAAGTCCGATATTACTTCAAAAGAGGTCCATAAAGAGATCACTCGAAAGCATAGGATAGTAACCAATAGTCCAAGATGAGGAGAATTAAGTTTTTTTTTATGGTTTAAGCCTTTATTAATGTTTTGGTCCAAGTGGACAAAGAAAAAAAGGCATAAGCATAAACATGTGTCCAACGGACAAAGGAAAAATTTCGGAAACATAAACATGTGTCAAACGGACAAAGAAAAAATTGCGGAAGAATAAACATGTGTCCAACGGACAAAGGAAAAATTGCGGAAACAAAAACATGATATGAAATGATAATAATGAAGCATAAAAAATAAAAGAGATAGAGAGCGAGAAGGAAACATAAACAAAATTAATATAATAATATTGTTAGTAAGTTAGTGATTAGTTGTTAGAGTAAGTGATCAATAATAATTGAATAATTGCAGTTAGGTCAAGATTAATGAAAACTCATTAGAGGATTGATAAGACCAAAGCCTCCTAACAACAAGTTTCATAAGTTTTGAACCAAAAGACAAATAATCAATCATTCTTAATAGTTTTCCGATACGGGACATATGTTGCGCTATGTTAAGCAATCGCCGAGTAATTTACGGAGTAGTTACCCTACAAATGAGGTCGGTCAATAGATCTTTGTGCTAATGCATGCTAGATGAACGATATGTAAATTGTCATTCGAAAACAATACTGCACGAAAAGAAAAATGGTAACGATCTAGTCTTGATCAAAATTCAACAAAGAAATTTCAAGATCCAATAGACTTTCATCGATCAAAAAGAAAAAAGATGAAGAAAAGAGGTCAAGATGAAAAGAAACATCAACAATTTGAATCTTAAATCGAATAAATCATCATCAATATCAATCACCTTTCTTGGTGGATAAAATCACCACCCAAAGTCCATTGATATTGATGAGATCTTATCAAAATTCAAGATTCAAAACAACCATCAATAAAAAAAATCCAAAACTATTTTTAATGATTCTTTTTTTTTTAAGAAATGTTTTCTTTAAAATGAAATTAAAAAAATACTAAAGATAACATAAAAAAAAAATCTATTTGAAAGAGATATTAAAAGAAAAAGAAAAAAGAAAACAAAAAAAAAGTTAATAGACAAATGATTTGAATTAAAAACTTAAAAAGAAAAATTCAAAGAAAACAAAAATGGAAGGGAGGTTTATTAAAGAAATTGGTGGTGATGAATTTAGTAAATCCACCGGGCTCACACGTCCCAATTCAATAGAAAGAGAAAAAAAATTTAGAAAAAAGGATTAAAATATAAAAAAAATATAACAAAGGAAAAATAAACAGAAAGAAGATTCATCTTCTTCTTCATTTCTCTCGGCGGCGCACTATTTACGGAGACGGAAGGAATTCACGGTTCAGCCATGGCAGAGCATCGGAGAAAGAGTTTTGCGCGATTATGATCGAAATAACGTGTAGATTACAAATACGCTAACAATTCCGAATAACATTAAACGAAACAAGTGGATCGAAGTCATGAAACTACATCGGAAGTGTTTTCTACCTTCAAAGAAACGGTGAGTAAACTTTAAATCTTTCCTCCTCTCTCTTCTTCTGAACTCGAGCGTTGTTGTTGAATGATGATGATTATTGCTCGTGGTAGAAGAATTTGAAGCACTGTGTGGTTATTGTGTGAGGTTTACGAATTGATGGAATTGAAAGTGAATTGAAGCTGTGGGTTTTGGTTTTGGCAGGGAGAGTTTGGCTGTCAAAGCTTGAAAGAATTGAAGGAAAGAGTCTCCTATTTATAACAAAATGAGGTGAGTTTTGAATTTGAGAAATTGGAATTTTGGTTGCCGTTTTCAACTTCTCGTTTGCGTTTCAATTTTTTTCACTGATGTCGTTTTGACGTGTTAGTTGGCTGCATTTTGTTTTTACTGTTTTGTGCGTTTTGAGAGGTCGTTTTTGAATCCCGCGATTTGCTTGCTGCAGGTGTCGTTTGGTTGTTTTGGATTTCGTAGTAATTCTCGTTGAAATTTTTGATGTCGTTTGCAGCGTATTTCTTGCGTTTTGTAGCTGCTGCAGTGTGAAGTCATTTTAATTCAAGTGTAGCCGCGTTTTGGAACTGCCTTGTGAATGTATTTTTTGCAGCTGGATTTATTTTGTCATTGAAAAAAAAGCGCCGCAGCTTGTGTATAGCAGCTTTTTCTCGTTATGCAGGGTGTTTTGCGTCGCACTTTCAGCTGATGCAGTGCTTTTTTGCACTTACGCTGATGCTGCATCTCGTGATGTTGGTGGCTCGCACGGCTTGTGGCTTGGACGTTGTGGGACGGCATGGAAGGTTTATTTGTATCATAGTGTACATAGCTTGGAAATGGCTAGACTGATGGCATGTGTTGGTAGTATGTTGAATGACTTGGATGGCTTGCGCATAAGGCTTCATCTGCATCCTTTTTTTCAATTTTTTTTGTTAATGTGGCTTAACCGTGTAGTGTATGTGGCTGGGAAAGTACTTGTTGGCATTAGCATGAAATTGGTGAAAATGGGCCGTGAATTTCTTGGCCTCTCCAATTGTAATCTATTTCCTTTTTTTTTTTTATTCATTCATAATATGGGCCTTGGATTTCTTTTAGAGAAAAATGGATATTAAAAAGAAATAAATGTGAAATGGATTTTAAAAAAAATAAATAAGCATGGTTATTAGATATTAAAGAAAAAGTTAATTGGGATTTTGGTGAATTTGGTTTAGATGGTAATTGAATATGGATAATGTGTGAATATTTGCAATGTGGATCTTGAAATGAGTTATTGGAAATTGGATAAAAAGTGAATTTTGGATAATGGATTTTTAATTGGTTTAAAAAATGTGGAATTTGATATATGGACTTGGGTTTTAGTAATTGGAAATGAAGAAATGGACATTTAAGAATGAAAATTGGAAATGGATTTTAGAAAGTGGATATGAAATGGATATAATTGGACAAATTTGGATAATTGGTTATTTGAGAATTGAAACGGGTAATTGGATTTAAAAAATGAACATAGATGGATAATGGGTATTGAATCAAAAATTGGGAATTTAAATGGGAAAAGGTATGGTTTAGAATGAAAAATGGTTTAGATGGAGAAATGGATAAAATCTTTATTTTTTAGCCCAAAACCAATCTTGACTTTTTTCACAAGCCTCCGAAGCAACACAGCTACCAAAGAATATGCCTTAATTGAAACAACGCCCATTTGAACCTGTCATCCTCTGAATCTTTAATCAAATGAATCCTGACTTTCTGAACCCAAAAGTCATATGAACAATTTTGAATTTGATTGAATCAATCTCTAGGAAAATAAATCCACAGAGGAACGCAGTCTGGACTGATGAACTCAAATGAACCTGATGAATAGCACCACACAACAACTTGACAGACCACTGCTTGAGAAATAAGCCACTGGTGCAAATAACTCAAATTTTGAAGCAATTGCTTGATAGTTTGACCAAGATTAGGTCAGACATCCATCTGAACTGGATTAAGAATGAACAGTCACATTTGACTTGAAATTACTTCATTGTCTTTAACAAACCTGCACAACACACAGAGAGAGAAACTGTAGCAAATTTTTTTTTGTATTTTGGTTAGAGGTTAGTAAACAGAAACAAGTAAGAATAATATACAGATACACAAGAGAAATAATGATTGTGATCTTGTTTGTGATATGAGATGCAAAATGATATGTGGGATCTTAGGGGTAAAAATTAGGGTATTACAGCTGCCCCTATTTAAGTTTCTTCTATCCGGAGATATGAAGATGGACATCTTTGTCTCGACGAGATAGAAGAGACTTAAATATAACAATAAACCCAATTTTTGGCCCTAAGAGACCACAAAATGATATGATTATGCAAATGGTATACAGACACAAGACCTCTGTGGGGAGAATAGCACCACAAAAGATCAACAAAAAAAAGAACGGGAGAATGAAACCCATCAGGGAAACACATCACAGGAGACCACTAACTAGCCGGAGAACATACCACACAGCTACTGGGACTTAGCTGAGGAAAAGATTCAAATTGGGGATAACTCTAAATGGAAATAAACCACAACACAACAAGGATATAACTCAACAGGGAAGACTTAGCACAGCAAGGCTCCACTGGGGAAAAAATTAATACCTCAACAATGAACTATCTTTAGCATACCGAAGAGACTAACCATTCATCGGAGTAGAAAACCTCAACAACGAACTGTCCCGTCAAACCGAAGAGACTTACCATTCATCGGAGTAACAAATTCTCAACAACAAACTGTCCCGTCAAACCGAAGAGACTAACCATTCATCGGAGTAGAAAACCTCAACAACGAACTGTCCCGTCAAACCGAAGAGACTTATCATTCATCGGAGTAGAAAACCTCAACAACAAACTGTCCCGTCTAACCGAAGAGACTTACCATTCATCAGAGTAACAAATTCTCAACAATGAACTGTCCCGTCAAACCGAAGAGACTTACCGTTAATCGGAGTAACAAAATCTCAACAACGAACTGTCCCATCCAACCGAAGAGACTTACCATTCATTGGAGTCACAAAAATCTAAACAACGAACTATCCCGTCCAACCGAAGAGACTTACCATTCATTGGAGTAACAAAAATCTCAATAACGAACTGTCCCATCTAACCAAAGAGACTTACCATTCATTGGAGTCACAAAAGGTATTAATTGCATCACCTTAGGCTTCTCAAATAAAGGAATGCCATGAAACAGTATTGAACCTTCCAAAAGGGGAATCATACGCAGATTTTAGCTGAAGGGTGCAGAATCCTCAAAGGTGCAAAATAAATGCACCTTCAATCCAGGTTTCACAGCCTAGAGATCCTAACAAATGTTGCAGGGGACCAAAGTTCAATCCAAGAACAAGCTGGAGAGAAACGGTCAAACAAGACTCATCCCGAGGAGGAAATATCTCAACTGGGGACTAATTCCATCCAGATAATGAATTGGGAAGGAAACTGAATCAAAATCTTCCACGAGAAACAAACTCAGCGGGGAATTAACAAAGATAGGCATTTTTCTGCTTACGGTTCGACACTCTAAATGAAGAGAGGACACACACGCTCTGCGAGGATAACACCACCAGAGAGCAAAGAAGCACCAACACAAATGTAAAATGCAAAATGCAACAACAATATGCTATGCACAACAAATGAATGCGCATGCGATGCTTATGAGTATGAATATGCTGACAAAACAGACATAAAGGATAAGCAGAGGGTGGAATAAACATCACAACACCACTTAATACTCGACTAATCTCAACAAGATGGAGAAATCATTAGCAACTCTGCTAGGGATTTTTCCGAAGAAATCCTGCAAGAGATAAACAAAAGCCATCAAAGGAAAATAAATCCTACAACAAGGCTCGAATCTTGCTGGAGAAAAGAAGATACTCCTTGGGGAAAGACCCAAATATCAATCTTCTAACATCGATGATCCACAAAGAGGATAATAACATAAACTCTACTTTGAGGACGGCAGGAAAGCTGTTGGGGAATCATACAAACCCAATCTTTCTGAATCTTTCTGGGGATCGTAAAATTCACAAGAACTTCCATTTCAAAAGGATGAAGAGATCTGCTGTGGAAAAATAATGAATCCGCTGGGGATTGTAGACATATAAACATCTACGCGAAATCCACTGGGAAAACAAGGCAGATCTGCTGGAGATACGAGAACACTCTTAGAGGATTAACCAATCTGAGCAAGGCATCCTGGACTTGCTGAGAAAACAGCAATAGGTCAAACTGTGGGGGATTTTAGATCAATACTCATCATAAATGAGAGAAAACCCAACAGGTGACTAAAAGAGATATCATCAGCGACTTCACTGGGGAATAGCCACAATAGTGATGCATAATCTTCACTAGGAGGATAAATCTCTGAAAAATAATCCGGAGAGAAGTACACCTTGGACCTGCCGGGGGAAATGAGAAATTAACATCACTGCTCTATGTTTGGAAATGATAATGAACTACCTCCTTTGGAGAATCATCAAGGATAAATCCAGGGGTAGAACAGCCTGGAGGGAAAAACATCCATAAGACAAGATGAAACACGACTAGCGATCACCACGTCAATGCTTCTTAGAAGAAAATAACATCGCTCCCTGTTTGGGGACATCCAAAGTAACAACAACACATCTAGAAGATAAAACTCTGAGTGGGGATTCCTCATATGATTTCGGCTGGGGACATCAAAAATGAATCTCTGCGTGGGGACCACCATTAAGGAGAAGTGGACCTCAAAACTACTCAAATGCCTGACCATAACATAATCAGCAGGAGAAGATTCGGATCAAGACCTAGCTGGGGAAAAACCAAACAACATTGGACCTTATGAATTCAACACATCATAACAAACCCGTCATCTTGTCAACAACTAATCACATTCATAGGAACAAACTCTGCTGAGGAAATATCAACAAACTCTACTGGGGATCTGTCAATAAATTCTGCCAAAGGAGCGAGAACGAACCCTGCTGAGGAAAACATTGATCCTACCATTCTTGGAATAACCGTTGACATTCTTTTTTTTATATTCATAAATCAAAGGAAAATGTTTTTATAATTTTCAAAAATTTAAATCAATTATTTACATTTTGTTTCTAAAATCATCATGAAAAATAAATGAAATTTTGCAAACAGAAACAAAATAAGAATTGCAAACAAAGGGACAAAGGCCCAAATTTTATTAATAGAATGGAAGTCTGCAAATGGCGTAATTCCATGGATCATTACAAAGTTTGAAAAATGGTAAATACATGGAAAGGGTTACATTGAAATACAATGACCACTATTCTCCCTAACAACTTTGAATTTCACTGTGCCCAAAACTTCAACTGGGGATGATTGAAGCAGAATCCTTGATAGACAATGTTGCTTTCAAATGATCAAGACTGGCCAGATGCAGTTACTTGCCATAATCCCTAACTTTTGCCTAGATTGCTCTTTCGGGTTTTCAATCTACCAGGATGATTATTTCTGTTTTTGTCTCTAATTTTTTCCTGGACCGCCCTTTCAGGTTTTCATTCCACCGAGACGCTCATTTTTGCCTAAGCCGCCCTTTTGGGTTTTCAACTTAGCGAGCTGTTCTTTTATTTTTTAGGCGAAGTATTTCTTGACTGCATCGGCATTCACAGGACGAGTGAACTCTTCACCATCCATAGTTGTAAGAAGTAATGCACCGCCAGAGAAGGCTCTCTTAACAACATATGGGTCTTCATAATTAGGAGTCCACTTGCCCCTAGAATCATTGGTAGAAGTCGAGATCCTTTTGAGCACGAGGTCGCCTTCTCTGAACACACGAGGTCGAACCTTCTTATCAAAAGCTTTCTTCATTCTCTGTTGATACAATTGGCCATGACACAAGGCCGTCATTATTTTCTCTTTAATCAGATTCAACTGGTCATATCTGCTTTGACATCATTCAGCCTCAGACAATTCAGCTTCCATCAAAACTCTCATAGAAGGGATTTCAACCTCTACCGGGAGCACTGCTTCCATACCATAAACAAGAGAGAAAGGGGTTGCCCCTGTTGAAGTGCGGACGGATGTACGATACCCATGCAAAGCATAAGGGAGCATCTCATGCCAATCCTTATAAGTAACAACCATCTTCAGAACAATCTTCTTAATATTCTTATTTGCAGCTTCAATAGCCCCATTCATCTTAGGTCTGTAAGGATAAGAATTATGATGCTCAATCTTGAACTCATCGCATAATTCCTTCATCATCTTGTTATTCAAATTCGACCCATTATCAGTGATAATCTTGCTCGAAACACCATACCGACAGATGATTTGGTTCTTGATAAACCAGACCACTACTTGCTTGGTCACATTGGCATATGATGCCGCCTCAACCCACTTGGTAAAATAGTCAATAGCCACCAATATGAAATAGTGTCCATTCGACATTTTAGGCTCAATCATTCCAATCATATTAATGCCCCACATGGAGAAAGGCCATGGAGAGGAGATAACATTGAGAGGAGTTGGTGGTACATGAATTTTGTCAGCATAAACCTGGCACTTATGGAACTTCTTCACGAATTTGCAACAGTCAGATTCCATTGTCAGCCAATAGTAACTTTCCCTCAACATCTTCTTAGCCATTGCATGCCCATTGGCATGGGTACCAAAATATCCTTCATGAATTTCTTTCACCAACATGTCTGCTTCGTGTCTATCCACGCATCTGAGCAAGACCATGTCATAATTTCTTTTATACAACACATCATCGTTCAAGAAGAAACTGCCAGCCAATCTTCTCAAAGTCTTCTTATCTTTCTTGGATGCCCCAAGCGGGTACTATTGATTTTGAAGAAAGTATTTAATATCATAATACCACGGTTTATCATCAACAGCCTCTTCAACGGAAAACACATGAGTTGGTCTATCAAGCCGCATAACATCGATTTTGGGCACATCATTCCATCGATTCACCACAATCATGGAGAATATAGTGGCTAAAGCATCCGCCATTCGATTTGCTGCTCTGGGTACATGGTGAAACTCAACCTTATTGAAGAAAGTTAATAACCTTCTTGCATAATCTCGATAAAGAATCAAATCAGGGTGACGTGTCTCCCATTCTCCTTTAATCTGATTAATCACCAGAGCTGAATCTCTGTATACATCAAGAATCTTGATTCTTAAATCAATGGCTTCTTCCAAGCCCATAATACATGCTTCATACTCAGCCGCATTATTTGTGCAAGTGAACATCAACCTTGCAGTGAAAGGAATATGAGAACCATGAGGAGTAACAATTATTGCCCCAATACCATTACCATACTCAATAACAGCTTCGTCAAAAATCAAACCCCAATGGGATCCAAGATCAGGCCCTTCATCAGGTAATGGTTCTTCACAATCTTTTACCTTTAGATACATCACATCCTCGTCAGGAAAATCGAACCTGATAGGTTGATAATCATCAATTGGCTGGTGTGCCAAATGGTCAGCCAAAACACTTCCTTTTATCGCTTTTTAAGTTCGGTACTCGATATCATATTCTGAACACAATATTTGCCAACGAGAAATCCTCCCAGTTAAAGCTGGCTTTTCAAAGATATAATTTATTGGATCCATTTTGGATATCAACCAAGTCGTATGATTCAACATATACTGGCGGAGGCGCTTGGCAGCCCAAGCTAAAGCACAACATGTCTTTTCAAGCATTGAGTACCGAGACTCACAATCGGTGAACTTCTTGCTCAAATATTAAATGGCAAATTCTTTTCGACCAGATTCATCTTGTTGTCCCAGAACACAACCCATAGATTCTTCTGGCACAGTCAAATACATGATCAAAGGTCTTCCTTCCACAGGAGGAGACAAAATCGGAGGTTCAAGCAGATACTCTTTAATCCTCTCAAAAGCTTTCTGACAATCCTCTGTCCAGACATAACCCTGATCTTTGCGAAGAAGCTTGAAGATCGGCGCGTAAGTGACATTCATATTGGATATAAATCGGGAGATGTAATTCAAACGTCCCAAGAATCCTCTTACTTATTTTTCTGTTTTGGGTGCAGGCATTTCCTGAATAGCTTTAACTTTACCAAGATCAACTTCAATGCCTTTTTGGCTGACAATAAAGCCCAACAACTTTCTAGAACGGACACCAAAAGTGCATTTATTAGGATTCAAACGGAGCTTAAACTTTCTTAAATGCTTAAACAACTTCAATAAGTACTCAATATGATCTTCTTCAGTCTTCGACTTACAAATCATATCATCCACATAGACCTCAATTTGTTTATGCATCATATCATGGAACAAAGTGGTTATAGCTCTCTGGTACGTTGCACCAGCATTTTTCAAACAGAAGGGTATCACTCTGTAACAGAATGTTCCCTAGGGTGTAATGAATGTTGTTTTTTCCATATCCTCGGGTGCCATCTTTATTTGATTATAACTGGAAAATCCATCCATAAAAGAAAAGATACTTGATTTAGCAGTATTATCTACCAACATATCAATGTGTGGCAATGGAAAATCATCTTTTGGACTAGCTTTATTCAAATCTCTATAGTCAACGCACATTCGGACTTTTCCGTCTTTCTTTGGAATAGGCACAATATTGGCCACCCATTGAGGATACTCAGAAGTCACAAGAAAACCAGCATCAATCTACTTTTGAACCTCCTCTTTGATCTTCACAGCCATGTCGGGATGAGTTCTTCTCAATTTCTGCTTCACCGATGGACATTCAGGCTTCAACGGCAATCTATACTCCACAATATCAGTATCAAGACCAGGCATGTCTTGATAAGACCAAGCAAACACATCAACATATTCTCTAAGAAGCTCCACAATCCTCTTCTTAACATCTGACTGAAGCAGTGCCCCAATCTTGACTTCTTTTATATCATCATCTGAACCCAAATTAACCAATTCCAACGGCTCTTCATGAGGCTGAATGGCCTTTTCCTCGTGCTCAAGCAACCGAGAAATTTCATCTGGAATCTCCTCAATACCCTCTTCTTCAGCTCCAAACACAAGAAACTCAAAGTTGGGAGGGGGCATAGGGTCATTGTTTTCAATGGGTTTATCAATCAATCTGCACAATGATTTATGTTTGATTTTAGAATATGAACAAAAAGTGCAAGTATTATGCAGATAAAAGTGATTATCACATTATTATTATATTTTGGTTTTTTATGTTACCATTTTTCAGAAATAAAGTAAAAAGGGAAAACATAATATGGATAAACAAAATAACATTTTATTGATGATGATAAAATTCAAAACAAAGCCCTCACAAATTCACTTTCACCTTGGGCAGAGTGAAAGGATTTTTGAAAGAAACAAAAACAAATTACTTTGAAATATGAACAACAGTGGGAACATCAACAGATATCCAATTCTGGCAGACTTGTCAATGTGTCACGAAATTGGGAAGTTCTTCCTCTTCATCTTCTTCAATGATGGCAGCAGAAGAGTGATCTTTGTGGATGAGTCCGGCGCTGTGAAAGGTCTCATTAATACGCTTCAAATCTCTTCTGACTGTACCAGGCGTAAAGCCTAAACCATTTTTGCCCAGGTTATCAACCACATCAATGACTCGGCCCCAACCGTCAGACCGGCCAGTTTCTAACACATGCAGAGCATCTTTCAAAGAAGACATGGGTAACTCATTCTTCTTAACAGCTTTGTCATCAACAGAAAGGGCTTGGAACGGAGTTCCAACAGTTTCATCAGCATCAACATATGAAAAGGATGAAAGGTGGCTCACCAGCATCGCTTGCTCACCTCCAACAATTACCAGCTTATCATTCTTAACAAATTTCAACTTCTGATGAAGAGTCGAAGTCATTGCCCCAGCCTCATGAATCCAGGGTCGGCCAAGCAAACAACTATAAGCAGGACGAATATCCATTACTTGAAAAGTAATCTGGAAGAAGCATGGTCCTATTTTGATTGGAAGATCAACCTCTCCAATCATAGTCTTTCGAGATCCATCAAAAGCTTTAACAACAACTCCACTATACCTCATGGGAGAACCTTGGTAAGAAAGCCTTGATAAAGTAGATTTTGGCAACACATTCAAAGAAGAACTAGTATCAACCAACACATTGGAAAGCGCATCTTCTTGACAGTTCATGGAGATATGTAAAGCCAAATTGTGATTCCTCCCCTCCTCGGGTAACTCTTCATCACAGAAACTCAAATTATTACATGCTGTGAGGTTGGCAACAATGCCATCAAACTGATTAATAGTCACATCACGCTCAACATATGCTTGTTCCAATACCTTCTGCAAAGATTTCCTATGAGCTTCAGAATTCATCAGTAAGGACAACATTGAAATCTTGGACGGGGTGTGCAAGAGTTGGTCCACAACATTGTAATCACTCTTCTTGATCAACTTCAATACTTCATCCTCATAAGCCTTCGAACCACTAGACTGACCAGAAACTTTGGAGGCTCAGGAGCAAAGACACGTCCACTACGGGTCACTCTACTCACATCAGCGATGCTTACCACAGAAGACAAAGAAGGAATGGGCACTTCCTTACCATCTTCTACCATGGTAGCATTGTACTTATACAAAACAGCTTTGTCAGATTCATATGGTACTGGTCCGGGCAACCGAATAACCAAAGGTGTAACAGCTGTCTTCCGACTATCAAAAGAGATAACAACTCATTCAGGGATATTAAAGCGTGGCTCAATAGCTTTCACCTCGTTCTGATATTCGTGTCTCTTAGCAATTGTAGCGCGGTTTTTGTGGTTGCGAGTCACACCGTTGGGCTGCAGTTCGATTCATTTTTTATCCTATTGTGAGCTGATTAAGGAAGGGAAATAGATGTCTCCAATTAACCCTGCTTGCATACTGAGATTAAACAGATGACTGTTGGTTTACAGATGCTACCAGAGACGGGGGGTCTTTCTTAGGCTTATTTTGTTTAAGGAGGGAATGTTTTGTCTGTTAGGGAGGATTTTGGTTAGGATACTGATTTGCTTTTCTTGACTAATATGTGCAGGTGCTAAATGTGGAGTTTTTGATGAGTATGTGAGAGTATGGGACCTGAGGTTTTTGATATGGTGTGCTCGCTAAGATTTTTCTTTCAATCTTATGCCTACGTATTCCCGTTTACCAAAACAGGGAAATCAGAGCGATCGTAGTTCCTCCTATTCTATGGGAGGAAATGGTGTTTTGGTGTCTTGTTCAAAGCCCAAGACGTGAAGCTAAAGGTGGTTTGTATCTTGTTCAAAGCCCAAGATATGAAGCTAAAGGGTTGAGTATTTTGTGTCTTGTTTAAAGCCCAAGATTGAAGCTAAAAGGGTGTTTGTGGGAATTGATTGAAAAGAGTGAAGAGATTAAAGATATGAATATCCGGGAAAAATATCGGATGAAAATAGAGGGAATATCCAAAAAAGCGTTGGATGTAAAGAAGAGTAATATCCGGGAAAACGTCGGATGTTAAAAAAGAGGAAAGGGTTGCTTTGGTGTCTTGTTCAAATCCCAAGGCGTGATGCTAAAATTGATAGGGGTTTTGTCATCTCCAAAGAGGAGTTATTGATGTTTGTATGCTGTGAGCAAAGCATATTTTGATGCTGAAAGGTTGATTGACTCAACCGGGGATTTCTTTATACAAAGCCTAAGAGGAGGCTAACTTACTTAACAAGAGAGTGTTTATATGTGTATCTTGTACAACGCCCAAGATGGAGGCTAAAAGGGTTTGACTCAACAAGATAGTGTTTTTGTATCTCGTATAAAGCCCGAGATGGAGGCTAAAAGTGTTTGGCTCAATAAGAACCTTTTTGTATCTCGTACAAAGCCTGAGATGGAGGCTGGAAACTTTTAAGAAGCCGAGAGGTCCTTGTACGAAGCCCAAGAGGAGGCTATCATTCCCGAGGGAAGAATCATTATACGAAGCCTAAGAGAAGGCTGTGAATACTTCTAAGAAGCCGACGGGTCCTTGTACTAAGCCCAAGAGGAGGCGGGGTTGCTTGTAGGAAGCCTGTGGGTCCTTGTACGATGCCCAAGAGGAGGCCGATGCTTTTAAGAAGCCCGTGGGTCCCCAAACCCCGAGAAATTCAAGGCAAGCTATTCACAAGGAATAGATCAAGTCAGGAAAGTTCGAGAATTTGGAAGAAACTCAAAGATGTCATTCACGGAGAATACATTCATCTCTGGGAGTAGAGTTTCTTGACAATTCCTAAAGAGGACAGCCGAAGAGAAGACTGTATCTGGTGATCCTATTGGGGATCTAGCTGTCTATTTCTACAAGTAATCGAAACGGCTTTACCTAGTACTAGACGTAGTTGCCGGGGAAACTCTAAATATCTATACTATTATTACATAGTTGATATGAGTTTATGAAAAAAGACTTACAGCGAAACAGCCCCACAATACAGTTTTATATATATATATATATATGAGTTTGTGAAAGGAGACTTACAATGAAACAGCCCACAATACAGTTATATACATATGAAAGCGGTAAATGAAAGCGGGTAAACACTTACTCGGTTGTAGAGCTTCCATGCTGTTTGGTTAGTTGTTCAACAAAGAAAGATTGAAAACAACAGTATATTCAAAATCAAAGGAGAAATTATTTTGAAAGAAAAATTAGGGCTTACAGCTCAAGGAGAGGCAAATAAAATCAGAGTCAATTATACATGGAAGAACGTCATGTGAAATAAAACATACACGGAAGAACATCGTGTTGATAAATAAACTTACACGGGAAAACATCGTGTGGTGAAACAAAAGTAAAGGGACTTATACTCAAGTGGAGGCCCAAAAAAGGTTTTGGTTAAAAGGGGGTTGGGTCTTACACTCTAATAGAGGCCCAAAACAGGTTTGAAAATGTTTGATAAAGATAAAAAATCAAAGAAACCCTAATTTCATTTTTTTAAGGTATTTTTCAAAGAGAAATCAAGTAAAAAATGATAAAAATATCAAATAAAATCATTAATCATGTTATAAACAAGGATTAAGGTTTATGAAAAAGTATTTTATCCACATGAATATTCAAAATCATTTTGGTTTTAAAAATCAAGAAAAAGAAATCATTTTAAAAGCATTTAAAACAATTTAAAACAATATTTTTGAATATATTAAAAATATATCAAATAATAATATTTTTTGTGATTTTTTGGTGGATTAAAATATTATGGAGTATGAATAAGAAGTGTGTAAAACAGATTTGGAAAATGATAATTTTTGCTATGCGAAATAATTGATTGAGTTTTGAAGATAAACTAAGAAAAAGAGGAATGAGATGTCACAACATCACATTCGACATCAAACAAAAACCAGAACTGCACCTTGATTTTCAACATCTTTTCATCAAACTTCAAACATTCATAACTCTCTCAATTTTTAACGGAATTAAGATCCGGAAGAGCCTATCTTGACCAATTTTTCGCAAGGAATCCAATGGTGTCACTTATACATACTGAAACTTAATGTACAACACACACAAGGTAAAAAACCAGATTTGCACCTTAAGTTTAAAACAACATAAACTCCACATATAAACATGTTAACGTGCAAACAGTAGGAGGATCATAACATACACATTAAGGACTACATTTTTTATTCAAGAATTGTTCAATATGATGCATGTATGTGGACATCAAAGGAAAGCATGATTCAAAGAATTCAAGTTATGAATTTTACCTCTTTTTTTGGAGATTTTGTGCAACCTACCAAGTGCTTTGTTCCAGAAATGATTTGATGCTTTGGACACCCTCAAATGACCTCTTAGAATCTTTTAGGATGGTTAGAATCAGCTGGTACCTGCAAAAACACAAATTGTCCCTTTCTTGCAAAAAGGGTTAAAAGTGACCAAAATAGCAACTCTCTCAAATGGTGTTCCAGATGTTGGGAACCATTTGGGATAGTTGAAGGATGATATTTGGAGTGTGTTTGAGGTTTTATCTGGTTTGGTAAGTGACTGAATCAAGACATGGCTTGAAAAATGCAAAAAAGTGTCATTTTGAGGTTTTGAGAAGTGACTTTGTGATTTTGTGATTACAAGTCACTTGTGATAGTTTGGATCACCTACATATGATGTTTATGAGGTGTTAGGATCATGAGATGTGATGGAAATGCTCTCTAACTCAAAAAACTCAGAATTGCCTTACTAAAGAAGGCATTTTGGAGTGAAAGAAGTGATTTTGAGGAAAGCATCTATTTGATGGCTTTGGTGTACTTAAACTGAGCATAAATGAGCTCTATTTATAGTATAACAAGTTTGTTTTTGCAGCAATAGTGAATGGCAACTGCAGCAGAGGTTTGTTCAATGTTGGCCAATGAAAATCCAAGTCTCCTCTAGCCATTGACTAGAGGTTAGAGCACAGAGCTTTGGTTCCCTACTTGTTGGAGGAATCTTGACTGAATTCAGTTGCAAATGTGTCAGTCCATGCCACCTCTAAGCATCTATTAAATGCTCCAATCCAAAATTAGAGTCTTGTCCCTCTTTTAGGGATTATTAGGAATAGCATGCTACTTCTTGTTCCAAAGACTTTGGAGAATTGGCTCAGTGATTGTCCCCTTTAGATTTGATCCTCAGAGGTGTCCAAAGTGATGACAAGGCTTGGAAATTCGTGTGGCACAAGAAATGTGCAAATCTGTCCCATGAAAAATTCAGCTGCAGCAAGCCCTGTTGTAAAATTCATAACTCCCTGCTCGAGTACGCTACATGGACGTTCTAGGACTTTCTGGAAAGCTGAGATGATGTACTTCAACTTTGATGTTCAAGGTTTGGCTTGAATCAACTTGGATCATGAAGAAAAACATCCTTGAAGTTGGGACATTCTTGCTGAAAAAATATTAGTGATGTCCAATGCAATGTTGGAACATCAGACAACCTTGAACATTAATAATTCCAAACTTTAATCACTTGTATCTTTTAATCCACTATGATATTTTGAGTTGAAGTGAATTGCATCTTTGATGCTTGTGTTGCATGGTGACAAAGCTTGAAAATTGGGTAGCACAAGAAAAGTGCACAAAATCTGTCCCAAAAAATCAGCTCGAGCAAGGCCTGTTGTGAGGTTCATAACTCCTTGCTCAAGTTAAATCAATGGGAGTTCTTGTACATTTTGGAAAGCCCTAATGACATACTTTAACTTTGATGTTTGACTTTGGTCTTGGTTCAGCTTGCAAAGTCATCAAAAATGGTCTTGAACTTGTGTAGTCAAATCTTTCCAAAAAGCTGTCATGAAAATTTTGTTTTATCAATGTCTTTTGCAGAGACCATAACTTTCTGCTCGAGAATGATACATGAGCTTTCTAGGACTTTCTGGAAAGGTGAGATGACGTACTTCAACTTTCATTCCCAGGGTTTTTCTTTAATCAACTTGGATCATGGATAAAAACATCCTTTAAGTTGGGACATTCTTGCTGGAAAAATATTAGTGATGTCCTATGCAATGTCAGAACATCCAACATTAAGAATCCCAAACTTTGATCACTTATATCTTTCAATCCTTATGATATTTTGAGTTGATTCCTTCTACAATGTTGAAGTATCAAATACCCTCTTTAAAAGTAGCCCTTAAGCAAAATCAATGGATGCTTGGATCAATAATTACAACCTTGAAAAGTTGTGCACTTGAACATGATTTTAACTTAGAAAAATTTTCTAAGTTTCCTTCAATTTGATCAATTTTGCAATTTTGCATATTTCTTGATTTAAATTTGATCAAATTAAATCATCCATCATATTTTCTTGAGTAATGGCTTATGAAGCTCAATGTTGACCAAAAAGTCAAACTTTGACTTTCTGCGTCAGTTGACTTTTCAGTTTGACCAAAAATACATGAAAATTTTATACGTTAAATCCGGCTGATAATTCAAAAAATATTCATGAAGAAAATATATGATATTGTATGCAGATGACATAGTATAAAAATATAGACAGATGAAATGAGAAAAAATAAAAACGCCCGGTCAAAATTTAGGGTATGACAGATGCCCCTATTTAATCTTCTTAGACCTGAAGGTATGAATAGCAAAGAGTTTTAGACATTCGAGGTATAAGAGGATTAAATATCAGAGTACCTAAAATTTTGACCGTAAATGCAGATGAAATGATACGTGATGAATGGAAGAAATTTGAATACTGTTGGGAATGATGCCACAGGGGACAGACCAACAGAATTTTCTGGGGATATAAGATATTGTGGAAATTTGCCAATGCGACAAAGGTATCCAGCAATATTTGGAAAGAGAGGGATAAACCCTGGAACAGAGATACATACATCTGGAAAAACATCAGATGCGAAAGAAGTAACACACTCTGGAAAACATATCAGAAACATCTAGGAAAACATTAGATGTGGAATGAGACCAGATCTGAGAATATGTAAGAGACTTCTGAGAAAGCAGTTTAATTTACTATGGAATACACGGGAACATCCAGAAAGCGAAAGTAACTTTACTGGGAAAAAGGTTACAGTCATCAGAGATTTTCAGACATGTATTGAAAACCCTAGGAAAGAATAGTAACAACCGTAAGAGACATTCAGAAGAGCATTGAATGAAATCTTGGAACACAAGCAGACATGATTATCAGTGACATTCAGAAGAGCATTGAATGAAGTCTGAAAAATAAATCAGGCACATCCAGAAAAACATTGGATGAATGAGAAACAAACTCGAAGGCATCCAGAAAAACATTGGACCGAGTTGTCGACCAAATTTGAAGATATATTAATGACATCCAGAAAAGCGTTGAATGTATTAAAAATAACTTTGAGTGTAAATCCGAAACATTTAGAAAAGCGTTAAATGTATGGGAAATTTTTTTTTAGAAGACTTGCTGAACGATGAACATATCCGGAAAAGCATCAGATAAGTCATCCGAACAAAAGTTACATCTAGAAAAACATCAGATGAGGAAAAGTCATATCCAGGAGAGCATCAGATAGACATTAAAGGAGTTTCTGGAAGAGCATCAGAATAACAGAGACATATCCGGAAGAGCATCGGATGAACACAAAGAAAGTTCTGGAAAAGCATCAGAACAGGCAGACATATCCGGAAGAACATCAGATAGTAACAAAGAAAGTTCTGGAAAAACATCAGAACGGGTTTTGGAAAAACTTCAAAACCAAAAGATACATCTGGAAGAACATCGGGTAGACACAGAGAAACGTTCTGGAAAAGCGTCAGAACAGATAGACATATCCGGAAGGACATCGGACAGAAACAAAGAAAGTTCTGGAAAAACATTAGAACGGGTTTTGGAAAAACTTCAAAACCAAAAGATACATCCGGAAGAACATCGGGTATACACAGAGAAAAGTTCTGGAAAAGCATCAGAACGGGTTTTGGAAAAACTTCAAAACCAAAAGATACATCCGAAATAACATCGGGTAGAAACAAAGTTATATCTGGAAGAACATCAGATAAGACATAAAAGTATAGGTTCCAGATAAGTTGGACTTTGTAGAAAAGTAAGATGTTGATAATACCACGACCACTGATGAATGCAAATAAGGATTAAAACACTCTTGAATGCATAGTATATGAAAATGTTATGATGTATGATTAAATGCAAATGAAATGTAAATGAAAAATGCTGACAACAAGTTTAGACTCGTTGAGGAGTGAAAGTCAACAAGTTTATACTCTTTTGGGGAGTGAAAATCAACAAGTTTATACTCTTTTGGGGGAGTGACAGACAAGACTGATTCCTCAAGACAGAGATCACTGCCATTGCTTAGGGACTGAAAATGCTGTATACTGGGAAGGCTTGCCCCAGTAATGAATCTTGAAAGTTTTTCCGAATAAAACAATTCTGAGAAGGACTTGCACTGAATAAATCTTGAACTGATTCTTAACAGGCTCTGGAAAGAACTTGCCCCTGATAGGATCACTGACCAAGTTTCTAAACTATTTTGAAAATTCCTTGAAAGGAAAGCTAGTTTGCAATCAAAGATGTTTATTTAAACATGGCAAATTTAATGCAAAGTTCATGCAAAATTTTGAAAACAAAATCATTTTTCAAAAAAAAGTACAGTAATATGGATTACTGGTTAAAAAACACGGTGGTTTAAAACATTTTGATTGAAAAGTAAAACAGATGTATAATACCAAGACAAATGATTTGCAAAAAAAAATGATTTTGGAGTCAATTTACGCCACCTTGCTGTAGTATGCTCTCAAAATAACCTTATTTCAATTAGGTCTTTCGAGGGTTATAACGTGGCCTGGTTCACGGTTTATGAAAAAAAAGATAAAGGCTCAAAGTTTATTTGGTGCCCACCCCCTTCGTGATGTTCTCCAGTCCTATGCTCAGTTAAACTTAAATTGTGCATTCAGGTTCCAAAAGGTTTCGGAACCGTACTGATGATAGTGATGACAATGGTCCAGAAGTCTTGAGACAGCAGCTACTGCTTCTTACAACATTTAATTGTTTTTCGTCTTTGTGGATTTTTTGAAAATCGAGGATTTAATGTCATCTTCTCTGTATTATCCCTAACTTTTGCCTGAACTATTTCTTTTGAAATTTATAGTTAGCGGGATGCCCTAGTTTTTTCCTAAGTTTTTTTTTTTGACTTAGCGGGCTTTTTCTTTTTTATTTCTTCTTAGAAAGAAAATGACTACTAGATTTGATGACTACAACGGACCATCACTGACTTTTGATTTGAAATATGTTTTCAGCATCTGCTTGTTGTATGTAAACTTTTGAACTTGAATACACAACCCAAATTAAACTGAGAACTACCCTGCCCCGGGTTAAAATTGCAGGTTTTTTATAAAGAAAGAAACTCCTACTTCAAGGCTCAAAGGGGTTAACAAGGGATTATCTTCCTTATATCTCCAGTGTTTGGGAATTGAAAAAAAAAATGCCTTACATCCTCAGCAAAGTTTTTTATTCGAAAGCATACCGACATCAATTATGGGTATTATGTTTTCATCATCCTCCCACAAATACTTGCATAGTCAAAAATTTGAAAAAGATGTACATTTTGTTTTGAAAGTTTTTATTTTTGAATGTTTTTGTTTTTGTTTTTTTGAAAGTTTTTGAAAGAGAAAGCATAAAGATGTAAATAGACAGATGATTTGAGTCAAAATACTGTACATGCTCATTTCATTAAAACTGACATTTAAAGATAAACAAGCTGAAAGCAACTATGATACAAATAAGGAAAATGCAAAATAGACAGAAACAAGGTCAGTGACTAATCAAACACAAGGATGAGTTGTCATGTCTTTGGGAAGTAACTGAGTTGAAGTTGATTGAAGTTTCAGTTCTTGTGTTCAGGCAGAGGATTGCACTGGACATTAGGACTTGTGTCACGAAAGCTGAGGAGGTTGTCTCTAATCAGATCCTGCACTCTAGCCTTTAGTGCATAACATCTTTCTAAATCATGACCCGCAGCTCCTTCATGGAATGCACAATGAAGGTCATATCTGAATCCAGGTGGAAGTGGATTTGGAGGAAGAGGTGCTGCCTTAGTAGTAATCGCTCCTTTCTGAACCAAAATAGGGTACAGTTCAGTGTACGTCATAGGAATAGGATCGAAGTGAGTCCTATTGTAATTCTGGTTTTGTCCAACAGCCAGACGTTGAGGAGCTGGAGCTGGTCGAGCAACCAACAGAGGAGTGATAGCAGCAATATGAGCTTGATTAGGCTGCTGAGGTTTGTAATGAGGTTTCCTATCCTCAACCAAGACAGAACTAGTCTGATCTTCCCTCTTCTTTTGGAAATTCCCATAGGGTTTCTTTACAGCGTTAGAAGATTCAGCAGTTTTAGAGACCTTTCCATTCTTGATACCTTCTTCAAGTCTCTGGACAATGATGACCAAGTCTGTAAAGTTTGATGAAACACTGCTAATCATCTTTTCCCAAAAGATGGGAGACAAAGTGTCTAAGAATATTCCGGTAAGCTCCTTTTCAGCCAAAGGGGGTTCGACCTGAGAAGCCAACTCTCTCCAGCATTGAGCATACTCTTTGAAAGATTCTTTCTTGTTCTGAGTCGTGTTCTGGAGTTGACGACGGTCTGGAGTCATGTCCAGGTTGTACTTGTACTGATTCATGAAAGCATTGATAAGATCCTACAAGCAATGAACGTTTCTTCGTTCAAGGCTCATGTACCACTTGAGTGAAGCTCCACTTAAGCTATCCTGAAAGAAGTGGATGAGCAACTTCTGGTTTTTGGTGTAGGCAGCCATCTTACGAAAGTACATAACCAAATGAGCCTTTGGGCAAGAGTCGCCTTTGTACTTTATAAACTCAGGGGTCTTAAATTTGGCTGGCATGACGAGGTTAGACACAATACACGTGTTGTCTGCATCAATGTTGAAGAAGTCATTTCCTTCTACAGCTCTTAGTCTTTTCTCCAAAGTTTGATATTGTTCGTTGGCTTCTTCAGGCTCAATGTCCACATTGTCCTCACTTTGAGCACTAGCATTGTAATCAAAGTTAGGATTTTCAAAGGGAATTCTGGCAGTCCGTACCAGAGGTCTGGGTTCTGAGACAATAGGGATTTGAAACTCTGGTCTTGGAGCTTGACCGACCAAATTGGTAGTGACCTGTTGTGGAATGAAATCGTGAGGTAATCCAAATTCCGGCCATATAGATGGTGGCATCTGAATAGGCAGAGGCTCAACAGCAGCACTCGTGATTTCTTGGATGACAGTCCTCTGAGGTGGATCTCCTCTAGCAATTAGGACCTAGAGCATTTCTGTTAAATTAGTCATGCTTGACTTCAGATCGTCTATTTCCATCCTAATCTCTGCATTGTGCACTTCTTGTTCTGACATTTTGTGCCTGGCGTTAGCTCTAGTCCCGTATCAGTGATGAGGAATCAGTTTGACGACTTACAGATGGCTGAAAGAAAGAAGGTTGGAAAGAATTGACGATGACCGGGACGTATGTATGAAATATGCAAGGGATGCAAATGCAATGCATGGATGCAGCACACAAAAACATAGAAAAAACATGGGGTCAAAGATTCGGTGTCATGAAGTCAAGGCTCTACCCATCCCAAAGGTTTATACTAGGGTGATTTTTGTACCTGTACTCATTATCATCAGCTCCTCCCAGGAAAGCAAAACAACAAGTGGATCGCCAGCGATTTGTAGAGCAATCTTAGAGTAAGTGGCATTCACCGAGAATAGATCACCAGCCTCAAATGAGGGTAGTATCGCGTGACAACTATTTCCGATAGCTTCCGCACTACAAAAGGGTTGGCTCCTCAGCTTCTCAGACATCACAATCGTCCAATTGCCTATGAGAGGGAATGGGTTGCATTGGTCAGCCTCCACTGAGGTTGATGGTCGACCTCGTCGCCATCACTTATCTTAAGTGTATACTCAATCTTTCCACATGCGGCATCACACGCATTCCCATTAGCAGAAAAATAAACAGGTATAGCAATTAGGAAAAGCAGTATATATATTTGTCCTAAAGTCCTAGACTTTAAAGAGCTATGAATCCTATGTTCCTGACAAAAATGGCTCCCCGGCGGAGTCACCATTCTGTGGCACCTTCCCAACTTAAAGGTTTCGACCTAAGATCCTAGTGACAATGATTTTCCCCAGCAGAGTCACCATTTTTCTGTAGCGTGGTTTTTGTGGTTGCGAGTCACACCGTTGGGCTGCAGTTCGATTCATTTTTTATCCTATTGTGAGCTGATTAAGGAAGGGAAATAGATGTCTCCAATTAACCCTGCTTGCATACTGAGATTAAACAGATGACTGTTGGTTTACAGATGCTACCAGAGATGGGGGGTCTTTCTTAGGCTTATTTTGTTTAAGGAGGGAATGTTTTGTCTGTTAGGGAGGATTTTGGTTAGGATACTGATTTGCTTTTCTTGACTAATATGTGCAGGTGTTAAATGTGGAGTTTTTGATGAGTATGTGAGAGTATGCGACCTGAGGTTTTTGATATGGTGTGGTCGCTAAGATTTTTCTTTCAATCTTATGCCTACGTATTCCCGTTTACCGAAACAGGGAAATCATAGCGATCGTAGTTCCTCCTATTCTATGGGAGGAAATGGTGTTTTGGTGTCTTGTTCAAAGCCCAAGACGTGAAGCTAAAGGTGGTTTGTATCTTGTTCAAAGCCCAAGATATGAAGCTAAAGGGTTGAGTATTTTGTGTCTTGTTCAAAGCCCAAGATTGAAGCTAAAAGGGTATTTATGGGAATTGATTGAAAAGAGTGAAGAGATTAAAGATATGAATATCCGGGAAAAACATCGGATGAAAATAGAGGGAATATCCGAAAAAGCGTCGGATGTAAAGAAGAGTAATATCCGGGAAAACGTCGGATGTTAAAAAAGAGGAAAGGGTTGCTTTGGTGTCTTGTTCAAAGCCCAAGACGTGAAGCTAAAATTGAGAGGGGTTTTGTCATCTCCAAAGAGGAGTTGTTGATGTTTGTATGCTGTGAGCAAAGCATATTTTTATGCTAAAAGGTTGATTGACTCAACCGGGGATTTCTTTATACAAAGCCTAAGAGGAGGCTAACTTACTTAACAAGAGAGTGTTTATATGTGTATCTTGTACAACGCCCAAGATGGAGGCTAAAAGGGTTTGACTCAACAAGAGAGTGTTTTTTTATCTCGTATAAAGCCCGAGATGGAGGCTAAAAGTGTTTGGCTCAATAAAAACCTTTTTGTATCTCGTACAAAGCCCAAGATGGAGGCTGGAAACTTTTAAGAAGTCGAGAGATCCTTGTACGAAGCCCAAGAGGAGGCTATCATTCCCAAGGGAAGAATCATTATACGAAGCCTAAGAGGAGGCTGTGAATACTTCTAAGAAGCCGACGGGTCCTTGCACTAAGCCCAAGAGGAGGCGGGGTTGCTTGTAGGAAGCCTGTGGGTCCTTGTACGATGCCCAAGAGGAGGTCGATGCTTTTAAGAAGCATGTGGGTCCCCAAACCCCGAGAAATTCAAGGCAAGCTTTTCACAAGGAATAGATCAAGTCAGGAAAGTTCGAGAATTTGGAAGAAACTCAAAGATGCCATTCACGGAGAATACATTCATCTCTGGGAGTAGAGTTTCTTGACAATTCCTAAAGAGGACAGCCGAAGAGAAGACTGTATCTGGTGATCCTATTGGGGATCTAGCTGTCTATTTCTACAAGTAATCGAAACGGCTTTACCTAGTACTAGACGTAGTTGCCGGGGAAACTCTAAATATCTATACTATTATTACACAGTTGATATGAGTTTATGAAAGAAGACTTACAGCGAAACAGCCCCACAATACAGTTATATATATATATATATATATATATATACATATATATGAGTTTGTGAAAGGAGACTTACAGTGAAACAACCCCACAATACAGTTATATGCATATGAAAGCGGTAAATGAAAGCGGGTAAACACTTACTCGGTTGTAGAGCTTCTATACTGTTTGGTTAGTTGTTCAACAAAGAAAGATTGAAAACAACAGTATATTCAAAATCAAAGGAGAAATTATTTTGAAAGAAAAATTGGGGCTTACAGCTCAAGGAGAGACCCATAAAATCAGAGTCAATTATACATGGAAGAACGTCATGTGAAATAAAACATACACGGAAGAACATCGTGTTGATAAATAAACATACACGGGAAAACATCGTGTGGTGAAACAAAAGTAAAGGGACTTATACTCAAGTGGAGGCCCAAAAAAGGTTTTAGTTAAAAGGGGGTTGGGTCTTACACTCTAATAGAGGCCCAAAACAGGTTTGAAAAAGTTTGATAAAGATAAAAAAATCAAAGAAACCCTAATTTCATTTTTTTAAGGTATTTTTCAAAGAGAAATCAAGTAAAAAATGATAAAAATATCAAATAAAATCATTAATCATGTTATAAACAAGGATTAAGGTTTATGAAAAAGTATTTTATCCACATGAATATTCAAAATCATTTTGGCTTTAAAAATCAAGAAAAAGAAATCATTTTAAAAGCATTTAAAACAATTTAAAACAATATTTTTGAATATATTAAAAATATATCAAATAATAATATTTTTTGTTATTTTTTGGTGGATTAAAATATTATGGAGTATGAATAAGAAGTGTGTAAAACAGATTTGGAAAATGATAATTTTTGCTATGCGAAATAATTGGTTGAGTTTTGAAGATAAACTAAGAAAAAGAGGAATGAGATGTCACAACATCACATTCGACATCAAACAAAAACCAGAACTGCACCTTGATTTTCAACATCTTTTCATCAAACTTTAAACATTCATAACTCTCTCAATTTTTAACGGAATTAAGATTCGGAAGAGCCTATCTTGACCAATTTTTCGCAAGGAATCCAATGGTGTCACTTATACATACTGAAACTTAATGTACAACACACACAAGGTAAAAAACCAGATCTGCACCTTAAGTTTAAAACAACATAAACTCCACATATAAACATGTTAAAGTGCAAATAGTAGGAGGATCGTAACATACACATTAAGGACTACATTTTTGCTTCAAGAATTGTTCAATATGATGCATGTATGTGGACATCAAAGGAAAGCATGATTCAAAGAATTCAAGTTATGAATTTTACCTCTTTTTTTGGAGATTTTGTGCAACCTACCAAGTGCTTTGTTCCATAAATGATTTGATGCTTTGGACACCCTCAAATGACCTCTTAGAAGCTTTTAGGATGGTTAGAATCAGCTGGTACCTGCAAAAACACAAATTGTCCCTTTCTTGCAAAAGGGGTTAAAAGTGACCAAAATAGCAACTCTCTCAAATGGTGTTCCAGATGTTGGGAACCATTTAGGATAGTTCAAGGATGATATTTGGAGTGTGTTTGAGGTTTTATCTGGTTTGGTAAGTGACTGAATCAAGACATGGCTTGAAAAATGAAAAAAAAGTGTCATTTTGAGGTTTTGAGAAATGACTTTGTGATTTTGTGATTACAGGTCACTTGTGATAGTTTGGATCACCTACATATGATGTTTATGAGGTGTTAGGATCATGAGATGTGATGGAAATGCTCTCTAACTCAAAAAACTCAGAATTGCCTTACTAAAGAAGGCATTTTGGAGTGAAAGAAGTGATTTTGAGGAAAGCATCTGTTTGATGGCTTTGATGTACTCAAACTAAGCACAAATGAGCTCTATTTATAGTATAGCAAGTTTGTTTTCACAGCAATAGTGAATGCCAATTACAGCAGAGGTTTGTTCAATATTGGCCAATGAAAATCCAAGTCTCCTCTAGCCATTGACTAGAGGTTAGAGCACAGAGCTTTGGTTCCCTACTTGTTGGAGGAATCTTGACTGAATTCAGTTGCAAATGTGTCAGTCTATGCCACCTCTAAACATCTATTATATGCTTCAATCCAAAATTGGAGTCTTGTCCCTCTTTTAGGGATTTTTAGGAATAGCATGCTACTTCTTGTTCCAAAGACTTTGGAGGATTGGCTCAGTGATTGTCCCCTTTAGATTTGATCCCCAGAGGTGTTCAAAGTGATGACAAGGCTTGGAAATTTGTGTGGCACAAGAAATGTGCAAATCTGTCCCATGAAAAATTCAGCTGCAGCAAGCCCTGTTGTAAAATTCATAACTCCCTGCTCGAGTACGCTACATGGACGTTCTAGGACTTTCTGGAAAGCTGAGATGATATACTTCAACTTTGATGTTCAAGGTTTTGCTTGAATCAACTTGGATCATGAAGAAAAACATCCTTGAAGTTGGGACATTCTTGCTGAAAAAATATTATTGATGTCCTATGCAATGTTGGAACATCAGACAACCTTGAACATTAATAATTCCAAACTTTAATCACTTGTATCTTTTAATCCACTATGATATTTTGAGTTGAAGTGAATTGCATCTTTGATGCTTGTGTTGCATGGTAACAAAGCTTGAAAATTGGGTGGCACAAGAAAAGTGCACAAAATCTGTCCCAAAAAATCAGCTCGAGCAAGGCCTGTTGTGAGGTTCATAACTCCTTGCTCAAGTTAAATCAATGGGAGTTCTTGTACATTTTGGAAAGCCCTAATGACATACTTTAACTTTGATGTTTGACTTTGGTCTTGGTTCAGCTTGCAAAGTCATCAAAAATCGTCTTGAACTTGTGTAGTCAAATCTTTCCTAAAAGCTGTCATGAAAATTCTGTTTTATCAATGTCTTTTGCAGAGACCATAACTTTCTGCTCGAGAATGATACATGAGCTTTCTAGGACTTTTCTGGAAAGGTGAGATGACGTACTTCAACTTTCATGCCCAGGGTTTTTCTTGAATCAACTTGGATCATGGATAAAAACATCCTTGAAGTTGGGACATTCTTGCTGGAAAAATATTAGTGATGTCCTATGCAATGTCAGAACATCCAACATTAAGAATCCCAAACTTTGATCACTTATATCTTTCAATACTTATGATATTTTGAGTTGATTCCTTCTACAATGTTGAAGTATCAAATACCCTCTTTAAAAGTAGCCCTTAAGCAAAATCAATAGATGCTTGGATCAATAATTACAACCTTGAAAAGTTGTGCACTTGAACATGATTTTAACTTAGAAAAATTTTCTAAGTTTCCTTCAATTTGTTCAATTTTGCAATTTTGCATATTTCTTGATTTAAATTTGATCAAATTAAATCATCCATCATATTTTCTTGAGTAATGGCTTGTGAAGCTCAATGTTGACCAAAAAGCCAAACTTTGACTTTCTGCGTCAGTTGACTTTTCAGTTTGACCAAAAATACATGAAAATTTTATACGTTAAATCCGGCTGATAATTTAAAAAATATTCATGAAGAAAATATATGATATTGTATGCAGACGACATAGTATAAAAAATATAGACAGATGAAATGAGAAAAAATAAAAACGCCCGGTCAAAATTTAGGGTATGACAGTAGTGACTTCAATTAAATTCTCATCCATCATCCTTTGAATATCCCTCTTCACTATCACACAACCCGTGGATTCACGGAACAGATACAGCAAGCCGCATAGTCATGATCAATATCATGATATTCACTTAAAAGTGCATGCATCTCCACAAGAAATCTTCGAATCCAACGGATATAAAAAATTTTGAATGTACCAGGACAACCATAAACCATATTGACAGATGCCTTGCCATTATTAGGCAACGGATTCGATTGGACATTAGGGTTGGAATCTTCGAAAGACAAAATACCACTTATAGCCAACCTTTGCACTTCCATCTTCAATGAATAACAGTTCTCAGTGTCATGCCCAGCTCCTCCTTGATGTAAAGCACAATGAGCTTCAGGCTTATACCACCATGGTGAATCTTTTGGAACAGCAGGTGGTGGACGGGTCTGAACAAGATTCTTCTTAATTAAACAAGGAAGCAACTTTGTATATGTCATCGGAATCGGATCAAAATCCTTTTGAAAATGGCCCCGTTGATTATTTGGCTGATTATAAAGTTGTTGCTGAGCAGGAGCTGCCTGAACAACAGGAGCTGAACTGATAACAGGAGTGACAGATGCAACATGTTGCTGACACTGATTGTTTTTATTGTGAGGTCTTCTATACCTTTCTCGAGAAATGGCATTAGTTTCTCCTTCTTTCTTTTTGGCAAAACCTCCACTATATTTTTTGGAACTTCCAGTAGAATTTCCATCTTTTGACAACCGTCCCTCACGGACACCCTCTTCCAATCTCATCCCCATATTAACCATATCAGTGAAATCACTTGGGGCACTAGCAATCATACGCTCATAATAGAAAGGACTCAGAGTTTTTAGGAAAATCTTGGTCATCTCCTTATCTTCCAAAAGAGGGCTGATCTGAGCAGCAATCTCACGCCACCTTTGCGCGTATTTTTTGAATGTCTCCTTATCTTTCTGAGCCGTCGCCCGAAGCTGGTCACGATCAGGAGCCATATCCACGTTATACTTATACTGTTTCACAAACGCCTCACCCAAATCTTCGAAAGTACGAACTCGAGTACTGTCGAGTCCCATATACCATTTCAAAGCTGCACCAGACAAACTATCTTGAAAGTAGTGAATGGGAAGCTGATCATTATCCTTCTGAGCCGACATCGAGCATACATAGTCAAATGACTCATCGGACAAGAGTTACCCTTATACTTTTCAAAGTCAGGGACCTTGAACTTATGCGGGATCTTCACATTAGGAACCAAGCATAACTCATGAGCATTCTTTCCAAACAGCTCTTTACCTCTCACAGCTTTGATCTCTTTCTGCATTTCAGCAAACTGGTCTTGAATCTCTTCCATTCTATCATACGCACTGGCATTCTCACTTGGGGTAGTGTGGAAAATCTGTTCTTCACCAAAAGGAACGACATGAACCACAGGCGGTGGTACAGTCATCACAGGTTAAACAGTAGGAACAACTGGAATTTCAGGAGGTGGTGGTGGTTGATAACCCTCAGGAACAAAGTTATGAGGCATGCCCCAGGGGGAGCCAGGAGGCATGGAGTATTGAGGAACACTAGCAGGCGCCACATAGATGGGCGTAGAGACAATCTCAGAAATGACTGTCCTTTGTACAGGAGTTGAAAGCGGAGGAGGAGGAGGTGGTGGCTGATTCTGAGCAGCCACCAGAGCTTCCATCATAGCAGTGAGTATTTCCAAACCATCCTTCAGAGTTGATACTTCTTCACGAAGCTCACGGTTCTCTTGTTGCAATTGATCCATCTTTTTCTTCAGATTAGCTCGAGTAGTATACTGGTGCGACAGCTTGGCTGAATGAAGACCAAAAGAAAAAATAAAACTCCTGGAAAGGGCAAGAAATAAATGCAAGAGATGATGCTTGATGTGCAAGATGCAAATGCAAAGTTTCAAGGAAATATAAGGCATATTGCAAACATTGTTATCTGAAATACCAAAATCTCATACATTAATGATGGAAAAGATTACATCTTGGAAGTACAGATTCAAGAATCCTAAAACTATAGAGAATAAAGAAAACTAGATCCCTAGAGAATCCTATGAGAATAAGTCCCGGCTCTATCTTCCAGCTTCTTGATGTGGGCCTACATCTGAGTCTTCTCAATCAGCAACTAATCAACGATCAACTTCCAAGGAGATTCTGAACTCTTCGGAATATCAGAAACTGGCTGAATGCGAGAGGAAAATAAATCCTCTTGCGCATTTCTCTTCTTGTTGGCAACTTCATCTTTATTCTTCTTCTTGAAGTGCTTTTGAAGTCTTGCATTCTCTAACTCAACAATCTGATACTTGTTCTTCCATGCATCTCTCTCTTGTTGCATCTCGGTCAAAGCGATCTGAAGCTTCTCTGTATCTTCCATAAAGTAGAGAATAGGCTTCTTATCAGTTAGAGATAAAGGATCCTGATGCTTATAAGGAATCTTCAAAGTAATAGCTCTATTTTTAACCCACTGGAGGTAAGGTTCCTAAGAGACACAATTCGGATTTCCCAAACTTTCCTTTCCTTTTCTATGAATGTTGCACCAAGCTTCCACAATTTCTCTCTTGAGAGCAACCCAAGATTCTTCTTCCTTGAAAAAGAGACCAGCCAAATGAATGTTCTTCGGTACCTCTCGCAAAGGATATCCCAACTGACGACGAGCTAACACTGGATTGTAGCTGATTCCTCCCTTTGTACCAAGAAGAGGCACGTTGGGAAAATCACCACAACTATCAATAATCATCGCTCTAGAAAGAATACGGCTACACCAATCAATATCAGAATGAGTGAGAGACATGATCTTCCACGACCAATATAAAGCATCCTTGAGATTCCAGAAAGCTGCAGACTTCGGCAAGTGAGAAATAAACCACTTGTAAAGCAAAGGCGCACAACAGATAATCATCCCTTAACCATGGAAATTCCTGAGGTGAATAGAATGGTAAGCATCGGCAAGCAAAGTGGGAATTAGATTCCCAATCAAGAAGATCTGAATAGCGTTGATGTCGACAAAGTTCTCAACGTTCGGGAAGAGGAACAGTCCATAAATAAGCAAGGCAAGAATAGCCTCAAAAGCAACTGTGTTCTTCACACTAGCAAAGTGATGAGCTCTATCCATCAAGAACTTAGCGGGTAACCCAATAATTTTTCCTTTGGTATCCATGCGAACCTTAATCTCGGAAACCTTCAAGTGAGTAGCCTTCACAATAACATCATGCTCGGGAGCGGGGTCCAAACCAGAGAAAATCCGACCATAAACAGGCAAACCAAGCAGGAGAGAATACTCATTTAGCGTAGGTACCAACTGATAATCAGGAAAGGTGAAACAATGCAGCAAAGGGTCATAGAGCTGAACCAAAGTAGCAAGCAATCCTTCAGTCATATCAACCTTCAAGAGAGATAAAAACCTTCCATATCTGGACTCAAACTTCTTGGTATTAACAACCAAAGATCCTAGCTCTCTCAAACCCCCTAACTTAGGACTCTTGAAAGTGTACTTCTTGGTACTTCTCCTTCCAAAATCCATAACAAAAGTACCTGCAATGTTTGCAATAACACCTTTAAGTTCCTTGAAACCTTTCAAAAGAATGCTCATGATGAGGAGAATTAAGTTTTTTTTTATGGTTTAAGCCTTTATTAGGTCCAAGTGGACAAAGAAAAAAGGCATAAGCATAAACATGTGTCCAACGGACAAAGGAAAAATTGCGGAAGCATAAACATGTGTCCAACGGACAAAAGAAAAATTGCGGAAGCATAAACATGTGTCCAACGGACAAAGGAAAAATTGCGGAAACATAAACATGATATGAAATGATAATAATGAAGCATAAAAAATAAAAGAGATAGAGAGCGAGAAGGAAACATAAACAAAATTAATATAATAATATTGTTAGTAAGTTAGTGATTAGTTGTTAGAGTAAGTGATCAATAATAATTGAATAATTGCACTTAGGTCAAGATTAATGAAAACTCATTAGAGGATTGATAAGACCAAAGCCTCCTAACAACAAGTTTCATAAGTTTTGAACCAAAAGACAAATAATCAATCATTCTTGATAGTTTTCCGATACGGGACATATGTTGCGCTATGTTAAGCAATCGCCGAGTAATTTACGGAGTAATTACTCTACAAATGAGGTCGGTCAATAGATCTTTGTGCTAATGCATGCTAGATGAACGATGTGTAAATCGTCATTCGAAAGTAATACCGCACGAAAAGAAAAATGGTAACGATCTAGTCTTGATCAAAATTCAACAAAGGAATTTCAAGATCCAATAGACTTTCATCGATCAAAAAGAAAAAAGATGAAGAAAAGAGGTCAAGCTAAAAAGAAACATCAACAATTTGAATCTTAAATCGAATAAATCATCATCAATATCAATCACCTCTCTTGGTGGATAAAATCGACACCCAAAGTCCATTGATATTGATGAGATCTTATCAAAATTCAAGATGCAAAACAACCAACAATAAAGAAAATCCAAAACTATTTTGAATGATTCTTTTTTTTTTAAGAAATGTTTTCTTTAAAATGAAATTCAAAAAATACTAAAGATAACATAAAAAAAAAATCTATTTGAAAGAGATATTAAAAGAAAAAGAAAAAAGAAAACAAAAAAAAAGTTAATAGACAAATAATTTGAATTAAAAACTTAAAAAGAAAAATTCAAAGAAAACAAAAATGGAAGGGAGGTTTATTAAAGAAATTGGTGGTGATGAAGTTAGTAAATCCACCGGGCTCACACAGCCCAATTCAATAGAAAAGAAATAAATTTTAAAAAAGGATTAAAATATAAAAAAAAAAAAAATAGATAACAAAGGAAAAATCAACAGAAAGAAGATTCATCTTCTTCTTCATCTCTCATGGCGGCGCACTATTCACGGAGACAGAAGGAATTCACGGTTCAGCCATGGCGGAGCATCGGAGAAAGATTTTTGCGCGGTTATGATCGAAATAACGTGTAGATTCCAAATACGCTAACAATTCCGAATAACATTAAACGAAACAAGCGAATCGAAGTCATGAAACAATATCGGAAGTGCTTTCTACCTTCAAAGAAACGGTGAGTAAACTTTAAATCTTTCCTCCTCTCTCTTCTTCTGAACTCGAGCGTTGTTGTTGAATACTGATGATTACTGCTCGTGGTTGAAGAATTTGAAGCACTGTGTGGTTATTGTGTGAGGTTTACAAATTGATGGAATTGAAAGTGAATTGAGGTTGTGGGTTTTGGTTTTGGCAGGGAGAGTTTGGCTGTCAAAGCTTGAAAGAATTGAAGGAAAGAGTCTCCTATTTATAACAAAATGAGGTGAGTTTTGAATTTGAGAAATTGGAATTTTGGTTGCCGTTTTCAACTCCTCGTTTGCGTTTTAATTTTTTTCACTGATGCCGTTTTGACATGTTTGTTGGCTGCATTTTGTTTTTGCTGTTTTGTGCGTTTTGAGAGGTCGTTTTTGAATCCCACGTTTTGCTTGCTGCAGGTGTCATTTGCTTGTTTTGGATTTCGTAGTAATTCTCATTGAAATTTTTTATGTCGTTTGCAGCGTATTTCTTGCGTTTTGTAGCTGCTGCAGTGTGAAGCCGTTTTAATTCAAGTGTAGCCGCGTTTTGGAACTGCCTTGTGAGTGTATTTTTTGCAGCTAGATTTGTTTTGTCATTGAAAAAAAATGTTGCAGCTTGTGTATAGCAGCTTTTTCTCGTTATCCAGGGTGTTTTGTGTCGCACTTTCAGCTGATGCAGTGTTGTTTTGCACTTACGCTGATGCTGCATCTCGTGATGTTGGTGGCTCGCACGGCTTATGGCTTGGACGTTGTGGGACGGCTTGGAAGGTTTATTTGTATCATAGTGTACATAGCTTGGAAATGGCTAGACTGGTGGCATGTGTTGGTAGTATGTTGAACGACTTGGATGGCTTGCGCATAAGGCTTCATCTGCAGCCTTTTTTCAATTTTTTTTGTTAATGTGGCTTAATCGTGTAGTGTATGTGGCTGGGAAAGTACTTGTTGGCATTAGCATGAAATTGGTGAAAATGGGCCGTGAATTTCTTGGCCTCTCCAATTGTAATCTATTTCCTTTTTTTTTTTTTTTTATTCATTCGTGATATGGGCCTTCGATTTCTTTTAGAGAAAAATGGATATTGAAAAGAAATAAATGTGAAATGGATTTTTAAAAAAAAAAATAAACATGGTTATTAGATATTAAAGAAAAAGCTAACTGGGATTTTGGTGAATTTGGTTTAGATGGTAATTAAATATGGATAATGTGTGAATATTTGCAATGTGGATCTTGAAATGAGTTATTGGAAATTGGATAAAAAGTGAATTTTGGATAATGGATTTTTAATTGGTTTAAAAAAAATGGAATTTGATATATGGACTTGGGTTTTAGTAATTTGAAATGAAGAAATGGACATTTAAGAATGAAAATTGGAAATGGATTTTAGAAAGTGGATATGAAATGGATATAATTGGACAAATATGGATAATTGGTTATTTGAGAATTGAAACGGGTAATTGGATTTAAAAAATGAACATAGATGGATAATGGGTATTGAATCAAAAATTGGGAATTTAAATGGGAAAAGGTATGGTTTAGAATGAAAAATGGTTTAGATGGAGAAATGGATAAAATCTTTATTTTTTAGCCCAAAACCAATCTTGACTTTTTTCACAAGCCTCTGAAGCAACACAGCTACCAAAGAATAAACCTTAATTGAAACAACGCCCATTTGAATCTGTCATCTTCTGAATCTTTGATCAAATGAATCCTGACTTTCTGAACCCAAAAGTCATATGAACAACTTTGAATTTGATTGAATCAATCTCTAGGAAAATAAATCCACAGAGGAACGCAGTCTGGACTGATGAACTCAGATGAAACTGATGAATAACACCACACAACAACTTGACAGACCACTGCTTGAGAAATAAGCCACTAGTTCAAATAACTCGCATTTGAAGCAATTGCTTGATAGTTTGACCAAGATTAGGTCAGACATCCATCTGAACTGGATTAAGAACGAACAGTCACATTTGACTTGAAATTACTTCATTGTCTTTGACAAACCTGCACAACACACACAGAGAGAAACTGTAGCAAATTTTTTTGTATTTTGGTTAGAGGTTAGTAAACAGAAACAAGTAAGAATAATATACAGATACACAGGAGAAACAATGATTGTGATCTTGTTTGTGATATGAGATGCAAAATGATATGTGGGATCTTAGGGGTAAAAATTAGGGTATTACACTTATGTTTGTCATCATCAAAAAGGGGGAGATTATTAGAACAAGATTTGTTCATGACATATATTCCTTGGGTTTTGATGATAACAAAGTATTAAAAGAACAATGGTTATATTTAATGTGTGTTTCATGTATGCAGTTTCTAATACTTATAGATATATATATTCAGAATCTGATATACAAGGGCACACTTGAGAGAATCTGAATTGCTAGCTTCTGGTGGTGCAGAATCTGAAGAAAACTCTTTAAGTGATGTCTGGCATAGACTCTGAAGCTGAAGGTCTCGACATCAGAAGAAGAAACATAATTGTCTCTACACTTGGTGAATGTAAATTTGCTTCTTGTGATCATTCAGAGTTAGTGATAAAGTTGAAGTTATCTGTACTACAGAAAGAAAGCAGCATTATCAAATCAGTTTGTCAGCTAGAGTCTTAGTTCACAAGGCTCAAGAATAGTTGGCATGCTTTACGGATATCTACTCTCAATGGCTCTATAGTACAAGATCTCTTGGAGATTCAATAGTCAAACACGTTACACAGTGGATCAAGATCTTTTGGTGTATCTATCTTCAACGTCTCTTGTACTATAGAGAAAGCAAAGACACTTGATCAAGTTATCTCTCCAACGGCTAGTCTTATGTAAATGTTATATAAGTAACTGAAGGTTCAAACTGAATCTTTAACAAGGATCAACCTGATGGAGGAATGACAAGATCAGCAATTATCAACACAATCGAGTATACAGAATTTCTGTTGTAGGTTGTAATTGTAAAAGCCTTAAGATTTCTTAAACATTGAATATCTTAGAAATCTTAAGAGCTTTAGGTCTTTGTTATGGTGATTTCCATGTACATCTGATATTTGTATCAAGTACACCTTGTTATGCTAAACATGTTGTTTAGCAGTTTAGATTAAGTCTCTTGCCAAGATACTTAAGCCATGTAAGTCTTCTGTTATGTGCTAGAGCATTGAAAGTCTTAATCAAGTGGATTGATTAAGCAACCTAGTCTCTCGCTAAGATTTGCTTAAGCCTTGTAAGTCTTTTATTATGTGCTAGAGCAATGAAAGACTTAATCAAGTGGATTGATTGAGCAGAAGTCTTGAATTCGTGGGATTTAAGCAAGGAAGTCTCGAATTAAGGGTCTGAGCAGAAGTCTTGAACCTGAGGGGTTGAAGCAGGAAGTCTTGGGTTCGTGGAACCTTAGCACGGAAGTCTTGGACCGTGGGTCTGAGCAAGAAGTCTTGGGCCTGAGGGGCTTGAGCAGAAAGTCTCAGGTCTGAGGGACCTGAGCAGGAAAGTCCTAGGCTGAGGGTCTTAGAAAGGAAGTCTTGAGTCTGTAGGACTTGAGCAAGGAAGTCTTGAACCATAGGGGTTTAAGCAAGAATTCTCGGACTTAGGGTTTGAGCATTGTAAAAGTCTTATGCATAATGCATAAGCGATTCTAATCAAGATTTGATTATAGTGAAAATCTCTTGGAAAGCAATGAGACTGGACTACTCTCATTTGGGAGGAATCAGTATAAATCTTTATATCTTTTGCTATTATTTATTTGTTTCTATTAATATTTCGCTGCTAAGTATAACCAAAATCTGAACACTAGTTTAGATTCTGAACTCTGATCAAACGCAAATTAAGAAAATGGAAAACACAATTCAAACTCATTTCTTGTGTACTTTTTCACCTTCAACGTCAACTGAGTGATAGCTTTTAATTTTAAAATATGTAAACACTAAAGCTAGAAAAGTAATGTTATGTTATATCTCAAGTGTATCATAATCAAATATTGTAACCTTTTGTTTGTGTAATAAATTTTTGTCTGCATAAGAGATGATTTTTCTTTTTACTTTGACATTGTGTAGCAGTGACCTTTCACTTCAACTGATATATTTAATTTTTAAATTAAGTATAATTAAATTAATTAGTTTTATAATATATGTATGCAACTCTTTGTGTAAGACTTTGAGTACACGAACAAATAATATAAGTAACTTACTATGTATGCAATTTAATTAGTAACTATCAACAATTATTATTGTGTTAAAACAAAATTAATTTAATTTCATCCTATTGAAATTTAAAAAAGGGAATAAGTTACAAATATTTTTATAAGCGAGAAAAGTGTATTGTTGATACAATTATTTTTATAAACGGAAAAAAATCTATTTTTGATTCAATTATTTTTATAAACAAGAAAAAATTACAAATATTTTTATAAATGAGAAAAAGTCTAATGTTGATACAATTATATTTGTAAACGCGAATAAGTTAAAAATATTTTTATAAGCTTGAAAAATCTATTGTTGGTACAATTATGTTTACAAACACGAATAAGTTACAAATATTTTTATAAGTAAGAACAGTCTATTGTTGATACAATTATTTTTATAAACGAGACTAAGTTACAAATATTTTTATAAACGGGAAGAATTTATTGTTGATACAATTATTTTTATAAAAAGGGAATAAGTTATAAATATTTTTATAAACGAGAAAAATTGTGTTGATACTTTTATTTTTTATAAACGGGAATAAGTTTCAAATATTGTTATAAACGCACACATGGATTCTAAGCGCTTATACGGTATCAGATAAGTGTATTTATGATATGTAAAACAAGTTTCAAAAATTCCAAAAGAGATATCACGTAATATTAAATGTTTGGCAAAAATATTGTCTAAATCCTTTAAGTTATTTTAAAATAACAAATTAGTCCTTTAAGTTTTTTTTATAACGTTTTGCTCCTTTATGTTAACAAACATTTGCGTCGTTGCCCTTTTTAAAATTTTCCGCTACAAAAATGCATATGTGGCACAAACGGAGCACATGTGGCATTTGACTGAGATGATGTGTTATTTATTTGTGCTCCGTGTAGCGCACGATTTTTGTCGGTGACGCGGCCACCTTATCGCGGAAATTTGGGTTTTCTCCTCAATGAAGAGGAGGGAGGTGCTACTTTCTGATTTCTTATTTATCCCATGAAGCTGGAAGGGAAAGGGAAGCTATCTAAAACTAACCTTGCATGCGAACGTTTAACTGAACAAACGCTAAAAGATATTCGGGGAGTTCGGGGTCAGGTTATACAATGGGGAGTTGTCAATTACTCATCCTATATGTGGTTATCCAAAGGCTGTTAGTTTCAGGTTTCGCTTTGTACTTGATTGTGCTTATCCGCTAATGGGTTGGGAAAGTTTCTTGGAAAATATGAGAGAGTGAGTGAGTTTTTGTTGATGTTCAGTAAGGTACTGGACCTTAGTTTTGATTGGTATGAAGGTACTGGACCTAGAGTTTTTGTTTGGTATGCTCGCTAAGATTTCGCAATCTTATGCCTACGTATTCCCGTTTAAACGAAACAGGAAAATTAGAGCAATCGTAGTTCCTCCTATTCTAAGGGAGGAAAAAGATATTTTGGTGTCTTGTTCAAAGCCCAAGATTGAAGCTAAAATGAGTATTTGTGTCTTGTTCAAAGCCCAAGATTGAAGCTAAAAGGTTTGACTGAGAGAGAATTTGTCATCTCTAAAGGGAGACCTCTCGTCTGTTTATCACAACTATTGGGTGACTGTTTATAAAGGAGAATTACTTTAACTGGGATATGTGAATCTAGTAATGCCATAATTTTCTTTATAGGGGTGTAATCCTGAAGGAGAAAATTTTAACTCAGTGTAGAGCAATGCCATTTTTCCTTAGGAATTTCTCATACTAAGAAAGGGACAGTGGCGTGGATGTAAATAATCCAGAGGCTTGCCGCTTACAGCAATTAGATGAAAGAAAGGATTTACCAGGATAAAAGATGGACAACAGCTTGGATATTTTAATCAACAAGTGTGCTACTTACAGCAGTTATCTGGGATTAGGGTTTGTTTTGATTTTCTATTTTGATGAGTGATAAATAGAGAAATGACTTCCTACAGAGATATTTTGATTTCCTCTGAGGGGGTGTTGATTTTTGTGTGCCTTGATCAAAGCCCAAGGTTGAAGCTAAGAGGTTGATTGACTCTACTAGGGAAGTCCTTATACAAAGCCTAAGAGGAGGCTGAAAAGAGACTGACTCTGCGGGGATATCATTATACAAAGCCTAAGAGGAGGCTAAAAAGTTTGACTTTTCTGGGGAAAATGTTTTGTCTGTCTTGTACAAAGCCCAAGATTGAGGCTAAAAAGGATTTTGACTCCGTTGGGGAGAATTTGTATGTATCTTGTATGAAGCCCAAGATTGAGGCTGGAAAAAAACTGACTCTGTGCGAAAGAAATCTTTATTTGTCTTGTACAAAGCCCAAGATTAAGGCTAAAGTGAGACTTTGCTGACTCAGCTGAGGGTATTATAGGTGTCTTGTATAAAGCCCAAGATTGAGGCTGAAATGAGTTTGACTCTGCTGGAGAGTATTATACGTCTTGTACAAAGCCCAAGATTGAGGCTGAAAAGGAGAGGATTGACTCTGCTTAGGGATATTATTTCTCAAAGCCTAAAATAAGGCTGGGAGGAATTGACTCAGCTGGGGAAGATATTTGTCATAAGCTTAAGAGAAGGTTATAAAGATTTATGTCCTGTACAAAGCCCAAGATTGAGGCTAACAGGGTTTGACTCAATAAGAGAGTGCTTTTATCTGTCCTGTACGAAGCCCATGATTGTGGCTGAACAAGCTGGAGAAATCATTATACAAAGCCTAAGAGGAGGCTGAAAGTTTCTGCTAGGGGAAATATTTATACCAAACCTAAGAGGAGGCTGGAAAAGAATTGACTCAACAAGAGAGTGTTTTTATCTGTCTTGTACAAAGCCCAAGATTGAAGCTAAAAGGGTTGACTCAACAAGAGAGTGCTTGAAACGTGATTGACTCACCAAGAGAGTCTATAAAAGTAATTGACTCAACAAGAGAGTCTGAAAAGGTTAGCTCCGCTAGGGGGAGAATCATTGCACAAAGCCCAAGAGGATGCTGGCTATGCTGTGGAAAGATCATTATACAAAGCCTAAGAGGAGGCTATCTTCTGTTAGGGATTATTGAGATCCCGAGGCAGGTCCAAACGGGGAATCAACTCTTGCTGAGGATTACAGAAGAGTTGAGGTATCAGAGACCTTGAGGTTTTGATTTGGGATAGTGTTATACTGATGATAAACTGACCTTGGTTTGGGGTTTTTAGGAGAGAGACTGGGTTTTAGACTTTACTGGAGATTGATCCAGAAGAACCGGGGTTTCTCCTATATTTTGTAGGGAACTTGAGAATGTCTTTGAGACTCAAGGGGATTAGACTGTCCAAGTCTACTGGTGTGGAAGAGTTCATCTTTGTACGATGCCCGAGAGGAGACAGGTGCTTTAAGGGATAAGTATCAACCCTAAATTGTCCAAGGTTTTGACTCTGGAAAGACTGCTTTATCAAAGGATGACTAAGTTTTGTCTTATACCTTTAAGAGGTCTTCAGGGTCCTTGTATTAAGCCCAAGAGAAGGCATGAAAATTTCTAAGAAGCCGGAGGGTCCTTGTACAAAGCCCAAGAGGAGGCGGGGATGCTTTTAGGAAGCCTGTGGGTCCCAAACCTAAGAAAAGTTCGAGAAAAGTTTCACCAGGAATAATCTTTTCTTTAGTGAACAGTTCTAGGGTTTGAAGAAATTCAAGAGAGGTTTCACCGGGAATTAATCCTCTCTGGGGAAACTGAATTTCTTTGACAAGTTCTAATAGTGACAGTCTAAGAAAAGGTTCACCGAGAATACTGCCTTTCTCTTTATTCCATATTGTTTAAGCCCAAGAGAAGGCAAGACTGTATCTGGAAATCCTATGGGGATCTAGTTTTGACTGTATTAAAGAGTGACCAACTGGCTTTACCTAGTTCTAGACCTAGTTGCCGGGGAAAACTCTAAATAGATATACTAGTATATATACAGCTGATATATGACAAGTATTTAAAAGGATATGAAAGAAGGACTTACAGAGGAGCAGCTTCCCACAATACAGTTATTTATATTAAAGCATGTAAATAAAAGCTGATAAAAACTTACAAGTGAGCAAGCTTCCATGCTGTATTGTTAGTTGTTCAAAGAAATTAAAGAAAGTTTTGATAATAACTGTATATTTGAACCTAAATCAAATGGAAGTTGTTTTTTTGAAAATATTGTTGGGGCTTATACTCAAAGAGAGGCCCAAGGTTTAACAGTGATCGCACCGTTGTTTTGAAGATCGTATCGGGACTTATACAACGACTGAGGCCCAAAAAAGGTTTATTTAGAAAAGGGTTGGGTCTTACAACTCAAGGAGAAGCCCAAAGATTATCTTGAAAAAGAAAAATGGGACTTACAACACGAAGGGAGGCCCAGATGATTTGATTTTGAACTAGCGATCGCGCCGAGGTTTTTGAAAATGTGCTGGGACTTATACAATGTCTGAGGCCCAAAATGGTTTTGGTTAAGAAAGGGATTGGATCTTACACTCTATTAGAGGCCCATGAGTGTTTGAAAATTTAAAATCGAGAGGAAGCCCTAATTTTAAATAAAATGTCATTTTTCAAAGGAAATTTAATTAATAAATGATAAAATATCAATTATATTTAAAAACAAGTTGTACACTTTGGAAAATATCTTTAAAAATCATGTTTAATCATATGAAAGTTTAAAATTCAATTGATTTTGAAAGATCAAAGTGAGAATTTCATTTAAAATGTTTAAAAACAAATAAAAATGAAATTAATTACAAAACTTCTAACTATATTAAATAAATAATATAAATTGAATTTTTTTTTTGTAAAATAAAATATTTAAACATTTTAGTGAATTTTGAGAAAAAGAATCAATTCAAAAACATAAATAATCGGAGAGAAATTAATTTTTGAATCAATTAACAAAACTATCAAAATATTCAAATATTTGAAAATTTGAAAAAGGGCGCCAAGAACACTAAGTTCTTGCCCGCGTGCCCTGTTTCTGCAGATTTGCATTTTCTCATTTTTCTCCATGATTTCTCAATGGTTTTGCACGATTCAAGTACCAATCTTGTTCGTTTTTTATCAAGGATCACAACCATATAGATTAATTGCATTTATATTAAGTATTGAGTGAGAAAGCAGAAGAAAACCTCAAGAACCCTAATTTCAGCATGAACACAATGAAATTCCATACACAATTGATTCATGGCAATTGATTGATGGTTATCACTCAATACATGATTATGAACATGTGGCAAAATTATTGTGCAGTAAAATATGCATGCATCATGGAGTTTGAAGAGTTCATGCTTACCTCTTTCAGCTGGTGATCGAGTTTGGTGATGGAGGTGTTACAGCTAGGTTCCAATGATCTGGACAACTTCCTTAGGTGCCAAGGAGTGTGTTTGAATGCTTGGAGTGAATTGAATTGAGCTGGAACTGGTTGTGGTACCTCAACTGCAAATCTGTCAAGAACTTGAGCAATTGGCTGGTGATTTTGAGAATCTGATGTTCCAGATGTGATTTTGTGTTATGGATCACTTACATATGATGTTTATGAGGTGTGTGTGTGTGTGTGTGATTGGTTTGGTTGGAATTGCTCTCAAACTCAAAACCCGATAGTGACTTGAGTTAGAAGGCAAAATTGGAGTGAAAGGGAGATTTTGAGGAAAACATCAGTTTGGGTGCTTTGGTGTACTCAAACTGATCACAAATGAGGTTTATTTATAGTGTGTCAAGTTTGTTTTTCAAGCAATAGTGTGTGGCAACTGCAGCAGGCCTTTGGCCAATTGTGATCAAATAGAATCTCAAGTCTCCTCTTGTCATTGACTTGAGATTAGAGCACATGTCTATGGTTCTCTGTTGTATGAGCTTATCTTGACTCAATTGGTTGATTATGGACTGATACATGCCAGCTCTATGCATCCATTGAATGCCTCAAAACAAAATTTGAGTCTTGAGGCATCTTTAGCTTTTAGGGGTGCCACACCTATATGTAGCTCCAAAGACTTGGGAGGCATATGGATCAGTGTTTGTCCCTTGGTTGTTCCCCCTTGAGGTGTGCAGATGGATAACCATGTTTGAATTTGCACAATTTGATCAATTTGAGCATTAAGGCACAAATCTGCCTAGGAAAACCAGTTTGTAGCAAGGCATATTGCAGTTGTCATAACCTCTAGCTCAGGTGGAGTTTGATGGAGTTCTTGGACATTTTGGAAAGCTGACATATCCTATTTCAACATGATGTCCAACTTTGGTTTTGAATCAACTTGAATTATAATGAAAAATGCCTCTACATTTTGGAAAAAATAAGGCAGATTCTGACTTAGTGAAAATTTCACTAAGTGTTGGAAAAATGTCATTTTCATGTTTTTTGTGATTTTGCTCAAACAATAACTCAAAATCCATGATGATTTGGAATGAGGTCTAGTTAACATATTTCAAGTATGTAACATGAACTTCAATCTGAGCTTTGAATGGGAGAAAAAGGCCTTAGGGTTTGGGAGATATGGCCTTGCAAAGTTGGTACCCTAGCCACTTTGTTCCATAACTTAGAAAAATTCTAAGTTTTTTTATGGTTACCCCTTTAACAAGTTAACTCATTTTCTTTGATTTTTCTTGATTAATGATGATTTAAATCACATATTAACATTGTTTTAGGGTTAAGGAACCTTGGTTGACCAAAAATCCAAAAAGTCAAACTTGGATTTTTGTACAGTTGATTTTTTCATCAGATGAAATTTTGACTTTGTGATCCTTTTGTGAAATCAATCCTTGGGCTTAATTAAACTTCATGTATGGCCTCCAAGGGTATTTATTAATGCCTTGGACCCCTCCCCAAGGTTTGGGATCAAGGGTAGGTCAACAGTCAAGGATAGGGTTGACTTTTTCCATCAGAAACCCAAATTTGTGATCAGATGGTTTTGAGTTCTTGTGGCTTATGATTTGAGCTCTTTGAGTCAATAAAATCTTGTAAACATGTCAATATCATGTATTTGAGGTAATTGAAGTTAATTTTGAAGCTTCAAGCCATGCCTTACTTCACAAGTTAACTCAAGGGTTTAGGTCAAAACCCTAATTCCTGATTTTTTTGATAGGTGGACTTTCAAGGTGATTTTGCCATTGTGGATGGGCTCTTGAGATCCTTTTGATCTTATAGGACCATACATTGAGGCATTGGCTCATGCCTATATGGAAATTTTTATCTGGGGGCCTCAGCCGACCAAAATCCTAATTTGGTGACACGGGCGATCCTGAGGCTTGATTCACTTGGAATGCTGCAACCTTATGCTTGATTCTTGAGGTGGAAGTCCTCTTGATCCTTTGTGGTGTTTGAGAGGTTAGACAAGTTGAAGATCATGTCATTTCTTGATTGATCCTTTGTCTAAGTGTTCTGGGAGAGCTCAAAACCCTAATTCTTGATTGTAGTGAATGCTCAACAATCCTTGAGGAGATTGATGAGGCGTGAAGGTTCCTCCATATTGTGATGATGATTTGCACAATGATGGGAAATATTAGTGGTTAAAATTTGGGGTATGACAGATGCCCCTATTTAATCTTCTTGGACCCGAAGGTGTGAATGGCGAAGGTATTCGGGCATTCGGGGTGCAAGAGGATTAAATATCAGAATACTCGAAATTTTGATGGTGGTTATGAATGGCAGCTTACTCATCCATCTTCTTTTCCTAAGCAATGATACTTAGAAAAGGGTGAAACTTCCCCTCGATCCCGGTCTTCAGCCAAGGAACTGGTCTAAGCTTCTTTTGTCAATAAACTTCCCCGCGATCCTGGTCTTCAGCCACAGAACTGGTCTCAGTTTCTTTTGTCAATAAACTTCCCCTCGATCCTGGTTTTCAGCCATGGAACTGGTCTAAGTTTCTGATATAAACTTCCCCTCGATCATTGTCTTCAGCCAAGGAACTGGTCTCAGATTCTGAAATAAACTTCCCTTCGATCCTGGTCTTCTACCAAAGAACTGGTCTTAGTATTTGATATAACCTTCCCCTCGATCCTGGTCTTCAGCCAAGGAACTGGTCTCAGTTTCTTTTGTCAATAAACTTTCTTGACAAGGGACGTTATTTGTAGTGGTTTTCCTCAAACTTCTCGCCAAATTTTCCTGGGGAGATGCCATTTGATGGGAACAAGTTTTGATGTCAGACTTGCTGGGGAACCCATTCGTCTGAGTTGTAGAGGTGTTCAAACTTCTCTGTTGGAGACGCCATTTGTTGACTCTACTGGGGAAAACGAGTCTCTTGAGAGACTATTTCCTGCTTGGGGATATTACATCATACTTTTCTTCGAGATCTTCTCTGAGAAATGCCATGTGATGTAATCCAATTTTGAGGTACTGATGACTTCATTAACATTGACTCTCTTGGGGAGAAAATTAATGTGTTGCTGAGAGTTTTTAGTTGCGAGGCTTTCTCTGGGGATTTTCCTTAATCTGGGAAAGCGAGGACATCATCTTCAATAGTAAAGAGTGATGTTTGTGGAATATCTTCTTGCTTTTCAGAGGTTTAAGTTATCAAAGTGGTCGAGGACCATATCTAATCCAGAAATAAACTGGAGGAGAGATTGTTCAGACGCAACATTTCCTGACGAGGAAAGAACTGACAACTCGATTGAGAGGACTTTTATCACTTGGGGGATAAGACTGACCAGAGTGATAGTGATGCAATATGATTATGAATATGAATCAATAATGCATGATGTATGTATGTTTATGCTGACAAAACTGACATGACGTGCAGACTAGTGAATGGACACGACTGGATACTCGGCCACTGCAGGGGATAAAAAGTATCACTGGTTCAAGATAGCAATTCTGCCTTGCTTAGGAGAGATAGTCCCTGTGGGGGAAAATGTTGGTCGGGCTTAGGAGATAAGAACTCTGCCGGGGATATCAGATGGGGAAAATAACATCTGATACAGTTGATCCTTCATTCAGGCATCATCTTGCAGGACAAGAGTTCATCAACTATGCTTTTCCTAAGGTCAACGTCATCGAGAAGGATGACTCCTCCAAACCCACAGAGGTATGGGACACTTTAGGACAGCCGAGTGGCAAGTACGACTTCTTGGTCAAGTACACCGCTCCTGAAAGCTCTCGTATCAGGCTCAAAGACATCCAGCCAACTGGATGGGGAGATCCGCCTGAGAATGGAAACACTGTGCAAGATACAACAAAAGAGTTCTTCTACGACAACTCTACATGGGAGGAAGACTCCAACAATCCTGCTCCGCCAAAAATCAGCGTAATTTCTGAGGACAAACTAAGAAATAAGGTACCAGACTTTGTGATTCACCGAGGAGTTCACCACCAATGGGTTGCTGTCGATGTCCCAAAAGTCGTCCATAAGTCTAAGTAATTGCCATCTTTGTTTTAACCTTTCACCCTGCCCAGGTGAAACAGATGTTTTTATAGGGCTCAATTTCAGTAAATGTTCCTCTTCGTTTTGCCCGAAGCGATAGAGTTTTGTTTTATAGGGATGTAGTTTCAAGAATTGACAAAATCATAAATAAATAAACGTCGTTCTGTAATTTCCGCATTTATTGTTGTTTTCACTTTTTGCTTTTTTCAGAAAATGGTAATCCTAAAACAACTCAAAATAATAATAATAACAAGCATTTTTCGGAAAATACACTGCACACACTCTTGCATTCTCTCTATCTCTTCTAAAAAATGAATCATCACGTCATGCAGATTGCTTGTTTTGAACCCCGTTGACACATACGATCCAATGCCTTCTCCCAATTTTGAATTTCCGGTATTTGAAGTTGAAGAAGAAGAGGACGAAGAAATTCCAGAAGAGATCTCCCGATTACTCAGACAAGAGGAAAGGTCCATTGAACCTCACAAAGAGTCGTTGGAAACGGTCAACTTGGGTTCAGAAGAAGAGAGGAAAAAAGTCAAGATTGGGGGCACTGCTCAATCCGACTATCAAAGAAGATTTGATAAAACTTCTCAAAGAGTTTCCAGATGTTTTTGATTGGTCATATCAGGACATGCCAGGGTTGGACACCAGCATCGTAGAACATCATCTACCGTTAAGATCAGAATGTCTGCCAGTGAAACAAAGACTAAGACAGACTCATCCAGACATGGCCATCAAAATCAAAGAGGAAGTGCAGAAACAGATTGACGCGGGTTTTCTCGCCACCTCAGAATATCCTCAATGGCTAGATAACATAGTACCAGTTCTGAAAAAGGACGGAAAAGTCACAATGTGTGTAGATTACAGGGATCTGAACAAGCCATTCCAAAGGATGACTTTCCCTTGCCACACATAGACATGCTGGTAGACAGTACAACAAAGTTCAAAGTCTTCTCCTTCATGGATGGATTCTCGAGCTATAATCAAATCAAAATGGCGCCGGAAGACATGGAGAAAACTTCATTCATCACCCCATGGGGCATCTTTTATTACAAGGTAATGCCGTTCGGTTTGAAGAACGTCGGGGAAACCTATCAAAGGGCCATGACAACTCTGTTTCACGATATGATGCATAAAGAAATCGAAGTGTATGTCGATGATATGATTGCCAAATCTAAAACAGAAGAAGAACATGTGACACACCTGTCAAAACTATTCGAGCGTCTGAGAAAATACAAACTCTGCTTGAATCCCAAAAAATGCACGTTCGGTGTCCGCTCGGGGAAACTTTTAGGATTCATCGTCAGCCAGAAAGGAATTGAGGTTGATCCTGACAAAGTCAAGGCCATTCAAGAAATGCCTTCTCCAAAGACTGAGAAATAAGTCAGAGGATTCATGGGACATTTGAATTACATTTCCAGATTTATATTCCTCATGACCGCGACATCCGCGCCAATCTTCAAATTACTCAAAAAGAATCAAGACTGCGTATGGACAGAAGACTGCCAAACCGCCTTCGATAGTATCAAAGAGTATCTGTTGAATCCAGTTATCCTGTCACCTCCAGTGGAGGGAAGACCACTGATCAACTACTTAACAGTCTTGGAAGACTCCATGGGTTGTGTGCTTGGTCAACAAGACGAAACAAAAAGAAAAGAGTTTGTCATCTACTATCTGAGCAAGAAGTTTACCGATTGTGAAACTCGATACACTATGCTCGAGAAAACTTGTTGTGCTCTGGCTTGGGCAGCCAAACGTCTTCACCAGTACATGATTTGTCACACTACTTGGTTAATCTCCGAAATGGATCCAATCAAGTATGCCTTTGAAAAACCTGCTCTCACGGGAAGAATTACCCGTTGGCAGATATTGTTATCAGAATACGACATCAAGTACCATGCTCAAAAAGCCGTCAAAGGAAGTATTTTAGCTTATCATTTGGCTCATCAACCGATTGATGATCAGGAATCAGTCAGGTTTGACTTCCCAAAAGAAGACGTCATGTACTTGAAAATGAAAGATTGCGACGAACCGTTACCCAGTGAAGGGCCAGCACCAGATTCCTAGTACGGGACTAATCTTTGACGGAGCTGTCAACAATTATGGAAACAGAATTGGGGAAATCATCGTAACACCTCAGGGTACCCACATTCCTTTCACTGCCAGACTGACATTCAAGTGTACAAACAACGAGGCCGAATACGAAGCTTGTATCATGGGTCTCGAAGAAGCAATTGACTTGAGAATTAATAACTTGGATGTGTATGGAGACTCGGCCCTGGTTATCAATCATATCAAAGGAGATTGGAATACATACCAATCAGGACTGATTCCTTACAAAGATTACGCTAGAAGGTTGTTACCATTCTTTAACAGAATCGAGTTTCATCATATCCCTTGTGAAGAGAATCATATGGCTGATGCATTAGCCACTCTCTCCTCCATGCATTAGCCACTCTCTCCTACATCTTCGCGATCGAAGCAGTCATAGACGATAAACCTTGGTATCACGATATCAAATGCTTCCTTCATAAACAAGAATACCCACCCGGGGCATCAAGAAAAGACAAGAAGACCCTCAGAACGCTAGCTGGCAACTTCTTCCTGAACGGTGATACACTCTATAAAAGAAACTTTGACATGGTCTTACTCTGATGCGTAGACAGACCAGAAGCAAACATACTGATGAAAGAAATTCACGAAGGAACCTTTGGCACTCATGCCAACAGACATACAATGGCAAGGAAAATTCTAAGAGCAGGGTACTATTGGTTGACAATGGAATCCGATTGCTACAAGTACATAAAGAGATGTCACAAGTGTCAAATATACGCTGACAAGATCCATGTACCGCCAATGCATCTCAAAGTTATTTCTTCTCCATGGCCTTTTTCTATATGGGGAATCGACATGATTGGCATGATTAAACCCAAAGCTTCAAACGGGCATAGATTCATACTGGTAGCCATTAACTACTTCACCAAATGGGTCGAAGCAACGTCATATGCCAATGTAGCCGGGCAAGTGGTAGTCCACTTTATCAAGAACAATCTCATCTGCCATTATGGTGTTCCAAGCCAGATCATTACTGATAATGGATCCAACTTGAACAACAAGATGATGAAAGAGTTATGTGCTGAGTTCAAGATCGAACACCATAACTCATCTCCCTACCGACCTAAAATGAACGGAGCGGTAGAAGGGGATAACAAGAATATCAAGAAAATCATTCAAAAGATGGTTGTAACCTACAAAGACTGGCACGAGATGCTACCCTTTGCTCTTCACGGTTATCACACATCTGTCCGCACTTCAACAGGGGCAACCCCTTTTTCTCTAGTATATGGCATGGAGGCAGTGCTCCCCATAGAAGTAGAGATCCCACCAATCCGGGTATTGATGGAAGCTAAGCTAACAGAAGTTGAATGGTGTCAAAGTCGACACGACAAACTGAACCTAATCGAAGAAAAGCGAATAACAGCACTATGCCATGGTTAGTTGTATCAGCAAAGAATGAAGAAAGCGTTTAACAAAAAGGTCTGACCCCGTGTCTTCACAAAAGGAGACCTCGTGCTCAAGAAGATACAATCATTTCTCACTTATTCCCGGGGTAAATGGACTCCGAATTACGATGGCCCCTATGTGGTCAAGAAAGCCTTTTTAGGCGGCGCCTTGAGACTCGCAACCATGGATGGAGAGGAATTTGCCTATCCCACGAATGTTGATGTAGTCAAGAAATACTTGGCCTAAATAAAAAAAACGTCTCGGTGGATTGAAAACCCGAAAGGGCGGTCCAGGCAAAAATTAGAGACATAAGCAAAAATCATCTCGATGGATTGGAAATCTCAAAGTACAATCCAGGCAAAAATTAGGGATTCATGGCAAGTAACTACATCCGACATGGTTAAATCCCCAGCAGCAATGTCGTCCATCAAGAGAACTTCCAGTCAAGGTCATCTTCGACAGAAGCTTAGGATGTCCAGAATTCAAAGTTGGTAGAAGGATAACGACCGTTATGTTTCAATATAGCCTTTTTCCCTTAAATTACCATTTTTAACTTTGTAAATACTCTATGGGATCACGCGTTTGGCTGATTTCCATCCTATAAATAAAATTTGAGCCCTAGTGCTTTTGTTTGCAATTCTTATTTGTTTTAGCTTTACAGAATGACATTTTTAACATGATCAACGATTCTTGAAATAAAACAAAAATGAATTTACTTGTAAAAAAATTTCTGCTTTTAAAATAAAGATGGCAATTCTTTTGACTGCTGAACATCGAAAGAACATCGATCGCTTCTCCAAAGGTGATTGAGCCTCAAAGTGCAGAATCAAAGTACTCCTTCTAAACCAGTACGCCTGAATAAAGGATCAACTGTATCAGATGTGATTTTCCTATCTGATATCCCCAGCAGAGTACGTATCTCTTAAGACCGATTGAACAATTCTTTCTCCCCACAGGGGCCATCGTTCTTAAGCAAGGCAGGATTGCTATCTTGGAACATTGATACTTTTCATCCCCCATAGTGGCCGAGTATTCAGTCATGTTCACCTATTAGTCTGTATGTCGCGTCAGTTTTGTCAGCATAAACATACATACATCATGCATTATTGATTCACATTCATAATCATATTGCATCACTATCACTCTGGTCAGTCTTATCCCCAAGTGATAAAAGTCCTCTTATCAATCAAGTTGTCAGTTCTTTCCTCATCAGGAAATGTTTTGTCTGAACAATCTCTCTCCCCCCCAGTTTATTTCTGGATTGGAGATGGTCCTCGACCACTTTGATAACTTGAACCTCTGAAAGACAAGAAGACATTCGACAAACATCACTCTTCACCATTGAAGATGATATCTTCGTTTTCCCAGATTAAGGAAAATCCCCAGAGAAAGCCTCTCAACCAAAGACTCTCAGCAACACATTGGTTTCTTATCCCAAGAAAGTCAATGTTAATGAAGTTGTCAGCACCTCAAAATTGGATTACATCACATGGCATTTCTCCGAAAAGATTTCGAAGAAAAGTATGATGTAACATCCCCGAGCAAAAAGCAATTTTTCAAGAGACTCGTTTTTCCCCAGTAGAGTCAACAAATGGCGTCTCTCAAACAGAGAAGTTTGCACACCTCTACAGCTCAGACGAATGGGTGTCCCCGACAAGTCTGATAGCAAATCTTTTTCCATCAAATGGTGTATCCCCTAGTAAACTCGGCGAGAAGTTTGATGAAAACCGCTACACATAGCGTCCCTTGTCATGGAAGGAACTTGACAAAAAAAAAACTGAGACCAGTTCCGTGGCTGAAGACCAGGATCGAGGGGAAGTTTATTGACAAAAGAAACTGAGACCAGTTCCTTGGCTAAAACCAGGATCGAGGGGAAGTTTATTTCAAGAAGGAAACTTAGACCAGTTCCTTTGCTGAAGACCAGGATCAAGGGGAAGTTTGTTTCCAAAGAAACTGAGACCAGTTCCTTGGATGAAGACCAAGATCGAGGGGAAGTTTATTTCAGAAACTGAGACCAGTTCCTTGGCTAAAGACCAGGATCGAGGGGAAGTTTATTTCAGAAAATGAGACTAGTTCCGTGGCTGAAGACCAGGATCGAGGGGAAGTTTTACCCTTTTCTAAGCATCATTGCTTATAAAAAGAAGATGGATGAGCAAACTGCCATTCATAACCACAGTCAAAATTTTGGGTATTCCGATATTTAATCCTCTTGTACCCCGAATGCCCGAATACCTTCGCCATTCACACCTTCGGGTCCAAGAAAATTAAATAGGGGCATCTCTCATACCCCAAATTTTGACCACCAAGATTTCCCATCATTGTGAAGATCATCACCACAATATGGATGAACCATCATGCCTCATCAATTTCCTCAGGGATTATTGAGCATTCACTACAATCAAGAATTAGGGTTTTAAGCCCTCCCAGATCACTTAGACAAAGGATCAATCAAGAAATGACATGATCTTCAACTTGTCTAACCTCTCAAACACCTATAAAGGATCAAGAGGACTCCCACATCAAGAATCAAGCACAAGGTTGCAACATTCCAAGTGGATCAAGCCTCGAGATCGTCAGTGTCACCAAATTAGGGTTTTGGTCGACCAAGGCCTCCAGATGAAATTTTTTTTCTGGGAATGAGCCAATACTTCAAAACATGATCCAAGACCTCATGGACCCAACCATCAAGTCAACTTAACCTCAGGGGATGCATTTACCAAAAATCAGGAATTAGGGTTTCTTGACCTAATTCACCCCTAAGTTGACTTTTGATGCAATACATGAGCCAAGACCTCAAGACATGATTTTAGGGCCTCAATTACACCACATTGATCCATTTACAACAATGGATTGATCCAAGAAGCTTGATTCACAAGTTTCAATTTCATCTGGACCACAATTAGGGTTTTGAAGAAAAAGTCAACTGTACCTTTGACTTTTGACCAGGACATGCTCCCAAACCTTGGGATATGATTCAATACACCCTATAACACGTATGGAATCCATACATTAGGTTTGATTTAGGCCAAGGACTTGATTTCACGAAAGATCGCATAGTTTGGATTTCATCTGATAAAAAGTCAACTGTGCACAAAATCACGTTTGACTTTTTGGATTTTTTCACAAATATGGTTCCCCTAAGTAAAAAATAATGTTAATGTATGGTATTAATCATTATTCATTAAGAAAAATCAAGAAAAGTGAGGTTTCTTGCAAAAGGGGCAACCATAAGAAACCAAAATTTTTCTAAGTTATGGATCAAAAGTGATTTTGGTACTAACTTCCAAGGATCATAACTTGAGATCCAAGCAGCCATTTTGGGTGATCCAAAGCCTGATTTGTAGGTCTTCCTACATTCTACAAAAGCTTCAACTACAAGAAACTCCAATTCTTCATGGATTTTGAGTCATGGACTGATCAAAATGACAAAAATGAAGAAAATGGCACTTTTCCAACACTTAGTGAAAATCTGCCTAAGTTACCAGCCTTGGACATCAATGTTCATGAGGATTTTTCAGTTGGATCCAAATAGTTTCAAAAAAAACTATGATCACACATGTTTTGTATCATATGAGGGCTCTCTAAAAAGCACAAGAGCCACCCATAACTCAACCTGAGCAGAGAGATATGATCCCCTCAAAACCACCATTTCCAACTGTCTTGTACAAGGCAGATTTTGGCATTTTGCTCGATTTGGAAAATTTGGACAACTCCAAGACTTGTCATCCATTTGAACACATCAGAGGATGAAATCAAAATGGAATGATCTAGTCCGCAAGCCTCCCAAGTTCAAGAATCTACACATAGTCATAACAAACCTAAAAAGGCTAAAAAGTGCCAAGACTCCAATTTTGTTTCAATGCATTCAATGGATGCATCAAGGTGGCATGAACTGAGGAAAACTTAACTGAATGAGTCAAGCCTTATCTCTGAACCAAAATACCATAGGCATGTGCTCTAACCTCAAGTCAATGGCTAGAGGAGACTTGAGATTCCATTTAATCCATATTGGCCACAGACCTGCTGCAGTTGCCACACACTATTGATGTCAAAACAAACTTGACACGCTATAAATAGAGCTCATTTGTGATCAGTTTGAGTACACCAAAGCACCCAAACTGATGCTTTCCTCAAAATCTCCCTTTCACTCTAATTTTGCCTTAAAACTCAAGTCACTATCGTGTTTTGAGATTGAGAGTGATTCCAACCAAACCAATCACACACACACACCTCATAAACATCATGTATGAGTGATCCATAACACAAAATCACATCTGGATCATCAAATTCACAAAATCACCAGCCAATTGCTCAAGTTCTTGACAGAGTTGCAGTTGAGGTACCACAACCAGTTCCAGCTCATTTCAATCCACTCCAAGCATTCAAACACACTCCTTGGCACCTAAGGAAGCTGTCCAGATCATTGGAACCTAGCTGCAACACCTCCATCATCAAACTCGATCACCAGCTACAAGAGGTAGGCCTGAACCCTTCAAACTCTATGATTCATGCATCATAAATGAATTTTTGAGTTACCATCTTATTTATGCATGTTTGTAGAGTAATAACCCTCAATCAATTGCCATGAATCCATCGTGTATGGAATTTCATTGTGTTCATGCTAAAATTAGGGTTCTTGAGGTTTTTTGTTGATTTCTTCTTCCATACTTAATATAAATGCAATTAAGCTATATGGTTGTGATCCTTGTTCAAAAACGAACAAGATTGGTACTTGAATCGTGCAAAACAATTGAGAAATCATGGAGAAAAGTGGGAAAACGTAAATCAGGAAAAACAGGGGACGCGAGCAAGAACCAAGTGTTCTTGGCGCCATAATTCAAATTTTCAAATTTTTGTTATTTTGTTTAATTGATTCAAAAATTAATTTTTCTCTGAATATTTGTGTTTTTGAATTGATTCTTTTTGTCAAAATTCACAAAAATGTTTAAATATTTTATTTTACAAAAAAAAAATCCAATTTATATTATTTTTTAATATAGTTAGAATTTTTGTAATTAATTTCATTTTTTATTTATTTTAAACATTTTTAATGAAATTCCCACTTTGATCTTTCAAAACCAATAGAATTTCACACTTTCATGTAATAAAACATGATTTTTCAAAATATTTTTCAAAGTGTACAACTTGTTTTTGAATATATTTGGTATTTTATATCATTTTTTTCATTTAATTTCCTTTGAAAAATGGCATTTTAATTTAAAATTAGGGTTTCCTCTCGATTTTAAATTTTAACACTCATGGGCCTCTAATAGAGTGTAAGACCCATTCCTTGTAACTAAAAACCTTTTTGGGCCTCAGTCATTGTATAAGTCCCACTGTGTTTTCAAAATCTCGGCGCGATCGTCGCTTTTCAAAACATTTTCATCTGGGTCTACCCTTGTGTTGTAACTCCCATTTCTTTTCTTTTTCAAACTTTTGGGCCTCTCTTTGAGTTATGAGACCCATCCCTTTGTAAATGAAACCTAATTTGGGCATCAGTCATTGTATAAGTCCCGATACAATTTTCAGATCAACGGTACGATTACTATTTTTCATCTGGGCCTCTCCTTGAGTATAAGCCCCAAAAATCTTTTCAAAAACAACTTCCCTTTTGATTTAGGTTCAAACTCATAGTTGTTATCAAAACTTTCTTTAATTTCTTGAACAACTAACCATACAGCTGTTGACATGGAAGCTTGCTCGCCTGTAAGTTTTATCAGCTTTCTTTTACATTACTTGCACATATATATATTTGTTTGTGCTGGAAGCTTGCTCACCTGTAAGTCCTCCTACATTCTTTTTACATACACTATATATTCCATCTATATATATATATATATGCATGTATATTATCTTGCTTAGAGTTTTCCCCGACAATTAAGTCTAGAACTAGATAAAGCCAATGTTCACTCTTTCAATAGTCAAAACTAGTTCCCCATAGGAATTCCAGATACAGTCTTGCCTTCTCTTGGGCTTATACAATATGGAACAAAGAGAAATGCATTATTCCTGGTGAAACTTTTCTCAGACTGTCACTATTAGATAATTGTCAAAGAAGTTCATTTCCCCAGAGAGGATTAATTCCCGGTGAAACCTCTCTTGAATTTCTTCAAACCTTAGAATTGTTCACTAAAATAAAGATTATTCCCGGTGAAACTTTTCTTAAACTCTTCTTAAGTTTGGACCCACAGGCTTCCTAAAAGCATCCCAGCCTCCTCTTGGGCTTTGTACAAGGACCCTCCGGCTTCTTAGAAGTTTGCATGCCTTCTCTTGGGCTTAATACAAGGACCCTGAAGACCTTTTAAAGGTATAGGACAAAACTTAGTCATCCTTTGTTAGAGAAGTCTTTCCAAAGAGTCAAAATCTCAGACCAATTTTAGAGTTGACACCCATCCCTTAAAGCACCGGCCTCCTCTTGGGCATCATACAAAGATAAACCTTCCATACCAGTAGACTTGGACAGTCTAATCTCCTCTTAGATCTCAAAGACATTCTCAAGTTCCCTACAAACACAGGAAAAAACCCTGGTCATTTAACCAATCTCCAGTAGAGTTGAAACCTCTATAGGTTTTCAAAACTCAATCTTTAAACTCTCACTTTAAATTTCCCCAGTCAGGGTCAGCTTATCATCAGTATAACACTATCCCATATCAGAACCTCAAGGCATCTGATACCTCAACTCTTCTGTAAACTCTCAGCAAGAGTTGATCCCCCGACTTGGACCTGCCTCTGGATCTCAATAATCCTCAGCAGAAGCCAGCCTCCTCTTAGGCTTTGTATAATGATTTTCCTAAGCAGAATTAGCCCCAACAGCACCCTTTTGTTGAGTCCATCTTCTTTCTTAAAACACTCTCTTATTGAGTTAAACCTTTTCAGCCTCAATCTTGGGCTTTGTACAAGACAAACAAAGTACTCTCTTGTTGAGTCAATCACCTTTCCACACTCTCTTGTTGAGTCAATGGTACAAAACATAAACACTCTCTTGTTGAGTCATTCTTTTTAGCCTCAATCTTGGGCTTTATACAAGACATATATAAACTTTCTCTAGAAAAGTCAAAATCTTCTAAACCTTCTCTTAAGCTCTGGATAAATATCTTCCCAACGGAGTCAATTCCTCCCAGCCTTCTTTTAGGCTTTGGAAATTAATCTCCCTAAGCAGAGTTAATCTCTCTTTTAGCCTCAATATTGGGCTTTATACAAGACACCCCAAATCATTCTCTTCAGCTGAGTCAATCTCTTTTTAGCCTCAATCTTGGGCTTTGTACAAGACAGATAAAACCTCTCACCAATAGAGTCAGTTTCCTTTTTTAGCCTCAATCTTGGGCTTTGTACAAGACAGATAAAACCTCTCACCAGTAGAGTCAGTTTCCCTTTTCAGCCTCAATCTTGGGCTTTGTACAAGACACATAATAATATTCCCCAGTGGAGTCAACCCCTTTTAGCCTCCTCTTAGGCTTTATATAATGATATTCCCCAAAAGAGTCAATCTCTTTTTAGCCTTAATCTTGGGCTTTGTACAAGACAGATAAACATTCTCTAGCTTGTTGAGTCAGTCTTTTCCAGCCTCCTCTTAGGCTTTATATAAGGACTTCCACAGTAAAGTCAATCAATCTCTTAGCTTCAACCTTGGGCTTTGATCAAGGCACACAAAAATCAACATCCCCTCAGAGGAAATCAAAACCTCTATGTAGGAAGACATTTCTCTGTATTATCACTCTTTAAAACAGATAAAACAAAAAAACCCTAATTCCAGATAATTTATGTAAGTGGCACACTTGTTCATTCAAATATCCAAGTTGTAGTCCATCTCTTATCTTGGTAAATCCCTTTCTTTCATCTAATTGCTGTAAGTGGCAAGCCTCTGGATTATTTACATCCACACCACTGTCCCTCTCTTAGCATGAAAGACTCCTAAGGAAAAATGGCATTGCTCAACACTGAGTTAAAGTTTCCTCCTTTAGGACAAATACTTCATAAAGGAAATTATGGCATTGCTGGATTCTCATATCTCAGTTAAAGTAATTTTCCTTTATAAACAGTCATCCAACAGTTGTGATAAACAGACGAGATGTCTCCCTTTAGAGATGACAAATTCTCTCTCAGTCAAGCCTTTTAGCTTCAATCTTGGGCTTTGAACAAGACACAAATAAACCTTGTAGCTTCAATCTTGGGCTTTGAACAAGACACTAAAACATCTTTTCCTCCCATCGAATAGGAGGAACTACGATTGCTCTGATTTCCCTGTTTCTTTAAACGGAAATACGTAAGCATAAGATTGTGAAATCTTAGCGAGCATACATATCAAAAACTCTAGGTCCAGTACCTTCACACACTAAATCAAAACTTAGGTCCAGTACCTTACCAAAAACATCGCAAAACCTGAACATCAACAAAAACTCTCTCTCTCTCTCTTTCAAAAACCTCCCAAAGGAGAAACTTTCCCAACCCACAACGGATAAACACCATCAAGAATAAAAGCGGAACCTATTGCTAACAACCTGTGCATAACTACATATAGGATGGGTAACTGACAACTCCCCATTGTATAACCTGACCCCGAACTCCCCGAATCTCTTTAAGCGTCTATTCAGTTAAACATTCGCGTGCAAGGTTAGTTTTAGATAGCTTCCCTTTCCCTTCCAGCTTCACAGGATAAATAAGAAATTAGAAAGTAACACCCCACTCCTACCATTGCGGTGAGGAGAAACCCATGGCGATAAGGTAATCGCATCACCGACAAAAATCGCACGCTATACATGTTGGATCAGATGTCGTGACATCTGTGATTATGCAGTTCTGATATTCAAGGTATCAGTCTGTTGTTGCGCCTCTGAGTTTAAATGATTATGTAGAACAATGTCTTGACACGTGTTAGGATATCTGTTGTCTGCATAGGCCAGAATTTCAATTAGTGTCAGAGCAGGCATCTTGTCTGGTTCTGGATGAGATCTTTGGGAGATCTTTTCTGGCGTTTAAACAAGGAGGAGTTTTGAAGATCAGATCAATCAACTCAGACATACTCAAGGGTATTAATGGATGAGATGGATGCTCTGGATCGAAGGGAGCAACTCGAAGGTTGTTCATGTTGCTGAGGAGATTCTACAACAACTACAGGAGAAGTGGCTAGTTCTCTTGTTGGTGTGTCTTATAAGATGTTGTGACATCTTATTAGGGCAAGCAGGATCTGTTCCTTGGTGGTTCTGCTGCATGTGTTTCTAATGGAAGAGCTCTAGAATTATGGGATTCCGGAGTTGTTACTAAAGACAGTTGGTGGAAGGTCTCAATCTTCGGCCTCTATATTTGAAGATATCTGCATTCTTTTATTCCAAAGTCGGGAGCGATGGAGTGAAGGGAGTTGTTGTTAGATATCTGGTATGGTGACTTGGTACTTGGAAGCTTGGTTTCTTGGTGCAGTTGAAGTCAGTTGAAGAGGAGAAGAGTTGAGTTTAAGTTTATCAGGTTCTTGCTCAAGGTGTTTGATAAACTATTGATCAGCTAGGTTGTCAAAGATACTTGAGAATTCTCTCAAGTTCATTCATAAAGGCATCTCATTCGTGTATCTGGAGTCTTCTAGTTACTCTTCTGACTAGAAGGTGTTTCTTTGAAACACAATCTGAAGAAAGTGGAGGTGATTTATTTTCACCATCCAAAAACAGCAAGGAAGGATTCATCTCTCTTAACCCTAAGAGTGGATCCAATCTGATTGAAGAATTGTTGAGGTAAATAAGATTCGTTCAGAGAGAATCTTAGTTACTTGAGTCAAGGGTGGCAGCCTTGGTATCTCAACACTGTTGGTCAAAGAAGATACTTACAAAAAGATTGAATACTTTATAAGTGTTCATGACGTAATCTGGTGGAGCTCAGCTACAACAGTGAAGAAGGGTTATTGGACAACGATTTAAGATCAATTGCTATTTGTGGAATCCACAAGTATTTAATTGATTATCCTTGAAAGTCAAGATTGCTGATGTTCAACAAGATGTTGGAACATCTCATCATCACAGTTTATGCAGAATCATGGGAGGGGTACTGCATACGCTTTAGCATCTGTTTTAGTCTTAGGTGGTGACCTAAGAAGTGGCTTCAGTCGGGTGTGACAGAAGCATGTGTTCTCTGGAGAGTTTCCTGGCAAGAAACTAGTCTGGACTTTGATGTTGTTGAAGATGAAGATGAAGACATCATAATCTTGATGGTTACAGCTTGGATCAGTTTATTTCTGATATAGGTGCTTTGGGGCATGGATCTTGCTCTTCTTGGAAGTTAAAGTTAAGTTTCAGTTATCTCTGACTTTCTACGGTCTGCTCTACTAAGGAAAGTGGCATTCTTTGGTATGGCTATGGTGTAGTCTTGGACTACGTATTTTCTGAAGATTCAGACGTGGCAGGTGTGAAGTCTTTGAGTTTCAAAGCAGGATGGAGGTTGTCTACTCAAACTTGGTTGTTGAATCAAGTCTATGAGAGCATGGAACTCTTGTTCTGTGAAGGGAGGGGGTTCTTCTAAGTGGCAGAAGGAGGAGCTAAATTCAACAGTTGGATGTCATATCAAAATGATCTGACATATAGCTTAACATAAGAAGTCTCAGCTGGTGATGTGGCACATCAGCTTAAGATAAGGTGATCTACAGGAGAATGGACATTATGGATGCTTCAAAAATGTCTATCTCATGCAGTTTACGGGAGCTGTGGATGGGAAGATGTTACATGACTAAGAGGCTTGGTGGATCCAAGATGTCTTGCTATGGAGCAAGTAGTTCATGTGACTTGAAGATCTGATTTCATTGGTGGATCAGTGTATCTTGTGGGAATTCTGGAGATGAGTGATATCAATTAAAAAGTGGCATTTGGTTGGTCTCATAATGTGCTTTAAAGCAGGATGCTTGAAACAGATTGCTCTTGTGCAGAAGAGTAGTTAGTTGACAATGTAAGGAGGTTCTGGTTCTCTTGGAGCTTGTGGCAGAAGTTCTGGGTTGAAGATGGAAGTATACCTTCTTTTGGTGGATGAGAGTTTATTTCTCTCTGGATTTCTGAAGTTCTCTTTGTTCAAACTGGTGGCGCAGTGTTGTGTGAAGATCTTCAGTTTGGATTACTATGCTGATAGTAAGTCCAGTGGTGGAGCATATCAAGAACCATGGTGTGTGGTGTCTATGATGTGTGGAAGATGTCCTAACAGATGTTAGAACATCTTTGGGTTGGTTATCCTTGGTGGAGGATTTCAGGTTCTGTGAGGAACTGGTTACTTGCATCGTGTCTAAGAAGTATCTACATTGTCATATGGGAGAATAATGGAGTAGAAGAACTGTCTTGGAAGTCTGATGTAAGTGTTTTAGAAGAGTGGAGTGGATCACGGGTTGATTGCATGAAGGTTTGGTTTCTAATGCGTTCAGAAGTGGATATTCACCAGAAAATCAGAAGTATTCCAGGTTATCATACGGGAGCATGATGAAGGAATGACTGTCTTGGATTATAGGGTGTCTATCTCTATTGCTGGCTTGGTAAAGTCAGGGGAAAATCTTGAGAAGGGGATATTGCCCCTGGCTGCAAGTCATGCTGGTAGTGGATCAGTTTGGCAGCTGTGAAGTTCTGGAGCATGCATACGATATCTGACATCGTTATAACAAACTAAGGGGCCCTGTGCATCTCTTTGAGGAATGTGAAGCATTCTGATTCAATTGGTTTGTGCCTCAAGCAACTGGAGGTCTATACATGAGAATTCAAGAGGAGTTCGTGTGGTGTGTAGATGGTTGCAAGATGAGGGGGATCAATGGGACTTTGATCTTAAGCCAAGAGTTTGTTATGGAAGGACTGTGATCCTTATATTCATTTCCTCACGGGTAGCATGATGGTGATCATGTGTGAGTGATTATTGGTTCTTGTACGAAGAAGCAATAAGAGAGTTGATGATTGTGTTTAGCAGGTGGCTTGAACTGAGGGTGCGCTCTTGAAGACATGAAGATGCGTCTTATGTTTTCCATTCATTAGCTAGGTGTTCTGTGGAGGAGCACTGGTTACCTTAGATAGGGGGAGTTGTACCTTGATCTATTTGTTGCAGTGGTGCAGATTTTCTGTCAAGATTGTTTGTGGCCTCAAGCGTTTTGTGATAGATAGCCTCAATTGGTGTTGAGATGTCAGATGGGATATCATGACATTGCGCTACTGGTACAAGTTTTTTTGGAAAGTGTCTGGACTACCATCTGGAAGAAATTGGTTTTCTGTGAATGGAAAGGAAGATAAACAAATTCTGCTATAATCAATGCTGCTAAATCAGGATTTAACAAATTTTAGCGGTGGGGACCATAAATCTGACAAAGGCAGGGAAGGCATCTGAACACTGTTCAGAAGTGATTTCAAGGACAAGTCAGAAAAAGTGGATTCCCTCAAAACTAACTTGACCAGCAGTTATTGCACTCCTTGACTAGTCTTTTGTCTGGATTTTCTCTATCCACATAACCTCTTCATATTTAAGGAAGATCGAGCTAGAACATCTTACTTAGGGTAAGACAAAATGAGTTTTGTTTGTGTGTGGGTAAGCATTATTTGGATCTGGGTTTGCATGGGCCATTTTTGTCAATTTTTGGCTAAAAAGGGGGAGAATGGCTTGTTACTATCCAGATGTGTTTGGTGTATTTGTGTTACTATGCTACTGATATGCAAAATTTGTCTCGAAGGATGTCTCGACATTCTTATGCACATTTGTGTTTTGTGATCAGAGTTAGGAAGTAAGTTGTGTCTTGTGATCTGAGTAACATAATCTATGTATCAGATATCACAAGGGAATGAAGAAGGCTACTAGATCTTATCTTCTTCCTCTTCCTGAGCACTTGCTTCAAGTACTTTTCAACTGCATGCACCATCATGCTGAAGAAAATGTTTTAGCCAAAATTTGTCAAAAGGGGGAGATTGAAAGCTCTGAGTGTTTAACAAAATTTTGGTAAAACATTACTACTGTGAAAGATGTTTCAACGTGGAGGTTTTCAGCCCCAGATGAAAGATGTCAAGTAAAATGTCACAACATAAAGATTCGACATCATGACTGTTACAGCAGGTTTTGGTTTTAAATATGTTCCAAGATTCAAGGCGATTGGCAGTGGATCAAGGATCAAAGATATAAAGCCCAACTTAGCAGAAGACTATAAAAGAAGACCAAGACCTAGACAGAAAAGGTGTGAGAGATGACGACATCGACTTGGGAATCCTATTTTGTAAAGTAGGGTTTAGGTTTGAGAGTCGTAGGTTTCTCTTGTAAGTCTCCCTCTGTATCTATTTGATGTAGTGTGGTAGACATAGGAACTTGTACAGATTCAGAAGCTCGTAGGTAATGATTCTTGAGTGTTCTTGGATGAAGCTTTTAAGCAAATCCAAGTTAACTTGTTGGTCAAGGATGCTGACTGAACTTTGTATTGGAAGGGGTGTCTTTCAATATTGTAGATACAACTATGGTGTAGTAACTGTTAGATAATCATAGGTTGTGATTAAGGGAAGTGAGAGGGGGTTCTCTTATCATTTAGATGTGACTTCTAATGATAAAGTCTTCATTGGGTAGTGATAGGTTAGCGTGGGTGTTTTCTGTAAACCTGAGGTTGTTTACATAAAACTATACTACTGATAGTGATTACTTCTTCCTGGATGGGTATTCCCCTGATGTAGGTGATTTGAACCAAACTGGGTTAACACATACTATCTTATTTAACATTCTGCAATTTACAGTTTTGGTTATTGTTCTTGACTGAAATGTTGGATCAGGTGTCGTGACATCTGTGATTGTACAGTTCTGATACTCAAGGTATCAGTCTGCTGTTGCGCCTCTGAGTTTAAATGATTATGTAGCACAATGTCTTGACATGTGTTAGGACATCTACTGTCTGCATAGACCAGAATTTTAGATATCTTCTACGGAGTTTGGTGGAGGTGATCCACGATCTTGTAGTCACTCCTCTTAATGATCTTCATAAATTCTTCGACATCATTTTCAAAAGAGGTACCGGGCTCCGTCCTTTGCATAGGCTCTTCGTTCACCACTTGCTTGCCCTTGGCCTTTGCCAGGGCATCTGCATTATCACCTTGAAGAGTTTGCGGCACAAACAGCCTGCCGCTTCTAGTAAAACCACCAACTCCTACGTTATCAACCTTCTGATCAACTACATATGGAGTATCGACTTCCTACTTTTAGCCGTTGTAGCATACTTCAGCACCATAGTGCCATGGGATTGCCTTTTCACTTTCAAATGGGATTAGTCCGGGCACCGTGATGGTAACCGGAGCTTGCCTTGCAGGCACTGGAATCTGTACCGGCGTAAAAGGGATGGTAATAGTTGAAACACCATTCTCAACATTGGAAACTTGACTGAATTGTAAACAACCGTCATTCATCAAATTCTGAATAAAGCTTCTCAACTTATCACAATCGTTCTCAAGAATCGAACAACCTGAACAATCTGCCTCACAACCAGGGAATACGCCTCCTCTCAACAGATGATCTTTCACAACCAGCAATGATGCCTTAATAGCTCCAACATCAGATACCAACCTCCAACTGTCGTCTTCTTCAACAGCGTTCACAGTTTCCCCACCGTGGGTAGGCATTGGATTCTGAATAACATTTGGAGTGGCCGGAGGAGCAAAATTAATAGCTTTGGAGTCTATCAAATCTTGAACTTTATGTTGAAAGGCTCTGCATCTTTCAACAGTGTGTCCGGGAGCACCAGAATGAAAGTCACAATGCGCATTGGCATCATAACCTGGTGGGAGCTTTGCAGGAGGGGGGCCCAGCGTGCGAATTTCTACTAGATTCAGCTTGAGCAACTGCGGGAGCAACATAGTGTAAGACATCGATAACGGATCTAAATGTCGGTCAGTCATTCTCTGTCTTTGTTGATAGGCCTGCCTTAGGGCCTGTTGTTGTTGTTGATTTTGTTATTGTGTAGCAACGGGAATGGTTACAACAACGGTATGATGGTATGGGGCCTGATATCCTCTGTTTCTACTCTTCTGAGAAGACGCAGCATTAGTCTCCCCTTCACGTTTCTTACCAGCAAAAGGTTTTTGCACACCAGAAGATGATCCAACATTGTCTTGAATTTTACCGAGTTTAAGCAAATTCTCAATCCTCTCCCCAGCAACTATAATATCGGAAAAACCAGATGAAGTACTCCCTACCAAGCGTTCTAGGAACGGACCCTGCAGTGTTCCCATGAACATGTCAGCCATTTCTCTTTCGAGCAATGGTGGTTGTACCCGTGCAGCCAATTCACGCCACCGCTGGGCGTATTCCTTGAAACTTTCTTTACCTTTCTGCATCATACTCTGCAGCTGAGTACAATTAGGAGCCATATCAATATTATATTGATATTGCTTCAGAAATGCCTCAGCCAGATCTTTCCAATTTCTGACGTGGACCCTCTCAAGCTTCATGTACCACTCCAAAGATGCCCCTGACAGGCTGTCTTGGAAAAGTACATCCAAAGCTTTTCATCATTGGAGTAAGCAGAGATCTTCCGGAAGTAAGCTTGCAAGTGAGTTTTTGGGAAAGAATTGCCATTGTACTTGTCGAAAGATGGAACCTTGAACTTTGGAGGGATTATCACCCCTTGAACCAGCCCCGTGTCTACAATGTCAATGCCCATACTATTCTGACATTCTATGGCCCTGACTTTTTTCAGCAAGCAGTCCGTACCTTCTGTCTCCTTCACCATTGTTGCCACCCATATCTGCGTTCATCAGAGAAAACTGGTCATAGTGATTATCCTCCACATGAGGAACAGGAATAGGAATGGGGATAGGACCCCCAGTAGCTTGACCAACAGGAATACCACCATGAACTCCACCAACAGGAATACCAGCGTTAACTCCACCAACAGGAATACCAGCGTTAACTACACCAACCAGAATACCATCTCCAACCGGAGGGTCAACTTGATTGTCAGCACCTGGAATCACAACCTTGGGCCTTTGCACCAATGTCCTTAGCTCTTGTTGGCCCTGAGCCACTCCTTACATCAGGTCCATAAATTGGTTCATCTGAGCTCTCATTTTAACCATTTTTGCCTGTAATTCCTCCATGACTCTTTGTTGGTTTTGACACGTTGAATATCAGTGGATATGAGACTCAGCAATCCTGCCTGTTAGTCAAATAAGGTTAGGAAATCCAGAGAAAACACCTGTTATGCAAAAATTATATGTATGAATGCATGCATATGCCATGTTTAGTCATTTCCAAGTTATATCTACTTTGATTCCAGTATTAATCGGGCGAGGGACTGGATACGTTGCAAGGAAAATATCACAGGAACATATAGAAACAATATAGCTGAAATAACTTTGTTGAGAATACCACTGAAACAATATAACTGAAACAACCACATCTTCATATAACATTTCTGACAGTCATACAAATATATCAAGGGCGATTCCATCAACAGACTTGATGGTAATCACAACAAAAAAACATACAGAAACACATTAATAGATCAGTCCCAAATCCCAAGCCCATGCAAACTGGTCTTGACCTCTTCGAGGAGGGCTTCAGTGTCTGGGTGAGTTGGTTGTTCTAACAGCACCCTGATCAGCTTATTCCTTTTTCTAATGTCTTGATTCAGCTTGACAATATGTTCTGCACTATCATCGTCTCCGAAGACATCTTTGAGCTTTGACCTCTTGATCCCAACCTGAATTTTGAGCTCCGCGATCTCTGTCTGAGCTTCCTTCAGCTTGTCGGAGAAGTGCTTCTTGCCCCCTTCGCCTTTTGGAGCTCATTCTTTAATTCCTCATTTTCAACTATGACTTCAACCCACCGGCTCTGAGAAGTATCAAGCTTGACATTTGCCTCGGTTTAGTGTGCTTGTGAGCGCTGGCGGAGGATTCAGCAGCCATCTTAGATTTCTGGTAGAACCGAGCTTTGTCTACAAAGTCTTCCTCTTTCTCTATCAGCAGCTTCGTTGCATTCTTAGCCTTACATTCCAAGTCCACGTTGTTATGCAAAGCATTTTGGAGATGGCTGCTCAAGTCTAAATTTTCTACACGGAGCTCATGCACCAGAGCTTGCAACTTGTTGAACTCTTCAATGGCTACAGTGGTAGGTTGTTCTAGCATCAATGGATACAAAGGTGACTCCCTTGAGAAAGGCAATAGCACCTCTTCTACTTTCCTCTGGATCCATTCTGCATAAGGAGGGTAAGCTCTACAGTCACCTTTTCCCAGAACAGTCTTCCCCTTCTTGTGAATGTGCGCCCAAGCATTCACAGCTTCCCTCAGCACCTCTCGGTCTTCAACCCCTTTAAAAAACAAAGATTCCTTAATATATCGGTCTTTAGGAGGACTCTTCGAAGCATATCCAAATTGTCTGACGGCCGGGATAGGGTTGTAATTGATTCCACCCTTCCTACCTATCAGAGGCACATTTGGAAAATTCCCACAGCTAGAAATGATCTCCGTACCCCGCAACTGATGGTCAAACCAGACGATGTTGTCAGCAGTCAGCCCCATTATCTGCTTGGACCATTTCAGAGAAGTCTTTATGTCCACAAAGGCACCAGTCTGAGGTAGATGATTAAGAAACCAATCGGACAAGAGTGGCGTGCAGCAGTTGACAGACCCCTCTCTTCTCTTCTCATTTTTGAAGTGTACCGAATGATAGAAATCACCAAGCAGAGTGGGAATTGGGTTTTTCAGAATGAAGATTCTCACAACGTGCATGTCCACGAAGTAATGTTGATTGGGAAACAAAACAATACCGTAGATGCATAGGGCCAAAATAGCATTGTAAACAGTCCAACTCTTGGCGTCGGTATATTCTTGAGCTTGGCTAACCAGGAATTCCAACTGAAATCCTTTAATTCCACCCTTATTGGTAACATTGTCCTTCATAACTGACTGACCCACATGCAAAGCAGACGAGACTTCCTCTAAGCTTGGACATTCCCTAGAAAAGAACGGTACCCTCGGTTTTACAGAGATCCCCAGGATGAAAGAAAACTCTTCCAGTGTTGGCATCAGGATATAGTCTGGAAAGACAAAGCATCTCAACGGAGGCTTATAAAACTGCAATAGTGTATGAAGAGTGGCGTGCTCTTACTTCGTGATGTTGCGGACCATACTCAATAATCTCCCATACTCCCTTCTGAAGTCGGTAAGAACACCAGGATCGGCCATGGCAACCACTTTATGAAGTAGATCTAAAGTAGGCTCTGGAAATCTGTAGGCCATATTACTCTTCCTCTTAGTGTCCATCCCTGTAGAACCCGCTGACCGGAATCAAAGATAGGATATAACCTTGGAAATGAAAAAACATGTATGTCAGGGCATGAAAATGCAATGCAAAGGCATGATATCAGAGTGCCATGTGTCTGTGTTGGAATGTGTGGATAGTGTCAGTGTAGATCTGTGAATAGTGTGGGATTGTGAATAACCAGCTGAATATAATAGGATGAACCGTCCACTTCTATAAGAGTACTAGAAAACTGGGTAGGTGGGAAGTCAAAGTTACCTACAAACATGTAAACCCCAGCCCCTCTCACATGTGGGTTTTAAGAATAAGGATCCTCAGCGTCTCGGACTCTCAGGTCGAGAAATGATGATGCGTTCACCATTTCTGGTTTGGCATCATCATCAATCGAGGAGGTCTCAACTGATTTCCCCCAAACGGTCATCCTATGGCAAATTCTCAGCTTCGGGTCCACAGATCAAGAAGCGTAATGGGTTTGCCATTTCTGGTCTGCCATTATCGCCCCTTGGGAGGAGTGCCTCAACTGAGTCCTCGGGAATGGTCACCAGAGTTGACAGCTCTCTAGGTTAACACCCCGAAATGCACAAGATGCGTCAATCAGAACATCTCCCAAGAAAACCTCGTCTGAGTGTGGGGTTCGTGTAAACCAAACGTACCAAGACGCTACGTAGGCCACATTACTTTCCACTCTAGTCCTATGTGTGCACTCAAGCCTGGGTAATGGGCATATCTCACAGATCACCCATCCCACCAAAAAACAACAGTCCAACACAGTCCACCATATATGGCAATAATGAAGGTAAAGCAAGTAAATACGATAAAAGCGATAAATATGCGATAAAAGCCATAAATAAAGCAGGTAAAGCATACAAATAAACACACTACAACAAAAAACAAGCAGGCGCTAGGATTGACTCGCTTAGGGAACCAGAGATTCTGGGTTCGATCCCCAGCATAGTCGCCAGCTGTCGCATCTGGGAAAATCAATCGGCGGAAAAGAACAGAAGAGTCGCCACCGAACGTTATTTATCCCGACACAGGGAAAGGAAATGATCGAAGAAAACCTCAACAAAGGGAAAGACATGGTCATCGCAACCATAGCCTGGGTTCGGGAGTCGGTTACGCGAGAGAAAGGTATTAGCACCCCCTCGCGTCCATCGTACTCGATGGGATCCACGCTTGTTGTTATCGATCCAAGGGTTAGGTATCTGAAGCTCAACGGCTAACTGGAAATGGAGCGGGAGAAAATGGAAGGTGAAAACCAAAAGAGGACTCGCAAGGATCATCGCAATCCTATGCCTACGTATCTTCATGGATGAATGAAGAATCAGAGTCGACGTAGTTCGACGGACTACGCACTAATGAGGGGAATGTTGCTTGCCAAGACATCGCCGTCTTATGCCTACGTATCCTCAATCGGACCGAAAAGAGGAAGTCAGATTAGTCATAGTTTGACCTACGGGTCGGTTTTATTTGTGTTTTTTAGTGGAAGACGCCAACGTTCACGTTCCAATAGTTTAGGTGTTGTCGCTCATTGTATGGAGTCTTACGCGTTTACCTGTTTGCGGTAGAACGAAAATGACGTATCCTTTACGAATGCAGTGAGGGAGATGAGAAGAGAATCCCGAAGGAAGACGATTGTTTATTTTTGTTTTTTATGAGGAAGTGTTTTGATTTATTGTTTGTAACTAATATTGCACTAAAATTTATGACATAAGATCGAATGCGTCGCAAATCAACCCAAGACGGGACGCAAGCTAAACACTCTAGGAAAGTGAATAGAAGCCCTCCACCCTCTATTTCCCATGTACTTAAGGCTCATGGCATGTAATACTCGTTGTATTTATTACATGTTTTTTTTTTGAGATGAGAGGAGAAAGGACTCAAAGTTGAAAGAAAACACTAAGGGAGACTTGGTCCTAATGTTAGCATGCAATGGTGGCCCTATGGTTAAGGTTAAGAGGGGACTAACCTACTTGTTATCATGCCAAGGATTGCTCACCTAATTTCTATCCTACCTTGGCCTTAATAAAAAATTAAAACCAAACTAAGAGTCCTAAGGGATCATGTTATTGCACAAGTAAACAATAAGTGAAATCAATCCAACGTTCAAATAAGAAAGAGAGATGAGATGAAAAGGAAGTGGCACAAGAATGAAAACATATAATTAAAGAGACTTACCTCACACACAAGCTAAACCAAATAATGGTTGAAAGGTTTATGCAAACAAGCTCAACTAATGAATAGTTGAAAGTTTAGGCCAACTATGTCCTAAAACTAATGCAATGCCCTACCATGGTTCTAGATGCAATGGCAAACCACAAACAAAGTGAAATAGGTCTTAAGAGGGTAATATCCTATATAGGTAAGTAGCTAACCCAATTTTAATCCTATCTAAGTTAGTATCCTAAGAAAGATCAAACAATTCCAAGTTATGTCCAAATTTAACACACAAACACATGACATTCACAAACTATGCACAATTAGTGTCTAAAGGTCACATGAATTGAATTAAGGCACACATATGAGATAAGGTCAGTAGTGTATACCATGATAAACTAAGTTTAAGATGCAAATAAGTGATCATGACATTCATACCAAACCACATTCAAAAGTTTAGGAAATCTAGCACAAATATGTTTCACTTAGAATGAATCAAGCACTTAAGGTTGTATGATGCACAAAAGTATGAGATGGACATGTAAATGACATGGATCATAACTTAAAACATGTGTTCAAGGTATGAGAATAACCTCAAGTGGTCATGGAAGTAGCATGTTAAAGCATCATTAAGAGTTACACAAGTCTACACACAAGTAGTTCACTTAAGATGTAACAAACATGTTTAATCAACCAAGGCACAAGCAATCATGAAAGTATGCATGTAAGTCAGAAGTGAATGCATGTTTAGATGTTCAAAAATGATCTTAAGTCATCATGAAAAGTTCCATGTCAATGAACTTATAGAAGTCACAACAATCAATGCACAAAACAAGCTTCAACCATCTTCTAAGGACTTGTAACTTGGAAGTCAAGTAAAGATGGAACACATAAAGCATATACACATGTATGAGCATCCAATTTAGTAGGTAAAGACCTCAAATATAGCATGTTCAAGTGTTGAGATAATGATGACAAGGCATATACACAAGACATAAAAGAATGACCAAAGTTGGTGCACATTTGAAGTCATGTTCAAACAAGTTTCAAACTATTTCCAAACATCCAATAATGACCTATAAATTGAAATTACAAGGCTTTACCTCATGTCTTAGCAATGTAAACTAATGAACCAAAGATCCCTAATGTATTGCATAAATGCATCCTCAAAATCCAAGCAATTAGGGAAATATTAGACAAGATCGGGCAAGCACAATGACTTAAGAGTAAGCATATGAATCTGGTCCAAACACTTATGGAAAAGTATCATAACAAGGCACAAAAGGTCCTATGGAGTATGCCTAATCATACTAAGGATTTCACTTCAAGGAAAGCTTCACAAAGGTCTCAAAATCAACCCTACTTCTAAGCATCACCAATCATATAGGCTACCAAACAGTATTCAATGAAAAATAGTTAAATGCTTAAAAAAATCATGAAAAATTAACCAAGCTATGTTAAGGGTAGTAGGTGATTACATACAAAATATTGTGTTCAAATCATGAACCAAAAGCACTCAAGCAATTGCAAATACCAAACATATGCCAAAGAGGATCATACAAAGCAAGGTTCATAAGATAGGACTCAAAAGCATTCCAAAAATCATGGATGAAGCACCAACCAAGCGCCAACATGTTAAGAAATTCAATGTCTAATCACACACCAAAAATCAGACTCAAAACATTAAGGGAAGATCCCTTATTGGAACTTGCATCACAAGGTATCATGTTAAGCACACATGTCTTTCAAAATTCATGAAAAATACCAAATCACACTAAAAATTCAATTGAAATTCACAAAAAATAATTAAGACATTTAAAAACCTCCCTGAATTAATTAAGAATTTTAGGCCAAAAGAAACTATTTTTAAAAATCAAGTTTTGGACATGCACAAAAAAAAGAAATTAAAAACCTAGAAATGAGAGGGGGTGCTACACTAGCAATTCCCTAGTTCAGTTGTGATCTGGGCCAAGAATTGGGGGCGAGGATAGAAAATTGTGCTAGGCCCAATGTGCCAAAAATGTTTTTTTTGTCAGATTTAGTAAAAGGGAAATAAGAGGGGAAAAGTGTCACGTGCCACAGGTGTGGTTTCATTAATGCGCTGGCAGCGCGTGGACCATTGGATCAGGTTTAATGGACGGTGGTGATTAAATCACACTTATTTTTTATTTTATTTTTGAATTAAAATGAAATGCTGGCAAGGTGTGTGCCCTTGGATCAAAATGGTGGACGGTCCTGATCATCTCACTATCATGCTCTCAGTTTTAATTTGAATCAAAACAAGAGGGAAAAATTTCACACAATGGGCACATGTCCTATTAATGCGCTGGCCTCATCATGGCCTTAGGATCAAAATGAATCAATGTCCTAGATTAGAACGTGCACTTGGCCTGAGGTTGCTAGGGTTTTGAAAACCAGTCGCTGGAGATGACCTCCGATCATCTTCCCCGGCCAGCTCCACCGGAGCTCAGGCAAAACACGACCAGAAATGAAAAAACCATATATCACCTTGCACGGATTTTCACGTAGATCACAAATATGCCATCAAAATTTCCATACAATCAACACACAAAGAGATTCGAAGGAAAAAATTTAGATCTGAAAAATTCAAAACTTCATAGTTTGCCCTAATTGCTAACCACAAACATTGCCTTAGATAGGAGGACTTCATATGCAACTACATGAGGCCCTAAATCAGCTCATACAGTCTAGAATGATGCAAGAAAGTTCAGTATCTGACCTGGTTTGAGATGAGATTCAATCCCCAAGAAACCCTAGAAAACATCCTGCAAGTCTTGTTATCAACTCTTGGAGGCAAAATAAATGCCTTTAATCCTTGAATCTAGCTTGAAAATGGAGTTTGGCGTTGAATTGCAATGAACTTGTGTGGCCTCTATGGGAGCTCCCAGATTACCACCAATGCATACAGAGGAAAGGTTGTGGTAGAGTGAGGATGATGATGGAAGAATATGGCCAAAAGCTTCAGAAATGAGCAAGCTTCGAAGCTCTGAATTTTTGGGTATCAATGGAGTTTTTGGTGATTTTCCTCAAGTGTGATGTGTAACTAAATCTAACTGAATTGGTTAGAGGTTGTTAGAGTATTTATACATGTGGTTAGAAGATTTTAATCATGGTTAATGATGAGTTAAGAGTTTGGTTATAAAAATGTAAAAATGAGAAGTTAGTGTGTTACCTGGGGTTAGAGAGGTTTTGATGTGTGTATGGTTGTATCATGATGATGATGATGTTAGCATGGTTTGGAGTGAGCATGACCTGGTACAGCTCAGAATGGCAACGGCTTGCATGGTAAGTTTTTTTCTCTTTCTTTCATATGAAGTAAAGTTTGTACATGGTGCATGATCATGTAAGTTCTTGTATGGCTTAAAGGAGTAAAAGTGAGTGACATGGAGTGTGTCATGCGCATGGCAGGTTGTGGCTAGCATAACATAAGTTTATTCTAACTTGGCACAAATTATGTCATAGTTGGAACAATGGCATGAGGGTGGTTTTAGGGTATTATAACTTGGTGATTATGGAGTCAAATGGTGTGATCTTGGTGTCATTGGAAAGAGGAGGTTAGATACAACAAAATTGGTGTTTGAATCAAGTTGAAATAATGTCTCTTACATGGTGAAAAATGACATGGAAGATGGGAATCCAAGGGCTGCCATGAAAGAGTTCTTGACATGAGTTTTTTGCAATTCCATAAAGGGTGATTTTTAGGATTTTTAGAAAGGTGGTTCCTCATGGTTTCTAACTCAAACATTATGGTTTTTGTACTAATTTCAAAGGGAATGCTTGATACTACAACTTCCATGTTGAAGGCAAGTGAAAAAGGAGTCTCAAACATAGTGAAAATATGCCTTGAATCATGTTATACACGAGCTGCCAAGAGTCATGAATTTTTCTAAGTGTTTTGGCCAGTTGAACAACTTGAACATCCTATTTTCAAATGATCATAATTTTTTATTCACAAATTCAAATGACGAGTTCTTTATATGGTTGGAAAGGTGAGAGATCATACTACAACTTTCCATTGAAGAAATTTTCCAAATAAAGCTTGTAGCATGAAGAAAATTGGGCTTGAAAATGGCTAAAAAAGGGTGAAAACTTTCCCAAAATGGAAAGTTCTTAAGAAACCCTAATTTCCCAAAATGGTAACTTTCACAACTCTTGATTTTTCTTGATTCTTTGGACATTTCTTGATCAAATTCCACCCATAGGTCATGTTTGACATGAGGATCATGATTTTGACCTTAAAAATCAGGAGTTGACTTTTTCCTTGACCAATTGACTTTTTCCCCAATTTTCCTGATTTTCAATCAATCCTCTAATTGAAACCCTTATGAATGCAATTGATGGGTCATATTCCAATCTTAGACACTTGGGAGTACATAAAATACCATAGAATCAAGTCTTGCCCAAAAAATCAGAAATAAACTGACTTTAGGCAAAACCCTAATTTGGTCCCCAAACATCAGGAGAAATTGACTGATCCTCAAAACCTAAATTCCTCTGGCCATGATGTAGATTGCCTCAAACCAAGATAATTCATGTGGTGAGATGATATTAAAGACCCAATATCCTTGCTTATGAGGGTGTCCCACGCTCAAATGGTCAAAACCCTAGTTGAGGATCCGCAGCTAGGGGAGCTTGATTCTTCTCAATTCACTTGCCAATTTCAATCTCTTGATGACCATATGAGTTGTCTTGAAGCATGAGAAGCCTTTGTGGCTTGATTATTTGAACACTTCTTATCCTTTTTACCTTGCTCAGTCTATGATAGTGGTACCCTTGATACCATGCCTTATGAAAGCAAATGATGCATATGCAATGCTTATGACCTAACAGTACATGAAATGTGAAACATAAGCCACTAATGAGGGTATAAATAGGAGGGAAAATTTTGAGGTGTTACACATAAGACAAATTAAGTCATGTTAGCTTGAGAAAGGTATCTCAGCTGAACAAGCTTAAGTTGGTCAAAATGTGTTCTCTTCATTCAAACCTCAAATGAAATATGTCTTGGTTTGATGATTATGATGATATCTGCATATGTTGAAGATTAGCGTCTATTCAATGATTGAATTCTGATGATGCAAGAAGATTCCAGCAAGTTCTCTCAGTACATAACTTTGCAAAAGTGTATGCTAAGTACTGAGAAACTAGTGGCTTTCCAGGAACTAACCTTCTTGAAGATTGAAGATGTTTGATCTCAAGATGAAGACTAGAGAAATAACTTGGTTCTTCTCCAACGATCAAAGATGAAACAAACATCAGGAGAGATGTTTTCATCCGTCAGAATGAAAGCTCATGAAATCGTGAAGATGATCGTGTCTCTACACAAGGTTCAAGAATTCTCATGAAGACTGCAAAATGAAGAAAGCTCTATAAATCCAGTTCTGAGGAGAAATGGTTCTAGCGGTCCAGCTAGAAGTGATCGTCAACAAAGTCATCAACTACAGAAGCTGAACGTGTGGTAATTCTGAAGAAGCATCTACAGTCGCAGTTGGGATTCTACAAGAGTATTGAATAATGTATTTCTAACTCTTCTGTTTAATTTAAATGGTTTAGAAATTATTCTTATATTCTAGAACTATAATTTTGAGAATTTAGTAGGAAATTATTTTCTAAATTTCTGATTCAGTCTTTTTCTTATGACTTGAATCTCTCTTCAAAATTCCTTGCTGAAAATAAACTTATTCTCATTCAACATGTGAACCTAGTTCTATGTCCAGAATGGTAAGAAGTTATCTCACAATAGTTGTTTCTTTAGAATAGAAAAATATGTTTCTGATGTTTAAATAGTAATTATTTTACTTCTGAAATGTGAGACTTCTGACTAGTGAAGTTTTCATGCATCTGAAGTGTTTAAAGGTTAAAAGATCCTTTTAGATTATTTTGACTGTTGGAAACCAGAGTGTGATTCATTTATTAGCCATAATGATATAGAGAGTTGGTACATCAACAAAACTTTTGTCTTATATGTGCCATACCTCGTATCTGATGGGACACCTCGAGTTAATGAGAAAATCTTTGATACAAGTATTGAAATCGTTTCACTTTACCACTTGTCAGACTTTCTGTATTCATTTCCTCTTTGGTGTCTATTTTTTTGGATAGTGTCTACATAACTCTTCTATTTCAATCTTTCATTTAGCGCATCCTTATCATCTCTACTCTATTATTTTTTGTAATAGTAAAAGTCATTTTCTTTAATAGGTTGCGTTTCTCGAGACTGACTGTCATTATTGTCTTTACTCTTCTTTCATAATTAGTATCTATGTCTTCTCCTATTTATATCATTTTTTTAAAACCTTTCTCCATCTCTTACCCTTCTTCATCATATCTTTCTTACCCTAGTTGTGTCACCATGTCTTTCAAAACTTTTTGTGGTAACGAGGATATTTTAGAGGTTATCTCAGAAAAACGTCCAAATCTTCCAGTTCTCAGATAAGCTAGTCTTAACCTGACCAAAAGTATGTGCATTCAAGGATGGCTTAAATACTATACCATTCTACATGGACCCATCTATCCAAACCTTGTGAAGTATTTTTGGAAGTTTGCATGGGTTAGTGACAATGGTAACTTTGTTTGGTCCTCTGTTTTTGGGGTTCCCTTCATTATAACTCCTACCTCTATTGCTGAAGCTATATGTTGTTTTCAAATGGGTGCCACTGTGGAAGAATTTCATCTTAACTTCAATTTCGTTGAATAACTCTCTGTCATCCATGACAACTCCCTTCCAAAATACGAACTAAATAATCCTAAAAGACTCCTGCCCATAGCTAAAGCCTGGTTTCAACTTCTGTTGTCCAACTTTCAAACAAGGGAAGTAGACAAAAATGTTCTGTCACATGATGAAAAACTCTTTATCTACTTTCTGATGAACAATGTTTGGATTAACCTACCTCAAACCATTTTCAATCATTTGAAGGACACAGTTGATATCTCCAGAAGTCAATGTAAATCCTATATTCCATACGGAAGGATTATGTCTGAACTTTTCTTTAAAGCTGAGATTGTTGGGTTAGCCAAGAGGCTTGGACCAGAAAATGCAGCTGAGGTAGTGCGGTGTGAAAGGGTTGATAAGTTGGTAGATTTTAAGGTGTAGTTCTGATGTGTCAGGTAGTAGTTGTTGTTTTTAGGTCTTATGAGTTTTGATAGTTTTCCTTTTGTTTGTGGTCTGTGTAGTCTTGCTTGCTGGTTGTTTCATTTTGAAAGGCCCAAGAGTTTTACTAAATTTTGGTAAAACATAATGTTGTGAAAGATGTTCCAACATGAAGGATTCTGCCCCAGACCAAAGATGTCAAGTGAAATGTCCTAGCATGACAAATCGACATCATGATCATTACAGCAGGTTTGATTTAAATCTATTCCAAGATTCAAGGCGTGATTGGCAATGGATCAAGGATCAAAGATATGAAGCCCAACTTAGCAGAAGGCTATAAAAGAAGACCAAGACCTAAAGCAGAAAAGGGAGAGAGGACGACATAGACTTAGGAATCTTATTTTGTAAAGTAGGGTTTAGGTTTTGGGAGTCGTAGGTTTCTCTTGTAAGTCCCCCTCTGTATCGATTTGATACAGTGTGGTAGACATAGGTACTTGTACAAATTCAGAAACCCGTAGGTAATGAATCGTGTATTGTTCTTGGATGAAGCTTTGAAGCAAATCCAAGTTAACTTGTTAGTCAAGGATGCTTGACTGAACTTTGTATTAGAAGGGGTGTCTTTCAATAAGAATGATACGGTTATGGGGTAGTAACTGTTAGATAATCACAGGTTATGATTTAGGGAGTAAGATGGGTTTCTCTTATCAATTAGATGTGACTTCTAATGATAAAGTCTTCATTGGGTAGTGATAGGTAAGTGTGGGTGTTTACTGTAAAACTGAGGTTGTTTACATAAAACTATACTACTGATATTGGAGTCTTCTTCCTGGATTGGTATCCCCCAGATGTAGGTGAGTTGCACCTAATTGGGTCATCATATTCTGTGTTGTTTATCATTTTCTAATTTACAATGCAGTTTTGATTAACATGTTGGAACAGATGTCAAAACATCTGTGCTTCTGCAGTTCTGATATTCAAGGTATCAGTCTGTTGTTTTGATCTTGTTTAAATAATTATGCAGAACAATGTCTTGACATATGTTAGGACATCTGTTGTCTGCTATGCCAGAATTTCAATTGGTATCAGAGCAGGCATCATGTCTGTTTCTGGATGAGATCTTTAGGAGATACTTTCTGGCGTTAAACAAGGAGGAGTTTTAGAGATCAGATCAATCAACTCAGACATACTCAAGGGTATTAATGGATAGGATGAATGTTCTGGATCGAAGGTAACAACCCGGTGGTTGTTCATGTTGCTGAGGAGGTTCTATAACAACTGCAGGAGAAATGGCTAGTTCTCTTGTTAGGGTGTCTTATAAGATGTTTTGACATCTTATTAGGGCAAGCTGAATTTGTTCCTTGGTGGTTCCGCTGCATATGTTTCTGATGGAAGAGCTCTAGAACTTATGGGATTCTGGAGTTGTTACTGAAGACAGATGGTGGAAGATCTCAATCGTCGGCCTCTATTTTTGAAGATATCTGCGTCTTTTTATTCCAAAGTCGGGAGCGATAGAATGGAGAGAGTTGTTGGAAGATGTCTGTTATGGTGACTTGGTACTTGGAAGCTTGGTTCCATTATGTAGTTTGAAGTCAGTTGAAGAGGAGGGGAGCTGAGTTTAGGTTTATCAAGTTCATGCTCTAGGAGTTTGATAAATTATTGATCGACTGAGTTATCAAAGATACTTGATAATTCTCTCAAGTCCACTCTTAAAGGCATATCAGTCGTTCATCTGGAGTCTTCTAGTTATTCTTCTGACTAGAGGGTGTTTTGTGTGAAACATAAACCTGGAGAAAGTGGAGGTGATTTATTTTCACCATCCAAAACAGCAAGGAAGGATTCATATCTCTTAATCTTAAGAGTGGATCCAATATGAATGGAGATTTTAGAACTGTTGAGGTAAATAGGGTTCATTCAGAGAGAATCTTAGCTACATGAGTCAAGGGTGGCAGCCTTGGTATCTCAACACTTTGTTTGTCAAAGAAGATACTTGCAAAAGATTGAATACTTGTTAAGTGTTCATGGAGTGATCTGTTAGAGTATAGTTTCAACAGTGAAGCAGGGTTATTGGACAAGGATTTAAGATCAATTGCTATTTGTGATATTCACAAGTATTTAATTGATTATCCTTGTATGTGGAGTTCAAGATTGCTGATGTTCAACTCGATGTTGGAACATCTCTTCATTTGGTTTATGCAGAATCAGAGGAGGGGTACTACATAAGCTTTTGGATCTATTTCACTTAGGTGTTGATCTAAGAATCTACTTTAGTGTGGTGTGGTAGAAGCATCTGATCTCTGGAGAGTTTCCTGGCAAGAAACTGGTCTAGACAATGGTGATATGGAAGATGAAGAAGAAGACATCATAATCTTGATGAGTAGTTCTTGGATCAATTTATTTCTGATCTAGGAGTATTGTTGTGTAGCAGGTGTGCTCCAGTTGTTACTAGAAGAATCTGATGTTTATTTGGAAAGTGTCCTGGCAAGAGACTTGTCCAGAATATGGTGTTGGTGATAACACAGCTTGGTTCAGTTTATTTCTGATCTAGGTACTTAGGAGCATGTAATTTTGCTCATCTTGGAAGTCAAGGTTAAGTGGCAGTTATCTCTGACTTTCTACAAACTGCTCTACTTAAGGACAATGGCATCCTTTGGTATAACTATGGTGTAGTCTATGACTACTTTCTTCTAAAGAATCAGACTTGGCATGTTGAGTTCTTTGGAGTTGTGAAGTAGATATTCATCAAGGTGTGAGCTTGAATGGAATACATGTGATAAGATTAAGCAGGATGGAATTATATGAAAGCATGGAACTCTTGTTCTGTTAAAGGGAGGAGGTTCTTCTAAGTGGCAGAAGGAGAAGCTGAATTCAGCAGTTGGATGTCGTATCAAAATGCTCTAACATCAAGCTTAACATCAGGATCTCAGCTGGTGATGTGGCATATCAGCTTAAGATAAGTTGATCTACAGGAGAATGGAAGTTATGGTTGCTTCAAAAAGGTCTATCTCATGCAGTTTACGAGAGCTGTGGATGGAGAAGATGTTACATGTCTAAGGCTTGGTGAATCCAAGATGGCATGGTATGGAGCAAGTAGTTCATGTAACTTGAAGATCAGATTTCATTGGTGGATCAATGTATCTTGTGGGAGTTCTGAAGAAGGATGAGGCAATCAAAAGTGGCATTTGGTAGTTCTCATGTATGGATTCGAGAAATCAAGATAATCAAACAGTGGCATTTGATTACTCTTGAGGAGTGTCTTGGAACAAATTACTCTTGGGAAGAAGGGTGGTTGGTTAAAGACTTGAGGAGGTATTGATTCTTTTCTATCTTGAAGCTTGTGGCAGAAGTTCTCAGTTTATGGAAGATTACCTTCTTTTGGTGGATAAGAGTTTATTTCACTCTTTGGTTATCTGGAGTTCTTGTTGATCAAGCTGGTGACACAGTGTTGTTTGAAGATCTTCAGTTGGATTACTATGCAGATAGTAAGTCCAGTGGTGGAGCATATCAAGAACTATATTGATTGGTGTCTGTGATATGTGAAGGATGTCCTAACTGATGTTAGAACATCTTCTAGGTTAGTTATCCTTGGAGTAGGATTCTGAGCTCACATCTTATCTAAGAAGAATTTATCTTATCATACGGGAGAATGATGGGTAAATGATTGTCTTGGAAGTTTGATGTGAATGTTACATGCTAGAAGTGGATCAGTTTGGTGCTTGTGGAGCAAATGGGCTAAGGATTTCTAGAGCATGTGTTTAATGTCCTTCAAGTGTGAAGAACATCTGGGCGAGGTAGCAAACTAAGGGGCTCTGTATGTCTCTTTGAGGAATGTGAAGTATTCCAGATTCAATTGGGTTGTATCTCAGGGAACACGGAGATTTATACATGAGAATTCAGGAGGAATTCGTGTGGTTTATAGATGGTTTCTGGATGAGAGGGATCAATGGAGCTTTGGTCTCAATCCAAGAGTTTGTTAGTTATGGTACAAGGATGTGTTCCTGGTACTCTCACTACATGATCATGAAGTTGTCATGGGATATCATATGGTGATTTTGAGGTGTTTCTTGCTGAAGAAGCATCAGTTAAGAAAGATAGGGGGAGAACTTTTGTCTGTTAAATATACTGGTGTGGTACATGGTTTGTTTGAAGGTCAAGCATTAGGTGAATGCGTTCAGCAGGTGTGTTGAAGAGAGGGTGCGCTCTTGAAGACATGAATATGTGTCTTCTGTTTTTAATTCATTTAGGGTGTTCTTCTGACAAAGGAACACTGGTTATCTACAACAGGGGGAGTTAGACTTCTGTTTCAGATATATGGCTACAATGGTTCAGATTGTTTATCAAGATTGTTTGTGGTAAGCAGTTTGTGATAGATTGCCTCTGGTGAGGTTGATATGTCAGACGAGATGTCGTGACATTGTCCTACTAATATATGTTATGGGTGAACTTACCAAGTTATTCTAATTTCTTCATTGGTGTCAAAGGATTGAATTAGAAGTGGTACAAGTATCTTGGGAATTTCTGCTAATGGAAAGGTCTATTGAAGAATTCTGTAGTAAAAAAGTTTGCTAATTCTGGATTAAGGAAGTAATTCAGGATAAACAGAAGATGGGGGTAATTATAGTCTTGTGTGTGGGGACCATAAATCTGACAGTATCAGGTTAGGTATCAGGACACTGTTCAGAAGCAGTTTCAAGGACAAGTCAGAACAAGTGGAATCTTTCGAAACTAACTTGACCAGCAGTTATTGCACTCATTGACTAGTCTTTTGTTTCTGTCAAATGGATTGGCTAAACCTACTTAGTTTCTTTAGTATTTAAGGAGGGGCGTGCTAGAACATCTTCCTTAAGTTGAGAACAAATGGGTTTTGTCCGTGTTTGGGTAAGCATAATCGGGGTTTGGGCTTGCATGGGTCACTTTTGCCATCTTTTGGCTAAAAAGGGGAAGAATGGCTATGTTGTTACTATGAACTGTATGCATACGTTTGAGCTAGTGATCATCTGGAAAAATGTCTCAAAGGATGTTATGACGTTCTGGGTGCTAACATCTTGGGTAAATTGTGTTCAGAGTTAGAGAGCAAGTTGTGTTTTGTGATCTGAGTTACATTCTCTATGTACTCAGTATCACAAGGTGAATGAGGAGGGGATCTTGAAATAATCTTCTCTCTTTCGGGCCACTTGCCACAGGTTTTCTCACTACATGCACTATCAAACTGAAGAATGTTTTAGCCAAAATTTATAAAAATGGGGAGATTGAAAGCTCCAAGAGTTTGACTAAATTTTGGTAAAACATAATGTTGTGAAAGATGTTCCAACATAAAGGATTCTGCCCCAGACCAAAGATGTCGAGTGAAATGCCCTAGCATGACAACTCGACATTATGATCATTACAGCAGTTTTGCTTTAAATCTGTTCCAAGATTCAAAGCGCGATTGGCAATGGATCAAGGATCAAATATATGAAGCCCAACTCAGTAGAAGGCTATAAAAGAAGATCAATACCTAATGCATAAAAGGGAGAGAGGACGACATAGACTTAGGAATCCTATTTTGTAGAGTAGGGTTTAGGTTTTGAGATTCGTAGGTTTCTCTTGTAAGTCTCCCTCTGTATCGATTTGATACAATGTGTAGACATAGGTACTTGTACAGATTCAGAAACCCGTAGGTAATGAATCGTGTATTGTTCTTGGATGAAACTTTGAAGCAAATCCAAGTTAACTTGTTAGTCAAGGATGCTTGACTGAACTATGTATTAGAGGAGGTGTCTTTCAATAGGAATGATACAGTTATGGGGTAGTAACTGTTAGATAATCACAGGATGTAATTTAGGGAGTGAGATGGGTTTCTCTTATCAATTAGATGTGACTTCTAATTATAAAGTCTTCATTGGGTAGTGATAGGTAAGTGTAGGTATTTACTGTAAACCTGAGGTTGTTTACATAAAATTATACTACTGATAGTGGAGTCTTCTTCCTGGATTAGTATCTCCCAGATGTAGGTGAGTTGCACCGAACTGGGTCATCATATTCTGTGTTGTTTATCATTATGCAATTTACAATTCAGTTTTGAATAACATGTTGGAACAGATGTCGAAACATCTGTGCTTCTGCAGTTCTGATATTCAAGGTATCAGTCTGTTGTTCTGTTCTTGTTTAAATAATTATTCAGAACAATGTCTTGACATATGTTAGGACATCTGCTGTCTGCTATGCCAAAATTTCACATTTATTTTAGCTTCAGTTTCTTAGTGCTCCTTGTTATTGTCTCTTGGTTGTTTTACTTTTTATGTAACCATTATTAAGTTTAATGAAATTTCCTTTTCTGTCATTATGATCGTCTTCATATTTCTTTGTCAATGTCTATTCTTATTTGCCTTTTTGATTTCTGACAAAGGGGGAGAAAATATAATGATTTTGATATGCCTAAATCTAAGGATTTCAATCCTAAATATAATTGAACATGTTTTACTTCTAACCTATGTTTGAGAATTGATCAGGAACTTCGCAAAAGTTCACTGAACGTTAGAACAGGCTATCAGAAGACAAGAAACAAGACATATAAGAATATATGATCTATTATCAGAAGAGACAAGACATATCAGAAGCTATGATATACCAGAATACATAATATAATTGAACATGTTTTACTTCTAACCTATGTTTGAGAATTGATCAGGAACTTCGCAAAAGTTCACTGAACGTTAGAACAGGCTATCAGAAGACAAGAAACAAGACATATAAGAATATATGATCTATTATCAGAAGAGACAAGACATATCAGAAGCTATGATATACCAGAATACATAATATAATTGAACATGTTTTACTTCTAACCTATGTTTGAGAATTGATCATGAACTTTGCAAAAGTTCATTGAATGTTAGAACAGGTTATCAGAAGACAGAAGACAAGACATATATGAATATATGATCTATTATCAGAAGAGACAAGACATATCAGAAGTTATGATATATCAGAATACATGAATTTTATTTGATAAAATATCAAAATATATGATCAACAAACAAGTGGAAGGCTTTAGAAGTAAATCACCAAGAAGATTATATCAGAAGCAATAGATCACAAGATATGATTCGTTGAATACATGTACAAGAAAGAAGAATACTAAACAAGCTTGATTTGATAATATATGAATATCTGGTGTTGACCACTAAGTTATCAAAAACAAGGGATATCTATGAGTTTTGTGTTGATACCCAAAACATGTCAGAAGTTGTGAACTTTCTGAAAGAATGATTCAATTGGTATCTAAACTTCAAATGGTATCTAGACTCCAGCATTAAAATAATGTGAATCTTTTGGAGATTAAATCAAGTCATGGTCATAAAGAAAATATTCAGTTTCTGAACCATCAAATGACATGAGGATATGTGCACCTGTTGGTGATCTGTGCTAAGATATTGAAGATTTGGTTTTGATACATGATGCGTGGCATCTATGAAAGTATCTACAAGTTTCTGATATATAATGCAAGACATCAAGTCTGATAAGACAAATCAGGTCTGATACGTCTATAGTATTTTGATAGCAAGCTAGGTTTTGAGTTGAAGACAAGCCAGTTCTAGTCAGATTCTGATGAGACGTCACTGAGAAGTAATCCTTCTCTGCTGATATAATTCTACTTCAAAATTATTTTGTAAGTCTTGGGATCAGGGGGAGACTCTGAACAAGCATAATTGAATTTTAGAATCAGGGGGAGCCCGTTAAGCTTATCTCGACTCTGTGGGTATATGGTGATTACTCTGTACAAATTGCTCTAACAAAATACATTATTTATCATCATCAAAAAGGGGGAGATTGTAAGAACAGGATTGAGTTCTACATCTAGCCTTGAGTTTTGATGATAACTGCACATGGTATCTAAGAGAACAATTATGTACGATATGGTTTCTGTCTAGTATGTGGTTGTTGTCAATATGACCCTGATTTTGATAAGAAGGCATGTGATATCATCAGACTCTGATCTAAACGCTCTAGAAAGAAAACATATGATGTGTACAAGATAAAGTCAAGATTCAGAAATACTTCTAATGCAACGGTTCTAAGGAACGTTAGTAACGAGGTTTCTGATTGAGAATTTATAAGTAAGCCTAGAAGGCTTTACAATAAATGTGCTTTCTATTATTACAGCTCTGAAGATTCTGAAGACATGGTTCTGGTGAACAAAACTCTGAAGATTCTGAAGATATTATTTATGAAGATCAAGTTCTGAAGAGTTTCTGAAGACAAGGTTCTGATTGAACGAAATGCTAAAGACTCTGAAGATAAAGTATGAGCTTAATGAAATCTAAAGACTCTGAAGACGAGGTTCTGATAGAACAAGTTCTGAAGACTCTTAAGATAATGCTTCTAAGAAACCAAGTGCTGAAGATTCTTATGACTAGGTTTTGCTGAAAGAAGATCTGAGATTCAGAAGAATGTGGTTCTGAAGATTACACAAAGAATGACTCTTCTACAACTCGCTTCATCAAGTTAATATCTGAAGCTTATAAAGATGCTAAAAGACTGAAGATCAGAATATTTTTAAGCTAAATATAATAGTACTAAAACTCTGTGACCTCTACCTCGATAAGGTGGTGCAAGGACAACTTTTTATACAGTGATGTTGACCATTCCTTCATGTGAACGTTGGGATATTGCTGTTGGAATATGTTTCCGAGAATTCCCCTCAACGGATCTATTCTCTCAAGCTCTATAAATTGAAGATCAAGGAGCTTAAAGAATAGCTGGTTGCTGGTGATAACACGCTGCTATGCAAAGCCAAAGTGTTTTAGAAAATACTATAAGTTGAAGCTTAAATGAAGAATGCTCAATGAAGAAGAAGCTGAAGCAGATTGTTTGAATGTGTGTACAACGATGCAACATGCTAAAGCCATGTGAAACTAGTCAAGTAAAACATCAATAAGTGAAGCATAGTAACTTAGTTGATCTTGATGGTTAAACTGGAAGAAGCATTATATGCTCAAGAAAGGAGTTCATCAAGAAAGCTTTTAAACAATACATAACTAATGTTTTATAATCTCTCAAAGATTCACTCTTTAGGTAGTTTCTGTATTAGAAAGCAAGGAGTTGTTGCTCAGAAACTTGCTAGAAACACTTAGGTGTTCATGTACTTCATTTGTGTAATCAGCTTGTAAGAAGCATATTAGTGCACAACAAAATCGTTGTAAAAGGTGTTGTTCCTTGAGCGGTCAAGTGAAGACCAGAATGCTTGAGAGGACTAAGCATGTTTCTAACAGTTTAGTGGATGATATTCCTTGAGCGGCTAAGTTGTTAGCCATGTTACTTGAGAGGGCCAGATCGTTTTCTAACAGCTTGGAGGTTGATGATTTCCTTGAGCGGCTAAGTGAAAGCCAGGATGCTTGAGAGGGCTAAGCGTGTTGTTTAACAACTTAGAGATTGTAATCATTTTGATGATTATTGGATTAAGTCCTTGTCTAAGGCAAAATCACCAAGGTTTGTGGACTGGAGTAGCTTCATTAACAGTGAACCAGAATAAAAATAATTGTGTTCATTTATTTTTATTTACTTGTTAACGTCACTAGTTTAAATTCCGCAAAAGGGGACAAAATGTGAAACTCAATTCAAACCCCCCTTTCTTGCGTTTCTCAACCTTCAGTTTTCTATAAACTTCCTTCCCAGTTAATGGCTTTGGAGCATTATCAAACTCCCCCCCTCCATTAAAAGCCTTCTGCAATCTACGATATAGATGATTAGGTCTTAGAAATTTTTGATGCCCAAGATAATCTGTCTTTTTTCCATTTTGTAATTAGTGGTGACATGTATCAACTTCACATATAGGACACACTCTATGTCCCTTGACGTTGTATCCAGACAAATTACCGTATGCAAGAAAGTCATTGATTGTGCTAAACAACATGACACGTAACTTAAAGTTATCACCTGTATACACATCATCAACATCAACACCTCCCTCCTACAAAAGTCTTAAATATTCAATCAATTGGCATTAAATAAACATCAATGTCGCTGCCTTGTTATTTTGGACTCGAAATCATCATCGATAGCATCATATACTTGCGCTTCATGCACAACCATGGAGATAGGTTGTAAATTATGAGAAAAACAGGCCATGACGTGTGGTTAGTACTCAAATTACCAAAAGGGTTCATTTCGTCAGTGGCATGTCCAAGCCTAAGGTTCCTCGGTTCAAAGGAAAAATCTAGATACAAAGAATCAATTTTCTTCCATTGCAATGAATCGACTACATGGCAAATTTTTCCATCACATACTCTTTCATTTGCATGCCATCTAGTATTCTTTGTGTCACTAAAATTAGTAAAAAATCTCTTGACCATGGAATTATCAGTAGGTACCACATCACCTTGGCAGGAACACCCTTGCTAGTTACACCATCATCGTCATCAACACCATTGTCCTTTTTCTTGTAGCGTGACTCCCTGCACTTGGACACTTCTTCAAGTTTTCAAAATATTTCCTATATAATATGCAATCATTACGACATGCATGTATTTTGACATAGTCCAAACCCATTGAACACAATATCTTCTTGGCCTCATAAGTACGGTTCGACAACGTGTTACCTTCAGGAAACATTTCTTTCAACAATTCAAGAAATTCAGTGAAACTTTTATCCGTTCACCTACCTCTTGCCTTAAGATTAAATAGTCTTAACACAGCCGACAATCTTGTAAAATTTTTACATCCCGAATACAAAGAATCTTCGGTGTCTCCTCGCAAAGTATCTACCAATGATGTCTTCTTGAAAGCATCAACTCCAATATCACAAATAATGTATTCTAGAGTATAATTCATAACTTCATCATCTTCAATTGTATGCGATAGATGTCTCTTTTTTGTCGCTTCACCATGCCATACACATTTCATGTAATTTTGGATAATTTTATCACAACCACAATGAGTGAATATAACATCCCTATGATGTTTTTTTTTGTATTAAAGCAGTTTTTACAAGGACAATAAAAAATCTCATTATTGTCAGAAAGGTTTTTTTAGCGAAATCAAGAAATTGGTTCAATCCATTCGCATACTCTACACTTAATCTGTTGGCTTTCATCTAAGTACGATTCATAATCACATAAAGCTTTTGAAAAAATAAAATAAAAATAGTACATAACCATAATACACAAGAACAACAGTAATGGAGAATAACAAGAACAACAATAATGGACCAAAGCAACAACAACAATAATAACATATCAGAGAATAATGGTGAGAGAGTATTTTCGTTCTCGAGGGATCCTTGGAGAATAAGTGTTCTTTCATTGGCTGGAGAAGTAGTGTTCTTTTGCTAGGGCTCTAGAAGTGAATGAGGTAGACACTGAGGGAATAAAAAATATAAAGAGAATAACAAGAACAACTGTAATGAAAAATAACAAGAACAATAGTAATGGACCAAAGCAACAACAAGAACAATAATAATAATAATAATAATATATCGAAAAATAAAGGTGAGAGTTTTTTCGTTCACTAGGGTTCCTTGGAGAATAAGTGCTCTTTTGTTAGCTGGAGAAGAAGCGTTCTTTCGCTAGGACTCGAGAAGGGAATGAGGTAGACACTGAGTGAATAAAAAATATAAATAATTTTTATCGCGGTTATACTGAAAACTGAGGTAACATATACGACGTAAAACTTTAAAAAATAAAGGTGCCTTTTTGGTTCCAAAAAGAATAAAAAAATTAGAGATTATTTATCTCGATTTTCCTAAAAACCGAGGTAACATATCCGACGTAAAATATATGAAAATTAAATGTGCCTTTTTGGTTCCATATAAAACATAAAACTACAAGAGCTGAGAATCAAATCTCAAACACTGAGCATATTATTATTTTGCCTTTACATATAACCGAGGTAACAATTTGATTTTTTTTAAATAAGGTGCTCCCGTTACATACACCCTCAATTTTATATTATTCGTTGTGAAAGCTTCGTCATAAAAAGCGTTATTTGTTGTAGTGAGCGTAAAAATTCTTCATCGGGTCTTCACAAAAAGTGTGTCATACCCTAATTTTTGACCCTAAGATCCCACATCATTTGCATTTCATTGGCATCATATATGTGTACTTTTATACATCACTAACCCATTTGGAGATACAAAGATTGTTGTTTGTTTCATTTGATTACCAATCAGGGTTTTGAGCCTCAAAAAGATACTCAAGTAAAGGACTAATAGGGAATGGGCATGATACTCAACTTACCCAGTCTCTCATTCATCAATGAAGATCAAGATCTCTCAATCATCAATAATCAAGTACAAGATTGCCTTATTTCAAAATCAACAAGCCTCAAGATCCTCAGTGCACCAAAATTAGGGTTTTGACCTAATCAATCCTTGAGTTGACTTTTTGAGCAAGGCATGATCCAATACCTCAAGATATGTTTCAAGGATCTCAAATAAATCATATTAGTCCATTCATATGATTGGATTGATCCTAAGAACTTGATGCATAAGCAATACAAGGATTCAAATTCATATGGACCACAAACTAGGGTTTCTAATAAAAAGTCAACCATACCTTTGATTTTTTAGCAAGGCATGATCTCAAATCTTGGGACATGATTCAAGACACTCAAAAACACCCTTGGAATTCATCCATGATGTTTAATTTAGCCCAAGGATTTGATTTCATAAAGGATCACAAAGTTCAAGATTCATCTAATACAAAAAGTCAACTGTGCCCAAAATCAAGTTTAACTTTTGGAGTTTTTTGGTCAAACATGGTCTCTTCAAGCCAAAAACAATGTTAATATGTGATTTGGATCATGATTAATCAAGAAAAATCAAGAAAAGTGAGGTTACTTGTAAAAAGGGCAACCTTAGAAAACTTAGAAATTTTTCTAAGTCATGAAAAACAATGATTTTTACCCTACTTTGCAAGGTCATAACTTCCAAACCAAGTAACCATTTTCTTGGATCCAAAGACCAAATTAAAGAGCTTGTTACATACTAAAACTTTGTCACTTGGGGTGGATTCCCAAAAAGTGCATAGATTTTGAGATATAAAGCCATGAAGTTAGGGTTTCCACACTTTTGAACTTTGACACTTAGAGAAATTTTGGACATGATCTATTTTGTGTTTTAACCAACTTTGAGGCTATTTTTCATCAAGATCCAAGATGAATCAAGACCAAATGAAAACATCAAAGTTGAAGTATGATATACCAGCTTTCCAAAATGTCCAAGAACACAGTCTAATTCCATTTGAGCAAGGAGATATGGAGTGCACAAAATGCCTCGATACAACTGTTTTGGCAAGACAGATTGGGCATTACTTGGAGTGAACAATTTTGTGAGTCCAAATGTGATGATCATACAATGCTCATTCAACAAAAATCAGAGTGAATTATCCAAAACCTGCAAAATAGAGCCACCAAGTCAAGAAGAATCCATTTGAAATGATGAGACATTATTACTTTAAGCCTTGAATTCAAGAGGCATTTATGTGGAATAGTGCATTGTCAAAGAAACCACTCTCACCAGTCAAGATGCACTCTTAAACAACATTAAAAATATCTGCAAAATGTGGAATTGGTCAAAAGAAAGCTAGGCTAGTGGAAGAGATAATGTACCTTGAGATAGAAGTAATGATACATTGCCAAAACCATTGAACAATGAACTCATCCTTCAAACCAGCACTATTCCTCAAAAACAAACTTGCTCCCCTATAAATAGAGACCACATTTGATCATTCAAAACACACCAAAACAATCACAACACTTGTTTTCTCATTTTTCCTCTTTCACCTAAAAAATTCAAACTTTCAAAGAGTGAGATTCAAATTTTCAAAACCAGAGCTTAAACCACTCAAACAACCATCCAAACACAACATATATCATCCCTTGAAGGTGTTCAAAACTTCATCTTCCTCTCCAAACACCAGAATCCAAAAGTCAACTGTCAAAACCTCATATTTTGACTTTTCTGCATTTTCAAAGCCATGTCTTGATTCTGTCCATTTCAAAACCATCCAACACTTCAAACATACTCTAAATAACATCCTTGAGCTGTTCCAACAATAGTTTCCTAAGTGTAACATCATTTGGTGGAGTTTCCATTTTTGGTTATTTTGACCATTTTGCAAGAAAGAAGCATTTTAAGGTTCTATTGATTTCCCTTTGATTCTAAGCATTCAAGAGGCTCCCTAAAGGTCTATTGGAGGTGTCTAATATATTGGTTTACTTGTGTCACAAGTATCTTGAAGGCTGGCAAGTTGAGCTCCAAGATGTTAGTGCATAAGAACTTGAACTTTGCAAAATATATATTGCTTTGATGTTCCTTGATCATAAACATGTTACATATGTCATACTTGTTATGTTTGAACCATTTTTTAATGATATGCTTAAGTATATGTGACTGTTAGGTAGAACTTGCAAGATGTGGCCTTTTTTGATGTGGCTATCGGGTTTTGAAATATGTTTATCTTTAGAAAAAACCACCACCACCATTGAATTCATCGTGAAATTCTAGGCGAGTTTCATCTTTATTTCACCTGATTTCATTAAGAAATAACTGAGTTAGGGTAGGTTTTGCAAATGGTAAGAAACCTGGATTTCTTGGGAAAGCCAACCATGGGCGCCCTCTTGGTTCAGGCATTTAGATCATTGTTAGGTATTTCAATTAATGGTTGGGGTTTGATACACGGATGCATCACCACCCCAGTGGTTAAACCTGCGCGCCCTATGTACCTTGTCAACACATATTATTTCATGCTTTCCCCATATATTCATAATGTACGCGTGGTAGAGTTGGTCATTGTTTTGACCTACAAGCAAACTGGCCTGGGTTCAACACCCATAGAGTCCACCTCCTTTATTTTTTAATACCTATTTTTTCTTAATTTTCTTCACAATTTCAAACTATCATAACTTTCTCACTTTTTATTATTTTGAATCCATTCTTTTTGCAAACTGTTCATGATAATGTCTATTTTATATTTATGAAAAGAAAATACCAAAAATAATTATTTTTCTCACCTTTATGAGTGTTTAAAGTGTGTGACTTTTTAGGGTTTCTTAAAGACTTCTTTGGTTCTTTTGAATGTTTCTTTACTTTCCCTTGCTTGCAAAGACTTACTTGCACCATGGGTATCCTATATGAACTTTCTATGATGTTGTGATGTTGTACATCCTTGTTCCCACTTGATTTAATGCATTTTTTAAGTATATATTCATATAAAAGCGTATGTTCAACTTTGTCTATACCATGAACTTTTGCTTGACTATTTTACCTTAACATTTGATGTTCCTTCCATGTTTATACCACTTTAATATGTACATATGTCTTCGTGTTTATTATACCATGTTTATGTGATCCTAAACACTTGAACTTTGTCTTGAAAATACCTTTGTATACATGTTTGTTTGTATGAACCTTTGTGATGTTTCCACTTTGTTTGAAACCATGTTTGAACCCTAATATCCATGTTTGGTTGTTACCAACTTGTCCTAACAAGTTCAACTTGTATCCATGCTTAAATGTTCAAGTAATGCCTTAATTTGTTCACATGATGTTTAAACTTTAAACTTGTCATCTTTAAGTATTCTCACATGTCATCTCTTGTATGTTTAGATCTTCATCCAAATGTAGTTGTCATAAAACATGTACTTTTGTTCAAATATGCTTGGTTGTTTCCCTTACTATATTCATTGGATCCTCGATTCATCTTGAATACATATACTTTCTTGAACTTCTCTGTACTTGCTCCCATGTATTAAATATTTTCTTACATGTTCAAGTATTTCCTTCATGAACTCTTACCATGATAAATATATCTCTTTGTTTGATGCACATTACATTTTCAAAACTCTATGGGCCTCTATTAGAGTGTAAGTCCCTCCCCTCTTCCTCAAAACATTCTTCAATTTCTCAAAGCTTTCCATATTTTAAATCTCAATCACATTTCAATCACAAATTCAAAACTCTATGGGCCTCTCTAAGAGTGTAAGACCCATCACCTTTTCAAGTTCAACCATGCTTAGACACGGGCCTCTGTAAAAGTATAAGAACCATCATTACTTTTTTAATTCATGTCTATACTTGTAAAATACTTATTCATGTTAAGTTTCTCTTGGAATTTATAGCACCTCATCCTTAGTTTAGACTTAGCTCAGAACATTAGGGTTCCCTCAAACACAACTTAGTTCAAACCCTAGTTCCCCTGGATGAAGTCAACTTCATCATAGCCTCCTCTTGGGCTTTATCCAAGCATCATAGCCCAATCTTTAGCTTCATATAAGCTACCATCAATTCAAAACTCCCCCCAGTTAAGTCAGCCTCCTCCCAAGCTACAAAACAGTAAACCTTTTAGCTTCATATCTTGGGCTTTGAACAAGATACAAACAAAACTTTTTAGCTTCACATCTTGGGCTTTTAGCAAGATACAAATAAAAATTGTTTAGCTTCACATCTTGGGCTTTGAACAAGATACTCAAATAAATCAATTTCTCCCCAGAGATGAGATATTGAGTCATCTCTGTAGGAAGATGTCTCTTCTATACACCACAATTCAAAATTAAACATAAAAAACTTTTTCTCCATATAAGTGATGTAAGTGGCACACTTGTTAATTCAAAATCCAATCTGGAGTCCTTTTCTTATCATGGTCCAAAACTTTTCTTTCATCTAAGTGATGTAAGTGGCACACTTGTTGATACTATATCCAAGTTAAGGTCCTTCTCTTAGCATGAAAAGACTCATAAAGGAAGATGTGACATTGCTTAGGATTATTTAACATCCAAATTCAAAGCTTCTTCCCTTATGATATTATTCTCAAATGTTTGTGATGAATAGGTGAGATATCTCCCTTTAGAATGACAATTTGTCTTTTCTTTCAAAAAACCAACAAATACCCTTTTAGCTTCATCATCTTGGGCTTTGACCAAGATACAAATTCCACCCAGAGTTAGGTGGAACTACGAATGCTCTGATTTCTCAATTTCCTTTTTGAGAATACGTAGGCATAAGATTGCGAGATCTTAGCAAGCACACCCTTAAATAAAACCCCTTAGGTCCCTGTATCTTTCATAGAATCAAAAACTCCCAAAAAACATTCTCACTCCCATCCATGGGTTAGAACTTTCCCAAATCAAGTAGTAAATATTTTAAGTAGATACGATAACTAATAGTAAAAAGTGTACAAAAGGTTCCTATAGAGTACTATAGATACTTAGGGTGTTAATAGTTTCCCTTAGTATAACCGACCCCTGATTCCAGCTCTCTTAGGGTGTTAATAGCTTCCCTTAGTTTAGATCCTTTCCCCTTCCTTTTAAGCATTATAGGATAAATATTAGAATTTCGAAAGTGGCATAAGCACGGTTCACGAGGACTTCACCATCTCAGGATTGATGGGGGTCACGGAAATCGATCCACAAAGTGTTACTGTGTTGAATCGACTTCTTGTTGAACCAAAGTGGTTTGAATAACAAAGACCTTTAATTTTGGTTTTGATTATAACAATATGTAAAAGAATAATTTTACTATCTAATGGTTTTCTCAAGTGTAGAAAGATATTGATATGTATCTAAGTAGCTTATATTATAGAAGAATATGCAAAAACTACTTTAGTTTGTGATCATCCTAATTCAAGATGCATCTAATAACATATTGTCTCATGCAATAATCAACACAAAAATTATGAGAACACATCTAGTAAATCATTGTCTCCCTCACTTATCCTCTATCTAGTTTTAGCATTATTACTCTATGTTCAAGTGTTTCACTAATAAATGTCATCATTATCCTCTAGTTAACTATACTCAATAAAGCCATGACCTTTTCTAATTATCTATTAAACATTGTCTTGAATTATATAGATGACATCCATTCCAAATAGATGAAGAGTATGATAATAAATCACACTTTTATTTCTCAAAACATTATTCTTCAAAAGAATAACCTATTATTAATCAAAAGTAATGAAATCCCAATAAAAACTTTAAGATATCAATCTTATTGATATCCTTCATCTATCTCAACCCAAGACCCCCTTCTATTAGAGGAAAACAAAATTTGTGTCAAACAAGCCTCATAATTTTTCGATGATTAGTGTCCTCAAAACTATATAGTTTCTAACTAATGTATCAATTTCCCTAAAACGAGAAACATGTAAACATAGAGATGAAAGCTATAAACTAAAAAAAACATGAATAATATTGTTCACCAGTTAAACTCTTCTTATAGGGGAGTGTGACTTTTTAAGTTATCTATGTTGAACAAGCGACTCCAAAGACATGGAGGTGAATTGTGATATTTGGATTTTAAAAACATTTTAGAAAAACGCTTGATTGTAAAAAGATTAATTTTAAGAAAGAAATATAAGCAAAGATTAAACACCAGAACAAATAAATGTAGATAAATAAATAGATAAGGTAAGAGAGATCACACTAGAGATTATCTTGGTCCGGAATAAGCCACGTGACATACTCAAATTCCCAAGAGTTTCCTCTTGAGATTTCCACTAACAACAACTTGAGCTTTTACACATGTTCAGCCTGACAATCTTACACCAAAAGCTTTAGCTTTTACATAGGTTGAGCCCAATAACCTTACAATAACCTTTTTACACCCTTCAAATTTATTACAATAGAATAAGAGAACTAAGATCTTGAATATGCAAATTCAACACAAAATAGAGAAACATAACTCTCAGATAAAGCTTTTCACTTTCTCATCACTAAGGGAATTTCTAGTGAATAAAAATTATAATGAAAAGGAGAATGAGTGAGATATAAGAGTTTATAATTTAAAAAATTCGTTGTTTAAAAGTGAGGAAAATCACTCATTTTTATAGGAAATAATTTGGCTAAAAAGGAAATAATCCATGGGCTTGGTAGTTTCCTAATCGATTAGAACATAAACCTAATCAATTAGAACATTAACCTAATTGATTAAGTTAATCCACAAAAGGAAATCCTAATCTGAGAGGTGATTAGTGGTATTTTGATTGTTTTTCATGAGTATTTTATCTTCAACTTTTAGTAGTTTGATCTATATTTTGTGCATTTTACTTATGTATCTTGGTTTTTCTTTGTTTTTAAGGTATTTCAAGAGTTTAAGGACAAAACAAGGCAAGTTGGAGCTAAACCAGGACATAATACATGAAGATTGCACAAAGAATATGCTTCCAATACGAAAATCAGAGTCCACTCGGCCTGGGTGTAGCAGCTGCTACAGACCGTAGTGGGTATTGACCTTCCCATTTCTATTTCTAGATCAGTAGTAAAACTAGAGGCTACTACAACCCACTCATAGCGAGCACTACAACCATAGTGTGCCCATAGTCAACCTCAATTTCCCTTTTTTATCCAACAATTTTTATTCGCTTTTCAACTCTTAATAGTTACAGCTGTTTCTTTTCAGATTTACGACTTAATTACACAAATTAATCACCATCGTTTCTGTCATTGTTATTAAAGTCTCCATATAGAAATATTGTATCAAACTTTTTCAATGCGATTCTAGGTTTTATTTCGATTATATATCGTTGTTATAATTATGTTCATGTCTAATACCATGTATGATTTAATATTAAGCATGCCTAAGTAGTGTTTCCTTAAGATTTTGGAAATGAAGACTTTCTAAATGACACACCTCATCTAGGTTTCTTAATAAATATTGTGTAACGAGAAATTCCCACTTGTTTAGATTTTTTGTTTTAAATTATTAAGTTCGCTACGAAAGTAGGAATAGTTTGGGCATCAATTATATGCTGAAAATGTATAGTTGATACCTGACTTAAAAATTTTGAACAATTAAACCTGAGGCAATGAAAGTGTCTCAGGCTTAACTGAGAAAAACTTTATCTTTTTAAAATGGGTGTGTTCTAAAGGATTCTAAATGAATGAGATACACTTCGAAAGCTGATAACTCGTTAGTTTTCGACATGGTAATGCACTGACAAAAATAAACATTACAACAATTTCTATTTTTTTTCTTTCTACAAATGAGTTTCTTGTTATTCAGTAGAATCGAAACTTACATGAATAAGTCTTGGACAAGATTCATTGTCTTGAATCCCATTTTATAAACGGTTGAAAATCAATTATAATTATTTTTAAAGCAATCTCAAAACGTTCGTCTTAGATAAACATTGGAGTAGTGGAAATTGATAATTAATTTGGTCTATGAAGACAATACTCTTTTTATTACTTCGATGTAGTTGTATGCTTGTGGCGTGTCAATATGTCATTTAATCGATTAACAAGGTCACCTAACCGATTAAGATTAGGGGTGTCAAAACGGGCTGCCCGCCCCGCCCCGCCCTGCCTAAAGCCCGCCAAATTGAAATGGGCATGAAAATCAAGCCCGCCCCGCCCCGCCCTGCCTAAAGCCCGCCTTCTTTTTTTATTTTATTTTTTTCATTTTTTTAAGAGCAACTAAGAGCTATTTTTTCCATCATTTTTTAATTGAAACAGTTCAGTTGGATTGAGTTGTGAAAATAGCTATTATGTTGGATGGAAATTGGTTAGAGTTGTTGCAACTGTTAGTGCAATGGTTAATATTTTGTTAATGTTAGTTGCTTCTTGATTTCAATTATGCTTAAATGAAATTAGAGTAAACTTGTTGGTATGTTGATGTGGACTGTTATGTTAGTGTTGTAGTGAGATTGAAGTTAATAAAGGAGGGTGGCACCTGCCACCAAGAAACCATGGCCTGCCACATAAAGGAGGGTGACGCCTGCCACAAAGAGGGTGGCACCTGCCACGAACGAAACGGGCCGGCGGGCCAACCCTGCCCCGTTATATCTTCCGTCCGCGGGGTTTTTTGCTTTGGCGGGGCGGACGAAACGGGTGGGCGGGCCCAAAATCCCAACCCAGCCCGCTATTTTTTTGGCGGGTGACGGGTCAGCCCAGCGGGCCCCGACCCGTTTTGCCACCCCTAATTAAGATATGTTACTATTTCTTTAATCGATTAGATGAAAGCCCTGATCAATTATACAATAATTTTTGCTTTCCTAATTGATAATAATAGCTTCATAATAGATCAAGCATTTGCGTGTGGGCATAAGCTTAGTACTACAAGATTTACTTTTACTTCATTTATTTTCAATTGATCAAACTATAAGATAAAACACTAAACATGAAATCATGTGAGCTTCTACAATTCCAATTCATTTCAATTATTTAATTTAAGTTTGTTTAGCTCTTTCAACGAAAAATTTTAAACATTTATAATTTAATTAAAAATACAAAATTTAAAGTAATAATAATATACTTTTAAAATATAAACTAATAATAACATAGAAATAATATTCATACTTATTTAAAATGGTCGATCTTCTAAACCTATAAAAAGTATATATTAACTTAATTTTTTTTGTTAACTAAATTGTAACCTGTATTGTCTATTCTCACCTCTAATATTCTCACCTCTAATAAGTCCATAAAGAAGTTTAATATTTTGTTTAGGCCAAATGAAAGTGACCCTCAAAATAAATATCCTAATTACATTAGTGTTACATAAAAAGTAGTGTACATTTTCTCACAAGACCAACTAAGTGACAAGATACAAGGTGGACCATTTAAACAAGTATGGATTGATGAAAATTGTAAACAATTTTATCTTTTGACACCCATAACACAACTACTTTTTTCATTTGCTTCAAGCCTGCAATACAACCAACAATGTCATTCTTATTCTTTGGTGAGATGTCAATAACTCATGGCAATGCTTTGCTTCATATGAAACCATCAACCTACACATACACAATAACTAATTAATGAAAGCTACCAACAAATTTCTGTTGCCTAACTCATTATAAAAAAATCAATTATGTTTTAAATAGAAAAGCTATTCATTGTATTTATTTATTATTATTTTAGTTTTCACTCTAGGATTCGATCTATTAAATCGACTAATGTGATTTAGAAGTCAATTTTTTCATTAAGTGATTTCAATTCGCCTAATCACAGTTGTGCTATATGAGTGATATTCTAGTTAGTAACTTATAATTAACTTGTCCTTTTTCAGTTATGTGTTTCTTCCAAATATGATAGGGGATTGACCGTTGGATGATTGCAAGTTAATTTTTTTTGGAAAATAAATAATTTAAATAAGAAAGTTACATTTCACCTAATAGAAAAAACAAAGATTTTTAAATTAAAATTTAACTTTTGATAGAAGATATGGCTACTTTGGTAATAACGTGACAAACCGGCTATTAGCCTGCTACTTCATTAAATAGTTAATTATTAATGTACGACTTATTCTATGATCATACAAACTTGTTTAAACCTATAAATATAATATCTAGTTATATGAAAATAGTTTTTAAAAATATTAATCAAACAGACCCATTTTAGAAACATACTAATGTTTTATTTATTGAATTTTTAAGAAATTCATATGATGAAATTTTATATATGCTGAAAATTAACCAAAAATAGTATACAAATTCTCGTCAATAGTAATTCAATATACTAATGAGATCTTAATAATCATAGTATATTATTTTTACAAGAAATTTGACGTATTTTAACTTATAATTTCATTATATTCTTTTGTTTATCTAAAAAAAAACTTATAGTTTCATTTTTCAATAGGCAATTTATTAGTTTGATTTAGGGGATTATATTAATTACAACGCGTAAGAATTAAGAAAAATGTTAAGTTATTTAAAGCCAAGGGATTTGGTTTCTAGATTCCACCAAAGAATACAAAATGTGTTCGGCTGTGTTTGGTACACTACGAAAACTCCAAGAGCAAATGGACCAGGTCAAGAACAAAGAAAATTAATACACATAATATCAATTCTAAAATAAAAATAAAAAAGAATTTAATTGGTATACACTCACATTGTAAAATTATTTTACACTGTCAATTAATCACCTCATATATTCTATCACATCAAACTGTAAATTTTAAGTTACTGATATGACATGACACATTAATAAATTCTTATTAGATGACAGTGTAAAATTATTTCACAATGTCAGTGCATACCAATTAAACTTAATAAAAAATAATCGATGATATTGTATTAAGTTTTTAATATTTTTTTCAAAATTTATAAAATAGGAATATACACTGACAATTTAAAATATTTTTATACTGTCAATGATATATATGTATTTTATCACATTACATTTTTATTTTTAAAATATTATTATAATTTGACACTTTAAAATAATTTGATTGAATATCTGTATAATATTTTTTTATATTGCCGATGTACTACCTTTATATTTTTAAAAATTTATATAAAAATTGAAGACAAACAAATAATAAACTGCATAAATCAATTATTTTAGAAACCACATCTATTAGGTTAGGAGACACAATATTATTATGTATAATTATTTGGACTCTTTCAAAGATCAATTTTCCTAATATTAAAAAATAAAAAATAAAAAAATATCAAATATAAATGATGTTAAGGGACATATTTTTTCTTATTTGATTATTTTACATTTTGAAAACTTTTAAATCTATACGTGTATGTTTCCTCATATCCACGATTAGAACATTTGTTAGGCGTAAGTGTGATTTTTTGTCATAAGCTTTTAATATGGTTTTTAATTCTAAGGGTCCAAACATAGTTGTGGTCCTCCCTATTTTATTCTCAATGTCCAATCTCTTTTTTTAGGCATATATATGGTTACCCTTTTCTAGAGTGTTACGTGTAAATGTGAAAAATGAATGTTGTTATGTATTTTAACATTGGTTTTACATTATATAAAAAAAAAAAAAAGTAAATTTTAATAAGTAGTATCATTTTGACAAAATAGTTCATACAACTATACCACCCTATAAAAAGATAACCGGCTATAGAAAATCAAACATGGGGGACCACTATTGAATTCTAAAAATTAGTATTACATTCAAAATAAAAATTAAAAAATGTATCCTTTTTATAATAACTTTTAATTTTTCTTTTGACATTTGTTTAAACTTTTACTTTAATTTTGAATGTGCATCTTGTAAATAATATAGTTCTATTAAAAGAGTTGAAAGAGAATTTAAATGAGATGTTGAAAATTTAGAGACGAGATTTAAAACACATCGTTTTTGTTTAAGAAGAAGTAAGACGAAATATATAGAATATAAATTTAGTAAAAGGAAAAACATTTTTAGTCTATATGTGAAATTTGAAAACTATATCATCCATAAATCACACTATTTAAATATTTTGGGTTCTTAATAAAAATGATAGAGAAATAGAAGGGGATATAAATCATCTAATTTAAACTAGATGGTTAAAATGAAGGACGAATTTAAAAATTTTGTGTGACAAAAAAATATCACTCAAGTTGAAGAGAAAATTTTATCTGACTGTGATAAAATCTACAATGTTGTATGAGACAGAATGTTGATCGCTTAAGAATTAACACGAGTTTAAAATAAACATAAAAATATAAAGATGTTAGGATGTGTGATAAGACTATAAATAATAAAATTATAAAATGACAATTGATCCAGAGTATTCGAACAGGTCCACGTAGGCTGGTCGTCAGATGGCGAGGTGCTCGGATGGATGCTGGTCGTCAGGCGTGCAAAGTGTTCGGCTTGTGAATGAGGAGAGGAGGGGGTGTACCTGCAAGGCACTCCGACGCTCAAGTAAAAAAGGGTCAGAGAAAAGGGGCAAGTACAAAGTGTATTCTTAGGGTAAAAAATGTGATACCTGACCCTCTCAAGCGAGAGGGTTTATATAGAGCCCCCAGCGCGTGGCCAACAGTCCTATTTTCGGGGCAAAATAACCGTTTTCCCCAAAGAATAGGTAACTGCCCAAACTAGCCGTTGTGTCGGGCAAAGCCGCGGTTCCGGGCACCTGTCCCTTGTTGTTCGGGCAGCAAGGAAGCCGTGCGTAACAGGCATAAAAGCCGGGGAGGACATTGCGTTCCTTGCCCGGTTGGAGGGGCAGAAATGTCGTTATTGCCCCTCTGTGGATTGGGCTTAGGCAATTTGGGCCGCTCTGGAGCAGAGGCGGATTGGGCCAATTCTAGCCATTGGTCCAGTCCAGAACAGGAGCCCCCCAAATCGTTGCTCCCGAGCATGGGAGTGATGACTTAAGGATTGCCCGTCGCTCAGGGGAGCTAGCGCGTAGACGAGGGTGATCGTCTCGAGCTGCTCGTGGCCCTCTGTGTCCGTGATGTTCGTGGTCGTGACCCTATTGCCCGGTATTCGGGGAGACAAAGCGTCTGACAGAATGGGAAACGTTGGGCTGCCACGTGTGCATCGAGCTCTGCGTAGTAGTTAATAGGTAATTATGGCTAGTGGGCAGTCATTATTGCCTACGGGCGCGTGTGCGCACGTGCCCCTCAGTATAAAAGGGGGAAGGTTGTCCCATTTTGCACTTTTTCCTTTTTGATTTCTCTTCGTCGTCATCAGCGTTCTTGCCCGTTGCCGTCTTCAGAGCAACCGACCACTGTGCCAAGTTTCGAGCAGCCTTTCTCTTCTACTTAAATCAAGTAAGTTTTTTGATTTCCAGCTTGTTTTACTTTTCCCATTACTAATGGTAGATTGCATGCGGCTAGGGTTAGTTTTAGGCGACAAAATAGGCAGGTTTTCGGCGAGTGTTGGTGGTGGGCAGCGGTTCTGCCCTTCTGCTGCATCAAGCATCTCGCCGGAGTAGGTAGCGCGTTTGGTGAACGTGGTGGTCCACGTCGTGGTTGCGAGTCGTGACCACCGCGTCTTACCATCTTCTGGTGGATTGGTGAATTTTCCGGTGGAACGTTTCCATATTCCGGCGGAGCTTTGCAGTTTCCGGCGGAGCTTCAAACGGAATATGGGCACGAGCACGGGGAGGTTCCTCGTAGGAAGATGGTATGTCTCGGGCATCTCCTCGCGGGGAGGTTTTTCTTTCTTCATTTGATGTTAGGGCTTAGGCCGGGGACGTTGTCCTTAGCCTTCCGCGCGCCCTTTCACTTGACTTAGCGATGGAAGGGTGGATTTGATTTCCTGTCGAATTCACTGCCTTTCTCTGCTTTTTCAGGCGATCGTAGTGCCGATGGAGCCAGAGAGGGAAGTTATCCCGGTTACATCCGAGGAGGAAACTGTCTCTGAGGAGAGTAGCAACGCAACGGCCTCGAGTTCTGCGTCTTCGAGCTCGACGGCATCGAACTCCTCGAGCGAAGTCGAGGGGGAAACGAGCGAAGTTGAGGGGGAAGGAGAGGTGGACGTCATGGAGGAAGACGTTGAAGGATTCTGTCCGGACGAGTGGGAAGTGGTCGAGCCCTCCAAGCATATTTCCACATTCGCGAGGTCTCCGGCGGACGTATTTACCGAGGTGGGACCAGCAGGTGAATGGAGAGTGCTTTTTCCTAATTCGTACGAGCGGGTCTGCTCGAGCTTCGGGGACTGCTTTTCGATGTATGAATATGCTTTCAAGGAATTAGGGCTGAGGTTTCCCTTCACTGACTTCCAGTGGTCGGTGTTTGTGCATCTGAAGTTGGCGCCTTCCCAACTCCACCCCAATTCGCTGGCCTTTATACGGGCTTTTGAGTTGGTGTGCGAGCACCTTGCTCTGGGGACCACCATTCCTCTATTCTTTGTTGTTTTCCACCTACAGTGGCAGCTGGCGGGGAAAAGGTACGGATGGGTCTCTTTGAAGCAGCCCAAAAAGTTGTTCAAGCCGTTCTCGGAGTCCATCCGAACATTCTAGGGACGGTACTTCATCGTCGAGCCATTGTCTGAGGCTGCCCAGGACAGCGTGTACGTCTGGGAGGTGGAGGTGGATGAGAACGGAGAGGAGTTGCTTAACGAGGAGGGGAAGTATATCGGGGAGAGGCTGTACAAGTTTCCGATCCGCTGGACACCCGACCACTTCTCAAAGAAGACCAGTGCCTATGTCTTCGAGCCGAGCGCTCTACGCGGGCAGGATGCCGTGTCTTATGAGACGCTGGTGAAGTGGGTCAATTCCTTTCAGCTCGCGAGCTGTTGGACGAGCAAGGGTAACCCCATCTTCGAGGAGGATGGTAGCCAGAGGGTTGAGCGCAGGTTTATCAACGTGAAGGCACTGCTGGAGTGCAAGACTCCCGCGGATGCTGAGAAGCTGCTCGGTAGTCATAGTTACTTAGATTTTGTTTGTGTTATTTCCTTTCCCCGTAACTAACGTGCTTGTTTTCATTCGTGCAGGTGAGATGCCTCAAGCTCATGATCGTGTGGTGAGGAACGCTATGGCGAGGGGTAAGGCTAGAGCGGCTCCTCCCAAGATCCGTCCTGCTGGTGGTGCTCGTGCTCTTCCTCTTGCTCAAATTGCGGCGGGGACCTCTGCTTCTCCCACTCCAGCTCCCCGGGACTCCCCACTAGCTCTAGCTGGGCGAGCGAAGCGGCAAAGGTCGTCGGATGCCGTGGACCTGACTCGGGCGTCTGAGAAAGGGAAGTTTGAGCTCCCCCCATGCGTCCTTGACCAGAGGTTCTTTGAGGGCAACACTTTGATCGTTCCGCGGGCAGAATCACTCAACCTGGGAAGCATGGACCGAGCGAGCAAGAGGGCGCTGGTGGGCCAGGATGCTTCTGCCATGGTGAGGATGCTGGAAATGGCGGCCGTTTATGCGGAAGGGGACTCTGTGCTTGAGGCTAAACTCACTACTGCTCGGGCCTCCGAGGCGTCCCTAAAGGAAGAAGTCAAGGGTGCTCCTGAGGCTAGGAAGAAGGCCGAAGAGGAGGCGACCAAGCTGAAAGAGGAGGTCGCCAAGCTGAAGGCGGAGAAGAAGGCTGTCGAGGAGTTGAACAAGGAGCTGATGGCGGCCAGTGCCCCGGGTACTGATGAACCGGACGAGATAAAAGTGTTTAAAACTAGGGCTGAGCTGGTCGCCAGCATACTGCAGGTCGAGGAGGACGGTATTGCTGTGGCATTGGAGTCTTTCGAAAGTGTCGTGGCCCAGTTGCGGGTGGTGAACCCTCGGCTCGACATTTCGACCAATGGTATCCACTACCTTGCGTGAGTGGAGGATGATCGCATCGTCTTGCCCGTAGGCCTTGTTCTTAACACCCCTGAGGTTCAGCTCGAGGAGTAGCCCGAGGAGGAGCAGAGGCCCGAGCCAGAAACAGCCGAGCAAGTGGACGAATGAGGAGCTTTGGTTATTCTGTTGTTGTATTTTGTCCGGCCTGCGTGCCGTTGATTTATCTGTAATCTTTTTTTATTCTGGGGGGGGGGCATGGCCCCCTTTTTTATGTAATATGTATAATCTTTGGCCCTTGTGGCCTTTTTATTTAATGCTCGGTTGATGTTGTTTATACAATTTTTGTTGTACTTTACATTATTGCTGTGCATGTATGACTGCCCGTCAGAGGGTGTGTCTGTTAGCGGAGTTTCCTTTTTGAAAGATAGCTTGCTGTGTTTGAATTCGCCAGTGCGGGGAACTGGTCAAATAGCCGGGGAGGGTCCTGGCGAGGTTGCGGATCTCAGGTCGCGATCGAGGCCTGAGGTCGAGGCGTGAACGTCCCATCGCGAGCTGGGGTTCTGCCAATCATGGTACTTGGGGCGAAGGAGGTGCTCGGTTGAGGACCGCCGACGAGTAGAGTTCTGACTCATTTACTTGAGCGGGATTCTACTTTGTGTGCATGCATCGTTCGTACCTGGATGAGCATGATGACCGTTGGGTGGTCCTTTGATGCGAGGAAGCCTATGGCTACTTTAGCTGTAGTATTGCTTAAGCTTCTCAGCGTTCCAAGGTCGAGGGAGTGTATCCCCATTAAGGTTTTTGAGGAAGTATGTACCATTTCCCGTTTTGGCACGGACTCTGTATGGTCCTTCCCAGTTGGCTGCTAGTTTGCCTTCGCGAGAGTCCTTGTGGTTTCTTCGTAGGACAAGGCTGCCCACGTCGAACTCTCGTCGTAAGACTTTGGCATTGTGCCTGATTACTATTTTTTGCTTAAGAGATGCTTCGCGGAGGGTTGCTCCTGTTCGAATTTCCTCGACGAGGTCGAGCTCCTCTCTTATCGCTTTGTTATTTATTTCCTCGTCTAGAGGCGATTCGGTCCTTCTGGACGGTACGTGGATTTCAATGGGTAAAACAGCCTCTGTGCCATATGCTAAGCGGAAAGGCGTTTCCCCGGTGGTGGACTGGGGAGTAGTACGATATGCCCATAAGACGCTGTGGAGCTCCTCGACCCAGGTTTTCTTCGTTTCATCCAGTCTTCGCTTGAGGCCACGAAGGATGACGCGGTTGGCCGCTTCCGCCTGCCCGTTGGTCTGGGGGTGCTCTACAGAGGCGAAGTGTTACTTTGTTCCGAGATGGGCGACAAAGTCTTGGAACTTCTTGTCCGTGAATTGTGTTCCATTGTCCGTGACGATTGCTTGGGGAATCCCAAAACGGGCAAGGATATTCCGCTTGTAGAAGCGTAGAATGTTAAGTGTCGTTATCTTTGCTAAGGCTTCTGCTTCTATCCATTTTGTGAAATAATCTGCGCCCACTATCAGGTATTTATTTTGGATGGACCCCGTCACGAAGGGTCCTAGGATGTCTAGGCCCCACCAGGCGAATGGCCACGGGGAGGTCATGCTTTTTAGCTCGTTAGGTGGGGCTAAGTGCATATCCCCGTGCCGTTGGCATTTGTCGCATCTCTTCACATGCTCCTTGGCATCGTGCTGCATGGTTGGCCAATAATACCCCGCCCGAAGGGCCTTGCGGGCAAGGAACCTTCCTCCTAGGTGCTGGGCGTTAATGCCTTCGTGAATTTCTCGTAGTACGTGGGGGACAACTTCCTCCTCTATGCACTTGAGTAGTGGGATGGAGAAGCCCCTTTGGTAGAGTTTGTTTTCGAGGATGACGTACGAGCAAGCTCTTCGTTTGATGGTGCTGGCTTCCTTGGGGTCATCCGAAAGTTTGTCCCTGGTGAGGTAGTTGTACACGGGCGTCATCCAGCAGTCGCTGTCCCCGATCGCGTGCACGTGTAGGGTCGGGGACCCCTTATCGATGCTGGATCGGGGAAGTATCTCTTGGATGACTGACCTGTTTCCGCCTTTCCTTTTGGTGCTCGCTAGTTTGGACAAGACGTCTGCTCGCACATTATGTTCGCGTGGAACATGTCTTACTTCTACTGCTCTGAACTTCGACATTTTTTCCTTGACTAGGGTGAGGTATTCAGAAAGACTGTCGTTCTTGGCCTGATACTCCCCGGATATCTGGTGGGCTACGAGCTGAGAGTCCGTGCAGATGGCGATTTCTTCCGCCCCTAGGTCTTCGGCTAGGCGCAACCCGGCGAGGAAGGCTTCATACTCAGCCTGGTTGTTCGACGTGGGAAAGGACAATGTGAGAGAAGCCTCGACTATGTTCCTTCGTCGTTCTCCAGAATTACTCCTGCCCAACTGCCGGTCGAGCTGGATGCTCCGTCCACATAGATGGTCCATCTATTCCCTATGTTGGACGGGGAGTCTGAGAAGGTTACTTCCGCTACGAAATCGGCCAGGGCTTGAGCTTTAAGAGCTTTTCTGCTTTCATACTGGACGTCAAATTCGGACAGTTCCAGTGACCATTTGAACATTCGCCCCGCCATGTCTGGTCGTCCCAGTAATTGCTTGATGGGCTGATCCGTCATCACTACGATCGTGTGGGCCAAGAAATAGTGCCTCAGTCGTCGGGCATCGTTGACGAGGGCCAATGCTACCTTCTCTATCTACTGATATCGCAATTCCGCATCTTGTAACGCTTTGCTCGTGAAGTATACCGACTTTTGCCGGCCAGGATTCTCGCGAATGAGAACGGCGCTAACGGCCTCGGCAGTGACGGCGAGGTATAGGAACAAGACTTCCCTGGTATCCGGCCGTGATAACACGGGCAGTTTCGATAGAGCTTGCTTCAAGTGGAGGAGGGAGGCCTCGTATTCTTCGGTCCATTCAAACGCTGCTTCTTTTGGCAAGAGCTTGAAGAAAGGAAGGGCGTGTTGGGCGGATTTTGCGACGAAACGGGACAACGAGGTGAGTACCCCCGTTGAGGGACTGGATGTTCTTCTTAGACATGGGCGTTGGGAACTCAGAGAATGCCCGACATTTGTCGGGGTTAGCTTCTATTCCTCGTTCCGTTAGGTAGAAGCTAAGGAATTTTCCTGCCCGTACACCGAACGTGCACTTCTCTGGGTTAAAACGCATTTGATATTTTCTCGCCTGCTCGAAGATTTTACGAAGATGGGCGACATGATCTAGTTCCTCGTGGGACTTGAAGATCATGTCGTCCATGTATACCTCGAGCATGTCTCCTATTTGTCCTCGGAAGACTTTGTTCATCATCCGTTGGTATGTGGCACCGGCGTTCTTCAGCCCGAAGGGCATTACGTTGTAGTAATAGTTGCCCGATTCGGTCATGAAGGCCGTGTAAGTTTTATCGCTCGCGGCCATTGGTATTTGGTTGTAGCCCGAGTAGGCGTCGAGGAACGATAAAAGTTTAAAACCTGCTGAGTTATCTACGAGCTTATCTACGTCCCTCCCCAATATAGATAAGCTCGTAGATAACTCAGCAGATTTTAAACTTTTATCGTTCCTCGACGCCTACTCGGGCTACAACCAAATACCAATGGCCGCGAGCGATAAAACTTACACGGCCTTCATGACCGAATCGGGCAACTATTACTACAACGTAATGCCCTTCGGGCTGAAGAACGCCGGTGCCACATACCAACGGATGATGAACAAAGTCTTCCGAGGACAAATAGGAGACATGCTCGAGGTATACATGGACGACATGATCGTCAAGTCCAACGAGGAACTAGATCATGTCGCCCATCTTCTCAAAATCTTCGAGCAGGCGAGAAAATATCAAATGCGTTTTAACCCAGAGAAGTGCATGTTTGGTGTACGGGCAGGAAAATTCCTTGGCTTCTACCTAACGGGACGAGGAATAGAAGCTAACCCCGACAAATACCGGGCATTCTCTGAGTTCCCAACGCCCACGTCTAAGAAGAACATCCAGTCCCTCAACGGGGGTACTCACCTCATTGTCCTGTTTCGTCGCAAAATTCGCCCAACACACCCTTCCTTTCTTCAAGCTCTTGCGAAAAGAAGCAGCGTTTGAATGGACCAAGAATGCGAGGCCTCCCTCCTCCACTTGAAGCAAGCTCTGTCGAAACCGCCCGTGTTATCACGGCCGGATACCGGGGAAGTCTTGTTCCTATACCTCGCCGTCACTGCCGAGGCCGTTAGCGCCATTCTCATTCGCGAGAATCCTGGCGGGCAAAAGCCGGTATACTTCACGAGCAAAGCGTTACAGGACGCGGAATTGCGATATCAGCAGATAGAGAAGGTAGCATTGGCCCTCGTCAACGCTGCCCGACGACTGAGGCACTATTTCTTGGCCCACACGATCGTAGTGAGGACGGATCAACCCATCAAGCAATTACTGGGATAACCAGACATGGCCGGGCGAATTCTCAAATGGTCACTGGAACTGTCCGAATTCGACGTCCAGTATGAAAGCAGAAAAGCTCTTAAAGCTCAAGCCTTGGCCGATTTCGTAGCGGAAGTAACCTTCTCAGACTCCCCGTCCAACATAGCGAACAGATGGACCATCTATGTGGACGGAGCATCCAGCTCGACTGGCAGCGGGGCAGGAGTAATTCTGGAGAACGACGAAGGAACCATAGTTGAGGCTTCTCTCACATTGTCCTTTCTCACGTCGAACAACCAGGCTGAGTATGAAGCCTTCCTCGCCGGGTTGCGCCTAGCCGAAGACCTAGGTGCGGAAGAAATCGTCATCTGCACGGACTCTCAGCTCGTAGCCCACCAGATATCCAGGGAGTATCAGGCCAAGAACGACAGTCTTTCTGAATACCTCACTCTAGTCAAGGAAAAAATGTCGAAGTTCAGAGCAGTAGAAGTAAGACATGTTCCACGCGAACATAATGTGCGAGCAGATGTCTTGTCCAAACTAGCGAGCACCAAAAGGAAAGGCAGAAACAAGTCAGTCATCCAAGAGATACTTCCCCGATCCAGCATCGATAAGGGGTCCCCGACCCTACACGTGCACGCGATCGGGGACAGCGACTGCTGGATGACGCCCGTGTACAACTACCTCACCAGGGACGAACTTCCGGATGACCCCAAGGAAGAAAGCACCATCAAACGAAGAGCTTGCTCGTACGACATCCTCAAAAACAAACTCTACCTAAGGGGCTTCTCCATCCCACTACTCAAGTGCATAGAGGAGGAAGTTGTCCCCCACGTACTACGAGAAATTCATGAAGGCATTAACGCCCAGCACCTAGGAGGAAGGTCCCTTGCCCGCAAGGCCCTCCGGGCAGGGTATTATTGGCCAACCATGCAGCACGGTGCCAAGGAGCATGTGAAGAGATGCGACAAATGCCAACGGCACGGGGATATGCACCTAGCCCCACCTAACGAGCTAAAAAGCATGACCTCCCCGTGGCAATTCGCCTAGTGGGGCCTAGACATCCTAGGACCCTTCGTGACGGGGTCCAGCCAAAATAAATACCTGATAGTGGGCGTAGATTATTTCACAAAATGGATAGAAGCAGAAGCCTTAGCAAAGATAACGACACTTAACATTCTACGCTTCTACAAGCAGAATATCCTTGCCCGTTTTGGGATTCCCCAAGCAATCGTCACGGACAATGGAACACAATTCACAGACAAGAAGTTCCAAGACTTTGTCGCCCATCTCGGAACAAAGCAACACTTCGCCTCTGTAGAGCACCCCCAGACCAACGGGCAGGCGGAAGCGGCCAACCGCGTCATCCTTCGTGGCCTCAAGCGAAGACTAGATGAAACGAAGAAAGCCTGGGTCGAGGAGCTCCACAGCGTCTTATGGGCATATCGCACTACTCCCCAGTCCGGCACCGGGGAAACGCCTTTCCGCTTAGCATATGTCACGGAGGCTGTTTTACCCATTGAAATCCGCGTACCGTCCAGAAGGACTGAATCGCCTCTAGACGAGGAAATAAATAACGAAGCGATAAGAGAGGAGCTCGACCTCGTCGAGGAAATCCGAACAGGAGCAGCCCTCCGTGAAGCATCTCTTAAGCAAAAAATAGTAATCAGGCACAACGCCAAAGTCTTACGACGAGGGCAGCCTTGTCCTACGAAGAAACCACAAGGACTCTCGCGAAGGCAAACTAGCAGCCAACTGGGAAGGACCATACAGAGTCTGTGCCAAAATGGGAAATGGTGCATACTTCCTCGAAAACCTTAACGGGGATGCACTCCCTCGACCTTGGAACGCTGAGAAGCTTAAGCAATACTACAGCTAAAGTAGCCATAGGCTTCCTCGCATCAAAGGACCACCCAACGGTTATCATGCTCGTCCAGGTACGAATAATGCATGCACACAAAGCAGAATCCCGCTCAAGTAAATGAGCCGGAACTCTGCTCGTCGGCGGTCCTCAACCGAGCACCGCCTTCGCCCCAAGTACCATGATTGGCAGAACCCTAGCTCGCGATGGGACGTTCACGCCGCGACCTCAGGCCTCGATCGTGACCTGAGATCCGCAACCTCGCCAGGACCCTCCCCGGCTATTCGACCAGTTCCTCGTACTGGCGAATTCAAACACAGCAAGCTATCTTTCAAAAAGGAAACTCCGCTAACAGACACACCCTCCGACGGGCAGTCATACATGCACAACAATAATGTAAAGTACAACAAAAATTGTATAAACAACATCAACCGAGCATTAAATAAAAAGGCCACAAGGGCCAAAGATTGTACATATTACATAAAAAAGGGGGCCATGCCCCCCCAGAATAAAAAAAGATTACAGATAAATCAACGGCACGCAGGCCGGACAAAATACAACAACAGAATAACCAAAGCTCCTCATTCATCCGCTTGCTCGACTGTTTCCGGCTCGGGCCTCTGCTCCTCCTCGGGCTGAACCTCAGGGGTGTCAAGAACAAGGCCTGCGGGCAAGACGATGCGATCATTCTCCACTCGCGCAAGGTAGTGGATACCATTGGTCGAAATGTCGAGCCCAGGGTTCACCACCCGCAACTGGGCCACGACACTTTCGAAAGACTCCAATGCCATAGCAATACCGTCCTCCTCGGCCTGCAGTATGCTGGCGACCAACTCAGCCCTAGTTTTCAACACTTTTATCTCGTCAGGTTCATCAGCACCCGGGGTACTGGCCGCCATCAGCTCCTTGTTCAACTCCTCGGCAGCCTTCTTCTCTGCCTTCAGCTTGGCGACCTTCTCTTTCAGCTTGGTCGCCTCCTCTTCGGCCTTCTTCCTAGCCTCACGAGTACCCTTGACTTCTTCCTTTAGGGACGCCTCGGAGGCCCGAGCAGTAGTGAGTTCAGCCTCAAGCACAGAGTCCCCTTCCGCATAAACGGCCGCCATTTCCAGCATCCTCACCATGACAGAAGCATCCTGGGCCACCAGCGCCCTCTTGCTCGCTCGGTCCATGCTTCCCAGGTTGAGTGATTTTGCCCGCGGAACGATCAAAGTGTTGCCCTCAAAGAACCTCCGGTTAAGGACGCACGGGGGGAGCTCAAACTTCCCTTTCTCAGGCGCCCGAGTCAGGTCCACAGCATCCGACGACCTTTACCGCTTCGCTCGCCCAGCCAGAGCCAGTGAGGAGTCCCGGGGAGCTGGAGTGGGAGAAGCAGAGGTCTCCGCCGTAATTTGAGCAAGAGGAAGAGCACGAGCACCACCAGCAGGACGGATCTTGGGAGGAGCCGCTCCAGCCTTACCCCTCGCCATGGCGTTCCTCACCACACGATCACGAGCTTGAGGCATCTCACCTGCACGAATGAAAACAAGCACGTTAGTTACGGGGAAAGGAAATAACACAAACAAAATCTAAGTAACTATGATTACCGAGCAGCTTCTTAGCATTCGCGGGAGTCTTGCACTCCAGCAGTGCCTTCACGTTGATAAACCTGCGCTCAACCCTCTGGCTACCATCCTCCTCGAAGATGGGGTTACCCTTGCTCGTCCAACAACTCACGAGCTGAAAGGAATTGACCCACTTCACCAGCGTCTCATAAGACACGGCATCCTGCCCGCGTAGAGCGCTCGGCTCGAAGACATAGGCACTGGACTTCTTTGAGAAGTGGTCGGGTGTCCAGCGGATCGGGAACTTATACAGCCTCTCCTCGATATACTTCCCCTCCTCGTTGAGCAACTCCTCTCCGTTCTCATCCACCTCCACCTCCCAGACGTACACGCTGTCCTGGGCAGCCTCAGACAATGGGTCGACGATGAAGTACCGTCCCTTGAACGTTCGGATGGACTCCGAGAACGGCTTGAACAACTTTTTGGGCTGCTTCAAAGAGACCCATCCGTACCTTTTCCCTGCCAGCTGCCGCTGTAGGTGGAAAACAGCAAAGAATAGAGGAATGGTGGTCCCCAGAGCAATGTGCTCGCACACCAACTCAAAAGCCCGTATAAAGGCCAGCGAATTGGGGTGGAGTTGGGAAGACGCCAACTTCAGATGCACAAACACCGACTGCTGGAAGTCAGTGAAGGGCAACCTCAGCCCCAATTCTTTGAAAGCATATTCATACATCGAAAAGCAGTCCCCGAAGCTCGAGCAGACCCGCTCGTCCGAATTAGGAAAAAGCACTCTCCATTCACCCGCTGGTCCCACCTCGGTAAATACATCCGCCGGAGACCTCGCGAATGTGGAAATATGCTCGGAGGGCTCGGCCACTTCCCACTCGTCCGGACAAAATCCTTCAATGTCTTCCTCCATGACGTCCACCTCTCCTTCCCCCTCAACTTCGCCCGTTTCCCCCTCGACTTCGCTAGAGGAGTTCGATGCCGTCGAGCTCGAAGACGCAGAACTCGAGGCCGTTGCGCTGCTACTTTCCTTGGAGACAGTTTCCTCCTCGGATGTAACCGGGATAACTTCCCTCTCTAGCTCCATCGCCACTACGATCACCTGAAAAAGCAGAGAAAGACAGTGAATTCGACAGGAAATCAAATCCACCCTTCCACCGCTAAGTCAAGTGAAAGGACGCGCAGAAGGCTAAGGACAACGTCCCCGACCTAAGCCCTAACATCAAACGAAGAAAGAAAAACCTCCCCGCGAGGAGATGCCCGAGACATACCATCTTCCTACGAGGAACCTCCCCGCGCTCGTGCCCAGATTCCGTTTGAAGCTCCGCCGAAAACTGCAAAGCTCCGCCAGGATCTGGAAACGTTCCACCGAAAAATTCACCAATCCACCAGAAGATGGTAAGACGCGGTGGTCACGACTCGCAACCACGACGTGGACCACCACGTTCACCAAACGCGCTACCTACTCCGGCGAGATGCTTGATGCAGCAGAAGGGCAGAACCGCCGCCCACCACCAACACTCGCCGGAAACCTACCTATTTTGTCACCTAAAACTAACCCTAGCCGCATGCAATCTACCATTAGCAATGGGAAAAGTAAAACAAGCTGGAAATCAAAAAACTTACTTGATTTAAGTAGAAGAGAAAGGCTGCTCGAAACTTGGCACGGTGGTCGGTTGCTCTGAAGATGGCGACGGGCAAGAACGCTGATGACGACGAAGAGAAATCAAAAGGGAAAAAGTGCAAAATGGGACAACCTTCCCCCTTTTATACTGAGGGGCACGTGCGCCGTAGGCAATAATGACTGCCCACTAGCCATAATTACCTATTAACTGCTACGTAGGGCTCGATGCACACGTGGCAGCCCAACGTTTCCCATTCTGTCAGACGCTTTGTCTCCCCGAATACTGGACAATAGGGTCGCGACCACGAACATCACAGACACAGAGGGCCACGAGCAGCTCGAGACGATCACCCTCGTCTACGCGCTAGCTCCCCTGAGCGATGGACAATCCTTAAGTCATCACTCCCATGCTCGGGAGCAACGACTTGGGGGGCTCCTGTTTTGGACTGGACTAATGGCTAGAATTGGCCCAATCCGCCTCTGCTCCAGAGCGGCCCAAATTGCCTAAGCCCAATCCACAGAGGGGCAATAACGACATTTCTGCCCCTCCAACTGGGCAAGGAACGCAACGTCCTCCCCGGCTTTTATGCCCGTTACGCACGACTTCCTTGCTGCCCGAACAACAAGGGACAGGTGCCCGGAACCGCGGCTTTGCCCGACACTACGGCTAGTTTGGGCAGTTACCTATTCTTTGGGGAAAACGGTTATTTTGCCCCGAAAATAAGACCGTTGGTCACACGCTGGGGGCTCTATATAAACCCTCTCGCTTGAGAGGGTCATGTATCACATTTTTTACCCTAAGAATACAGTTTGTACTTGCCTCTTTTCTCTGACCCTTTCTTACTTGAGCGTCGGAGTGCCTTACAGGTACACCCCCTCCTCTCCTCGTTCACATGCCGAACACTTTGCACGCGTGACGACCAGCATCCATCCGAGCACCTCGCCATTTGACGACCAGCCTACGTGGACCTGTTCGAATACTCCGGATCAATATCTATAATAAAAAAAATTATTGAAAATAGATTTTAGTGATTTGTGCGTGCAAAGAAAAAATCCGTAAATTTTATGATAAAGAGAGGAGATTAAATGAAAGAAAAGTCAAAATGGAGAGGAAAACCTAAAAAATTATTGATAACATAGGCGACGTCTATTGATGAAATAAGATTTGCATGTTGTTGATGAATTTGTAAATTAAAAAAATAATTTTGGCTTACATATATTTATTTACATATTTACCCTTCCCGTTTCAAACTAAAAAATCTAAAAACCCCGGAGAAAACGGTGTCCGAATGTCTTGTGTTTTTACTTTTCCATACCGACTCTTTTTTTAAATATATTTATAAATATTTTTTAATTTTTATTTCTCTGTCAATCATTTCATAGTTCGTATTAAGTTTGAACAATTGAAGAAATTAGAAAGACACAAAATCAGAAAGACTTCAAACTTATACAACAAAGAAATAACCAGCATATTATTCTCTCTCTTCACTTTCTCTCTCTGCATTTTCCGCCATTTTCACAAGAAAACCTCAGAAGGTAAAACGATTCTCTCACTCGCTTTCTCTTTCAATGCTTTACATTGCGATTCTACTTCCTTTTCACACTCTCCATGCTCAATTCTTTCTAATTTCTTCGAATTTCTTTCTGATTTTCACTTCTTTTGATCCATTTGACTCCGCTTTTACTTGCTTTGCTTTCAGATGCTTGTATCTACACTTTAATTCTTCCCCAAATTAACCGCAATTTTAGAACTGTTTTAGTTTTGTGATAATTTTTGTTCATGATTTTGTTCTCAAGTTCATGATTCGTTTTTGTTCATTCCGTTTTTGTAATGATTAATACTTTTTCTGCTTTGATATGTAATTTGGAGATCGACTAGTTTAGAAAGAATCTCATAGATTAACGCGTTTATGTATATAAACATATGTAAATAAATATTTTCTTTTCTATATGCATTTCTAAATTTAATTTATATCAATAGATTTAATGGAGAATTGATATAAAGGTAAAACGATGGAAATAGTAAGATCTGAGTTTATACTGATACTAATATTTGATTGCAGTAGGGTTTATGTGATTCTAATTAATGTATCATTTGAGATTTCAATTGAATTTAATTATCTTTGTTCTCTTAAATATTTTGATTTTCACTTGTTTTAATTCTTAATCATTTAAAATTGCTATTATTAGTATTAATTTTTATATAAATATGAAATACCGTAGTGCTATGTTGACCAAATGGTGGTTGTTTTCTTAGGTAGGGTATTGACTGATCAACATTTATTGCTAGAAAACTTTATTTGAATTGGCTTCACTAGAATGCTGGCGAGGGAATTGACTAACAACAGAAAAATGTTTAGAAAATACTAATATCTTCATGATATTAGCAAATAATAAATTCTTAAAGCCATGATAAATTTTAATTTTACTATGTTGGAAAGGAGTTATTGTTCATATTGTCTCATGGCAGTGTATTAATTCAACATTTTCTTAGATGGTGTTTGAATTTGGTTGCTATTGATATGTTAGTGGAATTAATTATTGTCTGAAACCAATTTAGGAAACTAGTATATGTACACAAAACTGAAAACTGAACAAAATCAAAGATGATTTATGTTGGTGGATTTAATTATGGCCTGAAAAGGGAAGAAGATGAGCATTGAGCACTAAGAATTATTTTTGTTCAGTCTTGGAGCTTCTTTTTTTCATAACTATAATTTCAATTTAATTTCTAGAGAGTTTACATGAATATACAACAGTTATATTTTACTTAGATTACCCACTTAGAGATACTCAATGCTATTGATAAAATTCTAGAACACAAGCTTTGCTGAAAAAATCATTAGTAGAATTAAGTTAAATCGATTATGGCCATTAATTGACTGTAATAGAATGTAAGAACCTGTATGAAAATCATAACAGACTCCTAGATGGTCCTAGATGCTTTGGTGTGTGTAATGCAACCACTTGTAAAAATTTTTGAGACACTTCAACATGATATAAATAATACCATATATACTGTAATATATAAAGATTTAATTGTGTAAACTTATTGTTTTGTATACAGGTTCAGCACGCCTGCTACATTTGATTTGCTTTTGATATGATTTTCATGGTGATGTCTCAGTATACAAACATGCTTCTAAAGGCTGGTAGTTGGTACTTGGTTTCAGATTGAGAACAGACATGAAAAAATAAGTGAATCTCGCATAGCTATCTGGCAAAGGTTTCACTACGCATGTTTCCGTATATCTAATAAGTACTTTTACAATATTTGTGTTCCTTATCTGTTTCTATTCTACCATTTTTCTCTCCACAATTATTATAAGGAGTTGTCCAAAAGGCAATGATCAATTTGGTTGTAGTCTGGCATTCTTATGATCAAGTACCATAAAGTTGTAGGGATATTGCTTCATTCATAGGATCATCAAGATGAAGAAATTGTATGGAGGAGTTCTGATTGCCTCATCGTTTACACTTTTTATGCTTATGATCCTACGATACGGGGTCATGAAAAATCCTATTAGTGAAGGTTATTTGATCATACCTGCCTCTATTAATGGTACTAATCCTCTAGAATGGATAAATCCTGTGATTCCGACTGCTATTCAAAATCCAGATGCTAGTTCTCAAGTTATTTCTGCAGACATTTTAGTATCTAGCCTCTTTGCCAAGAACAGCTTTTCCAAAAAAGAACAACAAACTCTGCAAACATGGAACCACTTGAAACACTTAATTGGTCATGTTCAGGGTTTACCTAGTGCAGCAGACGCTATCAAGGAAGCTGCCAATGCATGGAATAGTCTTGTTTCTTCAGTTGAAGAGCAAAAGCAAGGTCATGCAAATGATAGTTCAAGAGCAAAAGAGAAACAGTGTCCCCATTTTCTTAATAAAATGAATTCTTCTGAACTTGGTAATAGTAGTTACAGACTGCAAGTACCTTGTGGTCTGACACAGGGTTCTTCCATTACTGTAATTGGCACTCCAAATGGTATTCTAGGTAATTTTCGGATAGACTTGACTGGAGAACCAATCCCTGGGGAGCCTGATCCTCCAGTTATCTTGCACTACAATGTTAGGCTTCATGGTGATCAAATCACTGATGATCCAGTAATTGTCCAAAACACCTGGACATTAGCTCATGATTGGGGTGAAGAGGAGCGTTGTCCATCCCCTAATTCTGAAGAGGTTAACAAAGGTGAAAAATACTCTCCCATTAATATCCATTGGAATTCATGTTCATCTTAATTGAATCCAAAGTTTCCTCTTATGATTCTGAAATAAATCAAATTGATGTCAAGGTTCCTCTTCCTCTTCTGAAATCAAATTTTAAGATATTTGAGTTCAATGACTGCTGAAGAGTATTTTGTCCTATAACAAAAAGGCCCATCTGCTTAGTTTTATTAGCCAATTAACTCGCAGTTGCAACAGATTTGAGTATTTGTTCTATAAAAAATCAATTTATTTATCTATCAATGTTCATTTCCGTTGTTCCTCCTCTATATAATTTGTAGTGCTAAAACTTAATCTGTTAACTTCTTGCTGATCCAGATGTTGTATATGCCATAAATTGCATTTACACTACTTTTAACTTTATTATTGCTGTTTTATATGCCAGTTGATGAGCTGGAACAGTGCAATAAGATTGTAGGCAAGAATATTAGCCAACTTTACATAGGCGGCATGCATTCCCACACTTCAAGACAAATATCAGCTGCTGAAGAGCAATCAATTAAGAGAAAATATTTTCCTTTTAAGCAAGGTTACCCATTTGTCGCAACTATTAGGGTGGGATCAGAGGGAATACAGATGACAGTTGATGGAAAACACATATCTTCATTTGCTTTCCGTGAAGTACTTTCTTTCTCTCTTGCTTTTCATTTTTTAATATTAAATATTGAATAAGTGTGTTTAAATATGCTGACTATTTTTGCTGGTTATCATTCAGACCTTGGAGCCATGGCTTGTAAGTGAGATAAAAATTTCAGGGGACCTAAAATTAGCATCCATTCTTGCAAGTGGTCTGCCTACATCAGAGGATTCAGAGCATATTGTTGATCTGGAACTATTGAAATCAAGTCCTGTATCTGCACAGGCCCCGTTGGATCTCTTCATTGGTGTTTTCTCAACAGCCAACAATTTTAAGCGACGGATGGCTGTGAGAAGAACCTGGATGCAGTATAGTGCAGTAAGATCAAATGCAACGGCTGTGCGCTTCTTTGTTGGTTTGGTGAGTGTTAGTTGTGATCTTCTCGCTTGATTCTAAATAAGTAGAATTGGGAAGGATTATCTATCATGTCATAATATAAAATTGAATTTCTTTGTATTTTTCAGAATTAGTAGTCTTGGAACTTAGAAATTTGTTTCATTAACAATAAACAAAATGTGCTAACATATTTGTTTCCATTTGAGCCTTTTGTTTTCAGTATCTATACCCTATCTTAGCATTTTCACCATGAAGAATATCAATACAGACATGATATTTTGATATGTAGAGTTCTCTGTTAATAGTGTTAAATGAAGGACTTTGCTGAATTAAAGCTCATGTTTGATTTGATGCAGCATAAAAGCCAAATAGTTAATGAAGAATTATGGAAAGAAGCACAGACGTATGGAGACATACAGTTGATGCCATTTGTTGACTACTACAGCCTCATCACCTGGAAGTCTTTAGCAATCTGCATATTTGGGGTAATGTCTTGTCTTTTCTTTGACTAGGAAATATAATTCATCTCTCATTGACTTTATCTTTTGAACAGACACAGGTTGTTTCAGCCAAGTTTATCATGAAGACAGATGATGATGCATTTGTTCGTGTAGATGAAGTGCTAGGCTCTTTGCAAAGGATCAATGTGGCTCATGGGTTGCTATACGGACTCATCAATTCTGATTCCCAGCCTCATCGAAATCCTGATAGCAAATGGTACATCAGTACACAGGTAGAGATGTCCTTTCTTACTTGAACAATCTTTCTTCCATTTCATTTACATTATTAATTTCTGATTGTAAGTTAATGGTATATGCAATGTTTGTTGATTGAGCCTGCTTGTAAATAGATCTTGGATGAATCTATTATAGTTAATGTTATTTTCCGTGGTTGGATTGAAACTTGCTTCTTCAGTCATGGGCCATGGGCTGATACATTTTTATCAATTATCATATGCTTATTATCAGAAAATGGAAATCTTCCTAACAGTTTACATTGTTAGTGAAAAAGTATTTACTGAGATTGGACTAAATGAACTGCTTATTTGCTACACTGTTGGAATGAAACTTTATTGCGCATTTCCTCTTTTTTATTTATGATTTTCTTCTCAACTTATTTTCACCTATTGTAACATTAACTTATTGTAAAGGAATGGAGCGAAGACAGTTATCCTCCATGGGCACATGGCCCTGGCTATGTGATCTCACATGACATAGCAAAGGCAGTCTACAAGAAATACAGAGAGAATCATTTGAAAGTATGTAAAATCCTTTATTTGTTCAAAATGTAAAAAATGCTAGTGGGCTCTAAAGATTTTATGTAAAAAGCATTGGAGGCATACATGAACACTTGGCAATTCTAAAACTGTTTTGCAGATGTTTAAATTAGAAGATGTTGCGATGGGAATCTGGATTGCAGAAATGAAGAAGGAAGGTCTCGAAGTTCGATACCAAAATGAGGGCAGAGTGTATAATGAGGGTTGCAAGGATGGTTATGTGGTTGCCCATTATCAAGGTCCAAGGGAGATGCTATGTTTGTGGCACAAACTTCAGGAATTAAAACGTGCAACATGCTGTGGTGATAGGAGGTGACTACTGAATGCTGACTAACAAGATACCACTTCTGATAAAGAATTTCCCACTTTTTTGTATAATAAATAGTAGAATAGTTAGCGTAGCCAGATATGATTAGAAATAGGTATTAGTAGGGCATATTTGTAAGTCATATATTCGTTTAAGTAAATCTGATGATTGTCCTATGTAGAGAGGGGGAGAGATTTGTATAGAGCTGCCAATTAGAAATGGGTTATCAAATTTTCCCGTCTGATCAAATTTTTGATTGGAAACATGCCATTGTAGAAAGAAACCTCAAATTTTAACAGTTTTATATGCCAGTACTGGAATAGTTTAGTAATTTTTACTCAATTACTCAGTCATGCCATTTTAGTGCTATTCCCAATGTCATTCAAATTGTAGCATGTATGGGAAAGTATTAAACTTGCATTCCATATTACATTTTGCTTAGCAAGAGCTAGTAGTGTATACGAAAATATGTTTTACATATTTATGACTTCTCATTTGTATGTTGGGAATGGTGATATTTAATTATCAGCTTGAGGAAAAATGATGTAAATAATGGTATTTTAGGATAAAATAAATATTCTATGTTTCTTGCACCGAGTAAGTATCTAGCCAAGAATAACAAAGGAAATTGCATACTAAATATCCTTCAACTTCATCCCATTTCTCATGTCATCTAAATGCACTTTGTAGAGAACACTTTAAACGAAGCAAGTTATTCTTGCATAAAATGGCAAAAATGTAATGTAATTCAGAATTTAACACCATTATGTATACGTTAAACTGTGTATCAACAAGATTACAACAAATACCGTCCTATTTTCAAACTCATCAAGTCCATAACATATGGAGCCTAGAACTTTCATTTTTTTATTTTTTTTATTTTAATGATCTATCAACTAAGATTGTAACATTCGATTAAGAAATATTTCTGTCTCAATAAGATCGGCTACTACAGTGGAATGCTTCATACATGTTTGTTAAGATAGCTGTACTATCACTTACGAGGCACAAATTTAAGTTATGTTTAACTTTGTGTTAGAATGAAAAATAACGGCTTTGGGGTGACTCCGAAGAAAGAGGAACTCTTAAACTGAATTTTTACGAGCACAGCTTTAAAGCAGTCGGAAACACGGAAAAATGCAATCGCTAATCCTTGAACAAAACACAAGTCAACGACAAACTTGTTAAATAAAGTTGGAATTCACCATAAAGAAAACTCTTATTTTATTACAATGAAAGATAATCCTCGTGGCCACGCCAAAAGTTTTTAAATACAAAAAACAAAGAAACTCTAATGGATCCTTTAAATCCAAAACAAAATTAAATAAATAAAACAAAATGAAAAAAAATAGTAAAATGCTGAATTTGGATCTGAAATAAACTCGATGACTTAAAAAGCTCATAGGTCATGACAAAGCGGTGGGTTATACTCGTGAGCCGATTTCCTATCCAAAAACGTTTAATAATAGTTATTATGATATCAGACGTCAAACTTGCACAATTTTCGTGGAACTTTTCCTACGCGCAACTTCCACTTCGATACGCATGGTCAATTTTCCTACATCACACACATGGAGACTGGAGAACAAAATCACACAACTTGCTTTAGTGCGTGGTTTTTTTTAGTACTCAATAGGATAATAATATCAAGCACCAGGGGTGCTAAAAACTCGATTACAACAAGCGGGAATATTACATCTGCTTTCAATTTGATTTGGAAAGTTTGGATGCCTTTGAAGATTAAAGCGTTCGGTTGGAGGTGTTTTTTGAACAAACTTCCGTCGAAGGATCTCCTTGTGCATCGGGGAATAATCTCTCCGGAAGCCGATAATAAATGTTTGTTTTGCAATTCTCTTCCCGAAACTCTGAAGCACACTCTCCTGGAGTGTTCGGTGTCTAAATTGGTTTGGTCGGAAGTTGCCAAAATGGTTAGGGTTCCCTTTTATTGGAGATACGGGTTTTAAACGAACCTTTTTGAAGTTGTTTTATTTTTGCAAAGCTAAGAAGGTTAGGGAGGGAAGGGAAGGTTGTTTTTGGTTGGCGATTTGCTGGACCTTGCGGATTCTTAGGAATGACATCATCTTTAAGAAATCGGGATGGAATGTGTCCGACTTGGTGTGGAAGGTGAAATTTTTGGTTTGGAGATGGTCCTTTATCGGAGAAATTACCCACCCCATTTGTGATTTGTATGAATTCAACAAAGACCCTTTGTTTTATTTTTCGTAGGCTCTAATTGGTCGGTAATTTCTTTCATCTTTTGGTTGAGCTTAGTCTCGTTTGCTTTTGTAATCAGGATTGAGTACCCTTTGTACTCGTATTAATATATATCCTGGTTACAAAAAAAAACAACCATCTCCACGACAAGTACTTAATCGAATAAACAATATCATGAACTAAAATTAACTTATCCTTAAAGACCTTGTTGTTTCTACTAGTCCAAATGCACCATACTGCAGCAGACCATATAACGATACCACTCCCATTCCCCATCTCCCTCGTCAAAGAAATAAAGGACGAGTTAAAAGAAGATAGGTAGGAGCCCTGATTCGAAAATACATAAGAAGAAATTAAATTATTGGATATTAAGGGACATAAATCACATATATAGGATGATGCGAATGTCAAAGTTTATATATATATATATATATATATATATATATATATATATATATATATATATATATATATTGTGGGTGCAGTGAGAGAACTGAGAAAGATAGAGTGATAATTGAGTGAAAATATGTGGATTAATTCATTCATAAGATACCTAAAGCGTATACATACAATCAATTATCAAACAAATAAAACTGAAAACTCTCAGGTGTAACTGATTGACATATTATGTCAATCGGTTGCACTTAGCCATAAACTTAGTTTTTAACTGAAAGTTCCAGCTGTAACCGGTTAGCATAAAAGTGCAACCAGTTACATCCACGTCAATTATATTTTTCTCTTAACACACCACCTTAATTAATGTGCTCCAAGTCTTCCATGCCCATTAACTTCTTTAACCTCTTGAACACTTCAAATGTGACTCCTTTGATCAGCAAATCGGTCACTTACTCTTCACTTCTACAATACCCCAATCTCAGCCTTCCTTTATTAACAAGTTATCTCAAGTAGTGAAACCTCATCTCAATATGTTTATTTCTCCCATGTGCAATGGGGTTCTTAGCAAGGTTTATACTGGAAACATTATCAACCATAAGCGTTAGAACGTCAACCTCGTCACTGCCAACTCCTTCAACAAATTCTTCAACCACACGGTTTGCCACACACACAATGAAGCTGCAATGTACTCGACATCACAAGAAGAGAGCATCACTACCGGTTCCTTCTTCGAACACCAAGAGATTGGTGTTTCTCTAAATATAAAGATGTATCCGGCTATAGATTTTCTATCATCTTTATCTCCCCACCAATTGGAATTGGTAAATCCGAGTAAATTGCATTTTCTATCATTGTCCATTGCTGGAAAGAGAATTCCGCAGCCAACAGAACCTTTGACGTATTGTATAATCCTCTTGAATGCTGCTAAGTGAGACACCTTTGGTCTCTCCATGAATTTGCTCACAATACCGACACTATACTCCAAATCCAGTTGCGTATTGCACAAGTAACCAAGGATCCAATCAGCCTCCGATATTGAGTTAGATTAACATCTTGCTCATTCTCATTCTTCGATAATTGAAACCTTAGTTCAGATGAAGTAATAACAACATTACAATGCTCTATTTCAAACTTCTTCAAAATCTCAAGCGCGCACCTTCTTTGGTGCATGAGCAGTCCCTTCTTGGACTTGTAAAACTCAATACCAAGGAAGTATATCATGAGGCCTAGGGCGGTCATCTCAAACTCCATCATAGCACAAATCATTTTGGATCACTCAAGTCCTCCTCCGTTTTAACAAGTTTAGATTCAGCCATAAGTGCAAGATGGGAGAAATCAACATTGTCATTGATTTCGTTATACTGGAAGAGTTCACATTCTTGGAGTCTAGCAGACAAACTTATTTGCCTTGATGATCTTTTAACATTTTCTTCCACTCGGGCTTCAACGGAGTCTGGTTTTGTACCTTCAAACACTGCAAGAACAAATTTCTCATTAGTGTATCCGGTTGACATATTATGATAATCGGTTGCACTCTGTTGCAACTACTTGGTTTCCTAAAAAATGATGTTTCTACTGATCACGATCCTTCTATTTGTTGCATCAAATAGTTTGTAATCAGTGGTAGAGGAATACCCTACAAGAATAATCAATTCTCCCTTATCATCCATCTTCTTTCTAACTTGTCCCGACACATGTCAATATGCTACCGAATCGAAAACTCTAAAGTTAGCCGAATTCGGTTTAAATCCAGACCATACTTCCTTTGGTGTAATCTTCTTAAGCTTATTTATTGGACACCTATTCAACAAATATGCAATATTGGGCGTCATTTCTCCCCATAACTCTTCCTACAAGTTCTTCCCCTTCAACATGTTTCTCACCATGTTCATGATCAATCGATTCTTCCTTTTAGAAACACAGTTTTGCTATGGTGTATAAGGAGGTACTACCTCACGTACTATGCCCTCTTGATCACAAAATCTCCCAAATTCATTTGAGACATATTCATCTCCACCATCCATTTTGAGAACTATGAGTTTGTAAGCGGTTTTCCTTTAAACCGTGGAATTGAACTTCTTAAACACTTCAAGTAACTCATACTTTCTATTGATTAGGTACATCCATAGTTTTCAACTATGATCATCAATGAATGTGATAAAATATTTATGGCCACCAATGGAATCAACTTGCACGGTCTACACACATTTGAAAACACCACCTCAAAGTGACACTTGGGTTTACAACCTGCATCATTGCTGAATTTTCCCTTATGTTGCTTCGTTTGCACACATTCTTCAAAAATTTAAGCTGATATGTTGATCAATGAAATTCTGGTAACCATCTTGTCCCTTTTCAAGGCATTGCGATCTCTAAAGTTGAGATGCCTAACCCTATAATGCCATAACCACTATTCTCTACTAGCTGCAATAGCAAGACACCTATACTCCATAAACTTCAACTTAAATTTGAAAGTTCTATTGGGAGCCGTAGGAACTTTTAGGACAAAAATTCCGTTTGCATCCATAATGCGTAACACATTGTTCTTCATATGAATCTTGTAATCCTTCTTAAGTAATTGGTCAATACTAAAAATATTACACTTGATTCAGAGAATATACAACACATCCTTTATCAAAGAATGTCTATTATCCCTTTTTTCGACTGATACATCATTAATCCCTTATGCAACTAGAGTGGTATCATCCACGGACTTAACCTTGTTCTTCATGGCATGCTTGATTGTAACAAATCAATATTTTCTTCGTTTCATATGTGTTGAACATCTGGAGTCCAAATACCATTGATCGCTGCACTACACTGCTTCTTTCAAAGTCACCATGGCGTTTTCTTCAATATGTATCCGGTTGGCATAAAACTACAACTGGTTACACTTTAGTTCTGCAATGATTTTCAAACTGCTACTACTGTTGCTATTTTGCAACTTGTTGATGTTACATTCTCCTTTTGTGATAATGACTAAGAGCGTGTTCTCATCATCAAACTCTTGCCTTGCAACTCTAGCTTCAATTTCTTGAGGTTCTTTCTTATTGAGATTACACTCTTTTGCAAAATTACCAAGCTTTTGAAAATCAAAACATTTCACATTGATCTTGTCAACCGCCCTTCTTCCTCCTTTACATCTAACATTGCCACCTATAGAGTTATTTAATCCACCAACCCTATTGCCATTTTTTTCACCATTTTGGATTGTTGAATTTTAAAAACTTTGAGATTCTCTTCCACCAAAATTCTGAAAGTTCCCTCTAGCTTATTCATGGATCATTTCCCTTCGCCTTCTTATCTCTCTCATTGAAACAAGCTTGTAAAGCTATCTCCTCTTTTTCCTTATCACAATTCCTTTCCCTTATTCTTTGCTCATGCGCTTCAAGAGAGCTCTGCGGCTCCTCTTTGCTCATCATTGCAAGATCCTTCGATTCCTCAATTGCAATCACTGCATTGTTAAATCTTGGCATCAAAGAATGCAATATTTTTGCGACAACATTCTATTATATTATCCCTATTGGATTGACCCTTTGGATTGGTTGCATTTTAGCAAAACAACAACTTGGAGAAGTTTCTAAGTATTCAAGATTGGTCTATCTTGCTAAAGTTGTATGAAGTTGTAGAAAGAACACATGTTAGGCGCGATGCTCTAGCATGTTGGCATGACATCTGGGCCTTGTGCAACAGGCGCCAGGATGCTGCATTTTGGACTGTGTTCTGCAAAAAAATTATTATAGATTTTATTGTTATGATTTAACAGTATGATTAGATGATTTGTTTTACAGTTGGATGAAGATTAATTCGGATTTAAATGAAGATTTAAATTTGAATTTAAATTAAAACAAATCATATCTTGTTGGAGATATTCAAGGAGAAAATCAAATATCCAACATATTCTGCATTAATTCTGGACAAATTCAAAGATACTATCTAATGAGAAAAGCCCAGAGTTACTTTTCTATATAAGGAGCTTAAACCTACATTAGAAAGCAAGCACTCCCATTGAAGATCTTAAAGTGTTAGGTTTTGTGCCGTGTATTCATGCTAATGCCCTAAAAGGATTAGTGCTAAATCTTTATGTACACCTCCATGTTTCAGTAACTTGACATAGAAGGTTTGTTTAGTGGAGTTCTAATCAATATTGTTTATGTACGACTATATGTTTCAGTAACTAGGCATAAAAGGTTCGTCTAGTTGAGTTGTAATATTCAACATTCTCTCATATTGTGAAGATTGAATTTGATCACTAGGGTTTTGTTGTTCTTTGCTCATGTCAGTGGTATTGTGGCAGAGAAGAAAGTGAGTAGGTTCTCATATTTAGGGGGGCTCTAAATAGAAAGTCATTAGGTAGTGTTAGGAATAGGTATTGAACAACATAGGGAAATTCAATTTTGTTACATTGAAATTCAAATTTAAATATCCATTTAAAATTTATTTGATCTTCAACCGCTGTCAAACAAATCAACCATACATTGTTAATAAATCTGCAACAAATCTGATTGAAATTCAATCAAAAAAATTGCACCACACAACATCGCTTATGGCCTGCTGACAACGTCAGATGTTGCATTGCACATGCTGGAGCATCGTATTCCATATGTTGCAATAGTATATCCAAATTAACTCTTGTCCATATCTTATAGATCATCTTTGTAGAGAGAATCTTGGATATAATAATTGTAGCGTGCGATTTTTGTCGGTGACGCGACCACCTTACCGCAATGGTTGGAATTGGGTGCTACTTTCTAATTTCTTATTTATCCTATGATGCTGGAAAGGAAAGGGAATATATCTAAAGCTAACCTTGCACGCAAATGTTTTCTTTAACAAATGCTAAGAGATTGGGGGTCCGGGGTCAGATTATACAAATGGAATTTGTCAATTACCCAGCGTATATATGGTTATCCATAGATTTCTTTGGCATGTTTTTCTATACTTTCTGGTGTTTAGTGTTATGGGTTGGGAAAGTTTCTCCTTTGGGAGTGTTTGAGAGAGTGTTTTTGTTGTTTTTCGGGTTTTTTCGATGTTTTTGGTAAGGTACTAGACCTAAAGTTTTTGATTTGTGTGCTCGCTAAGATTTCGCAATCTTATGCCTACGTATTCTCGTAAAGATAGCAAGGAAATCAGAGCAATCGTAGTTCCTCCTATTCTATGGGAGGAAAGATGTTTGGTGTCTTGTTCAAAGCCCAAGATTGAAGCTAAAATTTTGAGTATTTGTGTCTTGTTCAAAGCCCAAGATTAAAGCTAAAAGGGTATTTGAGAGAGAATTTGTCATCTCTAAGGGAGATATCTCACCTATTCATCACAATTGTTGGGTAACTGATTATAAAGGGGAATTACTTTAACTGGAATGTATGGAATCCAGCAATGCCATAATTTCCTTTATAAGGGGTGTTGTCCTGAAGGAAGAAACTTTAACTCAGTATTGAGCAATGCCATTTTTCCTTAAGAGTCTTCCATGCTAAGAGATGGACATTGGCTTGGATGTAAATAATCCATAGGCTTGCCACTTACAGAATTAAATGAAAGAGGAGGTTTACCAGGATAAAAGAGGGACCATAACTTGGATTTTTGAATCAACAAGTGTGCCACTTACAGCAGTTATCTGGAATTAGGGTTTGTTTGATTATTTTTCTGTTTTGATGTGTGATGTACAGAGAAATGCCTTCCTACAGAGAGAACTTTTGATTTCCTCTGAAGGGATGTTGATTTTTGTGTGCCTTGATCAAAGCCCAAGGTTGAAGCTAAAAGGTTGACTCTACTAGGGGAGTTTTATATCTATCTTGTACAAAGCCCAAGATTGAGGCTGAAAAGAATTGACTCTTCCGGGGAAAGTTTTATTTGTCTTGTAGAAAGCCCAAGATTGAGGCTAAAAGAATTGACTCCACCGGGGAGAGGTTTTATCTGTCTTGTACAAAGCCCAAGATTGAGGCTAAAAGAATTGACTCAGCTGGAAAATATTTTGTCTGTCTTGTACAAAGCCCAAGATTGAGGCTAAAACTGCTGAGGGAAAATCATTATACAAAGCCTAAGAGGAGGCTGGTTTGGGAGTTTCTTATATGAATCCTAAGAGGAGGCTAACTTCTGCTGAGGATTATTGAGATCCAGAGACAGGTCCAAGTTGGGGAATCAACTCTTGCTGAGGAGTGAAGAAGAGTTGAAATATCAGATGCCTTGAGGTTCTGATTTTTTCTGAGGGTTTATTGGTAGTGATTTGACCTTAGTTGGGGAATTTAAACTGAAGGCTTAAAGATTGAGTTTTAAAACCTATGGAGGTTCTAACTCTGCTGGAGATTGATCAGGTGATCAGGATTTTTCCTGTGTTTTTAGGAAACTTGAAGGTTTCTTTGAGATCCAATAGGAGATGAGACTTTCCAAGTCTACTGGTATGAAAAGGTTAACTTTTAGTTAGATGATGATCTTTGTATGATGCCCAAGAGGAGGCTTATGTTTTAAGGGATGAGAATCAACCCTAAACTGGTATGATGTTTTGGAATTCTGGCTCTCTGGAGAATTGAACTAGCAAAAGATGACTAGGTTCTATCCTATACCTGTAGGAGGTCTTTGGATCCTTGTACTAAGCCCAAAAGGAGGCTGAGAACTTCTAGGAAGCCTGAGGGTCCTTGTACAAAGCCCAAGAGGAGGCTGGGGATGCTTTTAGGAAGCCTGTGGGTCCAAGCCTGAGAAAATTTCAAGAAAGGTTTCACCGGGAATAATCCTTTCTTTAGTGAATAGTTTTAGGGTTTGAAGAAATTCAAAAGAGGTTTCACCAGGAATTAGTCCTCTTTGGGGAAATGAATTTCTTGTACACATATTTCTAAGTTGTGACAGTCTTGAGAAAAGTTTCATCGGGAATAATGCCTTTCTCTATTCCATATTGTATACGCCCAAGAGGAGGCAATACTGTATCTGGAATTTCCTATGGGGAACTAGTTTTGATTGTGTTAAAAGAGTAACCACTGGTTTGATCTAAACCTAGACCTAGTTGCTGGGGAAAACTCTAAGCAAGTATGTACAAGCATATATATATATATATATACAGATGAAATATATAAACAAGTTTGTATTGAAAATAGTAGAACTTACAGTTGTGCAAGCTCCAGCATTGTAACCACAGCTGTATGGTTAGTTATTCAAGAAATTGAAGAAATTTTTTATAACACTTTGAATTTGAATCTAAATCAAAAGGAAAGTTATTTAAAAAGGAAGTTTGGGGCTTATAACTCAAGAAGAGGCCCAGATGAAAAACAGTGATTGTACCGGTATTCTAAAAATTGTATCGGGACTTATACAATGACTGGGGGCCAAATTATTATATTTACAAAGAGGATGGGTCTTACACTCTATTAGAGGCCCAAAATTGTTTGAAAAAGAATAAAGATAGGGCTTACAACACAAAGGGAGGCCCAGATGAAAATTGTTTGAATATGGCGATCGCGCCGAGATTTTTAAAATCGTATCGGGACTTATACAATGACTGAGGCCCAAATTATTTATTTACAAAGGGATGAAACTTACACTCTACCAAGAGGCCCAAAAGTGTTTTTAAAAGAAGAGAGAATGAGACTTATAACTCAGGGAGAGGCCCAAATGAAAAATAGTGATCGCACCGTTGTTTTGAAAATCGCAGAGGGACTTATACAATGTCTGAGGCCCAAAAAGTTTGTGTGTGACAAGGGATGGGTCTTACACTCTACTAGAGGCCCAAAAGTGTTTTGAAAAATGTTTGTGAGGGTGAAAATAATTAAACCCTAATTTGATTTTAAAATGTATTTTAATTTGAATTAAAATGATCAAAATTATCAAACATATGTGAAAAACAAGTTGTGATCTTGGATAAATGTTTGAAAAACCATGTTCTATCCATAGAATGACTTGAAAATTATTTGAATTTGCAAAATCAAGAGAAAGAATTTATTTAAAATGTTTTAAAAAACAATTAAAAAGGAATTCTTTACAAAAATTCAAACTATATTAAATAAATAATTTTATTTTTTATTTTTTTGTGGAACAAAATATTTTAACATATTTATGAATTTTGGAAAAAAGAATTATTCAAAAATGATTGAAATTTAAAGAGAAATGAATTTTTGAACTTATCTTAGAAGTTGGAAAAAATGAAGGAATTAAGTGGTAAAAAATATGGGATGGTCCTCCCAAGGTTTGAACCCACGCCCTCGGGGTGAAGAGTTTAAAACTTTACCATCTGAGCCATGTGCGTTGGCTGATATGGAATGGAAAGAGTAAATAATATAGGAAACCTTCTTTTGAAAATGGTTCAAAAAAAATACCAAAAGGTCTGGGCCGAGGGGTATGCGAACCCCAGACCTCTCGCTCGCTACACACACACACACACACACACACACACACACACACACACACACACACACACACACACACACACACACACACACACACACACAAATACTAGTGTTTCCACTAGGGCGCAATGGCAATTCAAACATATATTGTCAAGGGAATAATATATACTATGTTTGGTTCTAAAACCTGAAAATGGCGCCATGACCATCTTCTTCCTTGAGCTGGCTCGCAGGTTGCAAAAACTACTCTATCTCCTTTATTTCGCCATGGTTTTGAATGAAATAAACATGAAAGTTGTGTGCTTTTGTTCCAGGAATTCAGTGATATGGTTTAATTTCATTTATTTTTAGTGTGCAACAAGTTATATCGTGATGATCAGATAAACCCTAAAATATGCAAAACAAACTATGCAATCGTGTACATGATGATTTTGGTTCAATTGTTTGAGGGGAATTGCTTAACACATATTTATATACTTAAGGCAAAGTTAAGGCCTAACAGATAATGCTTGCTTCACATAGTTAGAGAGTCAAGGCTTACCTCTTTGCAAGAGGAAATGTAACTTTGCTCCAAAGGTGTTACAGAAGGGAAATGATGATCCTCTCAGCTTCCTTTGATGGTATGGATTATGTTGCAAGCTTCAAAGCCCTTTGGAACTCCTTAGATCACTTGGCTGGAATTCAGTTGCATTTGGATCAAGTTGACTAGTGAGATCTTGATTCTTGTGTTACAGAAGTGATCAAGGTGTTTGGATCACTTCTATATGTTGTATATGAGGTGTGTGAACCATTGGTTTGAGTTGCATTGGTCTCCAACTCAAAACCTGGTAGTGCATTCTCAAGAAAATGGAGTTTTTGTGCTTAAGAAGGAAATGAGAGAATGCTATGTTGTAAGTTGCTTTAGTGTGTTTGTAAACATCAGAAGTGATCTCTATTTATAGGTGAATAGATTTTCCAAGAATGAACAGTTGGAACTTGAAGGATAAGAACTGAATTCAATGGTCTTGGGTTGGCATAATTACTTCTTACACAAGGTACAATAACAGTCCCAAATAGCTCAGCTATGTATTGACTCAACCCACATTCTGCAGTCCTTTTAAATGTTGTTTATTAGAGCATCTTGACTACAAGGGATAGGAATCTTGAATATGCACTATTTGCTCATAATTGCCTTTGAAATTCAAGGCTTCCATGACAAAATTTCATCATTCTCATGAGATTTTTCCTTGGCTCTTTGGCACTATATTGCAGGTTTGTGGGGAGTCACCCTGATCACATTGAATTGGCTTGTCATAATGATCATTGCATTTGACTCAAAAATTGTGGCTTGCAAGAAAACATCCAAACTGTCATGAAAACAATTGTAACAATGCCTCTTGTGGCAGCCAAACTCTTCGCTCAAGTTAAGTTGTTTCATGCCAGTGATCTCTTTGGATTGTTGGCAACATGTATAACAACTTTGATGTTTACATTTGAGATTGATTCATCTTGCAACTAGGTGTAAACATCTCCCAAGTTTTGGTGTTTTACTCAAAATCTGTCTTGGACAGAATTTTGTCTAAGTGTTGGAAAAAGAAGCATTTTCATGTTTCAGGAATTTTGATTCAACCATAACTCATAATCCATGATGATTTGGAATGAGATGTAGTTGACACATTTGAATTATGTAAGATGAGCTTTCCTTTGAGCTTTGGATGGAAGAAAAAAGCCTTGTGGTTTAGGAGTTATGACCTTGCAAAGTTGGTACCAAATGCATTTTGTTCCACAACTTAGAAAATTTTAAGTTTCTTATGGTTGCCCCTTTTGCAAGAAACCTTACTTTTCTTAATTTTTCTTGATGAATGATGATTAAAACCATATATTAAAATTGTTTTTGACTTAGGGGAGTCACATTTGTGAAAAATTCCAAAAAGTCAAACTTGATTTTGGGCACAGTTGACTTTTTATCAAATGAATTCCAAACGGTGTGATCCTTTATGTAATCAAGTCCTTGACCTAATTTAAACCTGATGGATGGATTCCATAGGTGTTTTAAGGTGTCTTGAATCATGTCCCAAGGTTTGGGAACATGTCTTGGTCAAAAGTCAAGGATACATTTGACTTTTTCTTCAAAACCCTAATTGTGGTCCAAATGAAAATGAAACTTGTGAATCAAGATTCTTGGATCAATCCATGGTTATAAATGGATCAATGTGGTGTATTTGAGGCCCTCAAATCATGTCTTGAGGTCTTGGTTCATGTCTTGCCTCAAAAGTTAACTTAGGGGTACATTAGGTCAAGAAACCCTAATTCCTGATTTTTGATGAATGCTTCCCCTGATGCTAATTTGACTTGATGATTGGATCCATTAGGTCCATTGGAGAATTTTGGATCATTTTTTGAGGTATTGTCTTATGTCCAGATGAAAATTTTCATCTGGAGGCCTTGTTCGACCAAAACCCTAATTTGTTGACATTGGCGATCTCGAGGCTTGATCCACTTCGAATGCTGCAATCTTGTGCTTGATTCTTGATGTGGGAATCCTCTTGATCCTCTATGGATGTTTTTAGAGTTTAGACAAGTTGAAGATCATGTCATTTCTTGATTGATCTTTTGTATAAGTGTTCTGAGAGGGCTCGAAACCCTAATTCTTGATTGTAGTGAATGCTCAACAATCATTGAGGAGATTGATGAGGTATGAAGGTACATCCATATTGTGGTGATGATTCTCACAATGATGGGAAATCTTGTGGTAAAAATTTGGGGTATGACAATAATTATGAACCAAACTGCAATACCATATGTTTGTTTCCAAAGACCAGATGTTGCAACACACATGTTGGAACACCGTGTTCAAGTTGTGTCCCTTCTGCACCAGAGCCTGCTTGAGCAACCTCCATGTTGTTTTGCATAATGCAACCAATCCCAAAAGGACCACTAATCCCTCTTTGGAAAATATTGTCAAAACAAATCTTCAAGTAGAAAATAGATATGTATCAAAGATATACTTAAACCAACATCAGTAGCAGCAGAAGAATATCCATTTGAGTATACATCAGCACTAGAAGTCAGAGCAACATATCTCAATAGCACGAGACATAATTCACGAGGTAGTTACACACGCATGAGTTTTCATGTCAGAGGTCATGAGGTAGTTACACACACGAGTCATGATGTGGTTACACACACATAAGAATGCTACACACATAGTGCTCCAAAATAGTCAGTTATGCAATCATTCAATATGAGTTAATCATGCATGAACACACATTTAGTAGTCAGTAGTCAAAGGTCAGAAGCTACTACTAACACACAGATATCGGCACACACAATCACAATGTTGAGGGCCATTTTCCAGGCCAATTCTTCAGTATGTGTGCATACAAAAATCAGATCAGGATCATATCATACACCAGTTAGTCCCAATCACACCAATTAGTACTAGATAGTACTAAGCATATTTAGTAGCATATTAGTTGAACTCATACACCACACTATAAGTAGTAGTCAATAGTCACATCATAATTCTACTACACATAATTTCTCCCCCTTTTTGCCATAATTTGGAAAAGCTCCATTAGCACATGTAGCGCAATTTTTGTGGTTTCGAATCACTATCGCTTTGGTACTACAGTTCGATTCATTTTTTATCCTGTGAAGCTGATTAAGGAAGGGAAATAGATGTCTCCAATTAACCCTGCTTGCATACTGAGGTTAAACAGTCAAAACTGTTGGTTTACAGATGCTATCAAAATAGGGGGTCTGTCTTTAGGTTTATTTCATTTAAGCACAGAGTGTCGTGACTGTACAAGAGGCTTTTGGTAAGTTATTAGGTCTGATGTTTTTGATGGATGTGTGGAGGGCCATAAATGAGATTGTGTTTTTGGATACTTTGAAAAACATGAATGAAGATGAAGATAAAATTATTTATTGGTTTAGAAATGGTTCTTGGGAAGATCAGTCGGGAACTCTTGCTCCTTTCCAGATTGCCTTTAAAATCTTATTATTTGGAACAACGTATCAAAATTTTGGCCTGGTTTAGAGTGGTCTTGGTCCTTTCTTTTCCTTTGGAGATTAATGATCTGACGGTGGTAGTCCACTTGGCTTGAGATAACCTACTTGTTGGGGTTAACAACTAATCTTTATTTATGCACAAGAAGAAGAAGAAGTTGAAAGAATTGCAGAGAGAGAGACTGTAACTAACTTTCAATCTCAACTTCTCAAATGTGTATTGTCTTACTAACTGAATCAAGCTTTAACTTATATACATTCCAATTCAAATGAAATAAAAACCAAACGAAACTAAAATGACAAACTTGAATTTGAATCACACTTAACATCATCCCTTAATTCATATTCAATATTAAAAATCAACAACACCAATTCCATCCCTCAAATTGATGAAGTGCTCAGTTTTGATTGCCTTGATCAGCACATCTGCAAGTTGATTCTAAATGTCGTTGTGAACAACCTCAAGCACTCCATTCTGAACTAAATTGCGCAAAAAATGAAACTTTATGTTAATGTGCTTGCTTTTTCCATGCAACATTGGATTCTTAGAAGGACTCATGGCCAATTTGTTATCCATCATCAACCTGACTGGTTTGCTCACCTTGAACTTTGGTTCCTGCAACAAATTCATAAGCCAAACAACCTAAAAATTTGACAAAGCACCAACTATGTATTATGCTTCACAAGTTGGCAGTGCAACCACTGGTTTCTTCTTGGAACACCATGAAATGAGAGCTCATAGATACATAAACATGTATCATGTTGTGCTTCTTCTATCTACTATGTCCCCACACCATTTTGTGTTTGAATAGCATATCAGCTCAACACCATTTGACACTCCAAATGGAAAAATTCCATACCTCAGAGTCCCTTTTACATACCATAGTAGCCTGACTGCAGCTTGGTAATGTGACCACTTTGGCTTACTCATAAATCTACTTATATTCCAACTGCATAATATATGCCAGGCCTGGTGTTACATAGATATCTCAAAGAGGCAACTAACTGTTTGAAAGTTGTAAAAGCTACATCTTCACCATCAGCATCAGAATCCAATTTATACTTTGTCTCAGCAGGTATGATTGTTGACTTACAATTCATCAGCTAAAATCTCTTCAGCAACTCAAGCTCATACTTCTGTTGGTGCATAATGATTCCCTTATTAGAGTGTAAAATCTCCATCCCTAGAAAATATACCATGTTTCCAATGCCTGTCATATCAAATGCATTCATCAAAACCTTTTTGAACTTGTTTATCTCATAAGTACAACTCCCTGTCAATAATATGTCATCTACATAAAGACACACCAAGATCGCATTACCATTAGAGGTATGCTGCACATACACACCATACTCCAATTCACATTTTTTTAATCCCAAGTGCTTGAAAAATGATTCAATTTCTAGATTCTAAGCCTTTAGAGCTTGTTTTAACCCGTACAAGGCTTTATACAACTTGTACACCATCATTTATTTATTCTCTATCACAAATCCAAGAGGTTGTAACATATAAACTTCTTCTTGCAATAAACCATTTAGAAAAGCTGATTTTACATCTAAATATATCATAGGCCAATTCCTATTTGCATCTATAACAATAATCAATCTTATGGTTTCATGTCTAGCTACAGGTGCAGACACTTCAAAGTAGTCTAAACCAGAATTTTGTAAGAATCCTATAACTACTAACCTTGCTTTATTCTTGGAAATTGAACCATTTTGCTTCAGATTTATCTTGAGAACCCATCTCATACTGATGGCTTTCTTGTTCTTTGGTAGAACAGTCAATTCCCATGTCTTATTTATTTCGATTACCTCAAGTTCTTCCTTCATGGCCTTCATCCACACTTTCTTCTTGAGTGCCTCATTGACACTAATAGGTTCATACTCCACCATTATGGCACACTGTATGCCATCCCGTTCAGAGTCAATCTCAATATCATGCAACAGCTCAAAGTCTGCAAGTCTCTTTGGTATCTGTCGAATTCTGTGTTGCCTCCGAAATTGCGCAAGTTCACCTTCAGAGGAAGGTCCACCATCAGAGGAAGGGTCACCTTTAGAAGGTCCACCTTTAGATGCTGGATTACTTATAGAGTCTAGATTACCTTAATAGTCAAACTCACCTTTAGAGTCACCTTAAGGGCCAGACTTACCTTCAGAGGAAAAATCTCCTTCAAAGGTAGAATCAGACTCTAGTGTTGACACTGCAATAGAGTTGGATTGGGACTTGTTCCAATCCCATGTTTATGATTCATTCACTATGACATCTTGTTTGACTTCAACTTTGTTAGTGATTGAGCAATAGAGCTTATACGCACTTGTACATAATCAAACACCTTAAAATAGCTCACCTTCAGACGCAAAATCTCCTTCAGAGACATAATTTCCTTTAGAGGCAGAATCAAACTCTAGTGTTGACACTGCATTATAGTTGGATTTTGACCAGCAATCAGTAGCAAGATGGCCAAACTTGTTGCAGTTGTAACATTGAACCTTTCTCTTATCAAATATCTCATTTCCCTCTTGAACATTCTTATGTTTCTTCTCATCTAGATTAGAAAGTTCTGACTTCTGAGCACCACCACCATTCCTTTTCTTGTTCTCTAGCCATGCTTGCTTCTAGTTCTTCTTGACAAAAGAAGCTTTCAGGGCTTGTTCTATTTCCCTTTTAGAGTTTCTTTCAGTTAGACGCAATTTGTGTGCCTCTAAGTAACTCTGAAGCTCTTCAATTCTCATGGTGCTAGTGTCTTTCAAATGTTCTATGGATACGACTATGTAGTAAAACTGTGGAGTAAGTGATCTTTGTACCTTTTCAACGATTACTTTTACAGAGAGCATTTCTCCACAAGACATCTTCTCATTCATGACCACAATTACACTGGTGATGTAATCAACCACTTTCTCATTGTTTTTCATGATGAGATTCTCGTATTACTTGCATAGGGACTGCAACTTTACTTTCTTCACTGATGCGTGACCACCATAGCACTGCACAAGTTTATCCCACGCTACCTTCACCATCGTCGAGTCAACAATCTTCTCCAACATATTCGTATCCACACAATGATGGATATAAAACAATGCCATAGGATCTTTCTTCCTCGTTTCACGTTGCACATTTCTTTGCGCTTCTGTTGCATTTTCTGCAACTGGCATGTAACCGTCATTGATGAGATCAAGAACATCTTGAGCGCCAAACAACACACGCATCTGAATTGACCACGATTCCAATTCTTTCCTTCAAATACTGGAAGTTTTATATTCAAGCTACCGTTTCCGCCATTCATCTTTGTTCTTGTGCAAATCTCTCAGTTCTCACCAACACCCGTGTTTTCAAATTCACGAGAATCAAGATTTTAATTCTCTTCGATTTTGATCTTCAATTCAACGTGAATTTGAGGAACTAAATCAATTATACACCTCATGTACCCTTGTGTTTCTCTGTGAATCAGAACCAGAGCTCTAGATACCAATTGTTGGAGTTAACAACAAAATTTCATTAATGCACAAGAAGAAGAAGAAGATGATGCAAGAATTATAGATATATATATATATATATATATATATATATATATATATATATATATATATATATATATATATATATATATATATATATATATAGAGAGAGAGAGAGAGAGAGAGAGAGAGAGAGAGAGAGAGAGAACTGTAACTAACTTGTAATTAATTTTCAATCTCAACTTCTCAAATATGTATTATCAAACTATCTTAATCAAGCTTTAGCTTATATACATTCCAACTCAAATGAAATTAAAACCAAATGAAACTGAAATGACAAACTTTAATTTGAATTACATTTAACGCTCCTCCTCCTACTTGGTGCAATCCTTTGAGGGCGGTGCTTGTTTTTTATGTTTCTTTGTGTGATTTGTTAGTCCTTGATAATGTAGTTGTTCTTTTTGTTTGGTGTCTTGTTTTTTTTTCAGTAGTTGGTACTCCTTGTGTCAATTATTTGATCACTTTTATTCGAATTATTTTTCTTATTATTAATATTATTTTTCCTTTTAAAATAAAAATCACGTGTGAATATATTTGATCTTAACGGCTGATCAGAACCTGAAATGGGCCAGAGAGTACGTCTGCGATGCTGGGTGTGATAGATGAGGAGGTGAGGAGGGGGTGTACCTGCAAGCCACTCCGATGCTAAAGTAAAGATCGGGAGAAAAGAAGGCAAGTACAAAGTATGTGTGTCTTAGGATGACTTAGAATACCTGACCCCCTCAAATGAGAGGGCTTTTATAATGCCCCCAGCGCTTGGCCATTGGTCCCTATTTTTTGGGCGAGATATTCACTCTCCATAGAATAGGTAACTGCCATAAACTAGCCGTTAGGACAGGCAGAGGTGCCCAAAACTAGTCGTTGCCACAGGCAGAGGCGTAGTCGCGGGCATAGGTGTCGTGACCGTTTTTAGATGGTGGAACCGTGTGTGACAGGCAGGAACTACTGGGGAGGGGTAGATGATTCTGGAGGTCAACCGACCAACCTTTTCCAGTAGAAGGGATGAAAGATAAATGTTGCCCTTTATTGGCTGGACTTAGGCAATTGGGCCATTCTGGTAGCAGAAGCGGATTGGGTCATGCCTAGCCATTGGGCCAGTCCGGAACAGGAGCCCCCCAAGTCGTTGCTCCCGAGCATGAGAGTGATGACTTAAGGGTAGCTCGCAGTCTCGGGGAGGACCAGACATGGTCGTCGCCGATTGCTGAGATGAGGTTGTTCCGCAGTGCCCGAGGGAATCTGTGCTCGGGGAACCTATAACGTTACCTGGCGTTCCCGACTTGCGGGGAACCCAACGGTTGATGTGATTTGAAGGGGTGGAGTGCCACGCGTGCCTCGAGCTACGTGCTGCATTTAATGCGTGATGATGGCTAGGCTAGGGTCATGATGATGCCCCTAGCCGCACGTGCTCGTGCACGTGCCCATGGACTATCTATAAATAGAGGGAGAAGCTGCTCATTTTCACTTTTCGTTTCTCTCTCTTCCTTTGCTCTCTGTTCTGTATTCCTTCGTTCAACGCCGTTCAACCACCGTACTCGCAGCGACCAGAGCTCTTTGACCCCCTAACTTCCTTCCTCGGCCACGTAAGTACCTGAACTGATCTCTGTTATAGTTTTTTTTTCACTTTCTGCTTCCTTAGTATGCATGTGGTTAGGGCGAAACTGTGTAGTGTAAGGGCTGTTTCCGGTGATTGTTGGTGGCTGACGGTGGTTAGGCCATCTTCCAGTGTCGCTAGACCCTTAAATAATTAGGCTTTTTAGTTGATTATGACGCCATTGCGATAATGGATGCGTTCGTCGTCGGTGGAACCCGTGAACCTTCCGTTGTACTTATGAGTTTTCCGGTGGGTCTCCAACGGAAGTTCTGGGTAATGTACCATGAAGGACCTCCTGCGCACATTGGAGGGGCTGCCCTGAGCGTCCCCTTGCACTGTTGTTGTGCCATTTGAGTAGGGCTTAGGTCGAGGACGTTGTCCTCGGGCCTTCGCGCGCCCTTTCACTTGACTAGCGGTGGAAGGGTGTATTTGAATTTGTCATCGAATTCACTTTTGTCCCCTGCTTTTCAGGTAAAGGAGATGTCACGCGAAGCTGAGGATGAAATCCTGAGAGATCTGTCCGAGGAGAGCTCCTCAGAGGATAACGATACTGAAGATACCTCCGATCCCCGGGACGCTTGAGAAACACCTACTTTGAGGACTACCGTGGAAGAGTGGTCTGTTGAGGATCCTCGGGAGCATGCCTCCCTCTTTGCCTCTTACACCAGAGATGCCTTCACGACAGTGGGGGCTGAGGGTGAGTGGAAGATTCATTTCCCTAGGGAGGATGACCGCATTTTCTCAGCATACGGGGAAAGGTTCCCTATGTATGAATATGTCTTCAAAGAGATAGGGTTAAGGCTGCCCTTACAGATTTTCAGATGGCGGTCTTTGTGCATCTGGACCTGGCGCCCCCACAATTACATCCAAACTCGATTGCCTTCTTACGGGCATTCGAGCTGACATGCGAATATCTATAAATCAGAGTTACTTCTTTAGAATCTTCCATCTTCAGCACCAAGTTTCAGGAAGGAAGTTCAGATGGGTCTCCCTGAAGCAGGGGAAGAAGTTATTCAATCCTTTTTCTGAGTCCATTAGGACTTTTAAGGAAAGGTTTTATATCATTGAGCCCATGTCAGAGAGGGCCACAGACTCCACTTTTATCTGGGAGGTTTCGACGGATGAGACCGGGGAAGCCCTTATCGACGAGCAGGGAAAAATACTGGGGCAGAGGCTGTTGAGGTTCCCCTTGTACTGGAGCGGGGATCATTTCATCCGGGGAACTGATGGCTACACCGCCAACTCGCATATGCTCGACGAGGATGATAGGGCCAGCTACGAGAAACTGGTGGGTTTTGTCAACGGATTTACCCCTGCTTAGTGCGTGACCAAGAGTGGGGATCCAATTTACGAAGAAGATGAGGGCCTAAGTTGGAGAGCCACTTTATTAATACGAAGGAGCTCCTCAAGTGCAACACTCGTGAGGAGGCTCTAGAACTGCTGGGTATCCTTTTACTTCTTCTTAGCTTATTTGGATTGTTATCGTCCCCGTTTTCTAATGTGCTCGTTGTTTTGCAGGTAAAATGTCTTCTTCCCACTAACGAATGGTGAAGAATGTTCATGCAAAACTCATGGGGGCCAAATGATCGGGAAAAGCCTCCTCTGTAAACGGGGTCGGGGACCTCCTCATCTGCTCTATCGGCCGTCCAGACATCCCCCATGCCAGTAAATTCAAGGCCTAAGCGCCAACGAACGGGCGATATCTTGGACCTTACCAAGGAGGGGGAGAAGAGTAGATTTGAGCTACCCCCGTGCCTTCACAACAGGAGATTCTTCGAAGGCACCTCTTTGGCACTTCCTCGGGTGGAGTCTCTGAAGCTCGAGGAGATAGACCGTCCGACCAAGAGAAAGATACTGGCTCAGGATGCTGCTGCTCTGATAAGGGTCCTAGAAATGGTGGTGATTTACACCGAGGAGGGTTCCCTTCATGACTCCGAGCTGAATAAGGCCCAGGCTGTAAATGCGGTCCTGGAAGAGAAGTTGAAGCAGTTCGAGGAGGATTAGGCCAGGGCCGTTGAGGAGGCGGTGAAAAAGTACAAAGATAAGCTGGCCAAGGTCAACGTGGAGAAGGATACCCTTGCAACGGAAAAGAAAGCCGCGGAGGACATGGTCGAACAATTGAGGACCGCCACTGCTCCCGCTGAGGACGAGAGCGAGGAAGTGAAGAGACTGAAGACTCGGGCTGATCTGGTCGCCCGGATTACCCAGGCGGAGGATGACTGCATGGGCATCGCCGAGGATGCTTTCAACAATGTTGTGGAATAGCTGAGGATCGTGAACCCCGAGGTTAAATTGTCCACCGAGGGGGTCGGGTTCCTTTACAGCATGGTGGACGGCAAAATCGTCATCCCCGACTTCCTTTTAATCAGCGAGGAACAGGCGCAACCTTCCCGTGAAGAGCCTTAGCCAACGACCGAGTGATTTTCCTTTCAATCGTACTTTCGACTTACGTGTCGTGTTTTTTTGTAATTTTTTTGTATGGGGCTTGGACCCTTTGTAATGTAACAAGCACAATCGTGGCCCTTGTGGCCGTTCATATTGTAATGTTTATTTTCGGCCAATGTCGTTTGTGTATGATTTGCTTTGGATGCATGTTTTTACTTTGCTTTATTTTCGCTAAGTGTCAAAATGTTGCTCAATATGCGTGCCCGTCATAAGGGCTACTTTAGTAAATTATTTGTTATTTTTGGGGTTTGCCCGACATGATGTGTTCGACAGTGAGGGGAACTGGTTGAAAGCCCTGGGTAGCTTCCGGGCATGAGGGCGGAGCTCAGGCCGCGTTTGTGGTCTGATTTTGCGGCGTGAACTTCCCATCGCGAGCTAGGTGTTCTTACTATCGTGGTACTTGGATGACGGCGGGCTTGGTCGAGGGACCGCTGTCGTGCAGGGGTTTTGCTCGTTCCAGAGCAAAAGCCTACCTTGATTTATTCTAGTATGCAGCGCTTGTACCTGGGCACGCACTTATGGTCGGTGCGTTATGCTCATCGTGTCGACGGAGCATGCCGACGGTTAAGGCCTTAGCTATAATATTGCTTTAGCTTTTCGACGTTCCATGGTTGAGCGAGTTCTTCCACATCAAGATGTTCTAGGTAGTAGGCCTCATTCTCTGTTTTTTCTTGAACATGATAGGGCCCATCCTAGTTAGCGGCGAGTTTGCCTTCTCGAGAATCTTTGTGATTCATCCTTAGGACGAGACTGCCTACTTGGAATTCTCGTCGTATGACTTTGGCGTTATGCCTAATTGCAAGTTTTTGTTTTAACGAGGCCTCGCGGAGGGCTGCTCCTGACCGGACCTCTTCGACGAGATCGAGCTCCTCCCTTAGTGCCTCGCTATTTGTCTCCTCGTCCAGGGGAGCTTTAGTCCGCCTGGAGGGCACATGTATCTCAATAGGGATTACTACATCAATCCTGTATGCTAGATGAAAAAGGGTTTCCCTGGTCAAGGAGTGGGCGTAGTATGGTAGGCCTAGAGCATGCTGTGCAGCTCCTCGATCCACTGTTTCTTCGTTTCGTCTAGTCTTCGGTTGAGGCCTCGTAGGATTACACTGTTTACTGCCTCGGGTTGCCCGTTAGTCTGGGGATTCTCGACGGACGCAAAGTGTTTCTTGGTGCCTAGTTGGGCGAAAAACTCCTGAAATTTTGTGTCCGTGAACTGTGTCTCGTTATCGGTGACAATTGCTTGGGGGATGTTGAAGCGAGCAAGGATGTTCTGCTTGTAAAAGCGGAGTATGTTGTGGGCGGTTATTTTGGCCAGAGCCTCTGCTTCTATCCACTTTGTAAAGTAGTCATCGCCTACTATTAGATACTTGTTCTGATTCGACCATACGACGAATGGTCCGAGGATATCTAGGCCCCATCATGCGAAGGGCCACGCGGAGGACATTGCTTTGAGTTCATTGGGCGGTGCCAAGTGCATGTCCCCGTGTCGTTGGCATTTGTCGCATTTCTTCACATGTTCCTTTGCGTCATGCCGCATGGTTGGCCACTAATATCCTGCTCGTAGAGCCTTCCTGGGGAGGGATTTTCCCCTGAGGTACTGGGCGTTGATCCCCTCATGGATCTTGCACAGGACATGGGCGACCATCTCTTTCTCAAAACATTTGAGGAGAAGGATGGAGAACCCTCACCTGTAAAGCTTATTTTCGACCATGACGTAGGAGCAGGCTCTGTACCTGACTATGCTGGCTTTCTTAGGGTCGGATGGTAGTTCGTCCCTGGCGAGGTAGTTGTAGACTGGGGTCATCCATCAATTACTATCGCCAATGACGTGCACGTCAAGGGTCGTAGAATTTTTCTCGATGCTGGGTCGAGGAAGTACTTCGTGGATGACAGATTTGTTTCCACCTTTCTTTTTCGTGCTCGCCAGCTTTCACAAAACATCTGCTCGGACATTGTGTTCGCGGGGAACATGATTTACCTCTACCGACGCGAAATTTATCATCTTTTCCTTGACCAAGGTCAAGTATTCATATAGGTTGTCGTTCATGGCCTGATATTCTCCCCGAACCTGGAGGTCCACGAGTTCAGAATCAATGCAGATGACGACTTCCTTGGCTCCTAGGTCTTCGGTAAGCCGTAGACCCGCGAGGAAGGCTTCGTATTCGGCCTAATTGTTGGATGTGGGGAAAGATAAGGTAAGTGAGACCTCGACGAGGATCCCTTCTTCATTTTCCAAGATGATGCTTGCCTTGCTCCCTGCCGAGCTAGATGCTTCGTCGGGGAAGATTGTCCACTTACGAGCCCCGCAAACGGGGGAATCGGGAAAGGTCATCTCCGCGACAAAGTCGGTCAACACCTGAGCCTTGCAGAATTTTTTGCTCTCATACTGGATGTCAAACTCAGATAGTTCCAGTGACCACTTGAGCATTTTTCTGGCCATGTCTGGACGGCCTAACAGTTGCTTCACGGGCTGGTCCGTACGTACCACGATTGTGCGGGCTAGAAAGTAGCGCCTTAGCCTCCTCGCAGCATTGATAAGGGCTAGGGGAACTTTCTCTATTTGCTGGTATCTCAGTTTTGGTCCTTGCAGCGCTTTGCTCGTGAAATATATGGGCTTCTGCCCCTCAGGCGTTTCACGAATGAGGGCGGCGCTGATGGCCTCGGTCGCGACGGCGAGATAGAGATACAGTGTTTCCCTGTTATCTGGCCAGGAGAGGACCAGTGGTTTTGCTAGTGCTTGTTTCAGGTGGAGGAGGACTTTGTCGCATTCCTCTCTCAATTTAAAAGCTGCCTCCTTGCGGATGAGTTTGAAAAAGGGGAGTGCGTGTTGAGCATATTTTGCCACGAAACGGGACAGCGACGCAAGCATCCCATTTAGGAATTGGATGGAATTCTTCGAGTTCGACGTAGGGAACTCGGAGAAGGCTCTGCACTTGTCGGGGTTAGCTTCGATTCCTCATTCTGTTAGATATAATTTGAGGAACTTTCCTTCTCGTACCCCGAACGTGCTCTTCTCCGGGTTGAAGCGCATCCTGTACTTCCTAGCCTGCTCGAAGACTTTCTTCAAATGGATCGTGTGATCGAATTCTTTATGGGATTTCACGATCATATTTTTCATATAGACTTCTAGCATATCCCCGATTTCTCCTTGGAAGACCTTGTTCATCATTCTTTGGTAGTGTCGTAACCCGAAATTTGACCTCCCCTTTTGCCTTTTGCATAAGCATGTGCATTCGCATCGCTGGCATACATATCCACACTTTTTCTCTATGTTTTTGTTGCAGGAATATTCAGGTTTTTCTAAACCCGATTAATCATATCCTCACAAGGCCATCATATCATTAACACAAGAAAAAAAGAGGGTTTCTATGCCTATTCATCAAAGCAAAAGGTTGAAAATCAGAGCCATGGCCATAACACCTTTTTTCAAGCAAATTGGGAAAATATTGGTCGTGTTAATCGATTAACCATTTGCTAGTGCAAAGTGGTTAATCGATTAACCCTTGTAAAATTGGCAGATTCTGCTGCATTTTCATGACATCAACTTTTCCTCTACTCTTTTGGGGTCTCCTTAGTGCTAGCATTGTGTGGAATATTCTAGACATTTCTAGACATTTCAAGACCTTTCAAGAGACTTCATGGCATTTATTCCAATACATCACTTTGGATCAATAATAGCATGTAACTTCATTTTCGAGAATGAGGACCATTTGATTTGGACTTGCATTGGGATTGCTCCACTGAGTTAACCAACTAACTAACTGAGTCAACTTTCGACTCGGTGAGTTAGGTGCAACTAACTCCAAAGCAAGCTCCAAAGCACACTCCAAACCTAAGTTACTCCAAAGCTAGCCTCTATATAAAGAAACCCTCACCATTTCACAAGGGGGCTTGAATCATTTTCACATTTCTTCACTCTCCACTCTCTCATTTCTCTCAATTCTCTCTGCATTTTCTGCAGTTTTTACACATTCATCTTCATCTTCTTCCCAAAAACCGTACTAGAGCTTAATTCTCACTATTGAAGAGTAGCACATTTCACATTGAAATTGCTTTCTCTTGAGCTAAGCCTCCATCACATTGCATTTCTTCTTGGATCTCTGCAATTACAGCAAATTCCATTTGCAATTCAAGTGATTACTTCAATCGTTTCGGTGCAAATTCGATTTCAGATATTTTATCGCATTTTGATCGGTTTCGCTACGATTTAAGCACAAGCTCGGAATTCTATGATTTTCTTGGCCTCTACTCACCACATTTCACCCACAACAATCACCAAGGCAATTCTCCTCCTTGTAGGTTGGTAATTCTCGCTTGATTTACTGTTTCAATCGCTTTCGCGCGTTTACGATGTAGTTTCGATAGTTTTCAGTATTGATTAATCATGTGATTGTTTGGTATTTGATCTCCATGTTTAATGCTTCCAAATGATGATTAATTTCTTTTACTTGATGTAATTTTCGTGTACAAATCTATGCCATAACATGTGGATGTTTGGATAAGTGATTAATTGCTGGAAGTGATTTTGAAAATTGTTTTTTCTGCCACTGCTCCAGGGTTAATCGATTAACCATTTGCTAGTGCAAAATGGTTAATCGATTAACACCTCTGTTTTAGAAATTTTTTGCTGTTTTTCAAGGGTTAATCCATTAACCACTTTGCACTAGCAAATGGTTAATCGATTAACACTGAACCAGAATGCCATTTTTGCCTATTTTCAAGCTTGTTTGATCTCCTTTCCTCATTTAACTCCCATGGCTTGATATGCTTGATATTTGTGGATGTTTTATGAGTTGTTTAACTTCTGTTTAAAGTATACATGCAAAATTTTGATGCACGATTTGTCGATTATGGAATTATTTGCATGAGCATGTAGATTCTTGCACACTTTTGTTCACTTGATAACATGATTTGTGATGCATTCTAATTGACATTTGGTACTGCCTTGCAATTTCATTCTTGATCATATTAAGTTTGTTCTTCATTGAGCAAATTTAATCTTGTATAATCAATAATCCTCACATTTGCTTTAAAAATCTTCCGATCCGTTTGGAAGATTGTTGGATGGGTCATTCCTCTTGATCAATTGATTGAAACATTGTTTTGATTATTCAATATCCCCTTGCTTTTCTCTCTAGGATTCTTTTGAGCCTTGTCCTCTTTATCCCCTGCTGAGCCGGAAGTCTGCACGACGCACTAGAGCATTGTACAAATTAGCGTTGTTACTCTGTCAGTTTCAATCTCCGCACTATACTTTGGTGCTAGAGAAGGGATGAGAGTGGAGAATTCCTACACTCATCTTGATTATTTTGGGTAGGGGCGAATGACCCTGTGCCTGGAATAATCGTCTCTATCTCCAGAGTGTAGTGTTCTCAGCCCCTAGTCGAGTCGATCCTTGATCACTCTTTCCCCTTTTCAATCTCTCTTTTTGATCAATCACCACTTCATTAGTTAAATATCTTTGTCACTTTGGGTTAGCCACCTCCTTTTGGTTAAACACCCTTTCTTTTAGGCAATCATTTCCTGTTCACTCCCCATCAAAGTGGTAATCATTCTTTCTTTGGTTAATTGCCAGTCAAACTGTCAAAACCAATTCTCTTTTTCCCCTACAGTCATAATCTTTTTCTTTGGTTAATCATAGTTTACCTGTTAAACACCGAAACCCCAGAGGAGTTCATAACCTTCTCTTGGTTCTTCCTCCCTTTTTATTTTTTAACCACTGCCTATCAGTTAAAACACCAATCTGTACCTATTCTTAGTTAACCAGAGTCTATCTGTTAACATACTGAGCTTCTTTTGAGTTAGTCACCTTCTCTTGGTTAATTACTCATTTCTTTTCGGTTAATAATAGTCTTTCTGTTAGCCCCGAATCCCCTTTGGGTCATAAACTTTGCTTGGTTCCACACCCGTCCTTTGGGTCACAACCTTTGCTTGGTTCCACACCCATTCTTCGGTTAACCACTATTTATCAGTTAATATACCAAAATCCCTTCAGAGTCAAACCTGTTCTCTTGGTTCAGTACTCTATCTTTTGGTTCATCACAGTCTGTCTGTTAACACCAAACACTTTTCTCCTCACAGAGCCTTAACCTCTTTTTTTCGGTTAGTCATTTTCAGTCAGTTAACATACCGAATCCTTATTCTCTCGGTTTTGACACCATCCCATTTTTGGTCCCCAGTAGGGTCATTAACCCTCTGATCCCCAACATAGTCACTCTTAATCTTTTGGTCCTTTAACTTCTTAGTTTTGACACCATTCCTTCCGCTTTATCCTCAGCAAAGTTACTACTCTTTCTTTGTCTTTTATTCTTGGTTTTGACACCAATTCTTTTGCATCCCTAGTGGAATCTTTCTATTTCTTTTGCTCTTGGTTTTAACACCATTTTTCATTTCCTTTTCCTGTCTTTGTTCCCTGAACTACGTAGGCTCTGAATTCCTCATTGCACTATGAGGATACGTAGGCAAGAGATTGCGAAATCTTGGCGAGCCACCTTCTTCCATTCTTCTTCTCTTCCCTGGTTCCTTGAATTACGACGCTCTGATTTCCTCATTGCACTATGAGGGAACGTAGGCACAAGGGACCTAATCCTCTGCGAGCACTCTTTTTCTTTATCTATTCTCTCTCCTCTTTTAGCTAGAAGCCTTTAGATAGATAACTCATCTAAGCCTAGAAGCAAGTGAAATGGTTTCCGCCGAGTATGGCGGACGCGTAAGGTGCTAGTACCTTCCTTTTGCATAAACAACCCCCTTACCCGTTTCTCTTCCCCTTGGGTTTTATCGATATTTACCCTGTCCTCTGGGACTAAATAAAGTTCGGTGGCGACTCTGTTATATCTTTAAGTGTGCAATTCACTCAGGTATAATCCAGCTAGCTTCAGGTAGGTAGCGCCAGCGTTTTTCAAGCTGAAGGGCATTGCGTTGTAGTAATAGTTGCCTAATTCGGTCATGAAAATTGTGTACCTTTTGTCGCTTTTTGCCATGGGTATTTGGTTATAGCCTGAATACGCGTCCATGAAAGATAACAATTTAAAACCAGCGGAATTATCAACTAATTTGTCTATATTGGGGAAGGGATATGCGTCTTTAGGACATACCCTATTAAGATCGATATAGTCAACATACATGCAGCATTTTCCATTTAATTTTTTAACGAGTACAACATTGGATAGATAATAGTGTACTTGGCCTCCGAAAATAAAATTTGCCTCTAGGAGGTCTTTTACAGCCTGTTCGGCAGCCTCCGTTTTCTACAGAGACTACTTTCGTCTACGTTGAGCTACTGCCCTAGCGGCGGGGTTGATGGTGAGTTGGTGGTAGGCCACCTCAGGATCTAGCCCGGGCATCTCCGCGGCGCTCCGCGGCATCTCGGGGAGTCCGGTCCCGTTCTTTACTCCTTGATGGGGGTCGTCACCGAGCAGGACAAGTTCGAGCTCGCCATATGGAATCTGGCGCATCTAATGGGAGGTCTTGCTGCTACTGGTCGATGTTGAAGAGCCGCTCGAACATTGATGGATCTCATTCCCTTTCCTTTTTTGATCGTTTTGGTCGTCCTCGGAGAAGCGGATGTCAAGGTAGATGGAGTCGACGCAGGGCAGCAGCTTTGCCTCTTCGGAGCTGCAGGGCAGAGCAGGCTTGCTGGGAGTCTTCGGCTCGGCGGCGATCGTGTTCAGCCCTTTGGAGGCTGCCTCGAAACATCTCCTCGTTGCTTGGATGTCTCCGTGAAGAGTGGCAACGAGACCCTTAGAAGTGTAGTACTTCATCTTTAGGCCGCGTAAAGATGCATTGGTAGAGGGATGGGAAGTCATTGACTAGGAACTGGACTTTGATGGACCTGGCCGTTTCTGCAAACCCGAAAGTCACAATCAGTTCCACGTACCCCCAAGGCTTTGTGACTGACCCGTTAAAGCCTTGTAGGTTAGAGCCTACATAGGTCGTCAAGTACGTCTCATCCAGCTAGAGGATGGAGAATAGATGGGAATACATGATATCGACCGAGCTGCCTTGATCGACCAGGATTCGGTGAACATCAAAGTTGGCCATTTGTGGTCTCATGATCAACGAAATGCTTGAGTTGGGAGCCCCACAGAGGAGTTTCTCACGGTAGAAGGTGATGGGGGCCGACTCTCCCCGGACTTTATCAAGCGTGGAACTCTGGTTCGAGCTCGTGTTGATTAGGTGCTCGAACTTCCTCTTGACGGAGCCCACAGTAACCTTGTTAAAGCCCCCTCCGGAGATGACCATGGCGGGGGGGAAGGTTTCCCATGGGTTGTGCGCAGCGAAGTAAGGGGGGACATTGAGCCCCTCGGGGATGTAGAAAACTTCAAGCCACGAGATGCTCATGGCAACCTGAAGGCTGGTGTCTTTCGAGGAAGGCACCTCTTCCTCGACCTTCTTGGACTCCTGGGCATCCTACCGTGGAGTGTAACACCCCACTTTCCCATTTTATAAAATCTAAGAATATTACAGATAAAATCAGAGTTTTCAACTTTTATAAGTAGGATGCTACACCAATAAAATCAACATCAAAACTTCTTTTCATTAAGTGAAATAAAACAGCGGAAATAATCATTTCATAAGTTCACGGCACACTTGCCAACATACTCCAAAACTCCACATTAAACTCGTGGTCCTCAAAATTATTAAATTTAAAAGAGATACGTAACAAAATTCATTACAAAATAATTAATAAAATCCCCAAAATTCCCGTGTTACGTATCAGAGCGACTCCTACGACTCGAACAGGCAACACGCACTCCAAGCAACTCAAGTACCTGGATTATCTGTACTTACGAAGAAGCACAGACACAACAACAACAAAGGGGTGAGAACTACATTCAATAATAAACGGTGAATAATACATATTAAGGGTAGTTACTCACAACCAATCATACAATCACATAATCACGACCTACTTGTCACTCGCAACCATAACTCAATCAACATATAATAATAATGCAATGCGACTCAACAACAGACACAATGCATGTGGTACCAAAATCACCATGGTTCATTCAATCGAACCCGGATAAATCACATACACCCCTACTTGGCAATGATTCATCCCACCACACTCCACATTGGAGTTCGGATGAATCACATACACTCCTTCTGAGCAATGATTCATCACCACCGACACCATGAAATGCACAATAACGAATATGTACACAACACACCTGCATAATAAAATTACACATTCTCACAATCCTCCTGATCACACATAAAATAGTCATTCACCACAACACAATTTACACACAAAACACATGTATAATAATCAGTTATACATTTACACGATCCTCCTGATCACGCGTAAGCCATACGCTTACCGTAATTCTCACCGGAATTACCTCACCTACAACACAACATCCTCACACACAAATTATGCACACGAGACTATCCTCAAGTAAAATACACGATCCTCATTGATCCCAAGTGGGTCATGCGCTCAACGCAGTTCGCCAAGAATTACCTCTGCTACCCCAAGACAGCTCGCACCTCGCACAAACAGTGCCACACAACACATTCTGCATGCCTCACAAGGCACTCGTCCACTAATTAGCTAATTACTAAATAATTCACCAAAACTACTAAATAAATTATTTTTATCACCAATCCTACATTTCTCAAGGTCTGACATCTATCCCCAACCTCTCAAACCAAAAGAAACCACTTCGGACGCGAAAACTTGAAGGAAATCGCAAAACGGCAAAATTTTGCACCCTCGCTGGCCATACACGTATTGCCTTGTGCCATACGTGTATTGCCCAGCTCGCTCGCCATCCCTATGCGTATCCTACACGTACAGCCTCTCCTCCCACCCTGCCATACGCGTATTGCCCTACCTATTACACGTATAGGCAGAGACCTGTTTTCCATCAAAAAGCCCATTCTCAGATCCAATACACGCATCCCCTTCTCATACGCGTAATGCCTCTCCCTTACGCGTAATGCCCAAGCTCCATACGCGTACCGTTACGCGTACGGGCATAGGGCCGTGCCAATCCTCCTTTTGGCCCTCCCATACGCGTAATGACCATAGCCGTACGCGTATTGCCTTACCTGATACGCGTATGGCCAGATCTATTACGCAAACTCAGTTTCCCCACACCAGTTTGGGTTCTGCTATGGGATCCTCACTTTTCCACTCTAATTCAGTCCTAAAATTAGTTCTACATCAGTTTTATAACCTACAATTTCACCCTACATATTTTACCTATTATGACTAATCGAAAATACAGTCTTAGATCTAATTTCGTGCCCTCAACCTGCATCAAAACAGATCTGCAACCAAATGCATTCATACAGCAACAACAATACAATTTATACACGAAAACCATACTATCATCAACGATTCAATACATACCAAACATCAAACATTCATATCATACTCTGACTTTCATCAACCAATAAGCATACGAAAATCCTATGAGGGAAAGGACCCCTCACTACCCTTTCATGTTATTATCACCTGTATTGAACCCATTCCCCCCTCCCCTTACCTCGAATTTCCTGATCAAATTCCTGCGAAATTGATGAAGATGAGTGCCCTAGCTCTTCCTTGTTCTTCCCTTGTTCCTCTTTCTCTTTTCCAATTCTGATTATGGCTAACTCTCCCACTAACCCTCACTAATCTTAGCTTAATTACTAAACTGCCCTTAATTCATCCACTAGCCCATTATCAAATTAATTAAAAATCAGATTTTAATTCACTAATAATATTAATAATAATAATAACCATAATAATAATAATAGTAATAATAATATTAATAATCTTAGCCATATTAATAATAATAATAATCACCTCACTATCGTTATTAACTATGCCCACACATAACCCAACATTACATTATCGTTATCCCGACATCTCCATTTACCGGTTCCGCTAAGGACACTACGCCTACGCGCTCAACCACACACACCCTTAACAAGGCCAAACAAACAAAATAGCACTGACGACCAAATAATTTAAAATGGGGTGTTACAACTCTCCCCCACTTAAATTATTTTCGTCCTCGAAAATATACTGAGACGAACCACTCCGGATACGACTCTCGCATCCGACTAACCAACTATCATGCCAATAAAAGGTACACCACGAATAACACACTGACAAGATGCAATGCCCATACAATGCACTTGATGATTAACTCACGACTCAAAGAATACCCAAGATAAGAACACCTAGGTTCACTCTAGAACGAGAACACAGCAAGATCGTTACCCTCACCCTAGGTAACAATCCCCTAATTCCCCACATAGGAATTAGCTCCACGCACTCGAACCATCACGATGGAAATGAGGCGACAACAAAAACAAGAACATAGAGTTCCACGACCCAACATCGTTTCTGCAACCTCTACATAACCATAATACCAACATCCTTGTCATACAACATTATTACAACAATGTTACGTTCCACCAATCGAACATATAACCAAAACATCCATCTACATAGTAGCCCATGAATAATATTTAACCTTTCATCTAACACTTCCATTCTGAAACGTCCAATGATCTCATCATTCCCACGTGTTTCCAATGTTCAACCTATGAACCCTCACAAGTCACACACGCATAAGCGAAATGTACCACATCACGCTTTCGATGCGGACTCTGATTACTCGCCACAATCAACTCTACCAATTTTATATCCAACTCCTGACTCTCTTTAATATTCACCAGAAGGGTCATAGTTCATTTCTAATATACCCAACCTCACACTCTACTGTGTTCTCATAAACCAGACACAAGTCTCTGAACTACTCAAATAATTCTAATCCGCTGACCATCAAAACAGACATGTATAAAACTTTCGACTTAACTCATCAGGCACGATATTAATTCCACCAATAGGATAATTCTAGCTAAAGTAATAACTCATCAGGAATCCCAACCATCCTCGTTGTCTCGTACTCCATTATTTACTACTAAACAGGTATGCAATGTCCTTGTGATTACTAAACACTTCGAACCCAAAACCGTAAAAATAATACCTCCAGATTCTCAACACAAAAGTAACCGCAACTCTCTTGAAATCATGAATCCTCAATTGTCGTAAAACATAAGCCACAACCTTACCATCTTGCATCACCACACTGGCTAAACTCATCATAGACACAGTCCACCACCTCACAAACGGTTTGTTAGGATCACGTAGAATCAAAACTGGAGCCGTTGACAAATTCTACTTCAGCCCCCTCAAACTTTCCTCACAATAAACATCCAAAGCAAACGACTTACCCTTTGCAAGTCAGCTGAAGTAGTGAAAATGCTAACTTGGAAAACCTTCCATAACCTCCGGTAATAACCACTAAAGTCCAAAAAGTTTCTAATCACCTTAACCGACTTCGGAGCCTCTCATCGTAGACCTGCATCTACCTCTATGGATCCATAACAATACCATCATCAGTAACACATCTGAGAAAACTAACCTTTCTCTATCCAAAATTCTCACTTGAATAATTTAGCATAAAAATTCCTTTCTTTTCAACACTTGCAACTCGACTCTCAAACACCCTACATAGTCTCCTTCTGACTTTATAATAGATCCGAGTATCCCTAATAAACACCACTCCAAACTCATCCAATCATGTCCAGACTCACATAAAAGCTTAACCGAGTAAATAACAACTTATTCTGATGATAACAACCATAACCCGCCACATGAAATCGATCAGAGCCTCAACTCGCCCAAATTCACCACTCTTATCAAACTTTCCCAACAATTGTAATTCCAATCAAACTCAACCACACTATTCCAATCATCTATTCTTGAAAGTGGACACTTATTCTCAATCTTACCTTATTCAACTATCAGTAATCCATACCCAACTTCATTCTCTGGACAATCCAAATCCCACAAATTCCAACATGTATCAGCAATCATCCCAAAAGAACTCTCAATCTCAATATTACATCCACACCCAAGGGTTTTCTCAAAATTCCCTTAAATGCTCTAAAACTCTAAGAACTCCAAAACTCATCAAAACTCTAAGTTTTTCTCTCCATAGCCTCAATACCCTTATACACATCACGCTTGTTATTCCATCCGGAAACACATTTGGGAATCATGCACAACTGGCAGCCCTTCACTGTGGCTTTCCTGTCAATTCCAGTACACTATTAACGCAGACATAACCAATATCTTAGTCTCATATCCTAATAGTTCTTCCACTTACTTAGCAGATAAAAACTTCAACTATTCACCTTCGTCCAATTTAAGTTCACTTTCTGTACGGAGTCATTGGCATCAGACTCGTATCAAGTGCTGAATCAATAGCCACCTCTACCTCATTAATACGCATGTGATTCACTTATCTCGCCTGAAAATAAATTCAAAAATTCGTAAACCACAGGTAACTCAACATATGTAACTTCACTACTAACTCGCCATAACGCGAACGTTAATACATCGAGACTTCGCCCAATAGATGTCCACCCATTCGCTCAGCACACAAAGATACCAGTTCTCTACCATTACCCAACTCGGATCCACCCTCAGAAAGACATCAGGGATTACCCAACACTGGCATATCTCTAGCTATCACTTGTTCTCTACTCACTGAAAAGCAATCGCCAATAATACCTGCTTGTCCTCCCTCGGAGACATCCTTCAACTTGATCGTCCGACAAGTACTTCTCTTCTACCTCTTCTTCAAATAATAAAGATCTATACCGAATCAACACAACCATCTTCCACATCACATGCTATCTTAATTGTCAAGGCGCATCTATCCATTCATCTTGATTCCGACTACTATCAACAAGAGATTGAGGGTGATCAGTTACCTAATTTGTTCATAGACAGCCGGTCATCCTGATGAAGTATAGACCCTTCCTTACCAACCATGATAACACTCAATTACTTACCAATCCGTCCTTCCAGAGTGGAAGTATCCTGGAGAAGCACCAGCTTCTCCCCCACTTATCTCAACCTCAACTCCTGCAACCAACGGTTAGAAGACAAGCACGTACCGACAGTGTTCTACACACATGTCGCATACCACGACACAACTCATACTAGACAAGTAGGATGCTACACCAATAAAATCAACATCAAAACTTCTTTTCATTAAGTGAAATAAAACAGTGGAAATAATCATTTCATAAGTTCACGACACACTTGCCAACATACTCCAAAACTCCACATTAAACTCGTGGTCCTCAAAATTATTAAATTTAAAAGAGATACGTAACAAAATTCATTACAAAATAACAATTAATAAATTCCCCAAAATTCCCGTGTTACGTATCAGAGAGACTCCTACGACTCGAACATGCAACACACACTCCAAGCAACTCAAGTACCTGGATTATCTGTACTTTCGAAGAAGCACAGACACAACAACAACAAAGGGGTGAGAACTACATTCAATAATAAACGGTGAATAATACATATTAAGGGTAGTTACTCACAACCAATCATACAATCACATAATCACGACCTACTTGTCACTCGCAACCATAACTCAATCAACATATAATAATAATGCAATGCGACTCAACAACAGACACAATGAATGTGGTACCAAAATCACCATGGTTCATTCAATCGAACCCGAATAAATCAAATACACCCCTACTTGGCAATGATTCATCCCACCACACTCCACATTGGAGTTCGGATGAATCACATACACTCTTCTAAGCAATGATTCATCACCACCGACACCATGAAATGCACAATAACGAATATGTACACAACACACCTGCATAATAAAATTACACATTCTCACGATCCTCCTGATCACACATAAAATAGTCATTCACCACAACATAATTTACACACAAAACACATGTATAATAATCAGTTATACATTTACACGATCCTCCTGATCACGCGTAAGCCATACGCTTACCGTAATTCTCACCGGAATTACCTCACCTACAACACAACATCCTCACACACAAATTATGCACACGAGACTATCCTCAAGTAAAATACACGATCCTCATTGATCCCAAGTGGGTCATGCGCTCAACGCAGTTCGCCAAGAATTACCTCTGCTACCCCAAGACAGCTCGCACCTCGCACAAACAGTGCCACACAACACATTCTGCATGCCTCACAAGGCACTCGTCCACTAATTAGCTAATTACTAAATAATTCACCAAAACTACTAAATAAATTATTTTTATCTCCAATCCTACATTTCTCAAGCTCTGACATCTATCCCCATCCTCTCAAACCAAAAGAAACCACTTCGGACGCGAAAACGGGAAGGAAATCGCGAAACGGAAAAATTCTGCACCCTCGCTGGCCATACGCGTATTGCCTTGTGCCATACGCGTATTGCCCAGCTCGCTCGCCATCCCTACGCGTATCCTACGCGTACAACCTTTCCTCCCGCCCTTCCATACACGTATTGCCCTACCTATTACGCGTATGGGCAAGGACCTGTTTTCCATCAAAAAGCCCATTCTCAGATCCAATACGCGTATCCCCTTCTCATACGCGTAATGCCTCTCCCTTACGCGTACGGGCAGAGGGCAGTGCCAATCCTCCTTTTGGCCCTCCCATACGCGTAATGACCATAACCGTACGCGTATTGCCTTACCTGATATGCGTATGGCCAGATCTATTACACAAACTCAGTCTCCCCACACCAGTCTGGGTTCTACTACGGGATCCTGACTTTTCCACTCTAATTCAGTCCTAAAATTAGTTCTACATCAGTTTTATAACCTACAATTTCACCCTACATATTTTACCTATTATGACTAATCGAAAATACAGTCTTAGATCTAATTTCGTGCCCTCAACCTGCATCAAAACAGATCTGCAACCAAATGCATTCATACAGCAGCAACAATACAATTTATACGAAAACCATACTATCATCAACGATTCAATACATACCAGATATCACACATTCATATCATACTCAAAATTTCATCAACCAATAAGCATACGAAAATCCTACGAGGGAAAGGACCCCTCACTACCCTTTCATGTTATTATCACCTGTATTGAACCCATTCCCTCCCCCTCCCCCCCCCCCCCCTTACCTCGAATTTCCTGATCAAATTCCTGCGAAATTGATGAAGATGAGTGCCCTAGCTCTTCCTTGTTCTTCCCTTGTTCATCTTTCTCTTTTCCAATTCTGATTATGGCTAACTCTCCCACTAACCTTCACTAATCTTAGTTTAATTACTAAACTGCCCTTAATTCATCCACTAGCCCATTATCAAATTAATTAAAAATCAGATTTTAATTCACTAATAATATTAATAATAATAATAACCATAATAATATTAATAATAGTAATAATAATATTAATAATCTTAGCCATATTAATAATAATAATATTCACCTTACTATCGCTATTAACTATGCCCACACATAACCCAACATTACATTATCGTTATCCCGACATCTCCATTTACCAGTTCCGCTAAGGACACTACGCCTACGCGCTCAACCACACACACCCTTAACAAGGCCAAACAAACAAAATAGCACTGACGAACAAATAATTTAAAATGGGGTGTTACATGGAGAGTCCTTCTTCTTGGAGAATTATTTCAGGTGCCCGTCCCTGATCAGTATTTCAATGGCATCCTTCAGATGGATGCGGTCGTTGCTCATATGGCCGTGGCTCTTGTGGAACCGACAATACTTTGACTTGTCTGTATTCGGCTTAGGCGGGATCTGTTTAGGGAATCAAACCCCTGCTTTCCGAAACTCCGAGTTAGCACACTCGGAGAGGATATTCTCTCTAGAGACGGTTAGAGGAGTATATTCGTGAAAGCGGCTGGAGGGCCCTTTGTTGTCCCGGGACTCCTGGGGGCGGTCTTCGCGTCTTTTATCTCCCCGACGAGATGTCGAGGGGTCATCGTGCTTGGAGGACCTGGAACTCTCTTGGTGCCTTGAGTCCTGGGTGGAACTTGCAGCTTCTTTCTCCTGATACTGGATGTACGCTTGCGCCTTGAGGAGGAGGACATCAAGCATTGATGGGGTTTCAATGCCAACTGCTTTGGCAAATTTAGTACGGGGGTGAAGTCCTCGCTCGAGCAAGAACTTGTTCATATCGTCGGTCGTGGAGACCTGAACGACTTCTTTGATGAACCTTTCGATATAGGCTCGAAGAGGTTCATTGTCCCTTGAATGATGGCCTCAAGGGAGGCTTCGATCTTTGGGTGACGGCGGAAGGCCGTGAAGTGTCTAGAGAACATTCTCCCCAACTGTCTCCAAGACGTGATGGATTAGTCGGGGAACTTCTTGTACCAAGTCATCGCTCCCTTCCTAAGCATGGTCGGGAACAATCTATATTTGATGGCGCCCCTGACCCCACGGTATTCGAGCAATGCATCGATATTCTCGATGTGCTCGTCAGGATCTGTAGTGCCGTCATACGTGCCCATAGATGGTGGTTTCTCCAGCCCCTTCGGAAGGTGCATGGCCATGATTTCCAAGGACAATGGGCTGCGAGGCTCATCGTCGCTGCTGCTGCTGGACCATGACGAAGAGCGGGTGCTTCATCCAAGGGTAGGACGACGATCACGACGGGGAGATGGGGTTCGTGTCCGGCCTTTGGATCTGGGCGGAGGTGAACGCTGAGGCTCTGCTCGTAGGTCTCTTCTGGTCCTATTGGTCCCTGGGGAGTACTGGCTCCGGAGGGAGATGCGGTCGCACTTTCTGATTGTCAGGGACTCTGGCTCAGGTGGTGCCCGACGGTCTCTTTTAAGCCGGGGAGGAAGACTCCGAGATCTTCGGCGTTCTTTCCTCGGCGGGGGGGGGGGGGGGGATCTTGGCCGGATGGACTCTTCTAGGGCTCCAATCCCCGCTTTCTATTGAAGGATTAGGAGGTTGGTCTTGTTGAGGGCCTCGAGGAGGGCCTCCATGGCAGGGTCGGCGTTGGGAGGAACCGGGACGGGCTGGTGGTCCTGGGAGGGTTAGTCCTCAACGTGATCAGCGCGAACGGGGGAGGGAGACACGGTGGCTCCTTCTCTTTGCTGATGGACATTGCTCCCAAGAAAGAGGGTTGCTTCATCGGTATCAGTCTTGCTGACGGTGAGGAAGGAAGTGTTGCGAGCATCGTGGACATTGTCATGGATGGCCATGCTCGAAATCTTGGAAGAACTGTTTTGGTCTTTAATCTACGAGGGAAGAAAGACGAGGATAATAGAGTTTTCCACAGACGGCGCCACTGATCTTACCGGCTGATCAGAACCTGATGTGGGCCAGAGACTACGTCTGCGATGCTGGGTGTGAAAGATGAGGAAGGGTGTACCTGCGAGACACTCTGATGCTAAAGTAAGGATTGGGAGAAAAGAAGGCAAGTACAAAGTATGTGTGTTTTAGGATGATTTATAATACCTGACCCTCTCAAATGAGAGGGTTTTTATAATGCCTCCAGCGCTTGGCCATTGGTCCCTATTTTCGGGGCGAGATATTCACTCCCCATAGAATAGGTAACTTCCAGAAACTAGCTGTTGGGACGGGCAGAGGTGACCAAAACTAGCCGTTGCCACATGCAGAGGCATAGTCGTGGGCACAAGTGTTGTGACCGTTTCTGGATGGTGGAACCGTGCACGACAGGCAGGAACCACTGAGGAGGGGCAGCTGACTCTAGAGGTCAACCGACCAGCCTTCCCCAGTAGAGGAGGAGAAAGGTAAATGCTACCCTAAATTGGATGGACTTAGGAAATTGGTTTATTCTAGTAGCAGAAGCGGATTGGGCCATGCCTAGCCATTGGGCCAGTCCAAAACAATATTTATAGCAAATTAAAACTTGATAGCACCGTAAGTAATACACTTAATTAACAGCAAAGACGAGTGGTGTAATTTCATTCCCGTACACTTATTAGAACATACTAATAGTATTACATATCAGAAAGATAATGATAATATGGAGAAAGATTGGTTTCTCATGTTTATTCTATTGGACTTATATATAGTTAATTTTAACAGCAATTACATTACAACTCAGTTCTGTTGATCATCTACACACACCCATTGGCCCACAAAGATACCAACACAGCTAAATGGACCACATGCATCAGAATGCACCACACCTATAACATGAGTTTCCCTTGGAGGCATTTCCGATGAGAACATAAATCTTGGTTGCTTGCCTATCATGCATATATCACATGATTTCTATGGTGCCACAATCTTTGGAATTCTATGTACCAAATTCTTTAAACTTAGATGCCCTAAGATTCTGAAGTTTAGATGTCACAATCTCTTGTGCCACAACTCAGTTTCCCCTTCAACATTTGCCGCACTAAGGCATTAAGTGTCTGCTATTTCAACATGCACCTTGAATGTCCTATTTCTTCCTAGTTCAGACTGCATAATCAACTTCTGATAACAATCTTACAACTTCAAGATATTTTCCTTCAAGGTTACTGAAACTCCTTTTTCAAGCGGCTGACTTACACCCATCATATTTCTATTCATGTCAGGAATATACCATACATCCTTAAACATAACACTTTTTTCATTCTTCAATTTTACTTTAACATTTCTCATTCCTTCAACATTCAGATACTCATCATCAAGGACATTTGATCTTGGTCTTTCTACTAGAGTCAAAATTGTGAGGGCAAGGTTCCTTTATTGCTTTGTTTTAATGATGTCAAAATTAGGAAATTTTGTACTTGTGTATTTTGGACGGTATCACCTTGTCTAAGCATACATTCATCTTTTTCAAATGCGCATAAAAGTCTACATACATGAATTTAGGCATATAGGATCACACTCTATGTCTAAAATGTGTTTTGAGTCATTTTTGGTGCATTGGGTCGACTCACACATGAAATAAGTCGACTCACAATAAAGAAAAATGTAGTTTGAAACATTCTGGCAAGCTTGCGTCGACCAAGGACCTCCTCAGGTCGACGTGTAATACCCCAAATTTTGACCACTTAGATTTCCCATCATTGTGAAAATCATCATCACAATATGGATGTACCTTTATGCTTCATCAGTCTCCCCAAAGATGGGTGAGCATCCAATACAATCAAAATTAGGGTTTCAAGCCCTCTCTGAGCTTTAGACAAAGGATCAATCAAGAAATGACATGATCTTCAACTTGTCTAATCTCTCAAACATCCACAATGGATCAAAAAGGACTCCCACTTCAAGGATTAAGCACAAGGATGCTACCTTCTAGGTGGATCAAGTCTCAAGATCGACAGTGTCACCAAATTAGGGTTTTGGTCGACCAGGGCCTCCAGATGAAAATTTTCATCTGGGCACAAGGCAATGATCCAAAACATAACCTAATATACTTCATGGAACCTCATGAACCCATGCATCAAGTCAATTTGGCCTCAGGGGATGCATTCATCAAAAATCAGGAATTAGGGTTTCTTGACCTAATTCACCCCTAAGTTGACTTTTGGGACAAACCATGAGCCAAGACCTCAAGAGATGATTTGAGGGTCTCTAATACACCATATTGATCCATTTGGAACAATGGATTGATCCAAGAAGCTTGAGCAACAAGTTTCATTTTCATCTGCACCACAATTAGGGTTTTAAGGGAAAAGTCAACTGTAACTTTGACTTTTGACCTGGACATGCTCCCAAACCCTAATACATGATTGAATATACCCTATGACACCCATGGAACATGTCCATCAAGTTTGATTTAGGTCAAGGACATGATTTCCTGAAGAATTGCACAGTTTGGAATTCATCTGATAAAAAGTCAACTGTGCACAAAAGTCAACTTTGACTTTTTGAGATTTTTCACCAAAATGGGGTTTTAACCCTAAAATGATGTTAATGTATGATTTGAATCATCATTCATCAAGAAAAATCAAGAAAAGTGAGATAACTTGTAAAAGGGGTAACCATAAAACTTAGAAATTTTTCTAAGTTAAAAATAAAGTGGCAAAGGTACCAACTTTGGAGGACCATAACTCCTAAACCACAAGGCCATTTTTTCTCATCCAAAGATGGATTTGTAGCCCTCACTATCACCTACAAAAACTTCAACTACAAGTCATTCCAATTCATTAAGGATTTTGAGTTATGGAGTGATCAAAGTGGCTGAAAAGTGAAAAAGTCACTTTTTCCAACACTTAGTGAAATTTTCACTAAGTCAGAATTCTGCTTCACTTTTTGCCAAATGTAGGGGGATTTTTCACTTGGAATCAAAAGAGATCAAAACCAAACTTGTTCAAACAGTTGTTGTATCATGTTAGAGCTTTCCAAAATGGCCAAGAACATTGCCAAATTCAACCTACATCATGAGATACAACATTGGCAAGTTGCCTTGTTGAAATCTGTCAAGGCAAGGCATAATTTGCATTTTGGCTCGATTTGCCAAAATCAGCCAATTGCAATTGCTCCAATCCACTTGGACACCTCATAGGATTGAATCCAAAATGGACAATCACTGAGCCAAGCCTCCAAGGTCCAAGGAACAAGGAATAACATGTTGAACCTAGAGTTGCCAAAATAGGGACAAGACTTCAAATTTGGAATGAGGCATTCAATGGAACCATCAAGGTGGCATGGAATGAGCCATTCTCATCTGAAATCAGTCAAGACTTATCCAAGACCAAGGGGACCAAAGCTCTGTGCCCTAACCTCTAGTCAATGGTTAGAGGGGACTTTCATTCTCATTGGCCAACATTGAGGAAACCTACTTACCAGCTGCCATGCACTATTCCTTGCAAAACAAACTTGCTCTACTATAAATAGAGCTCAATTGTGTTCAGTTTGAGTACACCAAAGCCATCTAACAGATGCTTTCCTCAAAATCTCTTTCTCTTGGCAAAAATGCCTTTCTTAGCAAGGTAGCTATCGGGTTTTGAGTTTGAGAGCAATTCTGCACAAACCAATCACTCACACACCTCACATACATCACATATGAGCTGATCAAACACTCACATAACATCTGAAACATCAATTTCACAAAATCACTTGCCATCCACACAAGTTTGAAGTGAAGTTGCAACTGAGGTACCACAAATCGTTCCAGTCCATTTCAATTCAATCCAAGTGTTCAAACACACTCCATATGGTGTAGGGAAGCTGTCCAGATCATCACAACTTGTCTGTAACACCTCCAACTCAAAATCACATCTGCTCTTGCTGTCACGACTTGAAGGTAAGCCTAAACTTGGGCATCTCTCAATCTATGCATATTTCCTCGCACAATAATTTGGCCATATGTTCATAATCATGCATGGAATGTTTTCCCCCAATTAATTGCATTGTTTGAATCGTGTATCAAAAATCCTAGCCTTCATGCAGAAATTAGGGTTCTTGAGGTTTCTTCGTGATTTCTTGTTGTATGTTTAATTTAAATGAAATTAAAGTACATAGACATGACCGTGAGGTTGAGACGAGCATAATGATATGTGAATTGCATGATATGGTTACGTATTCATGGAGATTGGATAGAAAACGCAAATCTGAGAAACCAAGAACACGCGCGTGTTCTTCAGCTGTTCTTGGCGCCATTTTTGAATAATTTGAATATTTGAATTTTGTGATTTTGTTTAATTGGTTCAAAAATTAATTTCTCTCTGAGTTTTAATGATTTTGAGTTGATTCTTTTTTTAATAATTCACAAAAATGTTAAAATATTTTATTTTATCAAAAAATCCCAAAAATATTATTTATTTCATATAATTGATATTTTTGTAAAGAATTAATATTTTGATTGTTTTTGGCATTTTAAATATTTTTTCTACATTGATTTTGCAACTTTTAATGCTTTCTAATTATTTTGTAGGCCAATACTTAATTTTTGAAGCATTAATCCAAGATCACAATTTGTTTTCCATGTGTTAAACAATTTTTGATCATTTTAATTGAATTTTTATTCAATTAAATACATTTTTGAAAACAAATTAGGGTTTTGGATTAATTCAACCCTCATAAATTATTTTCAAAACACTTTGGGCCTCTATTAGAGTGTAAGACCCAATCCTTTTTTGACCAAATCATCTTTGGGCCTCACTTATTGTATAAGTCCCGATACCGTAAAAAAAAACAAACGGCGCGATCGTCGCCTTTTCAAAAAACATCTGGGCCTCTCCTTGAGCTATAAGACCCATTCAAAACACTTTGGGCCTCTATTAGAGTGTAAGACCCAATCCCCCTTTTAACCAAAACATTTTGGGCCTCACTTATTGTATAAGTCCCTCTGCGTTAAAAGAAAACCTCGGCGCGATCGCCATTTTAACGAAAAAATCATTTGGGCCTACCCTCGTGTTATAAGCCCCACTCTTTTTCCTTTAAACCTTTTTGGGCCTCTTGAGAGAGTGTAAGACCCATCCCTTTGTACAGAAAACCATTTTGGGCCCCAGTCACTTGTATAAGTCCCGCTGTACAAAGTCAAACAGTGCGCTCACTGATAAAACCCTGGGCCTCTCCTTGAGCTGTAAGCCCCAGATCTTTCTTTTTCAAAGCACTTTCTCCTTTGATTTTGAATATACTGCTGTTTTTAATCTTTCTTTGTTGAACAACTAACCAAACAGCATGGAAGCACTACAACCGAGTAAGTGGTTATCGCTTTCATTTACTGCTTTCATATTATAAACTGTATTGTGGGGCTGCTCACTGTAAGTCTCCTTTCATAAACTCATATCTACTGTGTAATAATAGTATAGATATTTCGAGTTTCCCCGGCTACTACGTCTAGAACTAAGTGACGCCGTTTCATTTATTCGTAGAAATAGACACCTAGATCCCCAATAGGAGCACCAGATACAGTCTTCTCTTCGGCTGTCCTCCTTAGGAATCGTCAAGAAATTCTATCCCCCAGAGATGAATTATTCTCGGTGAAACTTCTCTTGAATTTCTTCAAACCGCCGAACGGTTCAGACTCTCTCTAAAAGTTAAAGTCGCTGGATAGTAAACCTCGCACGTTTACCGGTGGTTTTAACTCTAAAAGAGTTTTCCTGAACTTTTCTTTGGTTTGGGACCCACGGGCTTCTTAAAAGCATCGGCCTCCTCTTGGGCATCATACAAGGACCCACAGGCTTCCTAAAAGCAACCCAGCCTACTCTTGGGCATTATTCAAGGACACTACGGCTTCTTAGAAGTATTCACAGCCTCCTCTTAGGCTTCGTATAATGATCTCTTCCTCCGGGAATGATAGCCTCCTCTTGGGCTTCGTACAAGGACCCGTCAACTTCTTAAAATATTCCAGCCTCCTCTTGGGCTTCGTACAAATTGTCCCAACGACCTCCTAGAGGTATAGGAACAGAACCTAGTCATCCTCATAGAACAGTCCTTTCATAGAGTCTACTACTGTTTCTCGAAGCATAGTACAACAGATAAAACTCTAGACTTGGACAGTCTAACTTCCTTGAGTCTCAAAGACATTCTCAAGCACCCTTCGTTAAATAGGAAGGAAACCCGCAGACTCGGACAGTCTCAATACCCTTTGGATTTCCCGTTTCCTCAAAGAAAAGGAAATACCCCTGATCCTCAAATTAAATCCCTGAGTACAACGTTGCTCATATAAGAACTAATTTTCTCTTTTAAATCAGTATATTGGATCTGTCACTCAACTGAAACAGTTACAATAGCCTCCATCTCGGGCTTCGTACGAGATACCAAAATTCTCCCCAGTGGAGTCAAAACAACCTTTTAGCCTCTTTCTCAGGCTTTGTATGAGACACAAAAGATTCCCTCGTTGAGTCAATCACCCTTTTTTTGCCTCCATCTCGGGCCTTGTACGAGATATAAATCCCTTAAGCAAAAGTCGAACTCTTTGCTAGCCTCCTCTTAGGCTTTGTATAACGATATGCCCCACTGGGTCAAAAACTTTTAGCCCCTCTCTCGGGCTTTGTACGAGACACAAAATAGCCTCCTCTTAGGCTTTGTATAATGATTTTCCTAGCGGAAATTAGCCTCCTCTTAGGCTTTGTATAAGAAAACCACTGGTTGATCCAATCAACCTTTTAGCATCAAAGCTGTGCCTCGTTCACAGTGCACAAACATCAACAACTCCTTTCCTTTCATCTAATCGCTGTAAGCGGCAAGCCTCTGGATCATCTATATCCATGCCACTGTCCCTCTTTTAGCATGAGAAATTCCTAAGGAAAGATGGCATTGCTCTACACTGAGTTAAAGTCTTCTCCTTCAGGTTAAAACCCTTTCTTAGGAAATTATGGCATTGCTCGGATCCGCGTATCCCAGTTAAAGTAATTCTCCTTCTCCCCTCTTTAGAGATGACAAATTCTCTCTAAAGTCGAGGTTCTTTCAGCTTCACGTCTTGGGCTTTGAACAAGACACAAATAGACCTTTCAGCTTCACATCTTGGGCTTTGAACAAGATACAAACCACTTTTCGCTTCACGTCTTGGGCTTTGAACAAGACACCAAAAACCAATTTCCTCCCATAGAATAGGAGGAACTACGAACGCTCTGATTTCCCTGTTTCGGTAAACGGGAATACGTAGGCATAAGATCGAAAGAAAAGATCTTAGCGAGCACAATCAACAAAAAACCCAAATCCCATATCTCCATCAATCAAAAGCAGTAATTCAAAAACATCAGTCCTAACCTCCTAATCCTTATTCCCCGCCAGAAACCCTTTGCCTAGAAAAAAAGAAAGAAAGAAACCTGTATTGGCGAAATACGAATAACCAGTACAAAGGCCCCCCCACATTGATAGCATCCGTAACCTAACAGACCGCTGTTTAAACTCAGTATGCAAGCAGGGTTAATTGGAGACATCTATTCCCCTTCCTTATTCAGCTCACAATAGGATAAAAAATGAATCGACCTGTAGTTTTAAGCTCAACCGCAGAAAGCGACCAGCGCTTAAGAACCGCGTCCAAAATCGCTCGCTACAGAAAAGTGGCGCCCACCGTGGGGCCTGTTCCTTTCTTTCTACTTCTCTTGTGTGAAAAATTACGCAAATGGCGACTCTGCTGGGGAGTCTCCTTTTCTGCCTTAGGGCATCATCCCCGTTTTCTACGAAAAATAGGAACTCTACCGAAGAGAAAGATTGACCTATGCTGGTCCATCTCTTAGGCAGGGAACCACAGATTGGGACTTCCGCCGGGGAACCCATTTCTGTCAGGAACTTAGGAATCGTAGCTTTAAAGGTCTAGGATGTTTAGGACAAATATATATACTGCTTTTCCTAATTGCTATACATGTTTATTTTTCTGCTAATGGGAATGCGGGTGATGCCGTATGTGGTGAGAATGAGTATACACTTAAGATAAGTGATGGCGACGGGGTCGACCATCAACCTCAGTGGAGGTTGACCAACGCAACCCATTCACTCTTCTAGCCAATGGGCCAGTTGTTAAGTCTGAGAAGCTGAGGAGCCAAACCCTTTCGTAGTGCGGAAGCTATCGGAAATAGCTGTTACGCGATACTACCCTCATTTGAGGCTGGTGATCTATTCTCGGTGAATAGCACTTACTCTAAGATTGCACACAACTCGCTGGCGATCCGTTTGTTGTTTTGCCTTCCTGGGAGGAGCTGAGGATAATGAGTACAGGTACAAAAATCACCCTAGTATAAACCTTTGGGGATGGGTAGAGCCTTGACTTCATGACAACGACCCTTTACCCCCATGTTTTTTCTATGTTTTTGTGTGTTGCATTCATGCATTCATTTAATAAAACATTAAAACATTCAAAAAACTTTCTCTTCTAGTCTCTCTATTTTTCAAATTAAACTAAGACTGTGATTGCAAATGTCAGAGAAAAAGATTGCATTAATGGATTTCGGTAGAAGGAGAACTCACCAGTATACCTTCAAGGTTCCAAAACTAGGGGATTTGAGAAAGTTAGCGAGGATGATCGTTAACCCAGAGGCTTTCAGAGCCAAGCACGGTGGTTTCCTACCACTGTTAAGAGTCCATGTGATTAAGGGAATCATGGACGCGCTCATTCAGTTCTACGATCCGGTTTATCACTGTTTCACATTCCCGGATTACCAGCTATCACCAACGCTGGAGGAGTATTCTCATCTGACTGATTTACATATCACTGATCGAGCTCCATTTTCTGGACTAGAAGAAATTCCAAAGAGTCAGACTATTGCAAGAGCAATTTATTTGGACGAGTCTGAGGTCAGGACTCACATGACCACTAAGGGTGGCATCCAAGGTTTGCCAGCCCAGTTTTTGACAAAGAAAGCTCTGTACTTCGCTAGTATAGGGAACGAGACTGCTTTTGAAAGCATCTTTGTCTTGCTCACCTACGGGTTATTTTTGTTTCCCAACATCAATAACTTCGTCGATATCAACGCTATTAAGGTTTTTCTCATTGGAAACCCTGTGTCGACTTTGCTCGCAGATGCGTATCATTCTGTACACTTGGGAAATTTGTACAGCGGAGGGGAGATCACATGCTGTGTACCTTTGCTTTACAAATGGTTTATCTCTCACTTGCCCAAGTCTACTGCTTTTTGGGATTGCAAGAGTGTCTTACGTTGGTCGCAGAAGATCATGTCTCTTACCAACTCTGATATAGATTGGTGTAATAGGATTTATGAGGGAATTAGAATCATTGACTGTTGTGGAAACTTCCCCAACGTACCCCTCATAGGAACTAAAAGAGGAATCAACTATCATCCGATATTGGTTCTTCGTCAATTTGGATACCCGATGAGACACATCCCACTGGGTGTTCATCTGGAAGGTCTTTTCTTCAAGGAAGGAGAAAATGACAGAGCACTAAAGATGGAAATAGTGCAAGCTTAGAAACATGTTCATAATAAAGGACGAGAGTCTCTGGGAAAACCGGACTGTGTCTCGGTGGAGCCTTATCTCCATTGGGTACAAACTAGAGCTCTCAAGCTAAAGATGCCTTATCCTCGTTACGGAATTCTTCCGCCGAGGGAAATTGTCATGTACTTCATGACGGAAACTGAAAGGCTTCCGGTTACTCTCAACAAAGTTCAAAAGGAAAGAAGGTCTTGGAAGAACAAGTACCGCACCCTCGACGTAGAGTGTATCCAAGTACAGCAACTACTAAAAGAGAAAGATGCTCTGATTGAAATTTTGGAGCGGTATGCTGTAGAGAATCAAAATGACCAAAGGAATTTGCTCGCTCCTTTCACCTGGCAAAGGAATGACAACCCGACAACGGCCCAAATGCCCTGGTCAAAGAAAAGGAAGATATCAGAATCAGCACCCGATTTCTCCTCAGAGAGGACTCGGGACCCATTAGTTTAGGTTTCTGTTTCTGCACTTTGTAATCTACTGTATTTCCATTTCTGTAATCCTTTGGAATTCAATAAAAAGGGGTTTCCCCACTGTTTGATATTTGCAATCTAATTGTCGAAGTTTATTTTGCTTAAACCATTAAACAATTAATATAATCATTACATTCATCATTCTCACATCGCGTATTCTCCTTACCTACGAATCTCACATTTGTGTCTCGATTCTAGAGTCAAACTGTCTCATTCGTATAATACTCGAGCCAATCGTCAGAAAAAGATGGATGATCTTGAGGAAGAAAACAGAGAGTTGAAAGAAGAGATCGACGCTCTGAGAGAGGATATGAGAAAGCTTCGTAACGACATGCAAGCCATGACAGAAGCTCAGCTACAAAGAACTGTGATCTCAGAGATCACCTCAACGCCCATCATAGAAAAGTATGATCCTAGGTATCAGATACTGAAAGATCGTCCTTGGGGCATGCCTGTTAACTATATCCCGGAAGGATATGTTCCGCCGATCACTGAAGATCAGGGAATCGCAACAGAAGCCGCTGGGCCTGAAGGTTACAAACTTCGGGAAAGCGAAGATGCCAGGGGCATACTCAAGACTCCTGAAGGTTACAAACTTCGGGAGGCGCCAAGACTTACTGCCGTAGTCACGGTACCACCCCCTGTGGTGCACACTGTCCCGGAAGGACAGATTCCACAGACACTTTCTGGTAAGAAGGAAACTATGTTTGACAGAATGGATGAATTCCAGGAACAGTTCTTGGAAATGCAGAAAGAGCTGCAAGCCATTCGTGGTCAGGATCTATTTGGAAAGGACGCTGCAGACCTCTGCTTGGTCCCAAATGTGAAAGTCCCGCACAAGTTCCAAGTGCCCGACTTTGAAAAATACAAGGGTAACTCTTGCCCTCAGAGCCATCTGGTGATGTACGCTCGGCGGATGTCAGCTCAGACAGAGAATCAGAACCTGCTGATTCACTACTTCCAGGATAGTTTAACCGGTGCCGCACTCAAATGGTACATGGGTTTAAACCTTACTATGATCAGTACATTCAGAGATCTTGGTACTGCCTTCGTCCAACAATACAAGTACAATTTGGACATGGCACCCGACATAGATCAACTCAGATCAATGTCGCAAAAGGAAAAGGAAACCTTTAAGGAGTATGCTCAAAGGTGGCGTGAAATTGCCGCTCAAATTTGTCCACCTCTTGAGGAAAAAGAGATGACAAAAATCTTCTTAAAGACCTTAAGCTCATTTTACTATGACCGAATGGTTGCCAGTGCGCCCAGTGATTTCACCGAAATGGTCGGCATGGGTGTACGTCTTGAGGAAGCCGTCCGAGAAGGACGTTTGGTAAAAGACACTGGATCGACGAGCGGTACTAAAAAATACGGTAGTGCTCTCCCTAAGAAAAAAGAGCAAGATATTGGGAATATCTCTCTCGGAAAGCAAAGGAGACGTTATCAGCCAGTAGCAGCTGTTACTCCTGCTATCGGCCCCGCGCCTGTTCCTATGTATCTACCTCAGGTTGCGCAGAGCCAACCTGACCAGCAAAGGACACAACAGCCTCTTCAGCAGGCTCGTCCTCCATATAACAACAACCGTACAACACGGCCATCAGGATTTGATCCTATACCTGTATCGTACGCAGAACTATTTTCGTTACTACTGGCTAAGGGGCACATCCAGACTAAGTCTCCCCTTTCAGTTTCGGAGAATCCGCCTTTTTGGTTTAAAGCGGATCAAACATGTCCTTATCATCAAGGAGGTTCAGGGCATAACATTGAGACTTGCCTCAATTTCAAGTCCGACGTGCAAAACCTTGTTAGGAGCGGGCTCTTATCTTTCAAAGATACGAATCCTAATGTTCTTACGAACCCGCTGCCTCAACATGAGAAAACTGCAGTCAATCTGATTGAGAAAGAGACTAACAATGTCTATCAAATTCATGATGTACTCTTGTTGAAAACCAATCTGGTCAAGATGCATTGTAGACAGAGTGGATATGGCCATGTGCCACCTCATAATTATCACCAGTGTGATATCTGCTCTAAAGACAACCAGGGATGTTCTGTAGTGCAAGCAGCTCTACAGGAACAAATGGATATTGGATGGATCCAAGAGCACCGAGTTCGTGGAGTTAACATGGTTTACACGAATTCTAATGTCATTCAAAACCACGACATCCGTGTGATGAATGTCAACTTGGTGGCGATGCACTCAAGGCAAAGCCAGTATCATAATCTGCCGCGGCACGATTACAGTTCCTGTCTGATTTGCTCGGTAAATAAACAGGGATGCTCTTTCATACAAGAGGCCCTCCAGCGTCAGATGGATCTTGGATGGATCCAAGACTACCATGATAGGAACTCCTATCAAATCAATATGGTTCAGATCTTCGATATCCGCGTAATGAATACCAACCTGGTAGAGTTACATGCTGAGCAGGTCCGACTCGAATTCTTAATATCACATGACTATCAAAATTGTAGAGCGGGTTGCGAAAACGATCGAGGTTGTACCCTTGTCCAGGAGGCACTTCAGCACTTGTTAAATCACTGGTGGATGCCAATCTACATGGATGAAGATACTCAGCAGATTAGTATCAATCACAGGAATCCTACTCGTCGTCAAAGTCAGGATGTCCGATCAATGGAAGATAACCTAGTGAGGTTGCATTGCATTCAAAGTGGGCGTGGCCAGGTGCCACCACACAACTATGACAGTTGTAGCGTTTGTTCGGAAAGTAACCAAGGGTGTTACCTTGTGAGAGCAGCTCTTCAGGGACAGGTCGATCATGGTAAAATTCGTCTATATCCGGGTTCTGGACCCATCATTTGGTCGCCGAACTACCTTGCCGAGCAAGTTGAGGATGTTGTCACGATCTCTGGTCATCACAGGACCAGGGATGTTTTTGCCATCATTCCTCTACTTGACGAATCTAGAGTTCCCAACCGGGAACAGATCGAGGTTACTTATGACGGTCAGAAAAATCAGAAGGTTCCCATAGTCATCTATCTACCAGGGCCATTACCGTATGAATCAGCTAAGGCGATCCCTTACAAATACGGTGCAACAATAATCGAGAATGGAAAGGAAATTCCATTACCCTTCGTCGTAAATATTGCAGACATCAGTCGTGTAACACGGAGCGGTCGAATCTTCAACCGAGGGGTTGGAGAATCCAACAAAGAAAAGGAACTTCAGGCAGAAATTCCTGATCCGTCAGTCGGTCAATCTAGTAATCCCGACCTTTCAAAAAATGATGATGAGATGCTAAAGCTCATCCAAAGGAGTGAATATAACATTGTTGATCAACTGTTACAGACTCCTTCAAAGATCTCAGTATTATCACTGTTACTCAGTTCAGAAGCACACGGAGAGGCTCTACAGAAAGTCTTGGAGCAAGCCTTTGTGGAACAGGATGTAACAATCAGACAATTCGATAGCATTGTCTCTAACATCACTTCCTGCAATAATTTGGGATTTAGTGATGAGGAATTACCTGAAGAGGGTCGCCGTCATAACATGGCGCTCAACATTACAGTTAACTACCAGGGCGATGCTTTAGCCAACGTACTGGTAGACACAGGGTCAGCCCTGAATGTTATGTCGAAGTCCACTTTGATGCAATTATCATTTAAGGGCCCTCCGATGAGAGTCAGCGAGGTCGTCGTCAAAGCATTCGACGGATCCAGAAAAATAGTTATCGGCGAAGTTGATCTTCCCATAACTATTGGTCCTCACACTTTCCAAATCACTTTCCAGGTTATGGACATCCAGGCAACATACAGTTGTTTATTAGGAAGACCTTGGATACATCAGGCTGGAGCGGTTACTTCAACCCTCCACCAAAAGCTAAAGTTCGTCAAGAACGATCAACTTGTCACGGCTTATGGGGAACAAGCCTTGCTCGTAAGCAACTTATCATCATCTACTTGTGTGGAACCCGAGGAGGTTATTGGAACTCAGTTCTAAGCACTATCGGTGAGCAAGAACGATCAATCCGAAGAAGGAACTTCAATTTCTTCATACAAAGATACTATCAAAGCGGTCGAGAGTACCGATACAACCGGATGGGGACGGCTTGTCATTCCCACTGACAATAAAATAAAGAAGGGTCTTGGTTTTTCTGCGACCTGTACTTAGACGGCCGCCAATGATGAAAGTCTTCATCCCCTTCAAAACTTCTTCCACAGTGGAGGTTTTCTTCACCCAGTGTCTCAGACAGTTCATGCTATCAATGAGGAAGATCCCTCTGACACAGATGAAGAATGGAAGTCCTACCTTAACAAGGACGGCTATGTGTCTCAGGAAGAGGTGCCTATGCCTTTTTTCTTTCCTACAGAAAGTCCGAGATTTATACCAAGATCAGATGTCGAAATGATCTACGGAGATTGTGATCCGGAAGGATGCCGTGCTCCGCCAAATTCATTAGAGGAAGACACTCCGATGAAAGACAACTTTGATCACAATTATTATGGCCCGATGGATGGTCTGCCAATGTGGCAGCCTTACCCAGGAAACTTGGGGCAAGAAAGTCAGCCGAGTAATGAAACTCAGCTGAGCGTCATTGAACAGAATACCTGTGTCCCCGCCATGTCATGGGATCAACACTCAGGTCATTCGGAAATTACTCAACATGAAGATGAATTCGCAACGTTCGCAGGACTTGAATTCATCAACTATACTTTTCCTGAGGTCAACGTCATCGAGATGGATGACTTCTCCAGTTCCAAAGAAGTTTGGGACACTTTGGGACAACCAAGTGGAAAATACGACTTTATGGTCAAGTACACCGCTCCCGAAAGCTCTCGTATCAGGCTCGAAGATATCCAGCCAACTGGATGGGGAGATACAGCTGAGAGCACCAATGCTATGCAAAATGCAACAGAGGAATCCTCCTACGACAAATATGCCTGGGAAACAGATTCCAACGATCCTACTCCACCAGGAATCAGCGTCATTTCTGAAGACAAATCAAGGAAGGTGCCAGACTTTGTGATTCAGCGAGGAGTTCGCCGCCAATGGGTTGCTGTCAAGGTTCCGAAGGTTGTTCATCAGTCAAAGTAATTGCCATCTTTAACCTTTCACCCTGCCCAGGTGAAACGGATGTTTTGATAGGGCTCGTTTTCTGTAAATTTCCCTCTTCGCTTCACCCAAAGCGACAGAGTTTTGTTTTATACGGCTGTAGTTTCAAGATTCGACTTGTTCATTAATAAAATAACGTCGTTCTGTAATTTCCGCATTAATTGCTGTTTTCTCTTTTTGCTTTTTCAGAAAATGGTAATCCTAAAAAACATTCAATAATAAAAACAAGCAGTAAAATCAAAACACTGCACACACTTACATTTTCTCTATCTCTTCTAAACACGAATCATCACGTCATGCAGATTGCTTGTTTTATACCCCGTTGAAACATACGATCCGATGCCTTCTCCCAACTTTGAGTTCCCGGTATTCGAGGCTGAAGAAGAAAATGACGACCAAATTCCAGAAGAGATCTCCCGACTACTCAGACAAGAGGAAAGGTCCATCGAACCTCACAAAGAGCCGTTGGAAACGGTAAACTTGGGTTCAGAAAAAGAGAGAAAAGAAATCAGGATCGGAGCACTGCTCAGTCCAACTGCCAGAGAGGGTTTGATAAAGCTTCTCAAAGAATTTCCCGATGTATTCGCTTGGTCCTATCAGGATATGCCAGGGTTGGATACCAGCATCGTGGAACATCACTTACCGTTGAGATCAGAATGTCCGCCAGTAAAGCAAAGGTTGAGACGTACTCACCCGGACATGGCCATCAAAATCAAGGAGGAGGTACAAAAACAGATCGACGCGGGTTTCCTCGCTACATCTGAATATCCTCAATGGTTAGCCAACATCGTACCCGTTCCCAAAAAGGATGGAAGGGTCAGAATGTGTGTTGATTACAGAGATCTGAACAAGGCAAGTCCAAAGGACGACTTTCCTTTACCACACATTGACATGCTGGTTGACAGCACATCAAAGTTCAAAGTATTCTCCTTCATGGATGGATTCTCGGGCTATAACCAGATCAAAATGGCGTCGAAAGACATGGAGAAAACTTCGTTCATTACCCCATGGGGTACCTTTTGTTACAAGGTAATGCCGTTCGGTTTGAAGAATGCCGGGGCAACCTATCAAAGGGCCATGACTACTCTGTTTCATGACATGATACATAAGGAAATCGAGGTATATGTCGATGATTTGATTGCAAAATCAAGAACAGAGGATGAGCACGTTGAACATCTGCCAAAATTGTTCGAACGTCTAAGAAAATTCAAGCTCCGCTTGAATCCCAACAAGTGCACCTTCGGTGTCCGTTCGGGGAAATTACTAGGGTTCATCGTCAGCCAAAAAGGAATTGAGGATGATCCTGACAAGGTCAAGGCCATTCAAGAAATGCCTTCTTCGAAAACTGAAAAACAAGTCAGAGGATTCCTGGGACGTTTGAACTACATCTCCAGATTCATATTCCTTATGACCGCGACATGTGCGCCGATTTTCAAATTACTCAAAAAGAACCAGGATTGCGTTTGGTCAGAAGATTGCCAAACCGCCTTCGACAGTATCAAGGAATATCTGTTGAATCCTCCAATCCTATCTCCTCCAGTGGAAGGAAGACCACTAATCATTTACCTCACAGTCCTAGAGGACTCAATGGGATGTGTACTTGGCCAACAAGACGAAACTAAAAGGAAAGAGTCTGCCATTTACTATTTAAGCAAGAAATTCACCGACTGTGAAACTCGGTACACGATGCTCGAGAAAACTTGCTGCACTTTGGCTTGGGCAGCCAAACGTCTTCGCCAGTACATGATTCATCATACTACTTGGTTGGTCTCCGAAATGGATCCAATCAAGTACGTTTTCGGAAAACCTGCTCTCACGGGAAGGATTGCCCGTTGGCAGATGTTACTATCAGAATATGACATAGAGTACCATGCTCAGAAAGCCGTTAAAGGAAGTATTTTAGTCGATCATTTGGCTCATCAACCGATTGACGATCAAGAATCAATCGGGTTTGACTTCCCAGACGAAGATGTCATGTATCTAAAGATGAAAGACTGCGATGAACCGCTACCCAGTGAAGGGCCAAAACCAGGTTCCCAGTGGGGACTGATCTTCGACGGAGCAGTCAATCATTATGGAAACGGAATTGGGGCAATCATTGTTACCCCTCAGGGTACCCACATTCCTTTCACCGCTCGACTTACGTTCAAATGTACGAACAACGAGGCCGAATACGAAGCTTGTATTATGGGTCTCGAAGAAGCGATTGATTTAAGGATAAAAAACCTGGACGTATACGGCGATTCAACCCTGGTTATTAACCAGATAAAAGGAGATTAGAACACATACCAATCAGGATTGATTCCTTACAAAGACTATGCAAGGAGGTTGTTACCCTTCTTCAACAGAGTCGACTTTCATCACATCCCTCGTGATGAGAATCACATGGCTGATGCATTAGCCACTCTCTCTTCCATGATTAGTGTAGGTCGATGGAATGACATACCTAAGATCGACATCATGCGCCTTGAACGGCCCGCTTACATCTTCATGATTGAAGCAGTCATAGACGACAGACCTTGGTATCACGATATCAAATGCTTCCTTCAGAAACAAGAGTACCCATCTGGGGCACTCAAAAAAGACAGGAAAACCCTCAGAAGATTGGCTGGAAACTTCTTCCTGAGCGGTGACACTCTTTATAAGAAAAATTTTGACATGGTTTTGCTCTGATGTGTCGACAGACCAGAAGCAAACATGCTCATGAAAGAAATTCATGAAGGATCCTTTGGCACTCATGCCAACGGACACACAATGGCGAGAAAAATTCTCAGGGCCGGGTATTATTGGTTGACCATAGAATCCAACTGCTACAAGTACATGAGGAGGTGTCACAAGTGTCAGATATACTCCGACAAAATTCATGTACTGCCATCACATCTCAAAGTTCTTTCTTCCCCATGGCCTTTTTCCATATGGGGAATCGACATGATTGGTATGATTGAGCCCAAGGCTTCAAACGGACATCGGTTCATCCTGGTAGCCATTGATTATTTCACCAAGTGGGTCGAAGCAGCGTCATTCGCCAATGTAACCCGACAAGTGGTGGTCCGATTTATCAAAAACAATATCATCTGCCGTTATGGTGTTACAAGCGAGATCATTACTGATAATGGATCCAACTTGAACAATAAGATGATGAAAGAGTTGTGTGCAGAGTTCAAGATTAAACACCATAACTCATCTCCCTACCGACCCAAGATGAACGGAGCGGTAGAAGCGGCTAACAAGAACATCAAGAAGATCGTTCAGAAGATGGTTGTAACCTATAAAGATTGGCATGAGATGCTACCCTTTGCTCTTCACGGTTATCGTACATCTGTCCGCACTTCAACAGGGGCAACCCCTTTCTCTCTAGTATATGGCATGGAAGCAGTGCTTCCCATAGAAGTAGAGATCCCGTCAATCAGGGTATTGATGGAAGCTCAGCTCACCGAAGCTGAATGGTGTCAAAGTCGACACGACGAACTGAACCTGATCGAAGAAAAGAGAATCACGGCACTATGCCATGGTCAGTTGTATCAACAAAGAATGAAGAGGGCGTTCGACAAAAAGGTTCGGCCTCGTGTCTTCAGAAAAGGAGACCTCGTGCTCAAGAAGATACAATCATTTCTCACTGACTCTCGGGGCAAATGGACCCCGAATTATGATGGCCCATATGTGGTCACGAAAGCTTTCTCAGGCGGCGCCTTGAGACTTGCAACCATGGACGGAGAGGAATTTGCCTACCCCACGAATGTTGATGTAGTTAAGAAATACTTCGCCTAAACTAAAAAAAAAAATGTCTCGGTGGATTGAAAACCCGAAAGGGCGGTCCAGGCAAAAGTTAGAGACATGAAAAAAAAAGAATCAACCCGATGGATTGGAAATCTCATAGTACAATCCAGGCAAAAGTTAGGGATAATGGCAAGTAACTATGTTCAACAGAGGCAAGTCCCTCAGCAGTAGTTACATCATCTATCGGAGGAAATCTCCAGTCAAAGGTCATCTTCGACGGAAGCTCAGGATGTCCCGAACTCAAAGTTGGTAGAAGGATAGTGGTCGTTATGTTTCAACATAGCCCTTTTCCCTGTAAATTACCATTTTCTAACTTTGTATATACTCCTTGGAATCACGCGTTTGGCTGATCTCCATCTTATCAATAAAATTTGAGCCCTTGTGCTTTTGTTTGTAATTCTTTACTTGTTTTAGCTTTACAGAATGACGTTGTTTAAACTTAATCAGCGATTCTTGAAATAAAACAAAAATGAATTTACTTGTTAAAACTTTTTCTGCTTTTAAATTAAAGATGGCATTTCTTTTGACTGTTGAACATCAGAAGAATATCGATTGCTTCTCCCGAAGTAAGCGAATTTCAAAGTGCAGAATCAAAGTACTCCTTCTAAGCCAGTTCGCCTGAATGAAGGGATCAACTGTGTCAGAGACCTTGTTTCGTCTGACACGCCTCGGCCGAGTTCTCATCTCCTAAGCCCGATCAACATAGCTCCCAACGGGATTATCTCTCCTAAGCAAGGTGGAATTGCTATTTTGACCCAGCGATATCTCTATACGCCCCGCGATGGCCGAGTATCCAGTCATGTTCATCTTTTAGTTTGTGTGTTGCGTCAGTTTTGTCAGCATATACATACATACATCGTGCATTTTGATTTGCATTCACATTTCATATTGCATCATTATCACTCTAGTCGGTCTTGTCCCCTAGTGGTAGAAGTCCTCTCAATCGAGTTGTCAGTTCTTGCCTCGTCAGGAAATACTGTGACTGAACAACCTCGCTTTCGATTTAATTCTGGAAAGAAGTTGGTCCTTGACCACTTTGATAACTTGAACCTCTGAAAAGCCAGAGAAAACTTTCAATAAGCATCACTCTTCGCCATTGAAGATGATATCCTTGCTTTCCCGGGTTAAGGAAAATCCACAGAGAAAGCCTCGTGATCAGAGATTCGGCAGCACGCCAGTTTTGCTCCGAAAAACCACTGATGAGAAGGTCATCGGCACCTCAAAGTTGGACCCCATCATATGGCGTTTCTCCGGGAAGATCCCGAGAAAAGTATGATGAAAGATCCCAAACAAAAACAGTCTCTCAAGAGACTCGCTTTCCCCAGTAGAATCGACAAATGGCGTCTCCAAAACAGAGAAGTTTGCGTACCTCTACATTTCAGACGAATGGGTTCCTCAGTAAGTCTGACAACAAAACATTTTCTACTCAAATGGCATCTCCCCAGGAAAATTCGGCGAGAAGTTTGAGGAAAGCCGCTATGAATAGCGTCCCTTGTCAAGAAAGTTTATTGACAAAAGAAACTAAGACCAGTTCTTGGTAAGAAACCAGGATCGAGGGGAAGTTTAAATCAGAAACTAAGACCAGTTCCTTGGTAGGAAACCAGGATCGAGGGGAAGTTTATTTCAAAAGAAACTAAGACCAGTTCTTGGTAGGAAACCAGGATCGAGGGGAAGTTTAAATCAGAAACTAAGACCAGTTCCTTGGTAGGAAACCAGGATCGAGGGGAAGTTTATTTCAAAAGAGACTGAGACCAGTTCCTTGGTAGAAGACCAGGATCGAGGGGAAGTTTACCTTTTCTAAGCATCATTTCTTAGCTAAAGAAGATGAATGCGTAAGCTACCATTCATAACCACCATCAAAATTTCGGATATTCCGATATTTAATCCTCTTGCACCCCGAATGCCCGAACACCTTCGTCATTCATACCTTCGGGTCCAAGAAGATTAAATAGGGGCATTTGTAATACCCCAAATTTTGACCACTTAGATTTCCCATCATTGTGAAAATCATAATCACAATATGGATGTACCTTTATGCTTCATCAGTCTCCCCAAAGATGGGTGAGCATCCAATACAATCAAAATTAGGGTTTCAAGCCCTCTTTGAGCTTTAGACAAAGGATCAATCAAGAAATGACATGATCTTCAACTTGTCTAATCTCTCAAACATCCACAATGGATCAAAAAGGACTCCCACTTTAAGGATTAAGCACAAGGATGCTCCCTTCTAGGTGGATCAAGTCTCAAGATCGACAGTGTCACCAAATTAGGGTTTTGGTCGACCAGGGCCTCCAGATGGAAATTTTCATCTGGGCACAAGGCAATGATCCAAAACATAACCTAATATACTTCATGGAACCTCATGAACCCATGCATCAAGTCAATTTTGCCTCAGGAGATGCATTCATAAAAAATCAGGAATTAGGGTTTCTTGACCTAATTCACCCCTAAGTTGACTTTTGGGACAAACCATGAGCCAAGACCTCAAGAGATAATTTGAGGGTCTCTAATACACCATATTAATCCATTTGGAACAATGGATTGATCCAAGAAGCTTGAGCAACAAGTTTCATTTTCATCTGCACCACAATTAAGGTTTTAAGGGAAAAGTCAACTGTAACTTTGACTTTTGACCTGGACATGCTCCCAAACCCTAATACATGATTGAATATACCCTATGACACCCATGGAACATGTCCATCAAGTTTGATTTAGGTCAAGGACATGATTTCCTGAAGAATTGCACAGTTTGGAATTCATCTGATAAAAAGTCAACTGTGCACAAAAGTCAACTTTGACTTTTTGAGATTTTTCACCAAAATGGGTTTTTAACCCTAAAATGATGTTAATGTATGATTTGAATCATCATTCATCAAGAAAAATCAAGAAAAGTGAGATAACTTGTAAAAGGGGTAACCATAAAACTTAGAAATTTTTCTAAGTTAAAAATAAAATGGCAAAGGTACCAACTTTGGAGGACCATAACTCCTAAACCACAAGGCCATTTTTTCTCATCCAAAGATGGATTTGTAGCCCTCACTATCACCTACAAAAACTTCAACTACAAGTCATTCCAATTCATTAAGGATTTTGAGTTATGGAGTGATCAAAGTGGCTGAAAAGTGAAAAAGTCACTTTTTCCAACACTTAGTGAAATTTTCACTAAGTCAGAATTCTGCTTCACTTTTTGCCAAATGTAGGGGGATTTTTCACTTGGAATCAAAAGAGATCAAAACCAAACTTGTTCAAACAGTTGTTGTATCATGTTAGAGCTTTCCAAAATGGCCAAGAACATTGCCAAATTCAACCTACATCATGAGATACAACATTGGCAAGTTGCCTTGCTGAAATCTGTCAAGGCAAGGCAGAATTTGCATTTTGGCTCGATTTGCCAAAACCAGCCAATTGCAATTGCTCCAATCCACTTGGACACCTCAGAGGATTGAATCCAAAGGGGACAATCACTGAGCAAGCCTCCAAGGTCCAAGGAACAAGGAATAGCATGTTGAACCTAGAGTTGCCAAAATAGGGACAAGACTTCAAATTTGGAATGAGGCATTCAATGGAACCATCAAGGTGGCATGGACTGAGCCATTCTCATCTGAAATCAGTCAAGACTTATCCAAGACCAAGGGGACCAAAGCTCTGTGCCCTAACCTCTAGTCAATGGATAGAGGAGACTTTCATTCTCATGGGCCAACATTGAGGAAACCTACTTACCAGCTGCCATGCACTATTCCTTGCAAAACAAACTTGCTCTACTATAAATAGAGCTCAATTGTGTTCAGTTTGAGTACACCAAAGCCATCTAACAGATGCTTTCCTCAAAATCTCTTTCTCTTGGCAAAAATGCCTTTCTTAGCAAGGTAGCTATCGGGTTTTGAGTTTGAGAGCAATTCTGCACAAACCAATCGCTCACGCACCTCACATACATCACATATGAGCTGATCAAACACTCACATAACATCTGAAACATCAATTTCACAAAATCACTTGCCATCCACACAAGTTTGAAGTGAAGTTGCAGCTGAGGTACCACAAATCGTTCCAGTCCATTTCAATTCAATCCAAGTGTTCAAACACACTCCATATGGTGTAGGGAAGCTGTCCAGATCATCACAACTTGTCTGTAACACCTCCAACTCAAAATCACATCTGCTCTTGCTGTCACGACTTGAAGGTAAGCCTAAACTTGGGCATCTCTCAATCTATGCATATTTCCTCGCACAATAATTTGGCCAAATGTTCATAATCATGCATGGAATGTTTTCCCCTAATTAATTGCATTGTTTGAATCGTGTATCAAAAATCCTAGCCTTCATGCAGAAATTAGGGTTCTTGAGGTTTCTTCATGATTTCTTGTTGTATGTTTAATTTAAATGAAATTAAAGTACATAGACATGATCGTGAGGTTGAGACGAGCATAATGATATGTGGATTGCATGATATGGTTACGTATTCATGGAGATTGGATAGAAAACGCAAATCTGAGAAACCAAGAACACGCGCGTGTTCTTCAGCTGTTCTTGGCGCCATTTTTGAATAATTTGAATATTTGAATTTTGTGATTTTGTTTAATTGATTCAAAAATTAATTTCTCTCTGAGTTTTAATGATTTTGAGTTGATTCTTTTTTTAATAATTCACAAAAATGTTAAAATATTTTATTTTATAAAAAAATCCCAAAAATATTATTTATTTCATATAATTGATATTTTTGTAAAGAATTAATATTTTGATTGTTTTTGGCATTTTAAATATTTTTTCTACATTGATTTTGCAACTTTTAATGCTTTCTAATTATTTTGTAGGTCAATACTTAATTTTTGAAGCATTAATCCAAGATCACAATTTGTTTTCCATGTGTTAAACAATTTTTGATCATTTTAATTGAATTTTTATTCAATTAAATACATTTTTGAAAACAAATTAGGGTTTTGGATTAATTCAACCCTCATAAATTATTTTCAAAACACTTTGGGCCTCTATTAGAGTGTAAGACCCAATCCTTTTTTGACCAAATCATCTTTGGGCCTCACTTATTGTATAAGTCCCGATACCGTAAAAAAAACAAACGGCGCGATCGTCGCCTTTTCAAAAAACATCTGGGCCTCTCCTTGAGCTATAAGACCCATTCAAAACACTTTGGGCCTCTATTAGAGTGTAAGGCCCAATCCCCCTTTTAACCAAAACATTTTGGGCCTCACTTATTGTATAAGTCCCTCTGCGTTAAAAGAAAACCTCGGCGCGATCGCCATTTTAACGAAAAAATCATTTGGGCCTACCCTCGTGTTATAAGCCCCACTCTTTTTCCTTTAAACCTTTTTGGGCCTCTTGAGAGAGTGTAAGACCCATCCCTTTGTACAGAAAACCATTTTGGGCCCCAGTCACTTGTATAAGTCCCGCTGTACAAAGTCAAACAGTGCGCTCACTGATAAAACCCTGGGCCTCTCCTTGAGCTGTAAGCCCCAGATCTTTCTTTTTCAAAGCACTTTCTCCTTTGATTTTGAATATACTGCTATTTTTAATCTTTCTTTGTTGAACAACTAACCAAACAGCATGGAAGCACTACAACCGAGTAAGTGGTTATCGCTTTCATTTACTGCTTTCATATTATAAACTGTATTGTGGGGCTGCTCACTGTAAGTCTCCTTTCATAAACTCATATCTACTGTGTAATAATAGTATAGATATTTCGAGTTTCCCCGGCTACTACGTCTAGAACTAAGTGACGCCGTTTCATTTATTCGTAGAAATAGACACCTAGATCCCCAATAGGAGCACCAGATACAGTCTTCTCTTCGGCTGTTCTCCTTAGGAATCATCAAGAAATTCTATCCCCCAGAGATGAATTATTCTCGGTGAAACTTCTCTTGAATTTCTTCAAACCGCCGAACGGTTCGGACTCTCTCTAAAAGTTAAAGTCGCTGGATAGTAAACCTCGCACGTTTACCAGTGGTTTTAACTCTAAAAGAGTTTTCCTGAACTTTTCTTTGGTTTGGGACCCACGGGCTTCTTAAAAGCATCGGCCTCCTCTTGGGCATCATACAAGGACCCACGGGCTTCCTAAAAGCAACCCGGCCTACTCTTGGGCATTATTCAAGGACACTACGGCTTCTTAGAAGTATTCACAGCCTCCTCTTAGGCTTCGTATAATGATCTCTTCCTCCGGGAATGATAGCCTCCTCTTGGGCTTCGTACAAGGACCCGTCAACTTCTTAAAAGATTCCAGCCTCCTCTTGGGCTTCGTACAAATTGTCCCGACGACCTCCTAGAGGTATAGGAACAGAACCTAGTCATCCTCATAGAACAATCCTTTCATAGAGTCTACTACTGTTTCTTGAAGCATAGTACAAAAGATAAAACTCTAGACTTGGACAGTCTAACTTCCTTGAGTCTCAAAGACATTCTCAAGCACCCTTCGTTAAATAGGAAGGAAACCCGCAGACTCGGACAGTCTCAATACCCTTTGGATTTCCCGTTTCCTCAAAGAAAAGGAAATACCCCTGATCCTCAAATTAAATCCCTGAGTACATTGTTTCTCATATAAGAACTGATTTTCTCTTTTAAATCAGTATATTGGATCTGTCACTCAACTAAAACAGTTACAATAGCCTCCATCTCGGGCTTCGTACGAGATACCAAAATTCTCCCCAGTGGAGTCAAAACAACCTTTTAGCCTCTCTCTTAGGCTTTGTATGAGACACAAAAGATTCCCTCGTTGAGTCAATCACCCTTTTTTTGCCTTCATCTCGGGCCTCGTACGAGATATAAATCCCTTAAACAAAAGTCGAACTCTTTGCTAGCCTCCTCTTAGGCTTTGTATAACGATATACCCCACTGGGTCAAAAACTTTTAGCCTCTCTCTCGGGCTTTGTACGAGACTCAAAATAGCCTCCTCTTAGGCTTTGTATAATGATTTTCCTAGCGGAAATTAGCCTCCTCTTAGGCTTTGTATAAGAAAACCACTGGTTGATCCAATCAACCTTTTAGCATCAAAGCTGTGCCTCGTTCACAGTGCACAAACATCAACAACTCCTTTCCTTTCATCTAATCACTGTAAGCGGCAAGCCTCTGGATCATCTATATCCATGCCACTGTCCCTCTTTTAGCATGAGAAATTCCTAAGGAAAGATGGCATTGCTCTACACTGAGTTAAAGTCTTCTCCTTCAGGTTAAAACCCTTTCTTCGGAAATTATGGCATTGCTCGGATCCGCGTATCCCAGTTAAAGTAATTCTCCTTCTCCCCTCTTTAGAGATGACAAATTCTCTCTAAAGTCAAAGTTCTTTCAGCTTCACGTCTTGGGCTTTGAACAAGACACAAATAGACCTTTCAGCTTCACATCTTGGGCTTTGAACAAGATACAAACCACTTTTCACTTCACGTCTTGGGCTTTAAACAAGACACCAAAAACCAATTTCCTCCCATAGAATAGGAGGAACTACGAACGCTCTGATTTCCCTGTTTCGGTAAACGGGAATACGTAGGCATAAGATCGAAAGAAAAGATCTTAGCGAGCACAATCAACAAAAAACCCAAATCCCATATCTCCATCAATCAAAAGCAGTAATTCAAAAACATCAGTCCTAACCTCCTAATCCTTATTCCCCGCCAGAAACCCTTTGCCTAGAAAAAAAGAAAGAAAGAAACCTGTATTGGAGAAATACGAATAACCAGTACAAAGGCCCCCCCACATTGATAGCATTTGTAACCTAATAGACCGCTGTTTAAACTCAGTATGCAAGCAGGGTTAATTGGAGACATCTATTCCCCTTCCTTATTCAGCTCACAATAGGATAAAAATGAATCGACCTGTAGTTTTAAGCTCAACCGCAGAGAGCGACTAGCGCTTAAGAACCGCGTCCAAAATCGCTCGCTACACGACACACCCTGGTATGATAAATAGTGAAAAAGTCTCTGTCATGTATGCATTGATACATGGCTGTTGTGTAGGTCGACGCATATGTAAGAAAAGAATTTGAAACTTTATGGCCTTCATGCTTCGACGCCTGCCCTTGCTGCAGGTCGACGCACAATCTTCTTTTGTGTGCAAATTTGTATTCTGCCTTGTTCAGGTCGACTCACAGCTTCTGTAGGTCGACCTCTCGCGTGTTTTCACTCATTTTTCTGCATCTTTGTGTTCCCAAAGTCTGTTTTTCTGTTATTCTTTCATGCTCTCACACACACACACACACACACATATATTCATATGCATCATTTTTGTAGATGAACAAAGAAGAAAATTGAAAGATACATTGGATTGCTCATCATCTTCACTCTCATGAATTGCATTCATCAATAATCACACATAATCATCTTTGTAGATTTGTTCTTTGTTCAAGAGTGATAACGTCCAAACGTAGGATTTGAATATCAAGTTTGGGTTGAGAATCAGTGGGATTTTCTTCAATAAAACCACTGGGGTTTTGTCCTCCAAGATCTTGGTGATTGGGGAGGAGTTTTTGCACAAATATTTGCATTACAAATTCAGCCGAGTAAAAGCCTTGAAGAACGGTGAGTTCGGTCAAGGAAGTAACGGTAACAGGAGGATTGTATTGAAAGATTTGGGGTCAAATGTCTTGCGATCGAAATCATTCGAGTGAAATACTTGAAGAACAGAAGGTTCAATCAAGTGAGTAACGGTAACCGAAGGTTTGTTCGAAGAGTTTGATGTTCTTGATTCGGCTGGAATCAAAGGGAGAGAAGTGGATAGAATCAACATCAACAATTAGGTTTGATTGTGTGGTAGCTAGAACTTCTCTTGTATAAAACTTTGCAAACAGACATTATACATATCTCAATTCTAGTTTTAGAATCGGGGGCAGATGTACCTGAAGCGAGGACGAAAGGGGAAATACCTAAACAAATCGGGTGTTGTTCTCTCTCTCTCTCTCTCTCCCTCTCTCTCTCTATATATATATATATATATATATATATATATATATATATATATCTTTACTTTGTGTTGTTAATGTTGTGTGAAATCAACTGTTAGAAACATTTCGATTGATTTGTAGTGTTTTAAAACTGTTTTGAAAAACCATTGCAATCAATTTGATTACAAGTGTGAAAAATTCTGCACTACAATTTCAAAGGAAATTGAACTTGGGGTGTTTCGCACACCAAGTGTTCGACATATTGATAGCACACAAACTGTTCGTAAAATTGTCGATTTAATTTTATTGTCTTTAATTCATTGGAAACCGGTTCACTCAAAATGGTATTTATTTGAATTGTTTGATTGGGAACTTTATTGATTCCAATATCTCATCAATATTATTCCATTCGGTTTCGCATATCCGATCTCACCAATAATGGTGCGTTTAGACGATTTTAATCCAAGGCCGCTTCCGCACATTTTTGAAACAATTTTTAAGTGCCAATTATTATTAAAAATTAGTGATCTATTCACCCCCTTCTAGATCTGTGCCATCGTCTTACAAGTGGTATCACGAGCAACGGTTCATCTAGTGTTTCACATATAACTTATTAGAAAATGGCTAACGAACCTAAAAGGGCGTACAATAGAGCGTCGATTTTTAATGGTGAAAACTACGGTTATTGGAAAGATTGTATGCGGGTGCATATTAATTCTATTGATAGGAAGGTATGAAACGTTATTCAAAATGGTCCTATTGAAATAACTATGACCAATGCGGATAATGTTGTTGTACCTAAACCGGAAGCACAATAGAACGATGAGGATGAGAAAAGTACAATTATGATTGGAAAGCTAGAAATATTATCATATCCTCTTTGGGAGTTAATGACTATGTGAGACGCATTACAAGTTGTCCATGAGGGAAATAATGATGTCAAACTAGCTAGAATCAAAACTTTGACACAAGATTTTAATCTCTTTCACATGAAGCATGGTGAAAGCATTGCAGAAATGTAAAAGATATTCATTCACCTAATCAATCGTTTAAATTCACTTGGTAGACTCGTTTCCAATGATGTTGCTACTAACAAAATTTTGAGATGTCTTAAATAGGGAATGGCAACCTAATGTCACGACTATCAAGGAAGCTAATGATCTTATGACATTGGACATCACAACATTGTTTGGTAAGCTTGAAGAACATGAGCAAAAGCTCATAAGTCTCAATCAACACGAAAAGAAAGAAAAGAAAGAAAAATCGAAAGATACAGACAATAAGTTTTTTTCTCTAAAGGCTTCTAGCTCAAAGTCCTCCACAAAAGAGCTTAGTGAAAGTGAGTTAAATGATGATGATGAAGATTTGAATGATGATATGGGGCTATTCGTGAGAAGATATAATAGATATATCAAGAAAATGGAATTCAACATTCGGACAAGAATCTCATCAACTTTCGACGTCAATCAAAATCCTCCAAGCATGAAGGAAATAAGAGTGCAAAGTCAAAAGGTTCATGTTATAATTGTGAAAAGGTCGGTCACTACAAGATGGATTGTCCCTTGATGAAGATAGATAGAGAAAAAGACAAAAATCGTCAACAAAAGAAATCGAGCAAACCTAGAAGGGCATACATTTCTTGGGAAAGTGATAGTGAGTCCTCTAGTGAAGATAGCTCAAGTGATGAAGCAAATCGGCCAATCTTTGTCTCACGGCTCATCAAAAGAAGAAAAAGAATGTAAGTCATTCTAAATATGAACATGCTGATAAAATATCTTACTCTGAATTGCAAAATGTCTTTGAAGCTTTACACCATGAGGCTAAAGAAGCTTTCAAACGCTTAGCCTCAAATAAACAAATTTTTTCACATTTAGGGAAAAAAATTTCCGATTTCGAAAAGGAATTAGAAACTCTTAAGAACTCAATGGTGGAAGCTACAAATGCTAAAATCGAGGAAGACAAGTCTTCTTGTTTAAATTGGGCAGGTTGTGAAACTTGTCACATTTGACAAAACGAGGTTAGAACTCTTAAAGCCAAATTAGACAAGGCTTTAGAACCTAAAGTTACATTTGCTATTGATCAATCATATTTTAGAAGTAGTATGAATAATCCTTATAAAAAAATATACATATGTGATTAGAGATCAAATTAGCAAAAGCAACTCCAATGTTAACCTAACTTGTCTATATTGTTGCAAGAAGGGACACACCATTGCTAAATGCCGATTTAGGAGATTCTTGGTTCATAAAGGTATTTTCCAATGGTTGCCCAAATGCAACCAAAGATTCACTCACACACAAGGACCCAATAAAAATTGGGTACCTATTTCCCTTGTTTAATTTTGTAGGTAAAATGTCTTGAGTCTACGAAGAGAAGATGGGTTCTCGATAGTGGATATTCAAGGCACATAACGGAAGACATTTTCTTATTCATTGACTTTGTGGCAAAGAAGAAAGGATTCGTAGGGTGCTCTTAGAAATCAATGGAGAGAGAGAGAGAGAGAGAGAGAGAGAGAGAGAGAGAGAGAGAGAGAGAGAGAGAGAGAGAGAGAGAGAGAGAGAGAGAGAGAGAGAGAGAGAGAGAGAGAGAGAGAGAGAGAGGACTGTAACTAACTTGTAACTAGAGAGAGAGAGAGAGGACTGTAACTAAATTGTAACTAATTTTCAATCTTAACTTTTCAAATGTGTATTATCTTACTACCTGAGTCAAGCTTCAACTTATATACGTTCTAACTTAAATGAAATAAAAACTAAATAAAACCGAAATGACAAACTTTAACTTGAATTACATTTAACACTACTCTTTCTCCATGGTGTAGTCCGTTGAGGGTGGTGCTTGTTTTTTATGTATTTTATGTGTGACTTGTTAGTCTTTGTTTGGGTTCTTGTTTTTTTTTTTAAGTAGTAGATATTCCTTGTGTCAATTTTTTGATCACTTTTATTCGAAATTTTTTCCTTAGTATTAATATTATTTTTCCATTAAAATAATAATCATGTGTGAATATATTTATAGCAAAGACGAGTGGTGTAATTTCATTCCCGTACATTCATTAGAACATACTAATAGTATTAAATATCAGAAAGATAATGATAATATGGAGAAAGATTGGTTTCTCCTGTTTATTCCATTGGACTTATATATAGTTAAGTTTAACAGCAATTACATTACAACTCAGTTCACTTGACCTTCTACACACACCCATTGCCCCACAAAGATACCAACGCAGTTAATGTTAAGATTGATTTCAAGAAAGTGACTTTCAACTAAGTTGAACCTTTGAATGATGCTGGAGCAAGTTTCAGCTTTTCCCACACCATGAATTATGTCACATCTTGGGACTGCAACTACAAAATGTATATTAAAGTTAGATAGTATCATAGTAGTAGTAGTTTGCTGTTACAAAGATTTTTTTTTTTCAAAGTTAGCATTATTTCTAGCTATGCTTAGAAATTCAATTGCAGATTTACCTGTTGGTGCTGCTCTAGTTTCAACAATAAACATCATAATAAGAATAAGTGAAAAAATCATAGAAAAGCTCATATTAGTAGACTTGGCCATTTTTCTTTTCTCAAACTCTTTCTAATTATGATTCTAAATTCTAATGTTTGAGTTGTGTTTTTTAAGCTTTTGTGGTTCAGTTTATATAGGAGATAGGAACCAAACATGGCAATAGAAATTGACGTTAAATTTTAAGAATTTTAAGAATGCCGGCTCTGGGCAGCATTTACTGGATATTGGATATAGGATTAAAAAGTGTTTTCATCTCTCTTATGATATAGATGAGTTTTTATTTTAACTTGCAATTTATTTATTTATTTTAGAATTTCTAAGTTTATCTCGGGTAATTTTTTTTTACACTTTAAATTTGTCTTCTTTTTTCGAAAGAAGTTATTTTGAATGCACCATATTCAGAAGATTTCTTATGGAGTGTATGTTTATAGTCCGGAACCATCATTCTAAAATGAAAAGAAATAGAAGATAAATTTGTAGGAAAAAAAAGAAACCCCAAATAAATTTATAACTGATAACCTTATAACTGATAACTTTAAAATATTTAAAAATTATTGAATCATTTAAATTATTTTTTAAATTAATAAAATTTCTTATTTTTAAAATGTATTTTACATTTATAAATTATGAGTTATATTTAACATCAAAGTAATCATAATTATGGTTGATAAATAAGGATCTCCGTTCATTTAAATTTATCCCACAAAAACTCGGAAAAAAAAAAATTAGGTGAAGCAAAGCAGACATAATAAAGAGTGCAGACTTAAAATCTCAACTCTCCATTAAAAAAATAATGAATATTAAGATTTCAACTCAGTTTCCTGAGATTTCGCGCTTGTAGACCTAGCAAATGTAGTAAGATTTCAACTCAGTTTCCTGAGATTTTGCGCTTGTAGACCTTGCAAAACAGGCGAACTTTCAAGCCTTTAAAACTTTTAAACATGAACGCCGAGTGGAAAATAATCAAAATATCAACAAGCAGCTATGAGTGATTTTACAGATCCATATTCGTGCACAGGCACGTCTCTCTGTACAAATATGAATTATGGCACAGTGAAATTTTAGGCTAAGCTAGCACCAAATAATTCAATCCAGTTCACGTCCCTGCTCATAGTCATGCTACAAAATTTGAGCATGATGGTAACTCAAGTTAGGAAATTTGCTGGTTATGCTATAACCAGAAAAATTTGTGTTTCAGATCATAATAGATGAGGAACTCCTTCAAGATTTTTTAAGAGTCATCTAATTCAATGAGTTGAGCCCGTCTGTCAGCAGCCTTCTTCCTAACAAAAATGCCCCATCTCAAAGCTGCCTTAAGCTTGAGCCAACCCACAACAGCTTTGCCCGAGGAACTGCTTGGCTCATTATCAACATTGTAGCTCATGTGGTTTGCAGGCATGTATGCAGATGTATTAGGGTACCCATCTTCTTGGGCATTGAAGGAAGAACTTGCATGGCTTCCCATGTTAAAAATACGAAGAAGATGCTGCATATCTTCATTTTCCAGCATCTCATGACTTCTAACACGTATTTCTTCTTCTGGGAAGAAGTCTTCAACTCCTCTGTAAGTAGAATTCGAGATGCTGGCAGTCTGGAAGCCATGAGTGGCTGTTTCTGCCAGACCAAGCGTTGGCCCATTTTCATTTTTTGGAAGTTGAGCTTGCTGGGGAACACTCATTAACTGGCTTTGTAGTGAAAATGCATTATCATCAAATTTAATAGAAGAACTAAGATTAGCATCCTGTGATTGCATGGAGAATCTAGTACTTGTGCCATCATGATAACCTGCAGACATAAACATAATCAGTAATAAAATTATCATGGGCTTTTAGCGAAATTGGACTTTGAATAGATATGTTACAGGTGATGAGTGTATTGATCAATGCGAAGATGATAAAAATGTTAATCAAAACAAATGGAGAAAATGTTAGCTTTTGTTGCTAACATAAGAACGTTTTATAAGGAAATATATACCCCCAACTGTTCCTCCTGTATCCATTGAAGTTTGGCCTGTATGTACTGGTTGTGGCAAACAAGGGACGGAAAACTGTTGAATTGAGTTTGAATACTCATGGGAACCCATAAGAGCCTGAGGGTGAGCAGTATCCAAACTTTTATCCTGATTGTAATTTAGTAGAGACTTCTCATCATACTCGATCACGTGCATCCAATTATCATATGCTTTCTTCACCAACGTGTCAACATAAACCTACAACATAAATCATTGGCTTTATGTCAAAATAATGAAGCCAAATATGTGAATATTTATTAGGTGGAATCTTTCAATATCACAAAGTGCTTGTAAGAACAACCAGATTGCTATTGAAGAAAGACACCAGTATTGTGCAAATTAAAACCTAAATGTAAAAAGCACTTGCCTTTTGATTCTCCGAGAGAGAATCAGCTGAGTAATACTGGTCATTAGTAATTAAGCCGCTCAATTCATAAATGTGATTGAAAACAACACCCACGTTTCTTGCATCCTCAGGATAATATACATAAAGTTTTCCACTGAGAACACAAGTTTTTGCATGCTCAACAAGGATATCCCACATCTTATTTGACATGCCGCTCCCAAGAATCTACATAAGAAAGATAATTAGCCTATGATCAGACATCTCATCTCCAAAGTCATGGAAGAGTTGGCATTAACAACCTAAATGAGTAATAGTTTAGATTTTTTACATTCCGCAATCGCTGAGGATCTCTGATCACAAGTCTTAGGAAGTCTTCAACATTATATATTCCTGCTTTATTTAGCCTTTTGTGAAAGGAACCATCCTTACCAATCTTCTCCAGCCTCCAAACCTCATCATGCAAGGCAGGTGGGTAGTGTTTCTTGTATACTATATTCCAATAGAAATTTCGTTAAAATGTTACTCATAGAAAGATATAACAGATATAGAGAAATTATGAACTTACATTCTCCACGATGATCCTTAACAGTGAAAGCTTCTGATTTGGCTTCACGAATACGCATTCCTTCACAACAACCTGAGGCAACTTTCAGCCCCAATCTGAACTTCCTACTCCTTATCCAGCTAGAGTTGTCAGTAAATGAGAGCTCACCCAGTGTTCCTACACCCTCCTTTAATATGACTTGCAGATCGCCAGACAGAAGGGGCCTTTTTCCTTCCCGCTCTTTCACAATATGACTCTCAAACTCTTCTTCACCCCAATTATCATCATCCTCATTATTGAAATCCCCCTCAAGAACAAATACATCTAGTTTCGCACATGATTCTGGGCCGGACGTGACAATATGGCCTGTGTTTGCATCTACCAAAACAACATGTATGACTGTCCCTTGCTCACCTTCCACTTTCCCCCCAGTAAAAAGGGGAAGGGATAGTCTGGTCTTGAAGTGCATTTGTAAATATTTTCCATCAGGGGCTTCTATGCGCTTCGGAGAAGACCTGAATTTTAATTAGAGCATTGGAAAAACTAAGTCTCGACACTACAAAAATTGTGATAATATAAGCTGAAATAAACACCCCAATCACCAAATATAATAACTTTCAGTGTCATGCTTCAGTCTAAAATCACAAAAAATGACCCACAATATAGTGTGTCAATACGAAGTTATGTTGGAAGGTGAGGAAAATTCTTCCAATTTTTTAATTTGGAATAGGCCTAAATTTTTAAATATCTACCCAAATATTTTTACAGACTTAGCAGACCAAATGAGCCTATGATCCTGACTCATTATGACACTTGAATAATTAAACAAGCTATGCGAACAAAGAGTATACCTCCCATTAAGCTTGGTGGGACCTAGTTTTGCCAAAGCTCGCTCCACTTCTTCACTAACCTGTTTAATCACGAGCAAGACAAATAAGAAATAAGATACATGACCAAACATTATTATGCCAAGTAACATACATTCACTTTGTTTTTAAATATGCTTCATAAAATTACATTTGACATCACTCTGAGATAGATTCTTCCGAATAACTAACTCCAGAAAGCCTAATGGATGAGTAAACAAAGGGGGGAAAGCTCGCCATTTTATTTTTGAATATACAACAACAACAACAAACAACCAAATCCCACTAAGTGGGGTCGACTACATGGATCAACTTTTGTTATAATGTTCTATCCAGGACCATACTTCTATCCAAATCGTTAATCTCGAGATCTTTCTTAATAACTTCTCATATAGTCTTTCTAGGTCTTCCTCTAGTTGTTTGACTTCTCTCTATCTGATTTACTATCTTTACCACCAAATATGCAAGTCTTCTCTCTATATGCCCAAACCACTTAAGTCTATTTTTGAATATAAGACCACTAAATTCCTATTCAATTGTATCTAAGCCTCAGTTCAAGACAACACCTTCCACGCTAAAGAACAATAACTTTCAGCTATGAAACATTCAACTAGGGGATAATTATTTAGGGGCCAATTGGGGGAGAAGAATATGCAATTGATACCTTGAGGTAATACATTCAAAAATACCAATTTAATATATACAAAAAACAGATAATCATATTAAGAATTAATACCACAATGAACTGAATTTTCTTACAACTCTGCGTAGAATAGGCTCCAATGATGAACACAGTTTCTGCATACTATCCACCTTCAGTGCTTCAACAATTACACTGCAAACACCACAAAATAAAACAATTGTTCACCTAGTTCAACACCGAAATATCCTTAACAATTTGATTCAAAATCTAGCAAAAACTAATTACTCTAACATCTAAAAACAGTAGAAACCATTGCAATTGAAAACTGAATTAAGTAAATATCAAAGCAAAGATATTAACCTAGCCAAAGCAGGCCGTTTCCGATCAGGCTGTCCATCATCAACAGAACTCGACTCCAAACTTCGCTTCTCCCTCCCCACATCAAGGTACCTCCCATGCATTCTTCTAAGTCTCTGTTTGGCTGCTCAGAAGAAAAAAATTGAAAGAATATAATAACTGCCACAGCAGCTAGAACAAGTGGTGGTAGTTTATAAAGCTCGAATTTTGAGTTTGACTCAAAAATACGTTTGGCGCAATTTTTTGGGTTAGGATCTACTACCTTTGATTTGGTGCCTTCTCGTAACTTTGTGTGTATTTTTTTCTATTAAATTTTCATCTCATTATTTATTCATTTATACATCTAACAATTAGACTAAAGGCATCAAAGATATGCAACAGTAAAGTTAGGCAATCCTACCCTCAATTTTTTGTCTGGTTTATGAGCAGACAAACAGGATCTGACAAAAATAGATGAAAAAGTATATACTATATAGTGCAAAAGGAAAAGGGGGAAAGAGTACGGAATCTGCGAAGTTTCCGGGAAGGGTCCCAAACAAAGACCGACGCTTTTTCTGTCGCGCGTCACGCCACTAGGTAAACGACTCCCTTCATGAAAGACGTTTTCTGATCGTTGGATTCTTTTTTTTACCACGTGGCGAAATGGTAGGGTCCCACGTGGTATTGGATAAGATTGATCTATGGTGGTGGTGTAGTATGTTTTATAATCGTTGATATAACTTTTTCCGGAAGCATGATTCAAAAAGTTGTTATGCATATTTAATAATATCTTATTCGTTTTTTTAGTACGAGAGTAGTGGGTTTTGTAGACATGCAATACACTAAATATTTTATGGATTTAATTGCTAGAGACTAATTATACCATCATGAATATAGTATTATGTTATCTTATATAATTATTTTAAAATTTTTAATATAATTTAAAATAATGTATGATCGTCATTGATTTATAATATAAAAAAATTTTATAACGTCAAAATATTATTCTTTTTTTCATATATTTTATTACAAATTAGATTCAACAATTAAAAATTGATTCAATCGTTTAATTTGTAGAAATTGATCAATTTGAACGTAAATGTGTTGATTTTTGAATCTTGCATGCTACACTTTAAATTAAAAGTGAGTTGTGCATTTCTATTTTAAAGTTATTGTTATATGGAAACTCAACTAAAAAAATTATTATATATTAATTTAATTTAAAATAAAATGCTATTTTGTAAATAAATAAAAATTCGTTGTATGAATTTAAATATAGTAAATATAAAATGTTGCAAAAGTTTATATAAAGTTAATATTCTGACTTACAAACAACAAACATCGTAATTATAATTATTTTGGTCGAGTATATGCCAGATTAATTACTATTCATTATATATATAATTGTTCACGTTTGCATTTTAAGGTATGATTACAATTGTAATTTATTCTATTTCTTTTAACTCTTTATTAACTTGGACATTTGATGATTAATCTTGCAATGTCCATCACGCCCAACCGTACAAGAGATTTGTATCTCCGCATAAAATATTTACATCATTAAATTCATCAATAATGCTAATTCTAGTTCTTGAACACAAGAGTGTCATCATATGTGGAAATCGTCTATTGATTCTTGTGAATGTTCATAATTATATATCTTCTTATTTAAACCTCGATCATTTTAACAGATACGCTAATATGGAAGCAACTTTTAATCTATTTTTCTAAAGTACTTCGGAATCCGCCAAATTAATATCACCTTTAATCTCCGTCATAGATGCAAAAGAGCGATAAATCGATCGTAGGGTTCTCTCAAGTCAATGTTGCTAATCAAAAAGCAAAAGAGCAATAAATCAATCTTAGGGTTCCAAGATCACGAGAAGATGGATGGAACTTACTAATGTAACACTACCATTGATCATTACAGCTACCATAACAAACCATTTTGTCTCAAGGAACCTCATTAATGATAGAAGTTCCTACAATTTGATGTACCTTAGAATCTTCATAGAGTTGGACTTAATAAAGCAAGATCTGAAGTCGTGCGGAGGTCAAAGCCTCCTAGCATTCAACGATTCCTTTTCTCATCTATTTGGACATAAAAACCTACCAGTTTCCTTGGGAGAAAGGAGAAATAAGAGAACCGCGAACGCTCACTTTTTTGTAATTCCTTGTGTGAGCATTTACAATGACAATCTTAGTCGACCATTCCTAGCAATGTTAGACGTGGTGGCTTCCCCCGTCCACCGGAAGAGGAAGTACCACAATGATTCTAGCAAGCCAATTGTAATCATAGACGAATTGTGTGGGGCGCGACGCATACATGAAGCAACACTAAGGAATCACTTATTAGTGGTCGTCACCCTTGAGAAAAGAATGAAGGTCAATTTTGTGAAGCAACATGTGCAGTCGATCTCAACGTACACAAAGACAAAACCCTATAGGGATACGAGCTTGGTCCTTTGACCGGGCTCACGATGATGATCTTAAGGTTAGTTTAGATGGAGAATTCAAAGTCATCCAGTTAGACGACATACATATGCGATCGATAAAGATATGATCCGACCTACCCATTTGGGTTAAGAAAAGATTAGTTGAATGCTTAAAGGCCAATGTTGATCTCTTCGTCATCTCTCCCCGTGAAATGCCAAGCATAAACCCCAGTGTAATATGTCATGAGTTGAACATCGATCCTAGTTCCTGGTACGTGTCCTAGAGGAGAAAACGAGAATCTCCTGAGAAGGTCGAGGTGACCATGAAGCCTGTCCAGGCTTTCTTGAACGCTAACTTTACTTTCAAAGTATGGTACACCGAATAGATATCTAATATGGTGTTGGTAAAGAAAGCTTCAATAAAGTGGAGAATATACTTCGATTACACTAACCTCAATTGAGCATATCCGAAAGACTTATATGTTCTTGGGAGCAGAATGTCAATAGGCGTTTACATCCTAGTCGGGTACAAGATTTTTTCATTTATGGATGTGTATTATGACTACAATCAAATACCCATATATGAGTTGGACAAAACGAATACAACCTTCATGATCGAACAAGCCAACTACAAGCATAATGTGATGACTTTTGTCTTAGAGACTGTAGGGGTAATATATTTGAGGATGATGAATAAGATTTTCAAAGAAGAAATAGGCGAAACACTAAAGGTGTACATGAATGACATGATCATTAAGTTTAACGAAGAGGTATTACATGACCATCATCTCACCCATGTATTCCGAAGAGTCCGTCAATATAACAAGAGGTTCAATCTCGAAAAATGCACCTTTGGAATATAAGACGACATATTTTTGGATTTTTATCTGGTGGAGAATGGCATATAATCAAACCTATATGTCAATAGGCGTTTACATCCTTTAAGATGACCATATCAACTTGACCAGTGCTATCTCGACCTTCTGTAGAGAAAATATATACCCTTACTTGGTTGTGTTTGATGAAGTGATCAACGCCATCTTTGTTAGAGATCCAAACTCAACCCAAAGTCCAATTGATTTCATCTCCAAATCCTTGTTTGAACTAGAGAAACTCTATAAAAAGATAGAGAAGTCAACATGGTGTTAGTAACCGCATCCATGAAGTTACAATGTTACTTCCTAGCCCAATTCATAGTCATTCAAATTAGGGGTGTTCGCGGGCCGGTTTGGTTCGGTTTTGAGTGAATCCGATGCCCAAACCGATCAAAAATATATGGATTGGTTTGGATTGGATTTTCACATTTTTTCTATAAAACCCAAACCGAACCAAACCGAGAAATAACGGGTTGGTTTGGTTTGGATTGGATTGATCAGATACATTAGAAACAAATACACGAAAATATTTTTAAAATTTTCTAATGTACATCCACTAATTTTCTATAGAATTTAATTAGTATGCACTGACAGTGTAAAATAATTTTACACTGTCAACCAATCACTCTTATGTTAAATTTTAAGTTACTATTATGACATGGCAGATTGTTAAATTCTTATTGGATGACCGTGTAAAATTATTTTACACTGTCAGTGCATACTAATTAAACTCTTTTCTATAATAATATATATTTTATATTTTTTTTCGTGTTTTCATATAGATTATGAATTTCATAAATTATGTTTCATTTTTCTTCCTTTTTAAAGTTGAATATCTTATACTAGTTTCCATTATAATGATATAAATTATGTGAATTAATATGGTTGGTTCGGGTAGACGGGCTCGCGGGTAGAATTTTGAAAATCCGTTGCCCGAACCAATTAATATTGGATTTCATTGGGTTGGTTCGGTTTTTGCCCGAATTAAAAAATGCCCAACCCAAACACCATGGTTTGGTTTGGATTCCGATTTGGTTCGGATTTGCCCAAACCAATGAACACCCCTAGTTCGAATCGACTTACCATTGAATCAAGTGCTCCATTGTCTGGATCTAATAAGGCGGATGGCAAAGTTGTCCATTGATATGTATGAATTTGATGTTTATTTTGAATCAATGAAACCACTAAAAGCCTATTTGTTTGCAAACTTTATAGTAGAATTGATCCCAGGTACGCAAGAGCCGACTCACACTTAGGTAGTGTTTACTGAAGGATGGTCTAACACTCATTGAAGTGAAGTCAAATTAATCCTGGATAATGAAGTTGGCCTGATGATTGAAGTATCTCTACATTTGTTAGTTTTCTACCACCAATAATCAAGCTGAGTATTAAGGAGTCACTGTCGGCCTCGCTTTAGCCGCAAAGATTAGGAAGTGAGTGTCAAATTAAGAACAGACTCCGAGATCACGGTCTCACAAGTTATACTCGCTAAAAGTACAAATGTGTGACAACCGCTAGTGATTAAGGGTTATCATAGACTTTAAGGTTGTTGTGAGGTTGAAAGTTAGTTCACTTAGGGTGAAAAGCTCATGTATATGTGTATTTCTGTGTTGTAGTTACCTTCTTATTTATCGTAATATTAAGGTATTTATAGTCACGTTGGGCCTTGAACCAAGACTTTCTGGGATGTAACAACCATTATGATAATAGGTAGTTGATTCCTTGAAATTCGTGAAGCATAGTTAAATCCCATAATTTCCCATGTGACATTTATTGACTTACGTTACATGTGTTATCACGCATTATGGACAGAGATACGAAGAATCCAGGTGACATATTCGGATAAGGGACGCCCAATCCGAAAGAGGGGCGCTCAAACCAAAAAAGGGGCGACCAAAAAAATAATGGGCGAAGCATATTCCTTTAGCTACGCCCCATGATCCCATTGTCGCTATGCAAAAAATGCACAGAGACGCCATCGAATTTTATTTATTCTAATGAAATAGAAAATAACAATAAAACCCCCTAAAGGTTAAGAAAATGGTCTCGCAACCAAATTCGAGTTCGAAAGTCGATTATGAAAGGGGAAGGTATTAGCACCCATCAGATCTGTTTTACTCAACGAGAATCATATAGGTTGTCTAAGCGTGAATGAGTGTCGTTTATCTAAAGGTCTACTTGCTAAGGGAAAAATGGTTGGTTTTTTTTTTAGGGTGCTCGCCAAGGATTGGGGCTCTCGTGCCTACGTATCCTCATTGCAAAATAAGGAATCAAAGCTCTGTAGTTAAAAGTAGAAAATAAGACGTGTGTTGGTTGATTTTACCTTGAAAAGGGGTTTTCGGGATGACGCTCTAAGGCGCAGAAAGAGTTTGATGAGTTGATGTTGATTTTAGGGATTTTGAAAAGAGATGGTTCTTGATCAGGATTGCACTGAAGAATATGGGTAGAGGTGAATATTTCAAACTACCAAGCCAAGCGTCTTGTGTCTAAAATACTCAGAGTGAGGGCATGAAATCTCCATTCTCACTCCTTCCCCACCAATTAAGGCTCGTGGCATGCAATCCTAATTGTATCTTATTGTGTTTTTGAGTTTATTGAGAAAATTCCGTTTGACGTTGGATCAAGGGTTTTATTAAGAAAAATACCACTTGACATTGGATCAAGGGTTTTAGAAAATGGTTATGTCGATCCTAGTCCCTAGGGGAAGCTAGCAAGCAACACCAAAAGGGGAGAGGGTTACATAATAAATATAAGGGAAGTTGATGCGAGAAATAAATGGTATCGTTGTTAGGTAGTCCAAGATAAAGTCGTGTGTGTGTGCAAAGTGTCCTAAGTTAAGCAAGGAAAAGGAAATCAGAGGTTACATGTCTCCCTTTTGCTTGAGGGTGGTGCCATGAACCAAACTCTTGATGATTAAGACCTTGAATCCCTAAGGACGCTCCAAGTCAAGCTAAGGTCAAAATACAAAGTCCAATATTGTCCGGAAATACTCCAAGTCATGCCAAGGTTAATCACACAGTCCAAAGTCCATGCTTGGGTCGTACACAAAGTCCACAGTCCATTTATGTCTCACAAGTTTTTAGGTTTTTTCCATTTTATCATGTTTTTGTTCTTTTTAATAAAATAAAGAATAAAGATCAAAGAAAAAAAATGACATAAAGTAAAGTGAATATGATAAAGGGCGATAAAAGTAAGTTGCAAAAAATAAATTGCGAGAAAATAAAGTGCAATAATATAAAAGTTAGAGGTTAGAAGTTAGTGATTGAATGATCAATTAATCGAATCAGGATAAATCTAGCGCTATGTTAAGCAATCGTAAGTGGACTTATGTAGAAGTCACACCTATCTGAGGTCGGTCAATAAGATCTATGTGCTCAAACACGTTAGAGAAATAACACAAATTTATTTTCCTAAAACATGTAGTACAATGAGAAAATTAAAGAAGAAGGAGAAGATAGAAAGCAATCTCAAGTCCTCACAATGGTCTCATCTATCATAAAAAGATTCAAAGTATGATCAACCAAGGATAACCTATCAATACCTCAAAGTGTCAAGAATGATTCAATGATCATTCATCAACATGTTTGAAGTGTTGAAGGTTCAATCAACCTAGGGATCATCACTCATTGATGTTGAATATTTCGTCAACCAAATGATCACAAAAGGTGAAAAATCAAAAGTAAACCAAAATTGAATAAAAAAATTGAATTGAAATTGATTTGAAAATGAAATTAAAGTAGAAAATATAAAATTAAAAATAACGAAGTTTAAAAAAATGATTAAGATAATGTTTAAACAAAATTTAAAAGAAACAATTAAAAGAAAGAAAAAGAAGTAGGTGCAATTGGATCCATGAAGTGTGTAAGAAAAAATTGAGTAAATGGGCCTTGCAAGAAATAAGCCCAAAAGCATAAAAAACTTATCAGGGAGGTACGAAAGTGTAGGCTGGTGTGAAAAACAAATTGAATGGGCCAGGCCCATAGTATACATGAGAAAGGAACAAGGTAGGTTTAAAAGAAAAAGAAGAAAAAAACTAGCCAACACATGTTTCAGCAGTGTTCTTCTTCTCTTTCTCTCCTATCTCGATTTTGTTCTCGCTCTCGCTTTCACTTACTACAACTCTCTATGTTTGTGTTTCCTCTTTCTGCCACAATGCATGGTTTTTTGTGTATGAGTGTGGTGGTGGATGTGGTCGCACACGACAGTAGTGATGGTGAGTTTGGTGAAGGTTGTTGTTGAGATGCGTGAGTTTATGTTGATGGCGGTAACGGTTTGAGGGTGAATAATAGTTCACGTGTTTGACTTATTTCCACGGTTTTGTATGGTGGTAGTAGGTGGAGGAAGTGTATCACGGTCGTGGATGGAAGTTGTCTTGGATGGTGAATTGAAGTTAACGTCTATGCGCTTTTGTTTTATGGTGGCAAAAAAGAGGTTGATATGGAATTTAACGTGTGTTGAAGGGAAGTAGAAAGGGAATGGTTAGTGTAGAGAGATGATTAATGGAGATTACAATGTTAGGATGAAGAATCTCATTTGAAGTAGAAGGTATGGATGTGTGATATGGTGTTGTTGTTGATGTAGTTGAAGAAAGATAAGTGATGTGTACGTCTTACAGGTTGTGAGTGCTAAATTGTTGTGAATTTGGGTGTCAATACTTAGCACTCATAGGCTTTATGCATTCATTTTATACCAATAAACCTCAACTTTTGTGTACATTTTGGATAGTCTATGTTATAGTGTATATATTACATTAACATGTAAATACCATTGAGTTTGATTGTTTTTATCTCATTATTGTAGGCATTCAAGCAATGTTATTTAGTCATTGTAATATATGGCATTGAATAAGCTTTCCAACGCTTCTGACCGTGCGTAAATCGGAGTTACGATTCTCAAGTTATGGTCGAAACAAGAGCTGATTTTTTTGTCATGGTCGCTAGGTGAGCTGGAGCTCGCTAGGCGAGCTGAAGGCGACCCAGAGGTGTGGAAAAGCACTGTAGAGGAGATAGCAAAGGCTGCCATGGTCGTCGGGCGAATAAATTGTGCTAATAAATTATGTGAAATGGTGTAACAATTGGGAAAATAGGAAAAAGTTAAGGAAATTTGTGAATGCTTGAGAATTTGAGAAATGATCATTCTTATTTGATTAACAAAGTTTTTGTTTCATTGACCTTGAGAAATTGAATCTTCTTTGTTAGCCAAGCCACATTACAACCCTTTAAAGCCCTTGTGATTTTTTCTTTTATACTTTCAATATAAGTTTTTTTTAGATGAATGCATAATTTGAATTGATGTTTGCAAATTTGTTGGATGTGAGTTCAACCCCTCATGTTTGTTTTTCATCCCTTGATGAAGTTGTACGGTTTGTGTGATTCATTATTAAACATATGTATTGCTTTAGAATTTTTGAAATGTGTGTTGTACTTTGACTTTGTTTCATATTCATTGCGTCATTGTAGTTTAGTGGCAATGTAACGCCCATATATAAATACATACATCAAAGCATATATTATACATGAAATCGACGTTTGGTACTGAAATACCAATAAGTCCCTAGTAAACACATTATACATATACATGCCCAAAAAGCCTAATACAAAAAAACAATGGCATAAATATATATACAAGATGTTCCAAAGATAAATACTAAGAACTAGATCGACAACGATCTCAAAAACTCCACAACGGAAGCTACGCCATCAGACAAGTAAGGATAATCACACGACCTTATCCTTACCCTTTGCGGAACCTGAAGTACCTGAAATATTCAACAATAATGGGGTGAGATACATCAAATCTCAGTGAGTTCTCTATCTTATGGATTCTCTCGGCTCTACAAGGTTCTAATCAAATCCTAACTCAAGTCCAAGGGAAAGTAAAGGACTTCGAGTTCACAAAATCTCACACTAGAGAACCAATCGTACAATTCACAAAACGACAACTAGTTAAGGAATCTTCTCCCCGGCCAGCCTATACAAGGCACTACAACACGGGTCACGGATCCTTAACGTAGATAACTTCTCCCCGACCAGCCCACACACGGAGCATTACAACACAAGTCATGGTTATCTACAAATGGTACTTCTCCCCGGCCAGCCCACACAAGGAGCACTACAACATGGATCACGGTACCATCCACTGAGTAACTTCTCCCCGGCCAACCTACACAAGGAGCACTTCAACACGGGTCACGGTTACTTACTTAATAAATACTTCTCCCCGGCCATCCCGCACAAGGGGCTCTTCAACACGGGTCACGATATTTATTAAGGGATACCTACTTAACAAATACTTCTCCCTGGCCATCTCGCACAAGGGGATTAAACACGGGTCACGGTATTTATTAAGGAACAAACCACAAACCGGAGGAAATACGGTCCTCCACTACCAACTACTTAACAAAGATACTCTTCAAGTATCGATGTAAGCAATGCCACACAATTCTCTAAGTCATTCTAGTGTACTAAGGTTTCCTCACAAATTCACATCTTGAAGCTTTTAGATTTGCAAAAGTTCCATTTTACATAATTCACGAAATCCCGATATTTTAACATCATCGAAATAAATTCTGCCCATAACCAATATTTCTACTTTCTATAGCATAGAACATTTTCATAGCTTCACATCGATATAAAGAACGCTCAATTCGGAAACACGGTTCAAAATTTATAAAGGAAGCAAAACGGAAAAATTTGCCATGTTCGCTAAGCGAATTCCCCAGCGAACGTTCGCTTTCGCCTTTGCCTCGCGAACCTCTAGCGAACCAAGGCAGAGCCAAAGGGCACAAAGTTTGCTTCGCGAGCACCAGGCGAACATTCGCCTTCCCTTCGCTTTGGGGTTCGCTAGGTGAACCCTCGAGGATCATTCGTTGGGCCCTTCGCCAGGGGTTCGCTAGGAAAACCATGGAAAACCCAGAATTTCCCAGCAATGTAACAACAGGTCCTTTGGCCCAAAAACTCATCCAAAACATAACCAAACACACAAACAAGTAATAACAGATGTTTCCACACATGTATTGATCATACTATCTAGTTTATATCGCATTTCAACCGTTAGATTCTTTGATTTAGCAAAATTATTCATTTTCTCACAATAACAAACCTAACTCTAACAATTCCAAAAACTTCTAAAACAAAAATTCTAACTAGAAGCCACCTGGATTAGAAGATGATGATGAAGAAGATGAGATGAAAAGATGAAGATGAGATGATTCTTGTTCTTGAGCTCTTTGGAATTTTCCTCTTCTTTTCCTTTCCTTTTCCTTCTCTTTTCCTTTCCTTTTCCTTCTCTTTACTTTCTCTTGCTCCAAATGTTTCTAATTTTGGAAAATGAGGGAAAAAGAAATAATATAGAGAAAATACTCAATATTAGTAACACTACTAAATGTCTAAATTAGCTCAAATGCACCAATTAATAAAACCTTAGAGTTAGATAATATTAATCTGATCAGCTCTGAGTTCATCAGTTGTTCTAATTATCTTATCAGATAAATACTCAGAGCACATTGGATCTCAACTGGTCTCAACTAATATTATCCAGAGCATTTATAAAATACAGGGTATTACATCCTCCCCTCCTTAAATAGAAATTCGTCCCCGAATTTAAATGATTACCGGAACAGATGAGGGTAAGTGTCCCGCATCTCTGATTCTAGTTCCCAAGTAGCATCACCCGGATGCGTCACATCCCATTGAACCTTAACAAGAGGAATGTCTTTGTTCCTTAATACCTTTGTTTCTCTTCCCACAATACAACTCGGTTGAGGTTCAAAAGTCAAGTCTGCTTCTATTTCCGCTGATTCCGGTAAAACTGGCTGAAGAGGGTTAGGAATAAACTTTCGTAGCTGAGATACATGGAAGACGTCATGCATCTCTGACAGAGAGGGTGGTAAGGCTAATCTGTACGCGACTTCACCAATCCTTTCTAAGATCTGATACGGTCCCACGTATCTCGGACTTAACTTGCATGACTTAAACGGTCCTTTCAATCTCAATCTCGGAGTAACTTTCAGAAACACATGGTCACCTTCCTCTAATTCTAAAGGCCTCATACGATTGTCCGCATAACTCTTTTGACGATCTTGTGCTTGTTTAACTTTTTCACGGATCATTCGAATCTGTTCTGTAGTCTCTTGAATAATTTTGGGTCCCAAAATTCTATCTTCGCCAACTTTCGCCCAACACAAAGGTGTTCTACATTTTCTTCCATATAATGCCTCGTAAGGAGCCATACCGATGCTCGCATGGTAACTATTTTTATATTAAAACTCAATCAACGGTAGAAGTTCTTTCCAATTCCCTCTACTCTCTAGCACATAAGCTCTCAACATATCTTTCATCGTTTGTATTATTCGCTCAGTCTGACCATCCGTCTGAGGATGATTCGACGTGCTCAAATGTAACCTCGTACTCATAGCTTGTTGAAAAGCCTTCCAAAACCTCGAAGTAAACTTTGGATCTCTATCGGACACAATATTAGAGGGAACACCATGCAATCTCACAATTTCAGAAATAAATAACCTTGCAAGATGACTTGCCTTGTAAGTAGTCTTCACGGCTAAGAAATGCGCAGATTTCGTTAGTCGATCCACAATCACCCAAATAGAATCATAAACACCTTGCGTACGGGGTAAACCTACTGTAAAATCCATAGAAATACTATCCCACTTCCAAACTAGAATCTCTAAAGGTTGCAATAGACCGCCCGGTCTTTGGTGTTCAATCTTCACCTGTTGGCACACTGCACATTCTGACACATACACCGCAATATCCTTTTTCATTCTAGGCCACCAATAATCCTTCTTTAAGTCCTGATACATCTTCGAAGAACCAGGATGTATCGTAAAAGTACCTTTATGAGCTTCATCTAAAATCTTCCTTTTTAATACCACATCATTCGGAACACAAATCCTTTGGTTAAATAGGACAATCCCATTCGCTGCTCGTGAAAAACCCAGTTGAAGTAACATCTCTTGAAACTTCTCCTCTAAAACTTGTTCTTGTTGAATCTCAGCTCTTAGAGTAGAATTGACATTCAAATTTCCCATGATTACACCATTCGGAGTCCACACAAACTGGAGATTAAGATCTCTAAACTTTTCCAACAAAGCATACTCCAATATCATCAATTCGGCACTATGAACCATTTTCCGACTTAATGCATCTGCTACTTTATTCACTTTTCCTGGATGGTACTTTAATTCTAAGTCATGATCCTTTAAGTACTCCATCCACCTTCTTTGCCGCATATTCAACTCCTTTTGGTCAAATAAATACTTCAAACTTTTATGGTCACTGAACATTTCAAAACGCACACCATACAGATAATGGCGCCACACCTTCAGTGCAAACACAACTGCTGCTAGTTCCAAATCGTGAGTTGGATAATTATTCTCGTGAACTTTTAATTGTCGAGAAGCATAAGCTACCACTTGACCGCCTTGCATCAGAACAGCTCCTAATCCCATCTTAGAAGCATCGCAAAATACTTCATAAGAGTTGCTAGGATCAGGAATAATTAACACAGGAGCAGTCGTCAATCTTTCCTTTAATTTCATAAAACTTTGTTCACAACCTGAATCCAACTCATAAGCACAATCCTTTCGAGTAAGTTTTGTCATTGGTAAGGCCAATTGAGAAAAACCTTTGATAAACCTCCTATAGTAACCAGCCAATCCCAAGAAACTTCGAACTTCCGAAACATTCCTTGGTCTCTCCCAATTAATCACTGCTTCTACCTTCGACGGATCCACTGCCACACCACCTTGAGATATAACGTGACCAAGAAAATTAACTTCCGACATCCAAAACTCACACTTGCTTAACTTAGCAAAAAGTTGCTTCTCCTGCAATACCGATAAGACAATTCTCAGATGTTCTCTGTGCTCTTGTGGAGTACGAGAGTAAATAAAAATGTCGTCAATAAAGATTACGACAACTTGGTCCAAGTAAGCTTGAACTATACGGTTCATGTAATCCATAAAAACAACTGGAGCATTAGTCACACCGAAAGGCATCACTAAGAATTCGTAATGGCCGTAACGGGTCCTAAATGCAGTCTTAGGCACATCGGAACTCTTCACTCGGATCTGATGATAACCCGACCGTAAATCAATCTTCGAGAACACACAGGCTCCTTTCAATTGATCTAACAGGTCGTCTATCATGGGTAAAGGGTACTTGTTCTTAATGGTCACTTTGTTCAACTTACGATAATCAATACACAACCGCATTCCACCATCTTTCTTCTTTACCAACAAAACTGGAGCTCTCCACGGTGAAACGCTAGGTCTAACAAAATGCTTAGCCATCAAGTCCTCCAATTGGTCCTTTAGTTCTCTTAATTCAAGCAGTGTCATCCGATAAGGAGAAACAGATATAGGAGCCGTTCCCGGTACCAGGTCAATAGAGAACTCAACTTCTCTCTCCGGAGGAAGAGAAGTAACGTCCTCAGGAAAAACTTCGGGAAACTCATAGACTATAGGAATACTCAGCACTTGCTGGTCACTACTACCCTCCTTAGTAAGAACCAGTAAAACAGATTTCTCCTTCTCAAACAAGAAATTTATCATTCCCACCGTACCTTCTAAAATAGTTGTTAACACATCCTTCGGGATAGCCTCGGCAGATGGAATAATGATTAGCTTTTCCTCACACCCAATAAACACTGAATTAGCAGAAATTCAATCCATCCCCAAAACGACATCAACTTTCTTAAGCGGTAAACAGATAAGGTCAATCTGAAAAACTCTACCATTCACGGACAAAACACAGTTTTCACACATCAACGGTGTCTCAACCATTTCATCAATGGCGGTAGTGACCACCATAGGAGAAGACAAAGGAATAACTTGTAACCCAAGTCTCTTCACACATCGTATTGACACAAAAGAATGTGTTGCCCCACAATCAAATAAAATAAAACAAGGATGTCCATTTACGAAACACATACCCGCAATCAAAGAGTTGTCACTTTTCGTCTTCCTTGCATCCAAAGTATAAACCCATCCGGTATTCCTTCCTTGCACTTGGTTTCTATTCTGAGTACAATCTCTAGCGACATGTCCTATTCCATTACAAATATAACACCTGAAACTCCCATCGAAACACTTCCCAAAATGATGTTTGTTGCACACCCTACATAAAGGAATAACGTTAGGTCTATCAACCTGCTTCCCTTTGAAAGCTTGTGATCTAGGCCCAAATTGTTGACTCACTCTCCCATGATCCCCCTGATTCACCCTACTTGCAACACCTTCAGCTTGGACTTTCTTCAAACTATGCTCAGCCACATAGCATTGCCTTAGAGCTTCTGCATAAGTAGTGAACTCCCTCTAAGATACACTATGAGAAATTTCAGCTTTTAGTCCGAATAGAAATTGATCTATTTTCCACCGCTCATCTGGAGCATACATAGCCTGCCTAGAATAAGCAGCCATGACGTCAAACTTTTCTGCATAACCAGCCACAGTCATACTACCCTGTCTTAACTATTGAAATTCAAACTCTTTCTGAGTCCTCAAGGAACTTGGAAAATATTTCTCCATGAAAATTGCCTTGAACTGTTCCCAGACCTTGGGCACACCCTGAATAGTCATAAGAACTGACGCACACTCCCACCACCTCATGGCAGGACCCTTCAATGAATGTGAAGCAAAAGCCACCTTATTCTCTTCACTACAGTGCACTATCAAGAAAATCCTTTCCATACCCGCTATCCATTCGTGAGCCTTTACAGGATCTAATCCGCTATGAAATTCCGAAGGATTCATGCGAAAGAAATCCTAGAAAGTCCCACCTATAGCTTCCGGAACAACCATCGGAGAATGCAAACCTCCATTCATTTGTTGTACCATTTGCTGCATAAACTGATTATGTTGCTGTTGCATCTGTTGCATAAACTGATACAAAGGAGCATTCCCATCGCCACCTGGCGGATTCGTCCCAGCTGGAGTAGTACGGGGTCTACCACGGTTGATTCTGCGTCCATCAGCCATGTTCCTAAAGGTTATACAGATAGGATTAAATTGATCAGGATCAATACCATAAATATAACACTTAAGACCAATGGCGACACAACGCATATGAAACGGAAGAAAAACTTATACTATTTCATGGCTAGGTCGAGGATACGACCTGGTCTGATACCAACTGTAACACCCATATATAAATACATACATCAAAGCATATATTATACATGAAATCCACGTTTGGTACTGAAATACCAATAAGTCCCTAGTAAACACATTATATATATACATGCCCAAAAAGCCTAATACAAAAAAACTATGGCATAAATATATATACAAGATGTTCCAAAGATAAATACTAAGAACTAAATCGACAACGATCTCAAAAACTCCACAACGAAAGCTACGCCATCAGACAAGTAAGGATAATCACACAGCCTTATCCTTACCCTTTACGGAACCTGAAGTGCCTGAAATATTCAACAATAGTGGGGTGAGATACATCAGATCTCAGTGAGTTCTCTATCTTATGGATTCTCTCAGCTCTACAAGGTTCTAACCAAATCCTAACTCAAGTCCAAGGGAAAGGAAAGGACATTGAGTTCACAAAATCTCACACTAGAGAACCAATCGTACAATTCACAAAACGACAACTAGTTAAGGAATCTTCTCCCCGGCCAGCCTATACAAGGCACTACAACACGGGTCACGGATCCTTAACGTAGATAACTTCTCCCCGGCCAGCCCACACACGGAGTACTACAACATGGGTCACGGTTATCTACAAATAGTACTTCTCCCCGGCCAGCCCACACAAGGAGTACTACAACACGGGTCACGGTACCATCCACTAAGTAACTTCTCCCCGGCCAGCCCACACAAGGAGCACTTCAACACGGGTCACAGTTACTTACTTAATAAATACTTCTCCCCGGCCATCCCGCACAAGGGGCTCTTCAACACGGATCATGGTATTTATTAAGGGATACCTACTTAACAAATACTTCTCCCCGGCCATCCCGCACAAGGGGATTAAACACGGGTCACGGTATTTATTAAGGAACAAACCACAAACCGGAGGAAATACAGTCCTCCACTACCAACTACTTAACAAAGATACTCTTCAAGTATCGATGTAAGCAATGTCGCACAATTCTCTAAGTCCTTCTAGTTTACTAAGGTTTCCTCACAAATTCACATCTTGAAGCTTTTAGATTTTCAAAATTTCAGTTTTACATAATTCACGAAATCCCGATATTTTAACATAATCGAAATAAATTCTGCTCATAACAAATATTTCTACTTTCTATAGCATAGAACACTTTCATAGCTTCACATCGATATAAATAACGCTCAAATCGGAAACACGGTTCAAAAGTTATAAAGGAAACAAAACGGAAAAATCTGCCATGTTCGCTAAGCGAATTCCCCAGCGAACGTTCGCTTTCGCCTTCGCCTCGCGAACCTCTAGCAAACCAAGGCAGAGCCAAAAGGGCACAAAGTTTGCTTCGCGAGCACCAGGCGAACATTCGCCTTCCCTTCGTTTTGGGGTTCGCTAGGCGAACCCTCGAGGATCATTCGCTAGGCCCTTCGCCAGGGGTTCGCTAGGCGAACCCTGGAAAACCCAGAATTTCCCAGCAACGTAACAGCGGGTCCTTTGGCCCAAAAACTCATCCAAAACATAACCAAACACACAAACAATTATTAACAGATGTTTCCACACATGTATTGATCATACTATCCAGTTTATATCGCATTTCAACTGTTAGATTTTTTGATTTAGCAAAATTATTCATTTTCTCACAATAACAAACCTAACTCTAACAATTCCAAAACTCCTAAAACAAAAGTTCTAACTAGAACCCACCTGGATTAGAAGATGATGATGAAGAAGATGAGATGATTCTTGTTCTTGAGCTCTTTGGAATTTTCCTCTTCTTTTCCTTTCCTTTTCCTTCTCTTTACTTTCTCTTGCTCCAAATGTTTCTAACTTTGGAAAATGAGGGAAAAAGAAATAATATAGAGAAAATACTAAATATTAGTAACACTACTAAATGTCCAAATTAGCTCAAATGCACCAATTAATAAAATCTTAGAGTTGGATAATATTAATCTGATCAGCTCTGAGTTCATCAGTTGCTCTAATTATCTTATAAGATAAATACTCAGAGCATACTGGATCTCAACTGGTCTCAACTAATATTATCCAGAGTGCTTATAAAATACGGGGTATTACAGGCAAGCATTGCTTTATACTTTTGATAATTAGACCATATATTTGTTTCTGTTTGTAAAAACTTGTTGAGCATGAATTCTTGGTAATTGCTTTTGCTCTTTAGGTTGCTTGATTCTTGTTTGAGGACAAACAAGTCTAAGTTGGGCAGAGTTTGATGAGTGCTAAATTTTTGTGAATTTGAGTGTGAATAATTAGCACTTTTCGGCTTTATTCATTCGTTTTATACCAATAAACCTCAACTTTTGTGTACATTTTGGCTAGTTTATGTTATAGTGTATATATTACATTAACATGTAAATATCATTGAGTTTGATTGTTTTATCTCATTTTTGTATGTATTAAAGCAATTTTATTTAGTCATTGTAATATAGAGCATTGAATAAGCTTTCCAACGCTTCTGACCATGCGTAAATCGGAGTTACAGTTCTCAAGTTATGGTCAAAACAAGTGCTGATTTTTCTGTTATGGCCGCTAGGCGACCTGAAGGTGGCCCAGAGGCATGGAAAAGCACTGTAGAGGTAGTATCAAAGGTTTCCATGGTCGTTGGACGAGCCCTAGGTCGCTGGGCGACGACGAGATTTCAATTTTCCTTATAAATTCATTTTTACAACATTTTTAGGTATGGTTTTGGGTTTTTTTGCTCCCAACTCCATCACCACCATTCTTTTGTATGGAGAAGCTCATAAACAACATTAGAACCTGCATCTTGACAACCCGGAGCTGGATTTGTGATAATCGTCCTGACACCGCGAGAGTTATCGGTTCAATTTCACTTTTCTCTTTGTATTTTCTATTTGTTGGGGTTTTGTATCTAAGTTTACCTTGATTGTATGTATATGTCTTGATCATGGCATTGTGTAAGATCTATTTTACAAATCTATATCGATTTTATCCTTGTTTACTCGATTTATGTTTGGATTTGAGTTGCTATAGACATATACTCTTCAAATTCGGATCTAGGATGAATATCTGTTAGGTTCTAAACTCTAAACATAGATTTAGATCTAATATTCACAATGGTTAACGGTTCTTAATACTCTGTGTTATTTGATAGGCTGAGTGATCGTCGATTAAATAATACGGTATAACTCTCGACGAAAATTTAGATACGAACCCTGTTGTGAGCGATACGCGATGATATTGATGAATGTTTTAGGTTGCGACAACTGATCAATAGATTTAATTATTTAATGGGTAGATGAAATCCAATCTCTATGAGTTCTCTCCTATCTAAAGAATGCATTATTTACTAGTTCATATGTTTTACTTTCCGCTTTTTACTCTTTTAAAACCATTCAAACCAAGCTTAGAAACGTAGAGATTTTTGAACGTCATTCTTTCCCTTGCACTAATCCCCGTGGATACGATAAAACCCAAAATTCTTCCAAACTTAATTTTTGCTTGCCGCTTTACCACTTCAACACTTCCTCTTAACTATTCCATTTTGATGAGAAGTATGAGGACAAGTTAGCTTATGCACAATGTCACGTTCATTGAGATACTTGGTGAAGGCCCTGAGTTCTCCAAGATATTATCTTAATATATGAAAATAATATTTTTTTTTGGAAATGAAAAAAAAATTATTAGGAGCACGGTAGATGTACTTGGTACAAGGAAATACTTGTAAGCGATGCTTCACCATTTTATAAGAGTCCACGGTTCAAAGACAATAACTTCCCCCCCCCCTCTCTCTCTCTCTCTCTCTCTCTCTCTCTCTCTCTCTCTCTCTCTCTCTCTCTCTCTCTCTCTCTCTCTCTTATATTATTTTACTAAGAGTCACCTTAGTGCCTTTGTGAAGGAAAAACACTTGTGAGATTTCAGTTGTACTAGTGTTTATTTATCAAAAGTGTGATTATCTTGAAGTGTTTATCTTGTTTTATTGTGGAGGCTATCCCAGTAAAACATTTTTTTTTTTGTTTCTGAGATCATTTGGTAAAAATATCATTCTTGGTTTGTGAGCTTAGTTTGTTCGGATAAAATCTATGTGTGTGTGTGTGTGTGCGCGCGCGCGTGTGTGTATGTATGGTCATGAGAGAGAGAGAGAAGGAGAGAGAGAGACTATGTCAATAATAGATATTAATCAAAGCAAATAATAAAATTACATATATGGAATAATTTAATAATCCCTAAAACATGAAAACCTTTATGTGGTTCTATGTGTTGTGCAGGTAAATGTATTATAATGGCCATGGCGATGTCAAATAAACAAGAAAATAATATATTACAAGTATCATCAGTCAAGAATAAAGTAAAGTTAAGTTAATAAATCAAAGGAACTGAAGTTGTGAAGGCGTGAAAGCTTGTCTAATCATACACTTAATGTTTTTATTAGTTAAATTTCATCTAAGAAAGGGTATGTCTTGAATTAGTAACTCGATGCACACACACACACACACACACACACACACTAAAAATATTTTAAACTCCATATTTTTATTATAACTTCTTAAAACCAATCCATGCAAGTACTTAGACGATTAAGAAGCAACTCTGATCAAATAGGAAGGAAAAATACAATGTCTAATCAATTAGGCATTTCAATTTAGTTTACTAGAGAAACTGTAACGACTCATAATTAATTAGGAAGCCATGTAATCCATTAAATGATGTTATCGATTAGGGTTTTATTTCCTTGCTTAACCTAATCGATTAGGTTGATGTTCTAATCGATTAAGATACCGAAAAAACCAATGGATTGTTGCCTTTTTTAGCCAATTTGTTTCTTATATAAAGAAGTTATTTCCTCACTTTTAAATATACCAATTTTCTAAACTAATACTCTCATATCTCACTTATTATCTTTCTTTTATAAGTATTTATTTGTTAGAGGTTTTCATAGCACAAAGAGAGTCAAAAACTTCATCTGAGACTTGTGTTCAGATGTTGTGTTGAATTTCGTTATTCAAGAGTTTAGAGTGTGTTTGGATGAAGGATTTTAATGAGGGAAAATAATTTTTTGAGAGAATTTGAAATGACTTGATCAAAATCCATTGTTTGGATAAAAAATATAGAGAATTGTTAAAATGATGTAAATTTATGGAGTATTTTATTCATGTTAAATTTAAGGAATTTTAAAATGACACCAAAAAGTAAAGAATTTCAAATTGTTTCATAACTCTATATAATATGAATGTTAAATTGTTTATTATTAATTTTTTAAAATTTTCAAGATGATTCTCATATATTATGAAAAATTTAAATTCACCCCCAAAATTTTCAAAAAATTGCAAATTAGTCCCTAATAATTTTCAAATTTTACAAATTGGTCCCTTCAAATTTTCAAAAATTACAAATTGGTCCCTATTTTTCATATTTTAAATTTGACCAAACGCTTTAAAAATTATGACAATGGCCCCAAATTTTTTACATTGAATCATTTTAATACTCCATCCAAACAAAAGAATTTAAAAATGAATAAATTTCAATTGAATCATTTAAATTATTTAGAATTTTAAATTTCCTAAAAATTCTCAAATTCCTCATCCAAACACACCGTTAGTTCTCTTGTGATTTTGTAATATATTTATAATAGCAAGCTAAACCTATAAAAAGCTTAGTGTAAGGTTAATAGGTTGAACTTATGTAAACGCTTAGGTTATTAGTGTAAGTCTTTTTGGACTGAAATTATGTAAAAGCTCAAGTTATTGATAATGGAAATCCCAAGAGGAAATTCTTGGGGACTGGAGTATGCCGGGTGATTTAGGTCGAACCAATATAATCTCTGGCTTGATATCTCTTACTTAATCTCTTTGTATTTATGTCATTTATTTATTCCGCTACTTAATCTTTTCTTTTACCATCTTCTTGAAATAAATCTTTTTAAAATCAATTTTTTTAAAAAGGTTTTGGAAAACCAAATATCATAATTCATCTCCCTCCCCTCTTGTTTTTGGAGTCGTTTGTTCAACAAGTGGAATCATAGCCTAACTCTCGTTATAAGACTAATTGCCTCTAGAGGTATGGATGAATCTAAACTGATCTTTTAATGGACATGGGTGTGCTTATTGGAAAGAGAAAATGAGAATATTCATAGAGGAGATGGATAATGATAGTTGGACTTAAATAAAAATTGGTCCTTTTGTTACTGCATATCTTGTTGATGGTATTGTGGAAAATAAATCTAGATAAATCTGGACCAAAGAGGATAAGGAAAAAATGCAGTACAATTTGAAAGAAAAAACTATCATCACTATTCTTTTAGGCATGAATGTGTTTTTCGTGTTTCACATTGTAATTCTGCTAAAGAAATGTGGGATACCTTTCAACTTAACAATAAAGGTACTACCGAGGTAAATGAGCTAGAATGAAAACATTGAGTAGGTAGTACAAATTATTCAAAATGAAACCAAAAGAAAATATTTCAGACATGTAAAACACTTTAATCATTTATGAACCATATGAGAACTCTAAAGAAAAAATTCAAATGAGGATTTTGCTAACAAAGTCCTTAGATGCCTAAATCGCAGGTGCCAACCTGAAGTCATTGTGATTTATGAATCTAAAGGGATTTGGTTATCCTTTTTGGAAATTGTAAAAACATTAAACAAAACTAAAAAGACTCGCTGAAAATGAGGAAGACTACAAAAAGAAGAAAAGTATTTCATTTACAGTTATAAAGGCCAAAGCCATGGAATCAAAAGATGAAGACTTCCTGAGTGAAAAGTGATTAATACATGAATCTCATGATTTTAAAATTCAAAGAATTCCTAAGGCACGAAAAAAAACTCAAAAATAAGCAAATTAAAGAAAAATCAGCCTTCATTCTAATTTGCTTCCACTATGGAAAGAAATGTCACATCAAGGCAGAATATTCACAGAACCAAAAGAAATATAAAAGATACAAAAGACCACAAAAGATTAAAAGATAGATTCCATTGCATGAGATGAAAATGATATGAACTCCTCCAATGAATTTGAAAAAAGAAGGAAGAAACTCACTTATGTAACATGAAAAATCACAAAGAAAATAAGGTAAATAATCCAACTTATGAATTTAATTATATTGAGTTATTTCGAATTTATAAAAAGTTATATTATATTGTCACTACAAGAAAATTGGCAAGTTGCGACGGTTAATATTGGCAAATTATGGCAGTTTGAACCGCCACAATTTACTAGTCGCGGCGGTTTTGCTTCTGTCACGAAAACGTGTGTCGCCAGGCTATATCGCCACGGTTCCTAAAATCGCCACTCCAACCACCATTCTATGTTGCAACGGGTAAGGAATTGTCGTAAATTAAAAGTTGCGGCGGTTAAAACCGTCATAAATAATTGTTTTTTTATCCAGAAATAAAAAACTATAGGTATTTCCAAAGGTAAATCCGCAGGAAATGTAAAATCCGCAGGTAATTCCACAGCTAATATATTTCTAAAATTAAAAAAAAAAAATCAAATGAACTTTTAGCACACACAGAGCATTGTTTTCATTTACAAAAATAATCCATCCGAATAATGCCAAGGTTTTATTTACATAACCTTATCAGAGAATTTATATATGAGATTTGATACATCTGACCGACTCCATTGATAATTACCAACTTCATTCTCAACAAAGGTTCTATACTTGACCAGTGGAACATCTACTGAACTACTAGAAACTGAACAATTTAGAGCGCAAATACTACAAAACAAAGATAAAATGAGCATCTAATGTTACTAGTATTAACAAATTACTAACTTTGTACATCATTTATCAATTTTATGAAGTCAACGTCTTATCCCTCAATGCACGACCCTCGTACAAGGCGAGATCGGGGGAGGGTAAATTTACGCAGTCGTATCCATCTCCCGCCAATAAGCAAAAGATTTTTCTAAGATTTGAACCTGACATCCAAGTCACAAGGCAACAACCTTACTAATTCAACGCTTCCAGGGATCAAAATACATGAAACAAAACTGTACAGAAAGAAATGAGTTCAGAAAAACAGAGATTCGCAAAGAACGAATTGATAGATTACTACAATGACGACAACACATGTGAAGTGAACGTTCCCTCTTTTCCAAATTGAGAAGTGAGCGCATTCTCCCTATATAATTTAAAGAGCATAAAAATAAGAAACCGTTTATATTTGAATAATGATATGATCATTAACAATTTAAAGATACCTCTTTTCTGTACTTCAATGGAACATCCATCTCTGTTCAGTTTCTGGATGCCTTCATCAGTCACAAGAAAGAACTCAAAAGTTAGTAGTGTGCCATCCAACAGAACAAAAGAATTTAACAAACAGGTATGCATCAATAAATCATTGTAACATAACAAGGTCGGCTGGACATTAGGTTGAATGGGTTGTTTTAATTAAGTTTATGTTTTGTCTCACTGTAGCCTTCTGTTTACCATCCTTTTCAATTCATATAAGATTAAAACAGCTACATGCAGAACTACAAATAGAAGCTGTAGGCACAACAACTTCCGTAATAGTATGTCTTAAATTATAAACAGCATATTATCATTGGATATTAGAACGACTGAGAAAACAAGTCATTCTTTTGCACAACATCACATTATTTTGAGAAAAAACATGCAAGTACTTGAAAAAAAAAACTATTACACTAACTATACAATTAAGTAGTTATTACCTTGAGTTGAGCTTAAAGAAGCTGGCAAATTATTTTTATCTGCAAAACCACGTAGTTCGCTACACTTAGAAGCTGCAAATTCAGTTACATAAGAGAAAGGTGGCTTATCCACATCATCTCTGTTGTTCATAAATTTCCGTATATCCACTGACTTTGACTGCAAAGATATTGGCATTGTTGTTCCAGCAACACCGACTTCTTTTCTAGAATCATCTATAGGCTCTGACCTCGTGCTAGTTCTGGGGACAATAACATGTACAATATCTGATTTATTGATGAGTGGAAAACTTGATGTGGTATGTGATTTCCAAGAACTCCTTTTCTGAGCGGTTGTATTAAGCACTTCCGTTGAACCAACAGAGACTGTTTTTGAACCAGAATTAGAATTTATCCTTTGAGGAGTACTTGGTGCACTTCCTGTGGCTTCATGCAATCAAAGGTCAAGTAATGAGAAGTTATGACGATAAGCATATTGATGAACAATAGGATCCAGGCGGGGATCAAAACAAGACACTGAGTAAACAAGCCATTCAATCAAACAAATGCTTAAATGCAAATGGAAGAATTATAAAAGAAAAAAGGATATATACATGCCAAATAAATTAAAAAACTTGTTTTTATCGTTGAGACTAACGTCTCTTCTCTTAAAAAAGAAAATAAAGATATGTTAGAAGAAAAAGAATGTCTTAGATAAAAACAAAGTATTTTAATTCAAAACTCTTTTTCTCCTTCTTTTTCTCCTTCTTATGGGAATTATAGCAAACCTATCATGTGTGAAAATGTAACCATTTAGAAAATAAAATCCATGACTTGCATAGCACACTTGATAAGTTTACCAAAGGGAGAGATAACTTGAAACTCATTCTAGGTAATAAAAGAGCAACCAACAATAAAGTTGATCTAGGTTATGAGTTAAAAACCAATGGTAAGAGTTTTAGTAATATTTACCATGCTATTAGGACTTCTAAATGTAATACACTTAGATGTAACTAATGCAATAAAAATGACCATGTGACTTTATTTTGTTTTGTTAGAAAAAATCATGAAAGTAAAAACACATATTCTCATTTTCATTTCCATAAAGAATATCATGAAAATAAAATGAGAAATATTTGTGCTCCATCTTACTTCAGTGATCATAATTATAGTTGGAAAGGTAAAGATAATATGGATTCCACTAACGCAAGAGGACTCAAAAATATTTGGGTACCAAAGGTCAAAAAGTTAAATTCGGATGCAGATATGCTTGAGAATTCAAATTCAAAATGTTATATTGATAACATGTGTTTAAATCATATGACTGGATATATAAATATTTTCTCTTATTTTATTCATATGACAACAAAAATTTCTCTTTATGGTAATAACAAAGATAAATTTGTTGAATCTGAGACTATTGATAAGAGCATAATCCTATCTTTGAGTTGTTGTGGTTATTAAAATTTTATAACACAATTTAGTTAATATTTAGTAAGTTGTTGGACATAGGTAATAATGTATCTTCTAATCCTTCTATATGCTAGGTCTTTAAAACTTCGAAACAAAATGTCTCTTTTTTCTCTATTAAAACTTTGTTGAGAAGACCATGACTATAAAATAATGCATACATGTTATCTTTAGTGAACTAACTCTGTATCTATTATAGAGGTAGAGTTATTTGTTTATGCATATATTCTAAGATGGAGAAGCAGAAACTCAAATAGTGGACAACCTTGATGGATCGTCATCTTGAGGAAAAGAAAAAAAAAATCTTAAAAGAGAAAGGCATCCTTAAATAAATCAACTTAAATAATGCAAAAATAAATATTTATTGTTAATAACAACAAAGATAAAGAAAGCCAACAATGACTTTAGCGGAATAAATTGGTCTCAAAGTTGGATGTTCTAACAATAGGTAGAGGTATGGTCGTATGACATGTTTAAACGTGGATATATGCGAGTATCTTTAGGTAACTCATTTTTTTATAATGACAAATAGGGGAAAAGTATACTCTCAGTGAGAATGGAGTATACTTTCATTACTTGTGAGGAGAGTTAGCTACTCCATTCTTTTTTCTCTATCTTTTTCTATTTTACCACTACCCCGAGAGATGTGTTGTGATTATTGAAATAGGGGTACAGTTATATCCGTTGTGCATGTAAATGTATTCTTAAGGTTTTGATGATGACAATTGAACAAGAAAGAGTATATCAAAAGTATCATCAATCAAGAATCATTCACAGGATAAAATTTTTCAAGTTCCTAGCGAAAAAGCTAAACAAAGTTAAATCATGTAAACAAAGGAACTGAAGTAATGAAGGTGTGAAAGCTCGCCAAATTCTGTGCATAATGTTTTTTCTTCTTCTTGTTTTGATAAGTTGAATGTGATCTAAGAAAGAGTAGGTCTTGAAGTACCAAGACGTTGCGCGCGTGCGCGCACAAATACACACACATGAAAAGTATTTTAAACTCCTTATATTTTATTAAAACTTCTTAAAATCAATCCAAACAAGTACTTGAACAATTAAAAAGTAAGTCTGATATATTAGGAAGACAAAATACATTGTCTAATTGATTAGGCATTTCAATCTAATTGAATAGAGTAAGAGTAACACCTCCAAATTGATTCGGAATCCTTGTAAATGATTACATGACATTGCATATGGGTTTCTTTTCCTGGATTAACCTAATCAATTAGGCTGATGCTCTAATCGATTAGGATGCAAAAAAGTCCATGGATTATTGCTTTTATGAGCCAAATTTTTCTATATAAATGAATGTTTTTCTCACTTATAAACACATTAGTATTCTGAACTACTACTCTTTTATCTCACACATTCACTTTCTTTTATAATTTTTTATTCACTTGAGGTTGCCTTATTGTTAAGAGTGAAAAAAATCGTTTAAGAGTTGTGTTTTACTCTTGTGTTGAATTTGTTTATTCAATAGTTTAGCTCTCTTGTGATTTTGTGATAGATTTTAGAACTGCAAGTTAAGCCTATAAAAAGTTTGGCGTATGGTTGTTGGGCTGAACCTATGTAAACGCTCAAGTTATTGGTGTAAGGTTGTTAGGCCGAACTTGTGTAAAAGCTCAAGTTGATAGTGGAAATCTCAAGAGAAAATTCTTGGAGACTAAAGTAGACCACATGATTTAGGTCGGACTATGATAATCTCTAGTGTGATCTCTCTTACTCAATCTCTTTATATTTCTGTCATTTATTTATTCTGTTGTTTAATTTCTTCTTTTTTCATCTTCATGAAATAAATATTTTTAAAATTAATTATTATTTTTTAAATGTTGAAAACTAAATAGCACAAGTTACCTCCCCCTATAGTGTTTTGAGTTATTTGTTCAACATCTTAAATTTTAAAATCAAATAAAACAATTTAAACTATACTATTAAAATAAAATAAAAACAGAAACTAATCAAAACTAACAAAATGAGAATGAAACATAAGAAGATAAAAATTTGTTGACTCAATGCCACGATGACAAGCGGGTTGCATGTGCGGGTTGAGAAATTTGTGACTCAGTAAAAAGAAGAAGTCGTTCACACAAAATGAAAAGATAAAAGTCATGATTGAATGAGATTAAAGGTAAAAGAAAAGATGACAACTGTGACTCGTCCCTGCGAAATTGATATTGACAATGTTGGGTCAATTCCCGCAGGGGGTGTCAAACACGAAGGAACATTTTACATTTTGCGTTTTTCTTTAAGAGCAAGACATCTTTGTGGGAGACGTACCACATATTCATCCAAAACTTTTTTGACGTGTCTCTCACAAAAGTGTGTTGCTCATAAAAAGAAAGCCCCCAAAAAAAATGTTCCCTCGTGTTGACCCACCGAATTAGCCCCGACAATGATATGACGAGTCTTTGGTTCGAGTGAAGGGACCAACTTACTTGTATCGAAATTTTCTACTGGGTAAGAGGTGTCTCGTTGACAAGTGTCAACAGTGATACATGTGTATGTGGATAAAAGAGTATCCACTTGAGAGAGAGCATTGTGGATGGACTCACACTTTAGGGAGAATGTTGAAAAGAAATTACAAGTGTGAGTAGTGTGGAGAAGTCCCACATTAATTAAGAATGTGGAGACTTGAACATTTATAAGTGGGAGAACCCACATACCTATCACCTTAAGATTTTGAGTAGGTATGTGGCGTGTCTCTTATAAAAGTGTGTTAATCATAAAAAAAAAAAAAGAGTCCTCAAAATGAAAAAAATACTTATTTGTGTTGATCCCTTGAATTGGCCTCATCAGACAACGGAAACTATAAATTCATCAAAATTGAAAAGTTAAACTAATTGAAATAAAGAGGTTGTTAAATCAAAGGGAAAAACATTTGTGGCAAAAAGAAGGGTGATCATGACAATCTCACAAAAACAGAATTTTGACTAATATCTAATACCCTAAAAAAGAAGAAATAAAATGTAAATTCATAAAATTAAAAACTTTAAATATAATTAATTAATTTTAAAAGTAATGAAATTTACCTAAACATAAAAATTAATTTATATATTTGACTTTAAAAGTTGACTATAAGAATTTTTTTGTTCTTAGTGTCATGCCACTTAAGATATTATACCCACAATTTATCAAGTAATAGCCTATAGACCTCATCTTAAAAATCTAGTAAAAATGTTTTAAAAAGTACATATGGTTATGAGAATAGAACTTATAACAACATACCAAAATATTTGGAATATATTATTCACACTACAATGTCATTATTGTTCACAACTCATTTGGAATATATTTTGCTTAGCTTAGCTCTAACAGAATCTATATTAGTTAGTTTGGATTATGTTATTAACTGTTTCATTCAGTTACAGCTGAATTCTATTATAAATATTCCCATTCATCAATAAACTAGACAAAATCACATTGATTCTAATCATTTCAATACTATGAAGAATTCTCTCAACTTTCTTTCACTTTCTCCTATTTTCTCATCTTCATCAAAACACCCTTTTGCTAATCCAAAGTCCAAAACCATGTCCTCATCTTCATCAAAAGTTAACAAAAACTCCTCTACTTTTCTCCCCCCGCCAATTTCTATCTACCAAACCAAAGTTTCTGTCAAACTAGACCAAGAAAACTTCCTGATATGGCGTCAATTAGTCGAACATGTGATCAAAGGTCACCGACTTCATATGTTCTTGAATGCTGATTCTGTAATCAGTGGCAATGCAGATTCCACTAACAATGATCAATTCCTCTTTTCTTGGATTCTCTCCACCCTGTCAGAATCCATGCTCGCGCGAGTAATTGTATACAAAACTTCAAAGCAGTTATGGGATGGAATCCACAACATGTTCAAGAATCGAGCACGTGCAAAGTCTCGACAGTATCGATATGAATTGAAAAACATAAGAAAAAGCACGGAGTCTATCTCGGAATATCTACTCAGAATCAAGATCCTGATAGATTCTCTGGCTCTTGCAGAGCGGCCGGTGAACTCGCATGAACACATGGATGCAATACTGCTAGGGTTACCTAAGGAATATAAGTCTGTTGTGACATTCATCTATGCGTTATCAATGATTGATTCATGTAGAGTTGAAGAAATTGAGTATATGCTACTGGTGCATGGAGCTTGGATAGATGAAGTGAACAAGGAATCAGATTCTCAGGATAAAATTCGAGATTTGCCTCCTGAATGGGTTTAACCACAAACTCTTGTTTCATATGTGTTGCGTTAGAGGCTGAATACTTGAAATAATTGCATTCTATTTCTCACACTTTCTTCTATATTTTTGTATTCGATCGATAGGCTTCACTAGTTTTGAAACAAAAAGAAAGAATATTCTTTGCATTTTGGCTATCATAAAGTATTACTCGTTGGGATTAACTATGTAGTGAGAGATTGTGTTGCAATCTAATTTTAGTTTTAAGAGTGAATATAGGTATAGTTTTAAAGACAATTGGAATTATTAAAAACAAGTAGAAGGGGGTACTCGAACCCTTACAACGGAGCCTTCAAAAGATATAAGCTACTGGGTTTGGTAACCAAACTGACCAATTATAAAAAGAAGATAATTTCAGGACCTTTCCCAACCATAACCAAACAGAGACTTTAATAGAGTTTACTAATATATCATTCGAAACTCTGCCGTTGTTAAAAATAACTTCGTTTCGACAAAGCCACAGGTGTCAAACAGCAGCGCACCACACAAACATTCCACAGGTGACATGATAGGATATATTCTTTATTTAAATTATAAAATTATTTTTGTAAATTTCATATACTTTTTTAAAATTTGATTTTATATATAGTTTTTAAATGTAATAAATAAATTTTTTAATGTAACAGAAACTTGGGTCTACTCATCGAATTTTGATATTTTAATCAACTGAATTATAATGAAAATATCTCAAATATAAAGGGACTATATGTAAATTCAAACTGTGAGGTAAACTAGGATAAGTTCTTTGTATTAGAAATAATTTATATTTTAATTAATATTCATAAACTTGGTGACCAAGTTTGTTAGAGGGTATTTTAGTATTTTATTGTTGCTTTTGTAGCCCTAGTTTTTAGCTTATAAATAGGGTAGTGTAGATGTTATTCCAATCATTGTATCCTTATCATTTGTAGCCGTCATTCTCAATATAATATATTCTCTTCTTTTCATCATTATTTCACCTTGTACACCAACAATTAGTATCTAGAGCTCCGGTTAGGATCAACGGGAAAACACGGGAAACACGAGTGAAACGTGAGGATTTTCTGTGTGATTGAATTTTGGTTCTTGATTTGTGTTGAATCTAGAACAAAATTCTGATCAGAATCATAAATTTTTGATTCTGTGGGTTGGGAAACACGGTGTGTGGTAAGTTCTGAGTGTACTGTACAAGGTTGAAGATGATGAACGGCAACGGCGGCATGAACACCAAGCTTCCAGTATTTGATGGAAAAAACTGGAATCGTTGGATGATTCAGATGCGTGTACTGTTCGGTGCTCAAGATGTTCTAGATCTTGTCACTGAAGGTTATGTTCCGGTAGCAGCAGATGCGACGGAGGAGCAGAAGAACGTGCAGAAGGATACAAGGAAGAAAGATCATAAAGCATTGTTCTACATCCATCAGTGTGTGGATGCGAATGTGTTTGAGAAGATTGCAGATTCAACGATGGCAAAGGCAGCGTGGGACACACTGGTCAGATGTTACGGTGGTGACGCATCAGTGAAGAAGGTGAAACTTCAGTCTCTACGTAAGCAGTACGAGAATCTCAACATGAAGAACAATGAGAAAGTTTCTGAGTACATCTCCAGAGTGATTCTGATCACTAATGAGATGAAGGCATGTAGAGAAACTCTTTCTGAGCAAGTAATCATTGAGAAGGTATTGAGATCCCTTACTCCTCAGTTTGATTACATTGTGGTAGCAATAGAACATTCTAAAGATCTAAGCACCATGAGAATTGAAGAGCTGCAAAGCAGTCTAGAAGCGCAAGGGTTGCGTTTGACTGAGAGAACTTCTGAAAGGGAAGTAGAGTCGCAGGCTCTGAAAGCAGTTTCTGATAAGAAGCATCAGAAACAGTCGTGGTCAAAAGCCAGGAGAAGATCTGATGGTGGTCAGAAGTCAGAAACTTCAAGTTCTGATAGGCAAAAGAATGCTCAGAAGGGAAAAGAGAAGTATGACAAGAAGAAGATCCAATGTTACTGTTGCAACAAGTTTGGTCACTTTGCTAGAGATTGTTGGTCAAACAAAGAAAGGAAGTCAGAAGAAGCAAATATAGCCAAAAGTTCTGATGATGAATCTGTGCTACTGATGGCTTCTGAATCTGATGATACGAATTTGACAGACTGGTGGTATATGGACACTGGCTGCTCAAATCATCTTACTGGAAATAAGAAATGGCTGGTTGATTTTGATTCTGAGAAGAGGACAAAGATCAGATGTGCTGATGAAAAATATTTTAACGCTGAAGGTATGAGAAATGTCAGAGTTGTTCTGAATAATGGGAAAACAGCATTGATTCAGAAAGTGTGGTATGTACCTGGCATCAAAAGCAATCTGATGAGCGTGGGACAATTAATTGAGAAAGGTTTTTCAGTTACCATGAAGGACAATCTTCTGAAGTTGTATGACTGTAATCAGAAGTTGATTATGGAGTCAGAACAGAGAAGGAATAGAACATTCAAGGTGAATGTCAGAACTTCTGACTCTGAATGTCTTAGTACAACAAGTGTTGTGAAAGAAAGTGAGCTGTGGCACAGAAGATTTGGTCATCTGAATTTCAGAAGCTTAGAACATCTGAATTCGAAGAAGCTGGTACATGGAATTCCTACAATTAAGAAGCCTGAGAAGTCATGCAAAGTGTGCATGGAAGGAAAGCAACCAAGATTGCCATTTGCGTCAGAAGTTGCTCCAAGAGCAAAACATGCCTTGGGAGTAGTACATTCTGATGTGTATGGTCCATTTCCAGTAGAATCGATCGGAGGGAATAAATACTTCGTGTCATTTGTTAATGAATTCACGAGAATGATATGGGTATCCCTTATTAAGTTGAAACACGAGGTGTTTGCTGAATTCAAGAAGTTCAGAATGAAGGTTCAGAATCAGAGTGGTCAGACTCTGAAGATTCTCAGAACCGATTGTGGGGGTGAGTATAACTCCAAAGAGTTTCAGAAGTTCTGTGAGGAGAATGGAATTGAGCATGAGGTTACTGCTCCTTATACTCCTTAACACAATGGTCTTGCTGAAAGAAGAAATCGTACTTTGCTTGATATGGTGAGAAGCATGCTGAAGGAGAAGAAGCTTCCTCAGAACTTCTGGGGAGAAGCTGTTGCCACCGTAGCATATGTGCTCAAAAGATGTCCAACGAAGAAGCTGAAGGAAATAGTTCCTATTCAGAAGTGGACGGGAGAAAAGCAAAGTGTTAATCATCTAAAGGTGTTTGGTTCTGTTTGTTACAAACATGTTCCAGAAGCTAGAAGACAGAAGCTGGATGATAGAAGCAAAGCAATGTTACTGGTGGGGTACCACAGTACGGGTGCGTACAAGCTTTATTGTCCAGAAACTAATAAAGTTGAGTTCAGTAGAGACGTTATTGTGAAGGAATCAGAAGTTTGGAATTGGGATAAGTCTCAATCTGATTCTGATGTGAGAACTTCTGAAGAAAGGTCAGAAATAAGAATTTCTGAAACTGATGGTGATTCTGACTCTGAAGGAGACTCAGAAGATGAAGGTGATTCTGATGATCCAGATTCTGATGATGATCAAGATTCTGGTGGTGATTCATACTCTGGGGGAGAGATTATTTAGTGTACCATGTTAGTAGACTCTGAACCCGTGAGTACAGAAGAGGCTCTCAAGCATAAGTTCTGGCTAAAGGCCATGAAAGAAGAACTTGATGCCATAGAGAGAAACAAGACTTGGAAGCTGACAGAACTTCCAAAGGACAAGAAAGCCATCAGCGTCAGATGAGTTTTTAAGCAGAAGCTAAAGCCAGATGGATCAATTGTCAAACACAAAGCGAGGTTAGTAGCAAAAGGATTTCTGCAGAAACCTGGGTTGGATTATTCTGAAGTGTTTGCACCTGTAGCGAGACATGAAACAATCAGATTGGTGATTGCAATAGCTGCTAACAGGAATTGGCCTCTGATGCATTTAGATGTAAAATCTGCATTTCTGAACGGTCCATTAGAAGAAAAAGTTTATGTGTCACAACCTCCTGGATTTGTGAAAGAGAATAAGGAATGGATGGTGTACATACTACATAAAGCATTGTATGGATTGAAGCAAGCACCCAGAGCTTGGAATCAGAAGATTGATTCATTTTTTAAGAAGCAGGGTTTTCAGAAATGTGAGATGGAATACGGTGTTTATGTTCAGCATATTTCTGAAGGAAATATGATTCTGGTGTGCTTGTATGTTGATGACATACTGCTGACCGGAAGTTCTGAACAAGAATTAGCTAAGTTCAAGAAGGTGCTGATGAATGAGTTTGAAATGACTGATCTCGGGAAAATGACATACTTTCTAGGGATGGAGTTCAGATATTCTGAGAAAGGTATCATTTTGCATCAGCTGAAGTATGAACGAGAACTTCTGAAGAGATTTAAGCTGCAGAATTGTAAGGCTGCTATCACACCTACAGATACAAATCAGAAACTAGATTCTGATTCTGATGGTGAGGATGTGGATGCTACAACCTTCAAACAGTTGGTTGGTTCTCTGAGGTATTTGTGTAATACCAGACCTGATATTTACTATGCAGTTGGAATGGTTAGCAGATTCATGAGTAAACCTAAGTGGTCCCATTACCAAGCTGCTGTCAGAATTCTGAGGTATATCAAGGGAACTCTGAAGTATGGAGTATTGTTCCCTTTTGGAAGAAAGATTGAATCAGAATTTCCGAGTTATTCAGATTCTGATTGGTGTGGAGATAGAGTTGATAGAAGAAGTACTTCTGGATACTTGTTTAAGTTTCTGGGAGGTCCTATTTCTTGGAGTTCTAAGAAGCAACCTGTTGTTGCGTTGTCAATCTGTGAAGCTGAATATATTGCAGGTGTTGTTACTGCATGCCAAGCTGTGTGGATTCTAAACTTACTGGAGGATCTGAAGATCAAAGTTGACAAACCTCTGAAGCTGATGATTGATAACAAGTCTGCAATCAATCTTGCCAGAAACCCAGTGTTGCATGGGAGAAGCAAGCACATTGAGACAAAGTATCACTATCTGAGAAGTCAAGTTCAGAGTGGAGTGTTAGAAGTTCTGCACTGTAGCACCCAGAAGCAGTTGGCAGATGTTCTGACGAAGGCTATCAAGACTGATCAATTCCTTCGCTTAAGGGATGGAATTGGAGTTGTTAGTTTTGAGGAAATATAAATTAAGGGATGGTATTAGAAATAATTTATATTTTAATTAATATTCACAAACTTGGTTACCAAGTTTGTTAGAGGGTATTTTAGTATTTTATTGTTGCTTTTGTAGCCCTAGTTTTTAGCTTATAAATAGGGTAGTGTATATGTCATTCCAATCATTGTATCCTTATCATTTGTAGTCGTCATTCTCAATATAATATATTCTCTTCTTTTCATCATTATTTCACCTTGTACACCAACACTTTGTGTCAATATTTTTCCATTTATCTCTTTAACGTTCTACATTCATATTTTACTTGAAGTTTCATTTGAAACAAAAAATAAAATGTTTGTAAACGTCAACATAATTCAAACCACCCCCTCCATTTTTCTGATGTTTTTCTTATCTTTAGTTGACATCAGAGTACGAGTCTCTTATTCGAATATTTAACCGTAAAAGTAAAAGATATTTGAGAAATGTATTTTAACCTACAATTCTAATGGTGAAGAAGCAAGTCCCTCTTACTTAATCAAACCTTTTATGTTTGATGGACAAATATTAAACTATTGAAAAGATAACGTTATAGTTCTTCATCTTTTAAAATATGAAAACTATAGAGTTTAGTTAAGAAAGGATATGCTTGTCCTAAAAGTGTCGAAGGCGTTAAATTAGTTCCACTCACTATGGATGTTAAACAAAATAAATGTTACAAGATACATCATAAGCCTAAAGCTTTCTTCTGAATGTTATCTCCTCTTTTAATGAGTATAAGATCACCAATAATGAATAGAAAAATCTATCTTTGATCATTTGTGTTGTTTCTTTGATTGACTACTTTAGGTAAAACAACATGGAAAATACAAGATGTAAATTGTGAAGAGGTGAAATTCTGGCACTTCTAACCCATGTTAATACTGATGTTCTCACATCAGGACATAATGTCAAGACAGATGTTACAATGTCTTTTGTCTGTTAGAACAATTAAATTAAACCAAAAATAAATTACAGAAGGATAAATAACACAATCAATTATTAACCCAGTTCGGTGCAACATCACCTACATCAGGGGGCATCCAAGCCAAGAAGAAAATTCACTATAATAGCATTAGTTCAAAGCTAAACTCCCCCGTTTACAACTTCTCGCCTAATCACTTCCTTGTGAAACTTCTACCTAGAAACCCTCTAGATATGAGATCCCCCTCTCACTTCCTAACAGTCACAAACCAGTGACAATTCAACACTAACCCAAAAATAGAAAAACACTCTTCCAAGAACAATACTTAGTTTTACTTAAAAGCTTTAAACCAAGGACAATGCACTCTTGCTTAAAAGCTCATGAGTGAACAATAAACAACGTACAATCAGTCAACCTCAATGTATCAAAAGATACATGGGTGACTTACAAAGTCACACCAAAGAGACTCTTAAAACCTAAGACTCTAAAATTTCCCCTTATTTTTACAAAATTGAAAGCCGTATTAACATTAGGTTTAGGTTGCTCTTTAAATACTCCTCAGCTGTCCATGGGTTTCAAAATCTTCACCCAGATATTGCTTGATCCACACGCTGAGGGCTGCATCAATTATGCAGAAAAATCTCCTTAAATCTTGGAACAAATCATCAAGTTTTCCAAATTGTCTCAACATCTAATTTTAGAAACTTATGAACAGTTGGAGATCAAATCAAATGTTCTAGATTAAATCTTCTTGAACAGCAAAAATAAGTGAGATATATCCAAAAGAAATCTCACAGAAAAAAATCAAATCTGTCAAGAAAAAGACTACAGCCTGTACTGGTGTTCTGGTACAGCATGTCACAGCATCTGTCAGAACATCTGTCTTCAATGTTGACAGACCAACAAGTCAGATCATTTCACACAACACCTTGTTGTGAACCATGTTTTAGCAAAATTATTGCCAATCCTAAACCCATGGAACTAACAATCTTCCCCTTTAGCAAATTTTGGCTAAAACAACCTTTGCACAATAATCCTGGAGAAGAGGAATAACACCACAAAAACAAGACATAAGCTACATGTAAACTTTGTACAACCTGCAAACAGAAAGATATCAGAGATAAAATGCAGCTACAGATCATCAGAGATTACAACTCCGTCAAACTCAAGAAATCTTTAGAGATCAGATGTCAAGACATGTGGTCTGACATCACATCAACACAACTTCAACACAGCAACCTCAGACAGGTCCATTACTACCCCTGTCACACATAACCAATACTCCCCCTCAAGGGAAATATGGGATAAACCCAAACCACAAGCAATCCAAACCTCAACTGTCTTAGTTCACACATCCCTTTCAAAGGGAAACCCCAAATCACAAGATAGACAAACATGAATTATCCAAGTTTACACATTAGAAACACATACGGCAGAAGCCACACGTATTAGAAACACATACAGCAGAAGCCTCATTAGTAGCCTCGGAGAACTAGAATCATATATTACCATAGAGTACCAATGTTCCCCATAAACACAACATGTCAGAACATGTGATTGCACATCATTGAACACATACATCACATCAGAAGCAGTAACAACAACAATAACAACAAGCACGACAAGCTAACATGCCCCCCTAAATAGTTGCATACAATAAACAACCACAAAACATCACTAAAACATAACATGTTGTCATGACATCTAATCCAACATCAGAAATAGAAAACATACTAACACTTTACTCCCCCTTTTTAACCAAAAATTGACAAAAACATTAAAGGAAACACACAGTAGTAATGGCAACAAACAATTCTAATGGAAGCAAACAACTGGAAACACAAAGCAACAGATGGAAGCAAATACTGTTAGGAAATTATTACAACATAAAAAGTAAAACACACCCAGCCAAAAATTCTTCATCTGTGGAGCCAGCTATCCACTCCAACCACCCGAGTTAATAAAATTAACCCAATCTTCATCAGCATCCTCGTCAAAGTCACGCAGTTAAGCATGACTTTTCTTGAAGGACTTCATCTTTGTCACAGACTTTTTCCCTGTCCTAGATTCTCCAGTAGATGATCCAACAGATGTCACAACTTCGGACTCCACCTTCTTTGGATCCGCACTCTTATCCTTCTTGGCATCTAACACAAGAGCCTTTTTAGTATCAGTATTTTTGGCGGACTGGCTCATATTGAAACATAACTCGATAGGAGGAAGAAGCAGTAAGGTCTTGGCTTTTAAGAAAAAAATGACCTTGCTCGTATCGACCGTTCACTCAAGGATAGAATTGTTGAAAGAAGTGAAATTATCCTTGGTAACAGAGACATTATCTTGTTCCTTTTTTTCTCTTTCCAAGCTTTGACTACAACATTTGAAATGACATTCTCCATGTCATTGAAAACTATTTTTCTTGAAAAACGCATGCAACTAAAAAAAACGTTTTCAAGTCTCCTAAACTGTAGTTTTCATAACTCTTCATTAAAGACAAATTCCCAAAACACCCCTGACAAAAAGATGACCAGTTACAATGACCTTGTCCTGCTGACCAGAAAGAATTCTTTGACTATCCTGATTGTAACCCGCTTGTCACAGAACAAAGTCATGACATCCTGTTTGACATTATATTGTTTTAGCATCCAATTCAAGTTGGACCAACAACTTCCTCAGCAATATACTTAGAAAAAAAAAATTATATTCTTGTTGATCCAAGAGACAAGATTTTGTCTCAAGAAGAAACATCCTTAGAACCATACAGGAGCACACATAGCAGAAACGAAAATAGAAACCAAACACCAACACCACACAGTGATAACAAAAAAAACTCTCTCTGAATTACATAGCTTAAGAATTCAACAAAGTGCAGATGAACAGCTAAACACAATGTCAAGACATCTAGTATGACATCACTGAGCAACCAGAACAACAACTCTTCCTAGAGGTCACAACCCACTGTAGAGAAAAATAAATTCTCCCAAACAACAACCATCATTATTCTCAAGGACATACTTATGCAATCATGAACTGTCCCAATTCACATATCAGAGGCACATGCACAATAGAAGGAAAAAACCTCAAAAACATTTAAGAGAAACCAGAGTTCTCCAAAACACTTCAGGAAGATGACAAGACATCAGATGTGTCATCTTGCACTACACAACAGATCCTTCCTTTCAGCACTGTCAAGGCCATTATCACCACCAGACTTAGCCAATACTTTACTCCAAACTTCACCAGAACTAGATATTTCAGTTCTAAATCTATTGGTGAACACCAACTCCACATAATGAACTCCATTGAATGAATTCTCTAAATTATAGAGAAATATTTGTAGGCTTGAGAGATCTCTATTAATTTTTGGAGTGTTATACAATTGAGATGATGTTCCAGCATCTGTTTGGACATCAGTCCATATCACAATGATTGAACCATTAACTTTGGTTCTAGAGTTAACATTTATAGGTTCTACAAACATCAGAGAAACCCAAAAACATCCTTTTGCGTGAAAACTTTAGAAACACAATTAAACACAACAAAAAGCTTCACAGAGAGAGATAATCTCTCACACACAGCAAGAACCAAAAGATCCTCTCCACAGAAGCACACTGTTATGGCACCTATCTAACGTCACATAACTACTAGAAAACCTTATGTACACACAAAAGAGATGACCTCTAACAAGTACCATTGGGGCTAACCAAAATACTAGGATGCTGACTGAGCAAATTACCACTATCAGTCTTTTCCACTTCAGTCTGCTTCTCCTCTCCCCTTGGTTCCTCTATCTACTAGGACTTCACCTTGCACTGGCTTCATAAAAACTATGAGAGGAAGTTCTATAACATCTGCAGAAGACTGATGTTTCTGGTGTGACATCTTAACTACATTATCCTTGGACATTAAGCATGAGCATGTAGTTCCTTGGGGTACACACAAGAAGCAACTTCCTTTGGACTCAACTTCTTCCTCAGAGCTTCATAAATATCATTAGTGACCAAGCATTCTCCCCTTTAATTTCACATTTTGGCACCATCATTACAAGAACATGGTGGGAGAGAGAGACTTAGAGTTCACCAGAACCTCCTTTACTCAAGGAATGAGTCTGGAACACCCACAGCCAGAATACCAATCTTGCTTAGTTCCAACTCCAGGAAGGTATGAGAGATAAGACAATTTGCATCTTCCTTGAGCTCTAACCACTGCTTGGTTAGTTATAGGCTGAGTTGAACCTTTGAGACAACCATTTAATTTGAAACAAAAGTGTCTGATATGAGCGACATTACCATAGAAGAGACATCTCCAGTGCAAGTTCTGGCCTTTAGCATGAATATTCTGATGTTCAGCATAATGTCGAGACATTTAAATGACATTATTGACTCAGCTTGCCTCTTGATGGAAACAACTTTTTTTACATTTGAGTTCTACTTTGCTTGATATATCCTTAAGAACCCCTCTCACTTTTAGGCTTTCATTCAACTTCTTAAAAAGAATAACTTCCTAAACATATCAAAACAGTTGTTCACCTCCTCATAGAATTGATCATGATGTCAAGATTAGAGGTCAAGACAGTCACCTCATGCTGCAGGTGATAGACAACCATTATTTCCTTATAGATAGTAGATAAGAAATATTTACCTTCTATATTCCTCCTTGTTGACAACTTTCTTTACTCTTGATGCATAAAACTCTGAAGAAGCAGCCAGCTCATCATAAGATAATTCTCCAATACAGGGGACTACATCAGAAACCCATCTTCTAGAGAAGACAGTAACAAACTAGACAGATTCATCATCAGGATCAGTCCAAGAAGTATAAAACCCCTTAAGAAACTTCTTGATGAAGGGTATGGAATTTTTCACTAATATGACAAGAACCTTCAAATACAAGACACTTAGTGCTTATATTTCAAACATCCCAGTTCTTGCAAGTGACATGACACATGTTCTTCACATTTGATCTTGACCTTTTATCCACTTTCCTAAGATCCTAGTTGAAATATCTCCCAAGTAACATGATAGTATTGAACAACCCTTCATCAGACACAAGGTCACAAGCTCTTACAGAGATGGTGACAGACATCATGCTCCTCTCCTTTATTTAAATATGTTATTTTAAAGACATCCAGAAAAATATGATCCACAAGGTCCAATAATGCTGATGATGACTTGATCTTCTTCTTCAAAAATTGACATTTTCAAGTCAAAACTCTTGGGTAGAAACCTCGGTGTCTTGCTGACCAGATGTGCCTTCAAGAACGGTTTTGAGAACTTCCCAAACATCTTTGACCACCATACATGTGTTTAACAAACTGAACATATTTTTATCAACTCCCTTGGATATAGAGTCTTTCAGATCAACAAGAGCCAACCCATACTCTTCCTCACCAAGAACAATCCACACACACCCTTTGGTGACAGATTTCCAAGAGCTGTTGTCCAATGATCTCAAGAAAGCTAACAATCTAGTGTTCCAATAATCATACAGTACCACAAGAAATCTCCCTGAAGCTCACCCAATAGACAGACATGGGTGCCAGCTCTGTTGCCAATTGAAATTCTGGCACTTCTAACACATGTTAATACTGATGTCCTCACATCAGGACATAATGTCAAGATAGATGTTACAACATCTTCTGCATGACAGAACAATTAAATCAAACTAAAAATAAATTACAGAAGGATAAATAACACAGTTAATTATTAATCCAGATCGGTACAACATCACCTACATTTGGGGGCATCCAAGCTATGAAGGAAATTCAATATGATAGCATTAGTTCAAAGCTAAACTCTCCCATTTACAACTTCTCGCCTAATCACTACCTTATGCAACTTCTACATAGAAATCCTCTAGATATGAGATCCCCCTCTCACTTCCTAACAGTCACAAACCAATGACAATTCAACACTAACCCAAAAATAGAAGAACACACTTCCAAGAACAATACTTAGTTTTGCTTTAAAGCTTTAAACCAAGGATAATACACTCTTTATTAAAAGCTTATGAGTGAACAATAAACAACATACAATTAGATTACCTTAATGTATCAAAAGATACATGGGTGACTTACAAAGTCACACCAAAGAGACTCTCAAAACCTAAGACTTCTAAAACTTCCCCTTATTTTTACAAAAGTGAAAGCCGTATTAACATTAGGTTTAATTTGCTCTTTAAATACTCCTCAGCAGTCCATGGGCTTTGAAATCATTACCCAGATATTACTTGATCCACACGCTGAGGGCTGCATCAATTATGCAGAAAAATCTACTTAAATCTTGGAACAAATCATCAAGTTTCCTAAATTGTATCAACATCCAATTTTAGAAACTTATGAACAATTGGAGATCAAATCAAATGTTCCAGATTAAATCTTCTTGGCCTACAAAAATAAGTGATATATATCCAAAAGAAATCTCACAGAAACAAACCAAATCTTGCTGTGAACCATGTTTTAGAAAAATTGCTGCCAATCCTAAACCCATGGAAGTAACAAGAGGCATCATGTGGGACAAGATATTCCAGTATGTGGGTGACATATGGCCTCAGTCTTTAAGGCAAGTTTTGTGAGTAAATCTGAGCATGGTTTTGTTTGATTCCAAGGAGATTTATTATTGTATCTTTTAGCAATATGTTATTAAGGAAGATTTTCTAAAAAATTGTCCAAGACCAAATCAAATTAAATAAGATTTAATTTGCATAAAGATCAAATCTCTTGGTGAACATCTATGAAAATCAAATCAAATCTGCATCAAAATCATATCTCGTTGTTCTCAAATCAGAAGCCCATTGGAGAAAAGCCAAACAGAGTGTTTTCTATATAAAAAGACTCATTCCTAACATTGAAGATTAGGGCAAGAGTTCTGGATTAAGTGTGTTAGGGTTTGTTATTTGTGTCTTGTAATTGTTGCTATTTATGTACCTCTATAGTGCCTAAGTTCCATATCAAAGGCATTAAGGTTGGTTGTTTTAGTTGAGTTGCAATTTAACAATCATTGATTTCTTTTATGTATTGATCACTAGGGTTAGTGATTGAGATACAATGATAAGGATTCTCATATTTAGGGTGATTCCTAAGTAGAAAGACATAAGTAGTATTAGGAAGAGATTCATTGAACAAGGTTTGTTCATCTAAAACTATTTGTACTAATACTATTAAGAGTGAGTTTCCTTTCTTGGGCTTAAAACCCCTCATACGTAGGTGATGTTGCACCAAACTGGGTTAACAATCTTATGTGTTCTTTACTACTTTATGATTTACTTCCTGTAATTTGTTATTATGTTATAAGCAAGTTATACACATTGTCTCAGACATTTTGTCTAACATTTGTCCTGCGTACGAACTAGAATTTCAGTTGGCATCAAAGTAGGCACCATGTTCTGTTTGGGTGAGCTCCAGGGAAAGTATATTATGTTCAAATGGACAATACTAAGGAAGGAGAATCAATCAATAGAACACATATCTTGGATGGCACAAACTATGATTATTGGAAATCTCGAATGATTGTGTTCCTAAAATCCATGGACAACAAATCACGGAAAGCTACTATAAAAGGATGAAATATTATGTGTCTATTTCTCATGATGGAACTTCAATCCTTAAGCCAGAAGTTGAGTGGTCTAATGTTGAAGATGAAAAAGATCTTAGAAAATCCAAAGTCTTGAATGTTATTTTTAATGGTGTGGATAAGAACATGTTTAGATAAATAAATTCATGTACTAAAGCTCTGGAGGCATGTGAGATCCTCAAAACTGCTCATGAAGTTACATCCAAAGTTCGTATGTCAACATTACAGCTCCTCACAACCAAATTTGAAAATCTAAGAATGAAGGAAGATGAATCCATCTCTGACTTCAAAGTTCGTATAGGCAATATTTGTTGGTGACTTATGTGCATTATCTAGACTCATTTTTTCTCCCTGTCAGGCCAAGACAACTCACTTTACTCTAAGGAGATTGTATAGCCATGTCTTTAAGCTCCCTGATCAAGGAGGCCAGGCTTATCTCCATGGCCTTGTAGATCCTCTTTGCTCCAGAAATATCAAGGTTATTTTATGGTCGACCCGTCATGCATGTTGTGGCACTTCAGCTTAAGGTGAAAATGATAAGCCATTGTGATCCCCATAACCTTCTCACTATCCTGGAATCTAAGGATAGATATCTCAGAAGTCTTAATAGATGTGTTCCTTTCTTTCTTTTTGAAGACCATAAACTTATCAATTTTCCTCTTTATGGTATTGTTCGATGGGTTGCTTACCCTTGGGGAGCCTCCACTAATGGAACCGGTGTACAAGCGCTTCCTTTTGAACTCCTCATCTTCTCTGATGCTTAGCTCTTTGCCTTTCCCCTGGACACGACTTCAACGACTTTCTTGGGGGACTACTTACTCTTGAGAGAATCCTCTCGGATCTCTTTCCATCCTTGGTATACTCGAACATGCACCTTTTCCTGATTATCCCCTCAATTGTATCCTTCATTTGAAATCAATATTTGTGTTATGATCATGACTCTTGTGAAAATGCTAGTATTTCGACTTGTCAGTATGTGCCGATTCTATGATCTGATAAGGGTTCTTTATCCTGACCTCTTTAAACTCTGTGTGGCGCACTCCTTCAATATTATCTCATGCGAAGTGTTTATGGGGGTATACATGTCAAACCATGAGCGAGATATGTGTTTATTCTCCTCTTTGAACCATCTAGAGTCTTTCTTTGAAGGTTGGCCAAATTCGATGTTTCGTGACCCCTGACTGCCTCCGTCAACCAATAGATTTTTTTTCCTAGTTATGTAGGGATGTGCCTTGCTCAACAAGTCCTTCAGATTACGCTCCTCCTTACGCCCTAACTTCTCCTGAAACGCACACTGATATGAAGCCTTTCTAAAAAATCCAGCACTTCAGGATCTTATATGAGCCTTCCACATCTATTTCCACCTTGGTAAAATGTTCAATATAGTCACGCAAAGTTTCCTTCTTACCATGCGTGACCCCGCAAAAATGACCATGATGGTTGGTTGTCTCCTCATGATAGTGAAATGGATGGTAAAGGCTTCACTTAGGTTAGATCAAGAATTTATGTGTTTGTTCAAAAGGGACTTATACCAGGCTAGGGCATACTTGGTTAAGGTCAGTGCAAAGATATTGTATTTCACTTCTTTGTAGACATGGTAGTAGTCCAGTCGGTCATCCACATGCTCGACGTGCTCATCGGAATATCCAGTATCGTTATAACTCTGTAGCTTTAGAGGCTTCTCCAATAACTTCGGGATTTTCCTATCTAAAATGTGAGCAAACACTGTGTTCTTCTTCCGAAGCTGGGCAAGATCATCTTTTTCATACCTTTCCCTCCTCATAGGACAGATATTTTTTAGGGAAGTGAGGTCGCCTCCAAATCCTTCGAGATCAAATAAAAGAGTATGACACTTGTGTCATCATTGGCTTGGAGATATTTGGACGTCTTATGGATCCCCTCTCGGCTCAAGAGCGACAGTTTTATGCGAGGTTGCCTTGTGCACGGTGTTGTTCCTTAGATTTGTGTTATGGAGACTTTCTTCGATATATGTTAGCCTATCCTCCAAGGCCTATGAGTTCTTGTGATGAACCATCTGATACACATTGTTCAACAGTCCATTGGCTCATTACGGGCCAATATTAGCCTGCAAGAGTTGGAAGTCGGGGAGTGCTTCTCATCTTGACATTGTTGGTGGTAGCGAAGGTTGGAACGAAGGTTTTCCTAGGTGGAATTGCAGTGTAAATGCGAAGAATTGAGGGAGTTGAGACGTTCCTTAATCTTCCCTAGGTTGGACAAAATTCTTCAATGGAGGAAGGGAAGGAACAATGGTTAAAACTTGATTGTTCGTCCTTTGAGGAGGAGGTCTAGAATTCCTAGCAGCTACAGTGGCTTGTCGTTGAATGGTTGAGCGAGTATCTTTGAAAGTTACCATCATTTGACAGATCTGATGGAGCAAGTTTGCACTAAATTAATGGAATTGAGAAATGTTAGATCGTAGAGATCCCGAGAATCAAAAGTTGATTCCTACAAACGGCACGAATGTTCTACTCTAGAACTAGGTGATGGTAAAAGAGGACAAATTCACTGTTTTTACGGTGATTCAAAGCTTCCGATTTGATGGAGAAAGTGGCTGACCTGTAAGGTTAACACTCCAACTCTCATATCAGTAAGATAGTGAGAAGTAAAATTTGAATGTGAAAGAATTTTAATACTTGTGGAGTGGTGCACTTTCCTCTTTAAATAAGAAATATGCCAATAACCTCACACGTGTAAAACAGTGTGAGATTCGGTCAAGCATTAGATTTAGTGGAGAGATTAGCGTGACATTCTCATGAGAGGCACTGCATGATGCGGGGGAAACAGGTATACATGTTCTCTCATATGATAATTCACTTTCTTGTAGTTTGGCCTTTCGCCTCGTGGGCCTTGTGTGCGTGCCACAACAATATATAATACTTAACATTATTTAAAATAGTTAAGAAATTCATAGACTAGGTACAAAATTTCTTAAGTGCTATTATTCAATTTCCTACTAACTTTCACAACTCGACAACAATATTCTTTGTTTAACGCTTTAATTAATATTAAATATTACAAAACATTGATAAATTATATTCATTTATCAACAATATTTATTAATATCTATGTAGTATTATAAAAAAAAAATACACAGCATGGTTAACAGTATTTTAATTAAAATTCGTATAAAGAAAATTTAATTAAAAAATAAATAGGATAAAAATTAGATAAAAAAAAAAGTTATACTTATAAATTATAGACATAAACACAATTTAAAGAAGGGTGAAAATGTGGCTACCATACAACTCTATTTTAGTCCTAAAAGATAAGTCAACATTGTTATAATAAAAGTTATGGTTTGGCTTTCATTCAATTATGTGTTTACCAAGTATTTAAATAGAAATATATTAGGATTAAATAAGAATCTAAATCCCAAAATAATATACTAAAAATAATAAGATTAAAAGGATGAGAACTAGAGGACACATTTAGTAACAACAATGCCATTTGTTAATGTGAGAGTAATCTTTGGAGAATCTAACACCTTTGTTTGATAATTAGTATCAAATTAATTTAGCTATTCTTTATTTCATAATTACCTTTTCTTGGTGAGAATTACTTGTTTTTCGTTACCTTCTACCTCAAGATCTTTGTTGCATGAAGAAACATGCACCACTATGTTAGATATCAATCATATCATAATATCATAATCTTATGAGATTTATGTTTCTAGATTTACTATGATTTAGAGGAAAAGAAAACAAGGGTGTTGTTGATTAAATCCGGAAAAATGAACGACTTGATTTCAAATTCCTTCAAAAAATACACTGATTTGAAGGAAGAAACCTACTTTGATGATGTGGAGGCAGGGAATAGAGAAACAATCAATCTTGACAAGTTTTTTGAAGATGTGGAGAATATAAAAGCAGACATGAAAATAATTGATATATTTTATAGGAAATTACAAGAGGCGAATGAAGAAAGTAAAACGGTTCACAACGCGAAAACAATGAAAAATCTTCGCGCCCGAATGGACAAAGATGTAGAACAAGTTCTTAAACGTGTCAAAGTAATTAAAGGAAAACTTGAAGTTTTGGATCGTTCAAACGCGGCAAATAGAAAGATTATAGGGTGTGGTCCTGGTTCATCAGCAGATAGGACAAGAACGTCAGTGGTTAGTGGATTAGGGAAGAAACTGAAAGATATGATGGATGATTTTCAAAGTTTGAGAGGTAGAATGCAAATGGAGTATAAGGAAACAGTGGAGAGAAGATATTTTACGATAACGGGAGAGAAAGCAGATGACGAAACTATAGATAATTTGATAGCAAGTGGAGAAAGTGAAAATTTTATGCAAAGGGCAATTCAAGAACAAGGTCGAGGTCAAATAATGGATACGATATCGGAAATTCAAGAAAGACATGATGCGGTTAAGGAAATAGAGAAGAATTTGATTGAGTTGCATCAAGTGTTTTTGGATATGGCTGTTTTGGTAGAATCTCAAGGGCAACACCTTAATAATATTGAGAGTCATGTTGCTCATGCAAGTTCTTTTGTAAGAAGAGGGACAGAACAATTACAGGAAGCTCGAGTGCAACAAAAGAGTTCTAGGAAGTGGACATTGTATGCAATAATTCTTAGTGTTATTTTAGTTATTGTGATTGTTTTTCCTCTTTTGGTATCACTTTTCCCTCATTTGTTTAGATGAAGGGGTGGGATACAAAAGAAGACTTTTGATAAAAAAATTAATTGACCACCGTGAATGTAGTTGAGATTTTAAATTTTGTTCGTATTGTGATCACTAATACAATAGATAATTATAATTAAATGTGGGTGATTGGACTTTAATTATTTCGGTGTTGCGATAGTTTGGATGTCAAAAAATTGTGACACAGATATAGAGTAAAAAAATTTAAATTCTTGATTGCGGTGACACGGTAAATATTTTGAAGACTTGATACTCGAACATAATCTTTGAATAAGGTACATTTCTGAACTAAAGAATGCATAAAATAAAACAAGTTATTATGATGTTTATTTTTAATTTCTATGAAATACTTGAAGGTTGAAACGTTTTCGAAATAATTAGACATTTGAATTAGTTTTCATCCCTCTCTTCTATTATTTTTTTGCAATTAATTTCTTCTATTATATTTAATTGAATTCAAGTCGTTAATGAACTAAAGACGAATTATTCAAAATTTATTTTTACTTCAAACAACTCTAGTTAGAATGTATTTATTTTTCGGGCAAATTTCAAAATACCATTGCAAATTAAAAGGTTTAGAAAAAATAATTAGTGCATACATGCACAATAACATAAAGGAATATTAAAACAAATAAGAAAAAGTTAAATAAAAAATCTAAATATTGTATGATCATATGATCATTTTGATGCCTCCAAGCGATGATCTCCAATACTCTCTATAGATTCACAAAAATAACCTTGTTGTTGTTGGGAATAATATAACAAGTGTGAGTAGTATGGATAATAGTCCCACATTGGATAGGAATGTGGTGACTTGAAAATTTATAAGTGAAAGAACCCATACACCTATCACCTTAAGGTTTTAGGTGGACAAATGGTGTATCTCTCACAAAGGTGTCTAGTCCTACATTATGTATCAATGCTCCCTAGTGTAAACTCCTCCCAACAAATGATATCATGAGCCTTTGGTTCGAAAAGGGACTGGCTTACTGTTCGCAAATCCTGGGATACATGTGCAAATTTATCTAACTCTTAGGATAATGATGTTTTGATGGTTTGTTTTGTTATATCTTTTATGTATGAATGGTTTGGTTAAAGAACTAAATAACAACTTCTGGCGAAAAGATAAATTGAATGAAATTAAAACTTGCATAAAGTAAATGACAAAGGATAAATGACTGGGAAAAGTAAAGGCAATTATAAAAGACTTTGAATTTCTATAAACTTAAAAAGATGGTGTTTCACACGTACATTTCCAGATAATACACTCTTTTCTCTCGTATGGGTACTTTGAGTATTTACTGGAATTTAGTACAAGTTTTTCACACACTAAAATTCTACAACAACTATCCTATTTATATACAAATACAATAACTACCTAATAACGGAAAAATTCTAAATCTTTAACACTTGGCCTTCTGCATGTCTTCTTTTCTTCTAAAGCTTCCACGCGTCTTCTGCCAAACGTTATAACTCTTGAATTTGAATTTTCCCTTTGTGTCGAAACGTTGCGCCTCTTCACCTTGTCGAATTGTCGAAAAGTAACAAATGTCCCTCTTAAACTTTTAAATTTCAAAACCTCCGTCGAAAGAAAACATTCTTTCCTTTTGAACATATTTTTGTACTTAGAAGAATCTGGCCAACTTTCCTTGAGTGCCATTGATCCTCGACCAGCTTCCTACATCATGAAATCTTCTCGTCGAATCATCCTGTCGAATCCCCTATTAAAGAATCCAATATCCTTTGAACCATTTCCTTGGCGTCGAAATTAGCCATCTACAAATTGCCCCCCAAAAAAATGTGTTTTCGACTGAAGGAAAAAACCATTTTTTGCCAGTGCCTTTCGACGCTATGGACCGTTCGACTAGTGACTGTTCATATGATTTAGACATTAGAAGTGTCAGGATCATCATTGCGCTTTTCCCAAAATGTCATTTCAGCCCGCGTTTTTTAGATCTCATCATTCCTACTCTACTCCTATCACATCGTGGGTCAAACCCTAACTGCCACCGTCAGCATTACCCACTTCGCACTCACCACGTGTCCCATAACCTTCCCACTACTTTTCCATTTCTACTTTCAGAATACCAACCGTTTCTTTTTCACACCTTATATATAAGCTGAGAATTTCATTTTTTCCCCTTTTACGTTATTTCTTCAAACTTCATCTTCCTCATTTTCTTTCCAAGAGTTCTTTCAAAACCTCATCTTCCTTATTTCCTTTTTCCATTTTCTCTATAACTAGGAATGGCTTCCTCCACTTCTCAAAAGGTCACCGGCAAAGACTCTCGGAAGTCCAACATCTAGCACTGATGGAGAGGATTCTTGGGCCCAAAGTGGTGGGGAATCACGAGTACATTCCAGAACCTCCTTATGAAGAAGAAAAGTGCTCCATTTACCAATCTCAGGTACTTATTCCCATTTTAATTTCTGGAAAATCTCATGCAATTTTAGGACCGCTACCAGATTTAACGCTAGACCCAGTTAAGGTGCGAGAATTTTTTCCCACCTACCATCGCTACAAACCCATAGCGAATGGTGTTAGGCCTAGGACGGATAAGGAGAAGATTATAGATGAAAAATCCAAAATAGATGGCCAAGGGACTCCTTCTGACGAAATAATAAATCTAGAATACATGAACAATTTTAGGATTTTTAGGTCCTGTCCTCTGTCGAAGGATCCCTCTGACTATTTGGCATGGTTGGAAAAGATAAAAAGGGTTAAGAGCAATGATTGGAAAACCATGGGCATTTACGATCTTATTCAATTGTCGAAGGTAGGGCTAGGATATTGCCCTTCCATGCTTTTGGCCTCTCTCTATTTCTGGGATAGTACCTACAACAATTTCCATATTCCATGTGGGATGATCACTCCTACGCTCTTCGACATAGCTGCTATCACTGGATTAAGCCCCCTAGGAGTTGACTATGACCCCAACTTGCTTGCTGACGATTCAATAGGTTTCGACACAAATAAGGCCACCTTCACAAGGAAACCAAGGAAGTTTCTGACCAAGAACATGTAGCTTTCCTGGCCCTTTGGCTGTCGAGGTGCGTTTTCTGCTCCAGATCTCTGCAGGTGACGAAGCGCTATATCACCATAGCGAATCAGCTTTATGCTTGGCACAAGCTATGTCTTAGCGAGATGATCCTGGCGAATCTATATGAATCTCTTGGCGAAGGAGTCACCACTTTAAAGAACATTAAGGAAAAGAAGACTTTGCTGCTATCAGGGCCTTTTTGGCTTTTACAGTTGTGGCTCAATGCCACTTTCGAAGCTTCTCTTCCCAACAAATCCACTGTGGACCCAACCGTTCTAGGGGACAAACGCGTCAAAGGTCTTCGTTTGGCGCAGCTGACACCTCATGACGAAGGCCTGGGTCTTCAACAAGCCTTTACTAGCTATGTCATGATGTTTACGAAACGTTATAGTTTTACACCCAACATGGCTCCCTTTGCCGAAAGGAAGGTTGAACCCTCATGGTTTACTAGACAACTCCCCTTGGAGTCGAAATCTCTGGAAGACGAATTCCTCAACGTCTGGGAATCTTTCCTTACTCCAAGACTTCTAGTTTCCAGACTTGGCCCTTCAAAACTCAAAGTTTCCCTTGTCAATTATCAGCCCAACCTGGTTTCTCGACAGTTTGGGTTGATACAGATCATACCAAAACCTCTTTTCTCCAGGAAAGGTTCTCTGATCCATTACAACATGACCCACACCGAAGATGAATGCGCTGAACAGCTGGCGAAGTATTCTAACCTGGTCGAAATCCAACCAGTGGTTTTTCGACCTATCTTCCTCTGCACTCAAGAATTCGATGAATGGTGGAGAGCTTACTATGAGTCTCAGATGTTTAACGTGGATGCTTTTACCACCCAACTGACTAGAGCTTTTGCCCTTGTGTAGGACAGGACCAAGAAAGGTACTTCTCGACATATCAAAGAAATCCAAGCTTTCCAGAAATACTTTGAAACTGCCTACAGGCCTGATGATCTTAGTCGAACCATACGCGAAGCAGCAGTTACTTTGAAACGAAAGTTTACAGAAAAACTTGATGAGTTAAAACTACCCTCGTATATTCGACCAGAACAACGTTATGAGGTAGCTTTTAAACTTTATCACCCAAAATTTCCCCCTCTACCATCTGCTGCATTTGGCGTGGCTTTTAGCCCTCCATTCCCAGATTGGTTCATTTGTGGGGAGCATCTAAAATTTCTTCGCCAGGACAACCAAAAACGTGCCAAGCGAGTGGTTCCGACTAAGTACACCCTAGACAATTTCAAAGGTCACCTTCATATTGGCCTAGAACACGTTTGCGTGGAAACCCCTATATATGAAGGTGTGGAAAACGGGAAACTGTTCAATCTCACTTTTTATTTATTCGAATATATGTTTTTATGCTTGACTCTTTCCCTTTTCTTCTTTTCTAGCTATTAAGATTCCAATCAAGAAACCTGCCACAGTCGAAGCAACAACCGCAGGAGAAGCAGAGCCTCAGAAAGATACTGCCAAGACACCTTTGGCGAATGTATCAATTTACTTTCTTTTTCTCTATAATCCAAGTGTTTCATTTTCTTGAACTAACTAATGAAATTTTCTTTGATCCACAGGGCAGTCGAAGACCCCCACCAACGCCAAAGAAAAGAAAAACAAAAGAAGTCAAAGCTGATGAAATTGATGATGGTGATGAGTCACCAGATCAGGTAAAACCCACCAAAAAGAAGAAAAAGGCGACCAAACCTCTCCCACAGAAACCTCCTACTCCCAAAGTTTTAGAGAAAATTCTATCAAAGGAACCAGGTGAGGAAATCACTCCTGCTCCAGCGGAAAGTGAAAGTTCTAGCCTGAAGACCAAAACTCCAAAGGTATGATTTTTCTTTTCCTTTCGATGCTAACAAGCTGTTTTACTTGTATTCGCTTCTTTGACCTATTTATCCTTCAGGTACCTGTCGATATTCATGGACACCCTATGATCCAAGTTCTTCCCAAGACCAGCAGCGATCCTACTTATAACCCAGCCAGCGCCTCCAAATCTTCTCCTAAGAATTCAGCGAAGGAATCAACCACCGAAGTAGATCAACCTGTTGCCATTTCTATACGAATTCCAAAAGTAGTGGAAGAAGAGACTGATCCTGATACTGAAGACTTCGTCGAAACTGATGGGGATACCGTGATGCCTACTGCAGCGGCTGCCACTAGAAACGAAGCTGAAGATCAATCTCCCCCCCCCCCCATTCAGAATTTACTGACGAAGAGAAAGATGAGGAGGCTGCAAGTGATGCCGAAGAAGAAGAAGAAAAAGAACATGAAAGGCCACCAACTCCTGCTGCTGATACTGACGAAAAGACAGAAAACGTCAAAGAAAATCTTGGTAACACAACTAAAGCTGCTTCGACCGGGACGACTTCGACCCAGTTCTCTCATGAGGAGCTAGAAAGTATGAAGGTGCAAAGGCCTTTTGAGTACCTAAAGACCACGCTCAGTTCCCGCTACAACTTTGCTGACACTACCATCAGTAGTTCAACCACCTCAGGAACTACTTCTGATGCCAAATCAATGGATGAATCGCTGGCAAACATTCTACAGAAGGTCCTTGATATTGACTTATTTCAACTTCTGGAGAATGACTCCTCTGCTCAATTCGACTTGAAGAAAATCCTAAAGAAAGTCAACGTCCTGGAGGCTCCTCCTGAAGTCACTGATGTGGTGCTGGACCTTACTACCTTGATAGACCTTGTGGCAACTGACTTTAATCGACTTCGAGAGTACTCCAAGAAGCTTGAAAACAAAACAGATACCCAACTTGCTGAGTGGGAAGCTGCGTCGAATTCGTCCAACAAGGTAACTGAAATGGAGCAAGTGTCTGAGCAAAATAAGCGGGAAGCAGCTTTGTGTAGCGAAAACATTCTAAAATGGAAAAACCAAATTGCTGTCCTCCAAGGCAAAATTTCACAAGCGGAAAAACGTCAAGCAGAACTGCAGAAGAATGACCAGGAAGAAATCCGCAAAGAGCTAGAATTTGGTGTGCACCATGTCGACAGGGCCCGTAAGCTTGGCGAGGAGATTGAGGAGATTTCTAAAAACAAAACACTTTGTGAGCGATGCCTTCAAATCCAGAAGTCGAAATTTGAGAAGCTGAAAGCATCTTTTCCCGTTTGAATACTTGTAATTTTTGTTTGGCTTTTAAAGCCCTTTTTTGTAATGACAATGGATCTGTATTATTTGGCGAGAAGATTTTTATCCGCCATATTGCTTTTCTTTCTACAATTATTCAACTGCTATTTTAATTTCTTGCAGTGTTGGCTTATATTTTTTCATATACTTGCCATTTATCTTCAGTATTCTTTTATCTTTATCTATCTCTTCGACCTCATATGCGCCATTTGAAAAAACTTTTAAAATTTGGAAAGGTCCTTCCCACTTAGGAGACCATTTTCCCATTAATCTATCTTTTCGATCCATAGGAAGAATTACTTTCCAAACAAGATCCCCCACTGAAAGGGTCTTAAATTTCACTTTCTTATTGTAAAACTTTTCGACTCTTTCTTTTTGCCTTCTCCATAAATCCAACGCATTTAATCTTTCTTTGTCCAAATCGACTAACTCGTCCATCATCATATTCCAATATATGTCTGATGGAATTTCATGATGCCTTTGAATTCGAATCGACTGTAAATAAATCTCAACTGGTAAAACTGCATCATGTCCATAAGTCAATTTGAATGGAGTAGAATTTGTCGCTTCCTTAGGAGACGTTCGACAAGCCCATGAAATTTGATCCAAAGTCTTATGCCAGTTTCTAGGTTTTCTACCCACGTGCTTTTTGATCAAATTTATCACAACCTTATTTGCTGCTTCGACTTGTCCATTTGCCTGGGCATAATAAGGTGTCGAAGTTAAGAGTTTAAAACCTGTGTCTTTTGCAAACATTTGCATGTTTTTTCCAGTAAAGACAGATCCCTGATCAGTAGTTATTGTTTCTGGTATCCCAAATCTGTAAATTATATGTTTCTGGATAAACTCTATAACTGTCTCTTGATCCACATTTACCAGTGGTATAGCTTCAATCCACTTAGTGAAATAATCTATTCCAACTAAAATGTACTTCTGCCCTTTTGAAGAAACTGGTCGAATTTCACCAATTAAATCCAAAGCCCAACCTCTGAATGTCCAAGGTTTTATAATTGAATGCAACTCACTTGCAGGGACATGTGGTATACCTGCATGCACTTGGCATTCCTGACAACCAGAAATTGACGAAGAACGCCGTCGAGAAGAGTATCAGAAGTTGGCTTACCCTAAAGAGGAGGAGAACTTAGTCGAATTCATTCAAAGGTGCCAGAGTAAGAAGGCTAAAGTCATGTTGTGCCCACGTTGTAGTGCGGTGTTCGACAAGAAAGCAGCAAGCAATCTGGAGGGGGTGGAGAAAGCCAAAAGAAGAGGAAACTGGGGGGCAATCCCAGTAGCCAGAAATGGAAGGTTCGATCCAAGGAGGAGTGAGCATCACAACCAAAGGTTTGGCGAAGGAAGTCATAGAACTTACAAGCCATCTGTCAAAGCTGAGGATGATAAGTGGGTCCAACCAATCAGAAATGCTCAAGGGCAGAAAAGATGGAAGAATTTTGAAATACAGAGAGGTTCCTCCATGGAAGGAAAAAGGGAGGTCGAAAAACAGAAACCAAGACCATGCGAAACAATCTTGGAATACAGAGAGGTTCCTCCATGTAAGTACTCATACCCGTACCCGTTACACGTAGTCCTATTAAAAATAAATAAATCAATTATAAAAATCATATCATTTTAATTTTTTAAAAATATTAAAATGTTTTGAAAAATTTTATTGTTGAAATAAACGAACACTTATATTAAGTACATAATAGTTTAACATTTATATACTTTTTAAAAATTATAGACATACATTTTTATATTATAATATAAATTAAAATATATAAATATAAATTAAAATACATAAATATATATTGTGCGGGTATGGGGCAGGGTGGGTACCAAGGTGCCCAGACCCGCACCCATACCCGCTTATTTGTATGGGTAATTGCCCGAGCCCGTACCCATTTTTGTGGGTTTTTACCCTATCTATTGTGGGTAGTTTTGCGGGTGCCCATTGTGGATGAGTCAAATTGCCATCCCTAGTAAATGCTAATAAATAATTAGGAATTCGAAAAAAAGCAACACTTGGGGGATGAACATAAACAATGCTTGGAAACAATACAACTTTTAGTTAAAAGGTGTTGTTTCATCAATGGTCACAATCTTGTGAAACAACACATACATGGTTTATAAATACTTCATTCTGGAATTCAGAAAATCATATCACAAACCGAAAATCCTCTTGTACAAATTTCAAACACTATTCGCTACAAAATCATATCACAAATCAAGTTTTCGCATGTCTTGCGCAAATTCGATATAAGTGATAACGTGAAAATGTATCGTGTATTTCAACTCGACTCGCGCGCTATTTAGTGTCATTTTACTTGTTTTTCGTAGTATTATGTTGGATTATGTTTGTGTTTCAGATATTTATCAAGTAAGAAGTGTTCGTGCAAGAAAACCGGAAAAAAGAGCAAGGAAATAAAGAAAAGTGCATAAATTACAAATTTCTGGTGTATGGCGTTCGCCACCACCTCATGGCGTTCGCCATGCACCAAAGCCACGTCATCCACAACTTATGACCATGGTGTTCGTCATGCACCAGCAGTTCAGAAAAATGTGGAAACTAATTGCTCTTTCTTCTCCACTCCTTCATACTTTTTCTCAACGATTTCTACACGACCTCAAGAAAGTGTTCAGCAACCTAGGCCTATATAAGAGTAGTTTTATTAGAATTCCGACATTCAAATTTCTACACATAAGCTTAGCTTTCAGTTTAGGCATAAATTACATTAAAAAAGTGGTAATCTCTCACATTGAGGGGGGGCTGCCACACTATTGTTTCCAGTTCTTAATTTTGTAAGCTTAGATCATAATCTTGCTGGCATTTTAGTTTTCGTTCCGTCCATTGTACTAGAAGTATTCCCGCAATTTAATTTCAGTTCTTCAGGTTTTTATGTTATTACTTTATATTTTTATTCATTCGCATTTTAATCCAATTGTTATGTTTATGTTTATTTCAATTACCATGAATTATTTATGTATGTTCGAAACCATGTCCGGCTAAACCACTTTGAGTCCGGTATGTGAGGTCCGTCGTTCCGACGGAACTCAGTAATGAGTTAGCGTTATACTTTTTCATAAATTATCCTTCTGGCTTTAGTTTTCAATTTTAATTCAAAGGGTTTTGCACGAGGGTGAAAACTTATAAAGGTTCAGGCCAATAACGCGAGAGTATGAGACTTGAACCGGATAATAAAAATTGGACATTAATACTAAATATAGCGAGAGCACTTTAAGTATTAATTAGAACTTATTTAGTTTTCAAAAAATTCTTCAAATCAAATATCTGCATTCCTTACTTGAATTACATTTCTGAACTAAAGAATGCATAAAATAAAACAAGTTATTTTGATATTTATTTTTAATTTCTTTGAAATACTTGAAGGTTGACACATTTTCGAAATAATTAAATACTTGAATTAGTTTTCTTTCCTTTCTTCTATTATCTTTATTATATTTAAATATTTAATTAAATAAATGAATTCAAGTCGTTAATGAACTAAAGACGAATTATTCAAATTAGTTCAAACAACTCTAGTTAGAATGTAATTTATTTTTCGGCCAAACTTCAAATTACCATTACAAATTAAAAGGTTTAGAAAAAATAATTAGTGCATACATGCACAATAATAGAAAAAGAATATTAAAACAAGTAAGAAAAACTTATATGTAAAAATCTAAAAATTGTATGATCATATAATTAAATCAATAATATATTTTTAGCTAGTATATATTCATTATGGAAATAATATTAAACTTTTAACTAAATTTATTAGTTAATTACAAATTAGGTTAGTTAAAATAAAGAGTTAGAAGTTCGTTATTATTCAGTTAGAATATGCTATTATGGGTTAAATATTTAAAGTTCCATCGATATTATTTGTAATTATTTTTAACTTTTGATTTGTTAAAAGAAGTCTCATAGTGAATCGCTACTTTGATATGGCATTAGAAGATTTTGAACATTTCTTAATACATCATCTAAGTTTTTTAAGCACCACGTTAAATTATTTTTTTGTTCTCTGATTTTAGATGTGCACATCCGGACGCACCAAATTTTTAAAAAACGCTGAAGTGTTCCGAATATGCATATCCGGAAACAATTCTGATGTGCACTTTCGGAAGAATTTCTTATTAATTCACGTCAGACCTTCTTTCTCCCCCTCATTCTTCACTTTTTCATTTCCAAACTCCCTAAAACTCTCTCAAACTCTCATATTTTCAATCACCTCAAATCTCGATTTTTTCCTCTCGAGTTCGGCACAAAGCAACATCTACAACGATCAAGAGACTCCAAATCCTCCGTATCTCATTTTAATCGGTAAGTTTTCAAATTTTAGAGTTTCCGAGTAATTTTTGAGTAATCGATTTAGAGTAGATATTTAGGTGTAGAAATTGTTAGGTTGTATGAATAACATAGGTTAGAGACAATGTAGGTCTTTTTTACTGCTTCAAACGGACGATCAGGGCATTAAAATGCCCTTTTGCATGTTACAGTGGCCATGGCTGCCACTTTTAAACTTCAAAAAACGTACCGGATGTGCAGGTCCGGAAAGATTTTAACGTTTAGTATTCTGAGTGTTTTCGGATGTGCACATTCGGAAATACCCAACGTTAAAAATTATGTGTCCTTCCGGATGTGCACATCCGGAAGACTATTTTTTTTGTTTGTTTGTTTGTTTTTGTTTAATTATTTTAAAAAAATCTAATTTATTTATTATGTTTTGCAGATTAGATGGCTGGCAGAGAGGATCGTATCATACATGGACGGACAGCTCAGCACGCATCTGCCCGACGTGAGCGGATGCAGTCTACAGTTGAGGCTTTCAGCGCAGAGGGAGTTGGAGTAGACTCTACAGCTGAGGGACATCCTACACCACAGTCATCCACATCACAGGTTCAGGCCATTTCCACATCTCAGGTACATGTCACTCCCCCTTTAGCCGCCGATTCTACATCTCGTAGGCGTCGCGTTTCTACTGGTAGTTCATCAGGGTCCCAGCCCGCACGCAGACGTCGTCGGGAGACTCCATCTCCATCAGCTACTCCTCCTCGTTCCCCTGTTCCTGTTCCTGTTCCAGAGGGTGATCACCCAGCACATGAGGGTGTTGACGCTGATGACGATTTCGATGAGCTGGGCGGTTACCCTGGGGGACCGTCTGATATGTCCCTACTCGTGGGGTACTCTGAGCATACTTCCAGATATGTCTGGCTAGGACAGGTAGCCTTTCTCGGTTTATTTATAGAATTGTATTCGTTGAAAATATGTTCATTTGTAACATTGTTTCATTTGGAAATTTTCAGGAGAAGGATTCACATAAGTTCTATAACCATGGGGGCAAGGTTATGGACATGCTTGCGGTGGTGCCAGGGGATGAGTGGTTCACGTCTGCACTTGCTACCACTGGTCTTAGAGGTCTGTCTAGGATTGGGTATCTCCAGATCATGCACGGTATGCTGATGGCCTTTGTTGAGAGATGGCACCCTGAGACATCCTCATTCCATCTACCGTACGGCGAGATCACGATCACACTCGACGACATCTCGTGCCTTTTACATCTACCGATCACGGGTACCCTTCTTCGTCACGGTAGGATGTCGAAGGGTGGCGCAGGTAGATAGATGAGCAATATGCTGACTACCAGTCCCACTTGGTATTAGAAGAGGCTCGGGCGACCAGAGCGGAGAGAGACTGGAGCGTTGCTGCTGGGTACATCGTGTGGTTCTACATCGTCTCACACCCATGCATGGTGCCCACTGCTGAGGGATCGCCACCCAGACCTGCTCATCAGGAGATATTAGAGGAGCGGCAGTCTCAGCTGGATCATACTCAGGATGTCCTACCACGCTGTCGTCAGATAGAGCAGATAGCGCATCAGGCCATTAAGGCCGGTCACCTCCCTGAGGGCTCTGGTGCCAGACTTGCCGTGGACAGAATTATTGCGATTGCTCGGGGGGCACTTCAGTACCGCAGACATCGATCCAGGTTGGCGGGTAGGGGCAGAGGAGCAGGGGAGGCAGGAGAGATCCTTCGCCATACGCAGTAGTTTTTTGTTTGATGTATTCGATTTATATTAGATGTATGCACTGTATTTTGACAGAGGTTTATTTTATATATATATATATATATATATATATATATATATATATATATATATATATATATATATATATATATATCATTTTATTTTATATATTGATGTTGTCAAATGTATATTAAGTTGCGACGATATATTAACATATGCGACCAAGCAACAAAACCGATTTTTAAAAAAAAAATTAAGTTCTGCTATTTTCCGGATCTGCAGATCAGAAAGGTTTCCAGATGTGCACTTCCGGAACGCATCTGCGTTTTTTAAAAAATTGGTGCCTCCGAATGTGCACATCCGAAATCAGAGGGCAAAACTGAACATTCAGGTGGTGCCTAAAAAACCTGGGTGGTGTGATAAAAAATCTCCAAGATTTTTTTTTCCAAAGAACATGTTGTTATCATCATGGTTAAAATTTGGAATGATTTAACGATACTTTCAGTAGCAAAATCATACAATTGCATCATGAATTAGTGAAAATATTGGCAGTATCTTTATCATTGCTTCTTATGCCAAGTTCAATGTGATTTGGGATGAACTTAGTGTATATATTGGCTCTAGATCTATCCATTTGTAAACGATCTCAACTCAACTTCTTTCTGGAAGAGTTTTGCATTATTTAGTCTCTTTGTTGGAAGGAGTTTGATGTAGATCGAATTCTTTTGAGAGTCTAACATGTAGATAATATGGGCTAAAGCCCTTTTTAAAAGAGTTTTGCAATAATCTATTTGTTTGTGATGTAGGAAGACCGAAAACATCATTTAAAATTTCTGCCTTTTTTTATTTTATTTTATGTTTATTTTGAATTAAAATCCTATTACGGTTTTTTTTTTCTATTTCGAATTAAAAGTTTATTATGGTTTCTTTTTTTATATATTTAAACACTTTTGATTGGATGTGGCCGGCAATGTCATCTTTTGATCATAATAAAATTCAAGAGTTTTTCTTTTCTCTTTCTGATGGATTCCAGAGTTCAATCTAACAGGTTGTTGCTTGCAAATCTGTATTTTCATTCAAGGTTTAGCGCTCGTTAATCCGTAGTGTTTTCGACTGCGTTAGGTGGCATTAGAGCATGTTTCTTTTGTTTCTTTTAGAAACTTGATCAGCCATGGGACATCAACGGTGACCATAGCAGATCTTGAGAGAATTACCACGGCTTTTACCACAACTCTAATTGTTTAGGCTGAACAAATGGAGACTTTAGCAACTCAGGTGAACAACACCAACAACAATGAGAATCAACGAAGATATAGGGGATGGGAACATGTTAGGGTTCTGCGAGGTGGAAACAATCGTGTTGGTATTGCTGAAAAATTCGAAAGGTTTATAAATGAAAAGATTTTTGTGATTTTTTTTCAGCTTGAAGTCTTTTAGTGTAATATATAAATTAAACAAATATATATATATATATATATATATATATATATATATATATATATATATATATATATATATATATATATATATTAGAAAATATATCTCATTGTTAATAGTTTCTTGTCACAAATCTGCATCTAGAGATGATAAGCCTTTTTGAAGATTTATTAGATCTTTTTCTACTATATAGGCCACATACCCAGTAGGGGTGTTCGCGGTTCGGTTTTGAAGCAAAATGTCATCCGATCCAAAGATAAATTTACTTGCGGTTTGGTTCGGTTTTGGATGATTGGTTAAAAAAATATGATATGATCCGATCCAATTTCTTACGGTTTGATTTGGATCGGTTTTTTGGATATCCAAATTACATATTATAATTTTATTAATATTTTAAAAACATTAATAAATAATAAATTTGATATAATATAGAACATACACTATATTAAAAATTAATATTACAAAATGATAATGATCGGTTATGATTGAAACAAATGAAATAATCAAAATTAATAAATTAAATCAAACTAATAAATAGTAGTTTATAAAAAAAGTATCATCTAATAATAAATTAACACAACATATTATTGTTAACCCTCATTTTCGACGCTAGAAAGAATTAAAGCTATTTTAAATTAAAAAATTATTTTAAATTTTTAACGTAAAGAAGGCTTCGACCCAGTTTTGGTGAAGCCTGAGTCGAATAGAGGTTTTAGGAACCTCAAAAAATGGCTAAGTGCTGGAAAGGTTTCGACCATGAGAATATGGAAACAAGCGCTGCAGTTGTTATACTAAGGCTGGAGGGAATTTCCAATGTTTGAAATTTAAATAAGAGCAGTTGTGAACGTGGGAACAGTTGAGACCAAGGAGAAGGCGCCAAAATCCACACGTTTGAAGCAATAACCACCACTTAGTAGTTATTTCCTAGCACTATAAATAGGAGTTAGTTCTATGTAATAGTGGTGTTCATATTTTTGTACAAGTTACTCAAAGAAACTCAAAGTACCCGCGTGTAGAGAAACGAGTTCGTGAGAATGTACGTAATGTAACACCATTTTCTTCCTTAATACAATTTATCTTCATCATGTTTAAGATTCAGCCATTTACTTTCCATGCCTTTACAATTTCTTGAACTTTATCTTCCATGCCAAATTTACTTTCAAAGTCATTTAAACTTTCTGCGTTTACCTTCAATTGCACTTTTACATTCAAGCATTTACTTTTCAAAGTCTTTTATTTTCAAAGAACGTGGAGTTCACCTTTAATCTATTGCATTTATTTTCAAAGTCCTTTATTTTCCTGCACTTTACCTTCGACAACACTTTTATCATTCCAACCTTTACTTTTCAAGAACGTGGAGTTCGTCGCAGTTTACTTTCAAAGCTTTTTACTTCTTGTCATTTCCTTTCGACGCCTTTAATTTATGCACCCTTTACTTACAGCCCTTTAAATTTCAAGCCTTTACTTTACCTTATTGCAAGTAGTCGAACGTGGAGTTCAGTTAGATTTTATTTCAGCATTGTCGAATGTGGAGTTCAATTTACATTCTCTTTAATTTTCATTTGTCCTTTACACTTGTCTCTCAAATTTAGCACATGTCCTAGGATTTGTGTGGTCGATCCTGCAAGTTAATCAATTTTCGTTTAAGATTGATAGACCAGAGGTTGTTTACCAAAATTCACAGTAAACAAATTGGCACACCTGGTGGGACCCAGTGCTAAGTTCTACACTTTTTGTCAACCTTATCTTTCTTGGTGAAGAAGTACTTTCGTTGTATGTTATTGAGAAGTGGGAAGTTAGCCACAACAAACGAAGGGATACCAAAGAGAAGATACACTAAGAGAATGGCAACTAATGCTAGCCAACAAGTTGATCCTCAAGGGAGTATTTCAAACACTCAGTCCAGTAGCAGTATGGGGTCTCAAAGCACACCATCACCAGTGTCTTCGACAGGAGGACAGGCGTCACTTCCATTAGTAGTATCTGAACCAGGATCAATATATACAAAATTGTATACCCAACCTGTGTTGGAATACATAGGACCACAAAGTCCTAATTCACCAACACCCCCTGGGGAAAATTCAATGTACATGCATGGTCCTCCTCCAGGTTTTCCACATCCAGGGTCAAGGAGTCAACCCTATGGTATGCCTACATCAATGATGCAAAATCTGCAGAATGCTCCACCTGTATTTTCAGAAACTGTAGTGTCTTCGCCATTACAAGGGTCAGGATCAGGAGGGCGAAACAACCAGAACATAGGTGTTGGTTACTCTGTTCAAACGCCTAGCCTTACAAATACATCCATAAATTGTTTGAGACAGCAGATGGATGAAAGTAACATGCAAATGGTGCATACGTTGTCTCAGACAATGGGAGAAGTTTTTCAACCCTTGATTCAAAATACGACTCAAACTAACCAACAATTGGTTGCACAAGTGGCACGCATGGCTGATTTCATGGGAGTACCAGCGGTGGAACGAAGAGCAACTCTGGTCGAAGATATCCCAAGACGTCATCCACGTCAGATGAACTTGGAAGATCAAGAGATGATTGATCATTTTAGAGTCGAACCACCAAGAAACCAGATGCCATACCAGATGGAGGAAGAGCCAGTAATGATGGTGAACAGGAACCAAAATGCAGATCAATTACTTAGACAGGTTCGACATCGAAATCAAGCAGAAGAAAATAACCTTGCAGCCATGGTTGAAAGGATAATGACCAGAAATAGTGTGAATTTTGGCTTCACCAGGCCAAACTATACTTCGCCTATAGTGGATTACATTCTCCAAGCAGAATTACCCCCTAGGACGAAGGTTCCAAAGTTCAGTAAGTTTTCAGGAGATACTACTGAATCTACCGCCGAACATGTGGCTAGATATTTGATTGAAGCAGGCGAAATTGCAGCTGACGAAAGCCTAAGAATCAAATACTTCCCAAGCTCCCTCACCAAGAATGCCTTCACTTGGTTTACTACTTTGCCTCCAAATTCCATATACAATTGGACCCAACTAGAACGTTTGTTCCACGAACAGTTCTACATGGGGCAAACTAAGATTAGTTTGAAAGAATTGGCTAGCATCAAACGCAAAGTTACTGAGCCAATTGATGATTACCTGAATAGGTTTCGACTTCTTAAAGCCATGTGCTTTACACAAGTGCCAGAACATGAGTTGGTCGAAATGGCTGCTGGGGGTCTTGATTATTCCATTAGGAAGAAATTAGATACCCAATATCTTAGAGACATGGCCCAGTTGGCTGATAGGGTTCAACAGCTAGAAAGGTTGAAAGAGGAAAAGGCTAAATTCAGCAGGGGTAAAAAAGTAGCCTTTGTCGAATGCAATGAAGATGTGGAGGATCTGTATGGTGAAACATCTTATTTCAACGAAAATGAGGTTGATGTTGCTGAGTTAAAGCAAGGTCCACCTTATGCCTGCAAATTATTAGCTCCCTCAGACGGAAAAAATCCTGTTGAATCTAACGACAAATTTCCTAAGAAAACATACACTTTCGACGTTACTAAGTGTGACGAAATTTTTGATTTGTTAGTGAAAGATGGGCAAATGATAGTACCTGTTGGTGCTAAGATGCCACCTTTAGAACAAAGAAAGAAAAGAGGTTTTTGTAAGTACCATAATTTTTTGGGTCATAAAACTTATCAATGTTTTCTTTTCAGGGATTTGGTGCAAAATGCTATCCAAGAAGGAAGGCTGAAGTTTGGTGACAAAGGCAAAACTCAGATGAAAATCGACTCTGATCCATTGCAAGTTGCAGAGGCTAACTATACAGAGCCTCACGAGGTTCAGATGGTCGAAGCCACAGAGGGATCTGATGAGTCAGTCAACATGGTAGAAGTCACTGAGGACTTCGCCACCAATCCTGTGGTAACTGAAGGTTTTAGTAAGGCTGCAAATGGCCTGAATGGTGATGGTACCAGTCTAATGTTGGTGACCAAGGAGACTGCTGATAAGTTTGTTGAAATGGATAATGCTGCCAAGGTTTTGGATATGGCAGTGAGTGGATTGAAGATAAATGCCAATGAAGGCATTAACATGGTCGAATTGGCCGACGAATCTAAACCTAGCTCAGGTAGCGTCAGCACCAATAAAGCCATGGGCAGAAATACCCCCAAAGTCCAAGTTGTTAAGGAATTGGAAGATGACTTGCTGTTGGTATGAGAGATGATAGACATGGACAGTTGTTTGGTGGAAAACTGGATATGTATGGCTGCTGAACAATTCTTCAAGACATCCCCTGATGTCGAAAATGTTAATGCTGAAGAAATGGTTGAAGCTGAAAAAGCTGCTTGGCAAGTAGCTTCCCAAAAAGCTGCAAAAGCAGCAACAAGTGGTGGATGTCTGGCGAAGACCACTGAAAGTATGGAAGCCCATTTCTCCAAGACGCGCTTAAAGGACAGAATTGATGTCAATATGGTCGAAATTACAGACTAAAAAGCTGAACCGGTGAGTAAGGCAGACGAACAAGAAGAGCGCAACAAGATAGCTTATCCTAAGTAAGAGGAGACAATCATGGATTTTCTGCACCGTTGCCAGAAGAAAGGTTCTGGAGTGATGTTATGTCCTAGATGCAGCGCCATTTTTTATGAGAAAGCTGCCCACAAGTTAGAAGCTGTCAAAAAAGCTGGTGGAAGCTGGGGGCAGAAGGTAAATAAAGGTCCCAAAGGTTTTGACTATAGACGACTTTCGACAGGATTAAAAAACCAAGTACCAGGAGTTAGGCCAGGTACATTCAAACCAGCCGCGAATGTGCCCACAGGTAGTTGGATCAAGCCTATTGAAGGGAGAGGACAGAAGAAAAAGTGGGAGAAATTTGATGTGGAAAGAGGTTCTTCATTTGAGTATAGAAAAGAGAACCACACCACCAACAAATCAGCATACATTTCTCAAAATTACAAGGGTAAAAACTCCATGTCTAGATCACAATGGTGAAGAGAGCAATGCAGGCGAAAGGCTATCAGGGAGGCTCAGGTGCAAGGAGAGTCAAGCACCAATGTTGATAATCGAGTTGGGGCAATTGAGAAGATGCCCATAAGACGAAAGTTGTTCATTGTTCAACCAGAAAAGAAAGTGGAAGATGATGAGAATACGACGGATAACTTCGACAGTGAGTCAACAGCTTCTCTAGATATTCTTGTGAATGTGGTGTCAGTAATGCCAAAAGAATTTGGTCAAGTCTCAGAGGTCGAATACTTGGATCAAATTGCTGAATTGGAAATGTTGGCACACAAGCCTGTGTGTTATTACATCATGAACAATGGGTGCATCGAAGAACAGAATGCTTTCTTTGAACGCCCCACAGAGGCAATGAAGGGTCATTTAAAGCCTCTTTACATTACTGGCAAAGTAGAAAATGTTCCCGTCAACAAAATTTTGGTGGATTGTGGTGCAACTGTCAATTTAATGCCAAGATTTTTGCTGAGCAAGATTGGGAAGTTTGAGACTGATACCAAACCCCACAACATGGTTCTGTCGAACTATGAAGGAAAAGTTGGTTCCACTCTAGGAGTGATTCAAGTGGATCTCACTGTGGGAACTATTACCAGACCAACAGTGTTTATGGTCGTCGAGACGAAAGCTAACTACAATTTACTCTTGGGTAGGGAGTGGATTCATGGAATAGGTGATGTACCTTCATCTATGCATCAAAGAATCACCATTTGGAGACCAGATGGAATAGTTGAAAATATTGAAGCTGATCAAGGGTACTTTAAGGTGCCTATTAATCATGTGGATAGTAGGAAATTTGAGAAACATCTGGCGAACATTGCTCCATGTCCTCCAGCTGATTTTGAGTTTACGCCTGATGTAGAAATGTTTTATTCGTTGTATTTACACCCTGTCAAAGGTTTCAGATGGGACAGGGAGGTGCCAGGAGGAAGGTTGCCATGCTTAGGCTCACCTCTAATAGAGCCCACAGGATGGGGAGATGAATTCAGTGATCATGACTGAGTTCGACGCTTTAAAAAGAATTTCGGCCTATGTGGCCAAAATAAAACTACAAGCGGCTTTGGAAGCCGCCGATGACTATATGGCTGGCGAAGCCATTTCTGAATTATATCAAGAAGGTCCTAGTAAGGACTTCGACCCAAAACCTCCAGATAAGGTTGAAACTAGAGAGCAAAGCCAGAGGCTCGACGCCATCTATGAAGACGAGCCTTTGGGATTTAAGAAGGATCCGTTGGCAGATAATATCAAAATGCTAGCACAAGATCCTTTAGAAGAAGTTGACCTCAGTGAGGGGGAAACCAAAAGGCCTACCTACATCAGTGCCAATCTTGATCCCCAGTTGAAGGTTGAAGTGGTTCAGTTGTTGAAAAAGTTCAAGGACTGCTTCGCCTGGGATTATGATGAGATGCCTGGTTTGAGCAGGGAGTTGGTCGAACACAGGTTGCTATGACGCCTGGGAAAAAACCAGTCAAGCAAAATCCAAGACGGTTTGCACCAGAGATATTGTCAAAGATCAAGGAGGAAGTCGAAAGACTGCTTCGTTACAAATTCATTCGCACTGCAAGGTATGTCGAATGGTTGGCTAATATAGTACCTGTTATTAAAAAGAATGGGTCTTTGAGAGTTTGCATTGATTTTAGAGATTTAAACTCTGCAACTCCTAAAGATGAATATTCAATGCCAGTAGCAGAAATGTTAATAGATTCTGCAGCAGGACATGAATATCTTAGTATGCTGGATGGATATTCTGGCTACAACCAAATATTCATTGCTGAAGAAGATGTTCATAAAACTGCTTTTAGATGCCCTGGAGCCTTAGGCACCTATGAATGGGTAGTGATGCCTTTTGGTCTCAAGAATGCTGGTGCCACTTATCAAAGGGCAATGAATTCAATTTTCCACGATTTTATAGACACATTCATGCAAATTTATATTGATGATATTGTTATAAAATCTATTTCTGGGAAAAGTCACATTGACCATCTTCGACAGTCCTTTGAAAGGATGAGAAAATATGGTCTTAAAATGAATCCTCTCAAATGTGCTTTTTGTGTGCAGGCAGGGGATTTCCTAGGCTTTGTGGTCCACAAGAAAGGGATCGAAATAAATCAGAATAAAACCAAAGCCATAATGGAGGTGAAAGCGCCATCAACTAAAAAGGAGTTGTAGTCGTTGCTGGGCAAGATCAACTTCTTAAGAAGGTTTATATCCAACCTGAGTGGCAAAACACAGGATTTTTCGCCATTGCTTCGTTTCAACAAAGATGGTTTTGAGTAGAGGCAATTACAGCAGGAAGCCTTCGACAAGATCAAGGAGTACCTAAGCCAACCTTTAAAAGCTGTGAAAGGGCAAGTAGTTGCAGACTTTATAGTTGATCACTCTATAAATGAAAATGATTTGAATTATGTTGAATTAAAATCCTGGAAGTTATACTTTGATGGATCAAGTCATAAAAATGGAACAGGAGTAGGAATATACATTATTTCTCCTGAAAAAATTCCAACAAAATTCAAGTATAAGGTCGAAGGACCTTGCTCTAACAATGAGGCTGAATATGAAGCATTAATCGCTGGCCTTGAAATTTTGTTAAAATTGGGGGCAACTAGAGTCGAAATAATGGGAGACTCGGAATTGGTTATAAAACAAATCACAAAGGAGTATAAATGTGTTAAAGAAAATCTCATTATGTACTTTGTTATAGCTAATAGATTATTAAAGAAATTTGAGGTAATGGCCATCCAACACATACCTAGAATAGAGAATCAAGTTGCTAACGACTTGGCTCAAATTGCCTCTGGATACAAGGTGTCGAAGGAAAACCTTCAAGAGGTAATTGAGGCAAGAGGTAAAGTGGTGGCTGTTGGATTGTGCCCCTCAGACTTATAAACAACTAAGCTTGGGTGCATAGATGGCGAAAATTTTGAAATTTTTTCCATAGATAATTTAACAGATCAAGATTGGAGGAAGCCCATAGTTGAATATTTGCAAAACCCAACGGCTTCGACAGAGCGAAAAATCAGGTATCAAGCTTTAAGCTATGTAATTTTGGGTAATGAATTGTTTAAAAAGACCCCTGAGGGAGTCTTATTGAAATGCCTTAGTGAAGCAGAGGCATATTTGGCTCTTTCGACAGTACATAGTGGGGCATGTGGAGCACACCAAGTTGGCCAGAAAATGAAATGGTTGTTGTTTCGACAGGGCATGTATTGGCCTACTATGCTGAAAGATTGCATAGAATTTGCTCAGGGTTGCCAAGAATGTCAAATTCATGCTGGCATACAGCATATCCCTGCAAGTGAATTACATTCCATAGTGAAACCATGGCCTTTCAGAGGATAGGCTTTGGATATAGTGGGAGAGATTCGACCAACATCTTCAAAGAACCAAAGATATATTTTGGTGGGAATTGATTATTTCACCAAGTGGATTGAAGCAATACCACTGGCGAATATAGGTCAAGAAGATGTTATTAAATTCATTCAAAATCACATTATTTAAAGATTTGGTATTCCTGAAACAATCACTACGGATCAAGGATCAGTGTTTACTGGTCGAAAGGTGCAGGAGTTTGCCAAAGAAATAGGTTTCAAGTTATTGACTTCTACACCTTATTATGCTCAGGCCAATGGGCAAGTCGAAGCTGCCAATAAGGTAGTGATTGGACTGATTAAGAAGCATGTGGGAAAGAGGCCTAGAAATTGGCACAAGACGTTAGACCAAGTTCTTTGGGCATGTCGAACATCCCCGAAAGAGGCTACCAACACTACCCCATTTCGACTTACTTTTGGTCATGATGCAGTATTGCCTGTTGAGATTTATTTACAGTCTATAAGAGTTCAAAGACGTCACGAGATTCCCTCTGAGAATTATTGGGAAATGATGATGAATGAATTAGTGGATTTGGATGAAGAAAGGCTTAGAGCCTTGGAGTTGTTAAGAAGACAAAAGAAGAGGGTCGAAGAATCCTACAACAAAAAGGTTAAGTCTAAATCTTTTGCATGTGGGGAATTGGTTTGGAAAGTGATTTTGCCTATGGATCGAAAGGATAGAACATTGGGCAAATGGTCCCCTAAGTGGGAAGGCCCATTCCAAGTCATACAAGTTTTCTCTAATGGAGCTTATGAAGTGGAAGAGTTAGACAAAGATAAAAGAGTCTTGAAAGTAAATGGCAAGTATTTGAAAAAATATAAGCCTATGCTGCAAGAGATTCATATTAAAACATAAGCTTTATTTAATAAAAAGAGAGCCAAAATAGGCCAAGTTAGGCTAATATGGCATACAAAGCAGAATTAATGCAACAATTTCTAAATCAAGGAAAGGTTATTCATAATCTCTCCAATCTATGGATTTGAGGAAGTCCATATAATCTGCATCTGGTTCATCATCAGAGTCTTGGGTGCAGGAGCGCCCTTTCTTAGAGATCTTCATTTTAGTTTCTCTCTTCTTGGCTTGAGAGGTTGCTCCAATGGAGGCTTCAGATTTCTTGGTTACCTCTGTCTTTTTTGTTTCCTCAACTGCCTTTGCCTTTCCAGCCATTTTCTTGGCTGATGATTTCTCTGAATTATTCATGTTTGCTTCTATGCAAAACACGGTCATGTGGAAGAAATTTATAGAGGCGAAGTACTGATCGGATTGGCCAGTCAAACGGTGGAAACACGTGGGTTATTCTTGGAAGTATGCCTGAGGGCTATGTTATAAATGTTACTTTAAAAGCTAGAGGCTTATGCCTTGGAATTTAAAGCTGAAAAGTGTGGTTTTCCAAGAAAAAGATAGAGTGCCTTAATTGCAAATTTGACTTAGACGTGAAGCAATAAATAAAATGCATCATGATACGATATGGGTCGAAAGCAGTTACTGGCAAAAGTAACAATGAAGAAGTAATCAAATAAAATTGTCATTACATAAAGGCCTGAAAAGGCCAAGAAACAAATGATGATTAAACAAACGAAGGTGTCGAAAGTATCAGAAGGGAAGCCTCAACGCCAACTGAGAAAAAGCTTCTATGTGATGTTTGAGGCGAGCGTTGCACAAAGATTCGTCAAGTTTTGCTGCTGCGAGCTCTTTTTCATATCTTTGGGCCGCCTCAATACGATCAATAGCATTCTTTGTTTCTTCAGCCATCTTAGTGTCGTCGAAATGGTGCAAATCACGGTTGCGTTTTTCAGCATTTTCAATTTTGGCTTGTAGCTCCGTGATTTGTTGCTTCCAGGCTTCAATGTCCTTCTGGTTGGAGGCTATCTCATCTTGTTTTTTCTTTTGATCAGCCTCCATACGTTCGACCTCTTCGTACGCCTCTTTTGCACCACACCAGGCTGCACTCTCACAGCCAGATGTTTTCTCTATGGTATTCCTGATAGAGGGAAACAGCTTTATTTCTGCAGCTATTTGGTTCACCACAGCAGTTAACTCTATCAGAAAACCAGAAACATCTGGATTGAGGGTGGTGAGCTCAATCTTTGCAAGGGTATCCTTCAGGTAAATGGTTGCAGTGGAGTCTGAGGCCAAAATTCTGTGAATGTCCCCCCTGAAGAATTTTTTCTTTATGGCTTGGAGGACTATTTTGGCGAACTCATCTGATGCTGGAGTCGAAGAGACAGAAAAAGAAGAACCATACTTCTGCTCGAGTATTAGTTTGGAGTACTCACGTGGGTTCGACCACTTGAGTGCTATCAGTGAGTCTCCAGGAGGTGGAATGCTAGCCAGGGTTTGCTGGACCACAGGCGAAGGAGTATGGTGGGGATTAGGATCAGTTTGTTCTTCTTCCTCCTCTTCTGATTCTTCTCATTCTTCATCTTGTTCTTCTCCTATTTCTTCATCAGACTCTTCAGCAGTTAGTTGCATATTCTCCTGGTCATCAGCTGGTGTAGGATGTAGTTCATTTGTCTCCTCAGGCGCAGCTTGGTCAGGATTGGCGTTGTGTGTTTGAACTCCAGGTTCATGTCTTTCTTCTTCAATCAACTGACCTTTATCCATGGAGGTAGCCAGATTGAAAGGTGGTGGACTTGAGGCATCATCATCATCAGAGTTGGCGCCATCAGCTTGTGCGTTTTGAGTAGTGGTTTGAACTGGTGGTGCGGTGTGTTCTGTAACATGTGGAGTAGGTTGATTAATCTCACTCAAACTAGAGCCAATATCAGAAGATGGGTGATAAGTTGGCTCACCTTGGCTGTTGAGGAGCGTGGTGGTGAAGCTTCCTGCAGTTGGTTGAGGAACCGGATCGTCAATTATGGTGGTGGCGAAGTTGCTTGGAGTTGGTTGGGGATCTGGATTGTTGATTATGGGTGCCTAAAGAACACAAGTGGAGAAAATGAGATCGAAGTAATAGGCGAAAGACGTCAGCATAATGAAAATTGGTGCACATACCTGAGTCTGTTCAATAGCAGGACTTGATTTATCACTCCCATGGTCACCAAGAGGGGTTCTCAAGGCCACCTTGGAAGGTTCCTTCTCGACACCACTTGTGGTGGGTGCCTTCTCGAGTATTTTGGCCACCTTCGAAGGAGGTGGGCCAGTGGGTCCAAAAGCCTTTATGGGTTTCCTTCTTTTCTTTGTGAGAACCTCCTCAGGAGATTCATCTGAGGCCTCTGAAGCTATAATCACAGCTGGGGTATCCTTTTTACCTTTCTTGGAAGGTGTTGAAGGTTTTCGACCAGTCTGAAGAGGCAATGCAAATATAAGAAAGAAATTCATATAGTAAAAGCGTAAGTAGGGGATGTGGAATATACCTGTGTTCTCTCTGGTTCTTTGCCACTTCGTAAGGTAGTAGCCCTAGTCGAAGCAGCTTTCCTAGGCACAGCTGAAAGACAGTACACAATTGTTACAAGTTAATGATTACATGGTTAGTTATAAAGCCATGGATTGTGGATTTCAAACCTTCATATATTTCACCTGAATGCCTATATGAAGGTGCCCTTTAAAACTGTCTAACGTATGCTTAGTCGAAACCACTCGTTGAGCCTTTGGCTGAGACTGCTGTCGAAGAAGTTTTAAATGTTCCCCATAGACAAACCAATCTGGGAATGGAGGGGCAAGCGCCACTCCAAAATCAGCATTAGGTAGTCGAGGGAACTTTGGAGGAAAAAGTTTAAAAGCTACCTCATAACGTTTCTCACGAGGGACGTTGGGAGGAATTTTTAGTTGATCCAACTTTTCTAGAAATTTTCTCTTTAGAGTGACAGCAGCCTCATGAATGGTTCGACTAAGATCATCTGGTCGATAGATAGTTTCAAAGTATTTTTGAAAAGCCTGTATTTCTTCGATGTGAGTGAACTTACTCTTTTTTGTCTTGTCCTGCACATGGAGAAAAGCTTGGTCAAGTAACGAAGAAAATGTAGCCACATCAAGAAAATGCTCACTATAGTGCTTCGACCACCATTGGTGGAATGATGAAGTGCATAGAAAGGAAGGTTCAAAAAACACAGGAGAGAGGATTTTTCTGTTCTCATTCTGGCTGTCGAGTGTATGGGAGACATTTTCCTCGTCGAAGCAAGCGGTGTGAAGAATTACTTGGCCCTTTCTCTCATACAAGCACTGAGGGACAAGGTTTGGTTGATAGGCAATCAATGCTGATAAACCTCTCCCTAAGTTCAACCTGTGGATAAAGAATCTAGGAATCAAAAAGGCTTCCCAGATAGCAACAAATTCTTGATCAAGAGTTTGATGAGGATTTGGAAATGGCCTTTTAAACCACACAGGGTCGTAGCTTCGTCGAGCAAAAGGTGTCATGCTAGGAGTGAACTCATAGCGCTTGACAAACCTCATAATATAACTGGTGAAAGCCCTTTGAAGGTTTTCACCATCATCATTGGGAGTGAGTTTAGCTAGACGCGTCCCTTCGACACTCCTTTCCCTTATTTCAGCAGAGGCTTCATCAACTAGGCCTTTTCTGGGGAGGCTAGCCTCAAATGTAGCATTAAGCCACAATTGAAGCAGCCAAAGAGGACCACTCAAGTGCATAGGACCTTGGGCCTCCATATTTCTAAGTCGAGAAGGCCCTTCACTGATAGACTCATAAAGGTTCGCCAGAATGAGTTCACTCAAGCAGGTTCCTCTGTTGTGGTGAAGCTGATTCGCCAGGGGCAGGTACTTCTTAGCTACCTGCAAAGACTTGGTACAAAAAACATATCTCGACAGCCAGACTGTGAGAAAAGCAATATGTTCTTCATCAGACACGTTGTCATCTTCTTGTTTAAAGAGGTGTTTGATGATGAGAGTGTATGTAAGTTTGGAGCCTGAAATATTGATGGTGTCTTCAGCATTAACATCAGGGTTATAAGTAAGGCCATCTGGGCGAAGCCCTGTGATGGCGGCTACGTCGAATAAGGTTGGAGTAACCATTCCACATGGCAGATGGAAGGTATAATGGGTGCTGCCCCAAAAGTATAAGGATCCTGCCAACATGTTCAGACAATATGGTATGCTGGTCTTCGACAGCATAAGAAGGTTATAAATCCCTATATCCTTCCAATGTGCAGCTTTGACCTTCTCCATCTTCGCCATCCATTGGTCAAATTCTTTCAAGGGGTTGACAGCTCTCACCAGCCTGGTGCCATCAATGAGATAGCCGACGTTAATTTTGGGCAAGGGGACTTCTTCAGGAGAAGTTCCAGCAGCAGCGTTGATTTTGGGAAAACTCTTTTGCCCTAACGGTCTTGTTTTCGGTAGGAAGGGAGAAACTCACTTAATCTCTCATTAGACACGTCCACATCAGCTAAAGGACCAGATAGCGCATAAGGCTTGTCAGACATAACTATAGGAATCATTACCTGAGATTTGTAGATGGCTCTAGTTTCTTCAGAGGTGGGTTCCGGCATGCAACGACGATTATCTACTAGTTGGGGGCCTGGGATATTAGCTAAGGGAGGAATGGTTTGTTTAAACGGAGTAGCTTTGCCTTTCTGAGTTTTCTTTTGTTGAGGATTGATTTGGGAAGATGCCATTGTTGAAGAAGATGAAAGGAATGTGTTCTTTCCTGGGTTTGCGTAAAAGAAATTGAAGAGAAGAAGAGGTTGCTTGAGAATATGAAAAGTGTGGAAAGTTCAAAAAGTGGCGGAAATGGGTATATATAGACATTTGAAAATCCCAAGAGGCTTGGATCTACCGTTGAAGCTGAGGAGTTAGTGGGACGCGTGCCTTTCTCCTGGAGACGTGATGAAAAGTAGCAGTTATGTTCAGACTGCAAACGTCTGTTTTCAAGAAAGATGTTATGATGAATACGGCTGAAAAGACGTTTTAAGGATTTGTCATGATGGTATGACGTCAGAAGCGTGGGTCAAAGAAACTGGACAATTCAGCCATTAAGTAATTAGTGGGATATTCAGTTAAGGCCATGCAAACAGGCGTAGAAATGGTTATTATATCAAGAAATGACCTTCCTACCAATTCTGGCGAAAGGACATTCCTTGGGGGCAATTTGTTAACCCTCATTTTCGACGCTAGAAAGAATCAAAGCTATTTTAAATTAAAAAATTATTTTTAATTTTTAACGTAAAGAAGGCTTCGACCCAGTTTTGGTGAAACCTGAGTCGAATAGAGGTTTTAGGAACCTCAAAAAATGGCTAAGTGCTGGAAAGGTTTCGACCATGAGAATATGGAAACAAGCGCTGCAGTTGTTATACTAAGGCTGGAGGGAATTTCCAATGTTTGAAATTTAAATAAGAGCAGTTGTGAACGTGGGAACTGTTGAGACCAAGGAGAAGGCGCCAAAATCCACACGTTTGAAGCAATAACCACCACTTAGTAGTTATTTCCTAGCACTATAAATAGGAGTTAGTTCTATGTAATAGTGGTGTTCATATTTTTGTACAAGTTACTCAAAGAAACTCAAAGTACCCGCGTATAGAGAAACGAGTTCGTGAGAATGTACGTAATGTAACACCATTTTCTTCCTTAATACAATTTATCTTCATCATGTTTAAGATTCAGCCATTTACTTTCCATGCCTTTACAATTTCTTGAACTTTATCTTCCATGCCAAATTTACTTTCAAAGTCATTTAAACTTTCTGCGTTTACCTTCAATTGCACTTTTACATTCAAGCATTTAATCTTCAAGCATTTACTTTTCAAAGTCTTTTATTTTCAAAGAACGTGGAGTTCACCTTTAATCTATTGCATTTATTTTCAAAGTCCTTTATTTTCCTGCACTTTACCTTCGACAACACTTTTATCATTCCAGCCTTTACTTTTCAAGAACGTGGAGTTCGTCGCATTTTACTTTCAAAGCTTTTTACTTCTTGTCATTTCCTTTCGACGCCTTTAATTTCTGCACCCTTTACTTACAGCCCTTTAAATTTCAAGCCTTTACTTTACCTTATTGCAAGTAGTCGAACGTGGAGTTCAGTTAGATTTTATTTCAGCATTGTCGAACGTGGAGTTCAATTTACATTCTCTTTAATTTTCATTTGTCATTTACACTTGTCTCTCAAATTTAGCACATGTCCTAGGATTTGTGTGGTCGATCCTGCAAGTTAATCAATTTTCGTTTAAGATTGATAGACCAGAGGTTGTTTACCAAAATTCACAGTAAACAATTATACTAATACAAAAATAAATAAGTATAAAAATATATACATGCGGTTCGGTTTGGTTTAGATCGGTTTTGAAAAATCAATCCAAAATCCGATCCGAACCGATCGGTTTTTATAAAATGACATCCAAACACATCCAATAATTTTTTGTTTTTTGCGGTTTTCGATTTTTTTGGATTGGTTTGCGGTTTTTATTTGGATTGGTTTGGATTTGAACACCCCTAATAATCGGTCTCATAGTCTTTAGCAACTCTTACTTGTTTACTTTATCGAAGTTATGTTTCTGCTTCCTCATTGCTTTCAGTTCTTTTTATCACAGGAATGTGATTCGATACAATGCCCACACTATTTCTCGATTTCAAAGGGAATTTGTCTTCATAGAATTCAACATCATTTGATTCTATGATAACTTTAGCATTTAGGTCATAAAACCTATATGCCTTACTGTTTATTGCATACCCAATGAATAAACATTCATAGACTCTACTAGCAAGTTTGACTCGCTTTGGATCCAGAATTTTGACATAAGCCACACATCCCCACATTCTAAAGTAAGATAAGTTTAGTTGTTTTTTCTTCAGTATCTTATAAAGAGAGATCTTACTTTTAGAATTGAGAACTCTATTCAGGACATATCAAACTGTCAATAAAATTTCGCACTACCGGCGAGTAGCAACACCAATATTCAACATAATTGCAACAAGTTCAACAAGAGTTTTATTCTTTCTATCTGCTTTACCATTCATTTTAGGAGAATATGGCGTAGTCATTTCATGTACAATTCAATGTTATTTATAAATTTCATTAAATAAACTAAAATCATATTTAGTTCCCTTATCACTATGAAGTCTCTTAGGCTATGTTTAGATATTATAAAATGAACGGAGCGGAATGGAGTGGACGGGAGCAGAGTGGAATGAAATAAATATGTTGTTTCATTGTTTGGGTATTTCACGACGGAATATAGAGACTTTGTCATTCCGCCCAAATTGGAGGGTACAAAAATGATGGAATGGGATGGAATACATTTCATCTGGTTCCGCTCCATTCCATCATTTTTTAATCAATCCAAACAATGGAACTTAAGTTTATACCATTCCATTACATCTCATTCCATCAATCCAAATATACCCTTAATTTTTTTACAAAATTGAATTTCAATTTCATTCACAAAAGCCTTAAACATAACAATTTTACAAAAATATCATTCTTAGTGATTGTGTACAAATCTACCCCAATAAATTAACTAAACCCTTCCTTTTTCAGAAGAAAATCAGAAACAATATTCTTTATAATCTTTGAAGTATGCATGACTTCCTTCAAGATTAAAGTCTTGTTAGAGGTGGACTCTGATCCACGTCTCCAATACCGATAATATTAGTGGTGTAGGCAACTCTCCGCGACGCTTTCATATTCATGTATGTTTTGAACATTACACGATCATAACATACATGAAGAGAAGAGCCAATTCCTAACCACCTACCATTAGATTCACCAATCATGTTGATTTTAGTGATCTAAGCAATAAATTTCTCATCAATCAGGTTAACTTATGCATTAGGGGAAACACAAGGTTTAAACTTAATCTTATATTTCTTAATCATATGATCTGGTTTTCTACAATTGAAGTAAGAGAAAACACCATTGTCATTTATTTGTGGTGGTGGTTGTTGCCTATCAATTGGAGTAATTGGGGTCCTTGAAAGGTTCTCATTCTTAATTCAGTTTAGAACATTGCAGTTCTGATTCTTTAATTATTTTCCAAATGGCTTCAGAACTACACCAAATTTATGTTTGCTGTTTGAAACAACCAAGAATTTTTCTCTTTGATCGTGTCTCTAAGATTTTTCTTCAATTTGAAGGCGAATAATCAGACTCTCAATTCAAAATTCTTTTATTTTATAGCAAAGCATAATTTTTAAAAACTTTCAAACTAGGGGGTAGTTTGTAAATAATAAAAGAAATTTAAAATTGTTCATCTAAACACATACCTTTAGTGATGATTTCATAAGCCATTTTTTGAAGTTCGTAACATTGAGTCTCCACACACCTTTCATCTTTACCATTTAATACGTGAGGTAGCGGCTAACAACATACTTTTTTCCTATAGCTTCTACGTCATACTTCTTTTACAGAGTCTCCCAATCATATTTTACAGTATCATATCTACTGTAATAATCATACAGATCATCTGCGAGTCTATTCAAAATAAAATTTTGTAGAAATTATCATTCTCTTTTCATATGGTGATTTATTTCCTGGGCTGTAAATCATTCGCTTTAACACTTTAAATGTTCCATATGAATCCCTAGATTTCTTTTCGTTGGTTTGTTCGGTTGATCCAGAAGGAGCAACAGAATGTCCTTGGTTAAAACATTATCAAACTTCTTTAAGGTTAGGAAAATTTTTATTTTAGCTTGCCAACGTTTGAAGTGAATAACCTCAAACTTGAATGGTTTGTCAGAGACAACGTCACAATGTTACCAATAACTTTTTCAGTAGCCATGACAGTTTTTGAAATCGTCTTAAAATTGTTGATTTTTGGATTTTGAAAATAGCCACGGAAGAAGTTACCGTGATGAATCGTGGCTCGCTATCTTTAAGACATTTCGCGGCGCTACCCAAAATTATTTAAAGCAATCGAACTACCGTGTCGCCTCCAAGATGTTCTATATTGTACGATCAATACTTGCACGGTAGATAATTGATCTATAAATCCACCCTCTGATTGTACGAAGACCATTCGAATATGGTCTAAATACCACTCATTATCTGGTATAACAACCAGTTGTAATAATTTCTCAAACCAAGAGAAATTCCAATAATTCTCCAAAGAGAATTCAATAATGGTTATTTGACAACTCAATAATTTCTCAAACAAAAGAAATTCAAATAATTCTCCAAAGAGAATTCAAAAATTAATGTAATTTCTCAACTCAAACAAGGAGATATTAACTTAGTTCTCTAAAGAGAATTCAAGAAAATTCTCTAAAAATTCAACGAGTAGAAAGTAATGGGACGAAGTTAGTGATTCGACAATTCGAAATAAACGTGATTGTGTGATTGAGGAAGAAAAAATTCAACAAAAGAATTTTCGGTGTTTTGAAATGAAACAAGAAATTTCCTTATATAATGAAGTGAGTTAGCTAAGATATCACACCTAAGTAATATGAAACTAAGAATTTTTTTCAACTAAGTGAGACTTAACTTTTTCAAATTCTTCTTCCTATATTGAAATATTTAGGTAATGTTTCAACAAACAATTGTATAATGCTATGGTAAACGAATGGAGTGAAGGAACTTATCCTCCTTGGGCACATGGTCTCACATGACATTGCAAGGACAGTAAAAGAAATCCAGAGAGAAACATTTGAAGGTTTGTAAAATCCTTTATTTATAGCTTGAGGGGAAATGTTGTAAATAACACCATTTTAGGATAAAATAAATATTCTACTTCTCTTACATATAAGCATATGATTAGAACATGTTTTTTTTTCTATTTTCCTAGAGTGTCAATTATAATGATCAAACTAAAACAATAGTACTAGTGCTTCTATTTTCAAATCATCAAATAGTATACATATGTTCCTGTTTCCCACACTTCAAGTCAAATATTCTTCGTGTAAATTCTCTTAACCCCCCTTTTGTTATACAGATTGTGCATGATGCTAGTTTCCTGGACGATTTATTGAATCATGGCATAATATCCATTGGTTGTATTCGTTCATTGCCCTTGTGTATACAGACTGTGCATGGTGCTAGTTTCATATCTGTCTCAGACCTTGAGTCAACACCGCTTTGCATCGTCAATTAGGTGACACCAGACAAAACCAGACATTTCTTCATGCGCGGCACTTCACCTGTATTTCAAACTTTGGGAGTTTAATCAAATTGTTACAATTTACACTAAACTTTGCTTGATCTACTTACAAACTTTAGAGTTATAAGATTCTTCAATTGTTGGTTTGTTCTCTATCAACCAACTAATTAGATGCATTCACAGAACTCATAGATTCAATAATTGTTTTGACTCATCAAAATTAGAGAACTTAAAATATCATGTCTTTAGACTCGAGAATTCTCAGACCTAGTAAGTAACTAGCCAAGAAAAACAAGGGAAATTACATAGTAAATATCCTTCAATTTTATCTCATTTGTCATGTCTTCTAAATGTACTTTGTAGAGAAAACGTTAAATGAATCAAGTTATTCTTGCATAACATTTGAAGCCTGGATTATTCAAAGTTCTTATTTTAATGATCTATCAACCAAGACTGCAAGTCTGCAACATACGATAAAGCAATATATATTCCCGTCCCATCGACTTCTACAGCAGAATGCTTCATACGTGTTTTCCAAGATAGCAGTACCATAAGTTACATACCTATCTAGACAAGAATCCATAATTGGAAATGGCAATCTCAAAGGCATTTAGCCTTTCTCCGCGACCGAATCCATTGCGATCGTAGGATGATATTTCATTTATGTTGAGATCAACGCAGGCTTTGACAAGAGCCTCCCCAACACGTTGAGCAGCTTCCTAAAACAATGTTTCACCGAATCTTAAGAAAAAAAATCTATAGCCAAAGTATAATGTAACGAAAGTTGTTTTCACTGTCCCGTACACAATGTCTCAAAAATGAGGTGGATTACTTACAGCCGTGCTACACGGAGGATTTTCCCGGAACGATTTCTGCAACGTACTTCCGTAGAATAAACACTTCTTATTTTGGTCGTCTACAAGCATTGCATACAATTGCTTATCCGAGCAAAATACCAAAAGCCTTGGATGCGTTGCGGTTCCATTAAACTGAAGAAAAAAAATGCAGGACAAAAATAATGGTATTAATAACATTAACAGATAGAGGAAAAAAATCACAGTTAAATTGTATTTGTGGTACCTTTTTCTGCATCTTTCTGTTTCGAATTTTAGCACTTTCTTTTCTAGCATTTGCCCTAGCTTTGATCACTATAGGTTTCTTCATTAAACCTGCAAGGAAATTTGAGTCTCAGTATAAACAAATTCAAAATTCACATTGAATGCAATACTAATAGAGATATAATGCAATCAATTATGAACAACAACAACAAAAAATCAAAGAGAAAAAAACAAATTGGGTAGATTTAAGCTATGTTTAACTTACTTGTACTTTGTGGTTGGAAGGAAATTGAGGGTTTTGGAATGATTCCGAAGAAAGAAGAAGTCTTAAATTGAAGAAATTTAAAGGGATTCAGTACTTGAATCATATTATAAGACCCTCACAATATGTTTTGGTTTAGAGTGAAATCGCGTGGCGGAACGGAGGGTCAGGATCGTAAATCGCGCTGGAATTGCATCCTCGCACCAGGAGAAGGGAAGGAAAATCCGGAAAAATGAATGAAAATGTAAAATATGAACGAATTTCTCACTGCTTCTGGCCACCGACCATCGACTCCTCTTGCGTTATCCGGCCAGCTTTTTAAAGTACAAGTAGAAACGGAAAAGATTTTTTTTTACTAAATCAATAATTATCTCTAAATATTTAAAATGTCTTATTACTTCTAAATTAAATAATTCTATTTTATTTTCCAATCTCATACTCTATTAATATTATTTATTAAATTATTAAGGGAAATGCTAACGAGTACTATGAATAGGGGTAGAAATAAGTCAGAAAGAGAATAGGGGTCTACAGGTCTAGTCTATACACACTCAGATCAGGTAAATCTTTTTTTAAATAAAAAAGATTTAGACTTTTTTATAAATTTATTTAGTTAAAAAAAAATTAGGCCTCAAGCCATGAAAAAAGTCTTTTAAATTTATCAGACTGAGCTATTTAAATAAATATTGTTCTGGACTGGGCCAAGGCTATCCAACAGTCGAGCAGGCCCAACCCATATAGCCTGGGGTGGCCCAATAAGGTCCTTCTGCAAGACACGCGACTGCCACGTGCAAGCCACAGTTTTGCCGGGCACTTGGGACAATAGGAAAGGAGGTCATCACACCCTGCTGAGATGTGCCTCCCCGACAGATTAGCTTCTCCCCGCGAGAATGCTACACATCACTCCTCGACGGACACGATTCCTCCCCGCGAGGCCATGTCCATTCTACGGGCTTCATCTCTCCTCGACACAGAAGGCTCCTCCCCGCGAGGAGTGCCCAACGGTCCATACCACGTGGACACGTTCCAAGTAACCTCCCACGTCCGAAGGATTCGGTCTGCCCTACTTCCGGAAATCTAGGAGCAGTTACTCTAGGGAGAAGACCACGTGCTGGTCTTCACTACTACACGTAAGCCCTAGCAGTTGCTTGGAGTGGGCCTAGTTGATCCAGCCCACTGCAGGTAACCGTTGGCCCTGCGCTGGGGGCTCTCTATAAATACCCTCTCATTTGAGAGGGTCAGGTTAGACACATTCTTCTTGCCACTCTACGCTTTCTATATTTGCTGTTATTCTGTACACTCTCTCACTTGAGCGTCGGAGTACCTTGCAGGTACACCCCCCCTCCCCGCCGTCTCTCACCATCACCGGAGCTGCCGTTCCAGACGCCGTTGGCCACTATCAACTGTCTGATCCAGGTACGATCAAATATGAATATTTTTTTTATTATTATTATGTTATATTTTGTACTTTGAATTAAAATACATAAATCAAAACTGGTTATCTTAGAGAACTTTTGAAAATAAGATAAAAACGCCTTATGAACAATGTTATAAGTTATTTTCATAAGTTATCTTAAACAAATAATTTCACAAAACTTATGTTAATAGGCAAATTAAAATAAATCAATGTAAACAAACTTTTAGTCTTATTGATTTTTGAGTTTGTTAGTCTATTTAAAATATCAGGCTTTTTATGTAGGTTAACCGGCTAACCATGTCTTAGAAAATGTCAGACTCAAGCCCAAAAATAAGCATATGACAAACTACAGGGCAGACTTAGACTTCAGTTTTTTTGCCATGTCAGACTTAGGTTTGACAAAGCCTAACTCGACCCAACCTATTTCCACCCTAGCCCCGGTAGGGCACTCGTTAAGAGTTTAAAATGATATGTTTCGTTTTAAAATAGTTGTATTAAATTCATTGAAAATTAAAACAATTGACTTTTTTTAAAGAATAAGTGGTATGTTTTTATATAAAAGACTTATATCCAATGTAACGGTTTTCTTATTTGGAATCCTTAAAGAGTGTCCCTGGGACACTCGTTAGCATGACTCAATTATTAAAATATCCTTAATTTCCATAAAACATTGAGAAGATGAAGTGTGGTGTCATCTGGAAGTCAGAATTCTACGGGAGGAGAAGTTCCGTTGAAGTACACTTCTGCCTTAATCAAAAATTGAGGAAGAGACATTTCTTGAGATGTGTTTATCAAACAACATGTGACCCCCTATTTATACAACTTTGCATTTACTCTGGACCACACAAACTGTCTATGTAGTCACAACCAACCAAAATTGTCGGCAAAATCCTGGTCATCCAAAAAATCAAACAAAGAATACTATCGAAAATTTTAATATATTTAAATATATAATTACCATCTATCAATCAATGAACCTGCCAGCAAAAATATATTAAATTATTTATATTTCAATATAAATAATATATTTAAATATGTAATTTCAGTTTATTATTTACTTTCAATATTTATTATATATTTAAATATTAAATATAACTGAAATATGCAATAAACTGAAATTATATTATATATATATATATATATATATATTGAGGAGGAATTAAATTACAAGGAGCAAAGTGCCCTTGTGGTAGGTGCTCCCTTATGCATGCTCAAGGTCATAAGTTCAACACCCTTTGGCCACAAAAGTTTAATATTTCACAACTTTCATTTTCTATAAATAAGAGGAATCTTGGAATGAAAAGTTCTTTCACAACTCGACACCGCAAATGCATCATTACTCTCATAACTATCCTTATTAGAGGCAGCAACAATTTGAACATAATCTTCATTTTCCTTCCTCTCAAGACAAACCCTTTTGAAGTGACCAAGTTTTTGACAAATAAAGTATTTAAACCTTGACATGTCAAACATCTTTGATTTGGACACGCGTCTACGCTCACTTACTCCTCTTGAGACACTAAACTTTTTACCATATCGTCAATCTTCAAACCTTTCACCTTTAAAAATTCTTTGGATCTCACAGTCGTCTAGACTTCATCCAATGTAATAATACATTCCTTACCATAAAGAATGGCATACTTAAAGTTCTAAAAGGATCTAGGTAATGAGTTCAGCAAGAGTAAAGTATTGTCCTCGTCTTAAATCTTCACCTCAATATTCTCCAGATCATCAATCATCTTGTGAAACTCTATTAATTGCTCTATTATGGATTTTTTCTTAACCATTCAGAATGAGTAGAGTTATTGTTTCAACACAACTTATGAGTCAAAGACTTGGTCATATATAATGATTTAAGTTATACCCAAATTGAAGCAACAATCTTCTTCCTGGAGAGTTCCCTTATAACTTTATCCCAGGGGCACAAGATAATGTAACTTCCAACCTTATCCGCCATTTTGACCTTCTTTGCTTCTTTTAGGCGTGCAGACATTGATGTCTCACCCTTCAATGCTTCAATACACTTTATTGATCAAAATCTTTTACTAAGATAGAAAATTGGAATTTAACTCCCTCATAACATAGTGTCTTGAGGATTGTAATCACATTGAACCAACTATCGCAAACTTCTTACACAAATTTACTTTCTCTCAACTGTTTGAGTGGTATTTTTCCTGTAACCTCTCTTTACTCTTTCAAAACACCGAACATCGTATTCAAATTTTTGGGAGGAGCAGTGTTTTGAGAGACTTTTATAATTTTTGAGTGAAAAGATGCTCTCGTTCGCTTTGAAAAAATTTCAAGAATTCCAACATGAGGTTTTAAATTTTAGATATAACAACCTTATACTCTTAAGGGTATATGCTAGTAAATACATGTATCCCACATATATCAAATTTGTTAAAAAAACGATTTTATGTTAAAAAGTTATTATTATTTTAATATTTATGTATTTTTTTTAATACCACAAATGAGTATTGCGCTTCAATATATTAATATTATTTAGAGCCTAAATTTTATGGCCCTAAAATATAGTAGGCCCAAAATCTTAAATATTTTAGTAGGCGGGGAAATTAAAGACCCTTATAACTTAAGAAAGACCTCAAAGTCCTAAAAATTTTAAAAATTTAATATTTTTAAGTAATCTTTTTTTTTTTTGAAAAAATGGAATATTTTTATTATTAAAAAACTTTTTTTTTTATTTTTAAAGAAAATCGGTTGTTTTCTTCAAAAAAAAAAGTCAACATTTTTTTCATTTTTGAAAAAATTTGATTATTTTTAACTTTCGAAAAAAATCAACTTTTTTATTTTCAAAAAAATAATCGAATTTTTTGTGTCAGATTTTTTTTTTCGAAAAAATGACATTTTCCCGATAAAATCATTTTTTTTTTATTTTCGAAAAAATCGACTATTTTTATCTTCAATAAAAATTGACTTTTTTATTTTTTAAAAAAAAAAATCGACTATTTTTAACTTTTGAAAAAATCGATTATTTTGAATTTTTGAAAAAAAATCAATTTTTTTTATTTGTCGAAAAATCGAACTTTTTTTTTTCAAAAAAAATTGATTTTATTTTAAAAAAAACCTGACTTTTTTTTCAAATTATTTTGGATAAAAATCGCCTTTTTTTTTATTTTCAAAAAAATCAGCTATTTTTAACTTTAAAAAAAAATTGACTTTTTTATTTTTTGAAAAAATCAATTTTTTTTAGAAAAAATCAATTTTTTTAAGAAAAAATCGAATCGATTTTATTTTTGAAAACAATCAACATTTTTTAAATTTACGAAAAAATACTTTTTATTTATATTCAAAAACTGACTTTTTTTTATTTTCGAAAAAACCGACTTTTTTCATTTTCAAAAAAATAGACCATTTTTTAAGTTTCGAAAAAAATAATTTTTTATTTTTGAAAAGACCAACATTTTATTTCGGAAAAAAACTTCGACTTTTTTTATTATCTAAAAAACTTCGACTTTTTTTTATTTTTGAAAAAAATCATTTTTTTTCCGTAAAAAAATCAACTATTTTTTATTTTTGAAAAGAAAAAACATTTTTGATTTAAAAAAAAATCCATTTTTTAACTTAAGAAAAAATAAATTTTCTTAAATTTAAAAAAGATCGACTTTTTTATTTTCGAAAAATACTCGACTTTTTTTTTTAAATAAAATCAAATTTTTTAAAATATTTTTTATTTAATTTTTTGAAAAATTTATTTTTAAAATTAATTTCCAAAAATATTTATTTTAATCAAAAGAATAATTAAAAAACGAAAAAATATTTTGTTTCAAACTAATTGGATTTTGAGCCCTGTACTTTGGCACCATAAAAAGCAAAAATATAAGGGGCCTTAAAAATAAAGGATTTCTTACCCCATCCCTTGGGGTTCTTACGCACCATGTGCGTTTCTTTAATACCTCATATTATCTAAATACTCAATTGAATATTAGATGAGGTCAGATGAGTATCTATGTGCTCTATCTTTGGTTAATTTGATTAATGGAATCTTCTAAGTGTTTTAAGTATGGTCAATTGGGATCAATAGAGCAATTAAGTTAACTCTGAAGATATCAATTATTTAATGAAAGAGACGGATCAATAAGTATTAATCCAAGAGAGGATTTTAAGGTAACTCTAATAATTGATCAATTGGTGTTAGATGACAAAATATCAATTGGAGATATTTTACTCTATTGGATTTATCTTATATAATAAATTTATATATATATATATATATATATATATATTTGTTATAAGAGAAAGAAAAGAAAGTTAGTAAAGAAGAAGAAAAGAGGAAAACAGAGAGAAGAAGAGAGGAAGAACTTGGATGAAGAAGAAAAGCTTGGATCCTCATCATCTCTTCATCAATTCATCATCTTCTTCAACCTCCTCTTCGATTATCAGGTGGGTTCTAGTTAGAGACTTAAGTTCTAGAAGTTTGAGTTGTTTAGAACTTAGGTAAGAAATTGAGAAAATGAATGATTTGTGTGGAATCGATGTTCTAACGGATAAAATGTGAAATAAACCGCGTAATATAATCGAGTTATGCATGAATTTATTCGGTGATACCTGTTGTTAAGTTCCAACATGTTTTGGTTGAGATTGGTTGAGTTTACACCATTAAAAACAGGTTTTTGTGCTTCTGGTTCAGTGGTAATCGGTTACTCACTTTGAGGTAACCGGTTACATGCAGGAAAATTTGAGGTCTGACGTGAAAAATGAACTAAGTAACCGGTTACTCATTTTGAGGTAACCAGTTACCAGAATGTGTCTCTAACTATGATTTTGATTCTGTTTGATCAGTAACCGGTTACTCACTTTGAGGTAACTGGTTACCACTGTTATGATTTTTAAAAATGTTTGGAAATTCATATCTTTTGATTCGGGTGTTCGATTCATACCACTGTTCTGATTTTTAATAATGTTATGTGATATGTTGTGATAAATGTTTTACTTCTGCACTTTGTGTTATACCATATCTATCTAGCTATTGTTAAGTATGAATGAGAGAATATGCATGTTTAAAATGAGTTAGGAAGAGTGAGAAAACCTTACCCCAAAACAATGATATGATTCTAGGTTATGACTAGGATTGTGATAGAAACTCTAGATGGCGATGCTCGTTCATTCAATGTAGAAAGGTGCATCCTTGCCGAGTAATGGTCTAGAGTAGAGAACCTAGATGGCGATGCTCGTGCATTCGATGTAGAAAGGTGCATCCTTGTCGAGTAATGGTCTAGAAGAGAATAAGACACTAGTATGAAACATGTTTGGACTCTTGTATTTATGAGAAAAAGGTGTATGGGCCTTAAGGCGAATGTGGCCTTGTGATTGTCGAATACAATCACGTTTGTGTGTGAAATCATGTAATCGTAACTGTTTCCCTTGAGTTGCCGTTTCATGAGCTTAGGGCTCCTCTGGAATGTACGCATGATTACTTGGCAGGTTTGATTCCCGCGTGTAGTACGAATGGAACCTATATGGTAAAGAGACTTGTGACGGTTTATGGCCCGTGTGAAGTGACCGTTCATAACAGTTAATGACCCGTAGAACCCGAATCCATTTTGTATGTCAAGTAAGTTACAAGGATCCATGACTCGGGTCGACTTCTAGACATAGAAGCGGACGGGAAAAGAGGATGCCTTGGTAAGGTTATCGATTAGTGATATTTTGAGTTGGTGAACTTATGACATGTTTCCATATAGTGTGAGATTGTGAACTCAAGGTCATTTCCCTTCCCCTTGACTTGAGTTAGGTTTTGGCTAGAACCCTGTAAAGCCGAGAGAATCCATAAGATAGGGAACTCATTGAGATTTAATATCTCACCCCATTGTTGTTGTTATTTTTCAGGCAGTGTTTGCATGTTTGATTTACAAGTGGAGCTATGCTTGGATGTTTCAAGAGAAGTTTAGCTTCAGTTTTCCGCTATGTAATTTGTTGAATATAATTAAGATATTGTATATTGATCTTAGTTTTTGTTTTGGCTAGTTTCCATATCTTGTACCATAGTTTGTAGTATGTTTTTAGAATGGTCAAGTATGTGAATTACGCCATTAGGCACTTATGATGGTGTCAGTACCAAATAAAATGTTTGTATAGTATTATTCTAGGTATATATTATACAGGGCATTACAGTTTCCAAAAATGCCCCCTACTTCCGGAGATGTATCTCCGGATGCACCTTTTTAGTTTTTATATTATTTTATTTCGTAGATGCATCTACGGAAGGCTTCCTTATTCATTTTTACAGAAGAAAAAAAACCCAGAAACAAAATACCATAAAATCAACATTGCAACAATAAAATCAACATTCATAAAATAAAATCGACATTACATATATTACATTTCAATAGCCTGATGGACGCCTGCACATCTTTAAGATGTCATCGACCGTTTTTCGGACCGTCGCCTCCAACTCGAGCGGAATCTTCTCTTCGAAACCGAAATATGTTCGCTACATTGCTCTAATGTCGTCTTGATTCTTGAGCTCAAACTTGTTGTAAACAACGTTCTTGTCGTTGTCAACTGAAGGTGAACGATATTCAAACTTCATAACCTTTCATTTGTCATTGTAAGGTAGGCGATATTGGATCTCGTCTATGATATCAGCGAGGGGGTGAGATCCATGAGCTTGAGCGTCCTCCCGGGTGTTTTTTCGTCGGAAAAGAAGACACTTGCGACATACCAACGAATCTTGATTTCAAACAATTGATACATTTTTGCATTTGTGTGAAAAATAACAAATGAAACCCCAAATTTATAGAAAACCTAGGTGAATATAGACCAACCATTTCCTGTCAAACTTGTTTCTGGAGCTATATCCATGGAACGACCCTATAAGTATTGGTTCCGGAAATGTATCTCTGGAACTTCCACTGAAACTGCATAATTAAGAAACTTCCGTAGATGCATATTCGGAAGTTTCTCTACTACATTTTAAAACTAGAACTCAATATAGAAGGGCATCATAATAGACAAATAAAAAGCATATGTGCACAAATAAGGCATGAGAATAAAATGTGACTATTTTGCATTTCAAAAATTTACAATTAGTCGTCCGATTATACAAGAATTCAAAACGAATCAAAACAAGTGTCGCCAGCTAAATCTATTGGTGGTACCCCTTTGGACTTTTTCGCATTCGATTCCTTTTCAATGTTGTTCAATTTTTCGTATTCGTGCATCCTTTCAACAAAACGATCCGACCACGTCTCGGCATTTGGGGTTGAATGAGTCGCCCATTTCGGTGATGTAGGTGGTATGGGGCATCCCGGTTTCAAGTAAACTTATGCAAAATGTCTTGATTTTGCAAGCCATCCAATACACATGATGCGATCAATTGGATTTTGAGGTGGTGCGGTGCGGAGTGGAAAAAAGGTTTTCGAAAACCCGTATCGCGTCAAGTCAATGTACACCCTATGATATGCACATGCAATAAGATGACCCATATCAGGGAAGGTCATCCTTTCCGACACCGGTGTCGGACCACTCAAGCAAGGAACAAGAGATTCATAAACCGCATCGATTTTTTCTTTCATTCCATACAACTGCGTATACGACTCTTTATGCGTCTTCAACTCTTGGATTAGTTGATGACGAACACGCACATGACTATCCTCTCCTTTACCAAGCAAAGCCGAAACGGCTCAGTAACCGCAATTACCGTCCCCTTCAACATTGGCGATACGGTCAATGTATTTGTGCATAAAAACCGGCATCTCGTCGATGAATGGAATTTTCGGTGGAATCGGGGTTGGAGGCGGTTTGCTTATGCGGGCTCCTTTCATGACACTTTTTTGAGATTTAGGAGTCGGTGAGTCGGGATAAAGTTTGTCAACGTGCTCACAATAAGAAGGAGACCGTGTAGTCGAGTTATCATTCAGTGTAGGCTTCATTTTCTTCAGAGTACCTTTTGTCTTTACCGGTTGAAAAGGAGGTTTCATGTCGGTTGTCTCGGGATAGGAAATCTTCCTCAATTGTTCTTTGATGTGGAGTTTCATGTTGTCATCGGCCTTTGAGAATCTCTCTTGTATCTCTTCCCATTCGGTCAAAATAGAGATATTCGATTTACCTCCTTCCATGCAACCATCATCATCAAAACTAAGTCTTTTCCAATGAAGGCAAACTTTGTCCATTCTTATTGGCTCACCTATTTTCAACTTTTTAGCAATAACACAAGCACACGGAAGACCATAGGTTTTCACAATAGTGCAACCACACTTTGCGCTATCAGAACCTACAGTTTCAACTCGTTTGGTCTCGTGAAAAAGATAGTTCAACCCCGACCGAGACATATTGCCGATCAATTGAGAATAAAGAATGTTGTCTTTAAATCGATGTTCCAATACCGTTATACTCTGACCGAATGTTGTTTTTATCTCATTATGTTGGTTTTTAATCACGAGATTTATGGAGTCCCAATCTCAATATAAATCTCCCTTGCTATTTCCCAACCAATTTTTCAAACTAGCATGGGCCGACTCAACTCTATTGGTGGTTGTATTTCAAAGGTGTCAAACATTATTAGTCCACGCACAAACTATCTTCTCCTTCACCTGATCAAGAATGGTGTTTTCAACATATTTCAATAAAGCAAGATACTTTTCACACACTTTTCGGAATTGAATGATGGAATCGACGTATAATTCTTTTGTGGAATAATTTAATATACGATTCCATGTATCCATTATTTCTTCAACGATCACATCGACCTTCACCAATTTTCCACCTTCGGACTCTACTTGTTTCTCCCCCACCGCGGGTTTAACCCGACTTCTCACATTCTTTGTTATGTGATATCGACAAAGTAATGCATTAGAAGAAGGAAATACTTTTGCAACCGCATTTATCAACGCTGAAATTCTGGTCAAGCATATCACTAAGATGTCAGACAGGATGTCAGGATACTTGATCTCTGCTTCTCACACAAGGATAATGATGAACAGAATACAAACAACAGAAAATAAACAACACACAAGAATTGTTAAACTAGTTCGGTGATCAACAACACCTACGTCTGGGGGCTACCAAGCAAGGAATGAAATCTACTAAGCAGAATTGGTTCTAAGCTACACTCCACCGTTTACAACTTGTCACCTAGAAACTACCCGTGCTAGATTTCTACCTAAGACACTCCTAGGTATGCGACCCTTCTCAATTCCCTTTCAATCACAACAGTGACTGAACAATTACAACTCAATAAAACTGTCCAACTCAGGTATTCACGCAATACAAGAGAGGCTCACAAAAGTAGAAACCCTAGTATTCAATAACAGTTGTGTATATTCAGTGCATATTCTAGGTTAAATCCATCCTATTTATATCACAAAATAGAACTGGATTTGGGCTTCAGAGTCGCAACAATTCAGCTCCACAGAATCTGCGACCTATTCTTCTCTAGAATAGTTTCTTCAATCCTAAGTTTCCTAAAGTGTCTCCACACTTAGAAATAACATATTCCATTTAGAATCAGAATCTCTGATTCCTCAATCACTAACGCCACCTAGGACAAAATCACATTCCCATAAAAACTTGAAAACAGAAAACAGTTATTCCAAACTGTAGCAGACAAAGATGTCGAATCAACATGATAGGACATTTTGTTTTACAACTTAACCTTCAGTCAGTTCAACATGTTAGGACATTTTGTCCAACATCTTTCTGTTAAGTTAGTTTTCCTAAAATTGATGCTAACCTCAAAGGCTTGGACTCATCAATCTCCCCCTTTGGCAAATTTTGGCTAAAACTAACTACAGTTAATCCTGCGACAGAATTAACCAGAATAGGGAGACCAGATCATCAGAATAGCAGCGGAAAAAAATTTGTCTCCCTCTTAACCAGTTCCTTCTTCTGCAAGCAAGACTACTCCCCCTTAATGGTTAGTAGCAGTCAGCAGTGGTTAGTAATGTTAGTATCACTTCCGCTTTTTAGCCATAATATGACAAAGGCAGAAACACTAACTAGATAACCAAATAAACAATATAGAGTATTTAAAGTACACACCAAGCACAAAAATAAATTATCTTGGGCATTAAGCCCTTACAAAACCAAAACAAAAAAAAAAGACAACTTTTAGTAGTCATCTTTTGTTTCCTCCTCATCTTCTTTTTCTGCATCATCACCAGAACCATCATCAGCAGCAACATCCTCATCACTGTTCACCTTATTAATGCCAGCAGCATGCTTCTCAGCATCTCTAGTGTCAGCTTCAATGTCCTTGTTCTGCTCAGCAGACAAGACTTGTATCAATCGCTCCAGTTTGTCCTTCCTGGTTGTACTGGTCTTGATCTTCTTACAGGAAGTTTGTCGATTTTGTATGGGACAATAGCAAGGGAACAACATCAATTGCATCTTCAGCATACAACTCCTCAGGTTTTGACCTAGTAGTGGATGTCTCAACAGTATCTTTCTTGCTTGCTTTTGTTGGCGATTGTTGTTGCGACATCGTAGAGTGAACAAGATTTGATTTTTCTTTAATCTGGAAGGTGTAGGAGTTTGAGAAGAATAGTGTAGAGTAAGGGTATCTATCGTGGAAGCGGTTTTGGTTGATTTGAAATGATTGATTTTGAAACCATGCATACCCTAGAATAGTGTTCCCACACATAATTGTTCTAAACCTTCCAACAAGTAAAACCCTAATTTTTCCTTCAAAATCTTTTCCTAAATTTTTATACCACTAGAAAGGTGTAAGTCGTCATAGAAGGATGTCACGACATCTAGTGTGACATTATGCCAAAACATCACAAGTCTAATTCTAGTGATCTGAGAGCAACTATTCTTTGTTGTCATTCTTCAGTTTCTATGATTGAGTTATTTGTGACAGCATAAGAACATTTATTTCCTGCAATGTCATCAATCATAGAGGCATTTTGAAGAAGATTCTCAATATTTGAGATAGTCTGATGTTGCAACCTTCTATGTGTCATCTTGGTTAACCTTCCAATTTGTAATTCATCCATGTTCAAATATGAGGCATGTTTCTGGCTCTTCTCAGTTGACATTGATGGACATTCTGTCTACAAAGACGTCCATACATAGCAATTATTCTTTGATCTGACACCTTTCATGATAATCTTATATTTATCATCCATAACCAAACATTCAGATTTGGTAAAGTTGACTTTTAGACCTTGATCACAAATTTGACTGGTGCTAATCAAATTTGCAGTCAATCCCTTGACAAGCAACACATTGTCAAGTCTAGGATTCCCAGCGTGATCCAATTTTCCAACTCATTTAATCTTTCCCTTGGATCCATCTCCAAAGGTGACATAGTTAGAGGAATGAGGCTCTATATTCACTAAATAGTTCTTGGCACCAGTCATGTGTCTTGAACAACCACTATCAAAGTACCACTTATCTTCAATATACCCCTTTTGTGTGGAATGCGCTATTAGGGCCACAGACTCATTCTTGGGACTTCAATATTTTCTAGTATTACTAGCCTTAGGATATCCATGTAGCTTGTAGAAATAATGTTTAATGTGACCATACTTGCCACAATAATGGCATTTCCAATCATGCCTTTTTTTACCTGGGGTATTTTTCTGATGTCTGTATTGATGTTGAGACATTATGTTAGACACCTTCTATCTTCTTTTGGTCTTATTAAAGCTACATTCTGGATCTCTTTTCTTACTTAACATTACTTGATCATTGTAGCCAAGTCCTCCGACATCTCCAGCATTCCTCCTAACATGTAGTATCTCATCTAGTACATCAGAACTGTTGTTGAGCATCCTAATAGTTTTGGTTACATTGTCAAGTTTGGAGTTAAGCATAACAACTTCCTCTTCAAGATCAGAGATGACACCAAGATGTTTCAATCTTTCAGCCTCAAGAAGCATAATAACCTTATGTTGACCCTCCCCTAGCTGGCAGACTTCAGCACATATCGTATACAGCCCCTTGAAGGATTTGATCAGATCATTATATGAGAGATCTCTAATTTCTGATTCTATATCAGAGTCAAATACTCCTATAAGAGCAGAAACCTGTTTAGGTGATTCTTCATCACTTGCAGAATCATCTTCAGACCAAGATGTAGTAAAGCCTTTCTTTTCTTTCTTGAGAAAAGTAGGACACTCGTATTTGATGTGTCCAAATCCCTCACATTCAAAACACTTGATCCCTTTTCCTTTATCGTCTTTCTCTTCATACTTAGAGTTTCTTCCAAGGTTATTCCTTTTATGGTTGTTGAATGACTAATATTTGATATTAACTCTTGATTCCCCCTCCATCTTCTTCAGCAATTGACTGTATTGTTTCCCTAGAAACACAACATCCTTAAACATCTCTTCTTTGGAGTTTGTCTTTCCTTCATCACGATTAGACACCAAGGTTAAGCTTTTTTTTCTCAGTCTTTTCATTCAATGCCATTTCAAAAGTTTGTAGGGAACCCATGAGTTCATCTACCTTCAGGGTATTGATGTCTTGAGCCTCATCGATGGCTGTCACCTTCATGTCAAACTTCTTAGGAAGAGATCTTAGGATTTTCTGGACAAGCTTTGATTTTGGAATCTTTTCTCCAAGATCACTTAAAGTATTGGCAATGTCCACAATATTCATATGAATTTCTTGAATGCTCTCATCCTCTTTCATCCTCAAGTTCTCAAACTTAGAGGTGAGAAGTTGCAGTCTTGAAGATTTAACTCTAGAAGTTCCTTCATGAGCAGTCTTCAAGATTTCCCGTGCATCCTTGGCAACAGTGTAGTTCTTGATGAGCCTGAAGATGCTCTTGTCCACACCATTGACCAAGACATTCAAGGCTTTGGAATTACCTTGAGCAAGCTTATCATCTTCATCATCCCAGTCTTCCTCAGGTTTTAGCTCATCAGTGGTATTCCCATCCTTGTCTTTGGTGGATCCTGCCCTTTAACCACAAACTTCCAAGCTTTACCATCCATGGACTTGATGAACGCCACCATGCGTACTTTCCAATATTCATAATTGGAACCATCAAGTATGGGTGGTCTATTTAAAATTCCCCCTTCTTTATCCATTGAACCAGAAAGTATCGTCCCTGAATCTCAGCTAGATACAGAGCAGGATGTCTGCTCTGATACAAATTGAAATTCTGGTCAAGCAAATCACTAAGATGTCGGACAGGATGTCATGACACTTGATCTCTGCTTCTCACATAAGGATAATGAGGAACAGAATACAAACAACATAAAATAAATAACACACAAGAATTATTAACCCAGTTCGGTGATCAACAACACCTACGTCTGGGGGCTACCAAGCCAGGAATGAAATCCACTAAGTAGAATTGGTTCTAAGCTAAACTCCACCGTTTACAACTTGTCACCTAGAAACTACCCGTGCTAGATTTCTACCTAAGACACTCCTAGGTATGATACCCTTCTAAATTCCCTTTCAATCACAACAGTGACTGAACAATTACAACTCAATAAAACTGTCCAACTCAGGTATTCACGCAACACAAGAGAGGCTCACAAAAGTACAAACCCTTGTACTCAATAACAATTGTGTATATTCAGTGCATATTCTAGGTTAAATCCATCCTATTTATATCACTAAACAGGACTGGATTTGGGCTTCAGAGTCACAGCAATTCAGCTCCACAGAATCTGCGACCTATTCTTTTCTAGAATAATTTCTTCAATCCTAAGTTTCCTAAAGTGTCTCCACACTTAGAAACATCATATTCCATTTAGAATCAGAATCTCTGATTCCTCAATCTCTGACGCCACCTAGGACAAAAACACATTCCCATAAAAACTGGAAAACAGAAAACAATTATTCCAAACTGTAACAGACAAAGATATCAAATCAACATGATAGGACATCTTGTCTAACTACTTAACCTTCAGTCAGTTCAACATGTTAGGACATCTTATCCAACATCTTTTTGTTAAGTTAGTTTTACCAAAATTGATGCCAACCTCAAAGGCTTGGACTCATCAAACACGGTATCGCGGTCGGTAACAATCGCTTTAGGCATCTCAACTTGGTCATTCAAAAGTGACCGACACACCTCTAATGCCCGTGTAAAATTGTCCTTTTTTTCACACTCGAGAAAAGCAAAACCAACGGCATATGTCTTCTCAGTAGACGTAACACCAACCATCTCAAATAAAGGAAGTTTATACTTGTTGGTCTTGTAGGTAGAATCAAGAATGAGCACTATCGAAAACGTGTTGAACAACTTTATCGAATCCGGATGAGTCCAAAAAATATCTCGGACCGTAACTCCATCGTCGCAAGTTCTGTACCGGGACACGTAATTGTTATCATCCAACAATTTCAACAGTTGTTGCATCTCACTTCTATCTCCCCTAATCGCCTTGTTGGTGCGGTACCGAATGTTATACACTTGCCTTATATTTGATATATTGTCGGGTTTCTTCCGTTTCAATGTGGCAAGTATATTTTTCGGTTGGACAAGATTCAAGGTCATGTCACTAATACATGTATTCTCTTCCGGCTTGAGCCGACATACACTAGGATGACCTTTACTTTAAGCACAAATCATGGTTATGCAAACCACAAATAACACTAAATTTCCACTTTTTGCTACTCAACATGTAACCACGAAGCTTAAACAGACACTCACATTTTTTACTACCCGTGTCTTCTCTCTTAAATTTTCGGAGAGGAATTTGATATTTACTGCTTCTTTCGCACAACAAAGTAACAAAAGCGTTTCTTCTTTTCGAACCATTATCCGATCTTCCTATAACCACGCCAACACCAAGTCTTGTTGCAGTCCTTCGAATCCATGTGAGCATGCTTTCACGATCATCAAACTCTTGCTTGTTATTAAAGTCAACGCCGACATCTACCGACTTTACGACAACCCCTTAAACATTCGGAGAAACATCGTTTGAAGGAACTAATTTTTTTGAGATGTTATCAGGGTGCACCATATCTATTTGTAAACAATAAGGAAAATAAGCAAAAATTACAAAGCTGCTGAAAAAAACAGACAGAGATGTTCCGGAGATGTACATCCGGAAGTGTTCATCTTCAACACGTTTCGAAGGTACAACTCCGGAAGCAACGTCAATTTTTTTTCAAAAGATTGATGATTAATGTGAGCAATGTAGTGGACAAAAGGGGATTTTTACCTGAAATTCTATCTTCACTTGCTCCCTGTGATTTGTTGCACGAAAAAGTTGGAGTTTTGGAGTGAAAATGATGTTGATAGTATAGGGTTTTTTAGTTTGGTGAAGTGAGTATGGAAGAAGAAAAGACAACAATGGGGGAGTGATCATGCATGTTTAAAATATACCAGAAACTTCCGGAGCTGTATCTACGGAACATTCTGGCGCTCAGACGTTATGGAGTTACAGCTCCGAAAGTTTTCCTACACTGATTTATTTTGAAGTTTCTTCAGTGTATACCAGTAGAAAATGCTTCCGTAGATGTAACTCTGGAAACAACCAAATTTTGGCAAAATAAATGTGTGTCCGGATGTGTGTGTCCGGATGCAGTGGACATAAAAGAAATTTCGCGAGGTAGCTAAGAAGGCCAAAGTGTGGGATAAGAAATTCTTTAAAAATAAAAGGTCAAAAGATATTTATGTAATAAGGAGTCTAAAAAAGGGGGCCAAAGAGAGGCCTAAATGTTAGGGCTTTGTTATATAGGATTTTTTTTATTCCTCTAGTATTATTTTACATTTTCACTTTGACAACAATTTTTTATCAAACAATAATCACAAATCATTAAAATTGTTAAAAGTCTCACATCAAATAATATATAATTTAAACATGTCTTTATAAATAGGGATAATCTTTGTCCTATAAACAAGTTTGATAAGATTGAGTTAGGCGAGAACTCTTAACACAAATTATAAATTAAGTTTCATTCAAAGTGAACAATATTTTTATTGTAGTAAATAATTATTTTGGTTTATTTTATTTATTTATTAACCATTACAAATACGCACGTTATAAATATCATTACAAATATTCACGCCGTAGATACCATTACATGCTCTTTAGTATTCAATAATTAACTATTTTATGCTCAAAAGTTTTTTTTATGACAATTTTTTTGTTTATATTAGTATTTTATTTATAAAAGAAAACAGTAACATTAATTTTAACTAAAAAATCGTAACAAAAACATTGTTGTTTAAACCCAAATTTTTTTCTAAATTATTTGGTTTTTTTATTAACAAATAATTTTTAATTGAAAAGTATTATTATAATAAAAAAAAAGTTAAATTAATGAAATTAAACAAAATCCGAGTTCCTATATTTTTCTTCTTCTTTTCATTAATGAGCTAATAGGTTGATTTGAATCTTTTTATTTGAACTAATAGATTGATTTGAATATTTTCATTAAATAATAGTAATTTGATTTGATTTGATTTAAAAAGATATGTTTTAATAGGAAAGTTGAATTTATAGATTCTGTTAATATCTAAATCTAAAAGTTTTGCTATAAATAAGATCAGCATTGCTATTCCTACACCCTTTCCTACACCTACACCGTATTTCTGTATGGTACGGCCGATACTGTTTATGTACGGACGGTACTATTCACTGTACGGACCGATACTATTTATGTACGGAAATACGCTACTGTTTATATACGGACGGTACTATTCATCGTACGGACGTGTACTGTTCATGTTCGGACGGCACTATTCAGCGTCTGTACATACGGTGTAGGTGTAGAGTGAGTGTCAAAATATCATTTTCCAAATAAGATCTCAAGAATTGAGAAAAAAAGAAAAGAGAGACGAAAATAGGAGACTCACGAGAATCAGTAAGTTTTTATTGAATTGAACTTATGGCATCTGAAGCTGAAGTTTTCGAACATTTTTCTCTATACGACATGATAAGAAGAGTTAGAGACATGGCTTCTGAAGCTGAAGCTTCTGAACTTTCCTGTTTGTTTGAAAGAATGATAAGAACTAGAGACATGTCTTTGTTCTTTCCCTTCATGTTCTGTCTTTATGCTTTGTCCATTCGAAGAAACATTGACGACCCAGATCAAGAATCAGAGAGTAATGAAGATTCCAACCGTCAAAGAATCATCTCGGTGAACCCTTCTATACACCGTATGATTGTAATCAATGAAGTTTCAAATCTTGAAGCTTTGTTTCATGAACATGGAAGAACTTTAGAGAATGGTCAACATCCAGCTTCAACAAAGTCAATAGAAGCTATGGAAAGGGTTGAGATTGAAGAAAGTGATGATAGAGAGTGTGTTGTTTGTTTGGAGGGGTTTGAGGTTGGTGGAGTTGTTAAAGAAATGCCTTGTAAGCATATGTTTCATGGTAATTGTATTGAGAAGTGGTTAGGGATTCATGGGTCTTGTCCTGTTTGTCGGTATCAGATGCCTATTGATGAGAAAGAAGAAGAAAAATAAGGTGGATAGAAAAGAAGGGATGGTGTTGTTGGTAACGGTGGTAGTGAAGTTTGGGAGTCATTCAAATGATTCTTCATCTAACCCTAAAGATGATCATGAGTTTGAGAATTGTTCTTAATTTTTATTTTGTTAGAATATTGGTTTTCAATTTATTGAGGAATGTTTATAGGCTCGAATGAACAAATTTGTTGTTATATGTGAGAATAAATAATGATTTTTGTTTTTTTACACAATAAATAAATAATGATTTTTTGTTTACTTATTTTGTAGCTATTTTGAATATGATGATATGTGTAAATACTATGAATAAGAAATATGAGAGTCATGAAGGTTTTTTTTTTTTGTAAGCAAGTAGTATTAAAAGGGGTACAAAGGGTACTCAAACCTGTTTACAAAAGATGCGATAAACAATATCACGACAAAAAGAGATTACCCACCAATGAACCTAAGACAAAAAGAACAAAGGGTCTTTGTTGAATTCGTAGAAGGTGAAATTGGAGTAGGTAATTTCTCCAATAAAAGCCCATCTTCAAACCGTATATTTAACCTTCCACACTATATCGACAACATTCCAACCAATCTTCCTAAAAATAATGTCATTCCTAAGTAACCAAGTATTCCACATAATCGCTAACCAAAACACACCTTCTCTCCCTTTTTTGATTTTCATGGATTTACAAAAATTATACCAATCCAAGAATCTCCCCTTAATATCCGTCACCCCTACCTCTCGTAAACCAATCCAAACGGCCACCTCCCTCCAAACTAACTTAGCCACCGTACACTCCATGAAAATATGCATCAAAGAATCTGTATAAGAAGCGCAAAGAACACACTTGACATCACTGTCGTCCGCAATTATATTCCGATTTAACAAACAACTCTTAGTCAGAATTCTGTTAAGAAAAGATCTCCAACCAAATGCTTTGCATTTCAAAGGAGCTGTAACTTTCCAGATCAAAGCAAAACCCTCATCATACCGGTTTGTCGGGCCACAAGGAATATGGAGAGAATTGATACAATAGTAAAAGGACCTAACCGAGAACTTGGAGTTGTTCTCCAACTTCCATTCCACACTATCCTTCAGATTGAAATTCAGAGTAAAATTTGCAAGAACCTGGCAAAAGGCCCGCAGCCCATTTATCCCCGACTGAACCTGCCCAGAACCTTCAGTACTCACTAGCGAATTATTTTCCCGCTGCAGCAGGTCGACATAATCGACTGAGTTCGCATCCGACACAGCCAAGGCAGCAGTCTCGATCGAAGAACCAACAGCTGCAGTAACATCCGAACTAACTGTATTACTGTCCTCCCTAAACAAGTCTGCCGCGTGATGCTCTCCAGCAGAAACCTGAGAATTAAAGCTCCTAGCAGTCGAAATACTAAGCCTGCCTCCTCCAACAAAGTCATCGTCTTCCTCAGAAGAAGAATTCAACACCTGCCCTCCACCTGCAAAAACAGAATACCCAGTAACAGAACCTAATTCTAGCACTGTTCGGTTCACATTAAATCTGCCAACCAAATCAGGGGCTGCTAAAGAATTAGCAATAGAACAACCAAAATCCCCCCACCTCTAAACTCCATTCGTCCAACCCCCAATTCCGCCCACCGAAACATCCTTTAAGAGAGATAAAGAATATATGTCCGGATATAGATCCTTCAAACAACCCCTCCCAGTCCAATTAGCTTTCCAAAATGAAGTTGCAAATTTGTTTCCCACCCGAAACGTAGTATTGGACATCAAAATATCCTGAGGGTAATTTTTAGATAGAGTGGAGATATCCTTCCACCAAGTAGATTGAGATCTCCTACCCGAATAAGTACCTTCAAAACCCGACAAAGAAATACTAATGTCTCCGTACCGAGCTTTCAAAACCTTAAACCATAAATCCTCCGATCTTTCAAGAATTCTCCACCTCCATTTATTAAGAAGAGCTACATTGAAATCCTCCAACCTCTTCAAGTTCAAACCCCCTTTGTCAACCGGAAGGCAAAGGTGCTCCCAACTAACCCAATGAATCTTCCTATTACCTTCCGTGCTACCCCATAGGAAACCGCTTTGAAGTTGAGTAAGAGTCTTCCGAATTTTCACCGGGACCTTATAAAAGGAGAGTTGGAAAATAGAGAGACTACTAAGGACCGTTTTGAGAAGAGTAAGTCTTCCCCCAAAACTTAGAAATCGATTATGCCAACACGATAATTTCTTCTCCACCTTAGAAACCAAACTAGACCACGTAGATAATCTTCTAGGATTAGATCCAACGGGGATGCCAAGGAAGGTGAATTCTTTCCTCTCCGTTCTACACGCGAGAAAAGATGAAGCCGCTTCAATAGAAGTAGACGGGATATTTATACCAATGAATTTACTTTTATGGAAGTTGATACCAAGACCCGAAACTAGTTCAAAGCCTCTTAAAACCGCTTTTAACGCCCATAAATGTCTCCAACTTCTATCTCCCACTAAAAGGGTATCGTCCGCGAATTGGAGAATATCGATGAAACAACTACCTTCCATAAGAATCCCCGAGAATTCACCAAGTTAAACCGATCTCTTAACCAAAGCCGTTAATCCTTCCGCAACCATAACAAAGAGAAAAGGTGAAACCGGGTCCCCTTGTCTCAACCCCCTTTCCACCACAAACTCCGTAGTAGGACTCCCATTGACTAAGACCGACATTTTATTAGAAAATATCGTTGCCTCCATCCACCGCATCCACAATTCACTGAAACCCATCGTCTGCATCATGAATCTAAGAAAATCCCAATTCACATTGTCGTAAGCTTTCTCAAAGTCAACCTTAAAAAGAGAAACAACCTTTTTCTTCTTAACCGCGTAATCAACTAACTCGTTGGCCACCAAAACACCATCAAGCATTTGCCTACCCGGCACGAACGCACTTTGGTGATTAGATATTATGGAATTAAGAACCGACTTCAACCTAGCCGCCAAAAGCTTCGTTAAAGCTTTATAGAGACAACCAACAAGACAAATAGGTCTATACTCGTCGAGGGCCAAAGGATTCTCACACTTGGGGACCAAAGTAAGAAAAGATGACACAATGGCTTTGGACAAAACAGCCCCACTATAAAAATCATTGAAAAAACGGCAAAAATCTGGTTTGAGAAAGTACCAACATCTCTTAATAAACAAAAAGGAATACCCGTCCGGGCCCGGACTTTTGAACCCATCACAACTCCACACCGCCTCCTTCACTTCTTCCTCTCCAAACGGCCTCTCTAAAAACTCCCTATCTATATCATTTAACTTCAAGAAAGGGACACCTTCCAAAGTAGGGCGGCTAACCTCCGGCTCCACAAATTTACGAGCAAAGTGAGCTCTTACTTCCTCCTTGACATCCTTCACCGACTCAAGAATACCCCTATCCTTGACGATGGAACCAATATAATTACGTGTTCTTCTCTCCTTCATCAAACTATGAAAATAACGAGAATTGGAATCCCCGTCGTTAAGCCATTTAGTTCTAGATTTTTGAATAAGCATGTTCTCTTTAATTCTCATATTCAACCAAAATCGGTTTGAGATTTCCTTGCGATTAGAGGAAAAATCACCCAACTCCGAAACATCAAATAACTCGGCCTCCAAATCACCCTTGTTCATCTCATTCACACACGCATCAACTTCCAAGTCGTACCTCCCGAAGACTTCCTTATTCCATCTTCTAAGGCCTCCTTTAAGAATATTTAACTTCTCTTTTAACACAAAATCCCCTATACCATCCACTTGAATGTTGTTCCACTCTTTCTCCACAAAAGGAATAAAGTTCTTGTCTTGAAACCATTCATTGTTCACCTTGAATGGTTTCGGCCCCCAATCCGAAGAATCCACTACTAACCACACAGGACAATGGTCCGATAAATCTCTATCGCCAATAAGTTGTCCCACCACTCCCCATTTGACAATGGTATCTTCAGAGAGTAAGAACCGATCGATTCTACTCATATTCCCTCCATCTCCACTATACCAAGAACATTTTTTCCCTTTACTAGGAACGTCAATTAAACCGCAACTAGCAATAAATTCATTAAATTCTTTCATCTCCCATAAACGATAGTTCGACTCTCTACCCCTCCTCTCGCTAGCATTAGTGATTGCATTAAAATCCCCTCCGATGCACCAATCACTGTCAATAAACCGATCCTTTAACTCCCTTAACTTCCTCCATAATATTCTTTTCGCTTCTAACTCACAAGGAGAATACACATTGACCACGTAGAAATTGTTATCCTTCCATCTCACTTTCACCCCGACATAACCCTCCCCCTTGAAACTATGAATAACTTCCACACTACTCGCTTTCCATAAAATAATAAGACCTCTGGCAGAACCGGAAGCACCAGAAAAAGTCCAACATATATCTTCCTTTTTCCAAAAGCTATAAGCAATTGAGTTGTTTATTGTTGGCATCTTGGTCTCCTGAATCAAAAACATATCCGTCTTTCCTTTATTGATAATGTGGCTAACTCTTTTTCTTTTAATCAAACTACCACCCCCTCTTATATTAAGTGAACCAATAATCATCGAAACCTTTTTGAATTTCGCCTGCCCACCCTCCATTCTCTCCTTATCCATTCTTTCCATCTCTTCGATTTTGCTTTTGTAATCCCTCCTGGAATCTGTTGTAACCACTCCAAGATTATTAATTGCTTCCCAAAGTCTTCCTCCAACAAAAGGCTCCAAATTGTTCCACAGTCTGCAATTGTTTCTAAAAATATCCGATTCCGCAGAATTGTCCCCATAAAATGCAGTAGACGAGACAGTGGCTTCCCCTTGCTCCAAATTCTTAGTTGCCGCAATAGAATGGTTTAGGCCGGTAGTATTATTGAATACGTTCAGACCGTCTAAAACCACAGGCTGAATTAAAACTTTATCAAAAGCCAAAGTATCCTTACGTCTACCTCTAGCCTTAAAAGGGATTTTGACCCCACTGATACCACTAGGTCCACAAAGGTGTTTGAATTTGATTTTCTTTAACAACTTTTTTCCACCTAAGTGGCCCCCACCTTTGACATTACCTTTTGAAACCAAAGAGCAACTAACAATAGTTTCCTGCGAACGAGATGCATCAGACCCGGAAGAAAGCGACACGTCACACGGGCCACTGTTCAATGAAGTAATACGAGGAACTTTAACTCTTTCGATTTCCTCATCAAAAGTTCCTCCAAAAGGCTGCTCCACTGTGTTTAATAACTGCACCCTACTAGTTCCATCATTAATACTATCTGCAGACGATTCAGATCCTACGCTCTGTACCTCCGTCTTCTCTTTCTCAACGGGCTTCTCAAGAACCTCCCCGGAACTACAAAAATCTTCGCCGCCGGCCCCCGCTACATCCCCTGCAAAAACCTCCTGGTCATCCCATCTCTCACTCAGGTCGGAAGAAGATGAACTGCACCTCTTGGATAACGAAGAGGGAGTGGAAGCTCGCAACGGTCCATAGAAGTCTTCCCGGAGAGAAATCTCAAAATCTTTACCATCAATAGCAGCTGTAATTTTCTCCGGAAGCTTGAAATTTGCAGGAACACGTGCCATAACTCTTGCAACATCCATATTCGATCGATTCGCTGTAGACTCATCAGAACACAAATAAGTTCCAAAGCAATTAGCAATCTGCTCAAAAAAATCAAGATTCCACCCGTGACATAGAACCCCAAGAACTCTAAACCAAATGACTTTCTCAGAATCAATATCTTCCACCTTCCATTTCCTTATTTCATAAAACCATTATTTCCACCAATCAGAGCTATCCGATATTAATTCCTCAATTGCGCCCTCCTCAGTTTCTTCCAACAAGCATAGCTTAGAGCCTAGAGGAGTCACCTTAATGAAGAAGATGCCCTCTGATTCGAAATTCCTTTGAGCATTGTACGCCATCCCTGAGTTGTGAGTGATGCCGACATAAGCCTTCTGAAGGCGACCCCTATCCTCCATGCACGAAGTGTAACTGATTCGAACTCTTCCGGCTGGGTCGTCACTACGATTACGCAGAGCTTCGGCGAACGTTCTGGTTCCAACAAAGGTTCTACTTTCCTGATCCTTCCACGAAGCCTCCCTAGGGTGAACTCTCTGATTAACCCCTTGTCTGAACTCCAAATTCTTGCCTTCCTTGCCTCCCTTCTTCAAAATCACCCCCCTCTCGAACCTAGGAGGGTTGGCATGTATTTTCTGGCCATCTATCATCACATTATCAAGCTTAATCCCCAACATCTTGATGTCTTCCACATCCCTGAACCTTGCAAACCCAAACCTTTTGCCAAATTTACTTAATCTCGGAGCAATCGTAACCTCCGCTATTTCCCCAATACATCCAAACAAAACAAATATGTCCCTAGCTTTGATATGGTTGGGGAAATCAGAGAAATAGAAGGAGGAAACTTCCTCTTTACCCCTACCCCTATCACCCTTCAAAACGGAGCAAATGTCCCATTTGGCCTCAGAGTTCAAGAAAAAACGGTTCCTACTACTAACCTGTACCCACTCCATGGAAGAGAAACAACCACGTCACAACCGGAGAAACTCAGAACAAACGCTCCTCGACCAAGGCCCCTAACCCTAAGGTTAGGAGTTTAAGCCAAAAATCAAGCTGCGACCGTCTAAGTCATGGTGGTGATGGTTACCGTCTTCGTTGAGTGTCCGTGGAATTATAGATAGCATTTTGTAAAATGATAATGTTTAAGATTTTTATGAGAGTCATGAAGGTGTTATCGTTTCATGGTTTAAAATTAAAAATTAAAAGTTAATTTTGACAAATTTTAAAATTTTAATGAAAAAATTGGCAATATTGTAAACAAAAAGCAGAAAATCAACTTCCTGCCCATAGGCCATTACTAAGACATGATATAAAACATCTTTAATTATCCTTCTATATTAATTATATTATGCCTAATAATTGAAAAAAAAACAGTAAATAACATAATACATAATTTAGAGTTTGTTACAAAGCTTTATTATGTCTTGCACAATTTTATTGGTCTAATTTTTCCTTCTCTCCCTTTTATCAAATTTTCCTATCTTTTCACCTCATTTTCTAACCTCACGCTCTCTCTTATCTGATGCACCTTCCTTTAAGATTGTCCAATAAAATTTCTTTTCTTCTCTTAACCTGCTTTCTTCTTTTGGAGCAACGATTTCTGTTAAACTTTTCCACCCTTGACTATGACGCAACGATTTATGTAAATCTTCTTTCATTATCTTTTCTCTATTACTGATTTCGAACTCATATGAAAGTTTTTACACTCTTCTATACAAGTTTTATCCAACATTACCAATTTTCTCTTATCAATGTTTTATCCGACATTACCATATTTTTTCACACCACAAAATCTATATCTTTTCATGTGAAAGATGTAAACTTTGAATTAGATAAAAAAAATTGTATTACATCAAAGACAAAATTCCATTAAAAATCTAAAATTGTATATTACATTAAAAATAAAATGACACAAAACAACCTACAAATTACACATCATTACATCAAATAATAGTATTTTGGAGTATTGACGTCTTGTTTCTTGGTGTTTTGACTTTAAACACTTATAATTTCAAATAATAATAATTGTTAGTAAATAACCTTAAAAATTATAACTTACAATAAATTATGAATGAAGAATATAAAATTCTTACTTGTTAATTTTTCCATATGCCTTCTTGATGATCGTTACAAATAACATGCACATCATCTCTATCGACTTCTTCATATGAAGTAGGCATTTGTGTTGCGTAAGAATGAGTAGAAGGAATATCAAAATTTTCATCACTATGAGAAAAGTATTTTCCTTGGAAAACTATTGACCATCTACTCGATAAGTCTGAAGGGTTTGTCATATAAAAAACTTGTTTTGCTTGAGTAGCCATGATGAATGGTTCGGTCATATAAGTTTCTTTGTCAAGGTCACAACAAAGGTTATGTCTAATGCAAAGTTGAGAGAACAACCGCATCGCCTCGGAGGTGATGTCTCACGCAACTCGACCACACGGAAGCATTAAGAATCGATACTCAAGTGAATATTAAGCCTAAATCTATCTCTAGAGCCTAGAACCTAATATATGTTCATCCTAAATTCGGCTTCAAAGAGGATATGTCTACCGCAACTCAAAACCAAATAAAGAAATCATTCATCAACATTAATTTGTAAAATGAGTTTCATACAACATCATGAGCAATTAATATACATACTATCAAGGTAAACTTACATACAAACTCACAACAATGGAAACTACAAAGGGAAGAGAGAAGAGGAATAAAAATCTCTCGCGGTGTCAATCACGATCCAAGAATCATCCGCCCCCAATCGTCGAGTTGCAACCTCCATTGATGCTTTTCTAAGCTCTAAACTACAAAGAATGAAGGTTTGATGAATTGGGAACAAATGCCCCAAAACATAACCTAAAAAATGGTAAAAATGAACTTATAGACATTACAAAATCTGTCACGTTCGCTAAGCGAACATTTTACTCGCAAAGCGAGCCTCAAAAAGTGGCACTTAAGTGCCTCTGAAATGCTAAACCCCTTTGCAAAATTCCAGAAGTTCGCAGTGCGAACGATTTATTCGCAAAGCGAATGCTCGCTGCACAGTTCGCAAAGCAAACTTTGGTCCTTTTCTCCCCTGTCCAATTTTGGGAGCCTTCGCTGGGAACTCGCCAGTCATTCGCAAAGTGAACATTCGCTGGCACACTCGCAAAGAGAACATGACAGCAAACCAGCTCTTATTTGGACCACAACTTCTGCACTGTAACTTTGATTTACGCACGGTCGGAAGCGCTGGAAAGCTTATTCAATGCTCTTTATGAATATGGCAAGATATCCTTGATTGAATACCTTCAAAAATGAGAGAAAATCAATTAAACTCAATGATATTTACACGATACGCAATATATACAATAAAATGTAAAGTAAACGTATTTATAAACAAATTGGGGTTTATTCGAACGATATTAACCAAAAAGTATCGATAAGTGCAACAACTTATATACAAAAATAGTTACATTTTGTACTTATCAGAAAGCTACCTCAAAGTCAGGGAAAATTGTTTCCCAACTCCTTTTAAGGAAAATTTCTTCAAATACCCAACAACTAGGGCAAGATGAGCCACGGGGGGGGGGGGGGGGGGGGGGCAAGTTCTCTCCATGTATTCATTATATTCAAGCAAGCTATACATCAGAAGGTGTTGAGTTCAAGACTAGTGTTGGGGAATCATGCTACACCGCATCAAATAATCTTTTGGAAAAGAAACCTTGCTGCAAAGGGAACCCTTCCGTCCATTACCCACTCAGGGGAATCTTTGAAACCTTCGAGTCATTACATAAATCATTCACATGTATTAATCATGTCGCTTCTCTCTAGCGTTAATCCATGCATATCATCTCATTCATCGAGCATATGCCCATGACATGAGAAATCAAGCATAAAAAACCAGTTCTTATCTGGTTAACATTTGAAAACTAGTTCCCATCTAGTAATCTACCCTTCAGGTCTAGTTCTCGTCTGACGGTTCATACTCTTGAGTCCTTTTGTTATTTGATGCCTTGGAACCATCGTTCAATTTTCACTTCTGTCGTTTCAAAATTCAATCATTATTGAATTTCTGAATCTCCTTTGTTTTTATAGTCCAGTTGTTGTTGGCATTCCGTTTTTAAAGTCCAATTTATGTTGACTCCCTTTAAAGTCTAGTCATAACTGGCATTCTATTGAAAATCCAGTCATAATTGGTACTTGAAGTTTGGTTGTGTTCCAACTCCGTTTAAAGTCAAGTCATAATGGACATTCTCTTGAAAATCCAATCATAATTGGTACTTAAAGTTTGGTTGTTGCCAATTCTATTTAAATTCCAGTCATAACCGACATTCTGTTGAAAACCCAATCATAATTGATACTTGATGTTTGGTCATCACCAATATCATTCGAAAGTCCAGCCATAACTAGAATTCTGTTAAAAATCCAATCATAATTGGTACTTGAAGTTTGGTTGTTGCCAATATCATTCGAAAGTCCAGTCATAACTGGCATTCTGTTGAAAATCCAATCATAATTGGTACTTGAAGTTTGATTGTAGCCAACTCCGTTTAAAGTCCAATCATAACTGGCATTCTGTTCAAAACCTAATCATAATTGGTATCTAAAGTCTGGTCATCACCAATATCATTCGAAAGTCCAGTCATAATTGGCATTTTGTTTGAAAATCCAATCATAATTGAAATTAGTATTGAAAGCCCAGTCGTAACTGGTTTTCCCCCTTTGTAAAATCCAATCGTAATTGGTCAGCCGTAACTGTCTTTTTGTTTCAATATCCAATCATAATTGGTCAGTCGTAACTGTCTTTTGGTTTCAAAATCCAATCGTAATTGGTCAGTCGTAACTGTCTTTTGGTTTCAAAATCCAATCGTAATTGGTCAGTCGTAACTGTCTTTTTGTTTCAAATCCAATCGTAATTCGTCAGTCATAACTGTCTTTTGGTTTCAAAATTCAATCGTAATTGGTCAGTCGTAATTTCCTTTTGGTTTTAAAATCCAATCGTAATTGGTCAGTCATAATTGTCTTTTGGTTTCAAAATCCAATTGTAATTGGTCAGTCGTAACTGTCTTTTTGTTTCAACTCCAATCGTAATTAGTCAGTCATAACTGTCCTTTTGTTTCAAGATCCAATCGTAATTGGTCATTCGTAATTGTCTTTTGGTTTCAAAATCCAATCGTAATTGGTCAGTCATAACTGTCTTTTGGTTTCAAAATCCAATCGTAATTGGTCAATTGTAACTATCTTTCTGTTTCTAAATCCAATCGTAATGGGTATTGAAACCTGTTTATTTCAAGTCCAGTCGTGACTGTCATCAGTTCGTTAGAAGTTGGCCGTAACCTTTTCTTACGAACTAAATTATTGTTAACATACAGAAGAGTTTAATTACCCTGTATTTTCCCGATGGTTCCTGGAGGTTATTTTGTTTGATTTCTTCATTTGATGAATTTCCAGAAGCTTGGATTTTATTCTTGTTTAAAAACTCCAGTAATGTTTTTTTTTTGATTAATTTCTTCATAAAGAATCGTCATACCCCTTTTATGGATATTCTTCTCGTCAGAAGACTCTTATTCTAGTCTTACTTTTGCGGGTGTTCTTCTCGTTAGAAGACTCCCATTTTTGTCTTGTTTTTGTGGATAATTTTCTCTTCAGAAGACTCCTATTTCTGTCTTGTTTTTGTGGATGATCTTCTCGTCAGAAGACTCATAAACCGTCAGATATATTCTAAAAGCATCTCCAGGTCATGTATAAACCTATTGTTGAATCGCTTTGAATTGTCCCCAGTATCTTTTCCCTAGCAATTGGTCATCCCCAGTGAGTCTTCACCCATTGTCTTTGACATTTTCCTATGAATCACCGTTATCATTTGTCTCCGTAAATCCCCACATGTCTGTCCATCATTCATCATAAAAATAATCATGCTAGGGTTCACTTCGTCTCACATGTCATATCCCCAGCAGGTTCGCCATATGTAGTACCTCGAAAAATGAGCACGACCTCGCGAAGCATAATCGCATGCTCGCGGAATGGACTTAACAGAGTCGCCACCGATCTTTATTTATTTCCATAGAGGGAAAGGGAAAATATAGAATAAAACCCCTAAAAGAAGGACATGGATATGGTCATCGCAACCAATGTCTGAGTTCAGGAGTCGGTTACACAAGGGGAAGGTATTAGCACCCCCTCACGTCCATTGTATTCAACGGGAACCGTTTAGTTAGGGTTGGAATAGTGTTAGCTTAAGTTAGTTCCTTTCTCCTAATTATAATCGAAAAAACATTTCTCTCTCTTTTTCTGCTCAATAAATAGAAGATTAGAAACTAACTTAAACTAACACTCTTTCAACCCTAACTAAACGGTTCCCGTTGAATACAACGGACGTGAGGAGGTGCTAATACCTTTCTCTTGCGTAACCGACTCCCTAACATAGACATTGGTTGCGATGACCATATCCTTGTCCTTCTTTTAGGGATTTTATTCAATATTTCCCCTTTCCCTCTACGGGAATAAATAAAGATCGATATGGACTCTGTTAAGTCTATCCCGCGAGCGTGGGATTACGCTTCGCGAAGTCGTGCTCATTTTTTGAGGTACGACAAATGACAATAAAGAATGTGATCAAGCTGGCTAAAGATTGTTGCTTTCATGTGGTGGAGTTCAAACATGGCTGGCCCAACCCACTTGGAGGCCTAAGGCAAAATCTAAAATTAAATTTTTTAAATATAATGTAAATATTTTAATAAAATTAATATATTTTTATTTAAATTGTAATGAGATTTTTAGATGAAAAATTATTTAGTTAAATTATTAGAATTGATTTCTCTTAATATTTATTTTTCATCAATTATAAAATTAACCCATTTAGCTGCTCTTCTCATCATATTTTTAAAAAGTCATTTAAAAAATATTAGCAAAATTTTTAAAAATAAAATAGTAAATATCAAACTTCTTTTTAATGTAATAGGTCATTAAATTTTGTTATATATAAAAATAATTTTTAAGTTAATTAATAAATATTATTGTCTAACTATTATAAAAAATAATTTAAAAAATTATTGAATCAAAGTAAAAACAAAAATAGGTCCTAGGATGTGGCCTCGGTCGCTTGTCCCTAGGGCCAGGCTTGAGTTCAAAACTGACAATAAAACCCTAGCAGAGACTCTTAAAGCATCCATGTTCATCATACTCATTTGAGTTCTTTAAATAGGATCCATTTAATTTTTAATATTATTTTATACTTTCCAATTATTTAAACAATTCATTTAGATGTTTTAAATATCCATACAATTCATTAAAAAATTTAAAATGAGTCCCACTAAATCTCATAATAACCTTATAACCCATCAGTTATTAACAATTTTTGATTAAAAAATGAATAAAAAAGACCAAATAAAACTTAAGAAGCGTGCTTTAGTATGAGGACGTGCTTTAGTTCAAAAACGTGTGGTGTTGATAAAAGTTGTCTTGTCAGCCCTTCAGGTCTATTACCTATCCTTTTTCAAGGCGCCAGCAGGTATCATAGAAAAAATTGAAAGCTTATTTAAACAGTTTCTTTGGGGAGGGTGGGAGGGTGAGCGAAAAATAAATTGGGTTAAATGGGATGTGGTATGTAGACCTATCGATAAGGGGGACTGGGCATTAAGAATCTTAGAGTATTTAATCTAGCATTACTAGGGAAATGAAAGTGGAAAGTTCAAAATGATAAGAACGGTTTATGGTTCAGAGCTTTGGTGAATAAATATGGTGATAACGTAGGAGTTGGTAATGACAGTTCTAGAGAATCATCAAGATGGTGGAAGGATTTAGCCCAACTAGAATCAGGAAATCAGTCAAATGTGGGATATTATTCTGTTAAAGGGGTTTACAACAGCTTATTGGAATCAAATTATCCCGTATCATCGTCCAATTGGTCGAAGATTTGGAATAAAGCGATTCCGATAAAAGTATCTTGTCTAATTTGGAGAATTTTCTAAAATAGGCTTCCGACGAAGGATAACTTAATCAAGAGAGAAGTTTTGTCAATTAACTAGAATATCTGTAGCAGTGAATGTGGAGTAGAGGAGTCAGTGCAACATGTATTTTTCGAATGTCCTTTGTTTGCAGGTATGTGGAGTAAGTTATGCAGGTGGCTGGGAGTGAAATCATCTTTGCATAATGTCGGCGGACAACGTTTGGAGCAGTTTGAAAACCTAATGGGCAGTGGCAACAATAGCGCATTGCAACTTCGAATCATATGGAGTGCTGGAGTGTGGAATATTTGGAAAAACAGAAACAACAAAATTTTCAGAAATAAAGAAATTCACATTGATCAAATTACGGAAGAGGTGAAAATCACATCCCGGAGCTGGCTCAAATTTAAAGCTAAATTGATCGAGGCCGATATTGAAACATGGGTCCTGAACCCAATCGCCTGCTTGGGAATTCAACCTGTAGTAATCCCAGACCTGTCTCAGAATTAAGTTTGGCGCGGAGTGCATTATTCTGGTCGCGTTAATTTGTTTTGAGGTGGTTGGTAGAACTATATGTTAGTCAAGATTGGTTTCCTTGGACAGGCGTTGGTGTTCTCATAGCAAGGGGTAGAGTTCAGTGTTACACCTTTTAGAATGGTCTCTCAGTTTGGATTATCATCTGGTGTGTTATATTTTCTGTACTGGTCTCTGCCTTCTGGTTATTTGGTGCAGTAGTATAGGGACCTCTTTTGTTTCAGTTGTGGCTTAGTGTTGGTGGCCTGGGGCATTTTTAATTTTAGTTTTGGTGTCTGGGAGTTCTTTTGCTATTTCTTGCTCAGCTTGCAGCAGGTTTGTTGTTGCTTAATGTATTTGCGTTAGCACTATCGACATGTCTTATACAGCATGTTTATAAAATTTTTCTTTTGCTTCTTAAAAACAAATTCAAGAACGTGAAAACTAGTGCTTTAGTTCAAGAACGTGAAAACTAGTGAAATTTCTATCTATTACTCAAAGAGTTTCTTTAAAAAATGTATAGGAACTCTAAAAAAACACCATAATGATGCTCTTACGAAGGAGAAAAACAATACAACCACATGAGAAATAGTGAGTGATGATTACATTATGAACGACGAGAGTCTAGCCGACACCTAGAAATGCTATCCATACTGAAAACAAAATATGGGTTGAGGAAAACCCCATCTGTATAAACGCCTAATCCTTAAAGTAAACGAGGCTTATATAATAATATTTTTCTCTTTTTTGTCAAAAAAACTCATTCACCTATGATATTTTCTTGCACCGAAAGTTCCAATATAAAAATGTAGGATTTTTTTTAAACTAACATACATTTTAAAAAAAAATTCCAAAAAAACCCATTTTTCAGATTAATTACAGAAATGGCTGGGTTTGAAAACCCAATATAAGGGTGGCGCCATATGAAATGGCGCCTCAGTTAGAGGCCACAAGCCATTTCATATGGCGCCTCAGGCCATTTGCCATGCCCTAAAAAATGCCTGAGGTCAAGCCATATGAAATGGCGCCTCATGCCATTTCCTTTTTATTTTTTATTTTTTATTTATGTTTAATTTATATTTTTGTAATATAATAAAAATTATATTATTTTATATGTTATGTTGTGCCTATAAATAAGGGCTCTCCCTCACTTGTTTTTGCACAGCAATTGTCATCCAAACCCTAATTGCCTCCCTTCCCTCACCAATATCCCAAACTCTCCCAAACTCTCCCTTACTCAACATGATGTCTTCATCCTCAAATAGCCGGCCCTCGTCGTCATCAGCAACGAAGGAAAAGTGGCCAGAGTTTCCACCGATGAAACGAAATGCCCTAGTTATATATTCAGATGTCAAGCCTCTGTTGGAGATGCTACTCTGGAACACCCAGACGTTGGAGCATTTGCACAGGGAACTTCGCCGCTGGCTACCAGAAGAATTTCAGGCAGGTGAAAAGATCAGGAAGATAGAGAGGCAGGTTGAGAAGTCTGGTCCAGACGGAGTCACCCGGACTTGGAGGAAAGTGGAAAATGATGCTGGTGTCCTCATGATGATGATGGTACAAGAGGAAATTAAGTTGATGGTTGCAATTGCCTAGATAAGCTGCTTTTATGTGTTGTTATTGTTATTATTATTGCTATTGTTATTTTATGATTTGGTAATAGGTTTCGTTAAGTGATGCTTCGTTTAGGTTTGTTATGTTGTTGTATTGAGTTATGTATGCCATCAATGAAATGAAAATTTTTCTTATTATAAATAGACAAGATTACATAAGTAATTATGCCGCTGTGCTAGGACCTAATAAATTTGGACACTTAGTGCGATTGTGGCCTGGCTGGCGGCACAAACTACACAACCTCACCATTTTTTCACCTGTATCCATCTCCGTTTGAATCCGGCTGCTGATAGGGCGACCCTTTTTATTTCTTCGCATCAAGTCGTTATGCCACACAATTTCGCCTTCGTATGTAGGCCAGTAGTCCTCCTTTGCAACTACTTGAAAGCTTTTACGGTACACATTACATAGAGTACTGACTTGGTGAAGAACATGGAGATAGTTGGTTGGGTCCCGTCGGACCTTGGAACAGGCTGCTATGACATGGGAGCAAGGCATACGAAATGCCTGAAACTTTCCACAGTCACACCAACTTCTATCTAGTTCCACTCGATAAGATCCCCTAGGCAATCCTTCGTTGTGATCAATAGACTCTGCAATACTGAAGTGTCCTGCAAAACGGTCGAAGACCGTGACGACGTGTGTGTTAGCCTTTGCAGCCTCGTCCTTCATGAATGCCATGGAATAGTCACTAAACAGCTGCCCAGATTGTATCACCGAAACCCACTTAGTACGTCTGGTATCAAAGAGCACGGTGAGCCTAAAATAAGTTGACCTCATAAGAGCGGTTATCGGCAGGTTCCGGATGCCTTTGAATACTGAGTTTATAGACTCAACGAGTTTTGTTGTCATATGGCCCCATCGCCGCCCATTGTCATACGCTCTTGTCCATTTCTCCCGTGGTATGTTATCAATCCAACTCAATGCTTCTGGGTTTGTTTGTCTGATCTCGTCCCGGTAGTATCTGAACGTAGGCTCTGTTAATGCATATCCCGCATTGGTAACCAGTTGCTTTAGGCCCTTGTCTTTGAACGCCCGCAAGACATTTTGCCCAATGTGTCTAATGCAATACACGTGGTTCGATGGAGGATCCTGCCAACCGTTATCAGGATTGTTGTAAGCACTATCGATTAAGGGGTGCCTATCGGAGATCAGACATACGTCAGGTTGGGGAGCAACATATTGTCGTAGATGTTTTAAGAAAAAACTCCAACCTCCAGCAGTCTCCCCTTCAACTAGAGCGAATGCGATAGGGAAAATGTTGTTGTTGCCATCCTGTGCCACAGCCATTAGTAGCGTGCCCTTATATTTTCAGTACAACCATGTTCCATCAATTTGAATTATAGGTTTACAAAACGTAAATCCTTTGATGCATGGTTCAAACGCCCAGAAGAGTCTATGGAAAATGCCATTTCCACTTACACAATTCCCGTCAGGCGTGTATGCCGGGCAACGTCTCTAACAAGACAACAGTACCTGAAGCATATTGTTTGAGGGCCACAAGGTATCTTGGGAGTTCTTTGTAAGAGTCCTCCCAATTTCTAAAAATCCTTTCAACTGCCTTCGTCCTAGCAATCCACGCCTTCCTGTACGAGGGAGTATAGTTGTATCTTTGCACCATATGAGTTATGATGGTACTGACTTTCACAGAAGGGTTGTCGCTCACGATTGATAGAATTTCGTTGCATATCATCTGAGAGCCGAGCTTGCGATGATCCTGACTTGGATTGGTTAGTATACAAGTGTGCTCCGGACCCATTGACCCTATCTTCCAGGAATCGCTTCGCTTCCTGAAAGATGCCATTAGTCTAAAAGGGCAGGCCTCGTTGCGGCAGCAGATCTTGTATAGAGTCGGATTTGTTCGATCGACTCTATAATCTGCAGCCAAGGTCATATGGTATTGTTTAATTGCTCGAACACAATCTTCTTTTGTACGAAAATTGTCTCCAACTTTTAGTACTCCATCCGACTGTTTGTATGGGTCGTAAAAAATATCTGTTGATGGTTGATCGTCGCCTAGGCTTAGTGTTGTCATGTGTTGGGGGTGGGCGATAAACATGCCTGTCTGGCAATTGGTCTGCCTCGTCGCCGTTTATCATTTCGTCAACAACGTCCCCCGCTTCTTCTTCCTCCTCGTCAACTGCATCCACCTCAGCTTGTTCATTGTCAGAATCGTTGAAAACCTGCGATACCTCAAGTTGTTGAGACAATGGTTGATTTTGTAACGTAACATATAACTCAACCTCATTGAAACCGGAGTGCTCATGGCTGAGAAACATATTACGCACATCTTCATCATCCCGTATTTTCATTTGAAAAAATTTGCACACATCATGCCCCTCAAAAAAGATAGGGTTTTTGTATATAATTTGCCCAACTGGACCGCACTGCAATTTCTTCTCTAACCGGGCTTTCAAATGATAGAAATTTGTTCTTCTATCAATTAAAAACCTAGTCACTTCTGTATCCCTAAAATTGAAACCACTCATTGGACAATCAAATATCTCACCAAGGATATGTGCAGTTATCAAGTATTGTGGTCTTTGAGCCATATCTGAAAATTTGGAAGAAAAATAGTTTGTAGATTGTAACTGGTTTGAATGTAAGTGATGGTAGGATGTATAATTCATGTGTATTAATAGGCAGAAAAATATTTGATTGTCAATTGCTTCAGAAAAGCATTGCCAAAGAGCCATGTGCTGCTCTGCATGCCTACACACTATCCTTGACATGACCACACAAGACTGCATGCCTACAAAGCTTGACAAGACCACACAACTCTGCATGGCTATACTATTGACAAGATCACACTTTGCAATGCATGCCTACACTGCATGCCTACACTCTTTTCCTACTGTTCCTACCCATACTTCTGCACACAATTAAAAACAAACATTAAAAAAAATTAAAAAAAAAAAAAAAAAGCAAATGGCCTGAGGCGCCATTTCATATGGCTTGACCTCAGGCATTTTTTTATGAAATTTATATGGCCTGAGGTGCCATATGAAATGGCTTGTGGCCTCAAACTGAGGCGCCATTTCATATGGTGTCACCCTTGTACTGGGTTCTCAAACCCCGCCATTTTTGTAATTAATCTGAAAAATTAGTTTTTTTTGAAATTTTTTTTTAAAAAAATGTGTTATTTTAAAAAAAAATTCAAAAATGTATATTGAGAAAAAATATAAAATAAAATACTAAAATATTTGTTACCCTATATTTATTCTATTCTATAATTGAATCACCCTTATATATATAACATGTCACATGTGAAATGTAACATGTAATCGTATAAGAATTTTTGTGAAACATGTTCGATCATTATGTCAATTAAATGTACTATCAATTTTAAATGTAAAAAAATTAAAGATCAGAATTATTTCAAAACTATTTGAATTTAAAGTATTTTAAAATTTCAATGAATTCACTAAAATAAAAAATCAAAACAAATATATTATACTCCCTCTAATCTTTATCATATGAAAAAATTGATCGCAATAAAAATGCACTATCAAATACTTTATGATGGCTATTATAAGTAAAATTAATTTTTATAATTTATTTAATAATTAATATATTTAATTTTGATAAAATTACACCATAGATATTTAAAGATATTTAAAGTTATATTTTAGTAATAAATTAGTAGTCCTATGATTCTAAACTATTTGGTTAGGGTGGTTTTGACATTCTTTTTTCTAACATTTTAAATATTTAAAAATATGTGAATGTTGTATTTTTGATTGCATGTCATAATTTTTATATTATTCAAAATAATTAAATTCACAATTAATATATTTACTCTCTTAAAAAAAGGATAATATTGTAGACGTTTAGTATTATAAAGGATCAAATTGTCAAATAAAAAAAACTTAAAAGACTAATTTGTTAAAAAACAATTTAAAGAACCTTGATGCATTATTTTTGTTGAATAATTGTCAACAATATATTTTAAATTATGTTTGGTCGCAATTATATTTGTTAAATTATGTTAGATAAAATTATAACAAAATTAATAAATAATTCATATATCTAATTTGTATACATTCTACATAATTATTCAATTAATCTATAAACTGAATTTTTATTTATAATAATGATAAAAAGTATTATTATGATTTTGTTTGAATATTTTGTGTGAGATAAAATAAAGTCATGTTAACTTGTGTTTTTAAGTATACAAATTAATAAATTTAAAATTATTAAAGAAATTAAAAGTAGTTTTAAAAAAAGTCAATACAATTTACAAAATTAAAATTTTTACATTTGGTTTCATAATTTGTATCCTAAAAAAAATATTAATATTTTCTTTTAAAATATGTTAAAAACGTCAAAACAAAATGATTTTAAAATAAAAAACAATTTTATAGGCGGGTATATATAACAGAGCATTCAACTTTTCTTTTATAAATAAAACTTATTTTTATATTTATTAAATAATTAAACTTGAGCGGTTGTTTAGAGTCTATCTTTAAGAACATAACTTTTATAAAAATTTGTTGAAAATTTAAAACCAATAAAAACAAACTTTATCAGTTATCGGATAAAGTTATTGGATAAACTTTATACACTAGACGCAATCATAATTTTAAATGTATCTTGCCGCAATAAAAGGAAAGATGATTAAAATAAATAAATAAATAAACCTAAGCGGTCCTCTCAAGCAAATCAACTACACTACGACACATTCACATGTATCGAAACAACGTTCGAGATCCTTCTATAACGTTCTTTCTCTTGTTTTTTTCACGCTATATTTATTCATCTCACTTTCACTTTTTCTCTTCATTCTCTCTCACTCTCTCTCTCTTAATTTTTTTCTTCTTATTTTCATTGATTTGATGGCTTCCGAATCCGAACTTTCCTATATTTTCGAAAGAATGATCAGAAACAGCGACATGTCTCTCTTGTTGCCTTTCATCCAAGGTCTTTCCGAATCTTCAACTCGAAGAAACAGGGACAACCCAGATCAAGAATCAGAGAGCAACGAAGAAGATTCCAACCGTCAAAGAATCATCTTGGTGAACCCTTCTACCCAGCGCATGATTATAATCGAAGGAGTTTCAAGTCTTGAAACTCTGTTTCAGGAACTTGAAAGTACTACAAAGAAAGGTCAGCCACCAGCTTCAAAGGAGTCAATAGAAGCTATGAAAAGGGTTGAAATTGAAGAAAGTGATGATAGAGAGTGTGTTGTTTGTTTGGAGGAGTTTGAGGTTGGTGGGGTTGTTAGAGAAATGCCTTGTGAGCATAGGTTTCATGGTGATTGTATTGAGAAGTGGTTAGGGATTCATGGGTCTTGTCCTGTTTGTAGGTATAAGATGCCTGTTGATGAGAAAGAGGATGGAAAGAAAATTGATAATGATGATGATGAAGAAGAAGGTGGAGAGAGAAGAAGGGTTGGTGGTGAAGTTTGGGTTAGCTTTTCTATTAATAGGAGAAGGGAAAATCATGATCAAAATCAAGCTACTTCTCGAGGTGATTCAATTGATTCTTCATCAAGCTCTAGTGATGGTGATGAGTTTGAGAATTGATTTTGATTTTTGTTTTGTTAGGGTATTGGTTTTCAATTTGTTGATGTATATGCATAGGGCTAAAATGCACAATTGTTTTTTACATGTTTCATTTACAATTCTTTTGAATGTAATATGTGTATATGTGTACAATGCAAACAATAAAAGTAGAAAACTTTCTTAGTCCTAAATTGTAAGCATACAATGAACTTTGTAGTTCTTATTGTCAGCAAATGATCCAACACTTCAGCCACCACGATAGTGATAGACAACAGGTCTTGCATTTTTCTTGCATTCCTTTTGTGGAATGTTTGCAACTTCTCGATTGTTCTTTTGGTCCTAAAGCAAAACAAATTGAATACTATTGATGTAGGCTTCATAGGTTTCGTATAAACTTCCATTGCTCTTGATTAACTGGATGACCTTGGCATTGGTTTCATTCTTGTCACCTACAATATTTGAGAAGAGTGAATGACGAGAATTTGAAAAACTTCATTATATATATATATATATATATATATATATATATATAAAGTTTGTCTCTTGGGATATGCCTCAAGAAGTACATAGTTTTTTTTGAAAGGGTGAAGATTAGGAATGACAATTTGACCTAGTGAATACTTACAAAAATATTCATAACAAGTAGGGTAAAAATCTGCAAAAATAAGTACGGACACGAGTTTGAAAAATTTACTACTTAAATAAGTAGGGATGGTGCGGGTATAGGCATTTTAGTACGCACTCTGCTCTATACTTGCACAATATATATTTATATATTTTAATTTATATTATTATATAAAAATAAATATTTATCAATTTTAAAAAAAAAATTATCAATTTTAAAAAAAAATTATCAATTTTAAACTACTACATATTTAATATAATTGATCTTTTATTTTATAATCCAACCATAAATTTTTTTAAAATTTTTTTTATGTTATTAAAAATTTAAAATTAATATGATATTTTATACCTGATATATTTATTTTTATCAAAAATGCGGGTAACAAATACGGGTATGGACACTTACATACTCATAAGGTACGAGTACGGGTGTCAATGTTGGTACTCAAGTAGGTATGAGCTCGGGTACAGTATTTTTTTCCAATTACAGATATGGGGACAGGTATTATAGTATCATGTCCAAACCCTGTCCATTACCATCTCTAGTGAAGATTATCAAGAACCACCATGCATATCCCCGTTGAGCTGTCCAGCTCGGCTCAATTTTGACCTAGCTGTTCCATTATTGTTTACTTAAAATGGTGAAAGTTACTTGATATTCTCTTTGGTTTTATTTATTAGAAAAAATATTTGTTTAGATTTATTGAATAAACATTGTATTTAATATAGATCAAATATATTAGTTATTGAATATGATCTTGAAGGCTGATCAGAACCTGAAGTGGGGCAAAGAAAACGTCGGTGATGTTGGGTGCGTGAGATGAGGATGAGGTGTACCTGCAAGGCACTCCGATGCTAAAGTAAGAATCGGGAGAGGAAAAGGACAAATACAAAAGTATGTGTTTTTTAGGATGATTTAGAATAACTGACCCTCTTTATAATATCCCCAGCGTGTGGCCAACGGTCCCTATTTTTGGGGCGAAATAACCATTTCCCAAAGAATATGTAACTGTCAAAACTAGCCGTTAGGACGGCCAGAGGTGCCCGAAACTAGTCGTTGCTACAGGTAAGGACACAGTTCCGGACACGGGCGTCGTGGCTGTTTCTGGATGGTAGAGCCGTGCATGACGGGTGTGACGCCCCCAATCTACACCCCCAATTAACAGGCAATTAAAGCACTAAAAGAAAATTCGAAAATTGATCAGAGTATATTTGAATTCGCGGCATAGAAAGGGAGGAATCACATCAATTTGAAACAAACATACACATAACATGCAACACCTGCCCATAAAGATATACAACTGTGGGGTAGCAATCACACAGAGGAAACTTTGTTCCTTACACCCACCTTTCAGAAAATTAGAATTAAAGCGGAAAATCTAAAATCTGAATAACACATATACATACATATAAAAAGTTTGTCATACATCAGGCATCATATGTACAACCAAAATATATCATCAGATATACAAAATAATAACACGCGGCCACCCTAACTACCCGGAGTCACATATCAGAGCCGACCGACCAAAATAATGAAGACGCAGCGCTTCACCAAAACGGAATACCTTCAGCAGCTCTAATCTGCAACGCCTCATAGAGCGTTATCAAACAGCAGAAGGGTGAGAAAAACAACCATAATATAATTGCATAAAATTATATATTAACGCAAAAATGCACAAATAACATATTCTCACCACCAAAGCACCCAGATAAATTATAACAACACACAGTACAATTCACACGTATCAATTACCACTGCACATCAATTATTCACAATACAATCACACATATTCCATTTCATTAATCACATTCACAAATTCACACATAATTAATTCATGACTTATGCAATGCACATAGACCGACACAACGACTCTATGCACATGCCATGCGGTACCGACTTCCAATGTCTCATGTCTTATCATCAGTTCACTCAGGAACTATTGGAACCATCGCTCGTTACTGAGAATCTCAAGTAACTCCCCGTCGGGCCTACGATGTTCACCCGTCGCTTTAGGTCCTCAGGCATCGCCTCATATTTTCGAGGCACACGACGTTAAGGATTGCTTTAAGTCTCCAAAGGAGCCCACAATCGTCTATACCCATCGGTTTAAGTCCTCAGGCATCGCCTCATATTTTCGAGGCACACGATGTTATAGCATATTCCCTCAGGAATCAAACCGTCTCTCAGGACGTTTCCACAATGCACATTATGATGCTTGGCATATAATGACTCATGACACTCACATTGCATCCATGCACACATTCATAATCATGCATAAATCATCAAATACCACACTTAGCATTTTCTTGCCTTACGACCACAAATCATCCTCACAACAACATATAAGGCATACATATCCAAAGCACACACATATAGCATAATACATGACAATTATGCACCATTAAAACGACAAAGTCGACCATTGACACTATTCACATTTACCGACAAAATAAAATCGTCTAACAAATTCTAAACCATCATAATAAGAAATTACAGCTCAATGGCTTTCCAACGCATCAAACCACGCCTCAAACCGAATCACAGATCAAAAGTTATGCAGAAAACAAAATTACACGAACAGCACTGTTCGCTAGGCGAACCTCCCTCGCGAGCATTCGCTAGCTGCTTCGCTAGGCGAACGTCCCTCGCGAGCATTCGCTAGCTCCTTCGCTAGGCGAATGTTCCAGTGAACCAAGTCAGAACCAAACAGAGCCAAAAACACCCAAAGTTCGCTAGGCGAACACTCTAGCGAACCTTCGCTCATGCCTTCGCTAGGCGAATACCCGTAGCGAACCTTCGCTACCCTTCGCTGAATGGTTCGCTAGGCGAACCCGCGAAAACCTCACTCGCTGCCACCTTCGCCCCAGGTTCGCTAGGCGAACCAAGGAAAACCCAGAATTTTTCTGCGCTGTTTGAAACCCCAAAAGTGATATTTCCCAACCAAAACATTTCCCAATCAACATATATCAATCAGAACCTATCCTAATCATGCCAACAAGCAAACTACCACCTTTACATCGATTTCCAACCGTTAACCCATCGATTCTACTCATTTTATCGTTTTCGACCTAAAAGTGAAAAACATAGAAAGTAAGAGAATCATCCAAACACATACATACATAATCATATACAAGCATAGTATAATCGAGTTTCGCACCCTTACCCGATTTAATTCGATTCTAGGAATTGATCTTGATGATTTTCACACTTTTCCAATTTTTCTCTCTTCTCCTCTTTTCTTCTCTTTTCCCTTCTTTCTTCTTTCTTTCTCTCTATTTTCTCTCTTTCCAATTCTATCTTACTAACTTAATGAAAAATATCTATGAAATGTCCAAAATACCCCCACACTCAAATATCTCGCAAACGTTCCCAAAACGCAATAAAATATATTCACGACTAAAAATAACACATTTTCACACAAAAGTAAAAAATACAATAAAATAATAATAAAATAATCCAAAAAGACTCAATAAAATAAAATTGGCAAAACGGGGCGTTACAATTCTCCCCCACTTAGAAATTTTCGTCCTCGAAAATCTTACCTGATACAAAATTACCCTCAGCATCCTACTTTCCAATTCCCACGTCAAATTACCCTCAGCAGCGCCTCCCCACGCCACTTTCACAAGTGCAATCTCTTTACCCCTCAACCGCTTCACCTCGCGATCCAAAATACTAACTGGTAATGCCTCGATCGTAAGGTTATCTCTTACGAAAAATATCTATGAAATGTCCAAAATACCCCCACACTCAAATATCTCGCAAACGTTCCCAAAACGCAATAAAATATATTCACGACTAAAAATAACACATTTTCACACAAAAGTAAAAAATACAATAAAATAATAATAAAATAATCCAAAAAGACTCAATAAAATAAAATTGGCAAAACGGGGCGTTACAATTCTCCCCCACTTAGAAATTTTCGTCCTCGAAAATCTTACCTGATACAAAATTACCCTCAGCATCCTACTTTCCAATTCCCACGTCAAATTACCCTCAGCAGCGCCTCCCCACGCCACTTTCACAAGTGCAATCTCTTTACCCCTCAACCGCTTCACCTCGCGATCCAAAATACTAACTGGTAATGCCTCGATCGTAAGGTTATCTCTTACCTCAACCTCGTCCATCGGAATCACATGTGAAGGGTCCGGAACATACTTCTGAAGCTGTGAAACATGAAAAACATCATGCAAATTCGACAGATTCGGCGGTAACGCCACACGATACGCTACAGCACCAACTCTCGCAGATATCTGGTAAGGACCAATAAATCGAGAAGTAAGCTTCTTAGATTTCAAAGCACGACCAACACCCGTTACCGGCGTAACTCTCAGAAATACGTGATCACCCTCTTGAAACTCAAGATCCTTCCGTCTCCGATCATGATAACTCTTTTGTCTACTCTGAGAAGCCTTCATTTTCTCACGAATAAACTTTACCTTTTCCATCGTCTGTTGTACCAATTCCGGTCCAACCACAGAACTCTCACCAGTTTCATGCCAACACAACGGCGTTCAACATCTTCGTCCAAATAAAACCTCAAAAGGTGCCATTCCGATACTAGAATGGAAACTGTTATTATACGTGAACTCAATCAAAGCAAGATAACTGTCCCACGCACCACCTTGTTCCAAAACACACGCTCTCAACAAATCCTCCAACGACTGAATAGTTCTTTCGGTCTGACCATCCGTCTGCGGATGATAGGCCGAACTCAACCTCAATCTAGAACCCAAAGCCTTCTGTAAACTTTCCCAAAATCTAGATGTAAACCTAGGATCTCGATCAGAAACAATACTTAAAGGAACCCCATGCAATTTCACCACCACACTGATATAAATCTCAGCTAACCGTTCCAACGAAAAACTGATGTCAATCGGAATAAAATGCGCCGATTTAGTCAGCCTGTCCACAATCACCCAAATAGCATTATGCCCACGCTGAGTGTTCGGTAATCCCGTCACAAAATCCATCGAAATGCTATCCCATTTCCACTCAGGAATATCCAACGGTTGCAACAAACCACTAGGTCTCAAATGTTCCACTTTCGATTTCTGACAAGTCAAACATGCATACACAAATTGAGCCACATCTCTTTTCAAACCAGACCACCAGAAAATCTTCTTCAAATCTTGGTACATCTTATTCGTACCCGGATGAATACTTAAATTACTCCGGTGTCCTTCTTCCAAAATCATTCTTTTCAACTCCGCATCATCAGGTATACAAATACGACCACGGAATCTCAAAACACCAAAATTATCAATCTTGAAATCCACATTCTCATTCCTCATCAAATCAACGAATTTCAAATCCAGCTTTTGTTTCTCACTAACCGACAACAAAAATTCATTCGTAACCTTCAACATTCCAAGCCTTACACTAACCGATGTCACTTCACATACCAAACTCAAGTCTCTAAACGACTCCAAAAGTTCCAACTCTTTCACCATCAATGCGGACATATGCAACGATTTCCGGCTCAATGCATCGGCTACCACATTAGCTTTACCAGGATGGTAATTCAAGCCAAAGTCGTAATCTTTCAAGAATTCCAACCATCTCCGCTGCCTCATGTTCAACTCTTTCTGATCAAATAAATATTTCAAGCTTTTATGATCACTAAAGACTTCGAACCTTGCACCATAGAGATAGTGCCTCCAAATCTTCAACACAAAAACTACAGCCGCTAACTCAAGATCATGAGTAGGATAGTTTTTCTCATGAACTCTTAACTGCCTTGAAGCATAAGCTACAACTTTACCTTCCTGCATCAGAACACCACCCAAACCAATTAAAGAAGCATCGCAGTACACAACAAATGGTTCATTAGGATTAGGTAAAATAAGAATCGGAGCTGTCGTCAATCTTCTCTTCAGCTCACAAAAACTCTCTTCACATTGAATATCCCAAATGAATGCTTTGCCCTTACAAGTCAACTGCGTCAAAGGAAGAGCAAGCTTAGAAAAACCTTCAATGAACCTTCGGTAATAACCAGCCAAACCCAAAAAGCTTCGAATTTCAGTAACGGATCTAGGAGCCTCCCATTGTAGAACTGCTTCTACTTTAGATGGATCCACAGCAACACCATTACCTGAAATTACGTGCCCAAGAAAACTCACCTCAGACAACCAGAATTCACACTTGGACAATTTGGCAAAAAGCTTCCTTTCCTTCAAAACCTGCAAAACAATACGTAAATGTTCTGCATGTTCTTCCCGAGACTTAGAATAGATTAAAATATCATCAATAAACACCACCACAAAACGATCCAAATGCTCATGGAAAATCCGATTCATGTATTCCATAAACACACCAGGCGCATTAGAAACCCCGAACGGCATCACCGAATATTCATAATGACCGTAACGTGTTCTAAAGGCCGTCTTCTGAATATCCTCTTCTTTCACCCTTATCTGATGATACCCCGATCTCAAATCAATCTTACTAAACACACAAGCACCAACCAACTGATCCATCAGATCATCAATCCTTGGAAGCGGATATTTGTTCTTAATCGTCACCTTATTCAACTGGTGATAATCAATACATAATCGCATACTCCCATCTTTCTTTTTCACCTACAAAACTGGAGCACCCCAAGGAGAAACACTTGGCCTCACGAACCTCTTTTCCAACAACTCATTCAACTGCCTTTTCAACTCCACCAATTCAGATGCCGACATTCTATAAGGTGCCATAGAAACAAGTCTAGTACCAGGAACTAGATCAATAGAAAATTCAACTTCTCTCTCTGGCGGCACATCTGAAATATCCTCAAGAAACACCTCAGGAAATTCGCACACAACAGGAAACACATCAAGAGAAACTTGACTATCCACAGTCAATGAAGCAAACAACCCAAACAACTGAGCTTCATCCGCTAAAAGTTTCTTCAACTCTTTAGTAGACAAGAAACTCGAGTCTTCGTCTTCCTCAAGAGAAGGAAACCTTACAAGCTTATGGTAACAATCAATATGCACCCGATTAAATTGCAACCAATTCATTCCCAACACCACATCTAAACCTTCCAATGGTAAGCACACCAAATCCATCACAAAGTCTTTACCATAAATGGTCAAAGGACAACTCAAACACACTAAAGAAGTAGTTACTGACCCCATCGCTGGAGTATCAATAACCATCTCACCATCCATCAAAGACAACCCAAGATTCAAACGTCCCGCGCACTCAGACGAAATAAACGAATGAGTCGCTCCAGTATCAATAATAGCAATTAAAGGCATATTATTAATAAAACAAGTACCTCTTATCAGACGATCTGCACTTGAAGTCTGAGTTCCCGCCAATGAAAACACTTTGCCACTAGCCCGAGCTTTCTTCTGATTCGGACACTTCGAACTAATGTGACCAGGTTCCCCACAATTGTAACACTTCACCACATTCTTCCTTTTACAATCAGCTAAAACATGTCCGATACCACCACAATTAGAACACTTAATCACATTCCTCCTACATTCATGCTGGCGATGACCCAATTCACCACACTTAAAACACCTAGGAGCATTAGACATACCTCCTCCACTTGACCTTAGATCAAAATTACCCCTTTGTTTACCTTTATCAGCCGGTGACACATACGGACCACCACGGAACTGTTGTTTCCCTTTCCTGTCACTTACACTTTTATAGTGAGCAGAACGAGCCTTACTGTCTTCATCATAAATCCTACAGCATTCCACCAAATCAGCAAACCTTCGAATCCTCTGATAACCAATAGCCTGCTTTATCTCAGGACGCAAACCACTTTCATACTTCACACACTTTGAAAATTCAGCAGTCGCTTCCACATAATGAGGATAAAACTGCACAAGTTCCACAAACTTAGCAGTATAGTCAATAACCGACATATTACCTTGTTTTAGCTCTAAAAACTCAATCTCCTTCTTTCCTCGGACATCCTCGGGAAAATACTTCCTTAGAAACTCTCGGCTAAACACCTCCCAAGTGATCTCTTCTTCCTCCTCATCAGCTTCCAACACCTGACGAGTACTGACCCACTAGTCGTCAGCCTCTTCATGTAGCATATGAGTGCCCAGCCTCACCTTAACATCATCGTCATCACAATCCATTACCCTAAAAATCATCTCAAACTCTTTCAACCACAACTGCGCACCATCCGGATCATGCTTCCCTTTAAAGACCGGCGGCTTATTCTTTCTAAACTCATCATTTCCTGCAGCATTCGGTGCACCCTGCACAGCTCGTGCCATCGCTTCCATCGCAGTAGCCAAAGCAGCATCATTACGACCAGCCATATTCTGTTCGTCCAAAACAGAAACTATGGTTAAACAACAACTCGCTCAACACAACTCTCCCAATATGCCAGACACAACAGACACAAACTACACAACTGACACGGACTGGCTCTGATACCACTTAATGTGACGCCCCCAATCTACACCCCCAATTAACAGGCAATTAAAGCACTAAAAGAAAATTTGAAAATTGATCAGAGTATATTTGAATTCGCGGCATAGAAAGGGAGGAATCACATCAATTTGAAACAAACATACACATAACATGCAACACCTGCCCATAAAGATATGCAACTGCGGGGTAGCAATCACACAGAGAAAACTTTGTTCCTTACACCCACCTTTCAGAAAATTAGAATTAAAGCGGAAAATCTAAAATCTGAATAACACATATACATACATATAAAAAGTTTGTCATACATCAGGCATCATATGTACAACCAAAATATATCATCAGATATACAAAATAATAACACGCGGCCACCCTAACTACCCGGAGTCACATATCAGAGCCGACCGACCAAAATAATGAAGACGCAACGCTTCACCAAAAAGGAATACCTCCAGCAGCTCTAATCTGCAACGCCTCATAGAGCGTTATCAAACAGCAGAAGGGTGAGAAAAACAACCATAATATAATTGCATAAAATTATATATTAACGCAAAAATGCACAAATAACATATTCTCACCACCAAAGCACCCAGATAAATTATAACAACACACAGTACAATTCACACGTATCAATTACCACTGCACATCAATTATTCACAATACAATCACACATATTCCATTTCATTAATCACATTCACAAATTCACACATAATTAATTCATGACTTATGCAATGCACATAGACCGACACAACGACTCTATGCACATGCCATGCGGTACTGACTTCCAATGTCTCATGTCTCATCATCAGTTCACTCAGGAACTATTGGAACCATCGCTCGTTACTGAGAATCTCAAGTAACTCCCCGTCGGGCCTACGATGTTCACCCGTCGCTTTAGGTCCTCAGGCATCGCCTCATATTTTCGAGGCACACGACGTTAAGGATTGCTTTAAGTCTCCAAAGGAGCCCACAATCGTCTATACCCATCGCTTTAAGTCCTCAGGCATCGCCTCATATTTTTGAGGCACACGATGTTATAGCATATTCCCTCAGGAATCAAACCGTCTCTTAGGACGTTTCCACAATGCACATTATGATGCTTGGCATACAATGACTCATGACACTCACATTGCATCCATGCACACATTCATAATCATGCATAAATCATCAAATACCACACTTAGCATTTTCTTGCCTTACGACCACAAATCATCCTCACAACAGCATATAAGGCATACATATCCAAAGCACACACATATAGCATAATACATGACAATTATGCACCATTAAAACGACAAAGTCGACCATTGACACTATTCACATTTACCGACAAAATAAAATCGGCTAACAAATTCTAAACCATCATAATAAGAAATTACAGCTCAATGGCTTTCCAACGCATCAAACCACGCCTCAAACCGAATCACAGATCAAAAGTTATGCAGAAAACAAAATTACACGAACAGCACTGTTCGCTGGGCGAACCTCCCTCGCGAGCATTTGCTAGCTGCTTCGCTAGGCGAACGTCCCTCGCGAGCATTCGCTAGCTCCTTCGCTAGGCGAATGTTCCAGCGAACCAAGTCAGAACCAAACAGAGCCAAAAACACCCAAAGTTCGCTAGGCGAACACTCTAGCGAACCTTCGCTAGGCGAATACCCGTAGCGAACCTTCGCTACCCTTCGCTGAATGGTTCGCTAGGCGAACCCGCGAAAACCTCACTCGCTGCCACCTTCGCCCCAGGTTCGCTAGGCGAACCAAGGAAAACCCAGAATTTTTCTGCGCTGTTTGAAACCCCAAAAGTGATATTTCCCAACCAAAACATTTCCCAATCAACATATATCAATCAGAACCTATCATAATCACGCCAACAAGCAAACTACCACCTTTACATCGATTTCCAACCGTTAACCTATCGATTCTACTCATTTTATCGTTTTCGACCTAAAAGTGAAAAACATAGAAAGCAAGAGAATCATCCAAACACATACATACATAATCATATACAAGCATAGTATAATCGAGTTTCGCACCCTTACCCGATTTAATTCGATTCTAGGAATTGATCTTGATGATTTTCACACTTTTCCAATTTTTCTCTCTTCTCCTCTTTTCTTCTCTTTTCCATTCTTTCTTCTTTCTTTCTCTCTATTTTCTCTCTTTCCAATTCTATCTTACTAACTTAATGAAAAATATCTATGAAATGTCCAAAATACCCCCACACTCAAATATCTCGCAAACGTTCCCAAAACGCGATAAAATATATTCACGACTAAAAATAACACATTTTCACACAAAAGTCAAAAATACAATAAAATAATAATAAAATAATCCAAAAAGACTCAATAAAATAAAATTGGCAAAACGGGGCGTTACAACGGGCAGGAATGCTTAGGAGGAGCAGGAGACCTTGTAGTCACTCTAACTATATGTGCATGGTAGAGGGGCAAAAAGGTAAATGTTGCTCCACATTGGCTGGACTTAGGCAATTGGGTCGTTCCTAGTCATTGGTGCAGTCCGGAACAGGAGCCCCCCAAGTAGTTGCTCCCGAGCACGGGAGTGATGACTTAAGGATAGCTCGCAGCCCCGAGGAACTCTGAAGGGGTCGTCGTTTGTCGACGAGGTGGAGTTGTCCTGTGACGCACGAGAATTTTGGTGCCCGCGGGATGCGTAACGTTGTTCGGTCAGCCCGACGTGCGGGGAGGCCAACGGTTGAGGTAGTCTGAAGAGACATGACGTCACGTGTGCCTCGAGCCTTGTGCAGCATTAATAGCATCATAATGGCTAGGTTAGGGTCATGATGATGCTCCTAGCCGCGCGTGCTCGTGCCTTCAGAGTGCTTATAAATAGAGGGAGAAGCTGCTCATTTGGGTTTTTCACTTCTCTCTGCTCCTTCGTCTTTCTCTCTGAGTTTCCAGTCCGTCGCCACCGTTGGCCACTGTATCCGCCGCCGTACAAGGCTCCGAACAACTTCTTCGACCTTTCAAATCTTCCCCGACCACGTAAGTTACTCATTTCTAGCTTTTTGCTTTCGTTTTGTTAGAATGCATGTGGCTAGGATGACTTTAGGTAGATACTGTAGCGTTTTCTGGTGACTGTTGGTGGTAGATGGTGGCTTGACCACTCTTTGCTGCTGCCGTGGTCGTCAGAGCTTTTAGGAACTGTAGATTTAGGTTGTTTTCCAGCGCCGTTGCGATGACGAGCGTGAGCGTAACCGGCGCAGTTCCTGAGTTTTTCGGCGCTCTCATGAGTTTCCCGATGAATGTATGAGTTTTCCGGTGGAGCTTCAGACGGAAAACTAGGTAGTTGCTCGAGGAAGATCTCCCCGTACGTGCGGGAGGGGTTGCCTCCAGGCATCTCCTCGTGTAATACCCTCGTGCTATTTGATTTAGGGCTTAGGCTGGGGACGTCGTCCTTGGCCCTTTGTGCGCCCTTTCACTTGACTAGCGGTGGAATGATGAATTTGATTTTGCAGTCGAATTCACTTTTTTCATCTGCTTTTCAGGTGAACGAGATGGCACATGAACCCGAGAAGGAGATTCTCATAGAATCGTACGAGGAGAGCTCTTCGGAGAGTAGTGATACTGAGGCTTCAACCGCCCTCAGTGATGTCGGGGAGAATCCTGAGCATGCTTCCGCGGAGGAGTGGACGGTTGCGGAGCCCGCTGAGCATGCTTCTGTCTTATCTTCCTATACCGGGGACGTCTTCACGAGTGTAGGGCCAGAAGGGGAGTGGAAGGTGCACTTCCTAAGTCAGGACGACTACATATGTAAGGATTACGGTGAGATGTTCTCGATGTACGAGTATGCTTTTAAGGACATAGGGTTGAGGCTTCCCTTTACCGACTTCCAGCGGTCCATCTTCGTACACTTGGACCTGGCCCCGTCACAGCTACACCCTAACTCGTTGGCGTTCATCCGTGCTTTCGAGCTGACCTGCGAGTTCCTGAATATAGGAGCTACCCTGCCCTTGTTCTTCACAATCTTTCACCTTCGGAGGCAGGTTTCGGGTAGGAAGTACGGCTGGGTTTCACTGAAGCAAACGAAGAAACTGTTCAAGCCCTTCTCTGAGTCTATCCAGACCATTAAGGAGAGGTTTTATATTATTTAACATGTGTCGGAGAAGGCCCAGGATACCACGTATGCCTGGGCACTGTCAATGGACGAGGACGACAATGATATGTACGACGAGCATGGGAAGTTGTTGGCGGATATAATGTTTAAGTTCCCCTTCTGTTGGAGCGGGAACCATTTTGCCCAGGGCACTGACCATTATCTTGCCCAACTGGAGATGCTGAACGAGGATGACAAAGTCAGCACGAGGTGCTGGTCAAATATGTTAACAGTTTTAAACTCGCGGAGTGCTGGACTAAGAAGAGGGACCCGATATTTGATGAAGATGGCAGGCAAAGAGTGGAATACCGTTATATCAATACGAAAGGGCTTCTCGAGTGCAAGACCGATGCTGACGCCCTTAAGTTGCTTGTTAGTCTTTATTTTTTAGCTTGTCCGGATTATAATTTCTTTGGTTGCTAACGTGCTTGTTATGTTTTTGCAGGTGAAATGCCTTCCGCTCATGAGAGGATGGTGAAGAATGATCTAACTAAGGGCAAGGCGGGCGCGACCAACCCAAAATCTCAGTTTACTCAGCGGGTGCCTCCTCTTCAACTGGCTGCGGGGAGCTCCTCGCCTGTTCCTTCTTCTTCCCAGGGATCTTCTGTGCCCGAGGCCTTAAGGTTTAAGCGAACCAGACCGAACGAGCTGGTGGATCTCAGTCGGGCGGCGGAGAAGGGCAAGTTTGAGCTATCTCCTTGCCTTTCTGACAGGAAGTTCTTCGAGGGCACAACCTTGACGGTTCCTCGGGCAGAGTCCCTAAAGCTCGAGGGCATGTACCATCCGAGAAAGTGGGCAATGCTGGCGGAAGATGCTTCTGCGTTGTTCCGGGTATTGGAGATGGCGGCATTCTACGCCGAGGAAGACTCCTTCTCCCGACATGAGCTAAAGAAGGCACAGGCGGCGATATCAGTCCTTGAAGAAAAGATGAAGAAGGCCAAGGAGGAGGCTAAGGCTGCTGATGATGTGAGGAAGAAATCCGAGGAGGAGGCTACTAAACTGAAAGGGGGAGAATGAGACCCTGGTCGCTGAAAAGAAGACTGCTGAAGACCTGGTTAAGCAGATAAAGTCTGTGGCAGCCCCGCCTAAAGATGAGCCTGAGGAGGTGAAGGCGCTGAAGACTAAGGTCGATCTGGTTGCTCGTATTTCCCGGTCGGAGGATGATGTCTATGCCATCGTGGAGGAGTCTTTCAACAACGTTGTGGCTCAACTCAAGCTGGTGATTCCAGAGGTTCAGTTGTCTACGGAGGGGACCAGCTTCCTGAGCCATGTTGAGGATGGCAAGATTGTGAGTCCATACTTCCTCCAGATTGGCGATGAGCATGCCCGTCTTCTTAACGAGGAGCCTCAGCCGACGCAACCTATCCCTAGCAGGTTGAGCAGATGGAGGAATGATGTCTCCTTTTTGTTGTTGTAATGTTTCTGGCCTGCATGCCATGTCTGATGTAATTTTATTGTTATTTTGTAAGGGACGCGGCCCCTTTATCCTGTAACAAGCACAATCGTGGCCGTTGTGGTCACTAATTATTTTTATATGTATGTATCCGGCCGTCCTTGTCGGTTTTATATGTTTTACACTCGTGCATGGTTTTGTTTGTTTTTATTTTCGCTAAGTGTAGAAACTTTGCTCGATATGTGTGTGTGCTCGTAAATAAGGTAACTTTGAGTGATCTGTAGTTCTGGGGTTTGCTCAACGTAGATGTGTTCGACGGTGAGGGGGACTGGTCGAACGACCTGGGTAGCTTTCGAGCATGAGAGCGGAACGCATGTCGCGTTTGATGCCTGAGCTCACGACATGAACCTTCCATCGTGAGCTGGGTGTCCTGCCTGTCATGGTACTTTGATGACGGAGGGCTTGGTTGAGGAACCACCGTCGGGCAGGAGTCCCGCTCGCCCTTGAGCGGGATCCTGTCTTAGTTGGTATGCGACGCTTGTACCTGGGTGTGCATCGTAGTCGGGATGTTGTGTTCGTCGCTTCAACAAAGCAAACCGACGATATGGGCTTTAACTATAATATTGCTTTAGCTTTTTAGCGTTCCATGGTCGAGCAAGCTCTTCCCCGTTGAGGTGTTCTAGGTAGTAGGCCTCATTCTCTGTTTTTTCCTGGACGCGATAAGGTCCTTCCCAGTTTGCGGCGAGTTTGCCTTTTCGAGAATCCTTGTGGTTCCTTCTCAAGACAAGGCTGCCCATTTGGAATTCTCGCCGTATGACTTTGGCGATGTGCCTGATTGCAATTTTCTGCTTCAACGAGGCTTCATAGAGAGCTGCTCCTGATCGGAGCTCTTCGACGAGGTCGAGCACTTCTCTTAGTGCCTCATAGTTTATCTCCTCGTCTAGAGGTGATTCAGTCCGCCAAGATGGCATGTGTATCTCGATGAGGATCACTGCCCCAGTCCCGTAAATTAGGCGGAAAGGGGTTTCCTCGGTCGAGGAGTGGGGCGTAGTGCGGTAGGCCTAGAGTACGCTGTGCAACTCCTCAACCCAGGCTTTCTTTGTTTCGTCCAGCCTTCATTTGAGTCCTTGCAGGATTACTCTGTTTGCCGCTTCGGCCTGCCCGTTGGTTTGGGGATGCTCGACGGACGCGAAATGTTGTTTCGTGCCTAGTTGGGCGACGAAATCTTGAAACTTTATGCCCGTAAACTGTGTCCCATTGTCTGTGACTATTGCTAGTGGGATGCCGAAGCGGGCAAGGATGTTTCGTTTATAGAAGCGAAGTATGTTGTGGGCCGTTATTTTATCCAGAGCCTCTGCTTCTATCCACTTTGTGAAGTAGTCAACGCCCACTATCTAGTACTTGTTTTGGTTTAACCCTACTACGAATGGCCCCAGGATGTCCAAGCCATACCATGCGAAGGGCCACGAGAAGAACATAGCTTTGAGCTCGTTAGGGGGAGCCAGGTGCATGTCCCCGTGCCGTTGGCATTTGCTGCACTTCTTCACATGTTCTTTTGCATCCTGCTGCATGGTTGGCCAGTAGTACCCTGTTCGGAGGGCTTTCCTAGCGAGGGATCTTCCCCGAGGTGTTGGGCGTTGATTCCTTCATGGATCTCACGCAAGACGTGGGAGACCATCTCTTACTCGACGCATCCGAGTAAAGGGATGGAGAACCCTCGCCTGTAGAGTTTGTCTTCGACCAGGACGTAGGAGCAGGCTCAGCGTCTGACTATGTTGGTCTCTTTGGGGTTGGACGAGAGTTCATCCTTAGCGAGGTAATTATAAACGGGGGTCATCCAGCAGTTGTTGTCGCCGATGACTTGCATGTCGAGGATCGTGGAGGTCTTCGCGATGCTGGGTCGAGGAAGCACCTCCTGGATGATAGATTTATTTCTGCCCTTTTTCTTCGGGCTTGCCAGTTTGGACAACACGTCTGCTCTGACGTTATGTTTGCGGGGAACATGTTTTACTTCTACAATTGCAAACTTCGTCATTTTTTCTTTGACCAGAGATAAGTACTCAAACAGGTTTTCATTCTTGTCTTGATATTCTCCTCGAACTTGAAGGGCCACGAGTTGCGAATCGGTGTAGATGACGACCTCTTCAGCTCCCAGGTCCTCGGCCAGGCGCAGGCCGGCGAGGAAGGCTTTGTACTCAGCCTGGTTGTTGGAAGTAGGGAAAGATAAAGTGAGTGATACCTCGACGATGATTCCTTTGTCATTTTCCAGGATGATACCTGCCCCGCTTCCCGCCGAGCTGGATGCTCGTTCAACGAAGATGGTCCACCTGCTTGACCCGTAGGTGGGGGAATCTGCAAACGTCATTTCTGCGATGAAATCGGCTAACTCCTGGGCTTTGAGGGCCTTTCTGCTTTCATATTAAATGTCAAACTCGGACAGTTCCAACGACCACTTAAGCATCCTGCCGGCCATATCAGGTTGGCCTAGCAGTTGCTTCACGGGTTGATCTGTTCGGACCACGATTGTGTGGGCCAGGAACTAGTGTCTTAGCCTTCGCGCTGCATTGATGAGGGCTAGTGCCACCTTTTCTATTTGCTGGTATCTCAGCTCTGGTCCCTGCAATGCTTTTCTCGTGAAATATATAGGTTTTTGCCCGTCGAGCGTTTCACGGATGAGGGCGACGCTAACGGTCTCGGTTGCTATAGCGAGGTAAAGGTATAGAGTTTTTCCGTTGTCTGGCCGAGAGAGAACTGGCAGTTTCGACAGTGCTCGTTTTAGATGTAGGAGAGCCTGGTTGCATTCTTCTGTCTAGTCAAACGCGGCCTTCTTGCGAAGGAGTTTGAAGAAGGGCAGGGCGTGCTGGGCAGACTTGGCCACGAAACGAGATAAAGAAGCGAGCATCCCGTTGAGGGATTGGATGGACTTCTTCGAGTTAGGCATTGGAAATTCGGAGAATGCCCTGCACTTGTCGGGATTGGCTTCGATTCCTCGTCCTGTGAGATAGAAGCCGAGGAACTTGTCCGCCCGCACCCCGAAAATGCATTTCTCTGGGTTGAAACGCATCCGGTATTTCATGGCCTGCTCGAAGCCCTTTCTTAAATGGTCCGTGTGATCGGTTTCCTCATTGGATTTCACGATCATATCGTCCATAAAGACTTCTAGCATGTCACCGATTTCTCCCCGAAAGACCTTGTTTATCATCCTTTGGTAGGTCGCACCGACGTTCTTCAAGCCAAAGGGCATTACGTTGTAGTAATAATTTCCTGACTCGGTCATGAAGGCCGTGTATTTTTTATCACTTTTCGCCATTGGTATTTGATTGTAGCCTGAATAGGCGTCCATGAATGATAATAGTTTAAAATCGGCAGAATTATCAACAAGTTTATCAATATTTGGGAGGGGGTAGGCATCTTTTGGGCATGCCTTATTGAGATCAGTATAATCAACATACATACACCTCATTCCATTAGATTTTTTGACGAGTACAACGTTGGATAGCCAAGTGGTGTAGTTGGCTTCCGAAATAAAGCTTGCCTCGAGGAGGTCTTTTACAGCTTGTTCTGCAGCCTCTGTTTTCTTCAGAGACTGCTTTCTCCTACGTTGTGCTACAACTTTGACGGCGGGTCAATAGTGAGTTGATGGCAAGCGACAACAGGATCTAAGTCGGGCATTTTTGCAGTACTCCAGGCGAACAAGTTGGTACTTTCTCTAAGGCAAGCTTTGAATTATTTCCTCGCTATGCCGGGGAGGTCGGTCCCTATCTTTACTCCTCACTGAGGGTCATCGCCGAGTAGGATGATTTCGAACTCGCTATCCGGAATTGGGCGCATCGGATAGGAGCTATTGCTGGTGCTGGTCGAAGTGGATGAGCTGCTCGGGCAAGTCTGGTCCTCCCTCTGATCATCTTCGGAGAATCGACTGTCGAGGTCGATAGAGTCGACGCGTGACAGTGGCTTGGCTTCCTCTGAGCTACTGGGCAAGGCTGGTTTGCTGGACGTTTTTGGCTTGGCAGCGATGGTGTTGAGTCCCTTGGTAGCCGCTTCGAAGCATGTCTGTGTAGCCTCAATGTCCCCGTGTAAGGTGGCGACCATGCCCTTCGAAGTGTAGTACTTCACTTTAAGATGGACAGTTGATGGTACGACCACTAATTCGGCCAAGGTTGGCCATCTGAATATGCACTGATAGAGAGACGGGCAGTCGATAACTAGGAATTGGACTTTGATAGATCTGGCCATCTATGCAGATCCAAAGGTCACGATGAACTCGACATACCCCTAGGGTTTTCTGACCGACCCGTTGAAACCCTGTAGGTCAGAGCCCGCGTAGGGATTGAGGTGCGATTCATCTAGTTGGAGGGTTGAGAACAACTGCGAGTACATGATGTCAACCGAGCTGCCTTGGTCGACTAAGATTCAGCGAACATCAAATTTTGCTATCTGGGCTCTTACGAGCAGCAGAATGCTCGAATTCAGGGCACCTCCGAGGAGTTCTTCTCTGTAGAAAGAGATGGGACCGATTCTCCCCGACCTTGTCGAGTGTTGTACTCTTGTTGGAGCTCGTGCTGAGTAAGTGCTCGAACTTTCTTTTCACGGAGCCCACGGTGACTTTGTTGAAGCCTCTTCTGGAGATGCCATTGTAGAGGACAAAGTTTCCCATGGGCTATGGGCTGCAAAATATGTGGGAGCATTGAGCTCCTCGAGAACATAGAAGTCCTCAGGCCATGACATTCTCATGGAAACCTGGAGGTTTGTCTCTTCTGAGGAAGGAACCTCTTCCTCAACTTTCTTCGACTCCTGGGCGTCTTGCCGGGGAGTATCCTTCTTCTTTGTAAACTACTTTAGGTGGCCGTCCCTGATCAGTATTTCTATGGCATCCTTTAGGTGGATGCAGTTCTCCGTAGTGTGGCCATGAATTTTGTGGAAACAGCAGTATTTCGACTTATCGGCGTTTGGCTTGGCCGGTACCTGCTTAGGGAATTGTTGAAACAGCATAATCAGGGGTGTTTTTATCGTATCCACAGAGATTGTGTATATTGCCGCCGTTCGTTAGTCAAAGTGTTTCAAACTTTATAGTAACAAAGATTTGGTTTTTCGTTTCGTAATGTTTGCATGAAATTTAGAATTTAACGGTAAAAAGATTGGTTTTAGGGTTTTGGTAACAACATGTTAAGATTAGATTTTGCTAATCCTTTTCATACATATACGATTAATCAAGCATATGAACTTAGTTTCGATCATTACAATCGCGTATCCTTGCGAATAAGTTTATGTCTAAAGCAAATTCGTGAGTATCGTTGTTTAAATCGTTAGATGATGTCTCACGCTAACAATCGAAACAACAATCGTTAAGATCAATACAAAGCGAATAATAAATCCCAAATCTATGTCTAGAGATTGGTTGTTAAGAGATGAAGATATTAGGTCAAGGTTTGGAAAATGTATGTCTAGAGTGATTCAAACCACAAATATATCATTAAGAACAAACAACTTCATCTATATTGATCATCAACCTTGTTCATATACAAAAGAAAAAAATACATATAAGCAAGATCAACTACATCTAACCTTAACACAAGAGGTGTTTAGCTACTCATTTTCATGGTAGCTTGGATAACAAGTTTCAAGAGGAATCTGCTACATTCGCAATGCGAATGAATTATTCGCCTAGCGAATGAAGAAAATGGCACCTTAAGTGCCTGCTGAAAGTTAAACCTCCCTTGGCAATTTTCGTGAGTTCGCAAAGCGAACCATTCATTCACAAAGCGAACCACTCGCCAAAACATTCGCAAAGCGAATTTTGGGTCATTTTCTCCCTGTTTTGTTCGCTGAGAGCTTCGACAATGTTCGCAAAGCGAACATTCGCTGGGGACTTCGCCAGGGTTCGCAAAGCGAACCTACTATTATTTTCCACTTTCCTTGGCAGCTTGTATAAATTCCTTGTGTCTTCTATCTTTGATGAATTAGTGCACTTTCCCGCACAAAAGCACACAAATTACAAGCACCAACGGTATAAATATAATGCATGAAGAACAACAACAATTCCATACAAAAATCCACAATTAAGACATGAAAGTAATGAAAAGTGCCAAGTATCAAGTATAAATATATAGCATGTTTAACATCTAACAACTGTTCCCAACTAAGTCTTTGTTTGTCCTAAAGCAAAGTATGCCTCTCATTGAAAACAAGAGGATTTGCTCGAGCATTTGATTCAATCCAAGGAAGGATAAACGACTCAAATAGAACAACAATTGTAACAAAGCACAATTACATAATCCTAGAATCGACAATGGAAAATAACTTGATTCTTAAAACAAATCTCAGACATGTTTCCAGAAACAACTAAATCATCATGCTCATGTCACTCTAACACTCCTCTTCGAAAAAGATTGAAGGAAATTAACGCGTTTGCAACCGCGGTGCAATTTCTCTCAAATGACAAATGAAGCAAATACTAAGCAAGTCATACAATATCTAATCGATCGCAAGAAATTATGGAAGCAAAAAATCACTAAGGGCTTTTATCGGTTGTAACTTGGTCGGGGTTAAAAACAAGGGACATATGTACATGGCCATTGAAACAGGAAAGGGTAAAGACTATGAAGAGCATTTCTTTTTCAAAATTTTCGATCTTGTTCAATCCTTATTTCTTTCTTTCACAATGCATTCTCTTCTTTTGATTTTCTTTTCTTTTTGTTCTTTTTCTTTCTTTTCTTTTTTTTTTTTCTTTTTTTTTTGTCTTAGAATGCATTGTATCACCAAATCCTTTTTCTCTTTTCAAAATAAACCATTCTCCCTAACTTCAACATTGCCATAATCTTAACTTAAATGCTCTTCAAAATGGGTTAAAATCGGGTTCATTATTCAAACAAAAATTTCATTTCGGCTCAAAAGAGGTTTCAAATACGCGCACACTCACAAGGTGACTTGAAGTGTTTTTGGAATTGTGGTTATACTCAAAGTGCACAAACATTGCCTTGATCATTTATATGCTTCCACGAATTCAAAACAACAAGCAAGATAAAGCATGAATTATAAGTATAAAACAACATTCATCATCAATCCAAAGCATTTAGTATAACATGGAGGTTTCTCACTTTTGTGGTTTTTGGACCTAAATGACACAAGCAATCAAATAAAGTTGTGACAAGAAACAACATTTTCATTTGTACAAAGACAAAAAAGTTCTAATACATTCTAAATTCTAGAACTAGGTGACAATGTACCTTGCCACAACATCATGCTTAAAGTACTATCATAGCCATCTAATCTTGGAGGAATCTTCTTTGATGCACAATCAACACCAACCTAAGTTTCTTCCACAAACATTCCAAAGTTGGAAATATTAATTTCCACAAGCATACCAACATAAAACAATAAAAAGAATATCAACAACTTAAGAGTTGAACATTCATAACTGAAGAATTCAACTCTTAATAACAATAATTAACACAAAAGCATACCAACAATGTAAGTGTTGAGCATTCGTAAACTGAAGAACTCAATACTTAATAACAATAATTAAAACCAAAATATTATTTAAATTAAAAATAGAAAAATTTACTGAAAAACAACATATATTACTAATAATAATAATAATAATACACTGGTGTGAACACACCTACTAAGTCAAAAGTACCACAAAGGGTACAAGTACATCATAATAACCAAAATAATCCAACAAAGTGGATAGAGTACATCAATAAAAACTGAAATAAAAAACAGAATACAAGAAAACTTCACTTTGATGCTTAAAGGAAGTACAAAATCATCATCACAAAAAATCAGTCCTCCTCGGACTCTGAAGCATACACCTCGACCTCCTCCTCCTCTGAACCAGAGCCAGATACCTCTACCTCAGCACCATCACCCTCCTCATCTGCATCATGATCAGCAGCCGCGTCCTCTCCCCCTCCGAAGATTGGCCTGGCCTCAGGCCAACCAACATGTGCAAGGAACTGCTCCCTCGACATCAGAGTATGATCAGTGGCGGGGTCGCGAATCTGCAACTGGAGTACCTACATAGAATCATGTAAATCTAACATGGCGCGCTGAGAAACCACCATCCAATCCCAGTTATATTGGTAGATCTCCTGCTGATAAGGGTAAAAATTCTGTGACCTAGAACCAGAAGCATCTCCACCCCTTGTGTTGGCTTCAGCACCATCACTTGGTGTCTCTCCCATTGTCCCCTTAGGCTTGCAAAATTTGTCGACATAACGATCATCAATAGCCGATGGAATTATGACCTGACGGCGTGCGGGAATATCAACCCCAACACCCGCACACAAAGACATGATTAGACAAGGGAATGCAAGAGGGGGATTCACCCGAGAAGCAGTACCTCCAAGGCCACTATTCACAATTGCCCTTATCTCATCAACAATGATACAGGCCACATTAATCTGAACGTTCGTCAAGATACTGTGGACAAGGTGAGCTAGTGGTGTTGGGATGGTAGAAGAATGCAACTTTGGCTTTATGTTGGTTATCACCAAAAGTAAATTCAGCTGAGCCAAAGGTTGCATGCCTCCCGCCGGTACCTAATAGCCACCCCAGATGGGTTGAGTTCAACAGTTTTCCCGGACGAAGGAGATCTCTGGTCATTTTGGGGATATCTCGGTGAAGGTGTAGATCCCTATGGTAATCATCAATCTCGCTAGCTCTTAAAGGCAGAGGACTTCCAAGAAGAATACTAATGACTCTACGGTCAAATTTAACAACCTTCCCCCCAACTAAGGTTGTCCAACTAAACTGCTCGCCATCTTCCAGAAGGGCGTTCGCATAAAATTCTCGGACAAGCTCTACATTGTAGCTACCAACTGGAGTTATCAGTCGTCCCCATTTTTTTCTTCCAACAGTGCAGCCACAGATCAATAACTCCCTCTGTCACTCAAGTATAACCTCTTTTCCGCTAAAATGCTTCTTTTTTCCAAGGTAAGATACCTTGCTGCTTGTTTGGCACCTCTAAAGCGAGTGTCGTTATTTTGGATTGGCACTTGTCGCGATGTGGTGAATTTTTGCTTTTTAGCTGGATTAGTCTTTGGACCCATCTGCACACAACAACAAGTAAAACAGTAAAATGTAGAAACACAGACATTAGAATTGGTAGCCAAAAGCAAATCACAACTGAAACAACATAAAAAAAATTTCAGCATTCTGTTCTATTCGCTCTAGAGTTCCCAAAGCGAAGGCTGGCGAACATTCGCCCTAGATTCGCAAAGCGAAGGTCTGGCGAATGCTCGCCTAGGTTCGCAAGGCGAATAAAGCAGCAAACCCACGAAAATTCAGAAAACACAGCAGCCAAACAGTCCAACATTAGAGCGTCATTCTCAAAATCATTTCTATTCTAAGGCTTAATCTATATTCAGCATGCATCGACATCTAAACCTTACAACAGAAATTAAACCCTAAATTCATAGATGTCTCTAAGGCAAACCACAACCCTAACAATATCTAACAGAAATTAGCAAGAAAAAGAGATGCAAACTTGAACTTGAGATAGAAATTGGGGAAAAACTTGGGTGAAATTTGAGAAACTAGAGCACGTGAGAGCTTGAGTTCTTGAGAGTGTTTTGTTTGAATGAGAGGGAGGTAAGAGTGGGAGTAGGGTTTTCCCTCTCAATTGTTCAGAAAATGAAATGGGTGTTGGGCCCAAGTGTTGGCCCACCCATAACATTAAAACCCTTTTTTAAACTGAGGTGGCAGCAACACATTTCCCCTGTCTCGCTGGGTTCGCAAAGCGAACTAGCTGGCGAATGCTTGCCCCAGGCTCGCAAAGCGAATACCAGCGAACATGACAAGTTTTGCAAATTTTTTTCTGCCCTGCTGCCACTTCCTAAATCCTTCTAAACATCAAACATTATTAAACAACAAATAAAGCAATAAATACTTACAATGTTGGAGTGCCTCCCAACAAGCGCTTGTTTAACGTCGGCTAAGCTCGACGGTCCAATGCAACCGACACCTCGAAACCAAAAGCACAAGAATTGGCTTCCGAGAAAACGACACTTTACGAACAGAGACCTCAACCATAATCATGTCCGGTCTTCGATCCCCTTTTCTTTAGAAACGACCAATCCCAACATGACTTCATCAAAGCCACCTTCGCATCTTTATTCTTTTCCTTCCACAAAGCCTCTCTTTTCAATTCTTTCTTCTTTTGATTGCTTTCATCTTCTTGCTTTTCATACATCACTCCTTTAAACAATGTGAAACAAGCTTCTTCCTCCTTACCACTATCCTTGATCCGCACCTTCATTATGCCTTCATCAACATCCACCAACATTTTGGCAGTTTTCATGAACGGTCTGCCCAATATAATCGACGTATCCTCGTCCTCATCCATCTCAACAATCACAAAATCAACCGGAAATATGAATTTATCCACTTTTACAAGAACATCCTCCACAACACCATACGGACGAGTTCTTGAGTTATCCGCAAGTTGCAATGTCATGGTTGTTGATTTCACGTTGATATTATCAAGTCTTTTCACCACCGACAAAGGAATTAGATTAATACTAGCACCCACGTCAACCAAAGCTTTGCATTGAAAATCATTACCTATAGTAATAGGTAAAGCTACTCTTCCCGGATCTTACTCTTTCCGCGGAAGCACACTTTGGATGACGACACTACACTCGGCATTAAGATCAATGTTGTCTTTGTCAGTGCACCTCTTTTTTTCATAAGTATGTCTTTCATGAATTTGACATACTTGGGCATTTGTTCAAGAGCCTCATAGAAAGGAACAGTTACTTGCAATCGACTAAACAATTCTAATAATCTTGTGTAATGCCTATCATTTTCTTTTTTAGCAGGAGCAGGAGGATATGGTAATCTTCTTTGTAAAGCTTCCTTTTCAAACTCCTTTCTTTTTTCCTCATTTCTCTTCTTTACTTCTTCCTCATTTTTTTCAACTACAACATTTTCATTATTTTTTTCGACTTCCTCCGACATAATATCATCTTCCTTTTCAACTACCACCTCCTCTTCAACATTTCCACTGATTGTTCTTCCACTTCTTGTGAAAATAGCCTTACAATGCTCCTTCGGATTTGTTTGAGTGGTAGCGGAAAAAGATGGCCCCGATTACTTTTTGGCTAATTGCTTGGCAAGTTGCCCTACTTGAGATTCAAGATTTTTAATCGAAGCTTCCGTACTCTTTGGAGTTGCCATTGATAATTGCATAAATTGTGTGAAATTCCCCTCCATCCTTGAACTTCCACTTTGATTTTGGGGTGGTTGGTAAGGATTTTGTCGAAATCCTTGTTGATTTTGGTAGTTGCTCCTTGGTTGGTAGCCTTGCTGATTTTGGTAAAGTTGTTGAGCATTTTGGTAAGGAGGTCTTCCTTGATAACATTGAGTAGGGTTTCCAGCATAATTGACTTCTTCCACTACCGGAGGACAATACCCTGTAGGATGATCCTCTCTACATAATTCACAACAAGCTACCATCACATTCTTGCTCGGAAGTTCATGCATCTCTTTGAGTTGTTGAGGTAACTTCGACATTTGTTGCGTGAGCAACTCAACCTATTGAGATAACAATTTATTTTGTGCAAGAATTGCATCATTCGTTCCTAACTCTAACACTCTAGCTTTCTTTAGAGAAGAGCCCCGGTTATGGTTCCCTTGATGGTCATTTAGAGCCATCCGGTCAATGATAGAAATAACATCCTCAACACTTTTAGCCATTAACGATCCACCCGCGGTGGCATCCAATAATGTTTTATGCACTAATTGAATACCATTTCTAAAAATGTGGACTTGAGTAAGGTCATCGAAACCGTGCCCTTTACACTTTTTCAACATAGATTTAAATCTCTCCCACGCTTCGTTGAGAGATTTATTTCCACCCTAAGTGAAAATTGATATTCCCATTTTAGCCTCCATGAAACGATTATGTGGAAAAAATTGTTCCAAAATCTTTTCCTCTAGCACGTTCCAATCCGTCATTATTGGCGTAGATTGGTCAAGATACCATTCCTTAGCCTTCCCAATGAGGGAATGCGGGAATAGTCTCTTAAACAGTGATTCTTCTTCAGCTTCGAGTGCACCGATTGCTCCCGCGATCTCATAGAACTTAGTCAAGTGTGTTAAAGGATCCTCGTGATCCATACCAGCAAAAGGATTCTGATATAGAAGCGAGAGGATACCAGTCGTCATTTCTGAATGCCGACCGTTCTGAGCATTACGTGTAAATTGTGCTGTATGTCTCGGACTATTTGTACAAGGAACTGGAGCAGGTGGTGGTGGTGCAACCATGGTTGGTATCGAAGTAGAACTTCCCTCTCGTTCTTGTCTCTCTTTGGCAAGTCGCCTCCTCCGCCTTGTTTTGCTATTCAACTTACGCGCAGTTCTTTCGATATCAGGATAAAAAAGAAGTTGGTCTGCGGGTAACTTCCCACGCATAAAACAGAGCCTGCACACTAAACCAAACAAATCAACAAGCACAATAAAAAGTTAACAAGTTTAAAACTCAATAACTATTGCAATGCTCGCAATATAACAACAATCCCCGGCAACGGCGCCAATTTGTTGAAACAGTATAATCGGAGGTGTTTTTATCGTATCCACAGAGATTGTGTATATTGCTGTCGTTCGATAGTCAAAGCATTTCAAAATTTATAGTAACAAAGATTTGGTTTTTTGTTTCGTAACGTTTACATGAAATTTAGAATTTAACGGTAAAAAGATTGGTTTTAGGGTTTTGGTAAAAACACGTTAAAATTAGATCTCGCTAATCCTTTTCATACATATCCGATTAATCAAACATATGAACTTCGTTTCGATCAATACAATCACGTATCCTCGCAAATAAGTTTATGTCTAAAGCAAATTCGTGAGTATCGTTGTTTAAATCGTTAGATGATGTCTCACGCTAACAATCGAAACAACAACCATTAAGATCAATACAAAGTGAATAATAAATGCCAAATCTAAGTCTAGAGTTTGGTTTTTAAGAGATGAAGATATTAGGTCAAGGTTTGGAAAATCTATGTCTAGAGTGATTCAAATCACAAATATATTATTAAGAACAAACAACTTCATCTATATTGATCATCAACCTTGTTCATATACAAAAGATCAAAAGAAATACATATAAGCAAGATCAACTACATCTAACCTTAACACAAGAGGTGTTTAGCTACTCATTTTCATGGTAGCTTGGATAAGAAGTTTCAAGAGGAGATGAAAGAACATCTGCGTCGAATAATCGAGAACGAATGTGACTTCAACTTCTCTATGTGGAAATTCCCTCTTGGATGATCAAAACTCAGAAAAGTATGTTTTGGTGTGAAAATATCAAGTTATGATCCCAAGAAAACATAAAAATCTATTTATAATACACTTGGAATCTGCTACATTCGCACTGCGAATGAATCATTCACCTAGAGAATGAAGAAAATGGCACCTTAAGTGCCTGCTGAAAGTTAAACCGCCCTTGGCAATTTTCGTGAGTTCGCAAAGCGAACCATTCATTCGCAAAGCGAACCACTCGCCAAAACATTCGCAAAGTGAATTTTGGGTCCTTTTCTCCCTGTTTTGTTCGCTGAGAGCTTCGCCAATGTTCGCAAATTGAACATTCGCTGGGGACATCGCCAGGGTTCGCAAAGCGAACCTGCTGTTGTTTTCCACTTTCCTTGGAAGCTTGCATCAATTCCTTGTGTCTTCTATCTTTGATGAATTAGTGCACTTTCCTGCACAAAAGCACACAAATTACAAGCACCAACGGTATAAATATAATGCATGAAGAACAACAATAATTCCATACAAAAATCCATAATTAAGACATGAAAGTAATGAAAAATGCCAAGTATCAAGTATAAATATATAGCATGTTTGACATCTAACAGGAATCAAACCCCCGCTTGTTTAAACCCCGAGTTAGAACATTCGGAGAGCATCTTTTCCCTGGAGACAGTCAGGGGAGTGTAATCATGGAAATGGCCGGAGGACCCTTTGTTGTCCCGGGTTTCCCGAGGACGGTCTTCGTGCCTCCTCTCCCCTCGACGGGATGTCGAAGGTTCATCGCTTTTGGAGGCCCAGGCATTTTCTTGATGGCGTGAGGCCCGGGCAGAGCTGGCCACCTCTTTCTCCTCATACCGAATATATGCATGCGCCTTGAGGAGGAAGGCGTCCAGGCTCCTTTGAGGTGCAAGGCCAACAGCTTTGGAAAATTCTGAATGGGGGCAAAGTCCTCATTTGAGCAGGATCTTCTTCATGTCATCGGTGGTAGGGACTTTCACCGCTTATTTATTAAACCTCTTAATATATGCCCGGAGAGGCTCATCCTTCCCTTGAATTATAGCCTCAAGGGAGGCTTCGGTCTTTGGATGGTGGCGTGATGCCGTAAAGTGTCTGGAAAACATTCTTCCCAGCTGTTTCCACGAGGTGATGGACTCCTCGGCCAGTTGTTTGTACCAGATCATTGCTCCTTTCCGGAATGTGGTAGGGAACAGACGGCACTTGATGGTGCCCCGGACACCACGATAGTCGAGCAGCGCATCGATATTTTCGATGTGCTCGTCTGGTTCTGTTGTTCCGTCGTAAGTGCCCAAAGACGCTGGTTTCTCCAAGCCCTTGGGGAGGCGCGTAGCAAGGATCTCCTAAGACAACGGTCTGTGGGGCTCATCGTCGCTGCTGGAACTAGTCCAGGAAGGGGAGCGGATGCTTCGCTCAGGCACAAGGCGGCGACTTCTGTGGGAAGACGGTGTTCGTACCCGGTCCTTCGATCTGACCGGGGGTGAACGTTGGTCTCTCTGGGTTCTCTTGTTGCCCGGGGAATATTGGTTTCGCAGGGAATGTGGTCACGCTTTCGGATGGCATGGGACTTTGGTTCCTGGCGCACCCGACGATCGCCTTCCCGTCGGGGATGTGGACTTTTGGATTGTCGGCAATCTTTCCTCGGCTGAGGGGATCTTGGTCGGGCAGACTCTTCCAATGCCCCAGTCCTCTCGTTTTGTTGGAGGATCAAGAGGTCTGTCTTGTTGATTGCTTCAAGGAAGACCACCACGGCCGGGTCGGCGTTGGGTGGAGCTGGAACGGGCTGGAGGGCCAGTAGGGGCTGGTTTTCAACACGTTCAGTACTAGGCATGGCAAGAAAACCCAGGACCGCCCGAGCCCGGCCCGAAATTAGCAGGGGAAACCCGATTTTATTGGGTGCGGGTGCGGGGGCGGGTAAAACCCGGTTTGTAATTGCAGGTGCGGGTGCGGGGGCGGGGGGATACAACTACCCTCCCGCACTCGCCCCCGCTCCCGCCCAGTCTTATAATATTTACTTTAATACCCATATTTAAATTATTTTATATCACATTTATTCACTTTTGAAGAAGTAATTAAAAATTCTCATTAGTCATTTCTCACCATTCACTCAAACTCACATCTTTAGAAATAAGTTTATTATTAAAATGGTTAAGTTTTTAATAAAATTGTTAAATTTTATTACTATTTAAAAAAAATATTTTTTGCGGGTGAGGGCGGGTGCGGGTGCGGGCAAACCCGTTTCTATCGGGGGCGGGTCTGGGTGGTAAATTTTCACCCCCGACTGGGTTTGGGGGCGGGGGCGGGTCTATAACAGGGAGGCGGGTGCGGGTGCGGGGCTAGCTAAACCCGCCCCGACCCGCCTCGTTTCCAAGCCTAGTCAGTACGAGTAGGGGAGGGAGACGCAGTAGCTCCGTCTCTCAGACGACGGGCGTCTCCTCTAAGGAAGGATGTAGATCCGTCAGCGTCAGTTTTTTTGGCGAGGAGAAAAGCAGGATTACGAGCATCTTGGACTTGATCATGGAAAGCCATGATCAAAATCTTGGACAGAGAGCTGTTTTGGTCTTGAAGCTAAGATGGATGTTAAGACGGGGATAACAAGGTTCCCACAGACCGCGCCATTAATCTTGAAGGATGATCAGAACCTGAAGTGAGCCAAAGAAAACGTCTGTGATGCTGGGTGCGTGAGATGAGAAGGGGGTGTACCTGCAAGGCACTCCGATGCTAAAGTAAGAATCGGGAGAGGAAAACGGAAAGTACAAAAGTATGAGTTTCTTAGGATGATTTAGAATACCTGACCCTCTCAGATGAGAGGGTTTTTATAATGCCCCCAACGCGTGGCCAACGGTCCTTATTTTTGGGGTGAAATAATCGTTTTTCGAAGAATAGGTGAAATTCTGGTATCAGACGTGTGCTGTTAAGGTGCGATGTCACAACAACACACTCTGCACAATGGACAAATTAAACAGCAGAAAAACACACCAAATTGTTCACCCAGTTCGGTCTAACTACCTACGTCTGGGGGCTACCAAGCCAGGGATGAAATTCACTACTTGTAAAATTAATTTACAGACCCAACAACCCAGTTGACAATCTCCTAAACTTAATTCCTACTAGTGACTTTCTACCTAAGAAACCACTTAGATATGAGAACACTACTCAATCCCTAAAACACTCAAAGAAGAACCTCTTTGAGAAACCTTGATCCTGCTTCACAGATTTGATCAAGTTACACATCTCTCTATCGCTTCACAACTTCTAAGAGAGGACAAAATACAACTCACCAATTCAACCTAGAATGGTGTATACAAAACTCGTACAAAATACTCAAGACACTCAACCTATGCTCTTGATCTTCTCTCTATATTTATGTACCTTTTTCCTTTGGTCTTGTGCGCTTTAAATAGCAACCTGAATTGGACTTGGACCTGCTACAAAATCTCACCCGATTTGTTATTTAAACTTGAATATTTAAAACAGATTTTCTCCTAAAATATTTTTAAATCTTCAACCTTTTAAATCTCCTACAAATTTGCACCAGATCTCCTTTGCAGCAGAAAATATCTATCCCAAGATATTCACATCTAATGAGACAGCTTGCTCTCCACAATTCCAGCTAACACGCAACCCTAATAACATCACAACCTGATGTTATTAATTCTGCAGATCTAATGTCACAACATCGCCATGTGACATCAGACATCCAACTTCAGCAATTTAAATACTTAACACAACCCAGTGTTAAGACTCAATGTTGCAACATCAGCACCTTGACATCAACATTGAACATACTTTGTTTTACCAAAATTCCAGCCAATCCAAGAACTAACAATCTCCCCCTTTGGCTAATTTTGGCTAAAACAATCTCTGTACTCTGCACCTTCAGAGACACCTTCAGAGACTTCAGCAGCGAAAAAACTTCAATCAATGATTTTGAAACTTCAAGCAGCAGCATCTTTAATAAAGACTTCACAAAACTCTGCTGCAGCAACAAAGCAGCTACATTCTTCAAACATTCGAGCAGCTGCACATATTTCATTATTAGCAGCAATTAGCACTCCCCCTCAATGCAACAACCAGCATAGCAGCTGTTCAGCAATTACTCCCCCTTAATTTCTGCACTTCTTAACTATAACATCAACAATCAGCTGCATATTTCTTGACTTCAATCCTTAGCAGCAACAATCAACTCTTGACACTGACCTTTGTACTCTTTGATACTCTAGGCTCTCTTGGCTATTTCTCCCCCTTTTTAGCCACAATTGGACAAACCTCAACAAGTTAAATCTCCTATGACACCCTGTACAAAACCATACTTCTTCTGTCAGCAATATCCACATTTTGAAAATCCAGACATATTCTTCATCCATCCAGTTATGAAGGCTTCACACAATCATCCACAAGATCTGAAGCACACACACAATGCCTTCCACTGAACTCAATAACACACACCAAGACAAGTGTACAATCTATTCAAGGCCATGATTCAATCTTGTCTTCAGACATCTCCTCAGAAGCATGTGCGGACAAGATTCAAACAATTTGCTTCATATGACTAGAACCATTCAAGGCCACACCAAAACACGAAACAACAACCTAATGTCATAACATGCTATCTGACATTATATCCTCATAAGAGGCAACCAATCTCCACAAGCTTGATCAGCATGCAATCTTCACAATAAATGCACCTTTGCTGCAAAATCCATAAACAAGTACTCCCCCTGTCATGATTAACAAATGCTCTAGATGGAGATGAACATTTGAGCACATTTTCTGAGTACATGCATTTTGGTACCACAATCCCTTTCTCCAAAGGCTATCATACAATTCATCTTCACCATCCAAGGCAAACCTTCTACTTCATCATTCTCCCGTATGACTATGTAGATGCTCCTTAGATATAATGTAAGCACTAAGCTTCAGATCCAGAACAAAGACATCCTTCACCAAGGATACTCTTGACACTCTTGACACCACGGTATTACATATGCTCCACTATCAGCAAAATAATCCAAACTCAACACTGTGTCACAAACTCCACAAATTCTCAGCTTACTTATAAGCTTTACTGAGATCCAGCCTCTTCAAGAGATCACAATTCCTCTATCCTTGCATCCACCAGTAGTTGTTGAAACTGGTGAAGTCTTCAAATACAGTAGCCATGCTTTTCCAGAACAAACTACTAAACACATGACCATAATCTCCACCTCTTCTAACCAAAAATGCTAGAGCATCTAACTCCACATATCCAATCTTAATCATCTTCCAGATAGAACCACCAGCAAACATGATGCTATAACGTCTTTTGGGACATCAGCTTCTCATCACCATTCAAAGGACTCATTGCACAAAGAAGTCCTTCAAGAAGCTCCCAATAAAACACAGTCAGAGCAACTTATTCATACACACCTGAATACCATAAGTTCCCACACCCTCTCTGAACCATATCCTAGCAAACTCAACCATATCCAGAGTATCTATACCAAATTCTTTTTCCTGAACATACTTCCACCATTTTATGAAAAGCACATGAATGTTATCTAGTATGGCCTTTTGAATTTTCTCAGAAGTTCTAACAACAATGGCTTCCTTCATTTGAGAGATATCCTGGACATTATCATCAGACTTATATCTGATCTTCCTATTTCTGGAAGAGATGAACACTTTACTCCTGGATTTTGTAGTACCATCCACATAGATCTTCTGCTTATCAGTTCTCGTCTTTGGAGGTGACTCAATAGCTTTCCTCTTCCTTGATTTCAGTCGTTTAGCAACCCCAGGAACCACTTTTGCAATTAGTTCATCATCACTCTTCTTTATTTTAAGGCTAGAAGTACCTTTCTTGACTTGAGATGTTTTAACATCAGCTCTAGCATCTGCATCTTCCAACCTAAGGATTGTCAACTTGTGAAATTTTTCTTCTGAACTATAGGAGTCACTAGTCAGGTTGTCATCTTTCTTGGCCTTGCAAGTATTCAGCTCCCAACACTTCTTAAGGTCACAACTTTTGATCCTTCCATCAGCATTGTTGACTCCTTCATCTTGCTCACATAACTGACTACTCATGTTGGCTTTTAACACATCATCCAACTTAGGAGTAACAACACCATAAGTCATTAACCCAAATTGACTTTTCACCATACTTTCACACTTGATGTCACCATCTGATGTTACAACATCAACCTTAACATCACTAGATAAGCTGTCCACTTGAGGTATCCACTGATAGCAATTATCTTTAGATCTTACTCCCTTCATCACTACCTCATTCTGCTCATCAGCTACCACACATTCATCTTTGGTGTAGCTTACCTTGTAGCCTTCATCACAAAGTTGACTTATGCTAATTAAATTAGCACTCAACCCTTGAACAAGGAGCACATTATCAAGAGTAAGACCATCATGATTCTTCACTCTTCCAACTCCTTCTACTACTCCTTTTTCACCATTGCCAAAAATAACATCATTTGCATGGCAAGGATTGAACTCTACCAAATGCTTCTTGGATCCAGTCATGTGCTTTGAACATCCACTGTCAAAGTACCATGCATCCATAGCAAAATGTCCATCTGATGTGTGAGCCAATAGACATGTGACCTGAGCTTTAGGAACCCATTGTTTTACTACTTTGGGCCTGACCTCCTTCTGTCTGGGTTGAGGAGCAGAATTTGGATAACCATGGAGCTTGAAGCAAGAGAACTGCATATGTCTAAATCTGCCACAGTAGAAGCATCTAACTCTGTCATCTCTAAAGTGGTTAAACCTTCTGCCACCATGATGATGATGTCGCTGGTGCTGCCATCCATAGTGTTGATTTCTTCTTCTATGATAAGGCTGCTGTCTTCTACTACCATAGTTTAACTGTCTTCTATGGTAAGGATACTGTCTTTTGAACTGTCTCCTATGGTGATGAGGCTTCCTTCTTCCATAGTAATGAGGCACAACATTGTTGAATCCATATTCATACATGTTCCCCTGTTGTTGATGAACCATGTTCTGATTGAACCTAGCAGCCTTCATGCTCTTGTGATATTGAGGTGGCATATACTGACTAGCTCCCTGAGACTGCACCTTCTTATGATGATGAGCATTCTTCTTCTCAACATTCTGAGGCTGTGGATGAGTAACCTTCTTAGGTGTAGAATCATGTCTCTTTGTTTGATGCTGAGACATTGGTTGGGACATCTCCTTCTTTGTTCCTGAAGTGCTAGCTTCTGTAGAGTCCTTTTCCTCAACCACATATCCTATACCTGATTTATCTCCAGCAACTTTCTCTGACTGAAGAATCTTATCAAGAGTGGTTGTACCACTGTTCATCATCCTAACAGATTTTGTTATCTGATCAAGTTGAGATGTAACTAGTATAACTTCATTTTCCAGATCAGCTTTTACATTCTCAAGCTGAGCAATCTGTTGCTTGTGACACTTATTTTCTTGACAAATCTCAGCACTTTTTAAACACAGCTCTTGATAAGTAGATTCTAACTCCTCAACACTATCATCATCAGAAACAACAGTTCCTGTTAAGGCTCTAACATGCCTGGCTGACTCACCTTCACTTTCACTATCAGATTCAGACCAGGAAACTGACATGCCCTTCTTCTGCTTCTTCAAGAATGTGGGACATTCTTTCTTGACATGTCCATACCCTTCACATTCAAAGCACTAAACACCTCTATCCTGGGCAGTCTTCTCTTCATCTTTCTCTTTTGACTTGCTGGTGTCAGAAGATATGTTCTTGACATTAGGCCTGGTGTTATTGTTCATCCTTTTGAACACTTTGTTGAACTGTCTTCCCAACATAACTATGGCCTGAGATAGATCCTCATGGGATTCTGAACTCTTTCCTTTTTCTTCTTGATCATTTGACACCAAGGCTATACTCTTTGGCTTCTTTTCTGGTTCTTCCTCATTCAACCCAAGCTCAAAAGTTTGAAGAGATCCAATGAGCTCATCAACTCTCATCTTGCTGATGTCTTGTGATTCTTCAATGGCAGTAACCTTCATCTTATACTTTTTAGGGAGGGACCTAAGGATCTTCCTTACAAGCTTTTCATCTGACATTTTCTCACCAAGAGCACTGGATGCATTAGCCAGCTCAAGAACACTCATGTGGAAGTCATGAATAGTATCATCTTCCTTCATCTTCAGGCCTTCAAATTTTGATGTTAAAAGCTGAAGTCTTGACATCTTAACTCTAGATGTACCCTCATGAGTGGCCTTCAAAATATCCCATGCTTCCTTAGCAACCTCACAGGTATTAATTAACCTGAAAATATTCTTATTCACTCCATTGAAGATTGCATTTAGAGCTTTGGAATTTCCAAGGGCGAGCTCATCTTCCTCCTTGGTCCACTCTTCTTCTGGCTTTGGCTTAGAGGTGCCTTCTTTATCTTTGCCAGCATCATCCTTCTCACACATGACAGGAGCTTTCCACTCTTTAATAACAGCCTTCCAAGCCCTACTGTCCAAGGATTTTAAGAAAGTGGTCATCCTTGGTTTCCAATAGTCATAATTGGATCCATCCAAAATAGGGGGTCTGTTGACGAATCCTCCAACTTCTTTGTCCATCTTTACACCAGAAAGTAACTTCCCTAGATCTCACCCAGAGACAGACAGGATGCCTGCTCTGATACCAATTGAAATTCTGGTATCAGACGTGTGATGTTAAGGTGCGATGTCACAATAACACACTCTGTACAATGGACAAATTAAACAGCAGAAAAACACACCAAATTGTTCACCCAGTTCGGTCTAACTACCTACGTCTAGGGGCTACCAAACCAGGGATGAAATTCACTACTTGTAGAATTAATTTACAGACCCAACAACCCAGTTGACAATCTCCTAAACTTAATTCCTACTAGTGACTTTCTACCTAAGAAACCACTTAGATATGAGAACACTACTCAATCCCTAAAACACTCAAAGAACAACCTCTTTGAGAAACCTTGATCATGCTTCACAGCTTTGATCAAGTTACACACCTCTCTATCGCTTCACAGCTTCTAAGAGAGGACATAATACAACTCACCAATTCAACCTAGAATGGTGTATACAAAACTCATACAAAATACTCAAGACACTCAGCCTATGCTCTTGATCTTCTCTCTGTATTTTTGTACCTTTTTCCTTTGGTCTTGTGCGCTTTAAATAGCAACCTGAATTGGACTTAGACCTGCTACAAAATCTCGCCCGATTTGTTATTTAAAACTGAATATTTAAAACAGATTCTCTCCTAAAATCTTTTTAAATCTTCAACCTTTTAAATCTCCTACAAATCTGCACCAGATCTCCTTTGCAGCAGAAAATATCTATCCCAAGATATTCGCATCCAATGAGACAACTTGCTCTCCACAATTCCAGCTAACACGCAACCCTAATAACATCACAAGATGATGTTATTAATTCTGCAGATCTAATGTCACAACATCGCCATGTGACATCAGACATCCAACTTCAGCAATTTAAATACTTAACATTGCCCAGTGTTAAGACTCAATGTTGCAACATCAGCACCTTGACATCAACATTGAACATACTTTATTTTACCAAAATTCCAGCCAATCCAAGAACTAACAATCTCCCCCTTTGGCTAATTTTGGCTAAAACAATCTCTGTACTCGGCACCTTCAGAGACACCTTCAGAGACTTCAGCAGCGGAAAAACTTCAATCAATGATTTTGAAACTTCAAGCAGCAGCATCTTTAATAAAGACTTCACAAAACTCTGCTGCAGCAACAAAGCAGCTATATTCTTCAAACATTCGAGCAGCTGCACATATTTCATTATTAGCAGCAATTAGCACTCCCCCTCAATGCAACAACCAGCATAACAGCTGTTCAGCAATTACTCCCCCTTAATTTCTGCACTTCTTAACTATAACATCAACAATCAGCTGCATATTTCTTGACTTCATTCCTTAGCAGCAACGATCAACTCTTGGCACTGACCTTTGTACTCTTTGATACTCTAGGCTCTCTTGGCTATTTCTCCCCCTTTTTAGCCACAATTGGACAAACCTCAACAAGTTAAATCTCCTATGACACCCTGTACAAAACCATACTTCTTCTGTCAGCAATATCCACATTTTGAAAATCCAGACATATTCTTCATCCATCCAGTTATGAAGGCTTCACACAATCATCCACAAGATCTGAAGCACACACACAATGCCTTCCACTGAACTCAATAACACACACCAAGACAAGTGTACAATCTATTCAAGGCCATGATTCAATCTTGTCTTCAGACATCTCCTCAGAAGCATGTGCGGACAAGATTCAAACAATTTGCTTCATATGACTAGAACCATTCAAGGCCACACCAAAACACGAAACAACAACCTAATGTCATAACATGCTATCTGACATTATATCCTCATAAGAGGCAACCAATCTCCACAAGCTTGATCAGCATGCAATCTTCACCATAAATGCACCTTTGCTGCAAAATCCATAGACAAGTACTCCCCCTGTCATGATTAACAAATGCTCTAGATGGAGATGAACATTTGAGCACATTTTCTGAGTACATGCATTTTGGTACCACAGTCCCTTTCTCCAAAGGCTATCATACAATTCATCTTCACCATCCAAGGAAAACCTTCTACTTCATCATTCTCCCGTATGACTATGTAGATGCTCCTTAGATATAATGTAAGCACTAAGCTTCAGATCCAGAACAAAGACATCCTTCACCAAGGATACTCTTGACACTCTTGACACCAGGGTATTACATATGCTCCACTATCAGCAAAATAATCCAAACTCAACACTGTGTCACAAAATCCATAAATTCTCAGCTTACTTATAAGCTTTACTGAGATCCAGTCTCTTCAAGAGATCACAATTCCTCTATCCTTACATCCACCAGTAGTTGTTGAAGCTGGTGAAGTCTTCAAAGACAGTAGCCATGCTTTGCCAGAACAAACTACTAAACACATGACCATAATCTCCACCTCTTTTAACAAAAAATGCTAGAGCATCCAACTCCACATATCCAATCTTAATCATCTTCCAGATATAACCACCAGCAAACATGATGCTATAACGTCTTTTGGGACATCGGCTTCTCATCACCATTCAAAGGACTCATTGCACAAATAAGTCCTTCAAGAAGCTCCCAATAAAACACAGTCAGAGCAACTTATTCATACACAACTGAATACCATAAGTTCCCACACCCTCTCTGAACCATATCCTAGCAAACTCAACCATATCCAGAGTATCTATACCAAATTCTTTTTCCAGAACATACTTCCACCATTTTATGAAAAGCACAGGAATGTTATCTAGTATGGCCTTTTGAATTTTCTCAGAAGTTCTAACAACAATGGCTTCCTTCATTTGAGAGATATCCTGGACATTATCATCAGACTTATCTCTAATCTTCCTATTTCTGGAAGAGATGAACACTTTACTCCTGGATTTTGTAGTACCATCCACATAGATCTTCTGCTTATCAGTTCTCATCTTTGGAGGTGACTCAATAGCTTTCCTCTTCCTTAATTTCAGTCGTTTAGCAACCCCAGGAACCACTTTTGCAATTAGTTCATCATCACACTTCTTTATTTTAAGGCTAGAAGTACCTTTCTTGACTTGAGATGTTTTAACATCAGCTCTAGCATCTGCATCTTCCAACCTAAGGATTGTCAACTTGTGAAATTGGGCCGTTCTGGGAGCATAAGTGGATTGGGCCATGCCTAGTCATTGGTCCAGTCTAGAATAAAATATATTTAAAAAGTAAATTTTTTCTTATAAATACTCCCTCAGTTCCTTTTTAAGTGTCACTTTTTAATTTTTTACACATACCAAGAAAGCTAATCAATATTGTTATTTTACATAAAATAATTTTTCTTTTACCTATAATACCCCTAATTATTTATTACATTTATTTTACTTTCTCTCTGTGTGTGTGTGTGTGTGTGTGTGTAATAATTATCTAGGGGTAATTTTGACAAAAATGCATTTAATACTACCTTAATTTGCTAGTTTTGGGTTGGATTCACTCCATTTTCTCCATGTTTCTCCATGTTCAAAATATATATCTCTCTCATCTAAATATTTATCTTTTTTTGTTCTAAGTTTCAACTAAAATGCCTTGCGTCATATACGACTGGTTTTTACCAGATACACAATTGAATTTTATACTAGATATTACGAGTGATATTTATATCATATTTGACTGATCTTTGAACCATCAAAAAGTGTATTTCTCGATCGATTATCTGTCGTGCAAGTAGTAACGGTCATGTTTTTGTGAAGTAGATGTTCTTCATCTATCTTAGCTTGGTTTTGATAAAGATAAAAGGTTATCATACAAAAAAATCAAAGAATAAGATTGAATCAAGTATCAAAATTGCATATGATTTAGAAATCAAATGATTGAATCATGAAGATTAAGGTACAATGGTAATTTATATGTATATAAGTTTTAGGTACTCAGTATCTTTTCATCTAAACCATTTTATATTTCCTAAATATTCATGCATGATTGTCATTCAAAACACAACTGTTAAAAGAAAAAATGTCAAGTTTTTAAGGGAGTAAATTGATTTACTTAATAGGTGGATAGATTGATGTGATGTCTATTTGACAAACTGATTTTTGTAAGTTATGTCGTTTCTAAACCCTTACAATCTTACTATTTTTGAAACAACACATTGGTTCGTAAACTGTGATTCTAAACTATTTTCGATGATCATGGAACTTTTCCAAAATATTGAATCAAATCAAAGAGGCATAATGAGATGTATTTAAGTCAAAATACATTATTTTTCTAAAACAACACATTGATTAAACCGTGGAAGTTTGGAACCCCCACAATTTGCATAGTTTTTTAAACAACATACTATTTTGAAAAATATGAACCATTGTGATTCAAATCATTTTCAATGATCATGAAACATTTCTAAAATATTGCATCAAATTAAAGAGGCATAGTGAGATGTATTTGAGTCAAAACACATCAGTTTTTTCAATTACTTCTTTCATACATCATTTTTCATATAATTTGATCGGATCTGATCAGACTGGATCGTCGTGGCCTTCCTGAAGGGCAGATGATGATGCTTGTAGGAGAGGAAGGGAGTGTACCTGCAGGGTACTCCGATGCCAAAGTAAGTGTTTGGACAAAGAGAAAGCAAGTACAAGAGTTTTTTAAGTATTGGATATTGAATACCTGCCCCTCTCATAAGAGAGGGTGTTTATAGAAGAAACCCCCAGCGCGGGACCAAGGTCTCCCATGTGGCCGAAATATCTGGTCGAACAATGGGAGACTTCCAGGTGGAGGGCAAGGCGCATGGCCCTTTGACCTGGTTTAATTGTTTCTGAGATATTCGGGGAGGCAGTTGGTCGCGTGAACTGCCAAGCGAGTGAGGGGGACATGCCCAATGGCTAGTTCTGTCCAATGACTAATTTCTGCCCAAAGGCTAGTTTCTAGCTGTTGGTCCTGGCCAATAGCTGGACTGGATTGGGCCTTGTTGAGCTGGGGGCAAAGCGTCTGCCCAATCCAGAACAGGAGCTCCCCAAGTCTTTGCTCTAGGGAAGAGTCATGATTTAAGGTAGCCATGTGGACAGTTACCTTTGAGCGACAGCGTTCGGGGACATGTCCCTCGCCCTTGCTAATACCTAGGTGGTTGGCGTCGGTGTTTTAACCTGCCCGTCAGCCTTTAGCATGCGAGGGGCACGCTTGCAAAAAGGTTGTTTTATGTCGACCAGGCTTTAGGAAGGGTGCCCGCCGAAGTGGCATTTTTTGTCGAGGAGCTTTGACGAAGGCGTGCGTTGCATTTGTTGTTGACGAGGCGTGCTCGCGGGATAGCAAAAGACTTGGTGCATGTAACGCCTATCCTTAGGCTATGATGGCCTTTACGCTTCCCAAGCGAGGAAGTGCTTATAAAAGAGGGGGGAGAGTATTCATTTGAACACTTCGCTCAAATTTGTCTCTCCAACCCTTTTGCTCTGCAACTTGTCTTCTCATCGGAGCTCCTTTTCGCCGCCGTCGATCTTCATCGTCTCCGCCTAGACCTTCATCTTCAACCTCCAGACCCAAGTAAGTTCTTCATATTTTTCTGCAATTTCCATGGGGTTCTTCATTTTCTGGAGGTATTTATGAATTTTCCGGTAACCCATGAATTCTTCGGTTGAAGATTCATGTGTTCTTTGATGAACGCATAAATTTCTGGGAGATTCGTGATGAAAGTGAAGAACATGAAGAATATAGGATGAATGTTTATGATCATTAGTGTAGATCCTCCTAGGTTCTAGTTAGGAATAATTTTAGGTTTGTAGTCGGGCATTAGGCCTGTTCGACACGAAGCTCTGACTTTTGTGCGGCGAGCTTAATTCGTTGAGTAAGCTCAAGTCTTCTTGCTAAGTTGCTGAGACTTGTCCCCGTCGTAGGGGACGGCGGAGTCATCGTATCTTATCGCTGTCGATGTGGGCTCGAGGTTGTCCCCGACTTCTTCCTCACCCTATCATTTGATTAGTGGTGGAAGGGTGGATTTGATCTTAGTCGTCTGTTGAACCCTAATTTTTGCCCCTAAGATTTCGCACATTTCATTTGCATCTTAAACCACAAACAAGATCACAATCCGTGTTTCTCCTGAGCACCTGTGTGATTCTCATTTGCTTTATTTGATTATGTTTACTAACCTCTAACCAAAATACCAAAAAAATTACTGTACTTTCTCTTTCTGTGTGTTGTGCAGGTTTGTCAAAGACAATGAAGTGATTTCAAGTCAAATGTGACTGTTTCCAATTCAGATGGATGTTTGACCTAATCTTGGTCAAACTATCAAGCAATTGCTTCAAATGCAATTTGTCTGTTCCATTGGGCTATCTCTCAAGCAGTGACTGTCAAATGGTTACGTGAAAATGTCCATCAAGTTCATATGAGTTCACCAGTCCAGATTGTGTTCATCTGTGGATTTATTTTCCCAGATAACTAGTTCAGACAAGTTCAAACAGATTCAAATGGTCGTTGTTCAGTTGTGGTTTGTTCAATAGTAGCTATGTTGCACATTTTCATCAAAGGCTTGCGAAAGAATCAAGATTGGTTTTGGGCTAAAAATAAAGATTTGGTATCCATGATCTATTTCCATATCCATCATTCTAAACTATTTACCCTTTTTTTTTAACAAAATCTAATTATCCATTTTTCTAAACCAAGTTCATATTCAAATTTCATTTCTAATATCCATTTTAATAACCATTTTTAATCTAAATCCAATTCATTAGATCCATATCCAATTCCATTAGTCAATATCCAAATATCCATATTACTCTCCATTACCCATATTTCTAAATCCATTTTTTTCCAGTTATATTTTACTACCATTTTACTATCACGACCATTTTCCAACTATTCATTTCTCTTAACAAATTTTCCAATTTTTATTTCATATCCATTTAAATTCTTAATACCCATTTCCCCCCCAATATCCAATATTCATTTTAATACCTTTCATTAACATTTTCTTTACAAAAAAATCAATTCTAAAAATACCAAAGTCCATTTACATCTTGAAGCCCACATGGAGAAAGAAAATTGAAAAAAAGCAACTCATGCCATGATTCAAAACCCACGGCCCATTTCATGCTACATACTACATGCTACTTCAAACCAAGTCTTCTTGAAGTCAACTTCAGCTGCTACACGCCCAGCTCACATGAGTTACTTCACTACTTCAAGCTTCACTAATACAATCCTTCAAAACAACGAAACAAGCAATGCCACAAGCAATCCTACACAAGCTGTTACGCAAAGCTACAAGCTACAACCCAGCCGTTACACAAGCTAATGCAAGAAAGCCACTCCTTGAAACTATTAGAAGCCAATGAGTCGACTATTGCACATGATGGAAGGCGAAAGAACGAGCTTCAAAACGAAAACAACATCAAAACTACATGAACTTCGCAAAACGCAGTGCATCAATTCAAAACGGCAGCAATCCAAATGAGAAACGCAGCAACAAACTCACCTCATTTCCTTATAAATAAAGCCTCCATTTCACTCTAATTCTCAAGCTTGGACAACCCCTTGAATTGCTGCAAAAAAAATCTCTACCATCTTCAAGCTTCAATTCATCTTCAAATTTCCAATTCAACTTTAACCTTCATACTCCAAGTTTCACAATTCTTCCAAAAACCAAACACAATTTTCAACCAAATTTCTTCTTAAACCTTCAATCACTTTTGTCCTCAATTCATCATCACCGTGATTCGTCTTCAACACTCAAACATCAACAACAACAACTTCATTTTCGATTCAACAACAACAATATACATCCAAAAAAAAAGAAGAAGAAGATTCAAGTTGCAACTCACCATTTTTGGAGGTATTGAAGTTTTCCGTCGAGCATTTGCGGTTAAAATTCGAATTATCTAAGCGCCGTTACAAGAAATTGAAGATATATTTGGAATCTACTCTTGATTTCGATCGTTTCCGTCACAATTTCACATCCCACCGTTTCGATTTATTTGAGTCGAGTTTTGGTGGCTATGGTGTTGTACTGTACCGCCGGCGTGTGAGAAAGAAGAAGATAATGTCTTCTTTATTTTGCATTCTGATCCTCCCTTTTTATTTTTTTTTCTTTAATTGTTTTTTTCATTTTTGTTTTTTTTCTTTCAAAAAGAACTTGGGCCTAGCCCGTTAGATTCTACACCACCACCACCATTTCTTTTTAACCTCTCTTTTTTTTTTTAATTTCTTTTTTTTAGTTAAAAGAATATTTTCACTATTTCTTGTTTTTTTTTTCTTTTAATGTTTCTTTTTATAGACTTAATTTTTAATAAAGATCTTGGTATTTTGTTTTCTTGAAAAAATCATAAAAAAATATATAATGTGATTTCATTTTAATCTTGATTTTATTTTTGAATTTTTCTTTGGATTCTTTGTTGTTGGTTGTGTGGATCATAACTTGTTAGATCTATTTTTCTTCATCTCTTTTCTTTTTGATCGATGAAAGTCTAATGGATCTTGGAATTCCTTTGTTGAATTTTGATCAAGACTAGATCGTTACCATTTTTCTTTTCGTGCGGTATTGCTTTCGGATGACGATTTACATATCGTTCATCTAGCATGCATTAGCACAAAGATCTATTGACCGACCTCATTTGTAGGGTAATTACTCTGTAAATTACTCGGTGATTGCTTAACATAGCATAACATATGTCCCTTATCGGAAAACAATAAAAAATTATTGATTATTTGTCTTTTGGTTCAACACTTATGAGACTTGTTGTTAGGAGGCTTTGCTCTTATCAATCCTCTAATGAGTTCTCATTAACCTTGACCTAAATGCAATTATTCAATTATTATTGATCACTTACTCTAACAACTAATTACTAATTACTAACTTCTAACTTCTTTACAATTCCTTCTCGCTCCCTATCTCTCTTTTACTTTTATCCTCCATTATTATCATTTCATATCATGTTTATGCTTCCTCAATATTTCCTTTGTCAGTTGGACATATGTTTATGCTTCTGCAATTTTTCCTTTGTCCGTTGAACACATGTTTATGCTTCTGCCTTTTTCTCTTTGTCCACTTGGACCAAAAACATTAATACAGGACAAAACCTCTAAAAAACTTGTGCTTCTAATCCTGGACTTTGGTTACTATCCTTTGCAATGGACGTGGAGTTTTGCACCTAGACCTAGGACTTCAATTCTATTCTTGGATCCTTGTACTTAGAACTAGGGATTTTTCCGTTTTCTTTGGAATTATGGTTCGAAGACTTTGGACTTCAATGCTATTCTTGGAACCTTGGACTTAGAACTAGGACCTTTTCTTTTTGCTTTAGAATTATGGTTCGAAGACTTTGAAGACTTGTGCTTTGCCTTGGTTTATGGTGAAGATATCTACCTTTGTGGTTAGATCTTTCTTATCCTTAGCTTTTACTTTGTGCTTTAGGATAGTCAGTTCTTCTCCTCCCCATTCTTCAATTTTCAAAACTCTCTCTCTATTTTTTTCAAAACTTTCTTGTTTACAAACTTTCACCTCTTTCATAATCAAACCTTGACTTTGTCAAGTGATTTTAACTCTTTTCCTTTCATTTCTTAACAAATGCTAAACTACATAAGCATATTGACACCTTTTTCAAAAGACTTTAAAAAACATCAAACTCATCACTCTCTTTTTGTGCCCTCGTGCACTTTTTCCTTTAACTTTTTCATAAGTTTAGACATGATTCATTTCTTTAAGCGGAATTATTCGCTTGGAAATGGCGACTTGTCTTTACATTTTAAAATCAACCAAAACAAACCAATTTCATTCTTTGTACCACGAACTACGTAGTTTTGATCCTACATTACACATCGTGGGTACGTAGGCATGAGGCGACAAGTCTCTCCAAACACAAAAATCATTAAAAACAATTTCTCTTCTCATCTCCTCAATCACTTTTCAAACAAACTTTTTCAGACCAAAAAGTGTAAATATTTCAAAGGGTTCCTATAGAGTACTATAGATGTTTTGGGTGCTAACACCTTCCCATTGCGTAACCAACCCCCCATACCCATTATCTGTTTGTTCTTGTTGTTTTAGAACTCCTTAGGTTTTGTTCGCTCTTTTTCCTTTCCTTTTTTGGATAAAATAAAAGTGCGGTGGCGACTCTTGTTTTATGAGTTAAGTTAATCAATAGCTTACACTCACAATTTTTACCGCTATAGGAATTCACTTTTTCTTCCTCTACTTTTCAGGTGAAATGGCTGATCCTCGCGAATAAGTCATGCCCGACGCTGGGGCCGAGCACGAGGAGGCGGAGCGGTCCGTTGAATATGCCAACGTCCGCGTAGCAAGAGGGGATCTTAAATGGATTGCCTAGGAACCGCTGTCGACGAAGTCGACGTTCACCGAAGAAGAAACTCAGGAGTTCTCCTATCTAGAAGATCGGGCCAAGGATGCACCGATGCAGTGGAGCGCTATCTGCCCGACAGAGAATGACATGATTTGCTCGATCTACCCAGGAATGCGGTTCCCCATGTATGAATTTGCCTTTGTGGAGGCTAAGTTTTGTTTGCCCTTCACCGACTTCCAGGAAACCCTCTTTCGCCACAAAGAGTTGTGCCCCGTCCAGCTTCATCCAAACGTGCTGGCCTTCATACGTGCTTTCGAGTTGGTGTGTCGTTTCTTGCACGTCGGGGCGATGGTGGACCTCTTCTTCTGTATCTTCCAATTACAACGAAGCACCACGGGCTCGAAGCAAAGTCGGGTGTCCTTCAAGCAGCAGAGCAAGCTCTTCTGGCCATATTCGGAGTCTGTTCGGCATTTCAAGGATAGGTTCTTGGTCGTGAAGCCCGTTTCCGAGGTGGGCAAGAGGTCCATCTCCACGCTAGAAACCGTGGCCGTCGATGGCCACTAGGTCGAGAGGCACGTGTCCAAGTTCCCTTTGGAGTGGGTGTTCGCCCATTTCAGGTATAGGACCGACCAGTTCCTTGTTAAGCATGAGCAGCTCAGTGAGGGGGACAAGGAGTCCTACCGGGTTCTCCATGCTTACGTGGAGAGTTTCAGTCTGGCCTTTGTGGTGGACAGGGATAGCAATGAGTTTCTTGGGGACGACGGGGAGCTTGTTCGGGCAGGTCGTTATATCAATACTAAGACCCTTCTTGAGTGTGAAAACGACGATGTTGCTTTCCAGCTCCTCGGTACAACTTGCTCTTGTCCCCGTATCTGTTAATTTTTTGTCTAATTATGCTGACCTTTATTTCTTTGTATTTGTAGAAAAAATGGCAGATATGAGGGAACGCCTGATGAGGTCTCAAGCGGCTAAAGTCCAGAAGAAGGTGCCTTCGATGCCCAAAGCTGGAGCGGCCAAGCAGCAGGCGACACTGGAAAAATTCGTGGCCGGCGCTGGTCCTACTCCGGGGACGACCTCTACATCACCGACTTCAGACACATCCCACAAGAGGAAGCGGGATGACATTGGCTCCTCCCCGGCGGGCTGCTCGGGGGGTTTCTCTAGGGGGGGCAATTTGTGCTGCCCTCGTGTAACCTCCAGGGGAAGATGTTTGATGGGGAGAGCTCTGTCGTCGTCCCGAAACTTGAGGCCTCAGCTATCTTGTCCACCGATCCTCAGGTGCGGAGGAAGCTTCTCTTCCAGGATGCAGTTGGCATGATTAGGATATTGGAAGCGGCGCTGGCCCTTGGAGATATAGAGTTGGTTCCTCTTTCCGACCTCAAGAAGGCTAAGGTCAGGATCAACGACCTGGAGCTAGAGAATGTAGAGATATATAATGATCTGAAGAAGCTGCAAGGCCACCAAGAGGCTAAGATATTGCTTCAAAAAGAGGTGACCCAGATGAAGGAAGAGGTGACCAAGGTCAATAAGGAAAATGCCCGTTTGAAGGCGAAGATAGCTGAGCTGGAGGGATCGTCGGCGGTTGGTCAGGATGAGACTGACGACGAGAAGGCCTTGAAGACGCGGAGGGACTTGATCGAGAGGATTCGTCTTCTCGGGGAGGATAATTTGGGGGCAGCTGAATTTGGTTTCAATGCTGCTTTGGAGCAGTTGAAGGCCCTCAACTCCGACGTCCAGCTGTTGACCAACGGAATGGGTCTACTCAATGTGGTCGTCAATGGCGAGGTAGTGTCCCCGAAGGTTGCCGATGAGGCCGTTTAGTTTGATTTTGAGGGATGTACTTGTATTTTGTTGGCCTGCGTGCCTTTTGTAACGTTTTGTCGGCCAAGGCCCTTTCTATGTAATGCTGACTTATTCTGGCCTCGTGGTCGAGGTTATGAATATTATTTGTTATTATTCTCATTTATTTGTGTATGCTCTATTGTTTTGAATACTAAGTGTGGACGTTTGCTAGACTTGTTCTTATTATGCTCGACAGTTTGGGGGACTTGTCGAGGGGGCGAAGCGGTTTCGTCGGTGATGAGACTAGGATCTCAGTTGAGGTACTAATCCCATAGGCTTGGACTGATCCCTTCGCGAGCTGGGTGTCCTGCCTTATTGGTGTGCCAACGGCAGAGCTCGATTGAGGTATCCCTGTTGTGCGTAGAGTCTACTCGTCCCATGAGCAGAAGCTGGTCGGCATTGTAAAATGGATCGTGCTTGCACCGGGGCACGGTCCTGTGGCCAAGCTGCCTCCCCGTTAGGGGCGGTCTCGTCGGCAGTTAGTCTGACTTTGTAGTTGGTCCTAACTGTAGTATTGTTTGAGCTTTTTAGCGTTCCATGGTCGAGCAAATGGTTCTCCTTCCAGACTTTCTAGGTAGTAGGCTCCAGTGCCTGTTTTAGACTTGACCCTGTAGGGTCCTTCCCAATTTGCGGCCAACTTACCCTTGCACGAGTCCTTCTAGTTTCTGCGTAAGACCAAGCTGCCAATGGGGAAGTCGCGTTTTATGACTTTGGCGTTGTAGTGCAAAGTTATCCTTTGTTTTAGTGAAGCTTCGCGGAGAGCTGCTCCTGACCGTATTTCTTCGACCAGATCGAGATCTTCTCTCAAGGCTTCGTCGTTCATCTCCTTGTCAAGAAGAGCTTCTGTTCATCTGGAAGGTTCTCTAATCTCCACCGTTATCACCGCTTCGGTTCCGTAAGCTAATTGGAAAGGAGTTTCCCCAGTGGTGGAGTGCGGTGTTGTTCTGTAGGCCTAGAGCACGCTGTGTAGCTCCTCGACCCAACTTTTCTTGGCTTCGTCCAACCTTCGTTTTAGACCGCGGAGGATTACCCTGTTCGCAGCCTCCGCCTGCCCTTTAGTCCGGGGATGCTCGACAGAAGTGAAGTGTTGCTTCGTGCCTAGTTTGGCGACGAAGTCTTGGAACTTCCTGTCCGTAAATTGAGTTCCATTGTCGGTCACAAGTGCCTGGGGAACACCGTATCTTGAGAGGACGTTCCTCTTGTAGAAACATAGTATGTTGAAGGCTGTGATCTTGGAGAGGGCTTCGGCTTCGATCCATTTTGTAAAGTAATCGACGGCCACGATAAAAAATTTGTTTTGGTAGGATCCCATTGTGAAGGGGCCGAGGATGTCCATCCCCTACCAGACGAAGGGCCAAGGCGAGGATAAATTCTTCAAATCATTAGGGGGTGTCAAGTGCATGTCTCTGTGGCGCTGGCATCAGTCACATTTTTGGGCATGCTCCTTGGCGTCTTGCTACATGGTCATCCAATAGTATCCTGCTCGCAGGGCCTTTCGTGCCAAAGATTTTCCTCTCAGGTGTTGTGTGTTGATTCCCTCGTGGATTTCCTGTAGAATTTCGGGGACCTTGCCCTCCTCAACGCATTTCAACAGGGGAATGGAAAATCCTCGGCGATAGAGTCTTCCGTCGACTAGGACGTACGAACAAGCCCTTCATTTTGTGGCATTGGCCTCCTTGATATCCTCGGGAAGTTCTCCCGTGGTGAAGTATCTGTGCACTGGGGTCATCCAACAGCTATGGTCGCCAATGGCATTGACGACGAGTGTCCCCCGTGGCTTCTCGATGCTCGAATGGGAAAGTGTTTCCTTTATGATTGACTTATTGCCACCCTTCTTTCTGGTGTTGGCCAGCTTTGACAGTACGTCTGCTCGAGTGTTTCGTTCGCGAGGGATGTGCTACACTTCCCATGTGACGAACTTGGTTAGCCTTTCTTTTACCAATGCCAGGTATTCGACCAGGTTATCATTTTTGGCTTGGTATTTTCCTCGTACTTGGGATGCTACGGGCTGTGAATTGGTGAAGATCTTTACTTCCTTGGCTCCCAGGTCTTCAGCCAATCTTAAGCCCGCGAGGAACGCCTCGTACTCGGCTTGGTTGTTCGACGTTGGGAGAGACAAGACTAGAGACACTTCAACCAGGATTCCTTCCTCGTTCTCCAGGATGATACCCGCGCCACTGCCCGTGGAGCTGGACGCCCCATCCACGAAGACGGTCCATTTGTGTGCCCCACTGGGCGTGGAAGCCAGGGGTGTCCTCTCAGCTACAAAATCTGCCAAAAATTATGCCTTGAGGGCCTTTCTGCCCTTGTAATGGATGTCGAACTCTAACAGCTCCAACGATAATTTGAGCATTCTTCCTGCCATATCTGGTCGGCTGAGTAGCTGCCTTATGGGCTAGTCTGTCCGCACCACTATTGTGTGGGCTAGAAAGTAATGTCTTAGTCTCCTTGCCGCATTGATGAGGGCGAGTGCGACCTTCTCAATTTGTTGGTACCTGAGCTCTGGTCCCTATAGCGCTTTGCTCGTGAAATATACAGGTTTTTGTGCATCAAATATTTCACGTATGAGGGCAGCGCTAACAACTTCAGCAGTGACGGAGAGGTATATATACAGTGTTTCCCTGCTCTCTGGTTGCGATAGGACCGGAGGTTCAGACAGAGCTCGCTTGAGGTGTATCAAAGCCTGCTCGCATTCTTCTGTCCACTCAAAGGTGGCTTCTTTTCGCAGGAGTTTAAAGAAGGGAAGGGCATGCTGAGCGGATTTGGCCACAAAGCGAGAAAGTGAAGCGAGCATCCCGTTGAGGAAATGTACGCATTTCTTCAATCCGGGCGTGGGAAATTCAGCGAATTCCATATATTTGTCATGGTTAGCCTTCATTCCCCTCTCAGTGAGGTAAAACCCGAGGAACTTTCCTGCTCGCACGCTGAAGGTGCATTTTTCGGGGTTGAAACGCATCTTGCATTTTCTCTCCTGGTCGAAGACCTTTTGCAAGTGGGCCGTATGATCGAATTCCTCCTGGGACTTTACAATCATATCGTCCATATACACTTCGAGCATGTCTCTGATTTCTGTCCGAAAGACCTTGTTCATCATATGCCGGTACGTGGCCCCAGCGTTCTTCAGACCAAAGGGCATTACGTTGTAGTAATAGTTCCCCGATGAGGTCATGAACACACTGTACCTCTTGTCCTTTTCGGCCACGGGGATCTGATTATATCCCGAATAGGCATCCATGAAGGACAAGAGCTTGAAACCTACAGAATTATCTATGAGCTTGTCTATGCTCGGCAAGGGGTAAGCGTCTTTCGGGCACGCCCGATTGAGATCAGTATAATCAATGCACATGCGCCATTTTACACTATGTTTCTTGACAAGTACAATATTGGACATCCAGGTTGTATACCTGGCTTCCGAAATGAATTTTGCCTCTAAGAGGTCTTGTACAAGTTTTTCGGCAGCCTGTGCCTTCTCGTCGGATTGCTTCTGCCTGTGCTGCGCGACAGCGCGGGTAGCTAGGTCGATGGTCAAATGGTGGCATGCCGTCTTAGGATCCAAGTCGGGCATGTCTGCGGCACTCCAAGTGAACAGGTCGGCGTTGTCTTCCAAGCATTTCTTCAACTGTTGCTTGACCTCGTCGGGAAGTTCAGCGCCAATCTTCACTCCTTTCTCAGGGTTATTTGTGAAGGCGACGACTTCAAATTCCCCGTCCGGAACTGGGCGCATGGGGGCTGACGAGGGGGGGTTGGCTATCCCCGTTGAGGTATCTCCGCTGCTATCTTCCATGCCTTCCTCTGAAATTCGGCTGTCGAGGTCAATAGTATATACTGGGAGGGCAGGCTTCTTGTTCGGCTGGCCTTCTTCGCATGGACGATCCTCCTCCCTTTCCCGTTTAGCTGCTTTAGACGCTGCACCGATCTGGCTTTGTCCTTGGGTCACTGCTTCGAAGCATCTGCAGGCAGCTTCTATATCCCCGTACAAGGTCGCGACGTGGCCCTTCTCCGTGTAATACTTCATTTTGAGGTGGACGGTTGAAGGGACGACGATCAACTCTGCAAGGGCTAGTATCCCTAAGATGCATTGGTACAACGACGGGCAATCAATCACCAGGAACTAGGCTTTGATTGACCTGGATGCTTCCTCTTCTCCGACTATGATCGGGAGCTCCACGTATCCCCAGGGCCTGGTCGTAGCTCTGTTGAACCCCTACAGATCGGATCCCACGTATGGTGAGAGGTTCTTCTGATCCAGTTTGAGGGCACGGAACAGCCTGGTGTACATTATGTCCACCGAGCTGCCCTGATCGACTAGGATCCTCCTGACGTCAGTGCTCGCCAATCTTGCCCTGATGAGCAAGGGGATGTGTGAATTCGGAGAACCCCCAGGTAGCTCCTCGCGGTAAAAGGTGATTGGTTGGGAGCGTCCCTTGATCTTCTCAAGTGTGGATAGCTGGTGAGGACTGCTATCAATGAGCTGGTTGAACTTTCTCTTGACAGACCCCACTGTCAACTCGTTATACCCTCCTCTTGAAATAACCATGGCCACGAGGAATGCTTCCCAGGTGCTGTGCACGGAAATCTGGGAAGGTTCATCGAGATACTTGGGGATGGCAAAGTCCTCTGGTCGCGTAATGGACATAGCGACCTGCGGGGGAGGACTGGGCGGAGATGATTCTGCTTCCTTCTTCACGTCTGAAGCCTCTCGTCGGGAAGACTCACCCGTCTTTATATACTACTTCAAGTGACCCTCTTTGATGAGGATCTCAATAGCGTCTTTAAGGTGCACGCAGTACTTGGTCGTGTGGCCGTGGCTGCGGTGGAATCGACAATATTTACTTTTATCCAAGTTGCCTTTGGACGACGTTAGTTTGGGGAACCGGACACCTCCCTGCTTGAACTCAGTGTTGACGCATTCAGAGAGAATGCGCTCACGGGGAGCAGTGAGCAGGGTAGACTCCGTGAATCGGCCAGCAGGCCCTTTACCTTCCCGAGGGAGATCATCTCGTCGCCTCTCTCTCCCCTACCGGGATGTCTCCGGCTCATATTTTTTTGGTGCCTGGGTACTTTCTTGATCTCTTGAGTCTCGGGCTCGGTATGCGTCTTCCTTCTCCTCGTATTGTATATACGCTTCAACTTTTCAGAGAAGTTCAGTCAAAGTTCGAGGGGTCTCGATCCCGACAGCTTTGCGAAACTCGCTGTTCGGTCTCAAACCTTTCTCGAGGAGATACCTTTTCATATGGTCCGTTGTACGTACCTCAACGGCCTCTTTGTTGAACCGTTCAATATATGCCCGCAGGGGTTCGTCCCTGCCCTGTATAATAGCTTCTAATGTGGCCTCTGACTTGGGATGTCGTCGGGAAGCCGTAAAATGCCGAGCAAACCGGCTCTTTAAATCTCTCCAAGATGTGACCGACCCCCGGGGAAGACGCTTGAACCACGCCATAGCCCCTTTCCTGAGGGTGACCGGGAACAATATGCACTTTATGGCCCCACTCACATTGTGGTAGTGGAGCATTGCTTCGATGTTCTCTATGTGTTCCCTTGGATCGGTGGTTCTATCGTACGTTGCCAGAGCAGGGGGCTTCTCTAACCCGCGAGGAATTATGGTGTCCATGATCTCCTGGGAGAGAGGACTAGGACATCATCATCACTGCTTGTGCTTAGAGAGCCGGAGAGAGAGCAGCTGCGACCACGGCTTCTGCTTCTTGGAGAATTTCTACGTGCCCGTCGACGTTCATACCTTTATGAAGGTCTAGATCTCTTCGACGCAGGGGAACATCTTAAATTCTACAGAGGAGACAGACGTCGCCTTCTTGCAAGGTCGGAAGCGGGTTCTTCTGATCTTGATTGTCTTCTCTCCAGGGAAAGGCTTCTGGACCTGTCTCGCCTTCTTTTTTGAGAGGGAGACCGAGGATTCGGGGAGGGGCTGTGAAGTTTCTTTGAGGACAGGTACCCCTTGAGGACGTGCTCGAGGGTGCTGATCTTTTCACCCTGCTGGAAGATCAATAGGTTTGACCTGTTGAGGGAGGCAATGAGGGCAGCTGTGTCGGGGTCAGTGTTTTGAGGGACCGTAATAGGCTCAAAAGCGCGATCAGCAGCCTGTGCCTGAGGTTTTACTTCATCAGGGAAAGGAGATGCAGTCTTCCCATCCCGTTGGTCAGTTTCTAGATGAGCGGATCCAGTGAGGACGTGGTCGGCGTTATCATCTATAACGGCGACAGCAGGTTCTTGACGGGCAACATCGCTCTTGGTGGAGGCCATGATGATCAACAGAAGTTTGGAGAGAGCTTTGGTCTTTTAGGTGAAAAAGGGGAATCTTGAGTCAAAAGACGGGGAAGCTGGTTCCCACAGACGGCGCCACTGATCAAATCTGATTAAGCCGGATCGTCGCGGCCTTCCTAAAGGGCAGATGATGATGCTTGTAGGAGAGGAGGAGGGTGTACCTGCAGGGTACTCCGATGCCAAAGTAAGTGTTTGGACAGAGAGAAAGCAAGTACAATAGTTTTTCAAGTATTGGATATTGAATACCTGACCCTCTCATAAGACAGGGTATTTATAGAAGAAACCCCCAGCGCGGGGCCAAGGTCTCCCATGTGGCCGAAATATTTGGTCGACCAATGGGAGACTGCCAGGTGGAGGGCAAGGCGTGTGGCCCTTTGACCTGGTTCAACTGTTTCTGAGAGATCCGGGGAGGCAGTTGGTTGCGTGAACTGCCAAGCGAGTGAGGGGGACATGCCCAACGGCTAGTTCTGCCCAACGGCTAATTTATGCCCAACGACTAGTTTCTAGCTATTGGGCCTGGCCAATAGCTGGACTGGATTGGGCCTTGGCCAGCTGGGGGTAAAGCGTCTTCCTAGTCTAGAACATAATTCAAACAAGTTTTTTTTTCAAGTGTTCATATATACATTACAATGAAACTTTATGTGTAACTTTCATATCATTGAAAAAGAGTTTCATTCAATTACTTTGAGCATTTACGTGTATATGTGTATGTGTGTGTGTGTGTTTGTTTATTGTGTGTGTGTGTGTGTGTGTGTGTGTGTGTGTGTGTGTGTGTGTGTATGTGTTTTAATTATGATCAAGAGAAAAATAATATCAAATTGATTATCTTGGAATTTAAGGCAAGTCAAATACTACTCATAATTCAATACAGGGTTGTATTGTTTGTTCACCATTGTTGTTTCGTGTGATTATCACAAGTTGTTGGTGATTGTTGTAAAAAAGGTTCTTTGATTCGAAGAGATTCAAAGTCCATCGTAGTGTTGTTATTTGTTGTAAAAGAAAGTGTGTTGTTTTCTTGTATTGGTTTATGTTAGAAGATTATAGGATAGGTCTTAATGTAAGACTTGTACAAAGATCTAACATATTGGAAAATCTCTCACGGGATGTGAGGGGACTAGATGTACCATTGGTGAGAAATTAGTATAATTACTCGTGTCATTTACTTTTATGCTCTGCATATCATCATTCTAAACAAAGTGCAATACACCAGTCGTTTCTGAAAAATTAAAAAGAAAAGGAACTTGCATAAAGTATAAGAAAAATTCAGCAAGTCTAATTCACCCCCCTTTAGATTGCACTTTAAACTTACAGTTTTATCATGGAGGTGTTGTGGTTGATTGACTACTTTGCACAATATTGGACAATGTCATGAAATGACTTAAAGAGAGTGGCCTAGTTCGCGACTCGACCGATAATTTTTTTAGTAGAAAATTTTTATTTCAAAATCGTGAAATAACAATTTTAAGGCATTTCGAAAAACTGTCATGGCTACCAAAGAATTTATTGGTAATTTTGCAACTGGTGTCTCTGACAAATCGTTCAAGATTGAGGGAAGTCACTTCAAACACTGACAAGAAAAATGAAAAAAAATTAACTTTAAAAAAGTTTTCTAACATTTTGGCTGAGGACATTCTAGTTACTCCATCAGAATCAACCAAGCTACTAACGACAAGAAATTTGTGGATTCACATGGAACTATTAATTTGACTGAATTAGATTCAGGTGCACAAAGCAAACAATTGACAACTTAGGAAATAAATTTACTTATAGAAATAAAATAATTATCTACAAAAATCACATTCTGAATGGATTCGATGATCGTCTGTATGATTATAACAATAACCGCGAGACATCAAAACATGTTTGAGAAGCTCTAAAAAAGAAGACACTAAAGAGGCTGGAGTAAAGAAGTGTGTTTCTAGTCTCTATGTGAAGTGTCAAATGGTAGATGAAAAATCTGTGGAGGCTCATTGTCACGAACTTCAAAGTATTGCTCATGAGATCATCACTCAAGGTATGTTCTCAAATGAACAATATCAAATTGTGGTTATTGTTGACAAACTTCCCTTGATTGGAAATATTTTAAAAACTTTCTTTGCAAGAAAACAAAATATTTTTCTATTGAGGATATGATTATTCTAATCCTAATATAAGAAAAATGTCGGAAACAATATCATAAAGATTAAGTCTTGGTTTTTTCTAACAACAAAAAGATATTCGATGCGGTTCCAAAGCCATATGGAAAACCATTAAAGAAGCATAATTGTAATGTTGTGAGCCGAATTAAGAATGGGAACCCTTCTAAGGCCTTAATTTCTCCAATTTCTAGAAAGCTTCTACTAACTCAAAGAAATGACTCTCTTGTCTTCACTTTCTTTAGTTATGGAAAACTGAGTCATATTGCTAAGAGATGTAAGAGCATTGCCTAAATCTATTGTTGGCTCTACTGCACAGTTTAACATTACTAACAGGCAATTTATTGCCATGATCAGTGAAATCAACATGGTTGGTGGATATGATGGTTGGTGGATAGACATTGATGTCTCTCGTCATGTTCGTTATAATCGTGCTATGTTCAAAACATACAAAAATATTGAAGATAAAGAAAGTGATGTTGGGAGATGCTCACACCACTAATGTTGCTAGAATTGGAGACCTGTAATTGACTTTCACCTTTGAAAAGACTTTAATCTTAAAAGAAGGCATGCATGTTCCTGAGACTAGAAATAATATTGTTATGAATTTCTTCTAAATAAGACAAGGTTTAGTCATTCTATAGTGGTAGATTTGTACACCATCACTAAGAATGATATTTTTACTAGGAAAGAGTACGCCACTGATGGCATATTTAAGTTGAAAGTTGAAATGAATAAAATGTTTCCTTCAGTTTACTCTTTGTGTAATTTTAATGTTTGGCATGTAGACTTTGTCTTGTTAATAAGCACATTATTTTTAATTTAATTAGCTTAGATTTAATTTCAAATTTGAACATCAATGACTTAGAAAAATGGGAATATTATAGTCCAGATAAAATAAATAAGACTTTGCATAAATAAGTAATTAGAGATTATGATCCCTTAGATCTCTAATATATGTGAACTAAATGAAACTTAACCAAAATTAGTAAACGATATTTCATCACTTTAATTGAGGGTTGCTATGATTATACTTATGTATACCTAATAAAAAATAAAAGTGAAACACTTGACATGTTTAAGAATTGTGTGAATGAAATTGAAAATCAATTTAGTAAGAAGATTAAGAGGCTTCGTAGTGATATGGGATTTGAATATGATTCCAGTTTATGTAATGAATTTTATAAACAACATGAAATTGTGCATGACACGATTGCACCATATTTTGATTATATGAATGGAAATGAAGAAAGAACGAATATAACTCTTACTGGACTAGTTGTTGATATTATATTGAATTCTGGTTATGTATTTCACTTGTGGGGAGAAATTTTATTGATTGTTTTCGATGGCCCGATGAGTTCCTGGTGGGTTAGCAGTAAGAATAAGTTTTATAATTATTGTATTCATAGATGTAATACCCTATACCCCGAACACACAATTTATAAAACATGTGAAATAAAATACTAAAAAAGGGTGCCACATCTCTAACCATAATACTCTCAAATCATAATAGCAGCAGAAAATAACCTTCAATAAAGCTCCAATTGTCTCATAAATAGAAATCAATTTCATTAATCATAAAGTAGTTAATTCAACAACTCGCAGAAAAATAGAGTAAGGTCTTCCCAACCCAGTGTTACACTATCAGAGCGACACACGAAAAACTAAACAACACAAAAAGATAAACAATGAAGAAGACCAACTATGCCATCCTCTAATACAAGCAACAACTAAAGCTCCTCAGTCTCTACTTGAGGATCTGCACCACAGGCGTAAAGAACAACACATAAACAAACAGGGGGTGAGAATACATTCACATATGTTAACAATGCATAAAATAGCAGGGATAGCGCAATTAGCATAAATAATCAATCATACAATCCATCCACCACAATAATCATTCAAAAATGCAATTATTAATGCAATGTATTCATCTCCTCTACTCCAATGCACGTGGTATCGAAATTCAGATATTCAAAGGTGTGTTACTGAATCATCCAACTTGTCACTGGACCGAAGTGCTAAATCGTTACTGGACCGAAGTCTTACTCGTCACTGGAACGAAGTCCTAACTTATCACTGGACATAATTCCTACATATCTCCAATATACATGATGCATGAATGCTACACAAATATATGTAATACTCTTCTCAACCTCCAACTTCAATAATCGTTATTGATTCCTCTCGAACCTAAAACTCAACATAAATCATCGCCAATGCAAGGTCACATCAATGGTTCCATTGAACCGAAACATCTCAAAATCAACAATTTTTCTCTTCATGAGGCATTCATCACATACTCAACATAATAATAAAATATATATAATTTTCTTATCAATACTCATTGTATAACATCATACAACAACAAATAGTCGGTAAAATTAGAAACCACTCGAAAACTCGAGTCAAACGACCTAAAATAGTTAACATAGGGGTTGAGGGTCAACCCCTTGCAGGTCAGACGTCCTTCACCCTACCCATCGCCCTCCTTTCTCAAATCGTCGGTCATCGATGACGGTTAGGAAAAAATGCTCGTCGCGATGAGTTGACGGTGGGATCGCTCACTTGCTGGCACCCGTCAGCCTGGCCCAAGAGGCCTTGTTCCCCAGGGCGATGATAGGTTGGTCGTCACCCCCCGTGACAACTGCCACCGCTGCGCAGAACACATATTTTATGCATTTTCTTAACTGCAGCCTCTTTCGAATTTCGATTTTGAATCACAAACATCCCAAAACAAACAACAATCGTCCAACATGAATAATCCAATATTCAACACATCAAAACACATAGATTTAATAGTAATATCATATATTAAACCAAGATTCATCATAATAATTTATCAAAACATAACCTAAACTCAAGAACATAACACTTCTGAATTTAACACACATATTCACATAAATTCTAGCAATAATCAAAGCACAAATTTATAATAAACTAATAGCAATCTAAAGAGGTTTTGCACAAACTATCTCAAGGTTTAATTATCTCATAAATGGAGGAAAAGGAAAGAAAAAGGAAAGAGGATTAGGAATCCCCTCCATCCTTCATTCTTAAACACCCATATCATGAACAATCCCCCCTTACCTCTAATTTGCGAAAAAGCTTTAAATCTACTACTATGGAGTCTTTTCTCACACTCTTGCTCTACTAGGATTTTTCTCTTACTCGGCTGGAAACTTATTTTCACCAAATGGCTCCCTCATTTTATTTCTATTCTCTATTTAAATAAAAATCCTATTTATATTTTTATAAATTCTAACAATCCTTTCAACTCTTAATAACTCTATTCACTGCCTTAATTTTAATTAGTTTTTATTATCCTTCCCAAATCACAATTTTCCACTTTCTACACTATTATTTTAATTAAATAAAAATTATAATAATTTTTACTAAAAGCCCAACCATCCTAAATAATACAAATAAATAAATTAAGGCATTCTAAACTCAATAAAAAATAACAATATCAAAACCATACTGTTACAATAGAGACCAATGGTTTTAAAGACTGAGTAGCAGTGATTTATTATTCTAAGTAAGAAAATGGTTTTGTGTTTCTTGTGATGCATAAAAGTAAATAATAGAAAAATAAATGATATAAAGTAAATTTGGAGATTTCGGTGTTAATAGTGAAAATGCTTATTGGGGATAGATTTCATCATTACATATTTATCATGCACGTCCATATGTCAGTAATATACGCATCTACTCAGCATATAATACTACCACCTATTACCCTCATTCGTATCTCCTTTCGGTCTCCATGCCGTGATATTAGTGTATTACTTAATAGAACGATATGTGTTATTATTAATCAACACAAAACATTAAGTCCCAATGGTCGTAAAGTAGAGAGACTCCACATTGATCCAGTATAACAAGTGTGGATATTGAACCTATACATATGTCTAGGTTTAGTACTCAATTAATGATTATATTGGATATAATAATGACAACAACCTTTCAATGTCATGTCACACAATAAAAATAGGTTAAAGTTTGCAAGGCTAAAACAAGCATTAAGATTAAAGATTCACTAATATTATAGATCGAGTAGATTCACATAGAACGCCGTGACCTATTTAATACATGAATATAAAGACTACATCTATCCCCAACAATAGAAATTTTAGCCACACTTACACATGGTTAGCATAACAACTGGTCTTTCTACAGAAACTTACTTCAAAAGTGGGATCCGCCTTATCATCTTAGCAACACTTTTGCCTTCAGACTTCCTTTCTTATCTTCCTGTTGTAGACCAGAGTGAACCTAGTCCAATTCTGTACTCCTCAATCCACCAAAACACCTTTTTCACTTAAGTTAAAACTTCTATTTATAGGCAAAATATGAGGCTCTTGCTGGGCGCACCGTCCTTGTGTGCAACATGGCTACCCTACTCTAACACTCTGACAATCTTAATTTCTTCTTTAGCAAGCAAAGCTTGCATGTATTCCACATGTCATTGGCCGTCTTTGCTCGCCTAACGTACCATGCCTTTAACTAGTGTGTTAACCCTTGATTCACTATGAAGTACTTGCACCTAGTGCTTCCACCTAGTCGTAATCTGCGCCTAGAGCGCCTGTAGCTTGGGCCTAGCGATCCTTGTAACACACTAAAATTGACACCCTTGAATTATAAAAAGAAAACGTATAATTTTACACAACCTCGGTGTTACACATTCGCAACATTCATCATTCTCTTAAATTATACCATAAAATATACAGCGGAATAAAATATCAAAACTACAAAGAAAATATTTATTACTAACAATAAAATTTACTAAATAAAATAAATCAAGCATCTTAAGAAACATAACATGTAACAATGCAACTTGTCTCAAATTTTATATATCCGAGCGACGCAAAAACTAAACAACTTAAAAAACTGTAAAATAGATGAAGAGGCCTCAATGCCATCCTTTAGCTCAACTAGTGCTCCTATACCTCGGTATCTGTACCCCGAGAGTTCATAACACCACAAACAAAACAACTAGAGGGTGAGAATACATTCAATAGAGTTAATGGTGCATAAATAGTACAAGATAGTATAATTCAAGCAATCACCAATCATATGGATATCATTCACAACAATGCACCAATTATAATAATAACTCGATCGTAAAACAAGTATGTATGCAATGCATCAACTTCTCGACTTTATATGCATTTGGTACCAATTTGGACATCAGAGGTATTGTGAAGACAAGTTTCTCCAAATGATAGTTTTGATGAAGACAAACTACAAGAATGTGCTTATGTAAAAAAGAATGGATAAGACTCATATAAAGAGCTAGTGCAATAAAGTCCAACTTTCAAGTTTTAAAGATCAAGCTTTGGATGCTTTTAAGGATTGATCATGACATTTTAAGGTATAAGTTTGCACTCTCTTTATGTTAAATATAAGTGCTCAAAAGTTCATGCAAAAACATAGCATATTGCATTACTAATTTTTTCTTGCATCAACTTGGCCAAACCTCATTTTTTCTAAGGTTTCTTTCTGCCCATAGCAGTGGTAACCAATTGCCATAATTCTTGTAACCGGTTACATGACTCTAAGGTTATCATTATTGGTCTTTTTTAGTTGGTGTAACCGGTTACCATATTTTCTGTAACCAGTTACATGCGATTAACTTTCAAATTTTTTTACACCACTTCAGGTGTAATCGGTTATGCTCTTTTCGGTAATCGGTTACCACTGAAGCAGTGGCAGTGGTTCACTCATTTTCTGATGCAAATAAATTTTTGAAATTCTTTTTGAACCATGACATCATTTCATGCATTTGTACACTTTTAGAAAGGTGTTAAGGCACTATATAAGTCATAGTTTTCAGATTTTGAAACTAACCTCTTTCATTTATGATTCAAAAACATAAATTCTCTCATCTTTCAAAATCAAGTGTTCTTGACATAATTTTTTGTTGAAACTTCTGCACATAAATTTCATTGCATTTTCAAATAGTTTCAACTACATAAAATCATTGAGCATTTGTACTACATATTGAGAATTGTTTACTTGAAGGAGAATATTAATCCAAGTGATTGATAAATTGCTATACAACTTCAAAATACTTATAAAACTACATATTAGTGTTGATTCCTTATTGTTCAGGATTATCGGAAACAAGAAAGTGATTAAGGGAGGATTGTTCTCTTATTTCACTTTGTAAGATCATAAGGGGTTCGTCCTTGTTGATTGGTTTAGGATCTTGTGTATAGTGGTTAGGATAGTTTGTACAAAGTCCAAATAAGATAGTAAAATGTCTTACTGCGTAAGGGGACTGGAGTACTCTCGGATTGTTAGGGGAATTTGGATATATCGTTGTGTCCTTTATTTTTCCGCACTTTACCGCTTTCATCATATAACAACCAACTGGAAAAATAATCATATCTAAGTCTAAAACCACAAAATTTTTAAAGTGCCTAATTCACCCCTCTTAGGTGCATTCCATACTTACAAATGGCATCAGAGCGGGTTTAGGTAACATGTTCTTACTGATCCAAAATTGCTTCCGCAAGTGAAAATATGGTTTTCAAAGATGGTGGCAGCAACAATAAACCCCCACTATATTCTGGTGAATATTTTGATTTCTGGAAAATTTGCATGAAGGCTCATTTAGAAACACAAGAGAAGGAATATGGGAATCTATCCAAAATGGTCCACATAAACCTACAAGTGTCGTTAATGGTGTCGGTACTCCAAATGTTCAAAGCTCTTGGGATGAAGATGATAAAAAAAGTTCTAAATGAAAGGAAAGCAATCAACATACTTCAAAGTGCACTTAGCATAGATGAATTATTTTGTGTCTCTCAATGTACAACGACAAAGAAAATTTGGGATACATTGGTGGAAACTCATGAAGGAACCGCTGAAGCAAAGAGATCTAGATTGAATCATTTAAGTCAAGAGTACAAGATGTTTAAAATGTAGCCGAGAGAATCTATCGTTGCGTTGCAAAAGAGATTTGTACACTTGACAAATCACTTGATTGCTCTCAGTAAGATTTTTACTAACGATGATCTTAATCTTAAAGTGCTTAGGTCCTTAACTAGAGAATCGCAATCATAAGTGACGACAATATCAGAAAAGAAAAGTCTTTCTACCATGACATACGCATCGTTGTCTGGAAAACTCCAAGAACATGAACTTGAACTTGTAAGAGTTTAAAAGCATGAGAATCAATAGAATAAATCCAAAGGTATTGATTTGAAAGTCGATTCAAAAGAAGAACAAGATGATGATGCTCCGGAAGAAGATGAAAACTTTATGCTTCTTGTGGAAAGGTTTGGTAAGATTCTTGGTAAAAATGATAAATCCTTTAATTATGCAAAAAGAAAGAAATCTTTCAAGAAAAACAAGGATTCCACTTCAACACAAGATATCACATGTTATGAATGTGGTAAGCAAGGCCATATAAAGACGGATTGTCTGAAACTTTTCAAGAAAGGTGGCTTCAAAAGTAGAAAAGAGAATAAGAATAAAATAGCCTATATTGCATGGGAAGATAATGAGATAAGTTCATCATCCGAATCGGAAAGCGACGAATGTGCAAATCTTGCATTGATGGCTTCACACCATTCCGATGATGAAGATGAAGAGGTTAGTAATGAATTTTCCATTTATGATAATGATACATAAAGTGCCATAGATGAACTTCTTAATGAATGCAAAATTTTGTACAAAACTGTGTCAAATCAAAAGAAACGAATTTCATCTCTTGAAGAAAATATTGACAATATTGAAAAAGATTTTGAAGTTGAAATATAAAATTTTATTAGTGAACAAAAACAAAATTTTGTATACAAAGAATGTGAATCACTTTCCTTTCATATTGTCCAATTAAAAAGAGTTCTTGAAAGATATGAAAAGGAGAAAATTGGATTGGAGGGTGTCCTTAGTCAACAAAGATATTCCAATGATAAAAGTGGTCTAGATTATTCAAAGTTTAGTAAACCAAGTTCTAACAAAACTATCTTTGTTAAGGCTAGTGACCAATCCACCAAAGAGAAAGTAAACAAGGAAAAGGTTGTACATCATCATCCAATGAGAGGAAGATTTGTTAAGAAGGAAAACTTGCTTTTATTGTGGAATAATTGGTCACACACCTAATGCTTGATCTGTTAGAAACTTTAGTCTGGCTAGTGGGCATTATGTGTGGGTTAGGAAAGAGACTAATTGTGAAGGACCCAAGGCAATTTGGGTACCTAACAAAACTTAACCTATTTTGTAGGTATGCTTTAAGACCACATCAAATCTATGGTTTCTTGATAGTGGTTGTTCTAAGCATATGATGAGAGATATCAACAAATTTTCAAATCTAGTGCTTAAGGCCAAGGGATATCTCACTTATGGAGACAACAACAAAGGTAAAATTCTTGGCATAGGCAAAGTTAGAGCACCACCTTTCACATCCATTGAAGATGTTCTTTATGTTGAAGAACTAAAGTACAATCTTCTAAGTATTAGCCAACTTTGTGACAAAGGCTTCAAGATCAAGTTCACCAAGGATGAACGCTTGATTGAAGATGAAGTCTCTCATGAGGTAAAACTCAAAGGTAAACTAATTTATAATATATTTATGATTTCCTTGGATGATTTATCTTTGAAAGTAAAATGTCTCATGGTAAACAAAAATGACTCATTGCTTTGGCATAAAAGAGTTGTTCATATTCATATGGAACATTTAAATAAATTAGTCAAGTATGATCTTGTCTTTGGTTTACCTAAGATAAAGTTTGTAAAAGATAAATTATGTGATGCTTATAAAAAGGGAAAACAAACCAAATCAACTTTCAAACCTAAGAATGTGGTTTCCACTTCAAGGCCACTATAATTGTTGGATATGGACTTATTTGGTCCATCAAGAACAAGAAGCTTCAGAGGTAATGTGTATGCTTTAGTTATTGTTAATCATTTTTCTAGATATTCTTGGAAATTCTTTTTAGTGAAGAAAAGTGATGCATTTAAGGCGTTCAAGAAGTATGCAAAGCAAATTCAAAATGAAAAATGTCTAAGAATTGCCTCCATAAGAAGTGATCATGGTGGAGAGCTCCAAAATGCTCCTTTCGAAGAGTTTTGTGAAGAACATGGAATCCTTAACAATTATTCGGCACCAAGGACTCCTTAGCAAAATGGAGTCGTGGAGAGAAATAATATGTCACTAGTAAAGCTTGCAAGAACGATGCTTAGCGATTCAAATCTACCAAAATACTTTTAGGCGGATGCGGTAAGCACGACATGCTATGTAAGTAATCGTGTTGTTATTAGACCTATTTTGAAAAATACCCCCTATGAACTCTTAAAGGGAAGAAAAACAAATATTTCTCATTTTCACATATTTGGATGCAAATGATTTGTCCTAAACAACGAAAATCTCAGTAAGTTCGATGAATAATCCGATGAAGGTATTTTTATTGGCTATTCACTTACTAGTAAAGTATATAAGATATATAATAATAAAACTTTAACTATTGAAGAATATATGCATGTTTCTTTTGATGAATCTAACCCCTCCAAGGAGGATATTATTGTGTGTGATGATGATGATGATATTGTAAAAGTTCCTAAAGAAGATACTTCCAAAGTCAACAATAATAATCAATCGAAACACCATGAAGAACCAATTCAACAAGAAATAAATGATAGTGATCTACCTAAGGAATGGAGAACCCATCGGTATTATCCAATTGATAAATTCATTGGTGATATAAGACAATGCATTGCAACAAGATTAAATCTCAATGATGCATGCTTAAATATGGCGTTTGTCTCTCAAATTGAACCTTCCAAAGTTGATGAAGCCTAAGGGGACGACCAATGGATACTTGCAATGCAAGAAAAATTAAATCAATTTAAATGGAATCAAGTTTAGGAACTTTTCCCTAGGACAAGTGGTAAACACATCATAGGTACCAAGTGGGTGTTTAAGAATAGACTTGATGAGAATGGTATAATTATTCAAAACAAAGCAAGGTTGGTGGCTCAAGGGTACAATCAAGAAGAAGGAATTGATTTTGAAGAAACTTTCTCTCCGGTTGCAAGGTTAGAAGCTATTCGTTTATTACTTGCTTATGCGTGTTCATTAAAATTTTAGTTATTCTAAATGGATGTCAAGAGAAGCTTCTTAAATGGTTACATCAATAAAGAAGTCTATGTCAAACAACTTCTTGGTTTTGAAGACTTCAAGAATCCTTCACACGTCTTCACGTTGAAGAAAGCTCTTTATGGCTTAAAGCAAGCACCAAGATCATGGTATGATCGACTTAGCAACTTTCTATGTGAAAGAGGATTTAAAAAAGGTAAAGTTGACAAGACCTTGTTTATTAAGAAAATAGAAGGTAACACTTTATTAGTTCAAGTCTATGTTCACGATATCATATTTGGTTCAACAAACAAAGATCGTTGTGAAGAATTTTCATTAATGATGCAAGGAGAGTTCAAGATGTCTATGATGGGTAAGATGAACAATTTTCTTATAATCCAAATCAAGCAACTAAAGAATGGCATATTCATAAACCAATCCAAGTACTGTAAAGAGTTATTGAAAAGATTCAACATGGACAATCGCAAAGCAATGTCTACTCAAATGGAATCCAAAACTTATATTGATCAAGATGAATCTGGTGTTTCAATTGATGTCACAAAATACCAAGGTATGATTGGTTCACTATTATATTTGACGGAAAGCTGTCTTAACATAATGTTTAGTGTTTGTCTTTGTATGCAGTTTCAAGCCAATCCAAAGGAATCACATCTTGCCTCCGTGAAGAGAATCATCAAGTATCTCAAAGGAACGATGCATGTCGGATTATGGTATCCTACAGGTAGTATATGTGACTTGATTGGTTATTCTGACTCAGATTATATAGGTTGTAAAACAGATAGAAAAAGCACGAGCGACACATGTCATATCCTAGGAAACGCTCTTGTATCGTGGTCTTGCAAAAAGCAAGCGTACGTGGCTCTTAGTACGGCTGAAGTAGAATATATTGTTGTAGGAAGTCGTTGCACTCAAATGCTTTGGTTAAAACAATAACTTAGCGACTACGGAGTGAACCTTGGATGCATTCCGCTAAAACGTGACAATAAAAGTTCCATAAACATAACTAAAAAGTTAGTCAAGCACTCAAGGACAAAAAATATCAAAATTCGCCATCATTTCCTCCGGGATCATGTGCTTAAAGGCGATGTTGAAGTTTCATTCGTAGATACTCATAATTAACTCGCGGACATATTCACAAAGCCACTTGAAAAAGAATCGTTCTACAAGATTTAAAAGGAACTTGGAATATTATATGAGTTCGATGTATGCTTCTTCAAAGATTTTACTAAATAATTAATTAAAATTACTAAGGTACATGCAAACTTTCACATCTCTTTTAATTCACAATTTTATTGTGTAAATTATTCATAGGTTGGATGAAAATTTAATTTTTATAGTGTGAATAAAACTTATGTGACATGTAAACATGAAATATATGTGCTAAAGGATGTATGTTAAAATATACAAGTGGTTGTTTCATGTTTTTCTATGCTTGCTTTCTTTATCCTAGCTACTTCCTTCTTGCATGTTGTAACCGGTTACCTAAATTCCTGTAACTGGTTACACATTCATGATTTAGTGTTATTGGCTTATTTTTCGTGGCAGTAATCGGTTACCGCTATTCAAGTTCTTTTTAATGTGTAATTCCTTTTTGGTTAAACACACTTTTCACTTTCCATCCACTTTTGTCTTGGAACTCTTAACTCATTCAAACCCATTCTTCCACCTAGTCTCTTCAATTCCCATTCAAACTCCATCACTCCACATTAATTCTCTTTATTCCCACTCATAAACTCTCATTATACATTACCTTCTTTCTCAAACCAAAACCTATAACCTTCACCAATTGCCTAATCCGAAATTCACTCTTACCAAACCCTAACCTTCTCATTTTCAAGCTTCTTCCATGCCACCTTCAAGAAAAGATAGAGGTAAGGGAAAGGTTGGAGAAGGAAGCTCAAAGCAAAACTCTGATGTTGAAGCCAACATTGCTGAACCCACTCTCAAGACAAGGAGATTGATGTTCAACCTCAGAAATTTCCCTCTCATGCCGGTAAAGTATGGTAATTTAGCATCATTTCCTGCTCATAGCTTTTATTTTCCTGCACTTCTTCATTTTCAAGATTTGGATTCTCTGATTGTTGACTCTGAACCCATCTATGCAGACCTAGTTAGAGATTTTTTTTTACTAATTTTTCCATTGCTTTTGGTAGTATTTTATCATATAAAGTTAAGAACAAAAACATAGTGTTGTCTATGGAAGAATTCAGAAAGTGTTTGGATATCCCTTATGAAGGTCAACATATTCAGCAAGGTTTTGTTCCAGAATGGCCTGGATATAGCAAGGTAAACTACTATTTTAGCATTTCTAGATTGACTCAGCAAGAAATTATGAATAAGAAAAACCCAGCTTCGACTCGTTTGATTCTGTATGGAAAGAACTTATCTGTTAGTGATATGATGATTCATTTTATCATGGCTTACATTTTAATGCTTAAACATTCTAATCACTCACAAACTGGATATGCTGAAATGAAACTCATTTATGCTATCAAGAATAAAATTAAAGTGAATTAGGCTTATGTTATTATGTTTCACATGCTACACCAACAAGCTTTGAATGGTGGTTTACCCTGTGTGAGATGGATTACCAAAATCATGGAATATTGTGAAGTGGATTTGAAGAGAGAACCTAAGAAGAAGATGAATTCTAAATAAAGTTAAATTAATGTAGGGGATGTTGGAAGAAACACCGGAATGATTCAAGATAAGGATGGAATTTTCAAGCACAAGGATGACCCTTTTGTCTCCGCTCCCCCACCCGCACCCAAAAACGGCTATACCCCAGAAGCTATCTACGACAAGCTTTGCTCCATGTAATCGTACATGATATTTAGAGATCTCCGTCTTGAGGTTGCATTACTAAAAAACCTTTACCAAAGCTAAAACCAAGGCCAAAGTAGTGAGGAGGGGAGTGAGTAAGAAAAGGATGACATGGATGAAAGTGACTAGGATCTATATGTTGGTGTCTTACACTATTATGTTCTAGTTTATGTCTTTATGTTCTAGTTTATGTCTTTCTAGTTTATTTGGAAACAATTTAATGTAATGTGTCTAAGTATCGTGTTGTCTTATGACTTTTTTTTCAACTTATCATTTTGGTATTTCTTATGTTATGTTGGTTCTGTTTTGGTATCCTTTGTAAGACAATATTGTTATGTTATGTATTGCTCTATGTTGGGTCTATTGGTTTTCATTCTATTGGTTTAAGTCTATGTTACATTTCAATTATATTCCATTGTGCTATTTGGTATGTGCCACTTTCATGCTTGTAATACCTTAAGTTTTTTCCCTTCCTTTTTGTTAATGACAAAGGGGAGAAGATGCTATGTTGTTTTTGTATGTCTCTCTAACAATTCGTAGCAAGCATAAATTGTCAAAATCTCTCATTAATGGATCAAGGGGGAGTTACATAAATTGTATCTAACTTTCAATGGGTTATCACCATAAAAAGGGGGAGAATGTAAAGACAAGCTTCTCCAAATGATAGTTTTAATAAAGACAAACTACAAGAATGTGCTTATGTAAAAAAGAATGGATCAAGACACATATCAAGAGCAAGTGCAATAAAGTCTAGTTTTCAAGTTTTAAAGATCAAACTTTGGATGTTTTTAAGGATTGATCATGACATTTTAATGTATAAGTTTGCACTATCTTTATGTTAAATATAAGTGCTCAAAATTTCATGCAAAATCATAGCATATTGCATTACTAATTTTTTCTTGCATCAACTTGGCTAAACCTCATTTTTTCTAAGGTTTGTTTCTGCCCATAACATTGGTAAACGGTTACCACAATTCTTGTAACCGGTTACATGAGTCTAATGTTATCATTATTGGCCTTTTTAAGTTGGTGTAACTGGTTGCCATATTTCCTGTAACCGGTTACATGCACTTAAATTTCAAATTTTTTTACATCACTCCATGTGTAACCAGTTACGCTCTTTTTGGTAACTGGTTACCACTGAAGCAGTGGCAGTGGTTCACTCATTTTCTGATGCAAATGAATTTTTGAAATGCTTTTTGAACCATGGCATCATTTCATGCATTTTTACACTTTTAGAAAGGTGTTAAGGCAGTATATAAACCATACTTTTCATACTTTGAAACTAACCTCTTTCATTTACGATTCAAAAACATACATTCTCTCATCTTTCAAAATCAAGTTTTCTTGACATATTTTTTTGTTGAAACTTCTGCACATAAATTTCATTGCATTTTCAAATAGTGTCAACTGCATAAAATCATAGAGCACTTGTACTACATATTGAGAATTGTTTACTTGAAGGAGAATATCAATCTAAGTGATTAATAAATTGCTATACAACTTCAAAATACTTGTAAAATTACATATTAGTGTTGATTTCCTTGTTCTCTAGGATTGTTGGAAACAAGAGAGTGATTAAGGGAGGGTTGTTCTCTTATTTCGCTTTGTAAGATCATAAGGGGATTGTCCTTATTGATTGGTTTAAGATCTTGTGTATAGTGGCTAGGATAGCTTGTACAAAGTCCAAATAAGATAGTAAAATGTCTTATTGCGTAAGGGGTCTGGAGTACTCTTAGATTGTGAGGGATACCAGGATATATCGTTGTGCCCTTTATTTTTTCGCACTTTACCACTTTCATCACATAACATCCAACTGAAAAAATAATCATATCTAAGTCTAAAACCAGAAATTTTTTAAAGTACCTAATTCACTCTGTCTTAGGTGCATTCCATACTTACAAGTATGCTAGTGATTTAATCCACTCACCGATGGTTCCCATTCGAACCATAAACCTCAATGACCCCCCTTTAGAATCATGACTCGTCACTGGTCCCCCCTTCTGAACCAGCGATACAACACTGGACCAAAGTCCGTACACCCTGATGCATGAAATGCAACAACATATTAAGATGTAATAATAATCACTGATTCCCCCTTCAAACCATATACATCACCAATAAGGAAACCACCTTGACATAATAAATATACTATGTAATTATGACTCACTAGTACATTATCATACAAGCATTCAACAATAATTTACTCATATCTTAACATAGCAAAATAAAAAAATTCTTAAAATATAACAACTTTACTCACAAACTCACTAAACTCAACAAAACAACAACAAACCGTCTCTGGAATTGGAAACAACTTGAAAAATCAAACAGACAATCCAAAACAGGTCGATAGAAGGGCTGACAGTCAACCACCCATCAAGATGATCGTCATGACAACTCGCCACCCTTACCCCAAACAAACATGCTACCTTGTGAAGCCCGGGAAAGAAGCCCATCTCGGAGACCATGACGGTCTCCCTGTCATCATGCTGACACCTGTCAGCTTTCCCGTTTATAGTGACGGGTTTCCTGTCACCCTGGTGATGCCTCTCGTCGATGTGCAGAAGGCAGAACTGCATTTTCTGCCATGAGAGCATTTCCAAAGCTTCGATTTTAGCCCCCAAAACACCCAAATCACACAGAAAAACATCATACACATTTATTCCATGTTTATTACATCTATTGCTCACACATTAACCACTTATTTCAGTAGATCATCACCAAATCAATTAAATGTGCATCATATTAAAGCATAACAACATGAACATCAACATCTAGATTTTCACATACTAATTTACACAAATTTCGACAATAAACTAGTTCTTGAATTAACATCAATCTGAGAAACCAGGAGAAAGGTTGTGCACAAACCTTCTCAGCATCCATAAACTCATCAATGGAGAAAAATAAAAACACAAAAGGAAGAGGGTGAATACCATGTTAGAGAAATATTGGTTTGTCCAATATCCCTTAGGTTTTGATGATAACAAAGTATTTAAAGAACAATTAAGTATACTAATGTTTGTTCAAGTGTGCAGGACCATATACTAAAATTCATATAGAATCCAAGTATTGGTTCTGACTATGAACATTCAAAGAGAAGTTTAAGATCAAAATTTGATGGATCAGAAGCTGAAAACTAGACTATGAAAAATTCAACTTCTGAAGATATCAAAGTCCAAAGATTAGAGTCTGAAAGAGTCGGCCTCTGAAGACGAGACTTTGGAGAATTCTACTTCTGGTGATCAGAACCTGAGCCAATAAAAGCACAAGGACCAAAATGACACTGATAGGTCACTATTCATCTCTGAACATACTTTGTCATGTAAAGACCTAAGCTTTATTTTCTTCATAGAGTCTGCTGGGATACAATTGCTAATTCCTTTTTTAGCAAAGGATTTTCAAACTAGCTTTCACCTAACTTGACAATTTGGTCAAACATCCCAATGTCTCTTTGGAGCTTCTCAAAGGACTCTATTGTGCTTCATCTTCAAGGACTATTTTCTTCTACATTTAAGGAGCTAAAGGACTTGAAAAAAATACAATGATTGACAACAAAAGAGAAGATACTCTATCAAAGCAAAGAACAAGATAAACTTAGGATTTCTTATCCTTGTATATCTTAGAAATCCTCAAGTCTTAAAAGAGTCAATTTGACATGTATTCTTTATACACCTATGATTGTATATTATGTGTATTTTCCCGATAATCATTTATCTGCTAGGTAGATCGTAAAAAATATCTTACTAAGTGTTTAAGCATTGAAAGGCTTTTACTTATGTGCTTGAGCAAAGAAGTCTCTTGCTTGCGTGCTTGAGCAAAGGAAGTATCTTACTTTAGTGTCTGAGCAAAGGAAGTCTCTTGCTTGTATTCTTGAGCAAATTGTAATCTTGTGTGCTTATAGTGAAAATCTCTTATATGTACAAGGGGACTGGATTACTCTCAAGTTGTGATAGGAATCAGGATAAATTTGTGTGTTATTCTTCTTTCTTTTGTATTATATTCGCTCCCTACATCTGACTAAATATGATTCTATAACCTTGTATTTAGAATCTGACTCAAGAGTTTAAGAAGAAAGAAAAGGTCAACACAATTCAACCCCCCCTTTTTGTGTTTTTCTCACCTTCAGTTGGTATCAGAGCACAATCTATGATTAAGACTTAATAGTGGTGCAGAAAATATCCTGAGAAAAACATATTGAACTATGTTTGGTGTTTTTGAATCTGGGAGTGGTATTCCTGCTCCACATGCTGCTATAAATCATGATTATAGCAACTCAGAAAAGAAAAACTATACAACTAGACCTCTAACTTTTAGTGGAGACTCTACTGAGTTTGAATGGTGGAAGAGCAAAATGTATACTCATAACATAGTCCTTGATGATGATTTATGGGATATTCTAGAAGATGGCATTGATATTCCAGTCAATGGAGTTGGAATGGTGTATGATATAAAAACTCTCACACCAGCTCAAAAAACGGTCTATAGAAAACATCATATATTTAGAGGCATATTGGTTAATGCTCTACCTCCCTCAGAGTACATCAAAATCACTGATAAATCTAATACTAAGACCATTTTTGGATCCATATGTGCTACGTATGAAGGGAATCAACAAGTTTAGGAAGCTAAAGCTAGCCTCCTGGTTCAGCAATATGAGTTGTTCAGAATGAAGAAGGTTGAAGACATCGAAACCATGTTCTCTAGGTTTCAAGTTCTTGTATCTAGTCTTCAGGTTCTGAACAAGAGCTACAATACATCTAATCATGTCAAGAAGATTCTTAGGAGTGTTCCTGTCAGATACAAACCTAAAGTGACAACTATTCAGGAGGCTAAAGACTTAAACACATTAAGTCTTGAAAGTATTATCAGTAATATTTAAAGCCATGAGAGGGAGCTCAATGGAGATGAACCTATCAGAAAGTAGAAGCCTCTAGCTTTGAAATATGTTGCTAAAACGGCCAAGGCTCCTTAACTCTGGGAGTCTGAAGAAACTTCTCATGCAGAAGGTTTTGAAGATGACTCGAATGATGAGGAAATGACCTTCATCATTAAAGGTTTTAGTATTTGGCCATGAAGAACAAGAAATTCTCTAGAAGAAGCAATGGCTTTAGAGGACCTGGCTCTAGAGAAAAAAAGGATGATAAAAAAGGATGCTTCAACAACAAGAAGCATGGTAACTTCATTGTGGAATGTCCCGAACTACAAAATGACAGGCCAAAGAAGGGAAGCTTTCATAAGGATAGCTTCAAGAACAAATTCAAGAAAAGTCTCATGGAAACATGGGATGAAATATAAAATAAGGAAGACTCTAAAAAGGGTGAAGAGAAATCCAACCTTGTATTTATGGCTCTTTCATCTTTTGAAGCAGAATCATACTCAAATTCTGGTTCAGAGTCTGATGAAGAGGATGAGATATTTTCTAAACTATCTCATTTTGATTTAATTACTTTTGTTCAAGATCTCATGGGAAGATGTCAAAAGAAATCCATACACATGAAAATATTGAAAAAGCAATGTGATCTTTTGAAAAAATTAAATTGTGTTTAAAATAAAAATGATGCCCTAGAGAAGGATCATATGGCTCTAGTAAAGGAAGTGTCTAATAAACCTCTTGATGAGCATAAAATGGCTCTTTAAGAGTTTATCATAAATGGATTCAAAAAAACTAAAATTTCTTCCATGATCTATGGATTAAGTATAAGCAAAGGAGAAGGTCTTGGTTACTCACAAAAACTTTTAATCCTAGGTTTGAAACCTTGAGTAAAACAATATACCCATCCTCTTCAAGATCTTCTTAGAAAGGGTTGACTCTTATTTTGTACCTACTACTGAAAATGCAAAGGTTCTGAATAATTCAGAACCTAAAGCTGCTGAGTCAAAGGTTCTAAAGAAACTAGAGCCTAAGACTCTAAAGTCAAAGGTTCTGAAGAATCCAGAACCTAAGATAACATATGCTAAGGTTTTGAAAGGATCAAAACCTAAGGTCAAGGTTTATTCAAGACAACAAACTTTTAAATAAAAAATATTGAATAATCCTAAACCTCATCATATGAAATCAAAGGTACAAACCAAGAAGAAACCTATCAGAACTAACCATAAAAAACCCATAAAATTATGGGTACCTAAATCTCAAATTGTCTTTACTACATATCTGCTTCAAGGGAGAAGAAAAAAAACAATCATGGTACTTTGACATTGGCTGCTCACGACATATGACAGGAGAAAAGCTTATGCTCTAAACCTTAACTCTAAAAGAGAGAAGAAGAGTGGGATTTGGAGGAAACCAGAAACGAAAGATCACTGGTATGGGTACTATTGGTAACTCTATTTCAATTAATAATGTTTGGCTTGTTGATGGGCTTAAACATACCCTACCGAGCATTAGTCAATTTTGTGACAGTGGTTATGAAGTCAGGTTTAATAAGAACAACTCCATAATCATGAATGGATTTGTCAAGTCCAGAGTGTTCAAAGGTAAGAGAAAGAGAAATGTTTATAAAATTAATTTTTCTGAATTAGTTTATTAGAAGGTAGTTTGCCTTCTATTAGTGAGTGATGAGAAATGGATCTGGCACATAAGGTTAGGTTATGATAACTGGAGATTAATCTCTAAACTTAACATGTTGAAACTTGTTAAAAGATTTCCAGATCTTAATTATCACCTAGACGCACTTTGTAAAGTATGCCAAGTAGGGAAAATCAGCAAAACTTATTTCCAAACTAAAAACATTGTCTCTACCGCTAGACCCTTAGAACTGATTCATATTGATTAGTTTGGTCCAGTTAGTATTGTATCAATCAATGGGAAGAAATATGGTATAGTCCTTAACAGATGGACTTGGGTTAAATTTCTTAAAACCAAGGATGAATCATATGATGTGTTCAACATCTTTTGCATACAAGTACAAACTGAAAAGGAATCTAAAATTTTAAAGGTAAGAAGTGATCATGGTGATGAATTTGAAAATGAGCCATTTAAACTATTTTGTGAAAAACATGGAATTCTCCATGAGTTATCTTCTCCTAGAACTCAACATCAAAATGGAGTTGTAAAGAGAAAGAACATATCTCTACAAGAAATGGCAAGAACCATGATTCATGAAAACAAACTACCAAAGTACTTATCAACAGAAGCTGTAAACACAACAGGTTATGTTCATAATAGAATCTATATTAGACCTATTATGAATAAAACATCATATGAGTTGTTCAAGGGAAGAAAGCCAAGCATTTCTTATTTTCATCCGTTTGGATGTACTTGTTATATTCTAAATAATAAAGTCTATCTCAAGAAATTTGATGCTAAAGCTCATAAGGGTATCTTTTTGGGATACTTTGAACGCTCTAAGGCATACAAAGTGTATAACTTTAAAACAAATATGGTTGAAGAGTTAATACATTTTAAATTTGATGACAAAGAGTTTGACAGTAAAATGTCAGAGTTAGTTCAAATTTTTTCATAAATATGTGTATTTGAAGACATATCAGTTGCTAGAGGTCCAAAGTTTGGAAGTTCATAAGATAATATTGCATCTAAAGCTGGATGCTCAGAAGCTAGCAGAACTTCAAAAGCTAGTGATTCAGAAGTTGATCATATCTTAGAAGCTTATCCAGATAATGAAGAATTTATAGAAGCACAAGATGGCTCCTTAGATGCATCACAATCCAAGAAGACCTTCAAGTACAAGTCTTCTCACCTAGAAGAGTTAATTCTTGGAAACAAATATATCCCTATAAATACAAGGTCTCCCTTTAGAGAAGAGCATTAAATTCCAAAAATACTCTCCATGACTGAACATGCTTCTATTGATGAATCACTTTCTGATGATGGTTGGGTTGTGGCTATGAACGAAGAGTTGAATTAGTTTCAAAGGAATGATGTCTGGAATCTGGTACCCAAACCTTCACAGAAGAACGTTATTAGAACAAAATAGGTATTCAAAAACAAGTTTAATGAGAAAGGATAAGTTGTAAGAAATAAGTCTAGACTTGTAGCTCAAGGCTACAGGAAGCAATAAGGTATATATTTCTCTAAAAACTTTACACAAGTTGCAAGGTTAGAGGCAATCACGTTACTTCTCTCTTTTGCTATTAATCATGACATCATTTTATACCGAATAGATGTTAAGTGTGAATTCTTAAATGGTGCCATTTCTAAAGAACTCCATGTCAAACAACCACCTAGGTTTGAGGACTATGTCCACCCAGATTATGTTTTCAAATTAAAGAAATCACTCTATGGACTTAAACAAGCTCACAGAGCTTCGTATGAGAGACTGAGTAATTTTCTGTTAGAAAATGGATTTCAGAAAGGGAAAGTAGACATTACACTCTTTAGAAAGACACTTAAGAATGATATATTAATTGTCAAAGTTTATGTTGATCATATCAAATTTGGTTAAACTAATGCTTTTCTTTTCCAAGAATTTTCTAAGACAATGCAGGCTGAATTTAAAATGAGTATGATGGGAGAGCTAAATTTATTCTTTGTTATTCAAATCAATCAATGCAACGAGGGAGTCTATGTTCATCAGACTAACTATACAAAGGATCTTCTGAATAAGTCCAAGCTTGGTGATTGCAACACCATGAACACTCTTATGCATTTAACCTGCAACATGAGCAAAGAGGAAAGCAACACCAATGTCTATTAAAAGCTGTATAGAGGTATGATTAGCTCTCTTCTTTATTTAACAACTTCTAAACCAAACATTTTATTCAGCGTCTATCTTTGTGCAAGATTTCAGTCAGATCCTAGAGAGACTCACTTAACAGCTGTTAAAAAGATCTTCATGTATCGGAAGGGAATAACTAATCTAGGGTTGTTTTATAAAAAAATGCCTAGATTATAAGCTAGTTGGATTCTGTGATGCTGACTATGTTGGGGATAGAATTGGGAAAAAATTCACTATTAGAAGCTGTCAATTCATAGGTGAAAACCAAATATCCTGGGCTAGTAAAAGACAAGCAACAATTGTTTTGTTTATAACAGAAGCAGAATACATCTCAGCTGCAAGTTGTTGCACACAACTATGTTGGATAAAATATCAGTTGGAAGAATATCAAATAAGTGAAAGCAGTATTCTAATCTTTGTGATAATACTGCTGTTATCTATTTGACATCGAATTCTATTCAACATTCTAGAACCAAACACGTAGAAATAAAATATCATTTTATTAGATACTATGTTCAGAAGGGTGTGGTAGATATAAAGTTCATTGATACATATATCAATGGGCTGATATATTTACTGGATCTCTTAATATTAAATGGTTTCATTTTATCAAAACAAATCTGAACATGCATTTTGTTAAAGATTAATGCTTTCTTCTGAATAAATGATCAGAGTCTAATGATAATCAAAAGCTATTATGGTCAGAAGCTTGGAACAAGCCTCTGATGAATAACAACATCTGAGCAACTTGTCACACCCTAATTTTTGATCCTAAGATTCCGTTTTTTGTTTTGTATCGTCTAAAACATATCATGCATTTCATATCGCATATTGCCTAAAATATCAGTCGGAATAATTTCTCGGAGTTACAGACAGACTGGTCAAAATGAATTTCGACGGCGCATAAAATCAGTGAACTAAAAAAATTCAAAATCGAGCTTGCAGATATCAATTATATTAATCTACGGTTCACGTAGTTTAACCCGACGTGTTTGTTTTAATTTTTCGACCATTTTTCGCCGCATTTTGATCAGTTTGAGCATTTTAACGAGTCAAAATTTATTTTAAAATCTGACCGGATGTTGTATTTTTCCGAGTCGTATATTTCGTACTGATCATTTTAGTGTACTCGGTTTATTTTTTCGAGCAATTGGGCATCCGATTTTTATTTATTTATGGTTCGTTTATTTTTTACTTTTTTTGTCTAAATATTTAGAATAAATAAATAGGATAATTAGTATTTTATTTTAATTTTATTTTAAATATTTATTTTTATTTTAGATTTAACTAATATTGTTTAGGATAAATAAATAGGATAATTAGTATTTTATTTTAATTTTATTTTAACTATTTATTTTTTTTATTTTAGATTTAACTAATTATTTAGGCTTTAAAATGGATATGAGGGACATTATTAGCAATTTAGAGTTAACCTAATTTAGTCTCTATATATATTGTTGGTTGTTTAATGTTTTAAGGACCCGAAAAAGGAGAGAAGGAGACCGGGAAAAAGGATCGCCGCTTACTGTTACGGAGTAAACCAATTGAATTTCACTACAGGTACGGTAACTATTGCTCATTGTTTCATCGCTATGTCTTTACGTTACTAATAACTTATATGTTATATATAAATTAATGTGTTTTGTTACAAGTTACGCAGTAACCAACGAGTTACTATATATCATGATATGTTTTGCCGAAACCGGATGTTACCCCTAACAGTAGCTAATGATTTGTTTCATGAGACATACATTTTGTTTACAAATAGTAGCCAACGATCTGCATAATATGCTACAAACCCATTGCTTTGATATGTTATAAACTTATAATAACTCATGTTATTTTAATATATATATTTCGTTAATTCTTTTTTTTTTAAATTTTAATTTATATAGCGTAGAATTTTCTTTTTTTATTTATTTATTTTTGTTACTAACATTGTTTTATATATATATATATATATATATATATATATATATATATATATATATATATATATATATATATATATATATATATATATATATATATATATATATATATATATATATTATAAACTTATAATAACTCATGTTATTTTAATATATATATTTCGATAATTTTTTTTTTAATTTATATAGCGGAGAATTTTCTTTTTTTATTTATTTATTTTTGTTACTAACATTGTTTTATATATATATATATATATATATATATATATATATATATATATATATATATATATATATATATATATATATATATTGTTAATTCTCTTTTTTAGATTTTTTCGAATCGAATCATGTCGATACGCTATTTGCATGAAGGTGTGCATGATGTGTGACATTTATGTTTGGTTCGATCCGGTTGTGATGATCGCGTTTTTGCGTTAGCAACATTGTCGATTTTTTTAGCCCGTTAAATTTACTTTTTCTTTGCATTTTCTATTTTATAATTTTAGATCCGCACACTTTTAATCCCTATTGCGATGATCACGTTAAGTGTAGCAAGTTAATGGTCGATTCTCATCGGTGTTTATGCGGATCTATATCTGTTTATCATTGTATTTCGATTTTACACGCGTCATATGGTTTAGCATGGTGTAGACATATATTTTCGACACCATGTCTTGGAAGGAAAAATGATGTTCCTTGACTAGAGATGATAACTACAGGAAAAGGAGGAAGAAAATAAAGGTATCCAGAAGACACTTCGACAGAAATATGAGGAAGTCTTCGTCAGACAGGTTTGAGGGACATTTATCATTTTTTGACAATTCGACAAGTCTGAAAGGACGCGTTTGTTCGACATAACTTGAAGATTCAAATTCAAGAGAATTATAACGTTTGGCAGAAGACGCGTGGAAGTATCTGGCGAAAGGAAGACATGCAGAAGGCCAGATGTCGAAATTTTAGGATATAGTCGTTAATAGCAGTTATTTTGTTTATCTATAAGTAGGATAGTTGTTATTAGAATTCAGTGTGAAAAACTTGTACAAAACTTCCTGCAATTACTCAAAGTACCCGTGTGAGAGAAAAGAGTTATTTGGAAAAATGTACGTGTAAACACCATCTTTTAATTTCTTTATCAATCAAAGTCTTTTTACCAATTCCTTTACATTTACCAGCATTTTTATGTTTTCTTCGTCATTTTATTTTAAAGTTCTTTCTTCGTCATTTTACTTTAAAAGTTCTTTTCAAAGTCATTATCTTTTATCTCAGACTTTCATCTAGAGTTAGTTGAAATCCTTTATTCCAAAAGACTTAAACACATAAAACCAAGAACCAAGGTATCACCCTTAATTTAAAATTTATCACGTTGATCTAAGTTTTCGCCCGACGTCCTAGGATTTGTTTGGTTAATCCTGCAAGTAACCCAGATTTCACCATTCTGGTAAACCAGAGGTTGTTCGCCAAGATCAACAGCGAACAAATTGGCACGCCCAGTGGGACCAGTGCAATATAAAACTTAAATAAATTTTAAAAATTAAGGCTTTTTCTTCGTTGTATGATACTAAGAAGCGGTAAATTAGCCGTATCTGACGTAGAGAGACCCAAAAGAACTAGAGTAAGGAAAATGGCGAATCAGTCAAATAATCCTAACCCCAATTCAAATTCAAATGAAAATATTCCAGTTTCCAACCCTATACCTTCGGCAGGGGGAAATGTGGATTCAAACCCTGTTCTGGAGGAGATTATGCCTTCGTCAACAGGATTTACACCAGCGGTTTTGCTCTCCCAAAGTATGCCTAGTTCCTCCACAATGGGACATTCAAGGCCTTTGGGGACGCCTCCTCCGGGAGGACAAAATTTTACGCCATTCCAGACAAATTTTTCCATACCTATGTTCGGAAGAGAACAACCATATGGAATGCCAACGTCAGTGATGGCAAATTTGCAAAGTGCACCACCCTTGTATTCTGACGCCATGGTCCACATGTCTTCGCCATTGCAAGGATCAGGATACGGTGGAAATATGAGTAGATTGAACCAATCCCTACCAAATTTCCAAATGCCAGCAATTACCAATAATTCTGCGCAAGTAATTCGACAACAAATGGACGAAAGTAATCATGATATGGTCCAAATGTTGACTCAACAAATGGGGGCAGTGTTTAACCCTTTAATACAAAACACTACCCAAACCAACCAATTGTTGGCTGCGCAAATGACGCGCATTGCTGACTTTTTTGGTGTTCCTCAAACACGACAAAGAGAACAAGTGATTCAAAACCAAGTAGTAAATGTCGAAGAGGAACCCACGATAAATCAAAGGCCTTTAGAGAATCCTCAGGCAAACCCTAGAAACCAAGAGGCAGTGGTCGAGCAGCCTCGTGTCGAAATCCCCGTTCAACAAGAACCTAGGAGGGTAATAGTCCAGAGAGGCCAAGATGCTGATGATGTGTTGCAACAGCGAATACGATATAATAACTTTCCTGTCGAAAATAACATAACAGCCATGGTCGAAAGGATAATGGCCCAAAACGGTGTAAATATAGGTTTGCAAAGGCCTACTTATACTTCCCCATTGTCAGAACACATTCTGCAAGAGGAACTACCCCCAAGATGGAAAGTTCCTAAGTTTACTAAGTTTTCAGGAGATACTAGTGAATCTACTATAGAGCACGTAGCGCGTTATCTAATAGAAGCGGGAGAAATAGTCAATAACGAAAATTTGAAAATGAAGTATTTTCCAAGTTCCTTGACAAAAAATGCATTCACCTGGTTTACATCCTTGCCCGCGAACTCTATATTCACATGGACCCAATTAGAAAGATTGTTCCATGAACAATTCTATATGGGTCAGACTAAGATAAGTTTGAAGGAATTAGCCAGTGTTAAGAGGAAATTTTCAGAACCTATAGATGATTACCTAAACAGGTTCAGGTTGCTTAAGGCAAGATGTTTCACACAAGTGCCAGAACGGGAGTTAGTCGAAATGGCTGCAGGGGGTCTAGATTATTCTATAAGGAAAAAATTAGACACTCAATATTTAAGAGATATGGCACAATTAGCAGATAGGGTAAGACAGATTGAGAGGCTAAAAGCTGAGAAATTCAGATCAAATAAAAATAAAAAGGAAAGAGTGGCCTATGTAGGAGTATGCCAGGATGATGATGGTGACGAAAATGAACTAATTTTGTTCGACGAGCAAGAAATTGATCTGGCAGAACTAAAGTCAGGCCCTCCATACGCCTGTAAAGTACTAGCTCCGTCGAATGGAAAAAACCCAGTCGAACCTGAAAAGAATGATAAGTTTCCCAAACGAACTTATACGTTCGACGTCACCAAGTGTGACGAAATTTTTGATTTATTGGTCAAAGATGGTCAGTTAATAAAGCCGCCAGGCGCCAAAGAACTGCCTGTCGAACAGCAGAAAAAGAGGGGTTTTTGTAAGTACCATAACTTTTTGGGTCATAAAACATCTCAATGTTTTCTTTTCAGGGATCTAGTTCAAAATGCTATCCGTGATGGAAGGCTGAAGTTTGGCGAGAAGCCAAAACAACAAATGGGGATTGATTCGAATCCCATGCAGGTTGTCGAAGCACACTATGCTGAACCATCCACTGTGAATATGGTGGAGATTGAAGTTGCTTCTGATGGCAGTTTCGAGATGGTGGAGGCTATGGAAGGTTTCGACACCAGTATCAACGTGGTCGAGATCACTGAAGATCTTGCAGGCCAGAACGAAGTCGAGGGTACTGAAGCGTTCGACAACGATAATGAAGTCAAAGTCACTGAAGATCTTGACAACAAAAACACAGTTGAAGTCACTGAGGACTTCGGCGATGAAGGTAAGGTCGAAGCTACTGAAAGCTTTGAAAATCAGAAAACTACAGAGGGGTCCAACGAGAAGAACGATGACAGTGTTGCTGAAGACGTAGTGGTTCGACCGGGAGAAATCTGGGATTGCTTGGGACAGCCAAGTGGAAAATTCGACTACCTGGTGAAGTACACTATTCCTGCAACTTATCACACCGACATCAGTGAAATCCGACCAACTGGTTGGGGAAGCGATTTTGATGACGGTGGTGATTCCCCTATCGCCAAGGAAGAAGTTACTGAGGACTTCGTTGCTGAAAACAAGGCTACTGAAGGCCTTGATCTTGACAACATGAAGGAGGCCGATGTTGCAAATTACTGCATCAACATCATGGGACCTTTCGACAAGGAAGTCACAGAAATGAAAGAAAAAGCTGTACATGGCCGTGGGAAATCGGGGACTTATGGGATCCTACGAAGAATAAAAGAGGATCCTAAAGAAAAGTCAAACAAGTGTTGCTGCAAGCATGCTCCTAGGAACATATCCTGGTGTTGCTGCCCAGAAGGGAAGTTCGACTTGACGAAAAAGAAGGACAGAGTCGAAGAGGAAAAGCTCATTGAAAAGATGAACAGACTAACCATTGCTGACAAGCAAAACGTGGGAATCAATATGGTAGAAGTTTCGCAGAAAACTCAGGCAGCAGTAGATGAAGATCAACGTCGAGAGGAGTGCCAAAAGCTGGCGTACCCCAAAGAAGATGCGAGTTTGGTCGAATTCATCAAAAGGTGCCAGAGAAGGAAGAGTGACGTGATGCTATGCCCTCGTTGCAGTTCCATTTTCGACAGAAAGGCTGCCACCCACTTGGAGGCAATAGATCAAGCAAGAAGGAAGGCGAATGAGGGAGCGACAAGATACGATCCAAGAAGGAGTGAGCACCACCAATGGAGGCGCGGAGACAGACGCTATGGCACTTACAAGCCATCAAACAAAGTGATAGATGACAAATGGGTTCAACCCATCAGAGATGCCCAAGGCCAGAAGAAGTGGAAGAATTTCGATGTGCAGAGAGGCACTTCAATGGAAAACAAGAAGGAGTTGGAGAAATATAAACCTAGGCCATATCCTTCAGAGAATTATAAAGGGAAGAACCCCATGTCGAGATCCCAATGGAGGAGGTTCCAAAGGCAAAAGAGGTTTGAGAAGGAAGCTGCTGAAAAAGGTATGATGAGAAAAGTGGCTGGAGACAAGGATGAAGTAGAATGTAGCAACAACGCTCAAATGGCGAACAAGAAGAAGCCTCTCCAGCAAATCAAACCAAACAGCGTGGCAGCGCAAAGTGTGCCCAAAGAGAAGAAGATGGAGGATGACGAGATGACAGATGATTTCAAGTCAGATTCGGAGGCATCCTTCGACGTTGGCTGTAATGTGGTCTCGGTCCTTCCCAGAGACTATGATAGGATCATGGAAGTCGAAGACGAAGAGGATGGGATGGAAGAGGAAACGATGGTGCACAAGCCCGTGTGTTACTACGTAATGAATAATGGTTGTGTCGAAGAGCAAAATGCTTTCTTCGAAAGACCAGACGATTCCATGAAGGCGCACTTGAAGCCTTTGTTTATCAAAGGAAAGATTGAGAGTGTTGGTGTGAACAAGATCCTAGTGGATGGGGGTGCCGCTGTGAATTTAATGCCCCATTTCATGCTGAAAAAGATTGGCAAAGATGACTCGGATGCAAAGCCCCACAACATGGTTCTGTCAAATTACGAAGGAAAGGTAGGAACAACCATGGGAGTTATTCAAGTGGATCTGACAGTTGGTACTATAACAAGGCCAACAATGTTTATAGTTATTGCTTCTAAGGCAAACTACAACTTGCTGTTGGGAAGAGAATGGATCCATGGTATAGGTGCTGTCCCCTCGTCGATGCACCAGAGAATAGTTATTTGGAGGCCAGATGGAATCGTCGAGAACATAGAAGCAGACCAAAGTTACTTCATGTCCGAAGTTAACAATATAAGCGATCGAAGTTTCGACAAAAACTTAGCCCACATACCCCCTTGCAGTCCGGCGAAATTCGACTTGAAGGCAACGGACAACGCGTACTGTTCCATGTATCTCCATCCTACACATGGTTTTCAGTGGGATAAGGAAGTCATTGGTGACTCCAACTACATGTGGGGGACTACCAACGTAGCACCGACAGGATGGGGGGATGAGTTCGACAATGATGATGAGTGAACAAGCAGTGCTCGACAAAATTACGGCTTACATAGCCGAAAACAAATTCAAAGCGGCTCTGGAGGCCGAAGTAAAATACATGGCTGTCGAAGCCAATCATGAAGATTCAAATGAACAGTGTCTCCAAAAAGACGTTGAGGAAAATAATAACAACAACCAAATAGACGAATGGAAAAACCAGAAACTTGACGCCATTTATGACGATGAACCTTTGGGGTTCGAAAAAGATCCAGTGTCGAACAACTTGAAGATGGTGGCGCAGGATCCTTTAGAAGAAATCAACTTGGGGCTGGGGGCAGAAAAAAGACCAACCTACATAAGTGCAAGGATGGATCCTCAGTTCAGAGTCGAAATAATCCAGTTGTTGAAGGAGTTCAAAGATTGCTTTGCATGGGATTATGACGAAATGCCGGGTTTGGACAGAAGTTTGGTCGAATTGAAGCTGCCAATCATAGAAGGGAAGAAGCCAGTCAAGCAAACTCCAAGGCGCTTTGCACCAGAAGTTCTGTCGAAAATAAAAGAAGAGGTCGAAAGACTTCTAAAATGCAACTTCATCCGCACTACCAGGTATGTTGATTGGATTGCAAATATAGTTCCGGTTATTAAGAAAAATGGCAAACTTAGGGTATGCATTGATTTTAGAGATTTAAATTCTGCTACCCCAAAGGACGAATATCCTATGCCAGTCGCAGAAATGCTTATAGATTCTGCAGCAGGTCACGAGTATCTAAGCATGTTGGATGGATACTCTGGCTATAACCAAATTTTTATTGCTGAAGAAGATGTTTCTAAGACAGCTTTTCGTTGTCCTGGAGCAATTGGAACTTATGAATGGGTAGTGATGCCTTTTGGGTTAAAGAATGCTGGGGCCACTTACCAAAGGGCTATGAATTCAATTTTCCATGATTTTATTGAGACGTTTATGCAGATTTACATTGATGATATTGTAATCAAGTCTGTTTCAGGAAAAGATCATATAGACCATCTTCGACAATCCTTTGAGAGGATGAGAAAGTTTGGTCTAAAGATGAATCCCCTTAAATGTGCTTTTGGTGTGCAGGCGGGTGATTTTTTAGGTTTTGTGGTCCACAAGAAAGGGATCGAAATAAATGAAAACAAAGCCAAAGCTATAATGGAAGCAAAAGCGCCATCAACGAAAAAGGGATTGCAATCTCTACTAGGGAAGATCAATTTTCTAAGAAGATTCATCTCCAACCTCAGTGGAAAAACACAACCCTTTTCTCCTCTACTTCGACTAAAGAAAGAAGAATTCACCTGGGGGCAAGAGCAACAAGTGGCTTTCGACAAAATCAAAGAGTACTTGGCTAGTCCTCCAATCTTGATGTCCCCTTGTAGGAAAAGAAGCATGAGACTGTATATCTCTGCATCAGACAAGACATTAGGAAGTATGTTGTGTCAAGAGGATGAGAATGGCGTCGAAAGGGCCATCTATTATCTCAGCAGAGTCTTAAATGATGCTGAAACTAGATATAGTGCTATAGAAAAACTATGTTTATGTGTATATTTCTCTTGTATGAAATTGAAGCATTATATAAAGCCTGTTGATGTATATGTATCTTCTCATTTCGACGTAATAAAACATATGTTGTCTAAGTCTATTTTACATAGTCGAATTGGAAAGTGGGCTTTGGCTCTAACAGAATACTCCTTAAAATATTTGCCTTTAAAGGCTATGAAAGGACAGGTGGTGGCTGATTTTATAGCTGACCACTCTATAGTCGAAACTATAGAATACGTCGAACAAGCACCTTGGAAACTGTATTTCGACGGTTCCAGGCATAAGAATGGACTTGGTATTGGGATGGTGATTATTTCTCCTGACAAAATTCCAACAAAGTTCAAGTACAAAGTCGAAGGGCTGTGTTCGAACAATGAAGTCGAATATGAAGCTTTGATTGCTGGACTTGAAATCTTGTTGGAATTGGGGGCAACAAGAGTCGAAATAATGGGTGACTCTGAGTTGGTAATAAAGCAGTTGACTAAGGAGTACAAATGTGTGAAAGAGAATCTAATAATGTACTTCGTGTTAGCAAGTAGACTTCTCAAGAAGTTCGACAATGTGGTTTTTAGGCACATTCCCAGGATGGAGAATCAAGAGACGAATGATCTGGCTCAACTGGCATCAGGATACAAAGTGTCGGAGGAGAAGTTAGAAAAAGCCATTGAAGTCAGAGGAAGAGTCATATCTGTAGGTTTGTCCCCATCAGATTTAGAGACAATAAAATTGGAATATGGTGACGAAGAGAATTATGAGATTTGCAACGTAGATGATGCAGGAGTCGAAGACTGGAGAAAACCCATCAAAGAATATTTGCAAGATCCAAGTCAAAAAGTCGAACGAAAGGTAAAATATAGAGCTTTGAGTTACGTACTTTTTGGCAATGAATTGTTCAAGAAGACTGCGGAAGGAGTCTTGTTGAAATGCTTAGGCGAAAATGAAGCATACATAGCATTGTCAAATGTGCATAGTGGAGCGTGTGGCGCACACCAAGCAGGCCACAAAATGAAGTGGTTATTGTTTCGACAAGGAATGTATTGGCCAGCAATGCTAAAGGATTGTGTCGAATTTGCAAAAGGATGTCAAGAGTGCCAAGTACATGCAGGCATACCACATGTTCCTGCAAGTGAGTTACATTCGATTGTAAAGCCTTGGCCGTTCAGAGGTTGGGCGTTAGATTTAATCGGTGAAATTCGACCAGCTTCTTCAAAAGGGCAAAGGTACATTTTAGTTGGAGTAGATTATTTTACTAAGTGGATTGAAGCCATACCATTGGTGAATGTAGACCAAGAAGCGGTTATGGATTTTATCCAAAAGCATATAATCTACAGATTTGGGATACCGGAAACAATAACAACAGATCAAGGATCTGTGTTTATCGGTCGAAAAATGCAGAAGTTTGCACAAGATACAGGTTTTAAGCTCCTTACTTCGACACCTTATTATGCTCAGGCTAATGGACAAGTCGAAGCAGCTAACAAGGTAGTGATAAATTTGATCAAAAAACATGTAGGTGGAAAGCCAAAAATTGGCACAATACCTTAGATCAAATTTTATGGGCTTGTCGAACATCTCCTAAAGAAGCAACCAATTCGACTCCATTTAAATTAACTTATGGGCATGATGCAGTTTTTCCAGCCGAGTTGTATTTGCAATCAGTTAGGGTTCAAAGGCATCATCAGATCCCATCAGAGACATACTGGAGTATGATGATGGATGAATTGGTTGATTTAGACGAAGAAAGGCTACGTGCCTTAGATCTCATAAAGAGACAAAAAGAGAGAGTCGAAAAGTTCTACAATAGAAAAGTAAAATTTAAGACTTTTTCAATTGGTGATTATGTGTGGAAGGTAATTCTTCCTATGGAACGAAAAGACAGAGTTATGGGAAAATGGTCTCCCAAATGGGAAGGACCTTTCAAAGTTTTGAAAATATTTTCTAATGGCGCATACGAGGTCGAAGAAATAGGGAAAGACGAAAGGATATTAAAAATAAATGGCAAATATTTGAAAAAGTATAAACCAATATTGCAGGAAGTAAAGATAGCAGTCGAATAAAATTGAAATTGAAAGTAAATAGTGTGCTGCCAAACAGATGGCGTTAAATCATTACAAACAAAGCCTCAAAGGGCTAGAAATTGACAGGAAAATTCGACTAAAGCTGAAGGTTTGCAAACTGTGCCTTCAAAGCGGTAAATTTGTCTTTCTGAAATTGAAGTCGACGATCACAGAGGTTCCTGTGAATATGAGCAACTTCAATCTCTTGGTTGATCTTTTGAGCGGTCTCTGCGTGTTGAATGCCAACCTTCAACTCTTCATCAATCTCGCTTTGCCTAGGCTGCTGAATAGAAGCTATGAGTTCCTCCTCTTTGGAAATTTTCTCTTGGAGAACTGCTATTTGTTTCTTCCATGTTTGAATGTGGTTATGGCAAGTAGCAATCTTCTTGACAGAGGCTTCAGAAAGCTCTTGTAGTTTCGAAACCTTATTTGTCGAAACAGAAACAGAGTTCCATTCAGCAGCTTGTTGGTCCATTTTTTTCTTGATTTGTTGACATAAGTCCCTTCGACGGTGAAGATCTGCGCTGGATAAGTCAATCACAGTTGTCAGCTCTATCACAAAATTGCAGACTTCGACAGAAGCATCCAAGACGTTAACTTGCTTCAACAGTTTCTTCAACTCCATTGGAGCAATGGCATTTTCCTCTAGAACTTGGAACAAGTCAACATCAAGGATCTTTGCCTTGATCTGAGTCATGATATTGGGTAGAGACTGCACTTCAGAAGTGGCTCCAGAAGTAGTCGAACTGCTGTAGGAAGAGTCTTTAAAATTGAATCTGGTGCTAAGTATGGCTTTCAGGTAGTCCAGGGGTTTCTGCACTTTGAGACTTTCAAGCTCTTCATGAGAAAGACTAGTCGAACCAGTTGTTTGGGAACTCCTTTGAGTTTGGTCAGGAGTAGGTTGGTTGCTGTGCTCTGAAGTTCGCCTAGCTTCCTGTTGCTTCGACAGATCTTCTTCGTCAGCAGTCTTCTCTTCAGGATCTCCTTTGACAGCAGTGTCTGCTTCAGCATCATCATCTTTTTGTTGCTCAGCGTGTAATCCAGGATGAGAAGGAGAGGTGTTATCAGAATCAGCTCCCACAGTAGCGTTGAATGCTTCGACCGTTTGTCTCTCAAGTTCTTTGATGGGAGTGTCCTCCTCTCGAACGACCTCCTCCTGGATTGTCTCAGGCTGTTTGTCGACGACCTTTGGCTTCTATCAAAAGAAAAAATTTCTAAGTTAGAAATGAAATAAAATAAATGAGAAGGGTCGAGATTGAAATTTACCTTAGAAGTCTCAGTTTTGGAGCTAGACTTTCCACTCCCCGTATCCTTCGGCTGATGTTTTGTAGCAGGACTGCTAGAAGATTCCCTTTTAGAAGATTTGACAATGGATTTTTGTGAGGCGATTTTTAGCAGTCTTTTCTTCTTTGGAGGAGGGGGATTTGGAGATGGAGACTCATCACTGGACTCTTCGACAGGGATTATCTCTGGTATTTTCTTTCTTTTTTGGAATGTAGAGGTTTTTTGACTTACCTGATCATATAAATCAAAATAGTGAGTGTCTTAAAGAGATAAAAGGATAGATCAAAAGAGGAAGAGATTTATACCTTAGTCGAAGGTGTCTGGGCGGCACTTTGTGGAGTTTCGACGGAAGCTTTCTTGGCAGGCACTTTCACAGCTAAAAAAAAAAGATAGAAAAAGGGGAAAGTTAGGCAGTGAGAAATACGTGATGATAAAATGATAAAATTCGTGTTGTTGTTAACACCTTCAAGAATGGGATCTTCCACGCGAACGTGTTCTATTCCAATATGAAGGTGCCCTGGGTAGTTATCCAGATGATACTTAGTCGCAACCACGCGTTTAGCAGGTTTTTTATAACTTTCACGAAGAATTTTCATATGATTCCCACATGTGAACCAATCTGGGAATGGAGGACTTAAAGCCACACCAAATTCAGCAGATGGTAAAGGTGGAAATTTAGGAGGGTAATAGCTGAAAGCCAAGTTGTAACGCACTTCTGGTCGAATGTTTGGAGGCAGTGTCAACTTCTCCAACTTCTCCGTGAATTTTTCTTTTAAAGTAACCGCTGCTTCGCGTATGGTTCGACTAAGATCATCAGGTCTGTAAACGGTTTCAAAGTATTTTTGAAATTTTTGTATTTCTCGGATATGTCTTTGTGTACCTTTTTTTAGTCCGTTCCTGCACAAGAGCAAAAGCATTCGTCAGATGGGTGGTGAAAGCTTTTACGTCGAAAAATTTGGTAGCATAGTATTCCCTCCACCATGCGTCGAACTCAGGAGTGCAAAGGAATGATGGTTGAAAAACCACCGGTCGAATATCCAAAGATTCGTCAGTCAGCTTTTTCAACAATTCCCTGCTGGTGGCTTCGTCGTGGAAGGAGTTGTAGAAAATGATGGCCCCTTTTTTAGGGAAAAGAGGTCGAGGCATGATTTGAATTAGGCCAAATTGCCTGGCGACCAAGTTAGGTTGATAAACTATTAAGGCAATCTGGGGTTTCGTAGTACTGCGGTGGGAGAACAGGAGCCTAGGGGTCAAAAAGGATTCCCAGACATTTAGGAAGATATTTTCATCTTTTTTGGTTTGCAAGGGGAATTGTCGTGAAAACCATTCAGGTCTAATTGTTCTGTCAGCAAATGGAGCCATAGTCGAAGTAAAATGATGTCTCTCAGCAAACATCATTACGTAGCTAGTAAAGGCCCGCCGAAGGCTAATTGCTTCATCAGTTGGTGTCAATTGCACCAATCTAGGCCATTCGACACTCCTGTTTTTGAATTCCCCTTCGTTTATGTCATGCTTCACAGGAATAAAGGCTTCGAAAGTGGCATTCAGCCATAGTTGCAAGAGCCAAAAGGGGCCTGCCAAATTAAGCTTCCCTTTGTCCTTCAATGTCTTCAAAGAACGCACGCTTTCACTCAAGGACTCATACAGGTTCGCCAAGATTACCTCACTCAAGCATAATTTGATCCCAGCGTGGAGTTGGTTCGCCATAGTGATGAACCTCTTAGCCACTTGAAGTGAGCGGGAGCAAAAGACGAATTTGGTCAGCCACAAGGTTAGAAAAGCTATGTGCTCTTTGTCAGAAACTTCTTGGTCATTTTCGCCATGGTAGTGAGACATAAAAAGGGAGTATGGGGCGAAACTAGTGTCGAAATCTATGGAGTCCTCGTTCAGGTGAGTGGGGTCGAAGTCAATGCCAACTGGACTGAGGCCAACTATGGCGGCTATGTCGAACAGCGTAGGGGTAACCATCCCGCAGGGGAGGTGGAAGGTGTTATACGTACTATCCCAAAAGTAAAGGGAGGCTAGCAGCATGTTAGGGCAAACATTGGGTCCTGCTCTTGATAATTGTATCAAGTCAAAAATTCCTATTTCTTTCCAAAATTTTTCTTTAACGTTTTCAACTCTGTTCAACCAAGACAAGTAGTCTGAAAGGTCTTTCGACCAAGGGCAAGTTCTAAAAATCCTAGTATAATTCAGATAAGTTAAATTTATTGCTTCCTCATCTTTTTCGCTTGAACCTTGAGGTTCAGTTTGTTCTACTGGTTTCTCTAGAGTGGGGGGTTTCACCCCAGCACCTATGGGTTTTGTGTGAGAATAAGTAGGGAAGAACTCTTGTAAACGCTCAGGTTTAATGTCTGGGTTAGGGAGTGGTCCTAACATAGCATAGTGATTACCAGAAATAATAACAGGGATGAGTACCTGGGATTTAAAAATGCAGTCTTTTTCCCTCGCATTTGGAGGCTCAGGAATGTATTGTTGATCCCCAATCAGTGTTGGTTCATCCAACCTATGCGCAGGGGGGATGATGGAAGGTTGCTCACTTTTGGAAGGTTTGCTGCTTGATAATTTTTGAAAAGCCATTGTTGAATCAGAAAGTTTTAGAAAGAAGATGAAGATTTGAAGCAGTTGTGAAGAAGAAGAGTTCAAACGCGTAAAAAAGAAAGAAAAATAATGGTTCAAGTATTTATAAGAGATTATCAAAAGCCCTTTAGGTTTAGTGGTGATCATGGAGGGCACGTGGCATCATCTTAACGGTGCTGATAAAAAGTGGAAGTTGAAAAAAGCATGGCTAGCTAGGTTTTAGGGGTATGGACATCATGTCTGAACGTGGGATTTGATGGAACGTTTTCAGAGAAATGCAATGATGAATTTTCTTGGGACTGAACAAAGGTCACGTCTTGAAAGCCAGCATCATTAATGCAGGTAACATGGCGTCGAAATAGTTTCGACAGCAAATGATGGTTTCTCCAGAAATAAGTCGAAACATCTTTGCTGGGGGGCAATTTGTAGACATATATTTTCGACACCATGTCTTGGAAGGAAAAATGATGTTCCTTGACTAGAGATGATAACTACAGGAAAAGGAGGAAGAAAATAAAGGTATCCAGAAGACACTTCGACAGAAATATGAGGAAGTCTTCGTCAGACAGGTTTGAGGGACATTTATCATTTTTTGACAATTCGACAAGTCTGAAAGGACGCGTTTGTTCGACATAACTTGAAGATTCAAATTCAAGAGAATTATAACGTTTGGCAGAAGACGCGTGGAAGTATCTGGCGAAAGGAAGACATGCAGAAGGCCAGATGTCGAAATTTTAGGATATAGTCGTTAATAGCAGTTATTTTGTTTATCTATAAGTAGGATAGTTGTTATTAGAATTCAGTGTGAAAAACTTGTACAAAACTTCCTGCAATTACTCAAAGTACCCGTGTGAGAGAAAAGAGTTATTTGGAAAAATGTACGTGTAAACACCATCTTTTAATTTCTTTATCAATCAAAGTCTTTTTACCAATTCCTTTACATTTACCAGCATTTTTATGTTTTCTTCGTCATTTTATTTTAAAGTTCTTTCTTCGTCATTTTACTTTAAAAGTTCTTTTCAAAGTCATTATCTTTTATCTCAGACTTTCATCTAGAGTTAGTTGAAATCCTTTATTCCAAAAGACTTAAACACATAAAACCAAGAACCAAGGTATCACCCTTAATTTAAAATTTATCACGTTGATCTAAGTTTTCGCCCGACGTCCTAGGATTTGTTTGGTTAATCCTGCAAGTAACCCAGATTTCACCATTCTGGTAAACCAGAGGTTGTTCGCCAAGATCAACAGCGAACACATGGTGGCGATCCACTTTATGTGCTTAGCAATTCGCGTTTCGATTTGTAGTTTGTGATTTTCTTTAATTTTATTATCTTGTTGTTCTTGATTTGACTTGTGATGACCGCTTACGCGGTAGCAGTTTGTTTTAAGTTTGATTAGATCCGATTAAATTTCTCTTTGTATCTTTTTATGCCTTTGCGATCCAATTCGCACCTTTCGCGTTGTCATTTGTATTAATCATTTCTCACCATCAATTCACAATCATACCAACCATTTTTAAAAATATCAAACTAATTCTTGATTTAATCAAGCCATTTGTTAAACCCTGTAAGTTCTTGCCATGGAAACTTACTTCTTACTCCCCTTAACTTAACCTTAATTTTGGAGTCGCCGCACTCCATGTAAGCGTCTTGCCATGGATGCTTACCTTCCCCCTGGAACCTTGACCACAGTCAAGAGCACCCTCTTTGAGGGTAACTACGAATACTCTTATTCCACTCCCGTCAGGATACGTAGGCACAAGATGCGATATCTTGGCGAGTATACTTAGAAACTAACCCCTAGGTCTTTACCTTTAGCACATACCCTTAGCAAGCAAGCAATAGATAACACAAATATTAACAAGAGGTTCCTGTAGAGTACTACAGACGTTTAGGATGCTAATACCTTCCCTAGGCGTAACCAACCCATGAACCTAGATTCTCTTAACTTAGGGTTTTCGATCTTTAACCTTTCCTTTGGATAAATCAAAGATCGGTGGTGAATTTAAAGATTTGTGATTCAAGTTAATCCAATATCTTGATGTCCGATTCTCACCGCGACCCAACTCCGCCTCTGATGCTCATAATTTGATTTGTTGCCTCTAATGGCATATAAGGGGAAAATTTATTTTTGACATTTGTCCACTTATGTGTCATGAATCTGAAAGGTTTCCTGCCACTTGGTTTCTCAGCTGTTGGTTAATAATTGGGGATTAACGATGCAATGTTTTTGAATACTTTGTTTCTTCTCTATTTGTCTTTACCATATGCTTTATTACCATTAGATTCCTTGTGTCTCTGATTGATTGTTTTGCGTTTCTATGTTATTAGACTCTGAATCAATCAGTTATGTTAATAAAAAGAATTTTTTTGGTTCAAAAGGTTCTAAGTCAGAATTCTTCTGTGAATTTTCTATCTTCTGGTCCTTGAGTTATATTAATGGATCTAACCAATCATGTTTATGTATGAAAATGAGTGTAACTTCTATCATACTGGTTCCTTCTCTTAACAAAAATGGTTGTGTTACCTTTGGGAATCAGTGTTTCTTGATAAAAGTAAATTATGTTTTGTTTCTCCTTAAATCATTTCTTTTATAGTTGTGTAATTAAAATTTCGTGTAAACTTTTTTTTTAAAACTCACACAACACAAAATTGGTTGAAATGGTTGAAAAACTTCTCTAAATCATTTGTCTTGATGGCTTAACAGACATGGATGCAAATGATCAAAATAAATAGATGAAAAGGAAAAGGACGGGTTATCATTAATTTGAAATCATTATAAATACTAAGGTACAAGATGCACTACATAGCCTACTAATCTCTAAATTCTCCAGGGAAATAAACATGGCGTTTAGGAAGTTCATCCAGTCCTCGTCAGCATCTGAATCAAAATCAAATGTTGGGTGTTATACCCCAAATTTTACCCTTTAGATGTCATAAAATCTTGCATTTCCATTTAGGGTTCAATCATCTGTGCATTGTTAACCAACCATCATATCTTGTTAGTTTGTTCTTTTTGTGAAAGACAGGGTTTACATAAGAAAGAAGGCAAGGACAACAAGCCAGGCTCTCACATGTTTCAAGGTCTCCTAAGACATTCTTTGGCTCCATACAACCATCACAAGTACAGTGAACTACAAGTTCATCTATCCTCAGATTAGGGTTTTTGTCAGAAGGAGTCAACCGTTGCCTTTGATGACGATCAAGGTGTGATCCCAAGCCTTGGAACATGATCCCATATGTTAATAAACATCCTCAGAGGCCATCCATGGACACTTGAAGAGATTGTGGAAGAAAGATCATCAAAGATCATCCAGTTGAATTCCTAAAGAAAATTTGGGTTTTGATCGAAAACTAAAGCCTTTGACTTTTGAGATTTTGATCTAAGATGAAGCATTCAAGCCATGCTCCATCAAGACATGTCTAATTGTTGAGTTAGAGCATGAGGAGATAACATTTAAGAGGTTTCTTGCAAAGAGGGCAATGTTTGGTCCTTAAAATTTTCTGTGTGGACAATTCACTCCTTGTGCAAACTTGGGAAGGCCATAACTTTCAAAACACACATCCAAATTGGGTGACTCAAAGCTCAAATGGAAGCTCTCATTATGAACTTCAAAGTGTATTAGAGGACCTTTCTTCAAGAAAAGCTTAATTTTTAAGTTATGAGACTTGGAAGAAAAGATACCCTTATAACTTAGAATTTTTTTTTCCATTTTTCCCTAGTTTTCACACCAACTTCATGGCTATTTTTCAAATGGTTCCAAGCTTCAAATCCAAAATCTTTGGGCATGAAAATTGTTCCTTGTTCTTCAAGCTTTCCAAGCATGTGTGGAACTTCCCGTTTGGATGATCTAATCTCAAGTTATGATGTTCTAAAGTTTGATGTTTCAAATTGAAAAAGTTCCATAACTTAGAAATTTTTCTAAGTCTTTTGGGCAGCGTGGTGTGCATGACTTCATGGCACTTTTTCTCACAATTCCAGACCTCATCTCAAGGATCTTTACACATGGAAGTTGTTCTATCAAATGCCTACTTTGCATAGAACCAAAAACCTCACAAATTGGATCAATGGTCACCAAGATATTGCGCACCAAAGTGGCTATGTTGCATGACATTCTACACTTAGAAAAATTCAGATTTTTAACTCTTTGCTACATCAAACTTTGCCACATATTTTCACATGTTTTCATGCTTCATTTCAACTTGTCACCAACATGAAAGTTGCTATACTATATGCCCTCTTTAAAGAGAAACAAGAATTGTATCATTTGGTTCATTGGATGCGCAACTATCGTGTGGTAAAGTGGGGTCTATAGTTCAGTTTCATGACACAAACCTTGTTCCACTTGAACCAAATTTGAACCAAAACTTTGACAAACTTCTGCATCAGCCCCAAGCCTCTCATCCTTGGCGTGTTATCCATCCATGTGTGGTCCCAAACATTCCCATTTTAAGCTCACTCTTTCATGACACAACCAAAAAGGTTTTTGGGACACTACATTGAATTTATGAAACAAATTATGCAGCATAAAAACTGTCCCCATGATGCGCATAAATCCATGTTCTCAATCCCAAGTATTACCTCTTTTAATTCTCTCTCTTATGACACAACAAAAATGAGTTTTTGAGACATACAATGGATTTTGAATACGACAGATCTGAACCCTCTTTTCCATGAAGCATTGTTTTCTCCAAGGTTGACTAGAATTAACAAGGTAAAACGAATGAAGGAAGATCCATATGAACCCTATCTTTTTCTCCTTTAGACAAAGTCATTATCCACTGTGCCTTCAAGTTCATTAACCAGTTGTATTGGCTATAAAAGGAGAGCCTTTCTCTTTAGTTGACATCAAAAATCACTCTCAAACCTCTATATCTATCCTCTCCATATTCTTGCAAGAAAATCTCAAAAAAACTTGCAAACCACTGCTCCAAAGTTCCCCCCTTGTGGAACCCTCCAACAAACCACATAAATCAACATCAGAACACAAAAGAACATAACACATCATCCACTTCATTACAAACACAAGTCATTACTCTAAGAATTTGTGAAATCAAGAGAAAAGAAAGAGAAGTTCATTAGCGGTTTGCATTCTGGAAAGGAAAGAGAGTTCAGTCAGGTGAATCTTCAAGCTCATACACTGAAGAGGCAGTGGACCTACTCCACTTGGTAAGCCTCTCTCTTTTCCTCCATGTTCATGATTTACATGCCTTCATACCTTTATATTCAATATATAACCATATTTGAATGATGTTGCACGTTCATACTTGGCATTTAGGTTAGTTTTGAATGATAATGTGAAAGGATGTTTGAGTTTGTGTGATGTATTATTACTCCGTTAGTTTATGGCAGTTGAAGCCCATGTTTTTCATGTCCATTTTATCCCAGCCCTAGTTGTTATTTTGAGTGGCTTAGGTTGTAGTGTTATTCTACTAAGTGAGTCCTACAGATTGATACCTTATTTCATGAATTTTGGTAAAAAATGAACATGAAAATGATGGAGTAAAGTGAGAGGTTGCCATGGCCATTTTCTGGTTTCACGATGGTTTGGTGTTTAGCTTGCATGTTTGCATCAAGATGACGAAGTCATGGCAGCGTGTGATTAGTTAGGACGGTTTTTGTCTGATAGTCACTTAAGAATTTGTGACCGGTTGAAGTTTGTTTACTAACATAACGTTACATTTTCATGTGGTTTTAAAAATAATAATTTGAAACGCTTCTTTGGTTTATATGTTTATGGGGTGGGCATATACACTGGATGTATAGTGTAACGCCCCGGTTTTGTTAGATTTATTTAATCGAGTCGATTTAATTATTTTTGTCTTTATATTATTTTATTCTTGGTTTTTATTTGGTAAATGTGTTATGTTTATCGTTATTATGTTTTATTGCGTTTTGGGAACGTTTGCGAGAAAATTGAGTGTAGGGGTATTTTGGTCTTTTTGGCTTGGTTAGATATTGTTTTTCATTTAAAATAGAAAAAATAGAGGTTAGAAAGAGAGAAAAAAAAGTTAAGAGAAATAGAGAAGGAGAAGAAGAAAAAGAGGAAAACTTGGAGTGTAAGAAACCGATTCAACCGACACTTCAAAGCGCGATTAATCGGGTAAGGGTTCGAAACTCGGTTATGCCATGCTTGTGTATGATTGTGTATGTGTGTGTTGGAATGTTTGCTGGTTTTTCCTAGCCTTTCAATTCTAGGTCGAAATGAGAGAAAACGATAGAAATCGATGTTTTCGCGGTTGAAATGCGATATAAATGTTGTAGAATACTTGTTACTATGATTGGGATATGTTCTGGTTGTTATGTTATGGTTTGGAATTGTTTTGGTGGAGGAAATGTTGGGTTGGAGTGGACAACAGTGCTGCTGAGATTTTTTGGGTTCGTAGGTTCGCACTGCGAATAGGGCAGCGAAGGGGAAAGCGAAGGTTCGCGGGAGGTTCGCATTGCGAACTTTCTGCTGTTTTTTCTCTGCCACTGTTCGCAGGGAATTCGCATTGCAAAGGGGAAAGCGAAGGTTCGCTGGAAGTTTTCCTTGCGAACTTTATGCTATTTTTTCTCAGCCATGGTTCGCTGGGGGTTCGCATTGCGAATAGGAAAGCGAACATGACAGATTTTCCATTTTGTTCTTATCATAACTTTTGGGTCGTAAGTCGGATTGAAGCGCGGTTGGATGCGTTGGAAAGTTAATGAGACGTTCTTTCTTATAAAAGTAGTTTTGAGACTAGTGGCCGATTTAATTGTGTCGGGAATTGGAATAGTGGCCTAAGGGCAAGTAAATGCATTGTGTCGTGTTTGATTGTATATGCATGATTATGGATGTTGAAATGGTTCACATGGTTGTATATGTGTATGCATTTGATTGTCATGAGTCATTATATGCCAAGCATCTTGATATGCATTCTTGTGATGTCGTGTGCCCTAGTGGGTGTGAGCGACGAAACGATTCCAGAGGGAATTTGCTATAACGGTCGTGTGCCTTATACAAAGAGGACCTAAAGCGACGTTATAGACGATCGTGTGCCTTATACAAAGAGGACCTAAAGCGATCGGATCATGTGCCTTATACAAAGAGGACCTAAAGTGATCTATAAACATTGTGTGCCTTATACAAAGAGGACCTAAAGCGACGGGGAAAATTGTTTGCCCGACGGGGAGTTACACTAAGTAACAAGCGATGATTCCAATAATTCCTGAGTGAATTAATGATGAGAATGATGGATGGATGGTACCCGCATTTGCATAGAGTTGTTGTGTCAGTCTCTCTGCATTTGCATAAATCGTGAATGGATTGATTATGTGTGGAAAATCATGAATGGATTGATTATGTGTGGAAAATCATGAATGGATTGATTATGTGTGGGATTTGTGAATGGAATTGATGAGTTGATATATATATATATATATATATATATATATATATATATATATATATATATGTTGGTGATAAATGTATTGAGCATGATTGATATGCCTTTGTGATGGATGTATGAGATATGAATTGTGTTGTTTTGTATTTGAATGATGGTGTAAGTTGTGGTGAGAATGTTTTACATGTGTATTTTGTGTTATTGTATAATTGTATGCAACTATATTATAATTGTGTTTCTCACCCTTCTGCTGTGGTTTGTTGCTCTATGAGGCAATTGCAGATTAGTAGTCTTGGAGGCTTTTGTGAAGATTAGTTCTCCACCCTTTTGTCGGTCTGTCTGCTCTGATACGTAACACGGGAGTCAGGGAACGCTTTTGTTATATATGTATACATTTGTTAGATCTATTTTGTATTACCTTTGTATGAATATTTTGATGTTATAAAATAATTTAGTTGGTAAAACAAGTCAGTTATGGATCTTTCCGATTTATTCCATAATTGAACTTTCCTTTTGTTGGAAAAAGTTTCCCTTTTATGTTTATGCCATTTTGTGTTATGTATCAAATTTATGAGCAGGGATTGTGTTTTTCTCAAATGTGGCATCCTTATTTCTGTCTAAGAATTTTATTTTTATTCACTCTGATTTAATTATGTATTATTTAGTGCGATGGGAATTAGGGTGTTACATAAAGCCACCCCAGTGGTTTGAAGCATGCGCATTTCACCAAGGGGTCTGTGGTTCGAATCCACCTCGCCCCAGACACCCTTTTGGCTTTTTTATTTTATTTTCTGTCTTCTTGAACTTGGGCCTCCTTCACTAGCTGTACCCCCCATCAACAGTCCCATGCATGAAACAATACAACTTAGTTCATCCTAGGTTACTAATACACTCCCTGGTTTTAATGGTTTCAAAATATTTTACTTTCTTTTTCACTTCAATTTCATTTTATTTAAAATAGTTTTTTCCTCATAGAAAATTCTAAAATTTTTATATTAACATTTTACTGTTTAATTTTAATTTTCTAAATTTTAATTTTCTATTTTCACATCATTTTAATATTTATTTTAATTTTGTGAATTTAAGAACTTTATTTTATACCTAGTCTTGAGCTTATTTTGAAAATGACTTTTTCTCCCTACCTTTTGAGATGATTTTCTAGGATGTTTTAGGACTATTGAGAGGTTATCTTGAGTTTGATTTTTGACTTTGTTGAGGTCTTTTTGATTAGGGTTAGAATGCTTTGTCTTACCCTTGATTCTAAGGCTCGATACCTTTGACCCTTCACCTTGAAGTCTTGACTTTGGGAGGGCTATTTTGCCCATCCTCCTTTGGTACTTCTTTAAGTGTCTTGCAAGTTGAATTTGATTTGAAAAGATTGTGTTACTCATGACTTCATGGTCCAAGAGTACTTTACCTTGCTTACTTGTTCATTTATTCATGTTGTTGTGAACTATGTCATCATACTTTGCCATGCTCGTACATGGATGTTTATTTTAATTCTTTGATGTTGTTCATACTTAATTGTTGTTTATCCCCTTTGAGTTCTTGAATTCACATTGTTCACCCAATTTAATCCCACTTTAACTCTTGTTTACAAGAAGTTGCCTTCCCCTCCTTCCAAAGGAAAGTCTCTCTATTGACCTTAAAGTCATAGATAGCTCATTACCTTCTTGGCCTCATAGCCATCTTATCCTTGACCTCATAGTCATAGGTTACTGTCCTTGACCTCATAGTCATAGGTTACCATCCTTGACCTCATAGTCATAGATGACCATCTTGGCCTCATAGCCACCTTTTCATCTTGGCCTCATAGCCGTCTTTAACCCTTGACCTCAAAGTCATAGGATACTTTTTCCCTTGGCCTCATAGCCATTCAACCCTATCACAACTTAGACTTAGAGAGTTCTTTAACTCTATATGAGTATCTTACTCATCCCCCTTGGAACTTTGGCCATAGTCAATGGTTCCTCAAGCCTTAGTGAGGTGAACTACGGTTGCTCTGATTCTTTGGTCAGGATACGTAGGCATAAGATGCGACGTCTTGGCGAGCATACTTAGTGTATATACCCTTAGGTCTTTACCTTACCCTTAGCAGTTACCTTTAGCAAGCAAACCATAGAATAACACAAATAAAAACAAGAGGTTCCTGTAGAGTACTACAGATACAAAGGGTGCAAATACCTTCCCTTAGTATAACCAACCCCCGATCCCCGATCTCTTAGTTGTGTCTTCATATAACACAATTAGGGTTTTCTTCGATCTTCACCCCTTCCTTTAGATAAATCAAAGCTCGGTGGTGAATTTCAAAGATGTGTGATTAAAGTTAATTAATAGCTTGATATCCAATTCTCACCCAACAAAAATGGCGACTTCACTGGGAACTCTTTTTGAGGGTTAAGCCTACCTTGTTTATTGTGTTTGCGTTACTTATGTTTTGCTTGCTTGATTGTACATATCTGTATATATACCTGTATGCCTGTTTTGTTTGGGTTCCTCTGTTTGGCAGGGTCACTACTATTGAGTGGTGAGATAAGTCCTAACCTGGAAGCTTTGAGGGAGTCGATTCCCGAAAAAGTTGACTTGAGACACCATCACTTAGTTGAGGCCCTCTTGAGAGTTTAGTCATGTTGAATGAGTCTATTCGTGAAAAGGTTACTACTCTCGACCTAGGAGCCCATGATATTGAGAACCGTAGTTACCTCTAACCCCACTTGGCCTTTTAGGATTTAGTGCGAGGACTATGAGGGAGTCTATTCCCGAATTGGTTGCTACGTGATGCTACACTCAGACGAGATTCTACTGATAATATTATTGACTACCGAGTCATTCGGGAAATCGATAATATCTGAAAGATGGGTCGTCGACTCTGGGAATTTTTTAGAATCCTGTTCTCCAGTTGATAAACCTATAGTACATACCAATTGGGAAGGGTAGACCATGGCTCCATGCTCATGACCTAAATCTAGGCCCCTTTGTTTGTGTGTTTGCGCATTTGTGAATACGTGTGCATCTATGTGCTTGTTTGTGCTTTTGCATTCATACCTCATAAACATCCATTTCATAGAAGTTTCATGGAACTCAGACCTCCTATTTTGTGAATATTATAGGGATATCATGGACAGTGCCAGAAAGAATACCGTGAAGTACACTTTCAAGAGTCTTAAATTGGACGACCTGAGGAAGTTGGGAGACTTGCTGACAGACCCCGAAGGATTCAAGGATAGACATGGGAAGTTGTGGATCTTGTTGAAGATGAAGGTTAATGAAGGACTCCTTTCTACCTTGCTTCAGTTTTATGACCCCGACTACCATTGCTTTACCTTTCCCGACTACCAACTCTTGTCCACGCTCGAGGAATACTCTCAGTTGGTTGGTCTGCCCATCTTAGATGAATATCCCTTTCCCATCTTTGAGAATGACCCCAAGGAACAAGAGATAGCTAAGGCTATCCACTTGGATTTGGTTGATTTTCAAAATAACATAACTACAAAGGGAGGAATATTTGGTTTAGCTGCTAAGTTCTTAATTGGAAAAGCTCAATACTATGCCAAGCACTTGAATAGGGATGCCTTTGAAGCCATCTTTGCATTGCTTATTTATGGGCTCTTTCTTTTTCCAAGCTTTGACAACTTTGTGGATCTAAATGCCATTAATATCTTCGTGAAGAAAAACCCCGTGCCAACCTTGCTAGCCGATGCTTATCATTCAGTCCATCTAAGGAATGCCCACAATGGAGGTCAGCTCACTTGTTGTGCATTTGTGTTGTATAAGTGGTTTGTTTCACATCTGCCAAAGGCAAACACATTTTGGGATTCTAAGAATGAATGGTGGTCTAAAAAGATTATGGCTCTCTGTCACTCCGATATTGATTGGTACAACCGCGTTTATGATGGGATAATGATCAGTGACAGTTGTGGGAACTTTGGGAATGTGCCTCTTCTTGGTACAAAAGGGGGAATAAGCTACAATCCAGTGTTGGCTCGTCGACAGTTGGGTACCCTTTGAAATATAAACCTCTTAGCATCTATGTGGGAAACATCTTTTTCGAGGGAAATGAGAAACATGAGGAGCAGAAAAGAATGATCTTGAGTGCTTGGGGTCACAAACACAGGAAAGGAAGGAATGCTTTAGGGAAGCCTAATTGCGTATCCATGGAACCCTATCTCCAATGGGTTTGAAAAAGGGCTATTGAGCTAAAGATGCCTTATTCCAGACAGGAGCCGATTGCTTTGAAGGAAGAACCCATTCTGTTTTTCATGTCAAAGGAAGAAGAGCTGAAAATTTCCTTGAACCAAGCTCAACAGATAGGAGAGGCTTGAAATCACAAATATCAAGTGGTTGTTGAAGAGAATCTAGAGCTCCAAAAGCAACTACAAGCCAAGGATAAAGATTTACTCTCATGCAAGAAGAGGAAGACTCAAGTAGAACCAAGTACCTCTGACCCTCAGTTTACTCCGTGGATGTTGATCGTCGACAAGCTCATCTTGAAAAAACCTCAGATGGAGAAGGAGATTAGGAAGCTCAACACGAGGCTTTTAGGGGAATCTCCTTAGGTCTTTTTATCTTTATGTTTAAGACTTTTGAAAGATGTACCGACTTTTGTAATCCACTTTATTATTAATGAGAATGAGTCTTTTGATATCCCTCGATATTTCACGAATGTCTGAGTTCCATGAAGGTTTTGCATATCATCCTGCATTTTGCTAAATTGTCAAGGAACTAATCTTGTTTTGCAGACTTTGTAGAGATGGATTTTGGAAGCAAAGGAACATGGCCGTACACTTTCATAGTTCCCGAGGTTGAACAGTTGAAGGAACTAAGAATGATGATTGAAGACCCCTTAGCTTTTTCTGAAAAATATGGAAGAATCCTCCCGTTGTTGGAACTTCGAAGAACCGAAGGACTGCTAGAGACCTTGGTGCAACTGTATCATCCTCTTGACCATTGTTTTGTGTTCCCTATTTATCAGCTGACGCCAACTTTAGAAGAATATTCTTCTTTGATGGGTCTCTCCATCAACGATTCTTCTCCATTCTCTAGAATAGAAGACGAGCTCACTGCGAAGGACATTGCCAAAGGAACAAGGTTAAGGCTGTCTGAAATTAAAGTTCACTTGACCATCAAGGGAGGACTTCTTGGATTACCCGCTCAGTTCTTGCTAGAGAAAGCTCTTTATTTTGCTGATAGAAAGAAATATGTACTCTTCGAATCAACCTTCGCTCTGCTAGCTTATGGCCTGTTTTTGTTTCCCAATGCTAAAGACTTTGTCGACGTTCAAGCTATTCGAATCTTTATGCTCAAAAATCTAGTTCCTACACTATTGGCTGATACTTATCACGCCATTCACTCAACATACATGCGAGATGGAGGATAGATCGTCTGCTGTGTTACGCTTCTTTATAGGTGGTTTATTTCACACCTACCAAGGACCGCAACTTTTTGGGATGTGGAAGACAGTACTGTTTGGTCCAAAAAGCTTATAAAGCTGACCCACGCTGACATTGAATGGTATTACCCAATCTATGGAGGAATTCTGATGATTCACAGCTGTGGGGATTTCCCCAATGTACCTCTCATGGGCAGAAGAGGATGCATCAACTATAATCCCGTTCTTGCTCGCAGGCAGCTAGGTCACCCTTTGGAGGTTATACCTGATCTCATTGATTTGAAGAGGTTTTTTCTTGAGGAGGAGGAAAATCTAGAGTTCAAAATCAAAGTGGAACATGCTTGGCGCTGTATCAACAGACAAAGATGGACTGCCTTGGTAAATCCCGAATGCACCGTCACCGAGGCTTACTTGGGATGGTCTCGTGAGAAAGCTCTGGTGATGAGGATACCCTATCCACATCACAAATCACCTACAAAGGAGGAGCTAAAGTTGAAGGAAGTAATGGAAAAGTTGACTCTTGACAAGGCCTGGATGCAAGAGCGAATCGATGAACTCATGAGGGAGCTCAAGGGAGCGGAAGGATCATCTGCAAGTAGGTCTAATTTCTAGTTTCCTTTTATGTTGTATTTCCTATTTTCTATGTAATGAACCTTGAAGGTGTACGACCTATGTTGTAAGATTTGCAAATTTGCTAATGAAAAAGCTTGTTTTGATAAGTATCCTATTATCTACAATGTTTGCGAAATTTCTAGTTCATTGATAGTTTTGCTTGCATTATGCATTTGCATTTGCATCATGTCATAACATGTGTATTTATTTCCTGTCGTGTCTCATGTCGCTGCCCTCTCTTCAGAAACCATCACACTGAGTCTTCGACATCGCTACAACACACGAGCCCAAGCTCGTCAGAGAATGTCAGAGCAAGATTTTGAAATGGACAGAGTCAACAACGAGCTGAATGATCTACGAAGTGGTATGGGGTAAATTATGGAAGCTATACAGGTTATTAAAGCAAAGATGGACACTCAGGCCACTGTGGTCTCTGAAATTGTCACTACAACCGTGGAGCTTGTTACCAATACCAACATTACCTTTGCACCTTCATTGGGAATGCCTTTTTGTTTCGTACCTCCTCTGGTTGTTACAACGGTTCAACAAACTGTTCCCATGGGTAATGAGAATCTCCAAGCAATCCCAACTTTTACACATCCAGCTGTGCAGACCCAGGTGCATCTTGTCTTCCATAATCCGCATCCAGTGTATGACTACTCCGAGATGTCCGATGAGGGGGATGAGCGTCACGAGAAATTAAAGGAAAGTGTGGAGACCATCCAAAGGAAAATGAAGGCAATGGAAGGAAGCAACATCTTTAATACTGACGCTAAGGATATATGCTTAGTTTCTGGATTAGTAATTCCACCCAAGTTTTGATCTATACTCAGGTGCGACATGTCCCAAGGCACACTTGATCATGTATTACTGAAGGATGGCTACGTACATGGACAATGACAAGTTGATTATCCATTGTTTCCAAGATAGCTTAAAGGGAACTTCTTCAAAGTGGTACATGAGCTTGGACCAATATTGGATCCATAATATTCAAGACTTATTAGATGCTTTTATGAAGCATTATAAGTACAATATGGATCTGGCACTAGACTGAAGGAAGCTTTTGAGTATGTCACAAAACAATTCTGAGTCTTTCAAAGAGTATGCGCAACATTGGAGGGAGATGGCTTCGCAGGTAGAGCCTCCATTGACTGAAAAAGAACTGGATGACTGGTTTGTGGATACTGTGAAACCAGAATTTTATGAAAGAATGATTAGCAGTGTTAGTGCCAACTTCGCAGACATCGTCGCTGTGGGTGTAAAGGTAGAGGCCGGTCTGAAGAGTGGAAAAGTGGTCAGTTCTTCAAGCAACGCAACCAATACCAACAGCAAGAAACCTCCAAACAACTTCCACAAGAAGAAGGAGGGAGAAACCAATGCCATTATGACAGGTAGGAGAAGGAACCCAGCATGGAGACAACCATCTTAACAACCACAGCCGAATTTTGCTCAACAACCAATGTATCCAATGCAGTATGCTCCACAACACTATGTAGCGGCTGTAACCGCAACTTTTAATCATCAGGCCGCGCAACAGGCGCCAATGTACCAATAACAACCTAATTTTTAGTCAGTACCAAATGCTCAGAATTATCAACAACAACAGAAGTCGCAAGCTTCTCAGTCAAGCACTCCCTATAGAAGCCAAGGGGCAAAGCCTTCATTTCCGCCCATACCAATGACTTACACTGAGCTCTATCCCTCTTTGGTTCAACAGGGTTTAATTGTCACAAAACCTATGGGTCCACCTACAGAGAAATCCTTGCCATTCCATAATTAGAGTTTGTTTACAACCTTAGGATTTTGATTTAGAATTAACCTTGTTGATTTAGATTTTTTCAATTAGGAATTAATTTGGACTTTAAGTGAATTCTAACGCTAATTAGCGATTGACTAATTGTAGTCTAACATTGGTTAAGATTTTCAAACTAACTAGATTAGATTTTGATACCGTTTTTATAATTGATTTTTGATCATTGTTTACTAATTGTTTTGCTTAATCGCATTAATCGTTTTTTAGCTTAATTGCTCATTAATTGATTTTTGGCCATTGGTTCACTAATTGTTTTTGGCTTAATTGGCCACTAATTGTCCACTAGTTGTTCTTAGAATAAGGAACTAACTTTGAACTAATTGACATTGACATAGTTTGACATTGATTTAGTTCTAACATCCACTAAACTTAGAATTTAATGCTAACATTGACTAATCCTTTTAATGGTTTCATTTGGTAACTTTGTTAATAGTCTTTAATATGTTTTGCATAGTTTTTGACTAAAGGTTGTTTGCATTTTAATATTGATTTCACTTACTTCTTATTGACAATTTCCATTTGAATTTTGACTAATTGTTGAGTTGTTTTGTAGTGATTCTCACTTGACTTGATAAGTGGCTTAAAGGTAGAAGTTGCTGTAGCATACATAGCTGCTGTGAACAAAGTGTGCTGTAAAATATTGTTATTCTGCCTGGTTGCATATACACCTATTCTGTTCTAGAAATAGTAGTTGTTATAGGTTGTTTTTACTTGTTGCTGGTTTTTACAGCTATGCAGGTGTTGGAGCGCTGTTGTTGCTGCTGTTTATGGTTTATTTCCTTGTTTTATTATTTTTATTCATGAAGCGTGAAAAGCATTTGGTCCATGTCTTTCACGGATCAATTCCACTTTTTAACACTTTTGCTCATTTATGCTAGATTACTAGAAGTTTTCCAGTTGCTTATACTTTGCTTGCGTTGCTACGGATTGATATCCGTTTGGTATTACTTCTCTCCTTTTTTACTAATTTCGCATTTTTTCTTTTGATGCCATGAGAAGTAGGATTGGGAGTCCGTGCCACTTGGCCGGCAATTCTGGAAGTCCTCAAAGGAGGCTCTGTTCGTGATTGTTTACTATTGTGCCTAATACCTTCAAAGAGGCATCCCATTCCCGTATCCCCTTGTAAGACCTCCAAGAATGCAATTGACGGAAGGTAGGGTTCGCAACCGACCCCCGTTATTCTAGTTGAGTCATTCTTAGCCCTCATTACATGATTGATGCTTTGAGCATAACTTACTCTTGTTATCGAGTTCGTCAAGTGGAAGGAGGGTTTAGTAATCAGACCCCCACACATTGTCTATAGCTCGCATTGACCGATGCTGATGCTTATGTGATCTGATTCACATATTCCCTTTTTTTTTACTCTGCTCTCCATGGTTCTTGATACCATTGGTGGAGTACCCTTATTTCCCATAGCTAGCTTGTTTGCCTCGGTTGATATGACCCCTTTGCTAAAGCTCCCCCTTTCTTACTTTGATTGTGTGACATTATTGTTGACTGACACTGTTTATTCTTTCATTTTCTCTTAGTTCATTTTGTGATTGATTTATCCTATGTTTACTTGTCTGATGACATGATCCCCTTAGGATTCCTAGCTCCACTTAATTTTTGATTAAGTCGGAGGTAGGAGAGACATTAGGATAGCAATCCAAGCATGACAACATTAGGTAGACTTCCCTCTTGATCCTGACCTTAGGACTATCATTACATGCTAACTTGTAGGACCGAGTTTCCCCCTTAGACTTTCTGTGTGTCCTTCCCTTTTGTTCTCTCGCACCCATGCGATCGAGGCCGTTCCCGTTCACCCGTAGTAGCGTGAACTACGGATGCTCTGATTCCTCTTTCTTTTCAGGTTGAGGATACGTAGGCACGAGATGCGATATCTCGGCGAGTACACTAACAACTAACTTCCCCTTTTCTCTCCCACCCCTGCGATCGAGATTAATTACCTAACACACTAACAACTTACTTCCATTTTCTCTTACACCTTTGAGTCATCTCATATCATCTCCCTTAATCCACTCATAAAGGATGCGTCATTTCCGTTCTACTGCAAACAGGTAAACGCGTAAGACTCCCACGCTGAGCGGCAACACCTAAACTGTTGGAATGCGAACGTTGGCGTATTCCACTTAATAGACACAAACAAAGAAAAGTCATCCCTAGTGAGGGGAACTACGTCGCTCTGATTCTTCATTGGTTAATGAAGATATATAGGCAGGAGATCGTGCAAGATCTCTGCGAGCACAACCTTATTTATCAAACCCTTTTTCTCTTGCCCTAGTGCAATTGAGACTCTTTCACCAAACAAATCAAAACCGACCTGTAGGCCTAACTACAACGCTCTGATTCTCATTCCCGATGAGATACGTAGGCACAGGCGCGAGGCCTGGCGAGCACAATCCCGTAGTCCTCTGAACTATGTTGACTCTGACTTTCCCACTCCCGAGGGAATACGTAGGCCTAGGACGGTGATTTCCTATCGAGTCACCTCTTTTCATTTCCCATTCTGTTTCAGTAAGTAGTTGAGCTTCAGATAACCTACACCCTTTGATCAATAACAACAAGCGTGGATCCCATCGAGTACGATGGACGCGAGGGGGTGTCATACCCCAAATTTTGACCAAAGTTGGATGACCTTTCATACGCATCAGTCTCCCCAAAGATGGGAGAGCATTCACTACTATAAAAAATTAGGGTTTCAAGCCCTCTCAAAGCACTTAGACAAAGGATCAATCAAGAATTGACATGATCTTAAACTTGTCTAGCCTCTCAGACATCCACAAAGGATCAATAGGACTCCCACTTCAAATATTAAGCACATGGCTGCTCCCTGCTAGGTGGATTAAGCCTCAAGATCGCCAGTGTCACCAAATTAGGGTTTTGGTCGACCAAGGCCTCCAGATGAAAATTTTCATCTGGGCATGAGATAATGCTTCAAAGCATAACCTAATATGCTCCATGGAACCTCATGAACCCAATCATCAAGTCAATTTGGCCTCAGGGGATGCATTCAATAAAAATTAGGAATTAGGGTTTCTTGACCTAATTCACCCCTAAGTTGACTTTTGGGACAAATCATGAGCCAAGACCTCAAGAGATGATTTGAGGGTCTCCAACAAACCACATTGATCCATTTGCAACAATGGATTGATCCAAGAAACTTGATTAACAAGTTTCAAGTTCATCAAAACCACATTTAGGGTTTTGCGGGAAAAGTCAACTGTGTCTTTGACTTTTGACCCAGGCATACTCCCAAACCTTGGGACATGGTTCAATACACCCTATAACACCTATGAAATCAATCCATCAAGTTTGATTTAGGTCAAGAACTTGATTTCATAGAGGATCACACAGTTTGGAACTCATATGACAAAAAGTCAACTGTGCCCAAAAGTCAAACTTTGACTTTTTGAGATTTTTCACAATTATGGTTCTTTGACCCTAAAATGATGTTAATGTGTGGTTGGAATCATCATTCATCAAGAAAAATCATGAAAAGTGGGATAACTTGTAAAAGGGGTAACCATAAAAAACTTAGAAAATTTCTAAGTTATGAAACAAAGTGGCTAAGGTACCAACTTTGGAGGATCATATCTCCTAAACCACAAGGCCATTTTTCCCCATTCAAAGCTAGATTTGTAGCTCTCATGGAACTCTACAAAAACTTCAAACACAACTAATTCCAATTCCCCATGGATTTTAAGTTATGGAATGATCAAAATCACAAAAAGTGAAAATGTCACTTCTTTCCAACACTTAGTGAAATTTTCACTAAGTCAGAATCTGCCTTCACTTTTTTCCAAATGTAGGGGCATTTTTAACTTAGATCCAAAAGGTATCAAAACCAACTATGATCAAACAGTTGTTGTATCATATGAGGGATTTCCAAAATGGCCAAGAACTCCATCAAAGTCCACTTGAGCCATGAGATATGACAATGGCAATATGCCTTGCTGAAAACTGTCAAAGCAAGGCAGATTTGTGCATTTTGCTCAATTTGCCAAATTTGTGCAAATGATTATCATACCCAAAATTTTGACCACTAAGATTTCCCATCATTGGGCAAATCATCATCACAATATGGATGAACCATCATGCCTCATCAATCTCCCCAAAGATGGGTGAGCATTCACTACTATAAAAAATTAGGGTTTCAAGCCCTCTTAGAGCACTTAGACAAAGGATCAATCAAGAATTGACATGATATTCAACTTGTCTAACCTCTCAAACATCCACAATGGATCAAGAGGACTCCCACTTCAAGGATTAAGCACAAGGCTGCTCCCTTCTAGGTGGATCAAGCCTCAAGATCGCCAGTGTCACCAAATTAGGGTTTTGGTCGACCAGGGCCTCCAGATGGAAATTTTCCTCTGGACATGAGCCATTGCTTCAATGCACAACCTAAGATGCTCCAAGGGACATCATGAGCCCAATCATCAAGTCAATTTTGCTTTAGGGGATGCATTCATAAAAAATCAGGAATTAGGGTTTCTTGACCTAATTCACCCCTAAGTTGACTTTTGGGACAAAACATGAGCCAAGACCTCAAGAAAGGATTTGAGGGTCTCCAACACACTACATTGGTCCATTTTCAACAATGGATTGATCCAAGAAGCTTGATTCCCAACTTTCAAGTTCATCTGAACCACCGTTAGGGTTTCGCGGGAAAAGTCAACTGTAGCTTTGACTTTTGACCAAGGCATGCTCTCAAACCTTGGGACATGATTCAATACAACCTATGACACCTATGAAACATGTCCATCAAGTTTGATTTAGGTCAAGGACTTGATTTCATAGAGGATCACACAGTTTGGAATTCATCTGACAAAAAGTCAACTGTGCACAAAAGTCAACTTTGACTTTTTGAGATTTTTCACAATTATGGTTTTTTTAACCCTAAAATGATGTTAATGTGTGATTTGAATCATCATTTATCAAGAAAAATCAAGAAAAGTAGGATAACTTGTAAAAGGGGTAACCATAAAAACTTAGAAAATTGTCTAAGTTATGGAATAAAGTGGCTAGGGTACCAACTTTGGAGGATCATAACTCCTAAACCACAAAGCCATTTTTCCCCATTCAAAGCTGGATTTGTAGCCCTCATGGCCCAACAAGTTTCCCCCTTATGAAATCAAGTCCTAGATTGTAGGGGCATACACCTCATTCCAATTCATTATGGATTTTGAATTATGGAATGATCAAAGTGGCTGAAAACATGAAATGCCACTTTTTCCAACACTTAGTGAAATTTTCACCAAGTCAGAATCTGTCTTCACTTTTTTCCAAATGTAGGGGCATTTTTCACTTGGATCCAAAAAGTATCAAAACCAACTATGATCAAACAGTTGTTGTATCATAGGAGGGCTTTCCAAAATGACCAAGAACATCACCAAACTCAACTTGAGCCATGAGATATGACAATGGCAACATGCCTTGCTGAAAACTGCCAAAGCAAGGCAGATTTTGGAGTTTTACTCGATTTGCCGAAATTTTGTAAATGACAAGCAACTCTATCCATCTGAACACGTCAAGGGGGGGACCAAGGAGGAACCAACTCTGATCCCAAGCCTCCCAAGTCTTTGGAACCAAAAATAGCATGCCAAACCTAGAATTGCCTAAAAGAGGGACAAGACTCCAATTTTAGATTGGAGCATTCAATGCATACACCAAGGTGGCATGGACTGAGCCATTTCCAACTGAATTCAGTCAAGACTTATCCAAGACCAAGGGGACCAGCAGCCTGTGCCCTAACCTCTAGTCAATGGCTATAGGAGACTTTGATTCTCATTGCTCAACATTGGCCAAACCTATGCAGCAGTTGCCATTCACTATTGCAGCCAAAACAAACTTGCTATACTATAAATAGAGCTCAATTGTGTTCAGTTTGAGTACACCAAAGCCATCAAACAGATGCTTTCCTCAAAATCTCTTCTTTCACTCCAATTTTGCCTTCTAAGGCAAGTCACTATCGGGTTTTGAGTTTGAGAGCAATTCCAACCAAACCAATCACACACACACACACCTCATAAACATCATATAGAAGTGATCCAAACACTCACATAACATCTGGAACACCAAAATCACAAAATCACCAGCCAATTGCTCAAGTTCTTGACAGATTTGCAGTTGGGGTACCATCTTAAGTTCCAGATCATTTCAATCCACTCCAAGCATCCAGACACACTCCATGGCACCTAGGGAAGCTATCCACATCATTGGAACCTAGCTGTAACACCTCTAACACAAAACACGATCACCAGCTGGAAGAGGTAAGCATGAGCTCTTCTAACTCTATGATCCATGCATTTTTTGCTGCACAATAATTTGGCCATATGTTCATAGTCATACATGGAGTGTTTTCCCTCAATCAATTGCATTATTTGAATCATGTGTGGAATTTCTGAACCTTCATGCAAATTTTAGGGTTCTTGAGGTTTCTCTTTGATTTCTTATTCCATGCTTAAAATAAGTGAAATTAAAGACCATAGACATGATCGTGAGGTTGAAACGAGTAGATTGATATGTAGATTACATGATATAATCAAGTATTCTATGAGATTAGATAGAAAACGCAAATCTGCAGAAACAAAGGGTGGCGCATGTTCTTACCCTTGTTCTTGGCGCCCTTTTTGAAAATTCAAATATTTGAATTTCGTGATTTTATTTAATTGATTCAAAAATTAATTTCTCTCTAAGTTTTAATGATTCTGAGTTGATTCTTTTTTTAATAATTCACAAAAATGATTCTAAGTTTTAATTTCATATACTTGATATTTTTGTAAAGAATTAATATTTTAATTATTTTTGACATTTAAAATATTTTTTTCCTTCTTGATTTTGCAAATTTTAATGATTTCTAATCATTTTGTAGGTCAAAACTTGATTTTTGAAACATTTATCCAAGATCACAATTTGTTTTCCACATGTTAAACAATTTTGGTCATTTTAATTGAATTTTTTATTTAATTAAAATACATTTTGAAAACAAATTAGGGTTTTTGATTAACTCAACCCTCATCAAACTTTTTCAAACACTTTTGGGCCTCTTGGTAGAGTGTAAGACCCAACCCTTTGTTGAAACCAAAATAATTTGGGCCTCAGTGTATTGTATAATTCCCGATACCGTCAAAAAGTTCGGCGCGATCGTCGCCTTTTTAAAAAAACCCACGGGCCTCTCCTTGAGCTGTAAGCCCCATCACTTGTACAAAAATGAATCTTTGGGCCTCTAATAGAGTGTAAGACTCAATCCCCTTTTAACCAAAATAATTTTTGGGCCTCAGACATTGTATAAGCCCCTCCGCGTTAAAAGAAAATCTCGGCGCGATCGCCAGTTCAAAAATCAAACCCTGGGCCTCTCCTTGAGCTGTAAGCCCCACCACTTGTATAAAAATAAACCTTTTGGGCCTCTTGAGAGGGTGTAAGACCTATCCCTTTGTACAGAAAACCTTTTTGGGCCTCAGTCACTTGTATAAGTCCCTCTGTACAGATTCAAAACATCAGTTCAATCACTGATAACACCTTGGGCCTCTCCGCGAGCTATAAGCCCCAACAATCTTTTCAAATCACTTTCTCCTTTGATTTTGAATATAATATTGTTATCAAAGCTTTCTTTGTTGAACAAACTAACCAAACAACATGGAAACTCTACAACCGAGTAAGTGTTTACCCGCTTTCTTTATCCGCTTTCATATATATAACTGTATTGTGGGGCTGCTTACTGTAAGTCTTCTTTCACAAACTTTTATATACCTGTCAAATATCAACTGTATAATACTAGTATAGTTATTTAGAGTTTTTTCCTGGCAACTACGTCTAGCACTATGTAAAGCCCCGTTGATCGCTCTTAAATACAGTCAAAACTAGATCCCCATACGATTACCAGACACAGTCTTCCCTCCTCTTGGGGTTAAACAATATGGAGATGTGAAAGGAAGATTCTTTTTGAACCCTTTCTCAGACTGTCACCCTTAGAAGTTGTCAAAGAGACTCTACTCCCCAGAGATGATCTCTTCTTCGTGAATGGCATCTCTTGAGTTTCTTCCAAATTCTCGGACTTTCCTGGCTTGATCTATTCTCTGTGAATGGCATGTCTTGAACTTCTCGGGGTTTGGGGACCCACGGGCTTCTTAAAAGCACCCTTAGAAGTTGTCTAAGAGACTCTACTCCCCAGAGATGATCTATTCTCCGTGAATAACATCTCTTGAGTTTCTTCCAAATTCTCGAACTTTCCTGGCTTGATCTATTCTCAGTGAATAGCATGTCTTGAACTTCTCGGGGTTTGGGGACCCACAGGCTTCTTAAAAGCATCCCCGCCTCCTCTTGGGCATTGTACAAGGACCTTTCGGCTTCTTAAAAGCTCCCATGCCTCCTCTTGGGCTTAGGACAAGGACCCAGAGACCTATACAGGTATAGGAACAGAACCCAGTCATTAATTTGCTAGAGCTGTCTTTCTGAGTCAGGTATCAGACCAATTAATGGGTTGACCTTCATCCCTTAACAAACCAGCCTTCTCTTGGGCATTATACAAAGATCATCCACTATCTGAGAATCGATTTCTCAAAACACCCGTAGACATGGACAGTCTCAATACCCTTTGGATTTCCTATTTCCTTAAAGAACAGGAAATAACCCCGATCCTCTGATCAATCCCAAGGTACAATATTACCCATATAAGAACTGATTTTCTCTTTATCCGACATACTGGACCTGTTGCTAGACTGAAACAGTTACATTGGCCTCCTCTTGGGCCTTGTACAATGATTCTCCTCAGCGGAGCTAACCTTTTCAGACTCTCTTGACGAGTCAGACCCTTTAGCCTCTACTCGGGCTTCGTACGAGATACAAAAACACTCTCTTATTGAGTATAAAAGACTCTCTTGTTGGGTCAATCCCTTTTAGCCTCCATCTCGGGCTTCGTACGAGATAGAAAATCACTCTCTTGTTGAGTATAAAAGACTCTCTTGTTGAGTCAATCACCCTTTAGCCTCTATCTCGGGCTTCGTACGAGATACAAAAACACTCTCTTGTTGAGTATAAAAGACTCTCGTGTTGAGTCAACTCCTTTAGCCTCTCTCCTGGGCTTCATACGAGACATATAAAAGACTCTCTTGTTGGGTCAATCCCTTTTAGCCTCTCTCCCGGGCTTTGTACGAGACACATAAAAACACCCTCTTGTTGGGTCAATAGCCTCCTCTTAGGCTTTGTATAAGGAAAACCCCAGTTGAGTCAATCAACCTTTTAGCATCAAAGTTGTGCCTTGTCCATAGCATACAAACATCGACAACTCCCCTTTAGAGATGACAAATTCTCTATAAAGTCAAAACCCTTTAGCTTCACATCTTGGGCTTCGAACAAGATACGAATAGACCCTTCAGCTTCACATCTTGAGCTTTGAACAGGATACAAACCACCTTTAGCTTCACGTCTTGGGCTTTGAACAAGACACCAAAACAACCTTTTTCCTCCCATAGAATAGGAGGAACTACGATCGCTCTGATTTCCCTGTTTCGTCAAACGAGAATACGTAGGCATAAGATTTGAAAAATCTTAGCGAGCACACTAATCAAAAAACCCAAAATCCCATACCTCCATCAATCAATCGAAAAGCATCGGTCTTAAACCTCCCACCAATCGCCCAGGCACTATTTTAACAAAATAACTTAAGAGAGACCCACAATCTCAATAGCATCTGTAAACCAACAGTCATCTGTTTAAACTCAGTATGCAAGCAGGGTTAATTGGAGACATATATTTCCCTTCCTTCATCAGCTTCAATAGGATAAAAAATGAATCGAACTATAGTACCCCAAAGCGACAGTGCTTCGTAACCACGCAAACAATTCGCGCTACAGAGAAATGGCGACTTCACTGGGGACAAGTCCGTCGAGATCTTGTTCTCTTCCCATCTCTTAAGTAGAAACCTTAAAGAAATGGCCGCAGCAAAAAGTGGCACCCACCGTGGGGCCATGCAGGGCATTTTTCCTCTCTTATCCCTCTAGTTGAAACTCTAAATTTATGTCACAAAAATGGTGACTCTGCTGGGGAGTCATTGTCTGTATAGGATCATAAGGCTAGAGGTCTAGGATCATTAAGACAAATATATATACTGCTTTTCCTAAATGATATCTATGTTTATTTTTCTGCTAATGGGAATACGTGTGATGTCGCATGTGGAAAGATTGAGTATACACCTAAGATAGGTGATGGCAATGCGGGTAATCTTACTGGGAGTGAATTTCAGTTAAGAGCCCCCGATCGACCATCAAACTCAGTGGAGACTCCCTTTGCAGATACATTGCCTATACGACTTCGGTTGTTGAAAGTAGTGTGGTCGACTGAGTTATCTGAGAAGTTGAGGTTTTTAGCAGACTGCAGCCATTTTGTAGTGCGGAAGCTATCGAAAATAGTTGTCACGCGATACTACCCTCATCTGAGATCACTCCAGGATACATCAGCTCGCTGGCGATCCGCTTGCTGTTGCTATCCCAGAGGGATCAATGATTTTGCGGAAAGGTACAAAAAATCACCAGTATAAACCTTTTGGGGGGGGGGGGGGGGGGTAGAGCCTTGACTTCATGACACCAACCCTTTGACCCCATGTTTTTTTCTATGTTTTTGTGTGCTGCATTCATACATTCATTTAAAAAAACATTCAAAACAAATAAAATCTCCTCTTCTAGTCTCTCTCTTTTTCAAATTAAACTGAGACAATGATTACAAATGCCAGAGAAGGAGATTGCGCTAATGGATTTCGGTAGAAGGAAAACTCATAAGTACACCTTCAAGGTTCCAAAGTTAGAGGATTTGAGAGGTTTGGCGAGGATGATCACCAACCAAGAGGCTTTCAGAGCCAAGTATGGAGGACTGCTATCCTTGTTAAGGGTCCATGTAACCGAGGGAATCCTGTCCATGCTAATCCAGTTGTACGATCCAGTTTATCACTGTTTCACATTCCTGGACTATCAGCTAGCACCAACGCTGGAGGAGTACTCTCACCTAACTAATCTGCATATCACTGATCAGGCTCCTTTTTCTGGACTGGAAGAAATTCCAAAGGATTAAACCATTGCAAGAGCAATTTATTTGGACGGGTCAGAAGTCAGGACTCACATGACCACTAAGGGTGGCATCCAAGGTTTGCTAGCCCAGTTCTTGACAAAGAAAGCCCTGTACTTTGCTAGTATAGGGAACGTGGCCTCTTTCGAGAGCATCTTTGTTTTGCTCACCTACGGGTTATTTTTGTTTCCCAATAATGATAACTTCGTAGACATCAATGCCATTAAGATTTTCCTGATTGGAAACCCCGTACCGACCTTACTCACAGATGCGTATCATTCGATACACTTAAGGAATTTATACAGCGGAGGAATGATCACATGTTGTGTACCCCTGCTATACAAATGATTCACTTCCCATTTGTCCATGTCTACTGCATTTTGGGATCAAAAGAATACTTTACGTTGATCGTAGAGAGTCATGTCTCTTACCAACCTGACATCGATTGGTACAATCGAATCTACGACGGGATCAGAATCATTGACCGTTGTGGAAATTTCCCAAATGTACCTGTCATACCCCAAATTTTGACCACTAAGATTTCCCATCATTGTGCAAATCATCATCACAATATGGATGTACCTTTATGCCTCATCAATCTCCTCAAGGAATTGTTGAGCATTCACCACAATCAAAATTAGGGTTTCAAGCCCTCTCTGAGTGCTTAAACAAAGGATCAATAAAGAAATGACATGATATTCAACTTTTCTAACCTCTCAAACATCCACAATGGATCAAGAGGACTCCCACTTCAAGGATTAAGCACAAGGTTGCTCCCTTTTAGGTGGATCAAGCTTCAAGATTGCCAGTGTCACCAATTAGGGTTTGGTCGACCAGGGCCTCCAGATGGAAATTATCCTCTGGGCATAAGCCAATGCTTCAAAGCATATCCTAATATACTCCATGGAACCTAATGGACCCAATCATCAAGTCAATTTGGCCTCAAGGGATGCATACATAAAAATCAGGAATTAGGGTTCTTGACCTAATTCACTCCTAAGTTGACTTTTGAGACAAATCATGAACCAAGACCTCAAGACATGATTTGAGGGTCTCTAATATACCATATTGATCCATTTGGAACAATGGATTTATCCAAGAAGCTCGAGCAACAAGTTTCAATTTCATCTGAACCACAGTTAGGGTTTTGCGAGAAAAGTCAACTGTAGCTTTGACTTTTGACCAGGACATGCTCCCAAGCCCTAGGACATGAATCAATATACCCTATAACACCCATGGAACATGTCCATCAAGTTTGATTTAGGTCAAGGACATGATTTCCCAAAGGATCACACAGTTTGGAATTCATCTGACAAAAGTCAACTGTGCACAAAAGTCAACTTTAACTTTTGAGATTTTTCACAAAAATGGATTTTTAACCCTAAAATGATGTTAATGTATGATTTGAATCATCATTCATCAAGAAAAATCAAAGAAAGTGGGATAACTTGTAAGAGGGGTAACCATAAAAACTTAGAAAATTTTCTAAGTTATGAAATAAAGTGACAAAGGTACCAACTTTGGAGGATCATAACTCCTAAACCACAAAGCCATTTTACCCCATCCAAAGCTTGATTTGTAGATCTCATTACCCTCTACAAAGCTTCATACTGATCTATGTCCAAATTCCTCATGGATTTTGAGCTATGGAGTGATCAAAATCAAGAAAAGTCACTTTATTCCAACACTTAGTGAAAATTTCACTAAGTCAGAATCTGCTTTACTTTTTCCAAATGTAGGGGGGATTTTTCACTTGGATCCAAAAGGTATCAAAACCAAATATGATCAGAGAGTTGTTGTATCATATAAGGGCTTTCCAAAATGGCCAAGAACATCACCAAATTCAATTTGAGCTTTGAGATATGGTAGTGGCAAGATGCCTTGCTGAAATCTGCCAAGGCAAGGCATATTTTTACACTTTTGGTCGATTTGCCAAAATCAGCCAATTACAAGCCTTGTCATCACTTTGGACACATCTGAGGATTGAATCTAAAGGGGACAATCACTGAGCCAGGCCTCCAAAGTCCTTGGAACAAGAAATAGCATGCCAAACCTAGAATTGCCTAAAATAGGGACAAGACTCCAATTTTGGATTGGAGCATTCAATGGAGCACCAAGGTGGCATGGACTGAGCTATTAGCAACTGAATTCAGTCAAGACTTATCCAAGACCAAGGGGACCAGCAGCCTGTGCCCTAACCTCTAGTCAATGGCTAGAGGAGACTTGGATTTTCGTTTACCAACATTGGCCAACCCTACTCAGCAGTTGCCATTCACTATTCCTTGCAAAACAAACTTGCTCTACTATAAATAGAGCTCAATTGTGATCAGTTTAAGAACACCAAAGGCCTACAACACTTGCCTTTCTTAAAATCCACTTCTCACTCTCAAAAATGCCTTTCTTAGCAAGTCACTATCGAGTTTTTTAGTAGTGAGCAATTCCACTCAAACCAATCACACACACCTCATATACATCATATGTGAGCTGATCAAACACTTAAACAACATCTGGAACACTGATTTCTCAGAATCACCAGTCAATTGCACAAGGTTTTAACCAAGTTGCAGTTGAGATGTCATGAAGTGATCCAGCCAATTTCCATCAAGTCCAAGCATTCAAACACACTCCACAGGGTGTAGGGAAGCTGTTCAGATCATCATAACTCATCTGTAACACCTCCAACTCAGAAATCACTTTGAACTTGCTGCCACGACCTAGAGGTAAGCCTAAACTTGGTCATCTCTCAATCTATGCATATTTCCTCGCACAATACTTTTGCCAAATGTTCATAATCATGCATGGAATGTTTCCCCTCAATTAATTGCTTTGTTTGAATCGTGTATCAAAATTCTCAGCCTTCATGCAGAAATTAGGGTTCTTGAGGTTTTGTCTTGATTTTTTATTCCATGTTTAATACAAATGAAATTAAATACCATAGAGATGATCGTGAGGTCGAGACGAGCAGATTGGTATGTGGATTGCATGATATAATCAAGTATTCAGTGAGATTGGAGAGAAAATGCAAATCTAGGCAAAACCGAGAACACGCGCGTGTTCTTGGGGTGTTCTTGGCGCCCTTTTTGAAAATTCAAATATTTAAATTTTGTGATTTTATATGAAATTATGGCACAGATATCAGATGTCCTACACAGATGTTGAGACACTGATATCCAACACAATGAACAAGATAACAATAATAATAACAATGCAGAAAGTAAAGAACACAGTGATATGTTTACCCAGTGATAGGTTTACACCAGTCAATATATAGCATTAAATCTGGACTGGATTGGGCTTCAAAAACGCAGCAAAGAGACTCTCACAAATCTGCAAAATAAACTCCAACAAAATAGGTCTTAAATCTAAAGTTTCCTAATATGTCTCCATAATTAGAAAGCGCTGAAAATCCGAAAACCAACACAAAAACACAATCCAAAAATACGTTGGATGCCACATAGGATAACCAAATATTCACATAATATTTAGTAACAAATAACAACAACAGAATCTCCTTTTAAACTGAATTCAGGCGCGATGTCCTATGAGCCAGTATGGGACATCTTTATTCGACATGTTGTATGCAGAAAATAGAACATCTTGTTGCAACATTTTGCTGCTAGAAAAAGTTTTAGCAAAATAAATGCCAACCACAAAATCAACGAAATAACAATCTCCCCCTTTGGCTTATTTTGGCTAAAACTACGCACCAAAGAAATCTTGCAAAAGAAAGAACAAATCCATATCAGAGACAGCAGCGAAATACCAACACACAAACATCATAGCAGCAAAAAAGCAGCAAAAAAACTCCCCCTTAACTGCAGCACACACACATTCCACATTCTCCCCCTCAGCTGCAGCACCAGCACAAGCATACAACACACACAAGCACACTACTCCCCCTTTTTAGCCAGAAATATGACAAAGGCAAGTAGAAAATATGAGAAATGGTCAAGTCCTAGACTAGAATAAACAGCATCAAAGAGTAGATGCACACCACCTCACATGACCAAGTGTCATGCACAAACTTCAGTATCTCCCCCTTCATAACCTCATGCACACACTGTACTACCAGAACCTCCTTTAATCTTTTCAATCTGGCAGCCAGAAGGAACATTAATTGCTATAGTTCTTCATGAATGCAAACCCCAAGTCTGCTCCTCAGATTTTCAAACTGAACTGCATCCGGAGCCTTGGTAAATATGCCAACAAGCTAATTTTCGGTGCTCACAGGAGCAAATGTTTCATCGAAGTCTACTCCTTCAATCTATGTGTATCCTTGAGCAACTAGTCTGGCTTTGTTTCTGGTAACAACTCCTTGTTCATCAGACTTATTCTTATAAACCCATTTTGTTCCAATCACATTTGTTCCTGCTAGTCGTGGTACCAGTTCCCAGACTTCATTCCTCTTGAATTAACAAAGCTCATCCTGCATAGCACTTATCCTGAACTCATCTGTCAATGCTTCTTTGACATTCTTTGGTTCAAGCTTTGAAACAAAGCATGCATTTAACACAACCTCCCTCGTTCTGGTTCTTACACCTTCATTCAGATTTCCAATAATCAATTCCTTAGGGTGATCCTTCCGAATCCTTATAGAGGGTCCCCTGTTCGCATCCTCTACCTCTTCATTCTCAGGTCTAGTGTCGGTTTCTTGAGCATTATCTTCTACGGACTCAATGTCTTGTGAGATTTCATTGTTCATGGGAAGACATGCTCCAACATCATCTGGGACATCTTCGTCTTTCCCAGAGTCATCAACCACCACATTTATGGATTCCATCATCACCTTAGTTATGGAATTAAATACCCTATATTCTTTACTATTTGTTGAGTATCCCAAAAATATCCCTTCCTCGCTCTTAGGATCCATCTTTCGCCTCTGCTCACGATCCGCCAAGATATAACACTTACTCCCAAACACATGGAAATACTTCACATTCGGCTTTCTACCTTTCCATAGCTCATAAAGAGTGACAGAAGTACCTAATCTGATGGTCACCCTATTATGTATATAGCAAGCGTTATTCATGGCTTCAGCACAAAAATGATATGGAAGCTTTTTGGCATGAATCATGACCCTTGCACACTCTTGTATAGTCATATTCTTGCGTTCTTCCACACCATTCTGCCGAGGAGTGATCGATGATGAGAATTCATGAGTGATTCCTTCAGATAAGCAAAACTCTTTAAACCAGCTATTTTCGAATTCTTTCCCATGGTCACTTCTGATTTGAACAACACCACAATCCTTTTCCCATTGAATCCTTTGACACAACTCTTTGAAGGCTGCAAATACTTCAGACTTTTCTTTGATAAAGCTTATCCAGGTGAATCTGGAGTAATCATCAACGACAACGTAGGCATACTTCTTCCCACCAAGACTTTCAACCTGCATAGGTCCCATTAAGTCCATGTGAAGCAGTTCCAGAACTCTAGAAGTTGTGGTAAGCTGTTGAAGCCTCTTGTGTGACACCCTTGTTTGCTTCCCAACTTGACATTCACCACATATTCCGTCCTCATCAATTTTCAGCTTGGGAATACCTCTAATAGCTTCACTTGACATAACTTTCTTCATCCCTTTCAAGTGTAAGTGACCCAATTTCTGATGCCACAGTTTGGTTTCATCTTCCTTTGACATCAAACAGGTAGACAAACTTTCCGATTCTTGAGGATTCCACAGATAGCAGTTGTCCTTAGACCTGGTTCCCTTCATAACAACTTCATATTTCTCATTGGTTACTAGACATTCAGATTTTGTGAAATTTACTTTGAGTCCTACATCATACAGTTGGCTTATACTGATCAAATTTGCGGTCAGCCCTTTGACAAATAGAACACGATCCAAATTTGGTTGTCCTGTGTAGTCCAGCTTTCCAACACCTTTTCTTTCACCTTTTGATCCATCCCCAAAAGTGACATAATTGGTGGAGTGAGGCTTGATATCTGACAAGAATTTCTTCACACCAGTCATGTGTCTTGAACAACCGCTGTCAAAGTACCAATCTTCCCTTGCAGATGCTCTGAGAGAGGTATGTGCTATGAGACCGGTCATCATATTTCTAGGTATCCATCTTCTCTTTATTTTAGCCCAACTCTGTCCTTTATTTTGTTGATGACCAGTTTTAGGATAGCCGTGCAACTTGTAGCAAAAGGACTTTAAGTGACCAATCTTTCCACAGTAATGACATTTCCATGGTTTACACTTTGAACTACTTACTCTTTTCTGATGCTTCATCTGATGTCGAAACATGTGATTTGACATCCCCTCTTCTTGCTTTATTTTCTGAGGAACAAACTTTAATACAGGCTTCTTGTAGTTTTCTACTTGATTGTTAAAACCAAGGCCTTGCACATTTCCAGCATCTTTCCCAGTCTGAAGAATCTCATCCAGCTGCGTGGTACCGTTGTTCAGCATTCTTATAGATTTGGTCATATTGTCAAGTTTTGACTTTTGCCATACAACCTCCTCTTTCAGATCAGCAATGATTGATAGATGTTCTTCCTTCTTAGCTTCTAGTTGAGCTATCAGAACCTTCTGTTCTAATATTATCTGGCACCTTTCTTCATTCTTGATACACAACTCTGAGAACCCGGTGAAGACTTCTTCCTTAGTGAGTTCTCCAATATAAGATTCTTTGTTAGAGTCAGACTCACAAGTAGTTTCTCCATCAGCCTTACATATTCTGGTCAAGGTTGTCACCAATTTTGCTGATTCTTCTTCAAGATCACTCTCAGACTCTCCTTCTGACCAAGACACAGATAAGCCCTTCTTCTGCCTTTTGAGATACGTGGGACACTCAGTCTTTATGTGCACAAATCCCTCACATTCAAAACACTGAACTCTCTTCCCTTGATTGGAGTCTTCTTCAGTTCTGGACCTTCTGCCTCCATCCTGGTTTTTACTGATGTCGAGTGACTTGTTCTGAGCATTTGCTCTTGACTTCCAGTCAATCCTTTTCAACACTTGGTTAAATTGTTTTCCAAGCAATATCAGATCTTTAGACACCCCTTCATCTCTGACCAGGTCACCTTCATCTTCCGAGTCACTAGTATTTGACACAAAAGCTATGCTCTTCTTCTTTTCAGACTTTTCACTGATCCCTAATTCAAATGTTTGAAGAGATTCCACAAGTTCATCCACTTTCATCTTGTCTATATCCTGAGCTTCCTCTATAGCAGTCACTTTCATGTCAAATCTCTTAGGTAGAGATCTGAGGATTTTTCTGACCAGTTTGCTGTCAGACATGTTTTCACCTAGGGCACTTGAGGTATTAGCTATCTCAATAATGTTCATGTGAAAATCATGAATGCTCTCACCCTCCTTCATCTTCAAACTCTCAAACTTGCTAGTGAGAAGCTGAAGTTTTGACATCTTCACCTTTGAAGTCCCTTCATGAGCAACCTTCAAGACCTCCCACGCCTCTTTTGCAATGGTGCAATGTTCAATCAACCTGAAGATATTCTTATTGACACCATTAAACAATGCATTCAAGGCTTTGGAATTTCCCACGGACCCTTTGTAGTCTGCATCATCCCAGTCTTCCTCTTCCTTCACCACATCAGTAAGGGTACCTTTTCCATCTTTAACCTTTGGGGGTTCCCATCCTTTTATAACAGCTTTCCATGTTTGATCATCCATGGATTTGATGAATGCTATCATCCTCGGTTTCCAATAGTCATAGTTGGAACCATCAAGCAGAGGTGGTTTGTTCAAAAATCCTCCATCCTTGTCCATTGTACTAGAAAGTACCTTCCCTGAATCTCACCCAGAACCAAACAAGGGTGCAAGCTCTTGATGCCAATTGAAATTCTGGCACAGATATCAGATGTCCTACATAGATGTTGAGACACTGATACCCAACACAATGAACAAGATAACAATAATAATAACAGTGCAGAAAGTAAAGAACACAGTGATATGTTTACCCAGTTCAGATCAACAATCCTACTCTGGGGGCTACCAAGCCAGGGACTAAACCAATATACGATAGTATCAATTCACAGATCATACAATAACCAAACCCTGTTATAATCTGATCACTTAATCACTACCCTTCCTATGACTTCTACCTAAGACTCACATAGGTATGAGGCCCTCCTCAAATCTCTCTATAACCACAACCCGTGATTGGTTCCTTTCAACACAAGTAACAAAACGAAAGTCACACTTTCAAAACACACAATTCTCAATACTTCAAAGCTTATGAGAATTGACACACAAGAAACTCAATGCTTAAAAGCTTATGAGTAACTGACAGAACTTACAACACAAAAACCAGTCCTTATACTGTTATCAGAATGATACCAGTTAGGCTCACAAATGACACTTGGAAACCCTAACAAAAACACACGTAAGTTCCACACCTAAACTAGGTTTACACCAGTCAATATATAACATTAAATCTGGACTAGATTGGGCTTCAAAAACGCAGCAAAGAGACTGCTCACAAATCTACAAAATAAACTCCAACAAAATAGGTCTCCAATCTAAAGTTTCCTAATATGTCTCCATAATTAGAAAGCGCTGAAAATCCAAAAACCAACACAAAAACACAATCCAAAAATACGTTGGATGCCACATAGGATAACCAAATATTCACAAAATATTCAGTAACAAATAACTGCAACAGAATCTCCTTTTAAACTGAATTCAGACGCGATGTCCTATGAGCCAGTGTGGGACATCTTCATTCGACATGTTGTATGCAGAAAATAAATCATCTTGTTTCAACATCTTGCTGCTAGAAAAAGTTTTAGCAAAATAAATGCCAACCACAAAATCAACGAAATAACATTATTTAATTGATTCAAAAATTAATTTCTCTCTGAGTTTTAATGATTTTGAGTTGATTCTTTTTTTAATAATTCACAAAAATGTTAAAATATTTTATTTTCCCAAAAAATCCCAAAAATATTATTTATTTCATATAATTGATATTTTTGCAAAGAATTAATGTTTTAATTGTTTTTGACATTTAAAATATTTTTTCCTTATTGATTTTGCAAATTTTAATGATTTCTAATCATTTTGTAGGGCAAAACTTGATTTATGAAGCATTAATCCAAGATCACAATTTGTTTTCCACATGTTAAACAATTTTGATCATTTTAATTGAATATTTTATTCAATTAAAACACATTTTGAAAACAAATTAGGGTTTTTGATTAATTTAACCCTCATAAATCATTTTCAAAACTCTTTGGGTCTCTTGAGAGAGTGTAAGACCCAAACCCCATTGTACAAACAATTTTGGGCATCACTTATTGTATAAGTCCCTCTGTACAAGTAAACGGCGCGATCGTCGCCTTTTAAAAAATCAATTGGGCCTCTCCTCGAGCTATAAGACCCATTCAAAAATATTTGGGCCTCTAATAGAGTGTAAGACCTAATCCCCTTTTAACCAAAACAACTTTGGGACTCAGATATTGTATAAGCCCCTTTGCGTTAAAAGAAAATCTCGGCGCGATCGCCATTTCAAACGAAAAATCATCTGGGCCTACCCTCGTGCTATAAGCCCCACTCTTTTTCTTTAAACCTTTTGGGCCTCTTGAGAGAGTGTAAGACCCATCCCTTTGTACAACAAACAATTTTTGGGCCTCAGTCACTCGTATAAGTCCCTTTGTACAAATTCAACAGTGCGATCACTGATAAAACCCTGGGCCTCTCATTGAGCTGTAAGTCCCAAATCTTTCTTTTTCAAAGCACTTTCTCCTTTGATTTTGAAATATACTGTTGTTTTCAATCTTTCTTTGTTGAACAACTAACCAAACAACATGGAAGCTCTACAACCGAGTAAGTGTTTATCCACTTTCATTTACCGCTTTCATATACATATAACTGTATTGTGGGGCTGTTTCGCTGTAAGTCTTCTTTCATAAACTCATATCGACTGTGTAATAAAAGTATAGATATTTAGAGTTTCCCCGACAACTACGTCTAGCATTAAGCCTGTTGATCACTCTTAAATATTCAAAACTAGATCCCCATAGGATTACCAGACACAGTCTTCCCTCCTCTTGGGGTTAAACAATATGGAGATGTGAAAGGCAGATTCTTTTTGAACCCTTTCTCAGACTGTCACTCGTAGAAGTTGTCAAAGAAACTCTACTCCCCAGAGATGATCTCTTCTCCGTTGTACAAGGACCCGTCGGCTTCTTAGAAGTATTCACAGCCTCCTCTTAGGCTTTGTATAAATGATTTCTTCCTCCGGGAATGATAGTCTCCTCTTGGGCTTCATACAAATTGTCCCTCGGCTTCTTAAAAGTTTCTAGCCTCCTCTTGGGCTTCGTACAAATTGTCCCGACGACCTCCTAGAGGTATAGGAACAGAAATTAATCATCTTAATAGAACAGTCTTTCCAAGAGTCTACTACTATTTCTCAAAGCATAGTACAAAAGATGAAACTCTAGACTTGGACAGTCTAATTTCCTTGAGTCTCAAAGACATTCTCAAGCACCCTTCAAGAATAGGAAGGAACCCCGTAGACTCGGACACTCTCAATACCTTTTGGATTTCCCATTTCCTCAAAGAAAAGGAAATATCCCTGATCCTCGAATCAAAATCCCTGAGTACAGCGTTACTCATATAAGAACTGATTTTCTCTTTGAACCCATGTACCGGTCACTCAACTGAAACAGTACCCTCTTTCGCCTCCATCTCGGGCTTTGTACGAGATACAAAAAGGTTCTTATTGTATCAACACTTTAGCCTCTATCTCGGGCTTCATACGAGATACTAAAGCACCCTCTCGTTGAGGATAAAAGACTCTCTTGTTGAGTCAAACACCTTTTAGCCTCCGTCTTGGGCTTTGTACAAGACACAAATCACTCCCTTGTTGAGTATAAAACAACCCTTTTAGCCTCTTTCTCGGGATTTGTACGAGACACATAAAAAACACCCTCTTGTTGGGCCAATAGCCTCCTCTTAGGCTTTGTATAAGAAAACCACTGGTTGATCCAATCAACCTTTTAGCATCAAAGCTGTGCCTCGTTCACAGTACATAAACATCAACAACTCCTTCCCCTTCATCTAATCGCTGTAAGCGGCAAGCCTCTGGATCATCTACATCCATGCCACTGTCCCTCCTTTAGCATGAGAAATTCCTAAGGAAAGATGACATTGCTCTACACTGAGTTAAAGTCTTCTCCTTCAGGTTGGAAATCCCCTATAAAGGAAATTATGGCATTGCCGAATTCACACATTCCGGTTAAAGTAATTCTCCTTTATAAACAGTTGTGACAGACAAACCCCTCTTTAGAGATGAAAAATTCTCTCTAAAGTCAAATCCTTTTAGCTTCACGTCTTGGGCTTTGAACAAGACACCAAAACACCATTTCCTCCCGTAGAATAGGAGGAACTACGATCGCTCTGATTTCCCTGTTTCGGAAAAACGGGAATACGTAGGCATAAGATCGAAAGAAAAATCTTAGCAAGCACACTAAACAAAAACCCAAAATCCCGTATATCAGTCAAAACATCCTAGTCCGTATTCCCCGCTAAAAGTTTGAATTCCCTGAAAATAACCTAAGAGAGGCCCCCCACATTGATAGCATCCGTAACCTAACAGACCGCTGTTTAAACTCAGTATGCAAGCAGGGTTAATTGGAGACATCTATTTCCCTTCCTTAGTCAGCTCACAATAGGATAAAAAATGAATCTACCTGTAGTAACCCCCAAGGAGTGACAGTGCTTAAGAAACACGTCCAGTTTCGCTCGCTACAGAAAAATGGCGCCCACCGTGGGGCCGGTCTTTCTTTCTTACAATTTTAGGTAGAATCCTTGGACAAGTCATTTTCATGGCGGTGGCCGCCATACAGAAAAATGGCGCCCACCTTGGGGCCCAACTGTTTTCATATCTTAGGTAGAAGAAAAGGGATTTCGCTGGGATAGGACTTTTTGTTGACTTCACTAGGATCTTGGGTCAAAACCCTTTAAGTGGGGGAGGAACCACAGAATGGTGACTCCGCCGGGGAGCCATTTTCTGTCAGGAACATAAGATTCATAGCTTTTAAAAAAGTCTAGGACATTAGGACAAATATATATACTGCTTTTCCTAATTGATATCTGTGTTTATTTTTCTACTAATGGGAATGTGTGTGATGCCGCATGTGGAAAGATTGAGTATACACTTAAGATAGGTGATGGCGACGAGGTCGACCATCAACCTTAGTGGAGGCTTCCCAATGCAACCCATTCCCTCTCACAGGCAATGGGTCGATTGTGATGTCTGAGAAGCTGAGGAGCCAACCCTTTTTAGTGCGGAAACTATCAGAAATAGTTGTCACGCGATACTACCCTCATTTGAGGCTGATGATCTATTCTCGGTGAATAGCATTTACTCTAAGATTTCATACAGCTCATTGGCGATCCGCTTGCTGTTTGTTATCCTGGGAGGAGCTGATGATTTTGAGTACAGGTACAAAAATCACCCTAGTGTAAACCTTTGGGGATGGGTAGAGCCTTGACTCCATGACAACGACCCTTTGACCCCATGTTTTTTCTATGTTTTTGTGTGATGCATTCATGCATTCATTTAAAAAACATTAAAACATTCAAAAAATTTCTCTTCTAGTCTCTCTGTCTTTTCAAAATAAACTAAGATTGTGATTGCAAATATCAGAGAAAAGGATTGCGCTAATGGATTTTGGTAGAAGGAGAACACATAAGTACACCTTCAGGATTCCAAAACTAGAGGATTTAACAGGTTTGGCAAGGATGATCACAAACCAAGAGGCTTTCAGAGCCAAGTACGGAGGATTGCTATCTCTGCTAAGAGTCCATGTGATTGAGGGAATCATGGATGTGCTCGTTCAGTTCTACGATCCGGTCTATCATTGTTTCACATTCCCGGATTACCAGCTAGCACCAACGCTGGAGGAATATTCTCATCTGATTGATCTACACATTACCGATCAAGCTCCATTTTCTGGACTGGAAGAAATTCCAAAGAATCAGACCATTGCAAGAGCAATTCATTTGGACGAGTCTGAGGTCAGGACTCACATGACCATTAAGGGTGGCATACAAGGTTTGCCAGCCCAGTTCTTGACAAAGAAAGCCCTGTACTTCGCCAGTATCGGAAACTTGACTGCTTTTGAAAGCATCTTTGTTTTGCTCACCTACAGGTTACTTTTGTTGCCCAACATTAATAACTTCGTCGATATAAACTCCATTAAGGTTTTTCTCATTAGAAACCCTGTACCAACTTTGCTCGCAGATGCGTATCATTCTATACACTTAGGGAATTTGTACAGTGGAGGGGAGATCACATGCTATGTACCTCTTCTTTATAAATGGTTTATCTCCCATTTGCCTAAGTCTGCTGCTTTTTTTGGATCACAAGAGTGCCTTACGTTGGTCGCAGAAAATCATGTCTCTTACCAACTCTGACATTGATTGGTGTAATAGGATTTATGATGGGATCAGGATCATTGACCGTTGTGGAAACTTCCCCAACGTACCCCTTATAGGAACTAAGGGAGGAATCAATTACTATCCAGTTCTCGTTCGTCGTCAATTTGGATACCCGATGAGGCATGTCCCACGGAGTGTTCATCTGGAAGGTCTTTTCTTCAAGGAAGGAGAAAGTGACAGAGCACTAAAGACATAGTGCACGCTTGGAAACATGTTCATAAGAAAGGACGGGAGTCTCTAGGAAAATTGGACTGTGTCTCGGTGGAGCCATATCTCCACTGGGTACAAACTAGAGCTCTCAAGCTAAAGATGCCTTATCCTCGTCACAGAGTTCTTCCACCGAGAGAGTCTGTCATGTACTTCATGACTGAGACTGAAAAGCTTCAGGCTACTCTCAACAAAGTTCAATGGGAGAGGATGTCTTGGAAGAACAAGTACCGCACCCTCAACGTGGAGTGCATCAAAATACAGCAACTACTGAAAGATAAGGACGCTCTGATTGAAATTTTGGAGCAACATGCTGTAGAGAATCAAGATGACCAAAGGAATTTGCTCACTTATTTCACCTGGCAAAGGAATGACAACCCGACAACGGCCCAAGAGCCCCGGTCAAAGAAAAGGAAAATACCAGAGTCAGCACCCGATTTCTCTTCAGAGAGGACTCGGGACCCATTAGCTTAGGTTTCTGTTTCTGCACCTTGTAATCTACTGTATTTCCATTTTTGTAATAATTTAAATTCAATAAAAAGGCGTTTACCTACTGTTTGATATTGGCAATCTAATTGTCGAAGATTATTTTGATTAAACCAAAAAACAATTAATATAATCATTGCATTCATCATTCTCACATCGCGTATTCTTCTTACCTACGAATCTCAAGTTTGTGTCTCGGTTCTAGAGTCAAACTGTCTCATTCGTACAATACTCGGGCCAATCGTCAGAAAAGGATGGATGATCTTGAGGAAGAAAACAGAGAGTTGAAAGAAGAAATCGACGCTCTGAGAGAGGATATGAGGAAGCTTCGTAACGACATCCAAGCCATGGCAGAAGCTCAGCTACAAAGGACTGTGATCTCAGAGATCACCTCAACGCCCATAGTGGAGAAGTATGATCCTAGGTATCAAATGCCGAAAGATCGTCCTTGGGGTATACCTGTTAACTATATCCCTGAAGGATATGTTCCGCCGATCACTGAAGATCAAGGAATCATAACAGAAGCCGCTGGGCCTGAAGGTTACAAACTTTGGGAAAGCGAAGATGCCAGGGGCATACTGAAGATTCCTGAAGGTTACAAACTTCGGGAAACGCCAAGATTCACCGCCGTAGTCACGGTACCACCCCCTGTGGTGCACACTGTCCCGGAAGGACAGACTCCGCAGATACCTTCTAGTAAGAAGGAAACTATGTTCAATAGAATGGATGAATTCTAGGAACAGTTCCTGGAAATGCAGAAGGAACTGCAAGCCATCCACGGTCAGGATTTATTTGGAAAGGACGCCGCAGACCTTTGTCTGGTCCCCAATGTGAAAGTTCCGCACAAATTTCAAGTGCCCGACTTTGAAAAATACAAGGGTAACTCTTGCCCTCAAAGTCATCTGGTGATGTACGCTCGGCGAATGTCAGCACAGACGGAGAATTAGGACCTACTGATTCACTACTTTCAGGATAGTTTAACCGGTGCTGCACTCAAATGGTACATGGGTTTAAACCGTACTACGATTAGCACATTCAGAGATCTTGGTACTGCATTCGTCCAACAATACAAATACAATTTGGACATGGCACCAGACAGAGATCAACTCAGATCAATGTCACAAAAGGACAAGGAAACCTTTAAGGAGTACGCTTAGAGATGGCGTGAAATTGCCGCTTAGATTTGTCCACCGCTTGAGGAAAAAGAGATGACAAAGATCTTCTTAAAACGTTAAGCTCATTTTACTATGACAGAATGGTTGCCAGTGCGCCCAGTGACTTCACCGAGATGGTGGGCATGGGAGTTCGTCTTGAGAAAGCCGTCCGAGAAGGACGTTTGGTAAAAGACACTGGATCATCGAGTAGTACAAAACGATACGGTAGTGCTCTCCCTAAGAAAAAAGAGCAAGATATTGTGAATATCTCTCTCAAAAAGCAAAGGCGACGGTATCAACCGGTAACAGCTGTAACTCCTGCTATCAGCCTTGTGCCTATTCCTATGTATCAACCTCAGGTTGCGCAGAGCCAACCTAATCAGCAAAGGACACAACAGCCTCTTCAGCAGGCTCGTCCTCCATACAATAACAACCGTACAACGCGGCCACCAGGGTTTGATCTTATACCCATGTTGTACGCAGAACTATTTCCGTTACTACTGGCTAAGGGGCACGTCCAGACTTAGTCTCCTCTTACAGTGCCGGAAAATCCGCCTTTTTGGTTTAAGGTGGATCAGACATGCCCTTATCATCAAGGAGGCCCAGGGCATAACATAGAGAACTATCTCAATTTCAAATCTGACGTGCAAAAGCTTGTTAGGAGCGGGCTCTTATCTTTCAAATATACGAATCCCAATGTTCTCACAAACCCGTTGCCTCAACATGAGAAAGCTGCAGTCAACCTGATTAAGAAAGAATTTAACAACGTCTATCAAATTCATGATGTACTCTTGTTAAGGACCAACCTGGTAAGGATGCATTGTAGACAGAGTGGATATGGCCATGTGCCACCTCATAATTATCATCAGTGTGATATCTGCTCTAAAAGCAATCAAGGGTGTTCTGTGGTGCAATCAGCTCTATAGGAATAGATGGATCTCGGATGGATCCAAGAGCACCGAGTTCGTGGAGTTAACATGGTCTATACGAATTCCAACGTCATTCAGAACCACGACATTCGTGCGATGAATGTCAACCTGGTGGCAATGCATTTAAGGCAAAGCCAATATCATAATCTACTGCGGCACGATTACAGTTCTTGTATGACTTGCTCGGTAAACAAACAGGGATGCTCTTTCATATAGGAGGCTCTCCAGTGTCAGATGGATCTTGGATGGATCCAAGACTACCATGATAGGAATCCCTATCAGATCAATATGGTTCAGATCTTCGACATTCGCTTGATGAATACCAACTTGGTAGAGTTGCATGCTGAGCAGGTCCGACTCAGATTCCTGATATCACATAATTATCACAGCTGTAAAGCGGGTTACGAAAACGATCAGGGATGTGCCCTTGTCTAGGAGGCACTTCAGCACTTGTTAAATCATTGGTGGATGCCAATCTACATGGATGAAGATACTCAGCAAATTAGTATCAATAACAGAAACCCCACTCGGCGTCAAAGTCAGGATGTCTGACCCGTGGAAGCTAACCTAGTGAGGTTACATTGTATCCAAAGTGGGCGTGGCCAGGTGCCACCACACAATTATGAACGTTGTGGAGTCTGTTCGGAAAGTAACCAAGGGTGCTACCTTGTACGAGCAGCTCTCCAGGGGCAGGTGGATCGTGGAGAGATTCATCCATATCCAGGTTCTGGACCCATCAATTGGTCGCCGAACTACCTTGCCAATAAAATCGAGGACGTTGTCGTCATCTCTGATCATCAGAGGACCATGAATGTTTTTGCCATTACCCCTCTGCTTGACGAATCAAGAATTCCCAACCGAGAACGGATCGAGATTACTTTTGATGGTCAGAAAAACCAGAAGGTTCCCATAGTCATCTATCTGCCGGGACCACTACCATATGAATCAGCTAAGGCAATCCCTTACAAATACAGTGCAACAACAGTTGAAAATGGAAAGGAAATTCCATTACCCTCCGTCGTGAATATTGCAGACATCAGTCGAGTAACACGGAGTGGTAGAATCTTCAATAGAGGAGTTGGAGAGTCCAACAAAGAAAAGGAACTTCAGACAGAAGCTCCCGATCCATCAGTCGGTCAATCCAGTAATCCCGACCATTTGAAAAACAATGATGAGATGCTGAAGCTCATCCAAAGGAGTGAATACAACATTGTTGATCAGCTGTTACAAACTCCTTCAAAGATCTCGGTATTATCACTGTTACTCAGTTCAGAAGCGCACAGGGAGGCTCTTCAGAAAGTCTTGGAGTAAGCCTTTGTGGAACAGGATGTAACAATCAGACAGTTCGATAGTATTGTCTCTAACATCACTTCTTGCAATAATTTGGGATTTAGTGATGAGGAATTACCGGAAGAGGGTCGCCGTCATAACATGGCACTCAATATCACAGTCAACTGCCAGGACGATGCTTTAGCCAGCGTACTGGTAGACACAGGGTCGGCCCTGAATGTTATGCCGAAGTCCACTTTGATGCAATTATCATTCAAAGGCCCTCCAATGAGAACCAGTGAGGTCGTCGTCAAAGCATTTGACGGGTCCAGAAAAACGGTTATCGGCGAAGTTGATCTTTCCATAACTATTGGTCCTCACACTTTCCAAGTCACTTTCCAGGTCATGGACATCCGGGAAACGTACAGTTGTTTATTAGGAAGACCTTGGATACATCAGGCTGGAGGGGTCACTTCAACCCTCCACCAAAAGCTAAAGTTCGTCCAAAATGGCCAACTCATCACAGTCTGTGGGGAACAGGCCTTGCTCGTCAGCAATTTATCGTCATCCACTTATGTGGAACCATAAGGGATAATCGGAACCCAGTTCCAAGCGCTTTCGCTGCACAAGGACAATCAACCCGGAGGAGGAACTTCGATTTCCTCATACAAAGATGTTATTAAAGCAGTCGAGAGTACTGATACAATAGGATGGAGACAGCTTGTCATTCCTACTAGCAATACAACAAAGAAGGGTCTTGGTTTTTTTGCAACCTGTACCCGAATAGCTGCTAACGATGAAGGTCTTCATCCCATTCGAAACTTCTTCCACAGTGGAGGGTTCCTTCACCCAGTGCCTTAGAAAATCCATGCTATCAATGAGGAGGATCCCTCTGATACAGATGAAGAATGGAAGTCCTATCTTAACGAGGACGGTTATATGTCTCAGGAAGAGGCGCCTACGCCATTTTTCTATCCCGCACAGAGTCCGAGATTTATACCACGGTCAGATGTCGAAATGATATACGGAGGTTGTGATCCGGAAGGATGCCGTGCTCCGCCAAATTCATTAGAGGAGGATACTCTGATGAAAGACAACTTTGACCACAATTACTATGGCTCGATGGTTGGCCTGCCAATGTGGAGGCCTTACCCAGGAGACTTGGGGCCAGAAAGTCAGCCGATTAATGAAACTCAGCTGAGCATCATTGAACAAAATACCTGTGTCCCCACCATGTCATGGGATCAACACTCAGGTCATTCAGAAACTACTCAACATGACGATGAATTTGGAATGTTTGCAGGACTAAAATTCATTAATTATGCCTTTCCCGAGGTCAACGTCATCAAGAGGGATGACTCCTCCAGTTCCAAAGAAGTGTGGGACACCTTGGGACAACCGAGTGGAAAATACGACTATATGGTCAAGTACACCGCTCCCGAAAGCTCTCGTATCAGGCTCGAAGATATCCAGCCAACTGGATGGGGAGATACAGCTGAGAGCACAAATGCTATGCAAAATACAACTGAGGAATCCTCCTACGGCAATTCTGCCTGGGAGATAGATTCCAATGATCCCGCTCCACCAAAAATCAACGTTATTTCTAAAGACAAATCAAGGAAAGTGCCAGACTTTGTGATTCAACGAGGAGTTCGCCGCCAGTGGGTTGCTGTCGATGTTCCAAGGATTGTTCATAAGTCAAAGTAATTGCCATCTTTAACCTTTCACCCTGCCCAGGTGAAACGGATGTTTTGATAGGTCTCCCATTCTGTAAATCTCCCTCTTCGCTTTGCCCAAAGTGATAGAGTTTTGTTTTATAGGGCTGTAGTTTCAAGAATCGACTTGTTCATTAATAAAATAACGTCGTTCTGTAATTTTCGCATTAATTGCTGTTTTCTCTTTTTTCTTTTTCTCAGAAAATGGTAATCCTAAAAAACAATTCAATAATAAAAACAAGCAGTAATAAAAAAATACACCGCACACACTTTTGCATTCTCTCTATCTCTTCTAAACACGAATCATCACGTCATGCAGATTGCTTGTTTTAAACCCCGTTGAAACATACGATCCGATGCCTTATCCCAACTTTGAGTTCCCGGTATTTGGGGCTGAAGAAGAAGTGGACAACGAAATTCCAGAAGAGATCTCCCGATTACTCAAACAAGAGGAAAGGTCCATTGAACCTCACAAAGAGCCGTTGGAAACGGTAAACTTGGGTTCAGAAAAAGAGAGAAAAGAAATCAGGATTGGGGCACTGCTCAGTCCAACTGCCAAAGAGAGTTTGATAAAGCTTCTAAAAGAATTCCCTGATGTATTCGCTTGGTCCTATCAGGATATGCCAGGGTTGGATACCAGCATCGTGGAACATCACTTACCGTTAAGATTGGAATGTCTGCCAGTAAAGCAGAGATTGAGATGCACTCACCCGGACATGGCCATCAAAATCAAAGAGGAGGTACAAAAACAGATTGACGCGGGTTTCCTCGCCACATTAGAATATCCTCAATGGTTAGCCAATATCGTACCCGTTCTGAAAAAGGACGGAAAGGTCAGAATGTGTGTCGATTACAGGGATCTGAACAAGGCAAGTCCAAAGGACGACTTTCCTTTACCGCATATTGACATGTTGGTTGACAGTACAACAAAGTTCAAAATTTTCTCCTTCATGGATGGATTCTCGGGCTATAACCAGATCAAAATGGCGCCGAAAGACATGGAGAAAACTTCATTCATCACCCCATGGGGTACCTTTTGTTACAAGGTAATGCCGTTCGGTTTGAAGAACGTCGGGGTAACCTATCAAAGGACCATGACTACTCTGTTTCATGACATAATACACAAGGAAATCGAAGTATATGTCGATAATATGATTGCAAAATCTAAGACAGAGGAGGAGCATGTGACCCACATGTCAAAACTATTCGAGCGTCTGAGAAAATACAAACTCCAATTGAATCCCAACAAGTTCACCTTCGGTGTCCGTTCAGGGAAACTCTTAGGGTTCATCGTCAGCCAGAAAGGAATTGAGGTTGATCCTGACAAGGTCAAGGCTATTCAAGAAATGCCTTCTCCGAAAACTGAAAAACAAGTCAGAGGATTCCTGGGACGTTTGAACTGCATCTCCAGATTCATATTCCTCATGACTGCCACATGTGCGCCGATCTTCAAACTGCTCAAGAAGATACAATCATTTCTCACTGATTTGCGAGGCAAGTGGACTTCGAATTATGATGGCCCCTATGTGGTCAAGAAAGCATTCTCAGGCGGCGCCTTGAGACTTGCAACCATGGACGGAGAGGAATTTGCCTACCCCACAAACGTTGATGTAGTCAAGAAATACTTCGCCTAAAAAAAAAACGTCTCGGTGGATTGAAAACCCGAAAGGGCGGTCCTGGCAAAAGTTAGAGACAAAATAAAAAAAAAATCATCCTGGTGGATTGGAAACATCACAGTACAATCCAGGCAAAAGTTAGGGATAATGGCAAGTAACTATGTTCAACAGAGGCAAGTCCCTCAACAGCAGTTACACCATCAATTAGAGGAAAACTCCAGTCAAGGTCATCTTCGACAGAAGCTCAGGATGTCCCGAATTCAAAGTTGGTAGAAGGATAGTGGTCGTTGTGTTTCAACGTAGTCCTTTTCCCTGTAAATTACCATTTCCTAACTTTGTAAATACTCTTTGGAATCACGCGTTTGGCTGATCTCCATCTTATCAATAAAATTTGAGCCTTTGTGCTCTTGTTTGTAATTCTCATTTGTTTTAGCTTTACAGAATGACATTTTAATATGATTAACGCTTCTTGAAATAAAACAAAACGAATTTACTTGTTAAATTTTTTTCTGCTTTTAAAATAAAGATGGAAATTCCTTTGACTGTTAAACATCAAAAAAACATCAATCGCTTCTCCAGAAGTAAGCGAACTTCAAAGTGCAGAATTAAAGTACTCCTTCTAACCCAGTACGCCTGAATGAAGGGATCAACTGTGTCAGAGACCTTGTTTCGTCTGACACGCCTCGGCCGAGTTCTTATCTCCTAAGCCCGACCAACATAGTTCCCCGCGAGGACTACTTCTCCTAAACAAGGTAGAATTGCTACTTTTGGACCTATGGTACTTCTTCGCCCCGCGACGGCCGAGTATCCAGTCATGTTCATCTTTTAGTTTGTATGTCGCGTCGGTTTTGTCAGCATATACATACATACATCATGCATTATTGATTTGCATTCGCATTCATATTGCATCACTATCACTCTAGTCGGTCTTATCCCCTGGTGATAAAAAGTCCTCTCAATCGAGTTGTCAAGTTTTTTCCTCGTCAGGAAATGCTGCGTCTGAACAATCTCTCTCCTCCAGTTTATTTCTGGAATGAAGTTGGCTCCTCGACCACTTTGATAACTTGAACCTCTGAAAAACCAAAGAGCCCTCAGTCAACATCACTCTTCGCCATTGAACATGATATCCTTGCTTTCCCGGATTAAGGAAAATCCCGAGAGAAAGCCTCCTAATCAGAGATTCGGTGGTACCTCAAATTGGATCCCATCATATGGCATTTCTCCGGGAAGATCCCGAGAAAAGTATGATGTAAGACCCCAAACGAAAGCAATCTCTCAAGAGACTCGTTTTCCCCAGTAGAGTCGACAAATGGCGTCTCCAACAGAGAAGTTTGTGCACCTCTAAAACTCAGACGATTGGGCTCCCCAGCAAGTCTGGAGTCAACTTTTTCTGTCAAATGGCGTCTCCCCAGGAAAATTCGGCGAGAAGTTTGAGGAAAACCGCTACGAATAGCGTCCCTTGTCAATAAAGTTTATTGACAAAAGAAACTAAGACCAGTTCCTCGGTAGGAAACCAGGATCGAGGGGAAGTTTAAATCAGAAACTGAAACCAGTTCCTTGGCTGAAGACTAGGATCGAGGGGAAGTTTACCTTTTCTAAGCATGATTGTTTAGCGAAAGAAGATGAATGCGTGAATTACCATTCATAGACGCCGTCAAAATTTCGGATATTCCGATATTTAATCCTCTTGCACCTCGAATGCCCGAATACCTTCGACATTCATACCTTCGTGTCCAAAAGGATTAAATAGGGGCATCTGTCATACCCCAAATTTTGACCACTAAGATTTCCCATCATTTTATAAATCATCATCACAATATGGATGTACCTTTATGCCTCATCAATCTCCTAAAGGAATTGTTGAGCATTCACCACAATCAAAATTAGGGTTTCAAGCCCTCTCTGAGTGCTTAGACAAATGATCAATCAAGAAATGACATGATCTTCAACTTGTCTAACCTCTCAAACATCCATAATGGATCAAAAGGACTCCCACTTCAAGGATTAAGCACAAGGTTGCTCCCTTTTAGGTGGATCAAGCTTCAAGATCGCCAGTGTCACCAAATTAGGGTTTGGTCGACCAGGGCCTCCAGATGGAAATTGTCCTCTGGGCATGAGCCAATGCTTCAAAGCATATCCTAATATACTCCATGGAACCTCATGGACCCAATCATCAAGTCAATTTGGCCTCAAGGGATGCATACATCAAAAATCAGGAATTAGGGTTTCTTGACCTAATTCACCCCTAAGTTGACTTTTGGGACAAATCATGAACCAAGACCTCAAGACATGATTTGAGGGTCTCTAATATACCATATTGATCCATTTGGAACAATGGATTGATCCAAGAAGCTTGAGCAACAAGTTTCAATTTCATCTGAACCACAGTTAGGGTTTTGCGAGAAAAGTCAATTGTAGCTTTGACTTTTGGCCAGGACATGCTCCCAAGCCCTAGGACATGAATCAATATACCCTATAACACCCATGGAACATGTCCATCAAGTTTGATTTAGGTCAAGGACATGATTTCCCAAAGGATCGCACAGTTTAAAATTCATCTGACAAAAGTCAACTGTGCACAAAAGTCAACTTTGACTTTTTGAGATTTTTCACAAAAATGGATTTTTAACCCTAAAATGATGTTAATGTATGATTTGAATCATCAATCATCCAGAAAAATCAAAGAAACTGGGATAATTTGTAAAAGGGGTAACCATAAAAACTTAGAAAATTTTCTAAGTTATGAAATAAAGTGACAAAGGTACCAACTTTGGAGGATCATAACTTCTAAACCACAAAGCCATTTTTCCCCATCCAAAGCTTGATTTGTAGATCTCATCGCCCTCTACAAAAGCTTCATATTGATCTATGTCCAAATTACTCATGGATTTTGAGTTATGGAGTGATCAAAATCAAGAAAAGTCACTTTGTTCCAACACTTAGTGAAAATTTCACTAAGTCAGAATCTGCCTTACTTTTTTCCAAATGTAGGGGGATTTTTCACTTGGATCCAAAAGGTATCAAAACCAAATATGATCAGACAGTTGTTGTATCATGTAAGGGCTTTCCAAAATGGCCAAGAACATCACCAAATTCAATTTGAGCTTTGAGATATGTTAGTGGCAAGATGCCTTGCTGAAATCTGCCAAGGCAAGGCAGATTTTTGCACTTTTGGTCGATTTGCCAAAATCAGCCAATTCCAAGCCTAGTCATCACTTTGGACACATGTGAGGATTGAATCTAAAGGAGACAATCACTGAGCCAGGCCTCCAAATTCCTTGGAACAAGAAATAACATGCCAAACCTAGAATTGCCTAAAATAGGGACAAGACTCCAATTTTGGATTGGAGCATTCAATGGAAGCACCAAGGTGGCATGGAATGAGCTATTAGCAACTGAATTGAGTCAAGACTTATCCAAGACCAAGGGGACCAGCATCCTGTGCCCTAACCTTTAGTCAATGGCTAGAGGAGAATTGGATTTTCATTTGCCAACATTGGCCAACCCTACTCAGCAGTTGCCATTCACTATTCCTTGCAAAACAAACTTGCTCTACTATAAATAGAGCTCAATTGTGATCAGTTTATGAACACCAAAGGCCTACAACACTTGCCTTTCTCAAAATCCACTTCTCACTCTCAAAAATGCCTTTCTTAGCAAGTCACTATCGAGTTTTTCAGTAGAGAGCAATTCCACTCAAACCAATCACACACACACCTCATATACATCATATGTGAGCTGATCAAACACTTAAACAACATCTGGAACACTGATTTCTCAGAATCACCAGTCAATTGCACAAGGTTTTAACCAAGTTGCAGTTGAGATGCCATGAAGTGATCCAACCAATTTCCATCAAGTCCAAGCATTCAAACACACTCCATAGGGTGTAGGGAAGCTGTTCAGATCATCACTTTGAACTTGCTGCCACGACCTAGAGGTAAGCCTAAACTTGGTCATATCTCAATCTATGCATATTTCCTCGCACAATACTTTTGCCAAATGTTCATAATCATGCATGGAATGTTTCCCCTCAATTAATTGCTTTGTTTGAATCGTGTATCAAAATTCTCAGCCTTCATGCAGAAATTAGGGTTCTTGAGGTTTTGTCTTGATTTTTTATTCCATGTTTAATATAAATGAAATTAAATACCATAGACATGATCCTGAGGTTGAGACGAGCAGATTGGTATGTGGATTGCATGATATAATCAAGTATTCAGTGAGATTGGAGAGAAAATGCAAATTTGGGCAAAACCGAGAACACGCGCGTGTTCTTGGGGTGTTCTTGGCGCCCTTTTTGAAAATTCAAATATTTGAATTTTGTGATTTTATTTAATTGATTCAAAAATTAATTTCTCTCTGAGTTTTAATGATTTTGAGTTGATTCTTTTTTTAATAATTCACAAAAATGTTAAAATATTTTATTTTCCCAAAAAATCCCAAAAATATTATTTATTTCATATAATTGATATTTTTGCAAGGAATTAATGTTTTAATTGTTTTTGACATTTAAAATATTTTTTCCTTATTGATTTTGCAAATTTTAATGATTTCTAATCATTTTGTAGGGCAAAACTTGATTTATGAAGCATTAATCCAAGATCACAATGTGTTTTCCACATGTTAAACAATTTTGATCATTTTAATTGAATATTTTATTCAATTAAAACACATTTTGAAAACAAATTAGGCTTTTTGATTAATTCAACCCTCATAAATCATTTTCAAAACTCTTTGGGCCTCTTGAGAGAGTGTAAGACCCAAACCCCCTTGTACAAATAATTTTGGGCCTCACTTATTGTATAAGTCCCTCTGTATAAGTAAACGGCGCGATCGTCGCCTTTTAAAAAATCAATCGGTCCTCTCCTCGAGCTATAAGACCCATTCAAAACTCTTTGGACCTCTAATAGAGTGTAAGACCCAATCCCCTTTTAACCAAAACAACTTTGGGCCTCAGATATTGTATAAGCCCCTTTACGTTAAAAGAAAATCTCGGCGCGATCGCCATTTCAAACGAAAAATCATCTGGGCCTACCCTCGTGTTATAAGCCCCACTCTTTTTCTTTAAACCTTTTGGGCCTCTTGAGAGAGTGTAAGACCCATCCCTTTGTACAACAAACAATTTTCGGGCCTCGGTCACTCGTATAAGTCCCTCTGTACAAATTAAACAGTGCGATCACTGATAAAACCCTGGGCATCTCCTTGAGCTGTAAATCCCAAATCTTTCTTTTTCAAAGCACTTTCTCCTTTGATTTTGAAATATACTGTTGTTTTCAATCTTTCTTTGTTGAACAACTAACCAAACAGCATGGAAGCTCTACAACCGAGTAAGTGTTTATCCGCTTTCATTTACCGCTTTCATATACATATAACTATATTGTGGGGCTGTTTCGCTATAAGTCTTCTTTCATAAACTCATATCGACTGTGTAATAATAGTATAGATATTTAGAGTTTCCCCGGAAACTACGTCTAGCATTAAGCCCGTTGATCACTCTTAAATAGTCAAAACTAGAGCCCCATAGGATTACCAGACACAGTCTTCCCTCCTCTTGGGGTTAAACAATATGGAGATGTGAAAGGCAGATTCTTTTTTAACCCTTTCTCAGAATGTCACTCGTAGAAGTTGTCAAAGAAACCTACTCTCCAGAGATGATCTCTTCTCCGTGAATTGCATCCCTTGAGTTTCTTCCAAATTCTCGAACTTTCCTGGCTTGATCTATTCTTTGTGAATAGCATGTCTTGAACTTCTCAGGGTTTGGGGACCCACAGGCTTCTTAAAAGCACACTTAGGAATTGTCAAGAAACTCTACTCCCCAGAGATGATCTCTTCTCCGTGAATTGCATCCCTTGAGTTTCTTCCAAATTCTCGAACTTTCCTGGCTTGATCTATTCTTTGTGAATAGCCTGTCTTGAACCTCTCGGGGGTTTGGGGACCCACAGGCTTCCTAAAAGCATCCCCGCCTCCTCTTGGGCTTTGTACAAGGACCCGTCGGCTTCTTAGAAGTATTCACAGCCTCCTCTTAGTCTTTGTATAAATGATTTCTTCCTCCGGGAATGATAGCCTCCTCTTGGGCTTCGTACAAATTGTCCCTCGGCTTCTTAAAAGTTTCCAGCCTCCTCTTGGGCTTCGTACAAATTGTCCCGACGACCTCCTAGAGGTATAGGAACAGAAATTAATCATCTTAATAGAACAGTCTTTCCAAGAGTCTACTACTGTTTCTCAAAGCATAGTACAAAAGATGAAACTCTAGACTTGGACAGTCTAATTTCGTTGAGTCTCAAAGACATTCTCAAGCACCCTTCAAGAATAGGAAGGAACCCCGTAGACTCGGACAGTCTCAATACCCTTTGGATTTCCCATTTCCTCAAAGAAAAGGAAATATCATTGATCCTCGAATCAAAATCCCTGAGTACAACGTTACTCATATAAGAACTGATTTTCTCTTTGAACCCATGTACCGGCCACTCAACTGAAACAATACCCTCTTTTGCCTCCATCTCGGGCTTTGTACGAGATACAAAAAGGTTCTTATTGAATCAACACTTTAGCCTCCATCTCGGCCTTCGTACGAGATACTAAAGCACCCTCTCGTTGAGGATAAAAGACTCTCTTGTTGAGTCAAACACCTTTTAGCCTCCGTCTTTGGCTTTGTACAAGACACAAATCACTCCCTTGTTGAGTATAAAACAACCCTTTTAGCCTCTTTATCGGGCTTTGTACGAGACACATAAAAAACACCCTCTTGTTGGGCCAATAGCCTCCTCTTAGACTTTGTATAAGAAAACCACTGGTTGATCCAATCAACCTTTTAGCATCAAAGTTGTGCCTCGGTCACAGTACACAAACATCAACAACTCCTTCCCCTTCATCTAATCTCTTTAAGCGGCAAGCCTCTGGATCATCTACATCCATGCCACTGTCCCTCCTTTAGCATGAGAAATTCCTAAGGAAAGATGGCATTGCTCTACACTGAGTTAAAGTTTTCTCCTTCAGGTTGGAAATCCCCTATAAAGGAAATTATGGCATTGCCGGATTCACACATCCCGGTTAAAGTAATTCTCCTTTATAAACAGTTGTGATAGACAAACCCCTCTTTAGAGATGACAAATTCTCTCTAAAGTCAAACCCTTTTAGCTTCACGTCTTGGGCTTTGAACAAGGCACCAAAACACCATTTCCTCCCGTAGAATAGGAGGAACTACGATCGCTCTGATTTCCCTATTTCGGAAAAATGGGAATACGTATGCATAAGATTGAAAGAAAAATCTTAGCGAGCACACTAAACAAAAACCCAAAATCCCGTATATCAGTCAAAACATCCTAGTCCGTTTTCCCCGCTAAAAGTTTGAATTCCCTGAAAATAACCTAAGAGAGCCCCCCCCACATTGATAGCATCCGTAACCTAACAGACCGCTGTTTAAACTCAGTATGCAAGCAGGGTTAATTGGAGACATCTATTTCCCTTCCTTAGTCAGCTCACAATAGGATAAAAAATGAATCGACCTATAGTAACCCCCAAGGGGAGATAGTGCTTAAGAAACACATCCAGTTTCGCACGCTACAGTACCCCTTATAGGAACTAAGGGAGGAATTAACTATCATTCGGTGTTAGTTCGTCATCAATTCGGATACCCAATGAGGCATGTCCCATGAAGTGCTCATCTGGAAGGTATTTTATTCAAAGAAGGAGAAAATGACAGGGCACTAAAGACGGAAATTATGCACGCTTGGAAACACGTTCATAGGAAAGGACGATAGTCTCTAGGGAAACCGGATTGTGTCTCGAAGGAGCCTGATCTCCATTGGGTACAAACTAGAGCTCTCAAGCTGAGGATGCCTTACCCTCATCAGGAAGTTCTTCCATTAAGGGACTCTACCCTTTATTTCATGTTTGAGACTGAAAAACTTCAAGTTACTCTCAGCAAAGTTCAACAGGAGAAGAGGTCTTGGAGGAATAAGTATCGTATTCTTAATGTGAAATGCAAGTAAATACAGCAACTGTTAAGAGAAAAAGATGCTCTGATTGGGATTTTAGAGCAACATGCTGTAGAAAATCAGGATGACCAAAGGAGTTTGCTCACGCACTTGTCAAAGGAATGACAACCCGATAACGGCCCAAGAACCCCGGTCAAAGAAGAGGAAAGCACCAGAACCAGCACTTGAGCTCTCCTCAGAGAGGACTCAGGATCCATTAGTTTAGGTTTCCTTTTCCAGCACTTTGTAATCTACTGTATTTCCATTTCTCCAATCCTTTGAATTCAATAAAACAGGGTTTCCCCATTGTTTGTGTTATTTCTTTGATTCTGTGGTTGGCATTTATTTTGCTAAAACTATTCTAGCAGCAAGATGTTGAAACATGATGTTCTAAGTTGCTGCATTCAACATGTCGAATGAAGATGTCACATACCTGCTCATAGGACATAGCGTCTGGATTCAGTTTTAAAGCAGATTCTGTTGCTGAGAATTGTTACTAAATATTCTGTGAATATTTGGTTATCCTATGTGGCATCCAAAGCATTTTTGGATTGTGTTTATATTTTGGTTTTTCGGATTTTCAGCTATTTCTAATTATGGAGACATATTAGGAAACTTTGGATTGAAGACCTATTTTGTTGGAGTTTATTTTGCAGATTTGTGAGCAGCCTATTTGCTGCGTTTTTGAAGCCCAATTCAATCCAGATTAAATGCTATATATTGACTGATGTAAACCTAGTTTAGGTGTGGAACTTACATGTGTTTTGGTTAGGGTTTTCGAGTGTATTTTGTGAGCCTAACTGGTATCATTCTGATAACAGTATAAGGACTGGTTTTTGTGTTGTAAGTTCTGTCGGTTACTCATAAGCTTTTAAGCATTGAGTTTCTTGTGTGTCAATTCTCATAAGCTTTGAAGTATTGAGAATTGTGTGTTTTGAAAGTGTGACTTTCGGTTTGTTACTTGTGTGGAAAGAAACCAATCACGGGTTGTGGTTGAAGAGGGATTTGAGGAGGACCTCATACCTAGGTGAGTCTTAGGTAGAAGTCATAGGAAGGGTAGTGATTAAGTGAGCAGATTATTTGGTAATTGTATGATATGTGAATTGATACTATCGTATATTGGTTTCGTCCCTGGCTTGATTGCCCCCAGAGTAGGATTGTTGATCCAAACTGGGTAAACATATCACTGTGTTATTTACTTTCTGCACTATTATTGTTATTGTTATCTTGTTCATTGTGTTGGATATCAGTGTCTCAACATCTGTGTAGGACATCTGATATCTGTGCCAGAATTTCAATTGGGATCAAGAGCTTGCACCCTTGTTTGGTTCTGGGTGAGATTCAGGGAAGGTACTTTCTGGTACAATGGACAAGGATGGAGGATTTTTTAACAAACCACCTCTGCTTGATGGTTCCAACTATGACTATTGGAAACCAAGGATGATAACATTCATCAAATCCATGGATGATCAAGCATGGAAAGCTGTTATAAAAGGATGGGAGCCCCCAAAGGTTAAAGATGAAAAAGGTACCCCTACTGATGTGGTGAAGGAAGAGGAAGACTGGGATGATGCAGATTACAAAAGGTCCGTGGGAAATTCCAAAGCCATGAATGCATTATTCAATGGTGTTAACAAGAATATCTTCAGGTTGATTGAACATTGCACCATTGCTAAAGAGGCTTGGCAGGTCTTTGAAAATTTGAAGATGAAGGAAGATGAGAGCATTCATGACTTTCACATGAACATTATTGAGATAGCTAATGCTTCAAGTGCTCTAGGTGAAAAGATGTCTGACAGGAAACTGGTCAGAAAAATCCTCAGATCTATACCTAAGAGATTTGACATGAAAGTGGCTGCTATTGAGGAAGCTCAGGACATAGATAAGATGAAAGTGGATGAACTTGTGGGATCACTTCAAACATTTGAATTGGGGATCGGTGAAAAGACTTAAAAGAAGAAGAGTATAGCTTTTGTGTCAAAGGCAAGTGATTCAGAAAGGGAAAGTAATCTGGACAGAGATGAAGGCCTCTCAGAAGATCTGGTGTTACTTGGCAAACAATTTAACAAAGTACTCAGAAGGGTGGATTGGAAGTCAAGATCAAATGTTAGGGACAAGCCATCAGACATCAGTAAAAATCAGAATGCTGGGAGAAATACCAGTACTGAAGATAATTCCAACCAAGAGAGAGGAGCTCAGTGTCATGAGTGTGAAGGTTTTGGGCACATAAAGTCTGAGTGCCCTACATATCTCAAGAGGCAAAAGAAGGGGCTATCAGTCTCATGGTCAGAAGATGACTCTGAAACTGAAACTGATGAGAAGTCTGGAAAGAGGGTCACAGCATTAACAGGTGTGTGTGAGTCTGATGAAGAATCAGTCAGTGATGATCTTACTTTTGAAGAGCTAGCTGCTTCCTATAAGAACTTATGCATTAAAAGTGAAGAAGTGTGTCAGCAGAAAGAAGAACAAAAGAAAATTATTGCTTATCTAAAAGCTGAACAGGTAGAGCATTTGGCTACTATCTCTGATCTAAAAAGTGAAGTGGTTGTTCTGAACTCTAAACTGGATAATGTCATCAAGACAGTCAGAATGCTTAATAGCAGCTCTGATGTGCTTGATGAGATTCTGAAGTCAGGGAGAGATGTTGGAGATGTTAGGGGTCTTGGATTTGAAGGTTCCAGCGAGATGGACAAGGGAAAATGGCCTGAAGTGACACCTGCTCAACCTAAGAAAGAATTAAAGATGTCGTATAACATGTTGCAACATCCTCACAGACATCAGAAGAATTTCACAAGAAGAAAGAATCAAAGATGGAAATGCCACTATTGTGGAAGGTTTGGCCATATAAAACCCTTTTGCTACAGATTATATGGCTACCCCAAGACTGGGTTACAGTATAGTAGGAAACAAGAGTGGGTTGGAGCAACAAAAGTGTGGACTCCCAAGAGGACTGCAGAGGAACACATAACTCATAAGTCTTTCAGTGTCTTTGCAAGGGAAAAGTGGTACTTCGACAGTGGATGTTCCAGGCACATGACTGGTATCATGGGATGTCTGTCAGATGTTAAGTCTCATTCTATTAACTACATAACCTTTGGTAATGGATCAACAGGGAGAGTAATAGGTGTTGGAAAACTGGACTGTGCAGGTCAACCCAATCTGGAGGAGGTATTACTTGTTGAAGGCTTAGATGCAAACTTGATCAGCATAAGTCAACTATGTGATCAAGGTCTCAAGGTCAACTTTACCAATTCTGAATGTCTGATAACAAATAAGAAGGGTAAGGTTATCATGAGAGGTAAGAGAGCGTCAGATAACTGTTATCTGTGGAGTTCTGAGAACACTGGAATAGGCTTGGAGACTAAGAAAGCTATTGGAAAGACTATTAAGTTAGAACAGGTGCTGATAAATTGTAAAGCAACTCACAATGTTTGCATGGTGAGCTGTAATAATGAGATTAAACTTAGTAAGTATACCATCAAGGTAAGTTTAGAAGGAGAATTTGATAAATGTACATTTGAGACGAATTGGGTACTCAAAGTCTGTGAATACCGCTCTTCTCTGGGCCCAGTCCTCAAAAGTATAAATAGGTGAGCAAACACACCACATTTTTAGCAAACTTATTCTACACAAATTCCTCTTGCCCTTTCTCTCCAAAGTTCACGTGTCTTAGGGTTTTCTCCTAACATTCTCAAGATTGTACCGTGTGATCAATTAAAAATGTCTCAACATCATGACTCCGAATCCATGCACGGCTCCTCTGATAACTCAGGTTCTCCTCGAATCAATGCTGGAGATGATGAATCACTGCGGATGATCAATCTCTCTGATCTAGTGCTAGATATTGCTCCTTTGAATGTTGTGTCGGCTGACCCTAAAGGAAAGCAGCAAGCTTCTCACACAACGAATGTCAATATTCCTGGTAAGAAGTCTAAACCTCTTTCACCTAGGAAGAAAGCTCACTCCATGACTAGTTTGTATGCTGACCAAGTAAGCCCTAGGAAAAACGTGTCTGAAAAGGGGTCTAAGTCTGGTTTAGTTAAGAAGAAGAAGGATACTAAATCATGTGGTGTGAACAAGAATTCCACTGATGATGATGTTGTCAAAAGGGATAAGGAACTTAGGAGGTTTGTTGCCGCGGTTCTGAGTGGAGTAGAGATAGATGTCGGGTCTGATGTTCCAACATCTTTGACTGGAAATGTCAATAGCAGCCCTAATAATAGGACTGATGATGGTGTTCCAATTCATGTGGACCGTGAAAGAAGGAGTAAAAGGAAAGCTGATGTAAGGACTGATGATGTTATTAATGTTGATGACCTCACTTCTGATGAGGAACCTATTGCTTGAATGCTGAGAAAGATTAAGAGAAGAAGAGAGGAAACTGTGATAAGTGAAGGCTCCAAGTCTTCGAAACTGCGTGGAAAATCTGGAGGTGGGGAGGGAAAAGTTCGAGCAAGGCCTCCTAAACAATGGAGCAAGGTTGTAGTGCCCACTAAGAAGAGAAAAAACATTGATCACAGTGAGTCTGACTATGAAGTTGCAACAGATGTTCAGGACATCATTGGTATGAAAACCTCCACCTGCAAAAAGACTTATGCTGAAAGCTCTATGAGAAATGCAGATAGATGGAAAATTGTGAATCAAAGGAGGATTGCTCTGGAGAGAGAGTTGGGGAAGGATTTCGATAAGTACAAAGAAATCATGGATCTCATTGCGGCGGCTGGATTGATGAGAACGGTGTCCAAGATAGGACCATGCTATGGAAATCTAGTCAAGGAATTTGTGGTGAATATATCTGAAGAGTGTGATGAGAACAGGGGTAATAACCTCAGAAAAGTATCTGTGAGAGGAGAAGCTGTCACTTTTTCTCCTGAAATTATCAACAACTATCTAGGCAGGTGTAAGGAACCTCAACCTGAGTTAGAGGTTACAGACAATGCTGTATGCAAGGAGATTACAGGTGGTTGTATTAGACACTGGCCAAATGAAGAGAAGCTGTCGTCTGGAAAACTAAGTGTAAAATATGCCATCCTACACAGGATTCCTGTTGTGAATTGGGTTCCTACCAATCACACATCTACTATTTCCTCCACACTTGGCAGATTCATGTATGCTATCGGGAAAAAAATTGCTTTTGATTTTGGATCATAAATTTTTGAACAGATTCTGAAACAAGCTAGCTCAACTGCTGTCAAGATGCCTATTTGTTTCCCTTCCTTGATCTGTGGTGTTATTCTAGATCAGTGTCCTAATCTTGTGTTGAGGAGTGACACAACGCTCAAAAGAAAACCTCCTATGTCCCTTCACTACAAGTTACTTGGTGGAGCACATGTCTAATCTTGATGATGAAGTCATTGCACAGCTGCAAGAAACTTGCAAGGAACTGGAAGATTCCATCAGAAGAGACACTGCTCGGAAGGCCAAACTTGAACAGTTGATCAAAACCTTCATGGAGAAAAGGAATGCTTCTGCTGGGACAGCTGGTAAAGACCAAGGAACTGCTGAAGGTGATGCCTCTGTAGAATCTGATAGAGAATGTGAACAGAGTTCAGATGACTCAGGATCTAGGAGTGGTGATACTGATACTGATGCTGTTGTTGATGGAGAGAGTGAAGACATTGCAGAATCTGACGATGATGGTGCTGCAGAATAATGGCATAATTTCTGCAGAAGTTTTATTTTGTTTTTGTTGTTTTTGAACACCTAGAATAGCCTTTCTATGTATCTCTTCTGAACTTTAACCTTGTTGTGTTTTACTTATAACTGTTCTACTTGCCTTTGTCATATTTATGGCTAAAAAGGGGGAGTAGTATGTTTGTGTGTGGTGTGCTTGTGCTGCTGCAGTAGTTGAGGGGGAGATTGTGATGTTTTGCTAGTTGAGGGGGAGTTTTGCTATACTGCTATGATGTGTTATATGTTGTGCTGTGTGTTGTATGCAGTTGAAGGGGAGTGCTGCTATGATTTTTGCTGTGTGCTATTGGTAACTGTTGGTAACTGTTGCTGTTGGTAACTGTTGGTGTTTTCGCTGCTGTCTGATATGGATGTATTTTGTGTGCTTCTTTGCAAGTTTTTTTTTGGTGTGTAGTTTTAGCTAAAATAAGCCAAAGGGGGAGATTGTTATTTCTTTGATTCTGTGGTTGGCATTTATTTTGCTAAAACTATTCTAGCAGCAAGATGTTGAAACATGATGTTCTAAGTTGCTGCATTCAACATGTCGAATGAAGATGTCCCATACCTGCTCATAGGACATCGCGTCTGGATTCAGTTTTAAAGCAGATTCTGTTGCTGAGAATTGTTACTAAATATTCTGTGAATATTTGGTTATCCTATGTGGCATCCAAAGGATTTTTGGATTATGTTTATATTTTGGTTTTTCGGATTTTCAGCTATTTCTAATTATGGAGACATATTAGGAAACTTTGGATTGAAGACCTATTTTGTTGGAGTTTATTTTGCAGATTTGTGAGCAGCCTATTTGCTGCATTTTTGAAGCCCAATTCAGTCCAGATTAAATGCTATATATTGATTGATGTAAACCTAGTTTAGGTGTGGAACTTACATGTGTTTTGGTTAGGGTTTTCGAGTGTATTTTGTGAGCCTAACTGGTATCATTCTGATAACAGTATAAGGACTGGTTTTTGTGTTGTAAGTTCTGTCGGTTACTCATAAGCTTTTAAGCATTGAGTTTCTTGTGTGTCAATTCTCATAAGCTTTGAAGTATTGAGAATTGTGTGTTTTGAAAGTGTGACTTTCGGTTTGTTACTTGTGTGGAAAGAAACCAATCACGGGTTGTGGTTGAAGAGGGATTTGAGGAGGACCTCATACCTAGGTGAGTCTTAGGTAGAAGTCATAGGAAGGGTAGTGATTAAGTGAGCAGATTATTTGGTAATTGTATGATATGTGAATTGATACTATCGTATATTGGTTTCGTCCCTGGCTTGATTGCCCCCAGAGTAGGATTGTTGATCCAAACTGGGTAAACATATCACTGTGTTATTTACTTTCTGCACTATTATTGTTATTGTTATCTTGTTCATTGTGTTGGATATCAGTGTCTCAACATCTGTGTAGGACATCTGATATCTGTGCCAGAATTTCAATTGGGATCAAGAGCTTGCACCCTTGTTTGGTTCTGGGTGAGATTCAGGGAAGGTACTTTCTGGTACAATGGACAAGGATGGAGGATTTTTTAACAAACCACCTCTGCTTGATGGTTCCAACTATGACTATTGGAAACCAAGGATGATAACATTCATCAAATCCATGGATGATCAAGCATGGAAAGCTGTTATAAAAGGATGGGAGCCCCCAAAGGTTAAAGATGAAAAAGGTACCCCTACTGATGTGGTGAAGGAAGAGGAAGACTGGGATGATGCAGATTACAAAAGGTCCGTGGGAAATTCCAAAGCCATGAATGCATTATTCAATGGTGTTAACAAGAATATCTTCAGGTTGATTGAACATTGCACCATTGCTAAAGAGGCTTGGCAGGTCTTTGAAAATTTGAAGATGAAGGAAGATGAGAGCATTCATTCGGTGTTAGTTCGTCATCAATTCGGATACCCAATGAGGCATGTCCCATGAAGTGCTCATCTGGAAGGTATTTTATTCAAAGAAGGAGAAAATGACAGGGCACTAAAGACGGAAATTATGCACGCTTGGAAACACGTTCATAGGAAAGGACGATAGTCTCTAGGGAAACCGGATTGTGTCTCGATGGAGCCTGATCTCCATTGGGTACAAACTAGAGCTCTCAAGCTGAGGATGCCTTACCCTCATCAGGAAGTTCTTCCATTAAGGGACTCTACCCTTTATTTCATGTTTGAGACTGAAAAACTTCAAGTTACTCTCAGCAAAGTTCAACAGGAGAAGAGGTCTTGGAGGAATAAGTATCGTATTCTTAATGTGAAATGCAAGAAAATACAGCAACTGTTAAGAGAAAAAGATGCTCTGATTGGGATTTTAGAGCAACATGCTGTAGAAAATCAGGATGACCAAAGGAGTTTGCTCACGCACTTGTCAAAGGAATGACAACCCGATAACGGCCCAAGAACCCCGGTCAAAGAAGAGGAAAGCACCAGAACCAGCACTTGAGCTCTCCTCAGAGAGGACTCAGGATCCATTAGTTTAGGTTTCCTTTTCCAGCACTTTGTAATCTACTGTATTTCCATTTCTCCAATCCTTTGAATTCAATAAAACAGGGTTTCCCCATTGTTTGTGTTATTTCTTTGATTCTGTGGTTGGCATTTATTTTGCTAAAACTATTCTAGCAGCAAGATGTTGAAACATGATGTTCTAAGTTGCTGCATTCAACATGTCGAATGAAGATGTCACATACCTGCTCATAGGACATAGCGTCTGGATTCAGTTTTAAAGCAGATTCTGTTGCTGAGAATTGTTACTAAATATTCTGTGAATATTTGGTTATCCTATGTGGCATCCAAAGCATTTTTGGATTGTGTTTATATTTTGGTTTTTCGGATTTTCAGCTATTTCTAATTATGGAGACATATTAGGAAACTTTGGATTGAAGACCTATTTTGTTGGAGTTTATTTTGCAGATTTGTGAGCAGCCTATTTGCTGCGTTTTTGAAGCCCAATTCAATCCAGATTAAATGCTATATATTGACTGATGTAAACCTAGTTTAGGTGTGGAACTTACATGTGTTTTGGTTAGGGTTTTCGAGTGTATTTTGTGAGCCTAACTGGTATCATTCTGATAACAGTATAAGGACTGGTTTTTGTGTTGTAAGTTATGTCGGTTACTCATAAGCTTTTAAGCATTGAGTTTCTTGTGTGTCAATTCTCATAAGCTTTGAAGTATTGAGAATTGTGTGTTTTGAAAGTGTGACTTTCGGTTTGTTACTTGTGTGGAAAGAAACCAATCATGGGTTATGGTTGAAGAGGGATTTGAGGAGGGCCTCATACCTAGGTGAGTCTTAGGTAGAAGTCATAGGAAGGGTAGTGATTAAGTGAGCAGATTATTTGGTAATGGTTGATCTATGAATTGATATTATCGTATATTGGTTTCGTCCCTGGCTTGGTAGCCCCCAGAGTAGGATTGTTGATCCGAACTGGTTAAACATATCACTGTGTTATTGACTTGCTGCACTATTATTTTTATTGTTATCTTGTTCATTGTGTTGGATATCAGTGTCTCAACATCTGTGTAGAACATCTGATATCTGTGCCAAAATTTCAGTTTGATATTTGCAATCTAATTGTCGAAGTTTACTTTGAATAAAAAAAAATAATTAATAATCATTGCATTCATCATTCTCATAAATGCATTCTTCTTACCTACGAATCTTACGTTTGTGTCTCGATTCTAGAGTCAAACTGTCTCATTCGTACAATACTCGGGCCAATCGTCAGAAAAATATGGATGATCTCGAGGAAGAGAACAGAGAGTTGAGAGAAGAGATCGACACCCTGAAAGAGGATCTGAGAAAGCTTCATAGCGACATACAAGCTCTAGTAGAAACTCAGATGCAACAAAGGACTGTGATCTCAGAGATCACATCAACGCCCATAGTGGAGAAGTCCGATCCTAGGTACAAGATGCCGAAAGATTGTCCCTGGGGCATGCCTACTAACTATATCCCGAAAGGATATGTTCTGCCGATCAATGAGGATCAGGGAACCGCAGCGGGAACCGCTGGGCCTGGAGGTTAGAAACTTTGGGAAAGCGAAGATGCCAGGGGCATGACAACAACTCTTGAAGGTTACAAACTTCGGGAGGCACCGAGAGTCTCGGCCATAATGACTATACCACCGCCCGTGGTACACACTGTCCCGGAAGGACATATTCCCCAAATACCTTCTGGTGGAAACTGTTAGTTCTTGTATTGGCTGGAATTTTGGTAAAACAAAGTTGAACAATGTTGATGTCATATGTATGATGTCTTAACATTGGTTCCTAACTTTAGTTGTTGCAGGGTTGAGTTTTATGTGCTGATGTTATACTTGATGTCTTGACATCAGTTATCAGAACATCAGGTTGTGATGTTTTAGGGCTGCGCGTGTTAGTTTGTTTTGAGGAGATCTGTTAGAGAGATTGGATGCGAATATCTTGGAGAAGATATTTTCAATCAGATATGGAGCAGATCATGTAACTAACATTAGGGCTGATTTGAAAAGATTTAAAAAGATTTGAAGATCAAATCTGTTTTAAATTCTATTTTTAAAACAAATCAAATGAGATATTTGGAAGGGGTCCAAGCCCAAGTCAGAATTCTATTTAAAGCAGCCTCAACCCTTGTTGAAGGGGACGAAAACGGAGAGCATAGACTGAGAGTCAATTTGAGTTTTCGTGTGTGTTTTTGTAAACCATTCATGTTTGAATTGGTGTTACTATTTTGAGTTGTAATTGGTTTCTCTAGAGCTGTTAAGCAAGAGAGTGTTTGTTCTTGGTCAAAGCTGTTAAGCAGGATCAAGGTGGGTTTTAAAGTGTAATCTTTGAATTGTATCATTGAGGTGATTTAGGGAGTGAGTGGTTTCTCATATCTAAGTGGTCTCTTAGGTAGAAGTGTCATTGGGTAGTGATTAAGATTAGTAGATGTCAACTGAGATTGTTGAGTCTGTAATTTAATACTACTAATAGTGAATTTCCTCCCTGGCTTGGTAGCCCCCAGACGCAGGTAGTTAGACCGAACTGGGTGAACAATTCATTGTGTTGATTTTCTGTTGTTATTACCTTGTTCATATAGCAGATTGTGTTGTTGTGACATCACACTTAACATCACACATCTGATACCAGAATTTCAATTGGTATCAGAGCAGGCATCCTGCTCTGAATCTGGGTGAGATCTAGGGCTGATACTTTCTGGTGCAATGGACAAGGAGACTGGTGGATTTGTGAATAGACCCACTATTCTAGATGGCTCTAATTATGACTATTGGAAACCACGAATGGTTACCTTCTTGAAACCATTAGACAGCAGGGCTTGGAAGGCTGTCTTAAAAGAATGGAAAGCACCTGTTATTGTTGAAAAGGATGGTACAACAAAGCTGAAACCTGAGGAAGATTGGACCAAGGAAGAAGATGAGCTTGCTCTTGGAAATTCAAAAGCCTTGAATGCCATCTTTAATGGTATTGACAAGAACATCTTTAGGCTGGTCAACACTTGTGAAGTAGCCAAGGAAGCTTGGGATGTCTTGAAAACTACTCATGAAGGAACTTCCATGGTCAAGATGTCAAGACTTTAACTGTTGACTACTAAGTTTGAAAATCTGAAGATGAAGGAGGATGAAACCATTCATAATTTTCACATGAATATCCTTGAGCTGTCCAATGCTTCTAGTGCTTTAGGAGAAAGAATGACTGAAGAGAAGCTGGTAAGGAAGATTCTCAGATCCCTTCCCAAGAGATATAAAATGAAGGTGACTGCTATTGAAGAAGCTCAAGACATCAGCAAGATGAGAGTTGATGAGTTGATTGGGTCTCTTCAAAATTTTGAGTTGGGGTTGAATGAGGAGCCTGAAAAGAAGACCAAAAGCATAGCTTTGGTGTCTAATACTGAAGATGGTAAGAAGGAGTGTAATTTTGAAACTCAGGAGGAACTGTCAAATGTTGTTGTGATGCTTGGGAGATAGTTTAATAAGGTGTTAAAGAGAATGGACAAAAACTATAGACCTAATGTTAAGAACATCACATCTGACAACAATAGGTCTAGTGATCAAGTGAAGAAAACAAGAGAAGAAGAAAAGTCCAGTCTTGACAAAGGAGTTCAATTCTATGAGTGTGAAGGTTATGGTGATGTCAAGAAAGAATGTCCTACATATCTCAAAAAGCAGAAAAAGGGGTTATCTGTTTCCTGGTCTGATACAGATAGTAAAAGTGAAGAAGATAATGCCAAGCATGTTAAGGCATTGACTGGAATATGTGCCTCTGATGGAGAATCTAGTGATGGTGAATTGACCTTTGAAGAGCTGGCATCTTCTTAACAAGAGCTATGTCTGAAAAGTGAAGAGGTCTGTCAAGAAGGGGAGAAGTAGAAGAAAATGATAATACAACTTTTGTCTGATAAAGATGAACTTGAGAGTGAAGTTTTGTTGTTAAAATTCCAGCTTGATCAAATGTAAAAATCCATCAGAATGTTAAATAGTGGAACTGACACTCTGGATAAAATACTTGAAGCTGGAAAAGGGGCAAGTGATAAGACTAGTCTAGGATATGAGGGTGAGAAGAAGATATCTGCAGAGGCTAGTTCTTCTGGGGTTAAACAGAACATTCCTCATCATCATGAAAAAGGACATGGTTCTGGAATTAAGAAGGTTGTCCCTCACCTTGGACCACAAAATAATGGAAAGGGTTATGGTCTTGTACCTAAGAAGTTTTTGCCTCAACCTCAGGGAAAGCCTCAGGTCTCTGGAGCTAGGCAGTATATGCCTCCTCAATACCATAGGAGTATGCAGGCTTCTAGTTTCAAACATAACATGTTCCATCCGATGTCTCAACATCAAGGGAAAATGTATGGTTTTGGACCTAATAATGTTGTGCCTCATTGTTATGGCAGAAGAAAGCCTCATCATCATGGTAGAAGACAGCCTAATCATTACAAAAGACAGACTCATCATTACAGAAGACAGCCTAATTATGGGAGAAGACAACATCAATATTCTGACAGATGGCAGCCTCAGCAGTATGACAGAAATCATCATCAATGTGGCAGACATTTTAATCACTTCAGAGAAGAGATTCAAAGAGTGAGATGTTACTATTGTGAAAGATTTGGCCATATACAATCTTCTTGCTTTAAACTGCATGGTTATCCCAAATCTGTTCCTCAACTTAGACAAAAGCAGAACATGCCTCAGGATGTTAAACAATGGGTTCCTAAAGTTGGTGTCACATGTCTATTAGTTCACTCATCTGCTAGAACCCCAGCTATGAGTGGTTGGTATTTTGACAGTGGTTGATCAAAGCATATGACAAGTTTCAAGAATCAGTTGGTGGATATTAGGACTTACTCCACAAATGATGTAACTTTTGGTAATGCAGAAAAAGGGGAAGTTAAAGGAATTAGAAAATTGAATTGTGAGGCTGGACCTAATCTTGAAAATGTACTTCTTGTCAAAGGATTGACTGCTAATTTGATTAGCATCAGTAAGTTATGTGATGAAGGATTCAAGGTTAGCTACACTAAAGATGAATGTTTAGTGACTAATGAGAAGAGTGAAGTCGTTATGAGGGGAGTTAGATCCATAGATAACTGTTATTTATGGGTTCCTCAAGAGTCCAGCTCATCATGTAATGTCAAGGATGATGTTATGACATCTGAATGTGACATTAGAAGAATCACCAAACAACCTAGTGTCATGCAACTATTCTGAGGATATCTTGAAGAAACTAAGGTCATAGAGGTTGATCATTCAGATATGAAGGGTAATGACAATTTCCCTAAAGATATGTGTGCTGAAATTTGTGATATCTTAAGTAGAAATTTGGGTATGTGGAAAAATCATCTGATGTTAGTGACTTATGGTGTGCATTTATTAAATTTCAAAAATTTAAAAGGAAAATTGTTTTGGTGGGGAAAATACATTTATTGGCTTTTAAGTGATCAATAAAAGCAGACCCTTACCTTAGGCTATCATTCCCTATTGTTACTCTCACATGCTACGTCAATCTCCACACTCCAAGTCTGTTCATCTTCCTCCCTAAGAACAGAAATTACAAAACACCTTTGTTCATCAGTTGTTACACAGGAACGATGTCTAAACAAGTGTCATCTCCAACCAAGAAGTCTGCGTCCAAAAGTTCCACTCATGCAAATTCTAGGGTTTCGACAGAAGAGGTATCTTTGGATGAAGCTATGGACATTGCTCCTATCTCTATGATTCCAGCTTCAGAAAAGAAAAGACCTGAGAAGAATCAACCTAAGAGACCTTCAAAAGGTAACACTTCTGATCAATCTGCGGGTACGAAATTTGATGATAGCGAAAGTAGAGCGTTTTTCACTAGTGTTTTGTTTGGGGACAAACCTACTCCTAAGACTACCACCCCTCTTCCTCAAGCTGTTGAAGAAAGGGTAGATGTGGACAAAAGTATTGATCAGATTGTCACAAAAATTTTTGAGAAAGGGATTTCTGTGAAGGGAATGTCTAGACCTCTAAGTCAAATGCCTGCTGATCAATCTGTTAGAGAAAAGGGTGACATGGAAACTTCTGAAACCAATCTTCACAGATTGGCTGTCTCTGTCATTGAAGATGCTAAGATTGAAGATGAAGTTGAAGTTGAAGTTGAAACTGAAAGAGAAAGGGATACTCATGTTGAAGATGAGGTTGATGTTGAAACATCACCTGCTAGGGATGTTACTCCTAGTCCCAGAGGGAAGAAGAATGCTGATGTGGTGGATGTGGTTGACCTATCAGATAATGAAGTTATTGGTAAATCTGTCCCTGGTATTGCCAAAAGAATAAGGTCTAGAAAAGGGAAGTCTGCAGATTCTTCACCTAAGGAGCGACCTGAGAACAAAAAGAAGAAGTCAACTATGGCTGGTTCTACTAAGACTTGGAGCAAGGTTATTGTGACTTCCAAAAAGAGAAAGATTAGAGAAGAATCTGAATCTGAGTATGATGTTGAGGAAGATGTTCAAGACATCACCCCAGTCAGAAAGTCCATCTTGAAGAGAATTTCTGATAAGGTTCCTGAAGTGCCAGTGGACAACATATCCTTTCATTATGCTAGCAGTGCTCCAATGTGGAAATTTGTGTGTCAAAGGAGATTAGCTCTGGAAAGAGAGCTTGGCAAAGATGCATTGGAGATGAAAGAAATTATGGAGCTCATTCATGTTGCTAGTCTGTGGAAAACTGTGACTAAATTCTCTAAGTGCTATGATGGACTTGTTAAGGAATTTGTTGTTAACATTCCTATAGACATTTCTGATAAAAGAAGTGTAAACTTCATGAAGGTGTTTGTTAGGGGTAAGTGTATTAATTTCTCTCCTAGTACCATCAATAAGTATCTGGGAAGAGATGATCAAGAGGTTTGTGAACTGGAAGTGACTGATAATGATGTGTGTAAAGAGATCACAGCCACTCAAGTGAAGGTTTGGCCACTGAAGGGTAAATTGACAGCTAGCAAACTCAGTATCAAGTATGCTATTTTGCACAGAATTGGAGCTGCTAACTGGGTACCTACTAATCACAAAACCACCATAGTTGTGGGATTAGGGAGGTTTATTTATGCTGTTGGGAAAAAGGTCAAGTTCAATTATGGAAATTACATATTTGATCAAGTTGTGAAGCATGCTGCCACTAATGCTATCAAGATGCCTATAGCATTCCCTTCCCTTGTCTGTGGAATGATCTTAGATCAACATCCTGGAATTTTAACTAGTTCAGATACAGCATGTAAGAGGGAGTCAACCTTATCCTTGCATCCCAAGTTGTTTGCTAGGAATCATGTTCCAGACATTGTTGTAACATCAAGTTCTGGTGTTAAGAAGGCCTGTACTAAAACTGAGTTGATTAAAGAATTGAAGGCGGTCTGCAAGGATCTTGATATGGTGATCAGTACTAGCACTGCTAGGAAGATGCAAATTGAGCAGATGATCAAATCCTTGGAACAGGGTGAAGATGATGTGGGTGTCAATGTCAATGCTGAAGATTCAGGTTCAGAGGAAGGTGATGAGGATGCTGCAGGTGGTTCTGATGCTAATGAAGATTGAATTGTTGCTTCTGCTGTTTCTTGCTTTTGATAGTCTGTAGTTTTTATTGTTTTGTTTCTGATCTTGGTGTACTTATCTTGAATATTGGTTCTGTTATGGTTATCTGGTTTTTGTTCTATGATTTGTCTTGTCTGTGGTGCTGACTTTTGACTGACAAGGAGAGCTAGCCTAGGTCTATTTGGTAGGTTGTGACAATAGTAAGAGATACTAACGGGTTGATAGTTGGCCAATTATGGCTAAAAAGGGGGAGAGTTAGCATATGTGTTACCTAGTGTCTGTTATGGCTTGAGGGGGAGTCTGCATGTTTGAACAACTGGTATGTTTTGAGGGGGAGCTTAGCTTTGAGCAGATTTTGGATGTGATTGCTGCTGGTTGTGTTTTGGAATGTTAGGAGTATGAAGTTTTTCCGCTGCAGGTATCTCTGATGTTGGCAGAGATTATTTTAGCCAAAATTAGCCAAATGGGGAGATTGTTAGTTCTTGTATTGGCTGGAATTTTGGTAAAACAAAGTTGAACAATGTTGATGTCATATGTCTGATGTCTTAACATTGGTTCCTAACTTTAGTTGTTGCAGGGTTGAAGTTTTATGTTCTGATGTTATACCTGATGTCTTGACATCAGTTATCAGAACATCAGGTTGTGATGTTTTAGGGCTGCGCGTGTTAGTTTGTTTTGAGGAGATCTGTTAGAGAGATTGGATGCGAATATCTTGGAGAAGATATTTTCAATCAGATATGGAGAAGATCATGTAACTAACATTAGGGCTGATTTGAAAAGATTTAAAAGGATTTGAAGATCAAATATGTTTTAAATTCTGTTTTTAAAACAAATCAAATCAGATATTTGGAAGGGGTCCAAGCCCAAGTCATAATTCTATTTAAAGCAGCCTCAACCATTGTTGAAGGGGATGAAGACGGAGAGCATAGACTGAGAGTCAATTTGAGTTTTCGTGTGTGTTTTTGTAAACCATTCATGTTTGAATTGGTGTTACTATTTTGAGTTGTAATTGGTTTCTCTAGAGCTGTTAAGCAAGAGAGTGTTTGTTCTTGGTCAAAGCTGTTAAGCAGGATCAAGGTGGGTTTTAAAGTGTAATCTTTGAATTGCATCACTGAGGTGATTTAGGGAGTGAGTGGTTTCTCATATCTAAGTGGTCTCTTAGGTAGAAGTGTCATTGGGTAGTGATTAAGATTAGTAGATGTCAACTGGGATTGTTGAGTCTGTAATTTAATACTACTAATAGTGAATTTCCTCCCTGGCTTGGTAGCCCCCAGACGTAGGTAGTTAGACCAAACTGGGTGAACAATTCATTTTGTTGATTTTCTATTGTTATTACCTTGTTCATATAGCAGATTGTGTTGTTGTGACATCACACTTAACATCACACATCTGATACCAGAATTTCAGAAACGATAGCATGTTCGACAGAATGAATGAGTTCCAGGAACAATTCCTGGAAATGCAGAAATAACTGCAAGCCCTTCGTGGTCAGGATCTATTTAGAAAGGACGCCGCGGACCTCTGCTTGGTCCCTAATGTGAAAGTTCCACACAAGTTCCAAGTGCCCGACTTTGAAAAGTACAAGGGTAACTCTTGCCCTCAGAGTCACTTGGCGAGGTATGCTCGGCGAATGTCAGCTCAGACGGAGAACTAGGAGCTGCTCATTCATTACTTTCAGGATAGTTTAACAGGTGCCGCCTTAAAGTGGTACATGGGGTTAAATCGTGCAATGATCGGCACGTTCAGAGATCTTGGCACTGCCTTCGTCCAACAATACAAATACAATTTGGACATGGCACCAGACAGAGATCAACTCAAATCGATGTCCCAAAAGGACAAGGAAACCTTTAAGGAGTACGCTCATAGATGGCGTGAAATCGCCGCCCAGATTTGCCCACCTCTTGAGGAAAAAGAGATGACAAAGATCTTCTTAAAAACCTTGAGCTCATTTTACTACGATAGAATGGTCGCCAGTGCGCCCAGTGACTTCACCGAGATGGTGGGCATGGGAGTTCGTCTTGAGGAAGCCGTCCGGGAAGGACGTTTAGTAAAAGATGCTGGATCATCAAGTAGTACAAAGCGATACGGTAGTGCCCTCCCTAAGAAAAAAGAGCAGGATATTGGTATTACCTCTCTCGGAAAGCAAAGGCGACGTTATCAACCAGTAGCAGCTGTAACTCCTGCTATCAACTCCGCGCCTATTCCTACGTATCAACCTCAGGTTGCACAAAGCCAACCGAATCAACAACAATATCAACAAAGGACACAACAACCTCTTCAGCAGGCTCGTCCTCCATATAACAACAACCGTACAACACGGCCACCAGGGTTCGACCCTATACCAATGTTGTACGCAGAGCTATTTCCGTTATTATTGGTCAAGGGGCATGTCCAAACCCGGGCTCCTCTTACAGTACCGAAAAATCTGCCTTTTTGGTTCAAAGCGGATCAGACTTGTACTTACCATCATGGAGGACCAGGGCATAACATAGAAAACTGTCTCAGTTTCAAATCCGACGTACAAAAGCTTGTTAGGAGCAGGGTTTTATCTTTCAAAGATATGAATCCTAATGTTCTCACGAACCCGTTTCCTCAACACGAGAAAGCTGCAGTCAATTTGATAGAGGGAGAGTCTAACAACACCTATCAAATTCACGATGTACTCTTGTTAAGGGCCAACTTGGTCAAGATGCATTGTAGACAGAGTAGATATGGCCATGTGCCACCTCATAATTATCACCAGTGTGATATTTGCTCTAAAAACAATCAGGGATGTTCTGTGGTGCAATCAGCTCTACAGGAACAATTGGATCTTGGATGGATCCAAGAGCATCGAATTCGTGGGGTCAACATGACCTATACAAATTCCAACATCATTCAGAACCACGACATCCGTGCCATGAATGTCAACTTGGTGGCGATGCACTCAAGGCAAAGCCAGTACCATAATCTGCCGCGGCACGATTACAATTCCTGTCTGACTTGCTCCGTAAACAAACAGGGATGCTCTTTTATACAAGAGGCCCTCCAGCTTCAGATGGATCTTGGATGGATCCAGGACTATCAAGATAGAAATACTTATCAGATCAACATGATTCAAATCTTTGATATTCGTCTGATGAATACTAGCTTGGTAGAGTTACATGCTACACAAGTACAGCTCGGTTTTCTCACTTCTCATGATTATCTGGACTGTAAAGATTGCAGTGAGAGTAACCAAGGGTGCGCTCTCGTTCAAAGAACTTTACAACACTTATTAAACCACTGTTGGCTTCCAATCTGTCTCGATGAAGACACACAACAAATCAGTGTGCTTAATGGAAACCCTACTCGACGTCAAAGTCAGGATGTCCGATCTATGGAAACAAACCTGGTAAAGTTGAATTGTATTCAAAGAGGGCGTGGCCAGGTGCCACCACACAACTATGAACATTGTAGAGTCTGTTCGGAGAATAATCAAGGATGCTACCTTGTGCGAGCAGCTCTTCAGGGTTAGGTAGATCGCAGAGAAATTCGCCCATGTCTGGGTTCCGAACCAATCAACTAGACGCCGGACTACTTCGCTGATCAGATCAGAGAAGTGGTTGTAATCTCTGACCCTGAGAGGAACAAGGATGTTTGTACCATCATCCCTCTACTAGACAAATCAAAGGTTCTTAGTCAGGAGCTGATTGAAGTTACTTACGACAGTCAGAAAAATTAGAAGGCTCCTGTAGTTATCTATCTGCCAGGACCATTGCCGTATGAATCAGCTAAGGCAATCCCTTATAAATACGGTACAACAATAATTGAGAATGGAAAGGAAATTCCATTACCCTCCGTCGTGAATATTGCATACATTAGTCGAGTAACACAGAGCGGTCGAATCTTCAACCGAGGAGTTGGAGAACCTAACAAAGAAAAGGAACTTCAGACAGAAGCTCCTGATCCACCAGTCGGTCAATCCAGTAATCCCGACCTTTCGAAAAACAACGATGAGATGCTGAAGCTCATCCAAAGGAGTGAATACAACATTGTTGATCAACTGTTACAAACTCCTTCAAAGATCTCGGTGCTATCACTTTTACTCAGTTCCGAAGCCCACAGAGAGGCTCTATAGAAAGTCTTAGAGCAGGCCTTTGTGGAACAGGATGTGTCAATACGGCAGTTCAATAGCATCATCTCTAACATCACTTCCTGTAACAACGTAGGATTCAGTGATGAGGACTTACCTGAGGGGGGCAAAAGTCACAACATGGCGCTCAATATCACAGTTAACTTCCAGGGCGATGCTTTAGCGAGCGTACTGGTAGACACAGGATCGACCATCAACATTATACCGAAGTCCACTCTAATGCGACTATCATTCAAAGGATCCCCGCTGAGGGGTAGTGAGGTCATCGTCAAAGCCTTTGATGGATCTCGAAAAGCAGTTATTGGCGAAGTCGACCTTCCCATAACTATTGGTCCTCACACTTTCTTAATCACTTTCCAGGCCATGGATGTTCGGGCAGCGTAAAACTGTTTATTAGGAAGACCTTGGATACACCAGGCTGGGGCGGTCACTTCGACGCTGCACCAGAAACTGAAGTTCGTCAAGAACGATCAACTCATCACGGTCTGTGGAGAGCAAGCCTTGCTCGTGAGTAACTTATCATCGTCTACTTATGTAGAACCAGAGGAGGCTGTCGGGACTCAGTTCCAAGCACTTTCATTGAGCAATGAGGATCAATTAGAGAAAGGAACCTCGATTTCCTCGTACGGAGATGCTCTAAAAGCGATAAAAAACAACAATACAAAAGGATGGGGACAACTTGTCATTCCTCCCGATAACAAAACAAAGAAGGGTCTAGGTTTTTCCGCAACCTGTACCCAGACAGCTGCTAATGATGAAAGTCTTCATCCCATTCAGGACTTCTTCCATAGTGGAGGTTTCCTTCACCCAGTGCCTCAAACTATCCATACTATCAACGAGGAGGATTCCTCTGATATGGATGAGGAATGGAAGTCCTATCTTGACAAGGACAGTTATATGTCTCAGGAAGAGGTGTCTACGCCATTTTGCTATCCCACACAGAATTTGAGATTTATACCGAGGTTAGACGTCGAAATGATATATGGAGATTGTGATCCGGAAGGATGCAGTGCTCCACCAAACTTATTAGAGGAAGACACTCTGATGAAAGACAACTTTGACCACGATTATTATGGCCCAATAGATGGCCTGTCTATCTGGCAACCGTACCTAGGGGACTTGGGGCAAAGAAATCATTCGAACAATGAAAATCAGCTGAGCATCATTGAACAGAATACCTGCGTCCCCACCATGTCATGGGATCAACACTCAGGTCATTTAGAAAATATCTCGTATGACGATGAATTGGCAAAGCTTGCCGGACTAGAGTTCATCAACTATGCATTTCCCGAGGTCAACGTCATCGAGAGAGATGACTCCTCCAGTTCCACAGAAGTGTGGGACACCTTGGGACAACCCAGTGGAAAATATGACTATATGGTCAAGTACACCGCTCTTGAGAGCTCTCGTATCAGGCTCAAAGACGTCCAACCAACTGGATGGGGAGATTTGCCTGAGAGCACAAATACTATACAAAATACAACTGAGGAATCCTCCTACGACTACTCTGCCTGGGAGACAGATTCCAATGATCCAGCTCCACCAGAAATCAACGTCATTTCTGAGGAGAAGCCAAGAAAGAAGGTACCAGACTTTTTGATTCACCGAGGAGTTCGCCGCTAATGGGTTGCTGTCGATGTTCCGCAGATTGTTCATAAGTCAAAGTAATTGTCGTCTTTAACCTTTCACCTTGCCCCGGTGAAACAAACGTTTTGATAGGGCTCGCTTTTTGTAAATATCCCTCTTCGCTTCGCCCAAAGCGACAGAGTTTTGTTTTATAGGGCTGTAGTTTCAAGAATCGACTTGTTCATTAATAAAATAACGCCGTTCTATAATTTCCGCATTAATTGTTGTTTTCTCTTTTCGCTTTTCTCAAAAAATGGTAATCCTAAAAACAATTCAAAATAAACAAGCAGTAAAAAAAATACACTGCACACACTTACATTCTCTCTATCTCTTCTAAACACGAATCATACTGTCATGCAGATTGCTTATTTTAAACCCTGTTGAAACATACGATCCGATTCCTTCTCCCAACTTTGAGTTCCCGGTATTTGGGGCTAAAGAAGAAGTTGACGACGAAATTCCAGAAGAGATCTCCCCACAACTCAAACAGGAGGAAAGGTCCACCGAACCTCATAAAGAGCCGTTGGAAACGGTCAAGTTGGGTTCGGAAAAAGAGAGAAAAGAAATCAGGATTGGGGCACTGCTCAGTCCAATTGCCAAAGAGAGTTTAACAAAGCTTCTCAAAGAATTTCCCGATGTATTTGCTTGGTCCTATCAGGACATGCCAGGGTTGGATACCAGCATCTTGGAACATCATTTACCGTTAAGGTCAGAATGTGCGCTAGTAAAACAAAGGTTGAGAAGAACTCATCCGGACATGGCCATCAAAATCAAAGAGGAGGTACAGAAATAGATTGACGCAGGTTTCCTCGCCACATCAGAATATCCTCAATGGTTAGCCAACATCGTACCCGTTCCGAAAAAGGAAGGAAAGGTCAGAATGTGTGTCGACTACAAGGATCTGAACAAAGCAAGTCCAAAGGATGACTTTCCCTTACCACACATTGACATGCTAGTAGACAGTACATCAAAGTTTAAAGTTTTCTCCTTCATGGATGGATTCTCGGGCTATAATCAGATAAATATGGCGCCGAAAGAAATGGAGAAAACTTCGTTCATTACCCCATGGGGTACCTTTTTGTACAAGGTAATGCCGTTCGGTTTGAAGAACGCCGGGGCAACCTATCAAAGGCCCATGACTACTCTATTTCATGACATGATACACAAGGAAATTGAGGTATATGTCGATGACATGATTACAAAATCTAAGACAGAAGAGGAGCATGTGACCTACCTGTCAAAGCTATTCGAGCGGTTGAGAAAGTACAAACTCCGCTTGAATCCCAACAAATGCACCTTCGGTGTCCGTTCAGGGAAACTCTTAGGGTTCATCGTCAGCAAGAAAGGAATTGAGGTTGATCCTGACTAGGTCAAGGCCATTTAAGAAATGCCTGCTCCAAAGACTGAAAAACAAGTCAGAGGATTCCTGGGACGTTTAAACTACATTTCCCGATTCATATTCCTCATGAGGGCGACGAGCGCGCCGATTTTCAAATTACTCAAAAAGAACCAGGATTGCGTTTGGACAGAAGACTGTCAAACCGCCTTTGACAGTATCAAGAAATACCTGTTGAATCCGCCGATTCTATCACCTTCAGTGGAAGAAAGACCGCTGATCATCTACCTAACAGTCTTGGAAGACTCGATGGGTTGTGTACTTGGCCAACAAGACGAAACCAAACGGAAAGAGTCTACCATCTACTATCTGAGCAAAAAATTCACCGGCTGCGAGACTCGATACACTATGCTCGAGAAAACTTGATGCGCTTTGGCATGGGCAGCCAAACGTCTTCGCCAGTACATGATTCGTCACACTACTCAGTTGGTATCCAAAATGGATCCAATCAAGTATGTATTTGAAAAGCCTGCTCTCACGGGAAGGATTGCCCATTGGTAGATGTTGCTATAAGAATATGACATAGAGTACCATGCTCAAAAAGCTGTTAAGGGGAGTATTTTAGCCGATCATTTGGCTCATCAACTGCTTGACGATCAAGAATCAATCGGGTTTGACTTCCCAGACGAAGATGTCATGTATTTGAAAATGAAAGATCACGATGAACCGCTACCCAGTGAAGGGCCAGAACCAGGTTCCCAATGGGGACTAATCTTTGACGGAGCCGTCAATCATTAGGGAAACAGAATTGGGCCAATCATTGTTACCCCTTAGGGTACCCATATTCCTTTCACCGCCAGACTTACGTTCAAGTGTACAAACAACGAGGCCGAATACGAAGCATGTATCATGGGTCTCGAAGAAGCGATTGACTTAAGGATAAAAAACTTAGACGTATATGGCGACTCAGCCCTGGTTATCAACCAGATCAAAGGAGATTAGAACACATACCAATCAGGACTGATTCCTTACAAAGATTATGCAAGAAGGTTGTTACCCTTCTTCAACATAATCGAGTTTCATCACATCCCTCATGATGAGAATCACATGGCTGATGCATTAGCCACTCTCTCTTCCATGATTAGCATAGGTCAATGGAATGACCTACCTAAGATCGACATAATGAGCCTTGAACGACCCGCTTACATCTTCACGATTGAAGCAGTCATAGACGACAAACCTTGGTATCACGATATCAAATGCTTCCTTCAGAAACAAGAATACCCACCCGGGGCATCCAAGAAGGACAGAAAAACCCTCAGAAGACTGGCTGGCAGCTTCTTCCTGAGCGGTGATACACTCTATAAGAGAAATTTTAACATGGTTTTGCTCCGATGCATGGACAGACCAGAAGCAGAGATGCTGATAAAAGAAATTCACGAAGGATCCTTTGGCACTCATACCAACGGACACACAATGGCAAGAAAAATTCTAAGAGCAGGGTACTACTGGTTGACCATGGAATCCGACTGCTACAAGTACATGAGGAAGTGTCACAAGTGTCAGATATACTTTGACAAAATCCATGTACCGCCCACGCATCTCAAAGTTCTCTCTTCCCCATGGCCTTTTTCCATATGGGGAATCGATATGATTGGCATGATCGAACCCAAGGCTTCGAACGGACATCGGTTCATCCTGGTAGCCATTGATTACTTCACCAAGTGGGTCGAAGCAGCGTCATACGCCAATGTAACCCGACAAGTGGTGGTCCGATTTATCAAAAACAATATCATCTGCCGTTATGGTGTTCCGAGCCAGATCATTACGGATAATGGATCTAACTTGAACAATAAGATGATGAAAGAGTTGTGTGCCGAGTTCAAGATAAAACACCATAACTCATCTCCCTACCGACCTAAGATGAACGGGGCGGTAGAAGCGGCTAACAAGAACATCAAGAAGATTGTTCAAAAGACGGTTGTAACCTACAAAGACTGGCACGAGATGCTACCCTTTGCTCTTCACGGTTATCGCACATCTATCCGCACTTCAACAGGGGCAACCCCTTTCTCTCTAGTATATGGCATGGAGGCAGTACTCCCTATCGAAGTAGAGATCCCATCAATCCGGGTATTGATGGAATCTAAGCTAACAGAAGCTGAATGGTGTCAAAGTCGACACGATGAACTAAATATGATCGAAGAAAAGAGAATAACGGCACTGTGCCATGGTCAGTTGTATCAACAAAGAATGAAGAGGGTGTTTGACAAAAAGGTCCGACCTCGCGTCAGGAAAGGAGACATTGTGCTAAAAAAGATACAATCATTTCTCATTGACTCTCGGGGCAAATGGACCCCAAATTATGACGGCCCCTATGTGGTCAAGAAAGCTTTCTTAGGCGGCGCCTAGAGACTTACAACGATGGATGGAGAAGAATTTGCCTACCCCACGAATGTTGATGTAGTCAAGAAATACTTCGCCTAAATAAATAAATAAATAACGTCTCGGTGGATTGAAAACCCGAAAGGGCGGTCCAGGCAAAAATTAGAGACATAAGCAAAAATCATCCCGGTGGATTGGAAATCTCAAAGTACAATCCAGGCAAAAGTTATGGATTAATGGCAAGTAACTACGTCCGACAAGGTGAAATCCCCCGGCAGTAACACTATTTGTCGAAAAACTTCCAGTCAAGGTCATCTTCGACAAAAGCTCAGGATGTCCAGAATTCAAAGTTGGTAGAAGGATAGTGGTCGTTATGTTTCAATGTAGCCCTCTTCCTGTAAATTACCATTTTCTAAACTTTGTAAATACTCTATGGAATCACGCGCTTAGCTGATCTCCCTCTTATCAATAAAATTTGAGCCCTTGTGCTTTTGTTTTTAATTCTCATTTGTTTTAGCTTTATAAGAACGACATTTTAATATGATCGACGATTCTTGAGACGAAACAAAATTGAATTTACTTGTAAAATTTTTCTGCTTTTAAAATAAAGATGGCAATTTCTTTTTACTGTTGAACATCGGAAGAATGTCGCCCGCTTCTCCAGAAGTAATCGAGCTTCAAAGTGCAGAATCAAAGTACTCCTTCTAAGCCAGTGCGCCTGAATGAAGGATCAGCTGTATCAGATGTGGCTTTCCCATTTGATACCCCCGGCCGAGTTGTCATCTCCTAAGTCCGACCAACGGTTGTTCCCCGTAGGGACTATTTCTCCTAAGCAAGGCAGAATTGCTATCTTGAACCAGCGATACTTCTTCGTCCCAGCAGTGTCCGAGTATCCAGTCGTGTTCATCTACTAGTTTATATATCGTGTCAGTTTTGTCAGCATAAACATACATACATCATGCATTATTGATTTACATTCATATTCATATTGCATCACTATCACTCTAGTCGGTCTTGTTCCCAGGTGATAAAAGTCCTCTTAATCGAGTTGTCATCCCTTTCCTCGTCAGGAAGTGTTGCGTCTGAACAATCTCTCTCCACCAGTTTATTTTTGGGATGAAGTTGGTCCTCGACCACTTTGATAACTTGAACCTCTGAAAGACCATAGAACTTTCGAAAAACATCACTCTTCGCCATTGAAGATGATATCCTCGCTTTCCCGGATTAAGGAAAATCCCCAGAGAAAGCCTCTTAATTAGAGATTCGGTACTACCGCAGTTTTTCTCTGAAAAATCCGCTGACGAAAAGGTCATCAGCACCTCAAAATTGGATCACATCATATGGCATTTCTCCAAGAAGATCCCGGGAAAAGTATGGCGCAATATCCCCAAGCAAAAGCAGTTTCTCAAGAGACTCGTTTTCCCCAATAGAGTCGACAAATGGCGTCTCCAAACAGAGAAGTTTGTGCACCTCTACAACTCAGACGAATGGGTTCCCCAGCAAGTCTGACATCACCACTTTTTCCGTCAAATGGCATCTCCCCAGGAAAATTCGGCGAGAAGTTTGAGGAAAACCGCTACACATGGCGTCCCTTGTCAATAAAGTTTATTGACAAAAGAAACTGAGACCAGTTCCTTGGTAGGAAACCAGGATCGAGGGGAAGTTTACATCAGAAACTTAGACCAGTTCCTTGGTAGGAAACCAAGATAGAGGGGAAGTTTATTTCAGAAACTTAAACCAGTTCCTTGGTAGGAAACCAAGATCGAGGGGAAGTTTATTTCGAAAGAAAACTGAAACCAGTTCCTTGGCTGAAGTCCAGGATCGAGGGGAAGTTTACCTTTTTTAAGCATTATTGCTTAGCAAAAGAAGAAGGATGCGTGACCTACCATTCCTAAACACCATCAAAATTTCAGGTATTCCGATATTTAATCCTCTTGCACCCCGAATGCCCGAATACCTTCGTCGTTCACACCTTCGGATCCAAGAAGATTAAATAGGGGCATCGGTCATACCCCAAATTTTGACCACTAAGATTTCCCATCATTGGGAAAATCATCCTCACAATATAGATGAACCATCATGCCTCATCAATCTCCCCAAAGATGGGTGAGCATTCACTACTATAAAAAATTAGGGTTTCAAGCCCTCTCAGAGCACTTAGACAAAGGATCAATCAAGAATTGACATGATCTTCAACTTGTCTAACCTCTCAAACATCCACAATGGATCAAGAGGACTCTCACTTCAAGGATTAAGCATAAGGCTACTCCCTTCTAAGTGGATCACGCCTCAAGATCGCCAGTGTCACCAAATTAGGGTTTTGGTCGACTAGGGCCTCCAGATGGAAATTTTCCTCTGGACATGAGCCATTGCTTCAATGCACAACCTAAGATGCACTACGCCAAAATTGGCTTTTCACATCGCACCAAAGACAACGCTTTTTGGACAAGGCGCTGCTATAGGTCTTTAAAAATTTTCGCTAAAAAAAGCGCTGTAAAAGACAGACTTTAGAAAGCGCTTTTTAAAAGCGCTGTTAAATGCCCTAAATAGAAGCCACCTTAGACAACGCTTTTTGAAAAGCGCTGCTATAGGTTTTACGTTAGAAAGCGCTTTAAAAAAGCGCTCTTATAGGTTAAACTTAGAATACTCTTTCAGAAAGCGCTGCTATAGGTCTTAAATTCTCCTCACTTTAGAAAGCGCCTTCTAAGGAAAGCGATCTCATAGGTAGCACTTAAGAAAGCGCTTTTTGAAAAGCGCCCTCTAAGGTCATTTATGAATTAAAATATAAAACACATTTCATATCATTTTCATAAACTTCTTTTCATTTTCTGCTCTCGACCGTTTCTTTCTGCTGAAACCCTTGCGTTCAATCGTTCTTGCATGCTTTCTAAAACCCTTGCTTTCATTGCCGTCGTTCTGAAACCTTTGTCGTCACCGTTACCGTCATTCTGAAACCGTTGCCGTCACCGTTGCCATCTTTCATTCTTGCATTCGTGAAGGAGAAGACGAAAACGAAAAGAAGAGGTACGTTGTTGTTGTTGTTCTTGCTTCATACATTGTTCTTGTCGTCGTTGTTGTTGTTGTTGCCGTTCATTCTTGCCATCAGCATTGTCGTCGTTCTGTTGTTGTTGTTGTCGTTCTGTTGATGTTGTTGTTGCTTTTGTTATTTTTTTATCAGAATGAATGTTTTATATTATTCCTTTATGAAGCCCTATCAATTTAAAGAAAATGCATATGATAAATAATGTATTGTGCATATGATTATTTAAGTTATCGCTTTCTAATATCCTGTTGGAATGTTAGTGAATCCAATACAATAGTGCCAATTTTTGGAACTAAAGATACATGACCGGTCAACTTTTGTACTCAAAATTGTCATTCTCCCTGAGATTATTGCACATGAAACTTGTGGTATACTTTTATTGGTGTTGTTCTTAATAGTGATTGTTATTTAGGAAATACGCAGGTCCTTTGCTCAATGACATATTTGGTTCCATTAGTGGCATTAACAATAGTGTGAAGCCAATAATTATTCATATAGCAGCTGGCTTGATGATATCTTATATATATATTTGGTTGTGCAGACCTATATGATTCATATTATTTCATGTTTTAAGCATCGCAGCAGTTTACTATTCATTCTGCAGCAATTTAAAGACCTATATGATTCATACTTAAGTTCTGCTTTTTATAAAAAAAAGAAAAGAAAGTACAAGCAGTAGTATTCTTGACCAATATGAATAAATAAAAATGTTATAGTAATAATGAATGAGTTACCTGCATTCTCATGAGGAGATCAACACTTTGTTTGATGGAAAATCGATTTTTTGTGAACTGATTGCGCAGTTTCTCAATCTCATGGTGTTCTTGCGGTGTAACTTGTACATATATTTAAATTTTCTTTTATTGTGAAACTAGTTATAGTTAGTTTGATAAAACACTAAAGAGTTTGCTGTTGATGAATTGGACTGTTATGACATTAGCTTGAAATTAGAAGTTAGTAGGTTATATAGAAAAAAGAATAAATGGTGAATTAGTTATGGTATATGAAACCATCCAAGTTAAGTTCCTGTAACATAAATATATGGCCATAACCAATCACAACATTGCTATTATATAGTGACTAACTATATATATTGAGAAAGAGTACTTACTTTTGAGGCCACTATGTAGGTGTTTACCTCTAATTGTTGCTTGTTTGTGATTACATGTTGCCACTTATCAAGTTATGACTCATAATTGGTCAATTAATGATATTTCATTTTATGATACGTGTACAGGGGGATCTTGGTAATTCTAACCTATCTGGACAATGTGTGGGTCTAGAAGTTGTTTACATCTCTAAAGGTAATTAGTTGTTCTCTCTCGCCACTGTAATTAGTAGTGCTTTGAATGAACTGATATGATGGAGTTACTAACTTATTGAATTTTCTATATATAGGGGTTACTTGTGATCAAAGTGTGAAAGTCGGATCGTTTCCCTACAGGTAAATACTTTTTATTTATGTTTTTGTTTAGTTTAATTAGTATAACTATGGATAAGAAATGGATGTCTTCAAGTCGATTGTCGAAAGAGTACGAGAATGGGGTATCAGAATTCGTTAAGTTTGCTGTTGCGCACGCCAAAGACCCCAGTCGAATGAGATGTCCTTGCTTGGGTTGTTGTTTTGGGAGTTGGGTTGACGCGGTTCAATTGGCATCGCATTTAATGAGGAGTGGAATTGATAGAAGTTATACATGTTGGAATTTGCATGGTGAGAAAATTAACGGGAATGTTGAACCGGGGGATAATACGACCTATGCTTCAAATGACAATGGCACAAATACATACGATTCTGATCGAGTCGAAGAGATTGCAGAAGCACTTGAAGAAGATCTTAAGGATTGTCCCAACATGTTTGAGAGGTTGGTAAGCGATGCAGAGAAACCGTTATATAATGGTTGCACCAAATTCATAAGATTGTCTGCGGTATTAAAGTTGTACAACTTAAAGGCGGCCAATGGATGGTCGGATAAAAGTTTCACAGAGTTATTGGCCCTTATGAAAGATATGCTTCCAGAGGATAATCTTCTTCCCAATCGAACATACGAGGCCAAAAAGATGTTGTACTCTATTGGCATAAGCTATGATAAGATACATGCCTGTCCAAACGATTGCGTTTTGTTTCGAAATGAGTATGCATCGTTAAATAAATGTCCTAAATGCGGTGTCTCTCGATATAAGAAAAAGTTGTCTCCAGCAAAAGTCTTATGGTATTTTCCTATAATTTTGAGATTTAGATGCATGTTTCGTAGTGAGACCGATTCAAGACACTTGACTTGGCATGCAGATGAAAGAATTATTGATGGAAAGTTTCGACATCCGGCAGATTCACCACAATGGATGAAAATTGATGATGATTATCCTGAATTTGGAAAAGAAGCAAGAAACCTTCGCTTGGCATTATCTACTGATGGAATGAACCCACACGGTCTTCAAAGTATCTCACATAGCACTTGGCCTATGATCATAATGATTTATAACCTACCTCCATGGCTATGTATGAAGCGTAAGTACATGATGTTATCTATGTTAATTTCTGGGCCTAGACAACCAGGAAATGACATAGACGTATACTTGGCACCCTTAATCGAAGATTTAAAGTTTTTGTGGGAGAACGGTGTGGAGGTTTATGATGGGTATAGGAAAGAAAGTTTCAACTTGAGGGCGATGTTGTTTGGCACAATTAATGATTTTCCAGCATACGGAAATCTATCAGGGTACAACATAAAAGGTCAATGTGCGTGTCCTATTTGTGAAGATAAAACAGATTGGACGCGATTGGAGTTTGGTCAGAAGAATGTATTTCTCGGTCATCGTAGATTCTTAAATTCTAATCATCACTATCGTGGGTGGAGAAAAGCATTCAATGGAGAGCCAGAACATGGTAGGGCTCCAACTATATTGACAGGTGATCAAATTTTTGAAAAGGTGAAAGATGTGAGTACTCAGTTTGGAAAGCCTTTTGTACACACACTTGTCAAGAGTGGGTGGAAGAAGAGGTCAATTTTTTTAGAACTGCCATATTGGAAGTCGTTGTATGTAAGACATTTTCTCAATGTTATGCATATTGAAAAAAATGTATTTGACAGTGTTATTGGTACGTTACTCAATATACAAGAAAAGTCTAAGGATGGCCTTAAAGCAAGAAAAGACTTGATAGTGATGGGGATAAGAACTGAATTAGGACCATTGAAGAAAGGAAAACGAACATATCTACCACCTGCTGTGTATACTCTTTCTAGAAAGGAGAAAAAAGTATTGTGTAAATTTCTAAGTGAAGTTAAAGTTCCCGAAGGATACTCTTCAGATATTAGAAGACTTGTGTCTATGAAAGACCTCAAGTTAAAGAGTTTAAAGACGCATGACTGCCATGTTATAATGGAACATTTTCTACCAATAGGTATAGGTTCTATTCTGCCAGAAAAAGTAAGAAGCGCAATAACTAAATTGTGTTTTTTCTTCAACTCAATTTGCAGTAAGGTGATCGATCCTGCAATCTTACCAACATTGCAAAAAGAAATAGTTATTACTTTGTGTGATCTTGAAATGATTTTTCCTCCCTCGTTTTTTGACATACTGGTTCATCTAGTTGTTCATCTGGTGAAAGAGACACAATTGTGTGGACCGGCTTATATGAGATGGATGTACCCTGCAGAACATTATATGAAAATATTAAAAGGGTATGTGAAAAACCGAAGTCGACCAGAGGGTTGTATTGCCGAACGATACATTGTTGAAGAAGCGATTGAGTTTTATACTGAATATCTGTCCAATGTACAATCAATTGGACTCCCCAAATCTCATATTGTCGATAAAAAAGAAGGAAAAAAGTTAATTGGAAATGAAGTTGTGACAGTATCAAGGGTCGAACAGGATCAAGTGCATTTGTATGTTCTGCACAATGAGAATGAGGTTGAGCCGTATGTTGAAATGCACAAGGATGTTCTCCGAGGTTTAAATCCGAATAGAAATGAGAATTGGATAGTACGAGAGCACAATCGAAGTTTCATACCTTGGTTGAAGGATCATATTTATTCAAAGTATTATTCAGATCCCGCTTCAATAACAGAAAGGTTGAGATGTTTAGCATATGGTCCAAGTTTGGTTGTGTTTTCTTATCGCGCATACGCAATTAATGGATACACATTTTATACCAAAGAACAAGATGATAAAAGTACTATGCAAAATGTGGTGTCACCGTGGTAGCTGAAGCAATGCACATTTCAAGTGTGAAAGATTTAAACCCCAAATTTGCAAACCTGTCATATTTTGGGGTTATCGAGCGCATTTGGGTGTTTGATTATGAGAAGTTTCAGATTCCTATATTTCATTGCAAGTGGGTTGAAAATAATAATGGCGTACGAATGGATAAGTCTGGATTTTTGCAAACGGATCTTAATAGGGTGGGGTACAAAGATGAGCCTTTTATTCTAGCCTCTCAAGCTAAACAAGTGTTCTATGTCACTGATCCGACAAGTACAAAATGATCTATAGTGCTTTTATCTAACAAAGTAATTGATGAAAACAATGGAGATCAAGGTGATATTGATGTTGATATTGAATCATTTACTAGAAATGATCAAGATGAAAATATTATAACGAGTGAATCATATACAAGAAATGATCATAATGAGGGTATTTGGATCAATCCAACCGTCCGTGTTGTTAAGAGATGGGTAGAACATATTCCAACCAAGAAATGAAAGAGACGTTAGTGAAAAAGGTACTAGTTATAAAATTATAGCTTATATCATTCAATAATATTAATTAGTTGTCATGTTATATATAGCTTATATCATTCTATGGGTTATGGTTTATGGATTTTTATATTTGTCATTTAATTTTTGTTTTTTTCTTTCTTACAGGTCAAATGGCTAGTAACCAGGACGACACACACGCGACACATGATGAAAATGAAGCTCAGAATGAACCTTCGAATGTAGAAAGTGAAATAAAACGTGGAATAACTATTATGAAGTCAATCATCTGTGCTAGAGATAAAGGGATCAAGTTTGATGTACATTGGAGTGATGAGAACCAACTAATTGAGCCTAACGGTTCAATGTTGTCTTCATACATTGGTTCACTTGTCCGTCAACATATTCCAATTACCAGTGATAATTGGAGGAGTCCAAAGTTGGAAGCTGGTAAAGATAAGATATAGACTGAGATACAGGTACTTTAATTTACTTATACCAACACACTTTATGTTTATATGTCTATAAGATAAGATAAGTCTTTAATTTACTTATACTAACACACTTTATGTTTATATGTGTATGTTTTTTTGTAGAGGTCCTTTAATATTGAAGAAAGCCGGAAAAAATATTGTCTTCAGTTGGCCGGAAAGAGACACAGAGGGTTCCGAGCCTTATTATCAAAAAAATATCTTAGGGATGCGGATAAAAATTTTGTTGAAGCAGAACTTCCACAGTTGTATGCGGACGTGATTGAACCCGAAGAATGGAGCACGTTTGTAGCCAAACGGAAAACCGAAAAATTCAATGTAATGTTATCTTGTCATGTCTATTAATTGTATTATATACTTGTTGCATTAGTTTGTTTTGATATGACTTAAACTTGTTTATCCAGGATTTGAGTGCCATTAATCGCCAAAGAGCATCAAAACCCGCGTATCCATACAGAAAAGGGCGTTTGGGATATGCACGGTTACAGCAAAAATTGGTAAGTATATATTAATACTATGATTTTATTAATTGTATTATTGTGTTATACTTGATGAATTTAGTATTTAACTAAATGTGTAGTTAGAAGAGACGAAAAGTGAAGAATCATCACTTCCGGTACATGTTTTGTGGAAGGAAGCTCGTGTGGGTAAGGATGGAGTTGTTAGGGAAGATGTTCAACATGTTTATGACGAATGTGTAAGTATAACATTATGTCTTTAAGTTAATTGAAATTTTATTAAAATATAATTAATTTGTAATCCCCACTAATAATTTTGAATATGTCAATGAATTTCAGGAGACATCTAAATCCTTAACCACAGGCGAGGAGGATTGCAGGATCATTCTTAGTCGAGTACTAAATGTTCCTGAGTATTCCGGCCGGGTGAGAGGTAAAGGATTTGGTGTGACTCCATCTTCCTTGTATCCAAAGAGAAAAAATCCCAGCAACCGAGAAGTCATGCAATCATTGGAGGAACTAAAGGTGCAAGTCCGTGAATTGCAAAAGGATAAAGAGAGATATGAGGCGGAAAAGCGCGGTTCCGGTTTGAAAGATACTAGTGACAAAGCTAGTATCAATTGTCAAAATAAAATTCCCGAGGTAATTAGCACATATTTATTTTAATTAAATTAACACATTTATTTTAATTAACCTTTATACACATTAACAGTTACATATTTATTATTGCTTCAGGGCATTTCATCTTGGCAGCTGTATTTGTCGTTACCGACTTATCGCATGGTTGGCAAGGGAAAAGTGCATAACCATGTGGGAGAGTTACTTCACCATCAACCGCTCCCTCATGGACATCTGAAAGTGTCAGTTGATACCGCTTTAGATAAGGATGCGGTACTACCCATACCTGACTCGGTTTCAGAGGTTACATTGATGCGAGATGCAATAGGTTCGTTTGTTGCATGGCCATTAGACCTCATTTCCATAGATGATGAGGTTGTTGAAAACCATTACGAATATCTTAGTATTCAAATGTCAAATCTGAACGATTATAAAAATCATTCTGAACCATTACTTACATTTTTTTTACATGGTAATGTTAGACTCCTACAAAACCCACAGCTAATAATAAAGGGGTTTTGCGGCAAAACGAGTCTGTTGCATCACAAAGAGAGGTACATTTTAAGTGTTATTCTATTATCCGAATTCAAAAGTTTCATGATTTTCTACTTTACCTAAATTATATGATTGTTAGGTTCCTGCTCAAGCTTCACAACAGGCCAGCAAGGAAAAAGCTCCTACTAGGACCGTGCAGGCAAAAAGAGCTCCACCTCGCTTTCAGTCGTGTCGAGAAACACTTATGGCAATGTCAGATTTGATAGATGGTGCTATTCGTCAAATAGACATGGACGAAGGTGTTTTTGGTTTTCCTCATTCCGAGGTAATCGGAAGAGAGGACATGGAGCAGATTTTCAAGCATATTGAATTAGGCATCGATGTTATGCATTCATACATCTGGTACCCCGATCAATCTATTATTTATTTAGTTGAATAATTTATTTACACATTTCAATGAAAATAGTCTAATGTTTATTATGTTTTTATTTAAAGTGCTTGTATGAAAAATTGATGCGGGGGACAGAATTGTCAAACAGATTCCGTTTCTTCTCTTGCACCCTTGTCAATGCACCGACAATTGGTATGAATGCACTTTCAGTAAGAGACCACTTAACTGAGAGGTTTATGGCCAGCAAGACAGAAAGTTTGTTTCTTTTACCGTATAATACTGGAAACGGGTAAGATTTTCATTCTAATTTCATTCTAATCTTTAATTTGTATCTTTTGTGTAGAAATTATCCATCTAAACTTTTGTTATATTTTACAGTGGACACTGGTTGTCGGTTGCCATTAATCCTACAAGAGAAGTGGTCTATTATCTGAATTCATTGGATACTGATTGGTCAACATATCAGGATATGAAGGATGTGGTTGATACGTAAGTGAGATTGTTCGAAATATTCGTGTGTATTTGTAAATTTAATTATTTCTGTGAGATTGTTCTAAATTTACGTTTTTCTTTTATAGAGCAATACTCGTATACCG